>JASAUF010000384.1:4800000-6231151 GCA_030180095.1 Magnolia changhungtana | reverse complement strand
TCCGATTGGTTTGATTTTAATTTTATAACTCATCTCGAAAGTGAAATGAGGCCATCTTAGTGTAAGACATTCAAATTTGTAGTGCCCCTTCTTTCCACATAAATGGAATAGTGAGTTGACCTGTTTTAAATTAGTTAAAGTAGTTGATTCAATCAACACAGGTGGTGAAGAGGAGTTAGATTCATTTGTTTCATATCCTAAACCTCTCATGTTTTTAGATTTCCTACCCAGTCCTAGAAGTCTTTCTAACTTTTCATTACTTTGAGTGAATTTATGACTCGATTCTGCTGTATGATCAGATTTTTCTACTTCGAGTTTCAGACTTTTGTTTTCCTTTTCAGTTTCTCAACTTCTGATTCTAAAAGATTGATTTTCTTGATTAGTTTTTCAATAGTAATACAATTATCAGTAGTTTCTTCTTCACGTTTAATTCTTTCAAGGTTACACTTATCTTCCTCTTTATGGACCTTAGGAATGACTGTAGTGGTGGAGGCCATTAGTATTTCCAGTGATTTTTGGTCTCCATCACTTTTGGACTCACTTGTTTATGAGTTGGAGTCATCAGTGTCATCCCATGTGGTTGCCATAGCCTTCCCTTTTGTCTCTTGGTGGGACACTCCGTGGATATGTGACCATACTTCCTACAGTTGTAACACTGGGGTTCTTTGGACTAGTTGAAATATCTGCCTATTTCGCGCTTGTGGTCCAATTGTTTCCCTTTATTGTTGTATGGTTTTCCACGGTTCTTGTTAAAGAATCTTTTAAACCTTTTAGCTAAGAGGGCAACCTCCTCATCCCCGTCTTCGTTCTCAATTCCCTCTTCCTTTATTGTAGTTATGGTTCTATAGGCATTGAGAACTTTTTTTTTTTTTTTTTTTGGATTTTGTGGGTGGTTTGAGATGTAGTTCAAAAGTTTGTAGAGAACCCACTAGTTCTTCTACTTTTGTTTCATCAATATTTCTACACTCTTCCATGGGGTGACTTTGGAGTTAAAACGTTCTGGTAAAGATCTCAGAATTTTTCTACATATTTTAGGTACTAGAATTTTCTCTCTAAGTCCCCCCATGGAGTTACATTGATATTTAATTTACAAAAAACTCGATAAATGTCTCATCCTCTTACATTTTTAAGTGTTCGAATTGGCTTGCCAAGAGATATAACCTTGACCTCTTTACTGTGTTGGTTCCTTCATGAGTCGTTTTCAATAAATCCCATGCTTCTTTTGATGTTCCACACATACTGATCAAATTGAATACTTATTATGAAACTGCACAGTAAATAACATTCATGGCTTTGGCTTCACTTGTTTTATTTTCTTTATCAAAGGTAGTCCATTTTTCTTTTGGTTTGGCTTTAGTAACGATTGTGCCATTTTCAAGTATCACTTGTTCAGTTGGCAGCAAATATCCATTCTCAACAATTTCCCAAACATCATGGTCTAAAGATTGTAGAAAATAGTTCATTCTTGCTTTCCAGTACGCATAGTTTGAACCGTAATAAATAGGTGGTTGAGAGACCGATGTTCCCATTCATTTGACCATAATTCCAACTTTAGTTAGGATCACCTTCTAGGTTGTAAACCCTTCAAGAGGAACCCACTATGATACCAATTGAAATTGCGGTAGGACCGCTGTTTCCTAAGTATGGATATTTGACCAAATGTCCTAGAGGGGGGGTGTAACATCCCAGATTTTTGCCAACTTGGAAATAGACGTTCTTAGGCAATGGGTCGATCCGAACACCTTATTAACTTGTCAGAACTCAATCCAAAGTCACCTCGCACCACCTCGTTCTTTAAATCTTTCTAAGTACTTTCACATTAGGCATAAATCTTAAAGTTTAGGAAATGAAGAACAATACTTAAACTCAAAATTACTGTAAATAGTACATACATAAATAAAATGGACTTTTAACCACTAACCTTATAGAATCATCGACGAATAGGTTATTTAGAAACATCAGCCTCTCCTGTCCAAGGACCTTCTTCTATTGTAATTAGTGCGTGATTTAGTTAAGTATTAATTATGTGGATCACTTTATATACAAACTACAAAGGCCCAAGTACCACCTCAGACAGAAATCTTATAGGACTAAATCCTTTAGAAATTAGACAAAGTTAACGAAATGCTAAACTAGATCACATACGAAATCTGCACTAATCACTTTAAATTTGATTTGTAATACCCAAAACTTGTAGAATCAATGACGCTAGGTTACCCTAAAATCTAGGATCAATCTCATTACCTAGCTTCTCTCGAGAGCATCACGAAACTCCGTATCAGATCTGGACCAACATCGAAAGTCTGAATAATATGAGGTTATAGAATTAGGACCACCTTGCTGGGCTTGACAACCATCTCGGAAATCAAATCCAGATAGTGTCCCACGGCTATTCGCTCGAGCCCGGAGCGAGGAGTGTGAGAAAGCCTGGGTTTCTTTTGAAATTAAATTAAATTTAAGTAATCTGAGACTTGATGTTTGCGGGCCAAATATAAGCAATCAGACCGTCGAAATCTGACCCAAATATACCCTCGGATCAGGAAACATTTCCCATACATGTCTATGTACTTGTAACCTTGATCAAGACTCGATGACCGTTGAACTGAAACTGGTCCGTCACGTGCGATCTGGAAACCCGATTGGAATGAAAACTTAACTAAACCTAGATCCATAGTCAGTGAGTTTAAGTCAGACCTTTGGCTCAAGGGGGGCTCCAGAAGTGCTCCGTTCAGCTGGAACAGATGCCCTTTGGACATAAGATTAGTATACCTTAACCCTGGGTCTATTTTGGAGAGTTTTGGGCTTATATAAGGACCTTAAACCCTCTCTCATTCTCACCATACGAATTTGAGAAAACCTAGGAGAGAGAAGAGAGAAAAGAGAGAGAAAGTGAGAGAAGAGTGAGAGGTTCTTCTTAGTAGTTGTTCTACTAATCCACGTGCTTTTTTCCTACTATCAAATCGTCATTCCAATGATTCTAACTTCATTCTTAGGTAAGAAAGACCTAACCCTAACTTGTTTTAGGGTTTCCATTGAGGCGAGTTGTTAGATAGCTAACCTAGCTTGTATTACAAGTTAATATTCTACGTATACGAAGACTTACAGTCTCTGTTGAGTTCGTTACGCTTCTACGGCGTAAGGTACAGATTTTAGACACTTAGGTTGTCATTTTTCAAAGCTTTCAATGTCAGATAATGATAGATTTATGATCTGTGTGTTATTTCACATGTACAATGCGATGTTCGTTTTGCGATTCAGTTACATATGCAAATTATGGCGTATAGTGTATTCTGTATATTTGTAGAAAATACCATATACGTATAAAATATGAAAGTATATTTGCCATGATTAATGATTGTGTGTACATGCTATATATATGTGTAATACTTACTCGACGAAAGGATTCGCCCTAATACATGTTTTTGCTAATGTACGTTATATATGTTAAATAAATGTATTCTAAGCGTTTGTGAAAATGCTTGTAAGAGTAAGTACTTAGATGATTGTGCTTTAGGTAGGTGTTGAGATAGGATTCTCAACTAACTTAGAGATGTATATGATTTCCTCCATGTTGGTTGTTTAATTTAATCACTTACTTATGAAATATATGTGTTTGTATTTCCTGTTTATATTGTGCTTTATGACATGCTTGAACTACTTTGTTTATTCTGCTTTACTCTACATGCTTCTGGTAAAGGATTGAATGTGATTGGGGCTATGATTATAGTCCAGACAATCAGTAACAGACTTGAATTCATGGTTGAGATTCATTCACCACGTAGGACATGTTTGACGAACCTGAGTCGTATGTTGGTCATCGGCAGTGGTTAGGCCACATGGAGTGCTTATGTACTTCATGTCAATCGATGCAATGTGTGCTCGTGCTAGTCGGGCTTGTCAAGTAACCCGATCTGTCTAATGTATGTTCACCATGTTTAGACGCCACTGCTTGAACTAGGGTACCAAACTTACTAATACAACCCCGTTAACCTTGGTATCTCAATCCGCTAAGACTCATGAGCCGGGCATGGTGGTATGGGACACCGTGGTCGAGCTGTTGGCCTACGTTGGGGCCACGTGCCTCCCCGTAGTGACTAATGAACAACCCAAACTCGTGAGCCAAATACGGTGGTATAGGACACTGTATTCGAGCTGTCGGCCTACACTATTTTGATGGGTGATGGGGGAGTGGTGTAACGAGTGAGTGTAACAGCCTTGACAACCCTAACTGTGCCCGGTGTAGTGACCTCGAGCATACTCTGAATCTGTGGAGAGGCGACGAGCCTTCCTGTAGTAAATAGAGTATAAAGTAGGCCTGTATTGATAAGGTGATGGGGAAGCGGTGCAACGAGTGCGTGCAACAGCCCCAACAGCCCTTTACAGTGACCTAGAACTACATCATCGTATAAGATTATCTAGGACTGACGACCCTAAAATGGATCATTGTTTGGGAATGATATAAGGGAGGTACCCTAGTTTCCCAATACTGTTATATGAAAAGGACTAACAATAACTCGATAATCATGTTCATATCGCACTGCATGTGCCTGGAAGATGTGGAGCACTGAGGGATGAAAGCATGCTGCAGACGTAAGATGGTGTCGCACGAGGGAGTATGTTGGCGAGGGCATGCATTATTATTGCATCTCATCCTTGAATTAATTACAGTACTTAGGAATGTTTGATTTGCTTGCTTTATCATTATCGCTTGATTGATTTGATAACATGTGAATCTTTGATCTATGATTCCACTGAGTTAGCTACTCACACCCACATTACAGGATGGTGCTTGTAACACCAACCAGACTGTCTTGGCTGCCGGTGATGGCGATGCTTATGAAGCAGAGCCGGACTATTACTATGATGTTGAGGAGGAGCTCTCCTTCATGTAACTCTCTGGTGGGTCTATGTAGACCTGGAATTGCATTGACGGGGCTATGGTATTTGGGATAGAAGACATTACACTTTCTCAGTTTGTATATTTTGAAATCAAACTTATAATTGTTAACCTGGTAACATTATCACACTCTGGAGACTTACCACAGTTTATATATGTTCTATATCTATTACAGTCTTCCGCTGACATAATTTAACTGTCTCTAGAGTATGATATGTTGTTTTGGCTTGATCCCATTCATGTTTCAATGCACTCATCATAATCATCATTATCTATGTTGTATAAGTGATGCGTTGGAACTTGGGAGCTGAGCTTTGCTCGACCCACGATTTTTAAGGCGTTATAAGATGGTATCAAAGCATGATTTGGATTAAACCGGACCTGAGTTATGATCACACGATGTACGCTGTCACCTTTGACTTAGGTGGGTGTGAGAACAACGTATAAACAGTTATGGGTATCCTGATTTCGCTGATCGGTGAAGTTCACCAAAATTGGTCATTTCATTTGAGTTTGTACTCAACCGTAATCACACGAGTCGACCCCAAAATACTTCTAAGCTGTCAAACGATGGGTTTAGATCACAACTCACCCCATCCTAGCCATTAGAAATCAGTAAAAACAACTACGTATCAGAAATTACCCGAAATGACCCGTAACGACTCAAACCGGAGTCGAGGGGCCAAACGGTGCACTCCAGGGGAACCCACGGTGGACCCAGGGCCTCAACGGCACCCCGAGAGGGGGGTGGCCACTGCCCTACCCCGGCGGCACTGCGGCCAGTCCAGAGGACTACGGCGGCGCCACGCCTACCTCGGTGCACTGCGGTCCTGTCTGTCCGGGCCGTCGATGTGGGCCGCCGTCAGGCCGACCTTTAGACACATGTGGGGCCCATGAAATCTCGTGGGGATCCTTATTTTTACCCCTTTTGTTCTCCTCTTTTATTTTCTACCCCTCCAAGCTCTCCCTTTTCTTAAAAAATTTGATTTTCTCTCTCAAACCTTCCCTCCATTCACCTATTTTGTCGTTCTCTGTCAAAACACACATACTTCCATCATTTACAGCAACACCTACCCTCTACCCTTTCCGTTTTTCCTCATTTGAGCTCTCACACCCCCTCATTTGAAGCTCAAAATCATGTAAGCTCTCAACCCATCCCATCTCTTCATTTCCTTTCTTCAAACCCTGTCTTTTGGGCCTTTGTAATCCCTATTGAGGCTCAAATCTGTGGAGACCTAAAGGCCCCAGCCCTTTCCTCCCTTTTCTTCACTTTTTCATGGCTCTATTCGAGCTTGGTATGGACATTTTTCTAGATTTCTGCCTAGTTATCCATGCCGTTGTCTCGCGGTTTGTTTGTTGCTGCATTAGGATCTTTGTGTTTTCATGTTGATAGGCCTCGTGGTGTAGTCGTTAGTAGTATGTACTAGTGTTTGACGCCTTAATTGTGTTAGCTCACATGCATCTTCTGTCATGGTCCACATAAGGCTACATCCTATGTACGCTCAAGATTTCGAAACCCAACAAATCTCTCTTCTATCTTCTTCAATTCCTTTCATTTGAGCACAAGACCTGCAATTTTGTTTGGAACATTTAGGTCCCGTTCGGCCAACTGCATTAGGTGAGTAAGGTGGATAGAATTGTAAACGTAAGAATAAATGCATGTGTAAGGTATGGTCCTTAGATTGGGTGTATCCCATGTTTTCCAATACCACGTTTGGAGTGTATGCAATTAAGAGTAAATCCCAGAATTTTCCTTTCTAAGTACGCTTAGAGATACATTATCATGGGATTTGGAAATCCTATCTCACACTTTCCAACTAAGACTCATTTTCCAAAGCCTATGACATTAATTTTAATACCCTCCCACCCTCCTACCAAACATGTCACTCCCAAATCTTGAAGTGGGATTAGCAATGCAAACCTATTTAATACAACTTAAGACCACTGGCCAAATAGGCCCTTGGAGTTTTGGACCTAGAGTGGTGTTCCTAGATTCGAACGACCTAATGATATGAGAAATCCAATAGATTGATAACGTGAACCCTAGGACCTTCTTAGCTAGTATGGGCATGTGTGTAGTGCTCAAGTGTAGTTAAATTCAAGTTCGGGCAACTCAATTCCAATCAGACAATGTTTGACCCTACGTGATAAAACAATTTCCTATATTAAAAATGGTATAAAATCATCTACTGTAGAAGCATAGACTTTGGATCACAACTAGTGGATTACCGCTACTCATACATTGCGACTAGGCTACCGATTAGACTAAGGAATGTAAAAGATTCATTATGCTAAGATAATTAAAAGATAGATTTAGTTAGTTGACTTGATTAGGTTGGAGCGAGACCCCATTCCTTCGTTGAATCCCCTTGGTACTCTCAGGCTTCTTTAATAACTCTTAGGAAGGTTGTTTTAACTTAGAAACTATTCACGCTTAGAGAAAAGTTATATATCCCTCTGATTGAACGTTAGATCAAAACAACACACTCCCTAGGATTGTCTTCCCAAAGACTTATTACAATCAGGAACACGGAGTAGAGGAACTATATATATAAGCGAGGTATTCACGGTTTGAATTGAATTCTTAATCTTGGTAGTTACCAATGAACTCTATGCTCTGATCAAGCAAAAGGTCAGGATCAACTAGGATTAAGAACTGATACGATGATTTTCTGTCCTCGCGAGGCAAAAGGGTCATGTATCTAATTCAGACACACTACACAACTTTCCTTCCGTGTTGGCTCAACCACTTACAACCACAAGTTTATTACTTCGTCTTTGGGAAGTATTAAGAACATATAGCCAATAGAGATTTTCTCTTTAGGCCCAAGGAATTTTCCAAATGGGCAACGGACAGTTAGGAATTAGGCCTCGAACCACAGACCATTCTGGCATGCATGACGTGCATATGAATATAGAAAGATAGCCTGCCTATTAAGCTAAACATGATTAAATAGGATAAGTCTGGACCGTGACAAAACTCCTTGGTAGAATTAGGCACCTTACCACAAATTCACACCCATCCCTGAAATCAACTGCAACACCTATCATTTTTAGCTCCTTTCTATGACCATAGGTATCAATGCTATAGTACAAATCGTTGATGAAAGGTAGACCAATGTAATTCCCATTTCGTGTCAAGGATAGGTCTCAAATTTCAACTCGTTCTGACATACAGATCGATGTACAAATTCTTGAACCCTAAGAGTAGAAACAATTTTAAGGGGAGTAGAAAGGTTATGAATGCGGTCGAGTTAGGCAGGTATACTCGTTTATCCACTCATAGGCGTAACAGAAACTTGGTGGGCTAATAGCTCACTGGCCCAGGATCGAATGGGAATTGATCTAGGATACGTAAGGTTAGGTCACCAAATAGGATCTAAATCCTCCTTAGAATGTCAATAATGGAGTTACTAGAAGGAAAGCAATTATGGTTTAAGTAGTAAACCAATTCATATTACAGGATATGCCTAACAATGGGTACGAACTGAATTACAATAGCCAAGGTTAACGTATCTACAACTGTGCTCATTGAATACGGATATAATAGAAGCCTTAGCAAGTTCTACTATGAGAAACCGTTTTAGGATGATCTAGTAAGGTATTGATTTACCCCTATCTCGGACATAGATTATAATAAGGACTCTCTTAGACCAAGACCTAAAGGGTAACTTTAGAAATAGGTAATTTGACCCTTTCAGTGATGGGCATTCCCAAAGTTTTTTTTTGAGTGATCGGACTATGGAGTTACTGAAATATACAACTGCGAAACATTCGCTGCTTGACCCAATTCTCAATCCTGGGCGACTACCAATGGACTCACTGCTTAACCGAGTAGAAGACCAGGAGCCACCAGGACTTGGAAGGGATACAATGAGCCTTCTACACTGGTCAGGTAGATGATCAATGTATCGGGATCAAGCCCATTACAACTGTCTCTCCGTGTTGGTCGACTATTGAAAACAAATATCTTACTCTAAATAGTTGGGAATCGTTGTCGAGACTCCAAATAGGAAAAGAAATCCACTGTAGTAAACTATCGGGATATAAGTAAGAGGTAAAGAAATAATTTTAAGGGGGGTAGAGACTAAATGTACCAAACTAGCATTGACAATATACACCCTACCACACATGTAAACTTGAAATCAATAAATCTTAGGCAATTGAAATAATAGAATCCTTACTTATTACCCTTAGCCAATTTCGGGGACCAAATTATTTTTAAGGGGGGTAGATTGTAACATCCCGGATTTTTGCCAACCTGGAGATAGACGTTCTTAGGCAATGGGTCGATCCAAACACCTTATTAACTTGTCAGAACTCAATCCAAAGTTACCTCGCACCACCTCATTCTTTAAATCTTTCTAAGTACTTTCACATTAGGCACAAATCTTAAAGTTTACGTAATGAAGAACAATACTCAAACTCAAAATTACTGTAAATAGTACGTACATAAATAAAATGGACTTCTGACCATTAACCTTATGGAATCATCGACGAATAGGTTATTTAGAAATATCAGCCTCTCCTATCCTAGGACCTTCTTTTATTGTAATTAGGGTGTGATTTAGTTAAGTATTAATTACGTGGATCACTTTATATACAAACTACAAAGGCCCAAGTACCACCTCAGACTGAAATCTTATAAGACTAAATCCTTTAGAAATTAGACAAAGTTAACGAAATGCTAAACTAGATCACATACAAAATCCGTACTAATCACTTTAAATCCGATCTGCAAGACCCAAAACTTGTAGAATCAGTGACGCTAGGTTACCCTAAAATTTAGGATCAATCTCATTACCCGGCTGCTCTCGAGAGCATCACGAAACTCCGAATCAGATTTGGACCGCACATCAAAAGTCTGAATAATATGAGGTTATAGAATTAGGACCACCTTGTTAGGCTTGACAACCATCTCGGAAATCAAATCCAGATAGTGTCCCACAGCTATTCGCTCGAGCCCAGAGCAAGGAGTGTGAGAAAGCCTGGGTTTCTTTAGAAATTAAATTAAATTTAAGTAATCTGAGACTTGATGTTTGCTGGCCAAATATAAGCAATCACACCGTCGAAATCTGACCCAAATAAACCCTTGGATCAGGAAACATTTCCCATACATGTCTGTGTACTTGTAACCCTGATCGAGACTCGGTGACCGTTGAACTGAAACTGGTCCGTCACGTGCGATCTGGAAACTCGATTGGAATGAAAACTTAACTCGACCTAGATCCATAGTCAGTGAGCTTAAGTTCGACCTTTGGCTCAAGGGGGGGCTCCAGAAGTGCTCTATTGAGCTGGAACAGATGCCCTTTGGACATAACCTAAGTATACCTTGACCCTGAGTCTATTTTGGAAAGTTTTAGGCCTATATAAGGGCCTTAAACCCTCTCTCATTCTCACCATACGAATTTCAGAAAACCTAGGAGAGAGAAGAGAGAAAAGAGAGAGAAAGTGAGAGAAGAGTGAGATGTTCTTCTTAACAGTTGTTCTGCTAATCCACGTGCTTCTTTCTTTCTATTAAATCGTCATTCCAAGGATTCTAACTTCGTTCTTAGGTAAGAAAGACCTAACTCTAACTTATTTTAGGGTTTCCATTGATGCTAGTTGTTAGATAGCTAACCTAGCTTGTATTACAAGTTGATTTTCCATGTATACGAAGACTTATAGTCTTTGTTGAGTTCGTTACGCTTCTACAACATAAGGTGAAGATTTTAGATGCTTAGGTTGTCATTTTTCAAAGCTTTCAATGTCAGATAATGATAGATTCATGATCTGCGTGTTATTTCACATGTACAATGCAATGTTCGTTTTGCGATTCAGTTACGTATGCAAATTATGGCGTATAGTGTATTCTGTATATTTGTAGAAAATACCGTATACGTACAAAATAGGAAAGTGCGTTTGCCATGATTAATCATTGATGTACATGCTATATATATGTGTAATACTTACTCGGCGAAAGGATTCGCCCTAATACATGTTTTTGCTAATATACGTTATGTATGTTAAATAAATGTATTCTAAGCATTTGTGAAAATGCTTGTAAGAGTAAGTACTTAGATGATTGTGATTTAGGTAGGTGTTGAGATAGGATTCCCAACTAACTTAGAGATGTATATGATTTCCTCTGTGTTGGTTGTTTAATTTAATCGCTTACTTATGAAATATATGTGTTTGTATTTCCTGTTTATATTGTGCTTTATGACATGCTTGTTAACATGCTTGAATTACTTTATTTATTCTGCTTTACTCTAAATGCTTCTGGTTAAGGATTGAATGTGATTGGGGCTATGATTATAGTCTAGATGATCAGTAATAGACTTGAGTTCGTGGTTGAGATTCATTCGCCACGTAGGATGTGTTTGATGAACCCGAGTCGTATGTTGGTCATCGGCAGTGGTTAGACCACACGGAGTGCTTATGCACTTCATGTCGATCGATACAATGTGCGCTCGTACTAGTCAGGCTCGTCAAGTAACCCGATCTGTCTAATGTATGTTCACCATGTTTGGACGCCACTGCTTGAACGTAGGGTACCAAACTTACCAGTGCAACCCCGTTAACATTGGTACCTCAATCTGCTAAGACTCATGAGCTGGGCATGGTGGTATGGGACACCGTGGTCGAGCTATCGGCCTACGCTGGGGCCACGTGCCTCCCCGTAATGAACAATGAGCAACCCAGACTCGTGAGCCAAATACAGTGGTATGGGACACAGTATTCGAGTTGTCGGCCTACACTATTTTGATGGGTGATGGGGGAGTAGTGTAACAAGTGCATGTAACAGCCCTAGCAGTCCTAACCATGCCCGGTGTAGTGACCTCGAGCATACTCTGAATCTGCGGAGAGGCAACGAGCCTTCCCGTAGTAAATAGAGTATAAACTAGGCTTGTATTGATAAGGTGATGGGGGAGCGGTGCAACGAGTGTGTTCAACAGCCCTGACAGCCCTTTCCAGCGACCTAGAACCGCATCATCATATAAGATTATCTAGGACTGACGACCTTAGAATGGATCATTGTTAGGGAATGATATAAGGGAGGTACCCTAGTTTCTCAATACTACTGTATGAAACAGACTAATAACAACTTCATAATCATGTTCATATCGCACTGCATGTGCCTGGAAGATGTGGAGCACTGAGGGATGAAAGCATGTCGCGGATGTAAGATGGTGTCGCACAAGGGAGTATGTTGGCGAGGGCATGCATCATTATTGCATCTCATCCTTACTTTAATTACAGTACTTAGGAATGTTTGATTTGCTTGCTTTATCATTATCGCTTGATTGATTTGATAACATGTGAATCTTTGCTCTATGATTCCACTGAGTTAGCTACTCACTCCCACATTACAGGATGGTGCTTGTAACACCAATCAGACTGTCTTAGCTGCAGGTGATGGCGATGCTTATGAAGCAGAGCCAAACTATTACTATGATATTGAGGAGGAGTTCTCCTAAATGTAACTCTCTGGCGGGTCTATGTAGACCTGGATTTGCATTGACGGGGCTATGGTATTTAGGATATATGACATTATACTTTCTCATTTTGTATATTTTGAAATCAAACTTGTAATTGTTAACTTGGTAACATTATCACACTCTGGACACTTACCACAGTTTATATATGTTCTATATCTATCATAGTCTTCCACTGGCATAATTTAATTATCTCTGGAGTATGATATGCTGTTTTGGCTTAATCTCATTCATGTTTCAATGCACTCATCGTAATCATCATTATCTATGTTGCATAAGTGATGCGTTGGAACTCGGGAGCTGAGCTCTGCTCGACCCCCGATTTTCCGGGCGTTACAGGGGGTGAATAGGACTTTTAAAATTTTAATCCATCTTAACTGAAAATTCTACTTTTAACATGAGTTAAGTAGGGTTATTACGAAATCAACTTAGATAGTAAAAATATAACTACTGCATCATATCAAACATGTATTGCATAATTTAAAAATTCAATCAGTCAATACATGTGAGCACAAATAATCATCACAAACACAACGATATATAGTGGTTCGGTTATGTGCCTACTCCACTCCTGGCTAACGTGCTCCCCCTTGGAGTGCCGGATTTCGCTATCAAATGGTTTTAAATCAGGTTAACCATTAACCTTCACAACCTACATAAGGTTACCTAAGGAGTCTACATCTGACAACATTAGAAGTCTATACAAGGCAAACGAGTCTTACACAAGGACATACTTAGAGCCTAAGGATGGAAACCAATGCCTACACAAGGCAACCAATGTCTACACTAGGCAACCAATGCCTACACAAAGCAATCACAAGTGCCTACATAATGCACACTATGCCTACATAAGGCAACAACATCTGACACAAGGACTCAATGTATTCTCCCACTAGAGGCCTATGAAGGTCTTGGTATGTTAACCACTGAGTACTAGTCCTACACAAGGAAAGATCTTCATGGTCACTGGACTCTAATGACTTACTTGAAATGATCTTCCTTGTTGATGGAGGGTCTTCAGCTTTCTTGATCCACAACAGCTGTATATGCTTCCCATACAAGTCATTGATGTTAGATCAAGGTATTCTACAGAATATTCTCTATTAAATGTTAGTCATTAAGTAAGGGAGAAATTTCATAGCATTAACCATTTAAAGGATTTTAACTTAATAATTTACCATTAAGAGTGTTGCTGAAAGATCCTTAAATGGTACAGTTCATTCTTCAATCTAATTTATTGATTTAACAATTATTGCATTTAAGAGAGGGTTGAAGGATGAACTCTTATGAGAAAAGGGATTTAAGATGGAGGGTAAATCAACTATAGTTATAACTCTCTTAAATCTCTCTCTTTTTCTCTGTCTGAACCTAAGGAGCAACCCCCTTTAAATAGGCAATAAAGTTCAAACAGTAAAAAAAGGACAGAAATCTATCTACTTTCAATGTCATCGAAGGTCGTTTGATGTCATAGAAGTTTCCTTCGATGACTCGAACTAACTCCGATGTCATCAAGATTTTCTACCGAAAGAACTAGAGGTTTACTTAGAGATTTATGGGATTCAAAATTCTATATCATCAAGACTACATCGATGTCATCGAAGTTTGAATTTCGATGACATCAAATGGAGTTCGATGACATCGAATAATTCCTGATTTTCTTCATAAACTCTATGGACAGATTAGTTTCAATTTTGTTGAGGTCAAAATCTGGACCACCCTCCACTCAATGCTGCGAGCCTTGAACGGACCCTGGTCTTGCATAGAAAAGTGAGCAAAGGAGACCCTGGCTTAAACAGGGGATCCTCTGATGCCTAAGTCAGGGTAGGGAATCTGGGTCTAAGTCGCCTAATGTAGAGAGAGGGTGCAAGACATTGCATACCTGTTGCAATGGGGTCCCCTGATATTTATACCAGTGGGTCAGGCGGATCGTGTCCATCAATCTTGGCATGATTTACTCAATCAAGCAAATATTGTGATCATGGTGATACTCCACAATCTTTGGATCGTGTAGCGCATAGTGTCTTAATGGATCGTATCTCCAGGCGTGATCTTTAGCCACGTTCAGATTCGAACTGATTTCCCATCTCAATACTCAGAGTATCTTCATCTGGGCTCGGACCTCATCCTATCTGGGTCCACGACTGAGTATCGATAGTTGAAATTCATAGTCGAGTCATCGATGTTGGAGTCACATGCTTATTCGGGACTTGGTTCTCGGCATCTAGGTGGAGAATGAGTCGGTCGATCCTCGACCAACCCTCTTCGGATGAAGATGAGGATGAGGACGAGGACGAGAGCTCAGCTCGACCAACCTTTTTCGGATGAGGATGAGGATGAGGACGAGGACGAGAGCTCGGCTCGACCAACCCTCTTTGGATGAAGATGAGGATGAGGATGAGGACAAGAGCTTGGATCGACCATCCTTCTTCGGATGAAGATGAGGACAAGGACGAGGACGAGAGGTCGGCTTGACCAACCCTCTTCGGATGAAGATGAGGATGAGGATGAGGATGACTCGGGCTAACCTTGTTTTATCCTGTCCAGATTTCCCCATAACAGAAGCCCCCTACACTCTTAGTCCGAGCTCGAACTTGGAGAGTAAATGGCTAGGAAAATGGGGTGACGCCTCCACATCTTTGCTCATGATGATAGTTGGGATGATTGGAGTGCAATCATTGTGATGGCTGCGCTTCAGGTTACGCATGCAGTACGGTGGCTACGACTCTTCAGACTTTGACCTCTAAACGAAGGACATGTGGCGATGGTTATGATTCGTAATCGGTGGAGTAGAGGAAACAATGCCACGAGCTCATAGAGAGGCGAGAGGTCATCTGTGCCATAAATAGCTTTTAATGCTAATGAGACTCGGACCTGGGAACGTAAACTCGAGCTTATCGACTACCTCCATGTTTCCCCTGGTGACAGTGCTGAGACGTCTTGGCTTTGGGGACAACTACCCAATGATGACGCTGAGTAACGAGAGGGTTATATAGACCCCTCTCGCTTTCTATTCTCTTACTCTTTTCGAATCACCTCTGCCGAAAAGTAGTTTTTCCTCACCGGTCAAAGGGTTTTCGACAGTTGGAGAAGGGTTTTTGCTCGAAGGAAGCTGCTGGATAGAGGATTTTTGATAGCCGGAGAAGGAATTTCTTTCGGAGGAAGCTGCCGGAGTGAATCGCCTTCAGCGCTATGAGCCTTCCACCATTTAGACCTTTTCTTTTAATATGTCGAGCAACTCTGATGAAGCTAAGGAAGTCTGAGGAGCAGAGGCCGACTCTGAACTTGGGACCACCGACTTAGGGCTCGAGGGCTTTGAAGGTCCCTTTGAGGCCATACCACTTAACCCCTTGACCTAGAGAACTGTGGGTCTGAGGACTGAAAGCCAAGGTAAAAGGCTGAAGAGGGTACTTAGAAATCCTGTAGGAAGGTCGAAGGCAGGCCCGTATGGAGGCAGACCAAAGCCATTGGTCTCTGGGGGCTCAGTTCTGGTCGTGTCCGTGATGGCCCAGATTCGCGAAGACTACCATATTCCGAACTCAATGCACATCTGAGCTCCCTCTCTCACTGATCAAGTGGGTCTTGATGCTGAGGGGGAGATTGCTATATTCACTGGCACCCTTCAATGCGGGCTCTAACTTCCCATCCACTCGTTTGTGCGCAAGCTTACTGCACAGCTGAAAGTGGCCCCGAGCGAGCTGGTCTCGAATGGCTGGTGAATTCTAGTCTCCACATTCATCATCTGGCATCGGGTGAAGAACCAGAGCATGACGTCGAACGAGTTCTTATATTTATACATGGCTAAGTATAATAGGAACGAGCCATCCTAGCATTACTTCTTTACCAGACCCCCATGTGTCCCTGGTTTAGTAACTCGACTCCCTACTTCCAACAAGGATTGGTAGGGGAAGTGGTTTTGGGCCTCGGGAGAGTGGGAGGCCCCAGCCTCTAAACTGGGCAAACCGCGGGCCTGGGTTCCTACCAAATTCGTAAACCCAGGTCGGGCATTTTCCATTTTGTCGCACTCTATATGTTTGATGTCTTTTTCTTCTGCTTGTAGCCCAACTGAAGGGGGCTCCTGATCTCAATCCTCTTCAGAATGTGCAAGTAGCTAGAGTTATAGTGCTCACCGAAGACCAGAGCATTTAATTTGAACTTATTAGCGGGGAGAACTTAGTGTCGTTTGGTTTCTGCAGACTTCTGCCTACTCCCTTTGCTCTAGGTAAGTGGGGTAAGGGTCCTCAGAGACTGTCCATTATTCTTCTGTAGATTTCATTTAGGCTGATTTTGTTTCTTTTTGGGAAGGAATGGAAGCAGGCGGCTCGAAAAGGAGGAGGTCGGTGGTGCCATTCCTTCTGATGAGAGTGGTCCTCACTAATGAACCGAGGACCAAGGTGACGCTGAAGAAGAATACTTTCAAAGCCGAGCCTGCCTCGGCTGAAGCTGCGCTCACCCTAACCGAAGCTGTGGCCGTCCCAGCCCCGACCCCTGCCCCTGAAGCCAAGCCCCTGAGGCCCCCATCAGAGCCGAGCCTATCACCATCTCTACTCTAACTCAAGAGGGGCAAGCCTATAAGGTTCCACCCCCATTCCCTACTGGCCCTCCTGGGATAGGGGGAGAAATTGTCAGGGAGACTCCCGATGCTGACACCCTCACCCGTTCCACGGCCCGCCTCACTGCTACCGAGGTTAACATCCTAGCCGGCAGAACCGACGCCCAGGTCGGATACACTACGACACCCGAGGTTGCATCTTAAGCCTCCGAGGCCAGCGGAGTCGGATGAGCTGCTGATCCCACTTCTCTAAAGATCTTCCCTCTGGGTTACCACATGGCTTTGTTGAATGACTGGGCAGCCAAGCATGTGCCAGAGTCGAGCATAGCCAGCACCCTCTCCCGCAATTACACCAAGTTCATGAATGACTACGAAGAAGTTAGCTATTAGTTGCTGCCGATAATGGTGGAAGTTAAGGAAAGGTTGAAGGAGAAGGACCGACTCGAGGCGGAGAAGGCCGAGCTCGAGGCAGAGAAGGCTGAGCTCGGAAGGCTACTAGAGACTTCAATTACCGAACGGGAGGAGCTGAAGAGGGCTGCGGATGAGGACCGAGCGAGGGAACTGATGCTCCACAGTGAGGTCAACCAACTCCAAACTCACTTGGATGTCATAGAGCACCTGGAGGCCTCCGTTGAATGCATGGAGGGGGAGAGCGTGCAACTCGCTGATGACTTGAGGAGGAAGAAGCATGTGGCTGCCGATGGGCTAGTTCAGCAGAGGATAGTCCTCGAGGCTTGGGCTGCTACGGAGCTAGAGAAGTGGGGAGAGGCGCTCAAGACTTCAGCGGCCTCACAAGCTGCAGAGGTAGTGGATGCTTACAAGGAGTCGTCGGAGAGGGCCGGAGAGTTAGACAAGTTGTACCTCTACGACTACAACACTGGCTTCGACACTTGCCTTGCCGAGGTCCAAAAGCTCCACCCAGGCATTGACCTCGATGCTCTTTCTACAGATGAGGCCGAGGACGCTGAACTCACTGTACTTGAGCCCAAGAATGCCCCAGCTGCTACCGAGGCCAACCCTGATGCTTAACCCCTAGCTCGACGGCTGGTCACTCTGCTTGGAGGGAGTGAAATACTTTTCTTTTCATTTTTCTTCTTTTTACATGAGATGTTAATTTTTTGAATGGATGATGATTTTATATTTTTGATCATTTGACCCTTGGTGAAGGGCATAATTTTTTATGTTGATTGTTGCATGATGATTTGTCGATATTGAGAGCAAACCCCTTGTGGGGTCAACCCTCCACGAATGGCATGTGACACTTAGTCATTTTGTAGATTCTTATCATATGATGAGTCGAGCCCTCCTTTAAGGGATCAGTTCACCTACGGGTTTCGTCTCTACATATGAGAGATTACCCTTTTGTAATTTCTCATGGGTTAATGAGCTAACCCCTTCTTTAAGGGATCGGTCCGTTGAGTTCACCTCAGCTTATGAGAGGTGACTTTGTTTTTGTAGATAAAATGAACGAGCTAACCATGTAAAAGGAAAGATGCTTTTATTTATAGCCTTAATTGGCTAGTAGCTCTGAGCCGTACATTTATTGAGGGCCTTGAATGACCATTAGTTTATCATGGATAGTAGATCTTCAAGTGCTCGGCATTCTAGGAGTGAGGGAGCTAACGCCCATCGAGATCTTCCCAGTGGTAGGAGCCTAGCTTCATTGATCTGACCACATGATAAGTCCCTTCCCAATTCGGTTCGAGTGTCCCAGCCCCCGATTCTTCTGTATTCTGGAAGACGCGGCGGAGAACCAGGTCCCCTAGCTGAAATCGCCACGTCTTGACCCTAGAATTGTAGAATCTTGCCACTTGCTGATGTTGAGCTGCGACTTAGAGTCTCGCGACATCTCTAGCCTCTTCAAGCAAGTTAAGGCCTGCTACAATTTTCTTGGCATTCTGGCCCTCCTGATAGTTTCTAATCCGAGCTGTGGGGAGAACGATTTTGACTGGGATGATTGCCTCCGAGCCGTAAGATGGTGAAAATGGGGTCTCCCCAGTAGATGACTGAGTTGTAGTCCTATAGGCCCACAGGACAAATGAGAGCTCCTGGCCTAGTTATCTTTGGTTTTTTCTAACTTTGTCTTGAGGTGATGCTTGATGACCTTATTCACGGCTTCTACCTATCCATTAGACTATGGATGGCGGGGTAAAGAGTGTGCATTTGAGAAGTCAAGCCCCCTACACATGCCTTGAAATCTGTCGTTATCGAATTGCTTCCCATTGTCAAAGACAATGGTGTGCGGGATTCCGAAGCAATAGATAATATTTTTCCAGACTAAGTCGGTCACCTTCTGCTCTGTAATCTTTGCCACAGGCTCGGCCTAGGCCCACTTGGTGAAGTAGTTGACAACCATGATAACGAATTTCACCTGTCCCTTTCCAGTGGGCAGATGCCTGATGATGTCGATCCCCCACTAAGCAAATGGCCACAGACCACTCATAGGGGTCATCTCTTCTGTAGGCTGCTTTGGCATGACAGCGAACCTCTGACATTTGTCGCACCTCCGGATATAGTTCTTGAAGTCTTCTTGAATGGTCGGACAGAAGTACTCTTGATGGAGTATCTTTAGAGCTAAGGCACGACCACCAGAGTGATTTCCACAGATTCCCTCATGAGTCTCTCAGATCACGTAATCTACTACGTTGGGTCAGAGACAGTTAAGGTAGGGCTATAAATGCCCCTTCTTGTACAGGATCCCGTCTAAGATTATGTATTATGCAGCTTTGACCTTTAGATGTCAGACCTCTAGTCTGTATTGGGGGACCTCACCAGATGTGAGATAGTTGTAGATTGGATCCATCCAACTTGGAGTGGTCTTCACTAGATTGACCATTTCTTGATCAGCCCAGTCGATGCTCGGACCATCTAAAAATTCCACAGGACTGATTCTGGGAATCTTTCCTTCTGCCGCCGAGGCTAGCTTTGCGAGGGCATTGGCTCAAGAGTTCTCCGACCTCAAAATCTGATTGATGGTGCAACTCCAGAACTTCTCTATCAGCTTTCGGGCCTCAGCAAGATAAGCCACCATTCTAATCTCCTTAGCCTCGTACTTGGTGGAGATGTGGTTCACAACGAGTTGAGAATCGTATCGTACTTTGAGAGACTGAACCCTTAGACTAGCTGCCAATCTTAGTCCAGCCAGCAAGGCCTCGTACTCTGCTTCATTGTTGGAGGCTTTGAAGCCAAGCCTGATAGTGTATTGGATGAAGGTTGAATTCGGGCACGACCAAGATAATCCCTGCCCCAGTGTGCTTGGAATTGGACGAACCATCGACATAAAGAATCCATTTGTGCTCTTTGTCCGATCCAGCATCTTGGGTACGTGGGAGAGTTGGTGAGGCGCAGGAACTACCTCCTCGCTTACGTTTGTCGCTTCTACATTCGGAGTAGTGAACTCCACTATGAAATTGGCCACAGCTTGGCCCTTGATCATAGTTTTCAGACGATATTGGATGTCGAACTCCCCAAGTTATATCACCCACTTGGTCAGTTGACCTGACACCTTGAGATTTTGAAAGACTTGCCTGAGGGGGGAGTTAGTCAGAACAACAATAGTATGCGCCTAGAAGTATGGACGTAACCTCGGCGTCGAGAAGACTAAGTTGAGTGTTAATTTCTCCATACTCGAGTACCTGGTCTCGGCGGGTACCATTTCTTTGCTCACATAGTAGATGGGGTACTGCCTACCCCTCACATCCCTAATTAGTATAGAGTTAACGGCCGAGGCAGAGACCTCCAGGTATAGGAATAGGGGCTCGTCCTCTTCCGATTTGGATAACAGGGGTGGTAAGCCCAGTTACTGTTTCAGTTGCTAAAACACCTATTCACACTACGGGGTCTACTCGACCTTCTTATGACCCTTCAACTGTTGGAAGAAGGGGAGGCACTTATTCGTGGCTCAGGATATGAATCGACCGAGTGTCGCCACTCGGCCGATGAAGCATTGGATTTCCTTTATGTACCGAGGTGAGCTCATGTCAAGTAGCGCCTTGATATTCTCGGGATTTGTCTTAATGCCCCTCTGTTTAAATTAAAACCCGAGGAATTTTCTAGAGTTGACTCTGAAGGTGCACTTGGCGGGGTTCAACTTCATATGGTACTCCTGAAGAATCGAGAAAGTTTCATTGAGGTCTGCAATATGGTCGGACGCTTTGACGCTCTTCACCAGCATGTCGTCAACATAAACCTCTATGGTCTGACCAATTTTCTTGGTAAACATCTGGTTTACAAGCCTCTGATATGTTGCCCTAGCGTTCTTCGGGCAAAATGGCATGACCTGGTAATAGTAGAGACATTTATCTGCGACGAAGGTCGTCTTCTGCCTGTCTGGAGGATGCATTGCGATTTGATTATATTCAGAGTAAGCGTTCAGGAAGGATAGAAGTTTGTGTCCTGCTGTGCTGTCCACTAGCTGATCGATTCGAGGCAGGGGGAAGCTAACCTTAGGGCAGGCCTTGTTCAGGTCTGAGTAGTCTACACAGACCCGTCACTTCCCATTGGTTTCTTCACAAAGACCACGTTTGTGATCCAGTTTGGATAATGCACTTCCTTGATGAATTCGACACTAAGGAGCTTTGACACTTCATCTGTTATGGCCGAGTACCTTCTGGGATCGAACGCCCTCCTCTTATGCTTCACCGGTCTATGATCTGTGTCCACATTCAGCCTGTGGACCATAACCTCGGGAGAGAAGCCCGACATGTCTTCGTGCGACCAGGCGAAGACGTCCTTGTGCTGCAGTAAGAAAACTAGCATTTGAGACCGCTGCTCAGAATTCAGCGACGATCCGAGTAGAACCTTGTTACTTGGGTCAGCTTCTTCGAGTGGGACGGTCACTAAGTCCTCTATGGAAGAATCTTCTGTAGGAGCTCTGGAGTCGAGGATATTGATAGTGAAGGCCTTCTTTACTGAACCCTTTCTCACCGCCACAGAGTAACATCTTTGGGCTTCGCACTGATCTCCTTGGAGGTATTCGACTCCTCCCTCAGTGGGAAACTTCATCATGAGGTGATAAGTGAACACGACTGCCCTCATTGCATTAAGGGAAGGTCGACCCAATATCACATTGTGCACTAACGGTACATTGACAATGAGAAAGTCGACCAGAAGTGTGACTTGATGCTGTCCTTCCCCTGCTGTCATGGGGAGGGAGATGGCTCCCTCGGAGATCACTTTATCTCCGGCAAAGCCGTGCAGGGGGGTTTTCACAGGTCAGAGGCATGACCTGTCGATCCCCATTCTCTCAAACGCCTCGGAGTAGATGATGTCGGCCGAGCTTCCGTTATCGACTAGGATGCGGTAAACCTTGTGATTAGCTATAGTTATAGCCACTACCTGGGCGTCGTTATGTGGATGCTGAATTCCACGCACATCGTCTTCTGTGAAGGTCAAACTACGGGGGCTCATTCGGAGTTCTTTCCTCGACCTTTCGGTTAGGTGGACATAATGCTCGGGGTCCGAGCTTAAAGAGTAGGCTTTACGAGCCCTATTAGAGTCACCTCCACCAGATGAACTGCCATAGATGGTGGAGATCTCGACAGGCTCTTCCGCAATGTTGCTTGGCTGTTCTTCCCTCCAAGCTGACTTCTCTTCTTTGGCGTATCATCGCAAATGACCCTTACGAATGAGGGTCTCGATCTTGTCCTTGAGATCCACACAGTCGCTCGTATTGTGACTGTGGTCATGTTGGAAACGATAGTACTTACACTTATCTTGTTGTCCTATGTCGGTTTTCATGCAAACTAGCCACTACAAGAGTTTCTAATCCCTGATGTCTAACAGGATCTGTTCCGGAGACGTGTTAAGGGGGGTGTAGGAGTGGAACTTAATCCTAGGCCTCCTGCTCAGTCGGCGATCTCAAGAGGCTCGATTGTCTGGCTTCTTACTGGTTGACTAAGGCTCTTCGTTCCTCGGTCTCTTCTCCTTGGACAACTACTCAGCAACTTGGACATTCTTGCGGGAGTTGGAGAACTCCTTAGCATTAGTGTATTTCTGAGCTTGGCTGATGAGCTCGGCTAAAGTAGTCGGTGGATTCTTCCTAATTGAAAAGATGAACTTTCCCTCCCTGAGTCTGTTGAACATGGCAGAAAGTGTCATCTTATCGTCATAGTCGTCCACTAACAGTGCCTCCCCATTGAAGTGGGCGATAAAGTTTTTCAACGACTCCTTGTTCCCCTGCTTGAGGGTGAACATGTGAGTAGGCTTCTGACTCTTCTTACCAGAGATGAACTGGGTAAGGAATAATCTGTTGAGCTCTGCAAAAGAGCCAATAGACTTTGGCTTAAGCTGGTGATACCAACTTCAAGCAGACCCAAAGAGGGTTATTGAAAAAGCCCTACACATCATTGCGTCCATGGCCAACTGGATCTATATCCATGAACAGTAGGACTCCACATGTTTTGATGGGTCTCCAGACCTAGAGTATTGGATGACTAGAGGCATCATGAACCTCTGTGGCATCACCTCATCCATGATTTCTGAGGTAAAGGGAGGCTCGGTCTCTTCCATCATTGCTTAGACTGCAGTCGGGACGGACACGGACTGCTGATTCTTCTGTAATGTCTTGATTTGGTCACGGAGTTCCTTAAGCTGAGCGTACTAAGGATTTTGGTTCTCGGCTACTATCTTTTGGGAGGCCTCTGCCACCTCGGGCGCTCTGCCCTGTCTTCTCCTCTTTAGCTGATGGCAGAGGTCGATGGGGTCCAGAGTTGAAGTTGCGGACACATAGGATAACTCTGCATCCCAAGCAGGTCTCGGGACTTGGGCGGACCGATTCTAGGACACTGCATTGTGCGTTGGGTTGGGAGCTCGTGTGGACTATACCTGAGAGCTGACTTGCTGCAGTCGCTCCTCGGGTGTTTGGGTGGCTTCCACCATGTTAAGAGGTGGCTGTTGGTTTTGTTGCGCTTTCATTCGACTGATTTTGTCCTTTAGTATTTGGACTCTATTTTGTAACACCTTCTACTTTCCTCCTTAGCTCGGAGTTTGCTGGGATGGCTCTATCGGAGCCGATTCAGTTTGTAACAGCGAAGAAGACTGATGTTGTCCGCTAGGTCCGGGCTCCATTGCTGTAACGTTCTTCTTTCCTCTCGCCATTTCTGATAAAAACCTTCTGATTTTTTATTTGACTTCCCACAGACTGCACCAAAAAATGTTCAAGCCAAAATGTGGACCACCCTCCACTCAATGCTATGAGCCTTGAACGGACCCTGGTCCTATACAGAAAGGTGAGTAAAAGAGACCCTGACTTAAACAGGGGACCCTCCGATGCCTAAGTTAGGCTAGGGAATCTGGGTATAAGTTGCGTAATGTAGAGAGAGGGTGCAAGATATTGCATACCTATTACAATGGGGTCCCCTAGTATTTATACCAGTGGGTCAGGTGGATTGTGTCCCTCAATTTCGGCATGATCTACTCAATCAAGCAGATATTGTGATCGTGGTGAAACTCCATAATCTTTAGATCGTGTAGCGCATCGTGTCTTAATGGAGCATATCTCCAGGCATGATCTTCAGCCACGTCCACATTCGAACTAATTTCCCATCTCGGTACTTGGAGTATCTTCATCCGGGTTCAGACCTCATCTTATCCAGGTCCACAGCTGAGTACCGGTAGTAGAAATTCATAGTCGAGTCATCGGGGTTGGAGTCACATGCTTATTCGGGACTTAGTTCACAGCATTTAGGTTAAGGATAAGTCTGTCGATCCTCGACTAACCCTCTTTAGATGAAGATGAGGATCAGGACAAGGACGAGGATGAGAGCTTGGCTAGACCAACCTTCTTTAGATGAAGATGAGGATGAGAGCTCGGCTCGACCAACCCTCTTTAGATGAAGATGAGGGTGAGGATGAGGACGAGAGCTTAGCTCGACCATCCTTCTTCAGATGAAGATGAGGATGAGGACGAGGATGAGAGCTCAGCTCAACCAACCCTCTTCGGATGAAGATGAGGATGAGGACAAGGATGACTCGAGCTGACCTTGTTTAACCTTGTCCAGATTTCCCCATAACAAATTTTGAGTATTAAAATTCCTCAAGTGTTACCATGAAATCTAACTTAGTATATACATACCAATCTAGATATCCTAACCTTACAACTATTCTCCAACAAAAATCTGACCATTGGGAATGATCTCCATTCATAGATGAAGCCATTTGACCGTTAATTTTAAAACAAGACCTACCATTAAATGATTCAACGTATGTACCTTCCCTTAAATGAATCGACGAATAACTCTTTAACCATAACGATTCAGGTATAAGTTCACTTGTAAGAAATGTTTAGAAAAGTGCATACAAACATGTGGAACCTTTAGATTTTTACAAAACCCTTAAATCAACAATAATTACGAAAATGTCACAAACTTAGACCTTAAATTCTAAATCACATGGTTCTCCTGATCCATTTCATGCAAAACTTTATATCATGCCCTATTATCATAAATTAACCGTATGTATCAAATTTCAACCATTGGATTAGTAGGATCAATGGTTAAACAAGATATTCTCAGAGATGGCCCACCTAGGACTGACACTCGCCTTCCACTCTGGGACAGACCCTAAGGGGAGCCAACTAAAGCGAATGGACGAAGCAGATCTCTCACGAACATCACTGTGGACCCCATGCATATGGAACGTTTGCACAGGACATGCACCTGAAGTACACTGGAAGACATAACTCGGTTAAAGTGCTTTGACCCTGAATATCTCTAAAAGAGGTAGAATCCTCTCTTTGTTCGGGTTCCCACCAGCATAGTTTGAACAAAATACGTTCGTTTACAACGTTGGATGGCCCACCATGAGCAGAAGGCTGGAAGATCCAAACTGTCCATCTCATTGGCCATCCTGGTTCGACAAAACCCTAACTCTCTTCACTTTAAACCCAAGTAAGAAACCAAAACCGACTCCCTCTCTCCACACTCATTGTAATAGCGTCAAACTGAGTACGTCCACAAGGAAGTCTCCCACCGAAAATCACGGACACGACAACTCCATCAGATCCGAACCAGTTAGACTCCATGGAAGACAAATCCGATCCCAACCATGAATGCTGGAAAGATCAGATTCGAACTCCTATCATAACAGGAACGTCAGACTTTTTGGACGTCCACACTAACTATGGGAGGAATGGTTTTGTGAAACCACTGACCTGAGGAGTCCGATTGTTCGATTGGTGGGGCCCATGAGCTCCCTAGGGCCCATCTAAGTCATCTTCGAACATCAGATCGAAGTAAAACTCCACGGTTGAAAACATGTCATGTTCGTTCGAACCTCTTCTTGGTTTGAACAAGAAACCCATCACCTTTTAATGGGCCTTGTTTATAGGATCTGAACTATTTAGTTTTTAGTCTAGGGACTCAAAGATACATCAGTGTAGGGGGGTCATCTCTGTGCATCCATGTTCATGTTAAATCAGCAATGAGCGTGAGCTCTTGTGCACAAGCAAGCCAATGCAAAGCGCTATTACGTTGGAGAGGGACTCTCCCTCTCGTTGTCCAAAGACTTATAAAAGATAGCTACGGGGGTAGGAGATCACATAGTGTTCATTTTCCAACAACCGAGAGAAATGAGGGAAGAAATGAGAGAGAGAGAGAGAGGGAGAGAGAGAGAGAGAGGGAGAGAGAGAGTGTGGGTGTAGGTGCTGCACACGTGACTCATGGAGTCATTATTTTCAAAGAAAGGAGGAAAAGAAATGAGAGAGAAAGGAGATGGAAGAAAGAAGGAAAGAAAAAGAGTAGCAAGAAAGAGAGAAAAAAGGGAATAAAAGAAAAGAAAAGAAAGAAACAGAAAGAGAGAGAATGAGATCAGCAGAGAGGAGAGGAATCAATAATGCTGGACACTCTACAGATCAGCAACCCACTGATTAATTGAGTCCAATTAAGCACAAGGTAGGTCCCACGTCCAATCCTGCCCTCTTTCTAGACTTTTTCTTTCCCTCCATTCCAAACAGCCGGTCAAAGATCAACCCGACCAGAAAACTTGGTTGTGGAACTAACATGAATATAACAAAATCTTAGACTAGATCATGACTTAAGAATGATCCTAATCATGTTAACCTGGGTAATACAATGGCCTAACTTAATACATCGTATTAAATATGCTAGAATTGGAACGTGACAACAGAAAACTATCAACTTCAAAGAGAAATCGAGATTGAAAGGTGAGGGTTTTATCCTTTAAGCTTACGATAATTTAAGTTGCTATGCCTTATCTTGCGATTGTTTAATTTACCATCAACACTTATTTACCCTTTTGGGAATCGTGATTCAGTTTATATTCTCCATTAATGAAAGTAATGTGTTAAATGTATCACAACTAGTGAATCAAATATTCTATCGTGGATGTAATGCATTACGGGTAGTAGCCCTCTTGGTTGGTAGGTAATTTTGTGGGTTGGTTGGTGTGGTGCACAATCGATGTAAGTAAATCGCCATCATGTTATATCACTTCTTGCACCATGAACACATCATGTTATGAAAACTCTCAATTGTGTTGTTGTGTCGCCTTGAGATCTTCGCATAAATCCAAGTTAACTTGGACACGCCAGCGAATATCCATAGTGTGAGAATGCGGGTCGATTCGGATATTATAAACTATTTTCCACATTGTGACAATGATCACTATGTATGATGAGCTGCACACACTTTACTAGGCATACACTCATGTGGATTATTTGCGCATACTGATATCTCTCGTAGTAGTATAGTACATCACGTATTAAAACCCTTACATTACTTTAATGAGTCTCTTGAATTATTGTTAATCTTAAAGGATAACCACCTCTATGAGTAGGGCGTTGACCCTCTGCAACCGTACAGATGATGTAGGTGACGTATAGATTGAAAACCTAGTGGACTCTCCCTATGGAAGATTATACTGAAACAATAAGAAGGTAGTTTTATGAATTAGTTTTATACTTCCACTACGAACTCGATAAATGTAATAAGCTTCCATTGAGAGAGAATTTAATTATTTACTGAATTCTTTTACTCTGATGAAATAATCAATACAGGCAATTTTTTTTTATTATGAATGTTACCTTCATGAATGTATCTGGATGTGATCTAAAAAAAATGAGGTGTGATTTTTAAAGCATCAAATTTATACATTATTAACTCTCGGTTTTCTCAGGCGTGAATATAAACTCTGGCCATAAAAATTCGGGATGTTATAGTTGGTATCAGATCATGAGAATAAGATTAACTGGGCCTAAGGGATGGACCATCATAAGCTTTATGCAACTAGAATAGAATCTTGAATTAGATATCTATACTTAGGACTATTTCTGAAAGGAATTAGGAAGTCAAAGAATTAGAAGCCCACGTTCAGGTTCCCCATTGGAAACATCAAGTTAGACGTGAAATTTAGAAATTTTGAATCTAAGCACCCCTATAATAAACCCCCAAAAACTCCAAATAAATTTATTTTGAACTAAAGAGTCGTCCTTAAATAGGGTCACAATCAGGAAGAATAAGTCTTCCATATAGAAATAGTGAATTCCTAATTTCCAACTATTTCAATGAAATTTTGACATGTTATGATATCTCCACTAGTTACAGTAAGTGAATGTATCAGAAAATTTTGAAACTTTTCAGGTAGTTCAGTTAGGTCCCCATAAACCTCTCCTTAAAACTTCAAGTCAATCGGATTTGTAAAAAATTCTATAAAAATCTGGCAATAGAAAAAATCAGTAGAAAGTGCTACTAGACAGCAAGCTTTTATACACCTCACAAGGGTGAAATACCCCTTAAACCATAGAATCTTGCCTCGTGAAATTTTCTAGAATCTCAAGAATAAGTCAGGGGCCTAGACTTCAAATTTTGAATAAATTGGACGCATGGATCATGAACTAAAATTCTGATAATGACAGGCTATTTATATAAAATGATTTTTAGAACTTACAATGTTCATATAAAGGACAATACTAAAGCTTAGGTTCTACAAGGAATGAATAATTAGAGCCAATCCTTTATGAAACCTAGGATGCTCTCATGGTGAAATGAAAAAAATTCCTGGTATTCCCCAAAGATTTAGAATGATCAGGACCATAGGTTTACACGATCCATAATCAAGTAAGGCATAAGCGGGTTGATCCAATTACCGAATCTCGAGGTCGAGATTTTTATTTAAGGGGGCTAGGCTGTAGCATCCTGATTTCACGTAGTTAATTCTATGTGCAGTTACACATTTATATACCTACCTTACGAGTAATATATTGAAAACTTAAGCATATTGAATAAGTGAGGATGATAAAAGTAATTTTGGGTAGTGTATCAGATAATCAGAGTACACAGTGAAAGCGTAATGGGCCACGTAGACTTATCCTTTATGAGAGTAGAGATTACGTGATATTACTCATGTATCTAAAACAATCAGGGTTATGGATTGATGGAACCATGTTTAAGCGAAGTTTACGCAATTTAACTCAAATTCTAAGTCCCAGCAATTCTCAAATTATCCTAATGCCCTGATCAAGCAAAGGATTGAGACCTATTAGGATTATGAATTGATATCAGTAGACCTCTGTACTGTGTAGGCGAAGGATCTATGTATCGGGCTCAAACCCACTACAATCATCTATTCATAGTATCTCGAACACAAGTAGGAGATCCTTAAAGGCAAGGGAAATGACCAGTATAATAGAAGTACTAAATTTTGGGGATGAAATTATATTTAGGGGGGTAAATTGTAACACCCCGAACTTTTTAATGTATTGAAAGTCCTCGAGTGTTACCATGAAATCTAGTTCAGTATATACGTACCAATCTAGCTATCCTAACCTTACACCTATTATCCAACATGAGTATGATCGTTGAAAATGATCTTCATTCATAGATCAAGCCATCTGACCATTAATTTTAATATAAGACCAACCATTAAATGATTCAACATATGAACCTTCCCTTAAATGAATCGACGAATAACTCTTTAACCATAACGATTCAAGTATAAGTTTATTCCTAAGAAATGTTTAGAAAGGTCCATACAAACATGTGGAACCTTTAGATTTCACAAAACCCTTAAATTTGCAATAATTATGAAAATGCCATTAACGTAGACTAAAAATTCTAAATCACATGGTTCTCTTGATCCGTTTCACACAAAACTTTATATCAGGCCCTATTTCATAAATTAACCATACGCATCAAATTTCAGCCATTGGATCAGCAGAATCAATGGTAAAACAAGATATTCACTGTGATGGCCCACCTAGGACCGACACTCGCCTTCCACTCTGGGATGTACCCTAAGGTGAGTGAACTAAAGCGAATGGAAGAGCAGATCTCTCACGGACATCACTGTGGCCCCATGCATATGGAACGTCTACACATGACATGTGCACCTAAAGTACACCGGACGGCATAGCTCGGTCAAAGTGCTTTGACCGAGAATATCTCTAAAAGAGGTAGAATCCTCTCTTCGTTCAAATTCCGGCCAGCATAGTTCGAATGGACTACGTTCGTTTACAACATTGGATGACCCACCACAATTAGACGGCTGGAAGATCTAAACAGTCCATCTCGTTGGCCATCTGAATTCGACCAAACCCTAACTCTCGTCACTCCAAACCCAAGTAAGAAACCAAAACTGACTCCCTCTTTCCACACTCATTGTAACAACGCCAAACTTGGTATGTAAGGAAGCCTCCCACCGAAAATCACGGACATGACAAGTCCATTAGATCCGAACCATTTAGACTCCACGAAAGACAAATCTGATCCTAACTGTGAATGCCGGAAAGATCGGATTCGAACTCCTATCACAACAAGAACGCTTGACTTTCTGGAGTCTGCACTAAATGTGGGAGGAACGTTTTTGTGAAACCATCGACCCGAGGCATCCGATCGTTCGATTGGTGGGGCCCATGAGCTCCCTAGGGCCCATCCGAGTCATCTCCAATCATCAGATCAAAGTAAAACTCCATGGCTGAAAACCTACCATGTTCGTTCGAACCTCTTCTTGGTTTGAACAAGAAACCCATCACCTTTTAATGGGCCCTGTTTATAGGATCCGAACTATCCATTTTTTAGGCCAGGAACTCAAAGATACATCAGTATAGGGGGATCATATCCATGCAGCCATGTTCATGTTAAATCAGCAATGAACATGAGCTCTTATGCATAAGCAAGCCAACGCAAAGCGCTATTGTGTTGGAGAGGAACTCTCCCTCTCACTGTCCAAAGACTTATAAAAGCTAGCCTACGAGGGTAGGAGATCACTCAGTGTTCATTTTTGAACAACTGAGAGAAAGGAGGGAAGAAGAGAGAGAGAGAGAGAGAGAGAGAGAGAGAGAGAGAGAGAGTGTGTGTGTGTGTGTGTGTGTGTGTGTGTGTTGGTGTAGCTGTTGTACACGTGATTCATGCAGTTGTTATTTTCAAAGAAAGGAGGAGAAAGAAATGAGAGAGAAAAGGAGAAGGAAGAAAGAAAGGAAGAAAGAAGGAAAGAAAAAGAGAAGTAAGAAAGAGAGGAAGAAGGGAAGAAAAGAAAAGAAAAGAAAGAAATAGAAAGAGAAAGAGAGCAGCAGAGAGGAGAGGAATCAACAACGTTAGACGCTCTACGGATCAGCAACCCACTGATTCATTAAGTCCAACTAAGCACGAGGTTGGTCCCACGTCCAATTCTCCCCTCCTAGACTTTTTCTTTCCCATCATTCCAAACAGCCAGTCTAAGATCAACACGACCAGAAAACCTGGTTGTGGAACATAACGTGAATCCAGCAAAATCCTAGCCTAGATCATGACTTGAGAATGATCCTAATCATGTTAACCTGGGTAATATAATGGCCTAACTTAATACATCGTATTAAATATGCTAGAATTGGAACGTGACGACACAAAACTAACAACGTTAAAGAGAAATCGAGATTGAAAGGTGAGGGTTTTATCCTTTAAGCTTATGGTAATTTAAGTTAATATGCTTTATCTTGTCTTTTACATACTATGTTTCATGTTACTAAGATTTCTTCTCTACAATTGTTTAATTTACCATCAACACTTATTTACTCTTTTGGGAACCAAGATTCAGTTTACATTCTCTATCAATGCAAGTAATGTGTTAAATGTATCACAACTAGTGAATCAAATATTTTATTGTGGACATAATGCGTTATGGGTAGTGGCCCTCTTGGTCGGCACGTAATTCCGTTGGTTGGTTGGCATGGTGCACAATCGATGTAAGTAAATCGCCACACATGTTACATTACTTATAGGGATTAGTTGTCGCAAATAGTCACTCCATGAACACATCGTGTTACGTAAATTACCCAATCGTGTTGTTGTGTTGTCTTGAGATGTTCACATAAATCCAAGTTAACGTTGGACATGCTGGTGAATATCTATAGTGTGAGAATGCGAGTCGAGTTGGATATTATGAACTATTTTCCACATTGTGACAATGATCACTACGTATGATGAGCCGCACACACTTTGTTAGACATACACTCATGTAGATTGTGTGCACATACTGATATCTCTCGTAGTAGTGGAGTATGGACGTATTAGAACCCTTACATTACTTTTATGAGTCTCTTAAATTATTGTTAATCTTAAATGATAACCATCGCTTTGAGTAGGGTCTTAACCCTCTCCAACCATACAGATGATGCGGGTGACGTATAAGTTGAAGACCTAGAGGACTATCTCCCTATGGAAGATTATACTGAAAGAATAAGAAAATAGTTTTATGAATTAATTTTATACTTCTGCTGCGAACTCGATAAATGTAATAAGCTTCCATTGAGAGGGCATTTGATTATTTTTTGAATTCTTTTACTCTAATAAAATAATTAATATAATCAATTTTTTTCTCGTGAATGTTACTTTCATGAATGTATCTGGATGTGATCTAAAAAAAATGAGGTGTAATTTAAAGCATCTAATTTTTATATTATTAACACCCGATTTTCTCGGGCACGAGTATATACTCTGGCCATGAAAATTTGGGATGTTACATCGAGACTACATCGATGTCATCAAAGTTTGAATTTCGATGACATCGAATGGAGTTCGATGACTTTGAATAATTCCTGATTTTCTTCATAAACTCTCTCGATAGGTTGGTTCCAATTTCGATGTTATTGAGCCTTCCTCGATGCAATCAAAATTTGAAATTCGATGTCATTGAATAAATCATGATATTCCTATTAATCATTTTAGACATTTTATGCCTATAATTTGATGTCATCGAGCCTTCATCGATGTCATTGAAGTTTGAAGTTCGATGATATCGAATGGAGTTTGATTACATCGAATAATTCCAGAGATATGTCAAATGATTACTGGACATATTTGGGCACAATTTCAATGTCATCGAATAAAGCTCGATGTCTTTGAGACTTGAGTTTCGATGTCATTAAGACTTGAGTTTCAATGTGATCGAATCAATGTTCGATGTCATTGATAGTTGAAGAAAAAACCTTGTACATTTTCATCTGTTCTTGTAACTTTGTTTTCCATTTTCTAATCTACCAAAGATGTTTTCCTAGACGGTTTTAGGATAGAGTAGAGCTTTTTAAAATGGGATTTTTACCTCAAGTATTTTGGTCATGTGATGTGAGGTTTTCATATACCTTTGGAGACTTTTGAACACTTCGATTTCGTTGAGTCTTCAGCTTGTAGTCTTCATGTGGGGCTCACTGGACTCTATGACTCACTTGTCACATTATTTAACAAACTAGGGCACTTTCAAGGATTTCCAAAACTATTACTTCTACCACGATACGAAATTCATTAGCCACTTTTGGCAAACTTTGTGTAATCAATTCGGTAGCTTCAGTCCAGCAATGCTTACCACCCATGGACCGATGGGAAAACTGAAGTTATGAATCACACGTTGGGGAACTTCCTTTGATATATCTTAGGTGAAAAACCAAAGTAGTGGGATTTAGCCCCACCCTAAGTGGAGTTTTTCTTCAACAACATGGTGAACCACTCAACAAGGAAATCCCCGTTTCAGATTATTTATGGTTGAGTTCCTCGACACACACTTGACTTGGTCCCTTTGCCTAAACTCCCTGACATGAGCATTGTAATAGAACATATGGTAGACATGATTATGGGCATTCATACGGAGGTGCAGGCCAAGTTACATGCTTCGAACGACAAAGTATAAGGAACAAACCGACAAGCATCAGCGACAAAAGGTGTTCGATGTGGATGACTAAGTTTTGGTCCATCTACACAAGGAGAGATTTTTGACTGGGACATACAACAAATTGAAGAACAAGAAGATTGGACCAGTACAGATCCTCCGATAGATCAATGAAAATGCTTACGTTGTTGATCTTCCGAATGATATGGAGATCTCGCGTACTTTCAATGTCGTGAACCTAGCCGAGTATTATAAACCAAAGTAGGATAAGTTCAATTTAAGTGGAGGGGACTGATGTAGAACAAGTCGCAGACAATTTCATGGCCAAGATGGACCAAATTAGGCCCAATCGCAGGTAAAAGTGAGCCGGACCGTCAGAACCTTAAAATGTGCATATCTTACAAATTGGAATTAGTTATTCGATGTACCCTATATGATTTTAGGGTAGGAGAAGCTAATTTAGACAACCAACCCTAATACGTCAAGTTGTCGACACTGAATTTGCGATATTCCACCAGATCGATGGTCAAAATTTGATTTTAATTTCGTTTTTACTATTTATAATGAGTTTTAATTTGATTGTAACTCTTCATCCGTTGGGCTTTAGGAGTTGTGTCCAACATGAAAAGTGCTTAGAAAATTTAGGAGACAAGCATGATTGAGCCAAATAGGACACTTACTATTTTTGGCCAAAAACCATGAGTTCTAGTGGAAATCATGACCGTCTATAATAATAAGTTTACTATTTATAGTAAGTCAGGAGTTTTAGTTCTAGTATGATTTCGAAATTTCTCTTTGGGGTTCATAGCATTATTTAAAGGATTGTAAACTCATTTTTAGCATCAAATAATTTATTATAAATTTTCAAGAATTATATTTAGTACTTTTTTATTCTGGTCGATTCAGAGTAGTTACCCCCTAAGGAAGACGGTGCTGGACCTTAATAGGTCCTTCCTTCTACCTATGTCATCCTTTTTGTAAGTGTTATGGTTTCTTTCCCCTTTGATTGTCAAATTTTATGGTGCCAAAACCTCAATCTGTGTCTTGTGTAGCATGTTGATATACATATGTTCAACGCACTGCATCACAATGCTTCATGTCAAGAATAATGATCTGCTTCAACAAATGCAAGATCAATTACATTGTTCTCTTCTCTAAAGCATCAGAGTTTTAAAGCTACATCAAAGATGAAATCTTGTTCAAAGACTCTAGGTGAAGTACAATTCAAGGACTATGAATTCAAGCTTCTAAAGATTTCATCTTCATCAAGTGTCGAGGTCTCAAGCTTCTTGAATTTTTAAATCATTTGAAGAAGAGAAGGTTCAATATTCATACTTCATGGTAAAGGTATGATTGACCTTAGATTGACCTTAGGGTAGGTCATTTTGTATATATAATTCAAATTGAATCACTTTATATGTATTTGGACTGTTTTAAGAGTAGTCCTGAACCCTGTTCGACTAGTCTTAGCACTGGCTCGACTAGTTCAAAAAATTCCATGACCAGTCAAAGAAATTCTAGGACCAGTACTATGTTGGTTGTAATTTTTCAGAACTTTTTGTTCGTCTACGAATAGTCCTAGAGACTGCTCGACCGGTCGTGTGAACAGTGCACGACTCGTTCACGACCAGTCCAGCAACCACAACTCAAGCTACATCAATGAATTCTGGTTCCTCACGACCAATTGTGGGAAGGTCACGACCAGTTGTTGAGGGCTCACGACCGGTCGTGAAGAGCCTTCGACCAGTCGTGGAATGGTTTTATCCGATCACGATCAAAATTCAAAAATTTATTCGACCTTCGACCAGTCATAGTGTTCACAGGACCAGTCGAAGATGCGATTTCTGCAACTATAAATAGAACACAAATTTCAGAGTTTTATATCCAATTCAAGTAAAATTAAGGCATTACTTTGAGAGATAAGTGTGTGTTATTTTTAATCTACATTGTGCTTATTTAATATTCTCTTTTGTTAGCTTTTCATATTTGATTTTGTTTCTGCATTCTAATCTAACTTGAAAGAGGAATTGTGATATTCCATTTTTTAGAATCAAAATCAAATAGAGCTAGCCCAGCTGGTTTAATTTAAAATCAAGTAGAACCTAGAACCATTTCAAAGCGAGTGTGGACATTGAACTTCTATATTCGAACTTCTACTCCGATTTGGTTCTTCCAGGCTGCTACGAAAGGAGAAATCCAAGTATTTTACATTTGTGTAAATCTTTTATTGTATTGGTTTCTTTAGAGATTAGGCCAGAAAAATCTCATTGTTTTGGTTATCTAAGGTAAGCTAAAAAACTCAGAGTGGGGTTTTTGGATTGTGTAAGCCCATTTAAAAGACACAATTGTGAGGGTTTTAGGTGAACCTAAAAAAACCTATTTTAATAATGAACATTAATATCCCCTGTGTGAGGATATTAGGAGTGAAGTAGCAAGCTATGTGGTTGTTGTTTAACAGTTGGTGAACACACAAGCGAACCACTATAACTCTTTGTGTTTTATGGATGTGTGATTTATTTTCTATATCTTTTATCATTCAAGTTTGTGAGATGTATGTGTGGATGTGAATGTTGTAATATTTACATTTCAAGCATTGTGGGGAATGTTGTAATAGTATAGATTTCAATTCTTGCTATTTCCTTTTCATTTCCCTACAATTTGAGTTTTTAATTCTCTATTTGTTCTAGTAAGGTTGTCCTTGACATAAACCCTTAATTTTTATGGTGAAAGGTTGTCCATAGAACAATTAGATTTTGAGGTTGCTTTACATTTTGTATTGTGGATTGCTATCTTTCCTTTACTTGGATATCTTATTGTTTAATTCCGCTAGTATTATTTTTAAATTTGGCATAGTCCTATTCACCCCCCGTCTAGGACATATAGTTTGGTCTTTTCACTTTCTTTTGAAATGAATTCAACTAGCATATGGGATGTACAATTCACTGTACGTGTGACCATGTCGTGGCCCCCACAGTGATGTGTTTGTTTGATCCACTATGTCCATCCTCCGTGGATAATTTTTTTATGGCAGACAAAAAAATGAAGAAGATCCAAATATCAAGTGAACCCCATAAGATGAACGTAATACTTATTTGCCATCCAATCCATCACTCAGACCTAGACAAAGGGAAACACAAACATCAAGCTTGATCCAAAGCAGTGTGACCTAAAAGATTACAAATGTGAGCTCCAAAAATTTTATAACAATGGGCGTTCCATCACCAATATTTCCTCAAATACGGTCCACCTGATATTTGGATCTGCCTCACGTTTATGTTCATTTAACAAAATAATGTCCAAGATGGATTAATGGTGTGGATAAAACATATACACCATGGTGGGCTCCATAAAATTTGCAACCGCCTTATGATTGAGACCCCATCCTGGTTCACCCATCAGAATTTGATGTGACCCACTATGATATGTATGTCAAATATTTTACCCAGCCCACCACCTTTTTTTTCCCATATTAGGCTTAGGGACCAAATTTACAGTGAATTCGTGATTTTAGTTGAACACAATTGAAAAGGGTACAGATTGACGTTCATCGTCAATACGGTTTACATTGGTGTAGCTCATTTAAATCACATTTGGACTTGATTTTTTGCCCAGTGTGCCATGTACAAAATCAAGGGTTGTGTCTCAATTTTAATGATTTATCGTACAAAATCAAGGACTACTCTAATTTTTGTGGCGTAGGGTTAATTTGAGATAGTGGACCGAGTTCTGCGTGACCTTATCAAGTTGGATGGAAAAATAAATATTATAGTGGGCACTACTCTGGTGGGCCTAGACATAATGGTGGGAATTTAACTATTTTATGCCATTCATCTTTCTGTCAAGAGTGAGAGACAGAGAGGAAAGGAGGGAGAGAGATTTCCCACCACACGACTTTCATGCAAAGCTAGTTTCCGGTGACCTAACTATCATCCGGTGGGAGATAGGAAGAGAGAGAGAGTGAGAGAAAGAGAGGGTTTTACACGAGAGAGAGAGAGAGAGAGAGAGAGAGAGAGAGAGAGAGTTGTGTGTTCCTTTATTCTAGAGAGGGAGTGACGAGGCGGTAAGCCCTAAGATGAAAGTGTTTCCATCATTTAGAGAAATATGGCATATGTGGTGGAAGACGGCGGGCATCAAAATGACTAATGGCAAAAAATGTTGAGCATGTAGGCTATTGTAGCCTTTTTACTTAGAAAAAATAACTTAGAAGGGAATATGAGAATACTGATTTTTTGTTGTATTGCTTTCTTCATACTTGAAAATGAAATCCATACACATATTTATAGGATTTGGATACATTCAAAAAATAAAAGCTATTTATTGGAACAAATTAATACATGAATACATGTGACTCTTCAACAAAGAGATCTGAACCTTTTCACAAAATTCTAAGTATGAATACATGCATGTATTGCAACAAATACATATATTCCAAAAGGTACATGTATTGGAACAAATTAATACGTGTATCTCATTAAGTACATGTACATGTATTAGAACACATACATGTATCTCTCTTCAAGTGCATTAATTCAACACTTCCCCTTAATGCACTTTCTGAATTACTCCCAATATCTCTCGAAGATGATAAAACCTTTCTTTAGGGAGTACCTTGGTGAACATGTTAGCCATTTGTTCTTTCGTCTTGCAATACTTCAACTCGATCTCGCCACTCTCAATAACTTCATGGATGAAGCGATGCTTAATCACAATATGCTTCATCTTGTTATGATATATTGGATTTTTTGCAATTGAAATAGTTGACATGTTGTCGCAATATATAGTAGTTCCTTCATTTTGCTTTTCGCTAATATCTTCAACAATTCTTCGTAACCATATTGCTTGAGAAACTGCAAGAGATGCCGCCACATAATTTGCTTCTGCTGTAGATTGAGCAACGGTAGTTTGTTTCTTTAATGCCCAATAAAATATCTCGAACCCAAGAGGGAAAGTGTATGCCGATGTGCTTTTCATATCATCTATGGATCCTGTCCAATCATTATCTATATATCCTACCAATTTTGAATTTGGAATAGGTGTATACATGATTCCATAATCCAATGATCCTTGGATGTATCATAACACCCTTTTTACAACTCCTAAGTGAGTTTGCTTTGGATAATTCATGAATCTCGAGAGTAAACTTGTAACAAACATATTATCAAGCCTTGTAGTAGTGAGATACAAGAGGCTTCCAACGATACTTCTGTACAATGATTCATCCACCTTTTTTGAACCATCGTCTTTTATCAGCTTCTCATTTACTACAAGAGGAGTAGTAACTGTTGCCATGCTAAATTTTGCAAGAATAGATTCAACATACCTTTTTTGAGAAATGAAGATCCCATTTTCGCCTTGAGAAACTTCTATTCCCAAAATATAATGCATCATGCCAAGATCATTCATCTCATATGTTGTAAGGCCCATATCCTAGACCGTACCATTCCGTAGGCTTCCACGGTCCTCTCGGTCGAATTCCAGCGACCCGCGATCTGTTACCGGTATTTGCTCGTGATCTTGAGTCATGTCCTGTATATCAAAGTCGACTCAAACCGAGATTTGTACCCTTGCAACCGCGCCATCGCCGTGGTTCCGACACTGCGTATTACGTGCTAAGGCGATACCCGGGCCAGGAGATGTGGGCCCGCGTTCAGTTTAAGAAAAATGCCGCGCATTGAAAATCCCAAGAGAAATATCAAATCAATCACATCAAATGTCAAGTACGACATCCCATCATCAAGTATAAGTAACCCTTAACTCTCTTATAACCAAGTACCCTAAAGTCAACTCTCCCCATCACCCATCACTTACTCACCATCCCTCTCTCCCATCACCTCTCTCTCTCTCTCTCTCATTTCTTCATTTTCAATCAATTACCAAAGGAGGAAATGTCCATGGCTTCCAAAGAGAAAAAGAGAGGAGCTAGTGTGGCCCACCTTCTTACTTCCCATCTCCACCATCCAAAGTCTATCTCGACCGTTGAATTACAACCCTTGGAGCTCTAGATTGCATTGGCAGAAGAAGGAAGTGGAGATCTAACAGTGGGTGTTTTATGATTTAATTTTTGTGATTTGAGTGCTCACATATGGTGGGGCCCATCTTGATCTATGTATTGCAACCATGGAGGGCCCATAGTGGCGGGGTCCCTCCATCACCATCCAATCTCTCCTCTTTCTCTTTCTTTCTCTCTTTTCCTTCTTTGTATGGTAATGATGATGATAAGGTATGTGGCCCACCATGATGTTTACACCCACGCCATCTACCGGTGGACCCCATCCATGTGGGACACCATGATGTTTATATGACATCCCAACTGTCCATCTAGGATGTAGCCCACCCCATGTGTGTGGGTGGGGCCCTCCTTGATGTATTTATCCACACCCAGATCCATAGCTCTAGTGGCAGACTGAGTGAAAGATACCTCATTTCTACAGTGAGGTGATGACGGACAGTGGGAGTGGCTAGCTGTGAGGTGTGAACTGTTAGTGGAGGTAGCTAGCAGTGGGGTGTGACTGACGGTGGGGTGGGTGCTAACAGTGAGGTGTGAACGAACAGTGGGGTCCGTGGGACCCACCCACGTCATCCACTCATCTTGATGGGCCACACCGTGATGCGTGTGGGGCATCCACCGTCCCTGAACGGTGGGACCCACCCCACGTGTGGGGCTACCCATGATGTATGTGTATGTCCAGGCCGTCTAGGGCCTGGACGTTGTATATTTATTAAATATAATATTAATATATTATATTATATTATATTAATATATGATATGATATATTATATATTATATTATAATGTAATATAATATTATATATTTAATACAAATGTTGTGGTGGGCCCTACGTGGGACCCACCTCTGCTTCTTTTAAAAAGTAGCAAAGGTTGCATGTTAGTATATAATATAATATTAATATATTATATTTTATATATATGTTATGGTGGGCCTTACATGGAACCCACCTCTCTTTTCTTTAAAGAGGCAGCAATGCTACTCGTACAGCAGCTATGTAACTGTTCTCTCTCTCTCTTAAACGTCAGTGTGTTCCGCAGGTCCCACGTGATGTACGTGCACATCCAAGCTATTCTGACGATGGGACCCACTCCAGATGTATGTGATTCATCCCTATGGCATGGGCCTCAATGATGTATGTGCTTTATCTACACCATCCACTGATTGGACGGTGGGGTCCACCATGATGCATGTGTTGTGTCCAACCGTCCAACCATTTGAGATATCATTTTATGGCATGAGTAAAAGAATGGGTCAGATCTAAAGTTCAAGTGGACCCCACCATTTAAATAGTGGACAACGACATCGCCGTTCAAACTTCTAAGGGCCACAGTGGTTCCCACTCAAGCTGATATTTGGTTTTCACTTCATTTATCTCTATGTTAACCTATGAATTGGTCGGATCTCAAAAAATACATATGGGTGGGCTCGATTTGATATATATGAGGCCCATCGGTGCAGCCTATTTGATATACATGAAGCAGATTGGTGCGGCCCAAATAATGTGGCCCATGTGATGTGGCCCACTTGACATATGAGGCCCATGGGCGAGGCCATTGTGATGTATTCGAGCCCTATGGGCGAAGCCAATTGTGATGTATTTGAGGCCCATGGGCGTGGCCTATTGTAATTCATTTGAGGCCCTTGTACAATGCCCAACGCAATATATGGGAGGCCCATAATAGGGCCCAACGTGATGTATGTGTGGTCAATATGTTGTGTATAAATCCCTTATGTGGGCCACTCCTTGGGAGCAATGTTGTTAGATGTCCACATTGATGGGCAATGATGGTTAAATGTCCACATTGTGACCTTCCCTTAGGCCTTGTTACGCCCATTCTCATCATTCTCTTAGTGGGTTAACCTAAATAAGTTGGTCTAACTCGTCATAAACGGATGGCTTTGTGTCATTGGATTTGATATAACCACGGCCGAGGGTTGATCTTTATCTTATGGTTTAATCGGCCATTCATATATGGATCCTGCCGTGTATTGAGGCCGATTGTATAGGCCGATTTCGATTGTCGAGGCTAATTGTATAGGCCGATTCTGATTGTTGAGGCTGAGTATCGAGGCCGATTTCGATTGTCGAAGTCGATTATATAGGCTGATTCTGACTGTCGAGGCTGATTTCGATTGTCGAAGTCGATTATATAGGCTGATTCTGATTGTCGAGGCCGAGTATTAAGGTAAATTTTGATTTGTCGAGGCTGATTATATAGGCTGATTCTAATTTGTCGAGGCCAATTGTATAGGCTGATTCCGATTGTCGAGGCTAATTCCGATTCCAATTGTCGAGGCCGATTCCGATTGTCAAGGCTGATTTCGATTCTGATTCCGACTATTGAGGCCGATTCCCATTGTCGAGGTCAATTTTGATTGTCCATACCGATTCCGATTGTCGAGGCCGAGTATCGAGGCCGATTCTGATTTGTCGAGGCCGATTGTATAGGCCAATTCTGATTGTCGAGGCCAAGTATCAAGGCCGATTTCGATTGTCAAGGCCGATTCTGATTGTCGAGGCCGAGTATCGAGGCCGATTCCGAGTGTCGATTCCGATTGTTGAGGCCGATTTCATTTGTCGAGGCCGATTTCAATTGCCAAGGCTTATTATTGAAACCTATGTGATGTATATGTAGCTCGTATTTAAGGCTTAATGTGCTGAATATGAGGTCTATGTGATGAGGCCCATTGTGATGCATTTGAGGGCCAGGTGATGGAGTCCATTGTGATGTATATTAGGCCCATGTAAAAGGCCCATCGTGATGTGTATTAGCCCTTGAGTGAGGCCCATGGTGTTATATATATTGGCCCTTGTGTGAGGTCATAGCTCCACTATATGTTAGGCTTTATGTGGGCCATTCCTTGGGGACAATGTTGGTTAAATGTCCACATTGTCGAGGTCGATTGTCGATGCCAGTTATTGATACCGATTTATAAGTATGTGACAACATAGCATCATATACATGCCCATACACATCATCTACATGTTTATTATGAGATGTGGTTGACCATTGCATATGTCATTGGATAGGTTGTTATGAGACTCCCTGATAGGTGGAGATTGTCTCACACGAGCGCACGGGATGCGCAGGATTGATGCATGATTGGACTACATGACTCATGCATCTTACGTTGTGTGATTGTGATTACTGTACCCCATAGTGACATCAGGGCTGTGACCTCCACAGGCATGTTGTGGATGGCCAGATGGGACATCGAAAATGTTTGGTTCGAGCATCTGAGCACTTTAGATATCCGTGGGTTAAAGTCCCTAAATGTAACGCCCTGAAAATCGGGGGGTCGAGCATAAACTCAACTCCCGAGTTCCAAAACATCACTTATGCAACAAAACGAATGATGATTGCATGTTGACTGTATTCGTGCATTGAACATGAGTGAGATTAAGCCAAAACAGCATATCATACTCCAGAGACAGTTAAATTTGCAAGCGGAAGGTCAGTGATAGATAGATAAAATATATAACTTATGATGAGTCTCCAGTGTGATAACATTACCGGTTAAATAAATACAAGTGCGCTTCTAAAATGTACCAAATGTGAGGAAGTGTAATGCCTCCTATCCCATGTACCATAGCCCCGTCAATACAATATCGGTCTTCATTGACTGCCAGAGAGATACTGAGATAGGAGAATTCCTCCTATCATCATAGAAAATAGGTCCGCTCTGCTTCACAAGCATCGCCACCACCCGAAACTCAACAAATGCTGGTTGGTGTGTACAACACCGTCCCGTAACGTGGGAGTGAGTGATCAACTCGATGGAACGAAAAGCATAGGTTAACATGTTATCAATTCAATCAAGCAATAATGATAAAGCAAGATACAAATCAAACATTTCTAACTACTCTTGTTAAGTGCAAAAATGAAATGACATGATGCTGTATGCCCTTGCCAAACCACCCTCAAGCGACATCATCTTACGTTCGCGAATGCTTACTCCCTCAGTGCGCCACATCTACAAAGCACATGCGGTGCGATGATGCTCATGATTACCAAGTTATTATTAGTCCATTTCAAACAGCAATATTGGGAAACTAAGGTACCTCCTTGTATCATTCCCAAACATGATCCATTCTAGGGTCGTCAATCCTAGTTAATCTCATACGATGTTATGGTTTGAGAAGCGTAGTGAAGGCATCGCAAAGGGCTCGTCACCCGTCAGCGCGGATACAGATCTCACCGTATGCGGCTCAATTGCTGGCCGTCAGCTCGAGTACAGGTCTCACCGTACTCGGCTCAATCACTAGCCGTCAGCTCAGTACGGTCTCACCGTACTCGGCTCAACTCATACTCTAGTTCTTTGTGAAAGACTCGTCGCCAATCACAGACACTTGGAGTATACTCGAAGATACTACGGAGGACTCGTCGCCCGTCAGCACGAGCACAGGTCTCACCGTACTCGGCTCTCGCCGTAAGTATCGACAGCTCGAATATAGTGTCCCATACCACCATAATCGGCTCACGAGTTTGGTTGCGCAATGGTCACTACGGGGAGGCACATGACCCCAGCCGTAGGCCACGGCAACGACCACGGTGTCCCATACCACCATGCCCGGCTCATGCGTCTTAGCGGATCGAGGTACCATGGTTAAAAGGGATTTCACTGGTAAGTTTGGTACCCTAGGTTCAAGCAGAGGCGACCAAACATGGTGAACATACATTAGACAAATCGGGTTACTTGACGAGCTCGGCTAGCTCGAGCGCACAACAAGTTGAACGACATGAAGTGCATAAGCACTTCGCGTGGCCGACCACTATCGCCAACCGAAGTACGACTCGGGTTCGTCGAACACATCTCACGTGGCAAATGAATCGCAACCACGAATTCACTCAGTACCGATTGTCCGGACTATAATCATAGCCCCAAACACAATCAAGTGCGGATAGATAAAGCAATAGTGAATCAAGATTTCCACTCATACAATCAAGGTATGGTATTTTCCGTTTAGGTCGCTGTGGTTTTGCACGCACTCGTTGCTCCGCTCCCCATCACCCATGACGGATCATACAACGTAAATATAAATTTAAGCATATGCATTACATAGTTAAAATCATAAAGCAGATTGAGCATGTTATGAATCACAACACAAGCATGAGTTTATACATGTTCAATTCCTAATTACACAACAATCCGAGGAGATCATACACATAATTAAAAGAGGTTGAGAATCATATCTCAACACCCTTATACATTACACTTTGCTAACAACTACTCATTCAGACATTTCAAGAAACACTTAAACAAACATACATCGACATACATGACATATGTCGATCACATACATAGTATTAGGCCAAATCCTTTCACTAGGGAGTTGCCCCAATCATAACACGCGTACACCCACGACGGATAGTCATGGCAAGCGAGAATCCAAGTTCCATATTCATTCAAATCATTCCCACAAACACTTGGGCCACACATTTTAGCATATATGGTGTATATTGGCCGTGGCGTGATTTAGGGAAAATCCTTTCGTCAAAAGGGTATCGCCAATACAACAATCATGAATCCATGACAATTAGTCATGGCGAGCACGAATGAGAATTCTATACTCATTCAAATTTTCACAAACACTTAGAATACACTATTACAACATACATGGTGTATGTTAGCAAAACATATATTAGGGCTATCCTTTAGCCAAGTGAGTATTTTACTCATGTATAATATATTACTACAACAAATAATCATGATAAATGCATATCCAAAATTTATACGTATACGATTTTCTAGAATACGCATTTTCAACATACATAGTGTATACAAGCAAACATGTATTACTTGATTCCCTTCGCCAAGTAAATATTTTATACGCACATAATATATTTATATGACAATTAATCATGACAAACACATCGCTAAAATATACATGTATACGGATTTCATAACAATCTGTATTTCTACATACATAGTGTTTGTTAGCAAACATGTATTTAGGCGAATCCTTTCGCCAAGCTAGTATTTTATTCATATATTGTATAATCATATATTAAATAAGTATGTCAAACATTATTCCAAAAGAAATACGTATACGGTATTTCTAACATACACAATTTCAACATACGTCGCATTTACAAGTGAACATGTATTTTGGCGATTCCTTTCGCCAAACTAGTATTTTATTCATATATTATATAATCATACATTAAATAAACATGTCAAACATTTATCCAAAAAAAATACGTATACGGTATTTCTACGTATACCTAGAATATGTGAAATTCCATATTTCTACAACGTTAATCAAAACAGAAACGGAAAGCACTTTGTACATGTGCAATTGCAAGCGAGATCATGAATCTACCATTATCTCGACATTGAAAGCGTTGAAAACCGTAACTTATACACTTAAAGTCCTCACCTTTGCCTTTGGAAACTGAAACGAATCAGCAAGGGTAAAGGAACTTCCGTCTACGGGCAATTTCTAGCCTAAAGAGCGGAATCGGTTAGTCGGTACACATCCTACATCTATTCCACCTCAAATCAGACCTAGGGTTAGGTTTTCTTACCTTCAAATGAGATGGGTACCACCGGAAAGCGCCTAGAATAGGGCGGTGTAAGCCGTGTAACAAGCCAGCAGGAGGAGGAAGATCGGCAACGATCTCCAAGTTTTTCTCTCTCTTTTCTCTCTCTTTTCTCTCTCCCAAAACTCAAATTCGTATGGCTGTGAGAGAGGGTGCTCTAAGGCCCTTATATAGCCTAAAACATTCTGAAATTAGACTCAGGTTCAAGGGTTACTGCTAATATAGGATATTCGTCACTTTTCCAGCTCAAAAGAGAGGTTCTGGTAGCCCTCCTTGAGCCAAACGTCAGACTTAAGCTCACCATCGATGGATCTACGTGGGATTACGTTTTTGACTCGATTGGATTCCCAGATCGCACGTGGCGGACCACTTTCAGTTCGACGGTCAGTGGGCCACGATCAGAAATTCCAAGTACATGTAAATGTTCCTGAAATTTTTCTTAATCCGAGGGTGTAATTTGGTCTGATTCTGACGGTCAGGTTGCTTAATACTGACGCGTCAACGAACGATGCCAGATCACTATTCCAGATATTTATTTTGGCATGTGAATAGTGTTTTTCACACTCCCTCACTCCGAATCGAAACGAATGGCCGTGGAACATCGGATGGGGCTGATTTTTGAGATGATTGTTAAGCCCAGTGGGGCGGTCCTAGTTCCTTAACTTCGTGTTAATCGGACTCCCGATGTACGATCTAGACCTAATACGAAGTTTCGTTTCATTCCCGAGAGCAGACGGGAAATGAGTTTGGTTCTAAACTTTAGGGTAACCTAGCGTCAATGATTCTGCAAGTTTTGGGTCTTGCAGATCGTATTTAAAGCGATTCAAATGGATTTCATGGCTGATCTAGTTTAACACCTAGTTCACTTTGTCAAATTTCTAAAGGATTTAATCCTAAGTGATTTTCGTCTGAGGTGGAACTTAGTCCATTGTAGTTTGTATATAAAGTGATCCAAGTTATACTACTTAGCTAGTTTAAGATAGTGTCTAGGGCGAAAGTGCTTTGAAAAATTGAAAGCACAAGGTAGTGAAGGGTGGGATTTGTGAAGAAAATGATTTAAGGAATGATTCGAGACTTTAATTGAGCGTTTAAGAACTTAAACATGTGTTAGGATTGACCCATTGCCTAAGGACGTCTAATCCCAGGTTGGCAAAAATCCGGGGCGTTACAATCTACCCCCCTTAAAACAAAATTTCATCCCCGAAATTGTCTAAGGGTAATAAGGAAAGATTTCTATTATTTCATTTGCCTAAGAATTATTAATTTTGTGTTCCTACGCGTGGTAGGGTATATACCAGCTGGTTCATTTTAGTCTACCCCCCTTAAAACTTAATTTTTTTTATCCATTTCTCATACCCTGATGGTTTGCTACCATTCATTTCTTTACCTATTTGGAGTCTCGACAACAATCCCCAATTATTTAGAGTAAGATAGCTGTTTTCATTGTTTGACCAACACGGAGAGACGGTAATAGTGGGCTCGATCCCGATACATCGATCATCTACCGGGCCAGGGTAGGAAGCTCATCGTATCCCTTCCGAATCTGGTGGATCTGGTCGTCCGCTCGTCGTGAGAGAGTCCATCGGTAGTCACCCAGATTGGGAATTGGGTCAAGCCGCGAAAACTTCGCGAGTTGTAGATGTCGGTAACTCCGTAGTCCGATCACTCTCTAAGAGTAGGGAATGTCCATCATTGAAAGGCTCAAATTGTTTATTCTAAGGTGCCCTTTAGGTCTTAGTCTAAGAGAGTCCTCGATATTATCTATGTCCAAGGAAAGGGTGAATCAAATCTTACTAAATCATCTTGAAACGGTTTCTCATAGTAGAACTTACTAGGGCTTCTATAATGTTCGTATTTATCGAGCACCGTTTCGATCCCGGGCCGTGGGATAGGGTCCACCATGTTTCACTGCGCCACCCGGTCAAAGAGGTGTATTAGTGACCTAACTAGAGCGGGTTCATCATGTTCTACCCCCCTTAAAATTTATTTTCACCCTCAAGGCTTAAGATTTATGTCCCGCTCCGTATGTCGAACAAGGTGTAATTTATAACCTATCCTTAAAATGAAATGGGAAATACATTGATGCCGCTTTCATCGACGATGTATACTATGGCATTGATACCTATGGGTATCGAGAGGAGCTAAAATGATGGGCAATGTGGTTGAGGTCACGGGCGGTGTGTGAGTTTGAGGCAAGATGCCTAATTCTACCAAAGGACTTTTATTACGATCTCAACTTACCCTCCCAAGTCATATCTAGTTTATTACTATAAGATAATTCTATACCTTATTAGTATAAAGGTATTTGGAAAGAATAGGTCAACAAAGTGCCGTACTATTTTTTTTTTTTTTTAAGTTCATATGTACAATGTGTATGTTATAATGACATGAGATTCGAGACCTAATTCCTAACTGTCATTGCCCCATTTGGGTAATTCCTTAGGCTTAAAAGGCAAAGTCGCTATCGGCTATATACTCTAATACTTTTCAAAAGCAAAGGGATAAACCTTTAGTTGCAAATGGTCGGACCAACACGGAAAGAAAATTGTATAGTGGGTCCGAGTCGATTAAGCCGAATAACTAAGTCTATTATTCAATTGACCTAGCATAATTAATTAGTCTTTTACTTTCCTTAGCCTAACCAAGTCTAGTCTTAATTTAGGAGTAGAGGAAATCCATAGGTGAGTCCAAAGTCTATGCTTATACGCTAGATGATTTCACTTCATTTCTAATACAAGGAAGGGTTTTATCACTTAGGGTCAAAGTTGTCTAATTGGGCCGAGTTGCAGTGTAGTTACGATTAACTACGCCCAAGCATTTCACATATGCTCATACCAAATAAGAGGATCCTAAGGTGCACATTATTAATTTGTTGAATTTCCTCTACGGTCAGTGCATCGAAATCTAGGAGCACTGCTTTAGGTCCAAAACTCCAAGGGTCTATTTGTCAAACAACCATTTACTCTAAAAGTTTAAGCTATCAGAGTGTGGTGGGTTAATGTGTATCAAGGGACTTTATCACTGCATCACTACTTGGCCAATGGTCTTAAGTTGTATTAAGATGGGATTGTATTGCTAATCCCACTTCGGGATTGGGAATGGCATATTTAGCGGGAGGGTGGGCGGGGATTAAAATTACTTTATAGGCTTTGGAAAATGAGGATTTGTTGGAAAGTGTGAGATGGGATTTCCATATCCCACGATGAGGAATTTCTAAGTGTAATTTGGAAAAAAAATTCGGGATTTACGTTTAACTTGCCTACACTCCAAATATGGTATTGGAAAACATGGGATGCACCCAAATCCCATGAGATCGAGAAAATGGCCGTAACCAATTCGAAAAGGGCCATGGAAATGAAGGAAGGAGAGAGAAAGGGGGCTGTCTTCTTTGATACTCCACGGACAACAGTCCCAACAGGGATTGAAGAGACACGAATGACAAGAAATGAAGAAGGAACAAGGGAGAAACGGGATGGGTTTGAAAGTTGCACGAATTTGATCTCCAAATGGGGGATATGAGAGCTCAAACGTGAAAGGAAAGGGTAGGGTAGGTGGCTAGGGCTGTTGTGATCAATGGGAGTGGGTGAGTTATGGACTAAAATGGGGATTGAGTGATTTAGGGGAATGGGTTGAGAGAAAAATCGATATGGAGGGGATGGACGTTTGGAAGGGAAGATGTGAGAGGAGGGGAGCTCCAAACCCAAAATCCTAACCATTTGCCAAAATGGCACGTGCCATCGGGGTAGAGCATCTTGGGCCGACCCACCCCACGTCGAAATTCCATCGGAAAGCCGACCGGACAGCGGTCCGCCGCTTCGGCAGTCTGCAGCGGTGGCGCCGCGGTCGGACTTGGCTGGAACTGCGCCGCCGTGGTGGGGACCTTGTTCTTCATGGTCCCAGGTGCCAAATGCACCCACTGGTTCGACCCTAGGGTCCCATCAAATTTAAGTGGGGGGCCCCGACTCCGATTCGCTCTATTTCGGGTAGTCTCGGAAATGGACATATCTTGCAATCCTAATGAGTTATCGACGTAAAATATATGAATTTGGGGTAGGACGAGCTAATGAAGCCAACCAACCCAGCTATGCGGGTTGCACAAGCCCGAAATTGCGAGAAAACCCTCCAATTGACGGTTTTTCCCGTTTTAATTTCGTTTTGCCAAAATAGTAGTTTTAGTTTGATTTCTCTTCATCCGTTGGGCTTTAGGAGTTGTGCCCAATGAGAAAAGAGTTTAGAATAATTAGGAGAACGGTTTGGTGAAGTTGTTTAGGACACTTACTATTTTTTTGACCGAAAACTTTACCCACTAGTAGACATCACGACCCATAGTAAGTCGCGAATTCTAGAAGTTTTAGTTGTAGTTTGTTCCTGATTTCTTTCCCATTACCTGGTATCCTTATTTAAAGGGTGGTGAACTCGTTTTTTTTTAGTCATTCACTAATCAGTTTTGAATTTATTAGAATTTATTTCTATTTTCTTTCTTTCTCCTCTTGTAGATTCGAGAAGTCTCGGGAGGAGTCTGAGAAGCTCGAGGATTTGGGGTAGTTATCCTCATCACGTTTATCGCACATTTTATTGATTCTCAATGATTGGGATGAGGTGGATTATGATCTAGACCCTTCACTAGACAACCTAGAAATGTTTTAAGGTCGACCCGTGCGACCATGGTTGAATACATACTCGATTTCGGCGTTCGTTTTCAATGAACTTTGCCAATTGGCGAAATCGGGATACTTGCTACATCCCGTCGCTCCCTCCTAAGTCAGAGTGCGTCAGAGTGCGTAGTGTGACCATAACCCAGGTCCGGTTTAATCAAAATCATGCTCTGATACCATCTTGTAACGCCCTGAAAATCGGGGGGTCGAGCATAAACTCAACTCCCGAGTTCCAAACATCACTTATGCAACAAAATGAATGATGATTGAATGTTGATTTGTATTCGTGCATTGAACATGAGTGAGATTAAGCCAAAACAACATATCATACTCCGAGACAGTTAAATTTGCAAGCGGAAGAATCATGATAGATAGATAAAATATATAACTTATGATGAGTCTCCAGAGTGTGATAACATTACCAGTTAAATAAATACAAGTGCGCTTCTAAAATGTACCAAATGTGAGGAAGTGTAATGCCTCCTATCCCATGTACCATAGCCCCGTCAATACAATATCGGTCTTCATTGACTGCCAGAGAGATACGATAGGAGAATTCCTCCTATCATCATAGAAGTAGTCAGGCTCTGCTTCACAAGCATCGCCACCACCCGAAACTCAACAAATGGGTTGGTGTGTACAACACCGTCCCGTAACGTGGGAGTGAGTGATCAACTCAAGGGAACATAAAGCATAGGTTAACATGTTATCAATTCAATCAAGCGAAATGATAAAGCGGTACAAATCAAACATTTCTAACTACTCTTGTTAAGTGCAAAATGAAATGACATGATGTTTGTATGCCCTTGCCAAACCACCCTCAAGCGACATCATCTTACGTTCGCGAATGCTTACTCCTCGGTGCGCCACATCTACAAAGCACATGCGGTGCGATGATGCTCATGATTACCAAGTTATTATTAGTCCATTTCAAACAAAGAATATTGGGAAACTAAGGTACCTCCCCTTGTATCATTCCCAAACATGATCCATTCTAGGGTCGTCAATCCTAGTTAATCTCATACGATGTTATGGTTTGAGAAGCGTAGTGAAGGCATCGCAAAGGGCTCGTCACCCGTCGGCGCGGATACAGATCTCACCGTATGCGGCTCAATTCTTGCCGTCGTCGGCTCAAGTACATATCTCACCGTACTTGGCTCAATCACTAGGCCCGGCTCAGTACGGGTCTCACCGTGCTCGGCTCAACTCATACTCTAGTTCTTGTGAAAGACTGCATCGCCAATCACGGACACTTGGAGTATACTCGAAGATACTACGGAGGACTCGTCGCCGTCGGCACACGAGCACGGGTCTCACCGTACTCGGCTCTCGCCGTAAGTATCGACAATTCGAATATAGTGTCCCATACCACCATAATCGGCTCACGAGGTTGGTTGCGCAATGGTCACTACGGGGAGGCACATGACCCAACGTGGGCCGACAGCGCTCGACCACGGTGTCCCATACCACCATGCCCGGCTCATGCGTCTTAGCGGATCGAGGTACCATGGTTAAAAGGGATTTCACTGGTAAGTTTGGTACCCTGGTTCAAGCGAGGCGACCAAACATGGTGAACATACATTAGACAAATCGGGTTACTTGACGAGCTCGGCTAGCTCGAGCGCACAACAAGTTGAACGACATGAAGTGCATAAGCACTTCGCGTGGCGACCACTATCGCCAACCGAAGTACGACTCGGGTTCGTCGAACACATCTCACGTGGCAAATGAATCGCAACCACGAATTCACTTACAGTACCGATTGTCGGACTATAATCATAGCCCCAAACACAATCAAGTGCGGATAGATAAAGCAATAGTGAATCAAGATTTCCACTCATACAATCAAGGTATGGTATTTTCCGTTTAGGGTCGCTGTGAAGTACATTGCACGCACTCGTTGCTCCGCTCCCCCATCACCCATGACGGATCATACAACGTAAATATAAATTTAAGCATATGCATTACATAGTTAAAATCATAAAGCAATTGAGCATGTTATGAATCACAACACAAGCATGAGTTTATACATGTTCAATTCCTAATTACACAACAATCCGAGGAGATCATACACATAATTAAAAGAGGTTGAGAATCATATCTCAACACCCTTATACATTACACTTTGCTAACTACTACTCATTCGGACATTTCAAGAAACACTTAAACAAACATACATCGACATACATGACGTATGTCGATCACATAGGCATTAGGCCAAATCCTTTCACTAGGGAGTTGCCCCAATCATAACACGCGTACACCCACGACGGATAGTCATGGCAAGCGAGAATCAAGTTCCATATTCATTCATCATTCCCACAAACACTTGGGCCACACATTTTAGCATATATGGTGTATATTGGCGTGTGCGTGATTTAGGGAAAATCCTTTCGTCAAAAGGGTATCGCCAATACAACAATCATGAATCCATGACAATTAGTCATGGCGAGCACGAATGAGAATTCTATACTCATTCAGTCATTTTCACAAACACTTAGAATACACTATTACAACATACATGGTGTATGTTAGCAAAACATATATTAGGGCTATCCTTTAGCCAAGTGAGTATTTTACTCATGTATAATATATTACTACAACAAATAATCATGATAAATGCATCTCCAAAATTTATACGTATACAGTATTTTCTAGAATACGCATTTTCAACATACATAGTGTATACAAGCAAACATGTATTACGGCGATTCCCTTCGCCAAGTAAATATTTTATACGCACATAATATATTTATACGACAATTAATCATGACAAACACATCGCTAAAATATACATATATACGGTACTTCATACAATACCGTATTTCTACATACATAGTGTTTGTTAGCAAACATGTATTTAGGCGAATCCTTTCGCCAAGCTAGTATTTTATTCATATATTGTATAATCATATATTAAATAAGTATGTCAAACATTATTCCAAAAGAAATACGTATACGGTATTTCTAACATACACAATTTCAACATACGTCGCATTTACAAGTGAACATGTATTTTGGCGATTCCTTTCGCCAAACTAGTATTTTATTCATATATTATATAATCATACATTAAATAAACATGTCAAACATTTATCCAAAAAAAATACGTATACGGCATTTCTACGTATACTTAGAATATGTGAAATTCCATATTTCACAACGTTAATCAAAACAGAAACGGAAAGCACTTTGTACATGTGCAATTGCACAGCGGATCATGAATCTACCATTATCGACATTGAAAGCGTTGAAAACCGTAACTTATACACTTAAAGTCCTCACCTTTGCCTTTGAAACTAAACGAATCAAGCAAGGGTAAAGGAACTTCCGTCTACGGCGATTTCTAGCCTAAAGAGCGGAATCGGTTAGTCGGTACACATCCTACATCTATTCCACCTCAAATCGGACCTAGGGTTAGGTTTTCTTACCTTCAAATGAGATGGGTACCGCGGAAAAGCGTCTAGAATAGGGCGGTGTAAGCCGTGTAACAAGCCAAAGGGAGGAGGAAGATCGACAACGATCTCCAAGTTTTCTCTCTCTTTTCTCTCTCTTTTCTCTCTCCCAAAACTCAAATTCGTATGGCTGTGAGAGAGGGTGCTCTAAGGCCCTTATATAGCCTAAAACATTCGAAAATTAGACTCGAGTTTCAAGGGTTACTTGCTAATATAGGATATTCGTCACTTTTCCACTCAAAAGAGAGGTTCGGTGGCCCTCCTTGAACCAAACGTCAGACTTAAGCTCACCATCGATGGATCTACGTGGGATTACGTTTTTGACTCGATTGGATTCCCAGATCGCACGTGGCGGACCACTTTCAGTTCGACGGTCAGTGGGCCACGATCAGAAATTCCAAGTACATGTAAATGTTCCTGAAATTTTTCTTAATCCGAGGGTGTAATTTGGTCTGATTCTGACGGTCAGGTTGCTTATCTTGACGCGTCAACGAACGATGCGAGATCACTATTCCGGATATTTATTTTGGCATGTGAATAGTGTTTTTCACACTCCTCACTCCGAATCGAAACGAATGGCCGTGGAACATCGGATGGGCTGATTTTGAGATGATTGTTAAGCCCAGGGGGCGGTCCTAGTTCCTTAACTTCGGGTTAATCGGACTCCCGATGTACGATCTAGACCTAATACGAAGTTTCGTTTCATTCCCGAGAGCAGACGGGAAATGAGTTTGGTTCTAAACTTTAGGGTAACCTAGCGTCAATGATTCTGCAAGTTTTGGGTCTTGCAGATCGTATTTAAAGCGATTCAAATGGATTTCATGGCTAATCTAGTTTAACACCTAGTTCACTTTGTCAAATTTCTAAAGGATTTAATCCTAAGTGATTTTCGTCTGAGGTGGAACTTAGTCCATTGTAGTTTGTATATAAAGTGATCCAAGTTATACTACTTAGCTAGTTTAAGATAGTGTCTAGGGCGAAAGTGCTTTGAAAAATTGAAAGCACAAGGTAGTGAATGGTGGGATTTGTGAAGAAAATGATTTAAGGAATGATTCGAGACTTTAATTGAGCGTTTAAGAACTTAAACATGTGTTAGGATTGACCCATTGCCTAAGGACGTCTAATCCCAGGTTGGCAAAAATCCGGGGCGTTACACTAAACCTCCGAGGCCAGGAGACGCCTCAACGTCTAGATCGAGTGGATACATAAGCGCCCGAGTGCCGAATACCAGTAGGCCACGTCTCCCACTCTGTTATAGTCGGTTGGGAGGGGGTGTGGCCTTATCTGCCCGAGTGAGGGGGTTATAAGCTAGGCTGAGTTTGTCCAGCTCCTAAATAGGTCCGTTATCGATGAGCCGGGTAGGCATTGGTGTACTACTGACAAGCGGCTAGTGAGGTCTTTTCCACTCACTAGGCTACATGGCCGGATGGGGCGGTAGCCAACTTGGAGTGTACTAGACCCCGGTGATGATCTTAAAGATGTACGATGCTGATATGTGGACTTATTGAGTAGGAGTTGCATACACATTCATTCATTCACTATTCACTCGGGTTGATGGTGCGCAACTATTTGTTACGTATACTGTCGCAATGGCTAGGATTTCAGTTGGGTGCATGACTAACCTGAGATCAGGAGTTTACCACATTGAGTCCGACTATCCAAATTTATGTATGGGACTGGTTTGGATAGAACTCCCTTTTGATGGACCCCATATCCCGCAATACTATGTACTATCATCCCGAATTCACTCCAGCTTGTTCATTTCACTCGCATCGCATATTGCATTGCATCCGCAACATTTAACATTTTAGGTTGTCATGTTTCTGCATGGATGTGGCCGTTAGCATTCATGCCTTACGTCGCATAGCAATGGTACAACTAATGGCACTCATGGACTTATCAGTATATTTCCGCTTACTCTGATATCATATGATTCATGATCTCGTCAATATTTCGGCTTACTCTGATATTGTATGGCTTGTGGACTTATCAGTATCTCCGTTTACTCTAATATTACATTCTGAGCACGCATATTCTGTTCACACACTTTCACCACCCACTAAGCTTTCTATAAGCTTATGCACGATAGATGCGTGCAGGTGGCATTAAATTTCAGTAGCATGGAGCTTGGAGCATGCAACAGACCTCTGGAGCTTTGATTTTCGATATATGTATTTTCCTTTCAGCATTGTACTCAAATGATTATATTAGTGGATATGTGGTGATGATGTTGTTCTTATAATTTGGGTATACTTGTGGTTATGCTTCTTATGAGACAAATTTATGTTGAAAATCCTCTTTATAGGATCCCAGGATCGAAATCTGGCATATGAGCGTTAGGAGCCGAGAACGGGGTACTACGAAGGCTGTTGGCACCGGATTCGACGATCGAGAATTTTGTGAGCCCAGTTTCCGAGTTTGAAAATTGCTCGAAAATGAAGAAATGAGAGAGAGAGAGAGAGAGAGAGAGAGAGAGAGAGAGAGAGAGAGAGAGAGAGGTGATGGAAGAGAAGTGATGGGAGAGAGGGATGGTGAGTGAGTGATAGGTGATGGGGAGAGTTAACTTAGGGTACTTGGTTGTAAGAGAGTTAATGGTTACTTGTACTTGAGGATGAGATGTGGTACTTGACATTTGATGTGATTGATTTGATATTTCTCATGGGATTTGCAATGCACAACGTTTTTCTTGAACTGAACGCGGGCCCACATCTCCTGGCCCGGATATCGCCTCAGTGCGTAATACGCGGCGTCGGAACCGCAATGATGGCACGGTCGCAAGGGTACAAGTCTTAGTTTGAGGCGACTCTGATATATGGGACACGACTCAAGATCGCGTGTAAATGCCGGTAACAAATTATAGGTCACTGAAATTCGATCGGGAGGACAGCGGAAGCCTACGGAACGGTACAGTCTAGGATATGGGCCTTACATATGTCTTCATCATATCGAGTTTGAACTGATGGAGCATAATACGATTATTTCCCATGAGTATCAAATCATCAACATACAATGATACGATGAGAATATGAAAAGGCCGAGCTAAGAGTCCTAGAGGGGGGGGGGGGGGGAGGGTGAATAGGACTATGCCAAATTTTAAAAATTAAATTGCAGAATTAAATAAAGATAGCACTTAAACAATCCACAATGCGGAAATGTAAAACAACTTCAAAAATCTAATATTGAGAGGTTGATACAAACTTGGTTCTAGGGATAACCTGACACAAAAAACCAATGGTTTATGGCAGGACAACCTTACTAGAACGTGGGTGAGTATCAAAAACTCAAAATGAAGAGGATATAAAAGAAATAAATAGCAAAGGAAATAACTAAGCTATTACAACATTCCCACACTTGCATAAAAGAAATTACAACATTCTCTATAAATGCATAAAGGAAAATTACAACATCCACAAAATGAAAATAAACAATCAATCACCATAAGTCTAGAAATTATACTGGTTCGTTTGTGTGTACACCAACTATTTAGAAAAATAGCCACATAACTACTCCACTCCTAATATCCTCACACAGTGGATATTAGCGTTCATTATGAAATATGTTTTTTAAGGTTCACCTAAAACCCTCACAATTGTGTCTTTCAAGTGGGCTTACACAATTCAAAAACCCCACACTCTGAGTTTTCTAGATCACCTTAGACAAACCAAAATAAAGAGATTTTTCTGGCACAATCTTAATGAAACCAAAATAAAGAATTTATAAAATTGTAAAATACTTATCTAGATATTCTCCTTTTGATGCAACCCAGAAGAACCAATTCGGAGTAGAAGATTAATGTAGATGTTCAATGTTCACACTCACTTATGAAAGGGTTCTAAGTTCTAAATTAATTTTAAATTAAATCACCTTGAACTAGCTTCAGTTGATTTTAATTCCAAGAAATGGGAATACAACAATCCCACTTTCAAATAGAATTGGAATGCAGAATTCAAAATCAAATGCAAAAAAGCTAATTAAAGAGAATATAAAATGAACACTAAATAGCTTAAGAATATCACTAACTTATCTCTCAGAGTGGTGTATTGATTTAGCTTGAATTGGATACCAAACTCTAAAATTCGTGTTCTATTTATAAGTGCAGAAATCGTATCTTCAACCGGTCATGAGGTCGCCACGATTGATCATACGACTAACAGATTTTTGAAAATTTAAGCGCGATAAGATCAGACCGTTCCACGACTGGTCGAAGGACCTGCTCGACCCGTCGAGTGGCCTTCACGACCAGTCGAGTCATGTCCACGACTAGTCGTGCGGAACTCAATTTAGTTGTTGCGGAACTCAATTTAGTTGTTGGACTTTGAGTCGAGCCTATAGGACTGGTCGAACATAGGTTAACCACTGTTCACACGAACGGTTGAGCAGTCTTCAGGACTGGTCGAGACTCTAATAAGAAGCTCTGAAAATTATAAATAAACTTAGGATTGGTAGAGGATTTCTAAGACTGGTCGAGCCAGTGCTAGGACTAGTCGAACATAGCCTAAGATTAGTTGAAAAACAGACTATGCACTTATAAAATGAGCCAATTGAATTATGTATTCAAAATGACCTACCCTAAGGTCAATCTAAGGTCATTCATACCTTGTTAGTGATGTAAGAACATTGAATCCTTCTTTTACTTCAGTTAATAGATGTTCTTTGAAGTTTAAGAAGCTTGAGATCTTGTCATACAATGAAGCTTGAACTTGAGACTTTTGAAGCTTGAATATCACTTACATTGAAGCTTGAGCATGAGGTTCAAAGTAAAAAAATTTGTCTTGACTTGGACGAAGCTTTGAAAACTTGAACTATTGAAGCTTGAGAGATTGAATTCACAATAGGTATTGTATTTGACATGAACATGTAATCTTGCACTTGAAGTTCTTGAGGTAACGACCTTTGTTCTTATATATGAGAAGCACAGTCTTGAATATGTGATGTGCTACACAAGACATAGATTCCAAGAAGTTTTGGCACTACAAAATTTGACAATCATAAGAGCTAAGAAACATAGCACTTACAGAATAGATGTACCTTTAGTCTTGACATATAAGGTAGGCTCACACTTGCTTCGATGAAACTGATTCTTGGCAAAATAACCATCGATTTGGTTATACCAAGCACGTGACGCTTGCGTTAGTCCATACAACGCTTTCTTTAACTGATAGACTTTATCTTCTTTGCCCTCCACCCCAAATCCTTGTGGTTGAGCAACATAAATTTCTTCATTGAGGACATCATTCAAGAAGGCTGATTTGACATCAAGCTGAAAAATGGACTACTTCCTTTAAGCTGCGAGTGAAATGAGGGTTCATATAGTCTCCAATCAGGCAACTGGTATAAAGGTTTCATTATAATCAATGCCTGGTTGTTGTGTAAAACCTTTTGTAACGAGCCTTGCCTTATATTTTTGGATTGAGCCATCTGAATTAAGTTTATAATTGTAAACTCATTTTACTCCAACAACATCTTTGCCACTTGGACAATCAACTAACCCCTAAATAGAGTTCTTCTCGGTCATGCAAATTTCCTCTTCTATAGGTTTCTGTAACGTCCCAAAAAAATCTATACAAAGACTCGAGTACCACCTCAGGCAGAAATCACTCAGGACCAAATCCTTTAGAAATTAGACAAAATTAACTAAGTGTTAAACTAGATTAGCTTTAAAATTAGCTTGAACCACTTTATATATGAATTGCAAGACCCAAAGCTTGTAGAATCATCGACGCTACATTACCCTGAAATCTAGGATCAATCTCATTACCCAGTTGCTCTCGGGAGCACACCGAAACTTCGTATCGGACCTGGACCGCACGTCGAAAGTCCGATTATTAAAAAATTTTATAATTAAGACTGCCTTGCTGGACTTGACCACCACCTCAGAAATCAAGTTCAGATAGTGTCCTGAAGCTATTCGCTTGAGCCCGGAGCGAAGTGTGTGAGAAACGTGAATATATTTATAAATGAAATCTGAATTTAAGTAATCTGAGACTTGTCGCTTGCGGGCCGAATATAAGGATTCAGACCGTCACAATCTGACCTAAATATACCATCGGATCAGGAGAAATTTTTCATACATGGCAGTGTACTTGTGGCCCTAATTGAGTTTCAGTGACCGTCGAACTGAAATTGGTCTGTCGCGGTCGATCTGTAAATCTAATCAGACCGAAAACTTAATTCGACCTAGATCCATGGTCAGGAAGCTTAAGTCCGACAGCACGTAGAAAGGGGGCCTCCAGAAGTGCTCCGTTGAGCCGAAATAAATGGGTTTTGGCTATAACCTAAGTATACCTTGTCCCTGGGGCCATTTCCATTAGTTCTGGGCCTATATAAGGGCCTTAAGCCCTCACTCTCTCATCCCATATGAATTTGGGAAACCCTAAGAGAGAGAAAGAGAGAGAGAGAGTTGGAGTTCATCCCTGGGATTCAATACCATCACTTCACGGGCTGAACCAGCTTTTCTATATCGCTATTCCGGTGATTCCGATCCTGTTCATAGGTAAGAAATCCAACCCCATATCTGTTTTAGGGTTTCAAATAGTATAAGTGATGAAATAGCTAACCTAATTCATGTTATAGGTCACCAATCCACCGTTGACAAAGACTAAGTGTCTAAAATGACTCTGTTATACGTTTACTAGCGTAAGGTGCGGACTATATATGTTTATGGTATGGTTTTCAAGGCTTTCAATGTCGGTTAATGATTTATTACTGACGTGGGTGCCATTACACATGCCAAATGCGTTGTTAGTTTCACTTTACGTATACATATAAGCTATGTTGTATTTAGGGTATTTCATGTGTTTGTTGAAATATTTGTATGTGTTAGAAATCTGGATTGGCGCTTGCCATGATTAACTGTTGTAGACCCATGATTATTACATAGGCGACAACTCATTAGCCAAAGGATCTACCTTAATACGTGATGTAGCCAACATACGTCATGTATGTTGGAAAGCATAATCTAAGTGTTTGTAGAAATGTTTGCGTGAGCGAGTAGGTGTTAAGTTATGCTAATTAAGGGTGTTGAGATGAGAGTCTCGATTGCCTTAAAGATGTGTATGATTTCCTCCATATACTGTATACGATAATACCTATTTTATTTATGGAATGTGTATGTGTAAATTCATGTTTAACTTGTATCTTATAACATGATCAAATACTTATTGGATTTGAATAGTCTATTCCTTACCGTTTGATTTCCTCATATGATTCTTTGTTGAAATTGAATGTAGTTGGGACTATGGTACAGTCCAGGAAATTGGTAATAGGCATTGAATTGGGTGGCTAAGGTTGCTTTTGCCACACAGGATGTGTCGATGAATCCGAGTCATACTACGGTTGTCGACAGTGGTTAGGCCACACGGAGTGCTCACGCACTTCACGTCGATCAACTCGATGTGTGCTCGTACTAGTCGAGCTTGTCAAGTAACCCGATTGACTTGATGTATATTCACCATATTTAGATGCTACTGCTTGAACCTAAGGTACTAAACTCACCAGTGAAAACCCCGTTAACCTTGGTACCTCAAACCGCTAAGACTCATGAGCTGGACATGGTGGTATTGAATACCGTGGTCGAGCTGTCGGTCTACGCTGGGGCGATGAGCCTCCCCGTAGTGACCAGTGAGCAACCCAAACTCGTGAGCCGAATACGGTGGTATGAGACACTGTATTCGAGCTGTTGGCCTCCATTGGTGCAGCCTGGTTGTGGTCCCTAGTTAGACGTCATTACACTTGTTATTTTGCACTTTTAGAGCACCCATGTAGATTCTTTTTGTTCATTTTTGGAGTATACATGTATATATACAACCTGGTAAGATGTTCACACTCTAGAGACTTATAATAGTTTATATATTTTATTTATCTATCACAGTCTTCCGCTTACATAATTTAACCGTCTCTAGAGTATGATATGTTGTTTTGATGTAATCCCATGATTAATGCACTAACACGGACAACATTTAATCATCATTATCTATGATGCATAAGTGATGTGTTGGAACTCGGGAGTGGAGCTTATGCTCGACCCCCAATTTTCTGGGCATTACAAGTTGGTATCAGAGCATGATTTGGATTAAACCGGACCTGGGTTATGGTCACATGAAGTACGCTAACGCTTTTCGACATAGGTGGGTGCAAGAAAAATGTAGAAACAAGCATAGGTTTTCCCGATTTCGCCAAGTGACGAAGTTCTTCGATATCGATCGACGAGATCGAGTCCGTACACCTCCGTGATCAATTGAGGTGACCCCAAATCACCCCTAGGCTGTCAAGCGATGGGTTTAGACCATGGTTCACCCCATCCCAGCCGTCAAAATCTCCATGTGCAGTTGTACATCAGAAACATACCCGAAAGGACCTGAAATGACTTGAATTGGAGTCGGGGGCTAAACTGGACAAGTCCAGGGGGACCCAAGGTGGGCCTCACATGTTTTTGAACCTAGGGGGAGGACCTTGCCCAAAGGGCGAGCCCTCACCAGAAGGTCCAGAGACCGGCGAGGCCTCGCCGCTAGACGAGCCCAGACGGGCGGGCCGATCGGGTCGATTGTGTTTAGGGCATTATGTGGCTTACTTGTGTACGTGGTTTTGATTTAAACCTCTCCTAGGTCGTCCCTCCTTAACAAACCACCCCTCCAAGTTTTCTTTTCTTCCAAAAAGTTCAGATTTCCTCACTCAAATCGCCCCTCCTCGCAGTTCTTCTTTCATTTTCGTACACCTTCACCACCCCTTCAAAATCACCTTCCACAGCTATTGCTCTTCCCTTTTCCCTCTTACTTGAGCATTTCAAATACTCCTTGTTTCTTAAATTTGTGTAAACCCACTAACCCATCACATCTCTTCATTTTCCTTCTTTAACCCCTGTCATTTGAGCCTTGACACACCCTTTGGAGGCTCAAATCCGTGGAGATCTAAAGACCCCAACTCTTTCCTCCATTTTCTTTGCATTTCCATGGCTCTATTCGAGCTTATTATGGTAGTATTTTCGATTTTTACCTTTCTCTCTCTCATGGAAAAGAGAAAGGGTGTTGTGGATGAAGCCAGGCCTAGTCACCCCACTCATTCAAGGAGACCGAGAGGCGCCACCGTAAGCACGGACATTGAACGTGAGATACGGACTAAGCGGGACCTCGATCCCCAGGCTCCTCTCCCAAGAGCTCTACTGGTGGATTTGTCCCATGAAAGATATGCAGGCCATAGGGTCCTTTTTGAAACACACGTGGATGAGAGGCTCTTTAGAGAATATCTACTGATGGACGGCCTGACGGAAGCCGAGTAGGGTCCCATATTTGAAGGAAAGTCTCGAGCAAATGTGGGCATTGTTCAAGCCTTCTACGCCCATATTCGAGAACCTACGTTGAAGCCTTTGCAGTTTAAGATTCCCGTGGGAAGAGATCGGGAGGCCACAATTGATGTCGGCTTGATAGCCCAACTCACGGGAATGCCGCTTTGCGAAGTCCATGTAAGCGAGAAGAATCTTAAGAGTGCACGTGAAAGGGATCGTCGTACGCGTTTTCTTTGTGGCCCACTGGTTCAGTGGCAGCCAAATAATAGTCTTCTAACGACCAATATGACTGATGACTTCCGTCTACTCCATCACATTTTCACGTTTAATGTTTACCCTCGGTGGAGCAATCGCGGTGAGTGTACGCGACTGATGGTAGATTTCCTGTACCAAGTGGGGCAGGGAGAGAAGTTGTGCGTGCCTACGTATGTTCTGCGGTAGATAAGTCTTACCACACGCTCCAATAGAAGGACTGATTCACTCCCCTTCGGCTGACTCATATGCAAGATTGCACATGAGTTTGGCTACAGACTTGGGGCAGAAAGGCCGGTGCTGATCCATTACATCAATGAAACTACTCTCAATCAGATGGAAATCGTGCCACGGTAGCAGCAAGCCCGACTTGAGGAGAGTGAGGATGAGACGGCTAGTGAAGAGTATGAAAGCGAGGAGGGAAGCAAGGAAGAAATAGAAGAATAGCAGGAAGAAGAAGAGGAGGCCTAGGATACGGATGAGAGCTCCCTTCCTACGGCACCGGAGCAGGACACTGATCGGGCTGCTAGGGATGCCCGTTTAGCTCAACTTGAGGAGGGTCAAGCTGTCCTACGACGAGATATGATCGATCTTTGAGCCCTCGTGAAACACAAGTTTAAGAAAGTGACTTGCACTTTAAAGTCTATCCTGTGCTACTTGCAGGATAGGGTGCCCCTCCTTTGTCGCCAGACTCGGATGCCTAGTCATCCATGCCGTCGCCCTATGGCTTGTTTTGTGGCTGTGATAGAATCTATGTGTTTGCATATTGATAGGCCTAATAGTGTATTAGTTGTTTGCATGTTTTAAATGTTTGAAGTCTTGATTGTATTACCTCACATGCATCTTCTGTCATGATTCATGTAACACTGTGTTTCATGTATTATGACAATTTTGGTAAATGAAGTGCATGAAGTTTCTTTAATTTGTGTATGAATGTTACGTAAAAGTGTTTGTGAGTATGCTGAATCTGACCTGGGTTGTACCCTATGTTGAATATAGGGAATGCCACCTAAGGCTGCACGGGTTACGGCGCGTCTCACTTTTAGTCGATTGACGGGGTATCTTCCCTGAGTGATTGTCAGATGGACCCTAGTTTGGACCTGACCCACACTGTCATACTAGATTCTCAGCCGGCCACTGGCCCTGCCACTGGGCTAAGACATCGCCTGTGGTGCCACCTGTTACACTATTGGTTCTTGAGCAGAACCGCATGTCAATGTCAACGCCACCCATGCCTCAACCGGCTCCCCCTACTGATAGGCTGGAGTAGATGATGTTGTTGATGCAGCAGCAGCAGGCACAACAGCAACAACAGTAGCAACAATTTTTTACCACCATAATAGGGACCCTTGCCCAGAAGATGAGTGTTGTTCCGCCTGCGTCACCTACGCACCTTGCTGGGAACAAAAATACTAGCAGACATTTTGAGCGCTTTCAGCGTTTCCGTCCTCCCACTTTTGTGGGTACTCACAGACCCGAGGAGGCTGAGTACTGGATAAATCTCATATCTAAGATGTTGAAGCCGCTGCACTGCACTGAGGTAGAACAAGTTGAGCTAGCCACTTATATGTTTGAGAAGGAGGCTAGTTTATGGTGAAACAACGTCCTACAAATAGTTCTCACAGGACACCTGTGGACTTGGGGTGCATTTGAGACACACTTCCATGAGAAATATTTCCCACTCACGTACCGCCATGAGGAGGGAGAGTTCCTTCGCCTTTGATAGGGGGGCATGATAGTGGCAGAGTACAAAAACAGGTTCACAGAGTTAGTCAGATATGCTCCTTTGTTACTAATTGATGAATCAATGAAAATGCAACATTTTTCAGATGGGTTGTGGCCCGATATCCGCACTCAGACGTGTTGCGCTAGCATTTCCAATTACACTGAGCTAGTTAACATGTCTCTTAGAGCTGACCAAGATGGAGACAGAGTTTCTCAAACATGTATACCAATGGGCCTGAGGCCTCAGCCGGAATCACAGGACCGACCAGTCCTAGGTAAGAGGCCACATGTAGACTTACTTCCAAGGCCCATGGCTCTGCCGACCCAACAAAGGTGATCGAAACATTGATGTACTTATTGCGATAAAGGCGGACACACTGACCCCTTCTATTTTATAAAGATGAAAGATAACGGTGTCACGCCACCTCAGAAGATCGACCGTCGTCCACCACGTGATATAGCGATTCCACCTCTACGATCTGCATCACCAGCGCAGCCATTTACCGACCACCTATACCTCAGAATAGGCTACCTCAAAGACCTATGACAGTGCAACCAAACCATCCTTAACAAGCCCGTGTGTATGCACTTGCAGTTGAAGCACCTGAGTCAACAACTGCAGCGCCTTTGACCTTTGAGGTCACCGCTCACATTCAAGGTATGCCTGTATTCCTATTGGTAGACATTGGGTCTATTAAACCAATTTGTATGAAAGAATAGGCCTAACAATGGATTACTATCCTTATTATAAAAAAAATTATGGTAACTAGAGAGGACAAATATGTTGTAAATAATAAAAAGGTCGAAACGAAAAAATTTTATAACTTCAAGTTGCTAATAGGTTGGTCATATCTTTTAGGAATTCTTATATTCATACTAGGAATTATCCTGTGATTAAATTTGATTATACGTAAATATATATATATATATATATATATATTGTACAATTAAATTAGAACCCTCGAGTAGGATTGAGTTTCATAGTTTAATACTTTGTAAGATCATGTTAGAGGCGAACCACAGTAAGGTTATAAGTTTCTTATTTCCCTTGAAAATTCAAGGTTCATACCGCGTCGAGGAAATGTCCATTTTCTTTCCCTTCCCGCGGCCTTATGTTGCTAGCATTCCAAACTTCTGCAATATTTTAGGACTTTCGACTCTTCCCTACCTCCCGAAGTTAATGAAACCAAAGTGCAAATCTGCTCATAACTCCCTAGCCGTATGATTGAAATGGTGACCTACAAGTATAACATTAGGAGATTGAAAACCCTTCTAGTATAGTCTTTTGACTATGAGCACTAGGAAAGAACTTATTATCCATCAAGTTAAATATAGGTTAAACAAGAACTCTCGTTGAATAAGATCCAAAGGACAGCCTTATAGACATGAAGCTTGAACCTCCTAGCGAATTATAATACTCCTTAAATACTTAGGATGATCTGATTTCAAAATTTCAGAACCATATCCGTATGAGGCATTTGTGGCTTAACTCAATTCTCAATCCCAGGTGCTTACCAAAGGGCTCACTGCTTGACCGAGCAGAAGACCAGGATCCATCAGGATTAGGAAGGGATATAATGTGTTGTCTGCCCTGGTCAGGCGGGCAATCGACGTATCGGGTTCAAGCCTACCACAAATGACTTTCCGTATTAGCCCAATCATAAATGGTAGAACATACCACCCTTAAGTAAACTTTAACATCAGACACTTAGCACAATAATAATGACTTGGACATTTATCTTCAAACCTCAAAGGTAGAAACTTTTAAGGGGGGTATACTGATATGAGCTAGGCTAGTATAGCTGTAATATATCCTAACACGTATATAAACCTGAAACCAACAAAACTAACCTGAAAACCTTTACTTATTACCCTTAGACAATTTTGGGGACGAAATTTTTCTTTAAGGGGTGTAGATTGTAACGTCCCAGAAAAATCCGTACAAAGACTCGAGTACCACCTCAGGCAGAAATCACTCCGGACCAAATACTTTAGAAACTAGATGAAATTAACTAAGTGTTAAACTAGATTAGCTGTAAAATTCACTTAAACCACTTTATATACGAACTGCAATACCCAAAACTTGCAGAATCATCGACGTTATATTACCCTGAAATCTAGGATCAATCTCATTATCCAATTACTCTCGGGAGCATACCAAAACTTCGTATCAGACCTGGACCGCACGTCAAAAGTCCGATTACTACAAAATTATATAATTAAGACCACCTTTTTGGACTTGACCACCACCTCAGAAATCAAGTCTAAATAGTGTCCTGAAGCTATTCGCTTAAGCTTGGAGCAAAGTGTGTGAGAAACATAAATATATTTATAAATGAAATCCGAATTTAAGTAATATGAGACTTGTTGCTTGCGGTCCAAATATAAGGATTCAGACCGTCAGAATTTGACCTAAATACACCCTCGAATTAGGAGAAATTTCCTATACATGGTAGTGTACTTGTGGCCCTGATCGAGTTTCAATGACCGTCGAACTGAAATTGGCCTGCGTGGTTGATTTATAAATTCGATTGGACAGAAAACTTAACTCGACCTAGATCCATGGTCAGGAAGCTTAAGTCTGACCGCACATAGAAAGGGGTCTCTAGAAGTGTTCCATTGAGCCGAAACAGATGGATTTTGGCTATAACCTAAGTATACCTTGGCCCTGGGGCCATTTTCATCAGTTCTAGGCCTATATAAGTGCCTTAAGCCCTCACTCTCTCATCCCATGTGAATTTGGGAAACCCTAAGAGAAAGAGAGAGAGAGAGAGAGAGAGAGAGAGAGAGAGAGAGAGAGTTGGAATTCATCCCTGGGATTCAATCCCATCACTCCACGGGCTGAACCAGTTTTTCTGTATTGCTATTCTGGCAATTTCAATCCCGTTCTTTGGTAAGAAATCCAACCTCTAATCTGTTTTAGGGTTTTAGATAGTATAAGTGATGAAATAGCTAATATAATTCATGTTATAGGTCACCAATCCGCCATTGACAAAGACTAAGTGTCTAAAATGACTCCATTACACATTTACCAGTGTAAGGTGCGGACTATATATGTTTAGGTTATGGTTTTCAAGGCTTTTAATGTCAGTTAATGATTTATTACTGACGTGAGTGCATTACACATGCCAAATGCGTTGTCGGTTTCGCTTTACGTATACATATAAGCTATATTGTATTCAGGGTATTTCATGTGTTTGTTGAAATATTTGTATGTGTTAGAAATTTAGATTAGTGCTTGCCATGATTAATTGTCGTAGACCCATGATTGCTACATAGGCGACAACTCATTAGCCAAAGGATCTGCCCTAATACGTGTTTGTAGAAATGTTTGCATGAGCGAGTAAGTGTTAAGTTATGCTAATTAAGGGTGTTGAGGTGAGACTCTCGACTGCCTTAAAGATGTGTATGATTTCCTCCATATTTAACTTGTGTATGTGTAATACCATTTTATTTATGGAATGTGTATGTGTAAATTCATATTTAACTTGTATCTTATAACATGATCAAATACTTATTGGATTTAAATTGCCTATTCCTTACCGTTTGATTTCCTCATATGATTCTTTGTTGAAACTGAACGTAGTTGGGACTATGGTATAGTCCAGGTAATCGGTAACAGGCCTTGAATTGGATGGCTAAGGTTGCTTTCGCCACACAGGATGTGTCGATGAATCCGAGTTGTACTACGGTTGTCGATAGTGGTTAGGCCACACGGAGTGCTCATGCACTTCATGTCGATCAACTCGATGTGCGCTCATGCTAGTCAAGCTCGTCAAGTAACCCGATTGACCCGATGTATGTTCACCATGTTTGGACGCTACTGCTTGAACCTAAGGTACCAAACTCACCAATGAAAACCTCGTTAACCTTGGTACCTCGCTCCGCTAAGACTCATGAGCTAGACATGGTGATATGGGACACCATGGTCGATCTGTCGGCCTACGCTGGGGCGATGAGCCTCCCCGTAGTGACCAGTGAGCAACCCAAACTCGTGAGTCGAATACGGTGGTATGGGACACTGTATTCGAGCTGTCGACCTCCATTGGTGCAGCCTGGCTGTGGTCCCCAGTTAGACGCCATTACACTTGTTATTTTACACTTTTGGAGCACCCATGTAGATTCTTTTTGTTCATTTTTGGAGTATACATGTATATATATAACCTGGTAACATGTTCACACTCTGGAGACTTATAATAGTTTATATATTTTATATATCTATCACAGTCTTCTGCTTGCATAATTTAACCGTTTCTAGAGTATGATATGTTGTTTTGATGTAATCTCACTCATGTTTAATGCACTAACATGAACAACATTTAATCATCATTATCTATGATGCATAAGTGATGCGTTGGAACTCAGGAGTGGAGCTTATGCTCGACCCCCGATTTTCAAGGCATTACACTTTCACCCAATTGTCTTCTCGAGCTACAACTTCAAAGCTTTCCAGTTCTACAACCGAAAATTGCAAGGCTCGTAGATGTCTCTCAGACTCTTCATTTTCTCGGGGGTGATTTGGATGAAATACTTGAAGTTGTTGATGGAGAACTTAATAATGCAGATGAAGTAGCTTTTGGTGAAGAGAATAAAGTCATGGATCCATAATCTTCTTCATCATTTTCTACTTTTGTTTCTTCTTCTACACCTTGAGTACTTTTTGGTTCATCTTCTTGTAAAAGAATGACTTGTTCCTGTATATTTTTCTTTTTTCGATCCCAACATGTACTTTCACTGAACAAAACATCTCGACTAATCATTAGCTTCCTCGTCTCAAGGTTATATACTCGATAACCTTTCGACAAAGTACTATAACCAATGAAAATACAAATTTTAAAATTTTCATTAAGTTTCAGACGCTTTTGAGATGGAATATGAACATAACAAATGCAACCGAAAATTTTGAGATGTTTTACAGAAGGATTGTGACCTGACCATGCTTCAATCGGTGTTTTGCCATACACGGCTTTTGTAAGAGTCCGATTAAGCAAGTAAACAACTGTAGACACGGCTTCTGTCTAAAAGTATTTGGGATGCCTTTCTCCTTCAACATAGAACGAGTCATTTCGACAATTGTTCTATTCTTCCATTCTGCAACGCCATTTTGTTAAGGTGTGTAAACAACAGTCAGTTGCCTCTTGGTTCTTTCTTCTTCACAATATGTCTCAAATTTCTTAGAAACATACTCGCTACCACAATCACTTCTTAGCATCTTGATTTTGAGACCACTTTGTCTCTCAACTTGTGATTTGAATCCCTTGAAGATCGAAAGAGCTTCTGACTTTTTCTTTATGAAGTACACCCACATCATTCTTGTATAATCATCAACAAAATAAGATGATAAAATACAAGCTTACACTAAGTGATGGAGTTCGCATTTTTTCACAAATATCAGTGTGGATCAACTCCAAGGGCACCTTTGCTCTCCACGTGCTTCTTGAGAAAGGTGCACGATGATGTTTTCCCAATGCACAACCCGATCAAATGTCATTTTTAATTTTGACAGACGGTAAACCATTTACTAGATTCTTTTGATCCATCAACTTCAACTCATGAAAGCTCAACTGACCCAGTCTTTTATCCCAAAGCTAAGATTCATCAAGTGTCTCAGCTTTCCGTGCACAATCGATTAGATATCACAACTTAATAGGAAAATTACGATTTTTCTCCATATTCACCTTAGCAATCACTTGATTTGTGTCATTCTTGTCATAGATAATGCAAGAATCATTTTCAAAGAATATAGAGTGCCCTTTTTGAACAAGTTGCCCAATACTCAGCAAGTTTTGATCCAAGTAAGGAACAAGTAAAACATCTTTTATATACTTGACCTTTCTTGGCTTTAATGGCAATTGTCCCCTTTCTATTTGCTTCCATAATAACAAATTTTCTCATACGGACTTGAGATCTGACGGATGAGTCGATATTTGTGAATATCCGATCATCACCTGTCATATGATTGTTGCATCCACTGTCCAAGTACCATATGTCTTCATTTTGAGTGAGTGAGTACTGACATGCAAAAAACATGTTTTCTTCAACTTTTTCTTCAGAGAAGTTTGCAGCATGCTGATTGTCCTTGAAATGACAATCCTTCTTCACGTGTCCAAACTTTTTGCAGTTAAAACACTGAGGTTTGCCTCGATTCCAACACTCACTTTCAATATGACCAGAATTTTTGCAAAAATTGTAGGTAAGATTTGAATTTTTACCTTTTGTAATTTCGATTTTGTCATTTCCCTTGCATCAATTTGTCACATTTCTTGCAATTGCCTTGACTCTTTCCGAGATCAACTTATGTCTTCTCGGAAGAATTTTGTAAACCAATTGAAAGTTTTGTTTGAAATGCACATTCAACTAATTTTTCTTCACGCCTCAACAATCTTTGCTCATGTGATTCTAAAGAGCCCATCAACTCAACCAATGATAAGGTTGAAAGGTCCTTAGATTCCTCTATTATGGCAACGACAGTATCATATTTTGCAGGCAGTCTTATTAAAAGCTTTTGAACCACTTTTTCATCAGAAATAGAATCTCCATAGATCTTAATCTGATTCAAAACTTCAATCACTCGTGAAAGATAATCTTTTATCTTTTCCGAGTATTTTATTTTCAAATTTTCATACTCCCTCCGTAGAGTTTGTAACTTGATGGCAATCACTTTAGACGTACCTTTGAACTCCTGTTGTAAAGTGTCCCAAGCTTGCTTTGAAGTTTGAGATGGAATGATTCTAAAGAAGATATAATCAGAGACACTTTGTTGGGTGAAGAAGAAGGTCTTCGCATCTTTCTTCTTATTTTCCTTCAGTTGTTCTTGTTGTATGCCTGAGATCGATTGTAGTTGGATAACCGGTTTCAACAATCTCCCGCAGCCCTTGAGATTGGAACAAGGTCTTCATTTTGATGCTTCAATGATCAAAGTTGTCCCCTCCAAAAATGGGAATTGCAGGATGAATCGTTGTACCATCCGTTGTCATCGATTCTACTTCTTTAGAAGTTTCTAACACCCAGTCAAAACTCGAAACGTGACTTTGATACCACTTTGTAGGCTATTATAGCCTTTTAACTTTAAAAAATAACTTAGAAGGGAATAAAAGAATACTGATTTTTGTTGTATTGCATTCTTTATACTTGAAAATGAAATCCATACACATATTTATAGGCTTTTGGATACATTCAACAAATAAAAACTATTTAATAGATGCATAAAAAAACTAAGGGACACATGACTCTTTAATAAAGAGACATGAACCTTTTCACAAAATTCCAAGCATGAATATGCATGGATTGCAACAAATACATGTATTCAAAAAGGTATATATATATATATATATATATATATGTATGTATTGGAACAAATTAATACATATATCTCATTAAGTATATGTACATGTATTGGAACATATAGATGTATCTCTCTCCAAGTGCATTAATTCAACAGAGCAGGTTATCGAGAAGAGTCTAAAAGCCAGCCGGTTTTTTACGCTAGCCCAAAACTCGAGTCCACGGATCTTTTCCAGTACTGACAACTACCAAACTGCGCATTGTGGGCTACTTGTGTACTTTATATACACAGCACGCGTCTGTCCATTTTACCAACTTTTTTTTACACTAAACTAAAAAGTCAAGGACACGGGTTGCGTCCTACCCTGACTGTTTGCAGCTGTAAATGGGCAGAAGCCTTGATTGGCTACCCTGATATATGGGTCTTGTCCATACCATCCATCCATATTTTGTTTTTATATTATTTAAAAAAAAAATCGTTTCAGAATGTAAGCCTAAAAACGAGTTAGATCCAAGGCGCTCAAGTAAACCACACCACAGGAAGTAGCAGTGATAAAGATTCTCACTGTTGAAAGTTTCCAGGGCCCACTGTGATCTTTATTCGCCATCTACCCGATTCATAAAGTTACATAGACCGGGATGAAAATAAAAAACACACATCAGCTTCATCTGAAACTTCCCTGGCTCCCAATAAGTTTTCAGCGGTAAGAGTTTAATGCCCATTGTGTAGTCCACTTGAACATAGGATCGAATTCATTTCTGGGCTTATACATTGAAATGATAGAAAAAAAATAGATGGACTGTGAATAAGACCCATACATCACGGTGGCCAATCAAAGCTCCTGCCCGTTCCCAGCTGGAGACGGGCGGGGGCAGGAGGCAATCGGCCTCCCAAAATGAAGCAGATTCGGGACCACACGAACAGTTAACCGTGGGGATTGAATGCTCGCCATTAAAAACTCCCTCCAGCCACAGAAGTTTTGGATAAGCTGATATTTGTCTATTCCCTACATCTAAGCTTATCCACAAGTTAGATGACAAATAAAATTTACCGGTGGGCCCTGGGAAGGTTTCAATGGTGGGTGTCATTATCCCCACTGTTTCGTGTGGTGTGGGCACCCTGAGCTTCGGATCTTCCTTGACTCTGGGATCCTGCACTAAAATTAGGCAGCAAAACAGATGGATATTAAACTTGAACATCGAAGTAGCCCCCACGGCACCCAACACACCACTCCACACCACTGCTGGGGTAGCGCGGACAACACCAAATCCGCGTCCTAATAAACCCACAGAGGACCCAGCGTGAGTTTAGTAACTTTTTGTTTTTTTTTTTTGAATCAACCAAAATCCTATCAATGGCTATTTATTGAGAAAAAAAAATAAAAAATAATTTAAAAAAAAATAAAAAAAAATCTGAGGAATAAGAGGGGTAATTACCATAACAAGGGCTTTGATTTGATCTTGTGTGAGGGGAATTCCAGCCGTGACATCCTTCTGAACTTGCAGCAAGACATCCACAAAGTCCATCATACGATCATCACCATCGTCATCTCTCTTTCCATCTTCATGGTCCTTGAGAATCCCACCAAGTAGATTATCCCACTCCTCGAAATTCTTCTCTACCCTTTCATCCATACCGTTAAACTTGCTAATCCATGCAAGCCAAGGGAAGAAATCACCCACATGGAAAGCCCCCAAAAGCTCCAGAAACTCCTTAAGCAGCCTACGAAATCTCTTCCCGCTATCTTCTCCTTCAACTCCCGCTGTATACTTCTTCCCAAAGGCAACCCTGCAGGTTATATCATTGGTGCTCGAAATGATCATCTCGCTCAAGTTCACTGGACCCATCTTCGTGGATGACCGGATTTTCTCGATCATAAGGGCCACTTCTTCTTCTCTCACGGGCCGAAATGACTTGACCCGCTTCGAGCTTAACAGGTGGACCATGAACACCTTCCTCACCTGCCGCCAGTACTCACTATAGGGTGCGAAGGCTAGGTCTTCGCCATACATGAGCCGCTTGGCCATGGAAGTAGGTGGCCTGCTTGAGAAGATGAGATCGTGGGTGTTCATGATCTCTCTTGCCATGTCTGCTGATGAGACAACGACGGTGGGTATGGGTCCGAGTTTCAAGAGCATGAGTGGACCATGCCTTTTAGAGAGTGCATGGAGGGAGCGGTGAGGCAGGGGCCGAGCTGGTGGAAGTTGCCAACGATGGGAAGCTTGAATGGTGAAGGAGGAAGGTTAGGTAGTTTTATTTTCCTGTGGTGGAGAAAGATGAAGAGGAGAATTGAGAGGAGAAAGGCTACAAGGAATGAATGCATGATGCCCATCTCATGGCCTCGCTGCATGTCTGTCTTTTGCGGATATAGCTAATTTTAAGATGGGATTTTGACCGTACTGACCTCGAAGTTTAGCTCAATTACCTAGAAAGCTCCGTCAATCCATATATCCTTAGAAGGGCCTCCTGACATCTTTTTGGATTTTGTTTCAGACGAAAATGCCCCTTACCATAGTTTGGGACTTGTACGGTCCTAGAGTGAAGTAGAAGTCACCTGCTATTGCAACTCTCGAGAAACGAATGGATCGGCAACTCCCTTTGGCAGCAGCCAATGAATGGTGCACGGTAGTCGCAGGGACCCACCACCATGTTTCTGTTTCGTCTATGCCGTCCATATACTTTTTCAGATTATTTTATGGTATGAGATTTAAAAAAAAAAAAATGAGTTATATCCCAATAGAAAGTGGACCACATCACAGGAAATAGTAATGAATGAGCGTCGTAGACTATGAAAATGATCCCTCTCATTTCTTGGATCAAGCTCTAAAATAACCTGTCAAAACAGATGAACGATCGTTCTTTTCACTGTAAAAACAGATGAACAGAATGGATGAAAGACATACGTCATGGCTGCGACCATGGCTGGTGACAGGGGGAGTAGCTAATCCATTATCCTTCGGATTATACGAAAGAATATATGAGCTTAAGAAGGGTCGAATGTAGCCTTTCACATGTACCTTTTACAGACTTTCTTCTTTCATTTTCATAGGAAAGTGAAGATCCACTACGAGATTCGTATTTTTTTGTTCTAGGCATTTTGATAAGGTAAAGGAAGATCAGAGTCAAGAAGCTTCTTATCACGTGAAGGGAGCTTACTGTAAGGCACACCGCGATCAAATGTACACTATTGATTGTTTTCCTAGTAGAAAATCACGACTTCACATTTTTAAACTTTCCACCCTCCAAGAAATCAAACCTCAACCACCTTCCGTGACAACTACGACCCTTCACGTATTCAAAAAAACGACCCAGACAAAGGATTGTGGTTCCCAGTAAGGCCCGTAACATAGTCTATATAGTTTCATAGGCTTCCGCAGTCCTCCCAGTCGAATTTCGACAACCCCAACTTGTAATCAGCGTTTGTGCGCGACCCTAAGTCGTATCCTGTATATTTATGTTGACTTGAAACTTGTACCCTAGTAACCGCGTCATTGCCGCGGTCCTCCTGGTCGAAACTTGTAGCCTAGCGACCGCGTCATTGCCGTGGTTCCAATGCCACATCTCGCGCACCGATACGATACCCAAGCCAGAAGATGTGGGCCTGCGTTCATTTCAAGGAAAACACCTCGTGTGTGAATTCCAAAAAAGTCTCTACAACCTATCCCATCAATCCATCAATCAATCAGGTCAAGTACACACCCTATCACAAGTACAAGCAACCCATCCCCTCTTTCCCTAAATCAACTCTCTCTCTCTCTCTCTCTCTCTCTCTCTCTCTCTCTCTCTCTCTCTCTCTCTCTCTCTCTCTCTCTCCACCCATCCCTTTCTTACAACTCCATCACTCCACCCATCACCCATCAGTCATCACTCCATCTCTTTTCATCCCATCACTTCTCTCTCTCTCTCTCTCTCTCTCTCTCTCTCTCTCTCTCTCATTTCTCTCTTCACTCTCAAGCTCCCAAGGAGAGCATCAAACGTCCAAGCTTCCCAAGCAACCCAAGTGTGGCCCACTATCCTACCCCAATCTCCCATCTTAGCCATCCAATCTTTATCATCCTCCATCAAGATCGAAGCTAAAGAGCCTAGGAGTCAAAGGAGCTAAAGAAGAAGGTCAATAGGTGGGTGATCCACCGTTGAATGTTGTTAAGGGCCCACTTTTGATGGGACACAATTTGATGTATGTGTTGTAATCATATGAGGGGCCCATAATGGCAGGGTCCCTCCACTACACCGACCTCTCTCTCTCTCTCTCTCTCTCTCTCTCTCTCTCTCTCTCTCTCTCTCTCTCTCCCTCTTTCCTTTGTATGGTGAAGACAATGATGAGGTGTGTGGACCACCTGATGTGTGTATGGCCCACCATGATATGTGCAATCCATGCCGTGCACTTGTGGGGCCCGCATTGTTGGACTGTCCAGCGGATGGGCTTGCTGCCTGTCCGTATGGATAGGCCCAGATGAAGGTGAAAATACAAGTATCGGCTCGAACATACAAGCTGGTGGGTCCCACACGTGTGGACCCACCTTTGTATTTGTTTTCAATGTGGGTCGTCCCTTTGCTGTACAGCCAGCAGCGCTAGCTGCTGTATTGATGATTGGCAGGTTAAAAAAATAATAATAATAATAAAATAATATTATAATATATATATATATATATATATATGTATATAATATACATGATATATATGTATATTATGTGGGCCCCACGTAGGACCCACCTGCTGTGGAAAGCAGTTTGGCTGGTGTACGTTTACAACAGCAATAACTGCTGTATTAACGTTTGTATGTTCTGTGGGTCCCGCATGATGTGGTATGTGTTCATCCTAATCGTCCATCTAACGGTGGACCCCACATATGATGTACGTGTTTTCATCCATTCGTCCACCTGGATGGAGCCCACTGTGATATATGTATTTTCATCCATACCGTCCATCACGGTGGGGACCAAACCACATACCTACTAGGTGATGACAACAAGTTTTGTAGGCTCCACATGACGTATGTGCTTTAATCACGTCGTCCATCTATGTGGGCCACACCAGCTAAATAGCTGATGTACTGATGCCACAATGGGTCCGATCATGGGTATGTGCTATATCCCAACCGTCCATGACGGTGGCTTGCACCACATGTGGTGTCCACATTGTCCATCTAGGACAGTGGGACCCACCGTGATGTGTGCGTTATATCCAAACTGTCCATCCACTTCACAATCTCTTCTTAAGGCCTGAGACTAAAAATGAGACAGATTTATCAGGTGGACCACACTGTAGAAAACAACGAAGGAGTGAACGCCTACCATTGAAACCCTTTTGGGAGCACAGATTTTTTGGATCAGTATAAAAATTGTTTTTCCTCTTAATTCAGGTCTTTATGACCATATGAACAGATTGGATGGAAACTAAATGTTATGGTGGCCCTATGAGGTTTAAACAGTGGAAATCATTGTCTCCACTATTATTTGTGGATGGTCCAGATGGTGTAACGTCCCTGAAAAATCCGTACAAAGACCTGAGTACCACCTCAGGCAGAACTACCCGAGGATCGCATTCTGTCGTATAATTTAGGCAGAATTTAATTAAGTACTGAACTAAATAATCAGTGGATTAGGCTTGACCCACCATCTTCACAAACGAGAAGGCCTAAAATCATGAGTACCACTGGCTTAATGCTACCTAAAGACTTAAGAGAAATCTCAAGAGCCTGTCGCTCTCGGGAGTACATTGAAACCCCGTATTAGACCTAGACCACACGTCGAGGGTCCGATGACCGTGAAACTATAGGAGTATGTCTGTCCTACTGGGCTTGACAACCATCGCTGGAATCAAGCCCAGATAGTGTCTAGAAACGTCCAATTTGAACCCTGAGTGAAGTGCGTGTGAAACGCGAATATCTTTAGAAAATGACATGAAACTTAAGTGAATTGGGCCATTCACTCTTGCGCATAAATGAGTATTTCATACCATCAATTTCTGACCAAATTTCACCCATGGGGAAAGGAAATTTCCCTACACACATCCGTATAATTGTGGCCCCGATTGAGTACGTACGACCGTTGATCTGACACAGGCTCTCCACGGTCGATCGGCTTATCCGATCACACAGAGACCATGTCCTAGCATGGATCCATTGTCAGGGAACGTACCCTATGACGTAGGTGGGTTTTGGGCCTCCATATGAGTCTTGTTTGTCCGAAACAGTTGCTCAAAGGGTATAAACTATGTATATAGTGGCCGTGGGGCCATTTGCATCACTTCTGGGCTTATAAATAACCCTTATTTCACCCCTCCTCTCTCATATACGAATTTCACAAAAACCCTAAGGGAGAGAGGAGAGAAAAGAAGAGAAAAGAGGAAAGAGAGAAGGAAGAACTTGGGAGACCGCTGCTGGAATCCTCTCCCATGATTCCATGCACCAAATCTCCGCACCGTTGTGCTACCAAACCTTTTCGGTTACGATTTTGGGTAAGAAATCCTAACCCTAATGTCGTTGTAGATATCCAGTATAGTTATTCGTCAACCTAGCTAACATGTTTCATCATTTACGTGCCCGACGTTCCATTTTGGAAATGTAGAGTTTAGACCGAGTCCGAATCTAGTATTTCGACGAAAGGTGCGGACTATAAACACTTAGGTTACAGTTATCAATACTTTCATGTCAACTAATGATTTATGTCTGACTTAATTGCTACCGTATTGACTTAGATATGACGATTTCCGTATGATATACATATATGAACTGTGATGAGTAAAAGATGCATCTTATGTGTTTGTTGAAATATTTAAATGAACATTTGAAAATGATTCATGCTTATCATGATTACTGATCTAGGATTCATCATTTTCATATGCATGTTGATCTCTCTGTTTAAGGAATTGGTAAAATATATGTTGTAACTATCATAGTCTATATATTTGATGAAGTGTAGCCTAAGTGTTTGATGAATTGTCTGAACGAGAAATTGTTGATGATTTGTATTTATTACGAGTATTAAGTTGGGATTCTTTATTGCCTTATGCATATTTATAGTTTCTTTTATGTAATCATGATTGCCTCTATGTAATTAATTAATAAAATTGCAAGTGTTTGGTAACATGATCGGTGTGTTTGATGAAATACTCAAATGAGGAATTCACTTGGATTGTTTGTTAAATGCTGAGATGATTATCATATGTGTTTATTTGTTGCATATGAGTAAGATTGGGGCTACAGCCTGGCCCAGGCAAACGGTAACAGTCCTTGTTCGGGTGGCCGAACTACTCTCACCACATTAGGTACACTCGATGAATTTGGGTCACATGACGATTGTCGATAATGGTTAGGCCATGATGGTGCTTATGCACTCCATGTCGATTGAGTCAGTGTGTGCCCATACCAATCGAGCTTTCTTAATGAACCGATTGGCCTATTGTGTGTTTACCATGTATGGACACTACTGCTTGAATCTAAGCTACCCCTCACCAATGTAAAGGCCCACTTTAACCATGGTACCACGATCTGCTAAGACTCATGAGCCGGGCATGGTGGTATGGGACACCGTGTTCGAGCTATCGGCTTACGCTGGAGTGATGAACCTCCCCATAGTGACCAATGAGCAACTAAGACTCGTGAGTCAGGCAATGCTGGTATGGGACATAGTGTTCGTGCTATCGGCCTACGTTGAGGTGACGAGCCACCCCGTAGTGACCGCGAGTATAAATTCTTATAACTTGCCTGTCGTGTGTGTTTCATTAGGAGTGACGACCCTACAACTCGCCTATCGTATGTTCTTTGACTACGAGTGACGAACCTAGATGGATTCTTCAGTTCAGGTCAATGATATAAAGGGAGGTACCTTAGCTTCCCAAACTTGTTGTATGAATAAGCTTAATTAATTACTTGACTAACACGACTATGCATCGCACTGCATTAGTTAGGATGTGCTTTAAAGGTGATGAAGTTGCACCATTTTGAGGAAATGTTGTTATATGTGAAATCGGTTGTCGGAGTCGCTTGTGAGGGAGCTTCGATGCGAGGGCATACATCATTACTTACACTTCATTCCTGCATTAAAAAGAGTAGTTAGGAAGAGATTGTTATGTTGCTTTATCATTACTGCTTGATTGACTTGATAACATTTTAACTTTTGCCTTATAGAACCACTAAGTTGATCACTCACTCCCACTCTTGGACGGTGTTTTAAAACACCAACTAGACTCTGATTTAGATGCAGGTGCTGATGAAGTCTATGCAATGGAGCAGGACTTAAAGGATGAGGAGGAGGAATTCTCCTACTTTCAGCTCTCGGGCGGTCGATGTAGACCTCGTGCCTATACGCAGGGACCACTGGGATATCTGGCTTAGTTGGACACTTTACATTTCCATATTTTGTTCATTTTGAAACAATTCATGTATATATTAAACCCAGCTATACGTACTCATACTCTGGAGGTTTGTGAAACACCCACATGCTTAAATAGATATGTTTCAGTCTTTCACTTGCTTAATTTAATTATATCCGGAGTATGATATGTTGTTTAGTATAATTCCACACATGCTTAACTCATTAACATTGACGAAATCTGAATGTCATCATCCATGCTGCATAAGTGAGGTTCTAAATCTCGGGAGTAGAGCTTTACTCGACCCTCGAAATTCAGGGCATTATAAGTTGGTATCAAAGCATGATTTGGATTAAACTGGACCTGGGTTATAGGTAACACGACTCACTCTGATGCACTCTGACTTAGGAAGGGGACGATGGAATTTAGAAACGATATTATGATCCCAAGGTTTCACCGATAGGCGAGACCAAATCCTGTAAGTTTGTCCACAACGTATGACTGAGGGACTTAGATCACGTGAATTGACCTAAGTCGCCTTTAGGCTGTCAGTCAAAGGGTTTGAGTGGTTAGTTGATAAAATTTGAACCTGAAATGGATCTAAGTGGTGAGAATACGCGTGCGTTGGACCACAAAAATGGACCCCACGGGCCTAAGGACCCAAATCACGGAGTTTGGTGGGGCCCATGGGGTCCCACAGACCAAAAGCCATCACCGGGGGGGGGGGGGCCACTGCCCCATGGTGGAGGCACCGCCAGATTGACCAGACAGGAGCGGTGGCACCGTGCGGTCGGCGGCACATTGCCGGCCGGACCAGATGGGCGCAGCGGCGTCGCGCGATCGGCGGTGTACCATCGGCCGGTCCAGCAAGGTGAGGCGGCTCTGCCGGCCGAACAAGGTGGGTCCCTCCCACATGTGGGGGCTCCCTTTTAACCCTCATATCACCCATTCCCCCTCATTTTTCTTATTTTCAACCCCTCAAACCCCTCCAATCTCTCTAAAAACTCTCTTTCTCCCTCAAATCTTCATTTCCATACATCCAAATCTCCCATTTTCTTTACACTTTACACCCCTCCACCACTATTTCTCAAAAACCATCCTTCACATCTCCTAATCTCCCTTATTCTCACTCATTTGAGCACAAAACCCTCCTTTTGTGTCTCATGACCCACATACCTTCAAATCCACTCCATCCTCAAAGTGTTTCCATCTCCATGGCTCTTTTCGGGATCGTGACCGCCATGTTCTCCATTTTGATGCTCCTTTCCCTTATGGGAAAGAAGAGAGCGGCCCCGGATGAGGCCGGGCCAAGTCGTCCAAGTCGCTTTAAAAAGAAGACAAGTGTCGAGACAAGTGCAAGCGCCAAGCGGAGGTCGAAATGGGACCTCAACCCTCGAATCCTAATAGAGAGGTCTCTACGTTTAAGGCCTATATCCTAGTTTGTATCGTTCCGTAGACTCTCGCGATCCTTCCCATCAAATTCTGACAATCCGCGACCTATAATCGACGTTTGCACGCGACCCTAAGTCGTATCCCGTAGATTTGAGTCGGCTCAATCTTAGACTTGTACCATTGAGATTGTACGGTCGTCGCTGTTCCAACACCGCATCTTGCACACCGATCCGATACCCTGGTCAAAAAATGTGGTCCGGCATTTACTTCCAAGAAACGCTGCGCATTTGGTAACCCAAGAGAATCTTTACAACCTATCCCATCAATCAATTAATCAATCAAAGTACACAACCCATGCTTTCTTTCTCCCTACGTCAAGCAACCTACCAAGTCAACTCTCAAGTCAAGTACACTATCACCTCACATCCATCACCTCTCTTACAACCATCCTTTCTCTCTGTCTTTCTCTTCACATTTTCCAAGCAACAAAGGAGACAAAAAAGTGCATTCTAAGCACTTCCAAAAGAGAGAAAAGAGAGTGTGTTGTGTGGCCCACTTCCTCTCCCAAGATCCATCATCCTAGCCCTTTATTTCTCATCATCTTCCATCAAAGAGGGACACAAGGAGCTCGGTGTTCCATCGGGCCAAGAAGATCGAACAGTGGGTGTTTCTATAGGCCTAGATTTTATTTTTTTGATGATGGGCCAAGTGGGGCCTACCGATTGATGGTATGGATCTCACTTTGGACCTTAGATGTGGCCGATGGCCCACTATGATTCTCATGATCATTCCATGATAGGGCCATTCTCCATGGACCAACTCATGATGTTTACTTTTCTATGTTTGAAAGAGGTCATCTAGACCTTCTATTTTGGTGGAGAAGGAATCTCCACCGTTAATTTTTGATTTGGTGGGCCCACATGTATTAGGACCCACTTGATGTATGATTGAATGCATAGAAGGAAGGGCCCATAGTGTCGGGGTCCCTCCATTGCACGTGTCCCTTTCTCTCTCTCTCCCTCTCTTTTTTATTTTCTTTTATGTGACGATGTGGCCGTGTGGCCCACTCTGATGGACCCCACCATGAAACATGTATTTTTTCCAAGCCATCTAATAGGTGGGGCCCACCTTAAATGTGCATCTTATGCAAATCGTCCAGCATCCTTAGACGCTGGACGTGGCCATGTCGTGAGCATGAACTGGTAGTGTGGTGTACTAACCTGCAAACCACCAGAATATTAGCTTGGTTCAAAGCTTTGGGGTGGGCTGCTCATGTAGGCCCCACCTTGATGCATAAATCTAATCCACACCGTCCATTCCATCTGCCAACTCATTTTAGGCGTTAAGCTGAAAAATGAAGCTAATCAGATAATCAAGTGGGCCATATCATAGAAAATAGTGATATTAACTGTTAAAGGCTGTTAGGGCCCATCTTAATGTTTCTACTTGCCAAAACATACTGGATATTGGGCTCTTTTGGACGGTCTCGAGCCATGGAATCCAATGGGTGGGTTGGATTACCTATAAAAAACCTCACAAAAACACAAAAAAAGGGATGCTGTTACTGCCAGTGTCCTCTGGACGCTGCAGTAAACAGCGTCCTTACTGCTCGTTTAAGGGTGGGACGGTGCGCCCCACCTCAGGCCCCACCATGATGCATGTGGAGCATCCACACCATGCATTTGATGGGTCCCTTCTAGATATTGGGTTGTCCCAAAAATCAGCCGTACATAGAACTCAGGTGGCCCACACCATCTTAAATCATGTGAAGACATGCTTAACATGTAAAATCACCTACTGTGATGGGCCACCCGTGATGTATTTACCATCCATCTGATGATGGAGTGGGCCCACCCCACACGTGTGACACGTGTGGGTAGGTGGGACCCACCTTGACTTATATATTGTATATCTATGCCATCTATCTCTGGACGATGGTTGGGTGGGGCCCTCCTTAATGTATGTATTTTACACATACCGCCCATCTATTTTGGATGTGGGGCCCACCCCACATGTGTGGCACATGTGGGTGGGACCCACCTTAATGTATATGTTCTATAATCAACGTCGTCCACTTCTGGAGACCGCATAGAGGGGCCCGCCTTTGATATATGTGTTTTACGCCCATGCAGCCCATCCGTTTTCAAGACGATGGGCCCACCGCAGTGGCGTCAGTAAGCTGTGTAGGCTGACCATGATGTTTGCAACCATACTGTCCATTTGTTTTGTGTTGAGTGGGGTCTGCCATGATGTAGTGTTTTATCTGCGCTGGTGCTGTGGGGCCCTGTATTGATGTATGTGTTGTGTCCCCACCACCGTCCAGCAGGTGGGACGGTGGGGCACACCTTGATGTATATATACTTTATCTACACCATCCATGGTGAATGGGTTTTATCCTGACCATCCAGCTGTATGGACCTCATCTCTGATGAATGTATTTTTTTATCTACACCATCCATCTCAGGACGGTGCCATGTGGGCCACACCTGTGATGTATTTGTTTTAAACCACACTGTCCAGATGTGTTGGATGGTGCTGGACTGTTTAGACGGTGCTGCCATGCCCCGCCATGATATATGTGATTTATCTCATGCCATCCATCTGTCCAAGACGGTGGACCCACTATTATGTATGTGTTTTATACACACTGTCCATCCTCACCGTCCAGGTGGCAGGATAGTGGGACAGCCCTTGACGTATGTGTTATATTCTAACCACCATCCAATTGGCAAGCTCATTTTAAGGCTTGAGATAAACTGAGGTAGACCTATCAGGTGGACCACACTGCAGAAAATAGTCGAAAGTCGAACGCCTACCATTGGAACCCTTTAGGGATTCCAGAACTTCTGGATCAATATGATATTTGTTATTTCCCTCGATCCAGGTCTTTGTAACCATATGAACAGATTGGATGGAAAATAAACGTTATGGCGGGCCCTATCTTGATGGCACATAGGCCGTCCATCCCTGGACGTGGACTCTGCTGATGTATATATTTTATAGGCTCACCCGTGATGTAGATTTGCGGCCTATTTGATGTGTATATGAGGCCCATTGATACGGTCCACTTGATGTATATGAGGCCCATTATGATATGTTTGGGGCCCATGGTTGTGGCCCATTATGATGTATATGAGGCCCAATGGTGCGGCTCATTGATGTGGCCCACTTGATGTATATGAGGCCGATTGATACGGCCCACTTGATGTATATAAGGCCCATTGGTACAGCTCATTGACGTGGCCTGATGAGATGTATTTTCGGCCCATATGATGAGGCCCATTGTGATGTGTTTTCGGCCCATAGATGCGGCCCATTATGATGTGTATTAGGCCCTTGTGCGAGGCCATGGGCCCACTATATGTTTAGCTTCGACTCTATGTGGGTCACTCCTTGGGGGCAATGTTAGTTAAATGTCCACATTGATGGGCAATGACGGTTTAATGTCCACATTGTGACCTTCTCTTAGGCCTTGTTAGGCTCATTCTCATCGATGCCGATTTGTCGAGGCTGATTGTATAGGCCGATTCTGATTGTCGAGGCTGAGTATCGAGGTCGATTCTAATTTGTTAAGGCCGATTGTATAGGCCGATTCTAATTGTCGAGGCCGATTATATAGGCCGATTCCGATTTATCGAGGCCGATTGTATAGGTCGATTCCAATTTGTCGAGGCTGATTGTATAGGCCGATTCCGATGATCGAGGCCGTGTATCAAGGCCGATTCCGATTGTCAATGCCGAGTATCGAGGCCGATTCCAAGTGTCGATTCCGATTGTTGAGGCCAATTTCGATTGTCGAGGCTGATTTCGATTGCTAAGGCTGATTGTTGAGACCTATATGATGTATATACAACCCATAGTTGAGGCGCATTGTGATGTGTATTCAGCCCGTGTGATGCAGATGCAGCCCGTGTTTAAGGCCTAATGTGATGAATATGAGGTCTATGTGATGAGACCCATTGTGATGCATTTAAGGGCCAAGCGATGGAGTCCATTGTGATGTATATGAGGCCCATGTGAGAGGCTCATAATGATGTGTATTAAGCTCATGAGTGAGGCTCATAGTGTTGTATATTAGGTCATTGTGTGAGGCCATGGGTCCATTATATGTTAGGCTCTATGTGGGCCATTCTTTGGGGGCAATGTTGGTTAAATGTCCACATTGTTGAAGCCGATTGTTGATGCTGGTTATTCATACCAATTATGAGTATGTAACAGCATAGCATCATGATATATGCCCATTCACATCATCTGTATATTTATTATGAGATGTGATTGACCCTTACATATTTCATAGTACAGATGGTTTATGAGACTCCCTGATAGGTGGAGTTATCCCGCATGAGTGCACGGTATGTGCATGATTTATGCATGATTGGACTACATGACTCATGCATCTTGCATTGTGTGATTGTGATTATCGTACGCACTAGCAGCATCAGGGTTGTGACCTCCACAGGCATGTCGTGGATGGCCAGATGAGACATTGAAAATGTTTGGTTCAAGCATCTGGGAACTTTAGATGTCAATGGGTGAAAGTCCCTAAACCTTTGAAGCCAGGAGATGCCCCAATGTCTAGACCGAGTGAATATATGACCACCTGAGTATTGAATACCAGTAGGTCGCGTCTCCCACTATGTCATGTTCGGTTGGGAGGGGCTGTGGCCTTATTTGCCCAAGTGAGGGGGCTGTAAGCTAGGCTGAATTTGACCAGCTCACAAATGAGTCCGTTATCGACGAGCCAGGTAGGTATTGGTAGACTACTGGTTAGGCGGATAATGTGGTCTCTTCCACTCGCTGAGCTGTGAGGCTATGGAGGCGGCGGTCAGTGTGGAGTATACTAGACCCCAGTAATGATCCCAGAGATATACAACACTGATACATGGACTTATTGAGCAGGAGTTACATACTCATTCATTCATCTATTCACTATCCACTCGGGTTGGTGGTGGACAACTATTGTTACGTGTACCTTCGCAATGGCCAGGATTTCGATTGGGGCACGCCACTAACCTGAGATCAGGAGTTTACCACATTGTGTTTGACTATCCAAATTTAGGTATAGGACTGGTTTGGATAGAATTCCCTTGTGATGGACCCCATAGCCTGCGATACTACGTACTATCGTCCTCACTTCACTCCATCTTAGTCATTTCATTCCCATCGCATATTGCATTTCATCTAGGGCATATGACATTTTAGATTGCTACGTTTCTGCACTTATATGGCTTATACGGATTTGGTAGGATCTGCATATTGCATTGCATCCGCAATATATGATATTTGGCTCATTATGATCTGCATTACGTACTCTGATATTATATGACTCATGGACTTACCAACATATTTCCGCTTACTCTGATATCGTATGATTCATGATCTTGTCAATATTTTCGCTTATTACGATGATGTATGATTTATGGGCTTTATTGTATTCTTAACACTTACCTTACATACACGTTCACCACCCTCTAAGCTTTCTATAAGTTTATGCATGATAGATGTGTTCAGGTGGTGTTAGGTCTCGGCAGCGTTGAAATTGGAGCGTGCAGTGGACTTCTGGAGCTTTGATTTTGATACATATGTATTTTCCTTTCAACATTGTATTCAAATGTTTATATTAGTGGATATATGATGATGATGTTGCCTTTTTTTATTTGGGTACACTCGTCATTATGCTTTTTACGAATTAAATGTACATTGAAAAATCCTCCTTGTAGGATCCTAGGATCGAAATTTGGCGTATGGGCGCTGGGAGCTGAGAATAGGGTACTATGGAGGTTGTCGACACTGAATTCAGGGATCTGGAATTTTGTGAGCCCGGTTTCCGAGTTTGGGGCGTGACACTACCGGCAGGCGCTGAACTCAGTAAGTTCCATAATCGCAAGGTTATTTTTAAAGCTTAGTTGGATGAGAAGTTATTTGAGATATATCCAGTGATCGACCACCTCCTGGAGAACGGGTGGGGTCCCATATTTAAAGGAAAAATACATGCTAGTGAGAGCACCGTACGAGACTTCTATGCACACATAAGGGGCTGAACTCTTAAGACTCTCTAGTTTACCATCCCGTTGGGGAGAACAGAAACTAGGGTCGATATGGATATCATGGCACGTATCATGGGAGTAGGGCATGGTGTTGTGCATGCCAGTGAGACTAATCTCTCTAAAGGACAAGAGAGAGATCACCGCACTCGCTTCCTTTGCGGCCAACTGGTTGATTGGAGGCAAGGGAATAGTCTCGCATCGACACATATGATGGAAGATTTCTGCCTACTCCACCATATATGCACGTACAACGTGTATCCTAGATCGAGCAACTGCACGGAATGCACTAGATTTATAGTGGACTTCTTATACCGAGTTGGACAGGGAGAAAAAGTGTGCCTGCGTACCCTTGCGTTGACCCAGATAATTAATACAGCATGGTCTACTCGGGTAGACTCATCCCTCCCATTCGGCCGACTCATCTGCAAGATCGCCCGCAACTTTGGATTCAGGCTCCACATGGACAACCTCGCCCCTATCCATTTCATCAACGAGACTACCCTTAACAATATGAAAATAGGCCACAGGCAACGCCAAGCCAGGGTTGAAGAATTCGGGGATGAGATAGAAGAAGAGACTGAAGAAGAGGAAGACAGTGAAGAAGAGGAGCAGGAGGAAGAAGAAGAGGCTCGGGACTCAGATGGGGGGCCTCCTGCTACTCTTGATAACCACCATGACTGGGCCGCCCTAGACGCCTGCATGGCCAAGATCGAGGAAAACCAGGCCTACCTGAAGCAGAAGTTCAAAATGATGTCCCGTACCTTGAAGGTCCTCTTATGCTACATGCAGGATAAGGGATCACCTATGCCTTCACCAGAATCAGAGGAATAGTAGTATAGTTTGTAGTAGTTTTTCTTACTTTTTGTAATAGCCTTGGATAGGCTTAGTTTGGATGCTAGGATTGGTAAGTGTTGAAGCCTTTTGTAGTAAGCTTTCATAGTACATGTAATGCTGCAACATATGTAACTGTGACATATTTTGTTAAATGAAATGCATGAGGCTCCTTTTGTTCAAAAATGAGTAGAATGGTTGGAAAAGGTTGACGATGTTATCTTAATCCTATAAATGTTGTACCCTATGTTGTATATAGGGAATGCGTCCTAAAACTACTCGGAACATGGCACGTCTCCCACTTAGCAGGTTGGTTGATGGGGCCCCTCTCCTGAGTAATAGCCAAACGGACCCTAGTTTGGGCTCGAGTAGCGAGATGATGCCGGATTCACAACCGACCGCTAGCCGCACAAATGGGCCAACACCGAGTGCACCACCGGTTCTGGGTCAGAACCGTGCATCTTCATCGATGCCACACATGCCTCAGGCGGCCTCTCCCCCTGATAGGTTGGAGCAGATGATGCTCCTAATGTAACAACAACAATAGGTTCTATAGCAAGGGTCATCGCACAAAACATGAATGTGGCCCCGCCGATGCCACACGTATAGACTACTAGGACTATGACTGCAAGTGGCCTGTTTGAGCGCTTTTAGCGCCTCCGTCCTCCCACTTTTACAGGTACTCATAGAACCGACGAGGCCGAGTACTGGTTAGATTGTATTTCTAAGATGTTAAGGCCGTTACACTGTATCGAAGTAAAACAAGTCGAGCTAGTCACATACATGTTTGAGAAGGAAGCTAGCCTGTGGTGGGACAGTGTCCTTCGAACCGTTCCCTCAGGATTTACGTGGACATGGGACGAGTTCGAGGTACACCTCAACGAGAAATATTTCTCCCTCACTTACCGCAATGAAAAGGAGGGCAAATTCTTCCACCTCCGACAGGGGGGATGAGAGTGACAGAATACGAGAACCGTTTCACGGAGCTGGCAAGATATGGTCCTTTTAATTTTGTCAAATGAGCCGATGAGAATGCGGTGATTTTCAGAAGGGTTGCGGGCTGACATCCGTACCAAGATGTGTTGCGCTAGCATCCCCAACTATGCTGAGCTAGTAAACATGTCCCTGCAAACTAAGTAGGATGGTGAAAGGGTATCCCGAACACGTGTGCCAATGGGCCTGAGGGCTAGGCCTGAACTGTAGAATCGGCCGCTTCTCGACAAGAGGTCGCGTATGAACTTACTTCCAAGACCTATGGCTCTGTTGGCTCAGCAAAGGCGATCTGACCTTTGGTGTACTTATTGTAACAAAGCAGGCCATACTGACCCTTTCTGCTTCACCAAGATGAAGGATAACGGTTATACGCAGCCTCAAAGGGCTGCTAGCTACTGTATGCTATTTCGGTTCCACCTCTACGATCTATAGCACTGGCACAACCATACAACTGACCTCTTGTATTTCGAAATAGGCCACCTCAATGACCTATGATTTTGTCGCCTAACCGCCCACAACAAGCTCGTGTACATGCACTCACAGTCGAAGCATCTGAATCAACGGTTGCAGTACTGCTAGCCTTTGAAGTCATTGCCCACATCCAAGGTTGTAACGCCCTGAAATTCGGGGGTCGAGTATGAACTCAACTCCCGAGTTCCAACGCATCACTTATGCAACATACACAATGATGGTTAAATGTTGTCTGAGTTAGCGCAATAAGCATGAATGAGATTATACCAAAACAGTAATTCATACTCCAGTTCAATTGTATAAAGGCAAGCAGAAGACTGAAATTTTATATTCAAAATATGTAAAGTATCAAAATTTTGTGAACTCTAGAGTATGAGTACTAACTGAGTACCAATATACATGTATTGTTTCTAAGTCAAAAATCAAAATACAACTCTATAAATAAGCCCTGGAATCCCCGCGATGAGTCGGCCTAAGCATAGTCATTGCCGAGTCTTGCATAAAGGAGAACTCCCATCCTCCTCGAAGTCGAGCTCCGGCTCCCGAACAGGCGCCATCTACACCTGCGACAGAGTCCGGTGGGTGTTGCAAACACCGTCCCCGTAACGTGGGAGTGAGTAGCTAACTCGGTGGAACAATAAAGCATAGGTTAACATGTTATCAAATCAATCAAGCAAAGAATGATAACACAAGACAATTTAAACATTTTTAACTACTCTTGTTAAATGCAAAATGATATGACATGATGTCAGTATGCCCTTGCCAAACCACCCTCAAGCGACATCATCTTACGTTCGCGAATGCTAACTCCCTCGGTCGCCACATCTACAAAGCACATGCAGTATGATGATGCTCATGATTACCAAGTTTTTATTAATTCATTTCAACTAGCAGTATTGGGAAACTAAGGTACCTCCCTTGTATCATTCCCAAACATGATCCATTCTAGGGTCGTCAATCCTAGTTAATCTCATACGATATTATGGTTTGAGAAGCATAGTGAAGGCATCGCAGAGGGCTCGTCCCGTCACGCGGATACGATCTCACCGTATGCGGCTCAATTGCTGGCCGTCACTCAAGTACATATCTCACCGTACTTTCGGCTCAATCACTAGCCGTCGGCCAAGTACTCTCACCGTATTGGCTCAACTCATACTCTGAGTTATGTGAAAGACTCGTCGCCAATCACGGACACTTGGAGTATACTCGATGATGCTACGGAGGACTCGTCGCCGTCGAAGACGAGCACAGGTGTCTCACCGTGCATTTCGCTCTCGCCAGTAAGTATCGACAGCTCAAATATAGTGTCCCATACCACCATAATCGGCTCACGAGTTTAGTTGCGCAATGGTCACTGCGGGAGGCACATGACCCCGCGTGGCCGACACTCGACCACGGTGTCCCATACCACCATGCCCGCTCATGCGTCTTAGCGGATCGAGGTACGATGGTTAACGGGATCGCCACCGGTAAGTTTGGTACCCTAGGTTCAAGCAAGTAAGGCGACCAAACATGGTGAACATACATATACACATATCGGTTTGCTTGACGAGCTCGACTAGCTCGAGCACACCACAAGTTGAGCGATATGGAGCGCAAAAGCACTCCGTGTGGCCAACCACTATCGCCAACCGGTACGACTGACACGTCCGTTGTGGCGATATGAATCTCGCCACAACCGCAAGTCTGGTATCGAATGTTTGGACTATAGGCATAGTCCCAAACGCAAACAAGGTAAAGCATGAAGTAAAGCATGAAGTAAAGCATGTTAGCGGTGCATATTATAAAGCATGAAGTAAAGCATGTTATAAAGCATGTTATAAAGCATGTTGTAAAGCATGTTATAAAGCACTATACACATAGGGATACAAGCATACGCATCGCAAGTGAGTGGTTATAGCGAACCACCGCATAGAGGGGACCCTACATGTCTCTAAGGGAGTCGAATTCCATATCGTCGTCTATCTAAGGCACTAACACCCAAGCTTCTACGCACACAAGCATGTACACCAAACACTTAGAGGTGTGCGATTTCAACATACATAACGTATGTTAGCAATTGGGGATTAGGGCTATTCTTTTGCCAAGCGGTTAATTTACCCGCGTATATCATAATCATACAACAAATAATCATGACAATTACATTTCTAAATTTTACACATATGCGGTATTTCTAGAATACGCAATTTCAACATACTTGACATTTACAAGGGAACATGTATTTTGGCGATTCCTTTCGCCAAACTAGTATTTTATACATATATTGTATAATCATACATTAAATAAAAATGTCATACATTTTCCCAAAAAATTACATATATGGTATTTCTAGAATATACAATTTCAACATACGTAGCATTTACACATGAACATGTATTTCAGCAATTCCTTTCACCAAATTAGTATTTTATCCATATATCATATAATAATACATTAAATAAACATGTCAAACATTTTTCCAAAAAAAATACGTATACGGTATTTCTACGTATACTTAGAGTATGTGAAATTCCAATTTCTACAACGTTAATCGAAACAGGAAACGGAAACATGTGCATTTACAAGCAGATCATGAATCTACCATTATCTGACATTGAAAGCGTTGAAAACCGTAACTTATACACTTAAAGTCCTCACCTTTGCCTTTGGAAACGAAACGAATTAGCAAGGGTAGAAGAACTTCCGTATACGGAGATTTCTAGCCAAAGAGCTGGGATCTCTAGTTGTTACACAACCCACATCGATCCCACCTCAAATCAGACCTAGGGTTAGGGTTTCTTACCTTCAAATGGGATGGAAACCACCGGAAAAACACCTGGAATGAAGCGGTGTAGGCCGTGTAACAGTCCCAAGTAGTAGGAGGAAGATCGGCAACAAAACCCAAGCTCTTCTCTCTCTTTTCTCTCTCTCCCTCTAGGGTTTCTCTCCAAAATTCGTATGGCTGTGAGAGGGACTGTTCTAAGCCCCTTTTATAGCCAAAAACATTCCGAAATTAGACTCAGGTTCAAGGGGTACTGTTAATATAGGATATTCGTCGCTTTTCCAGCTCAAAAGGGAGGTTCTGGTGGCCCTCCTTGAACCAAACGTCAGACTTAAGCTCACCATCTATGGATCTACGTGGGATTACGTTTTTGACTCAATCGGATTCCCAGATCGCATGTGGCGGACCACTTTCAGTTCGACGGTCAGTGGGCCATGATCAGAAATTCCAAGTACATGTAAATGTTCCTGAAATTTTTCTTAATCCGAGGGTGTAATTTGGTCTGATTCTGACGATCAGGTTGCTTAATACTGACGCGTCAACGAAGGATGCCAGATCACTATTCCAGATATTTATTTTGGCATGGGAATAGTGTTTTTCACACTCCCTCGCTCCGAATCGAAACGAATGACCGTGGAACATCGGATGGAGCTGATTTTTGAGATGATTGTTAAGTCCAGTGAGGCGGTCCTAGTTCCTTAGCTTCGTGTTAATCGGACTTCCGATGTGCGATCTAGACTTAATACGAAGTTTCTTTTCATTCCCGAGAGCAGCCGGGAAATGAGTTTGATTCTAAACTTTAGGGTAACCTAGCGTCACTTGTTCTGCAAGTTTTGGGTCTTGCAGATCATATTTAAAGCGATCCCAACGGATTTCATGGCTAATTGAGTTTAATACTTAGTTAACTTTGTTAAATTTCTAAAGGATTTAATCCTACGTGATTTCTGGTCGAGGTGGTACTCGACCCAATGTACGAAAATTTTCAGGTCGTTACAAAGGTACACCAATATTTCTGTTAGCGAACACCAGGTCCACTGTTTCGATGATAACATGCTTTATAGTCAAGTAATTAGGGCTGGACACTACCCCTATGATTGGAGTGAGAGTCATCGCCGCAGCAGGAACCTTCTCAGACACCACTAAGCTTTGTAAGAGTTGCCCGATAGACTTAGGGAGCAGAGTGGTGTGAATTAACCTGATTGTAACCCAGATATATCATTACGACATCATCCTCGACATAGATTGGCTCACTGAAATGAAGGCAGAGATTGACTGTGAAACCAGATTGGTGACAGCCCATGGGCCCGAGGGCATGACCTTCACCTTCCCAGTTCAGATCAGTTATCCCTACCGCATTCGTTGTTACACTTCCCTATTGAAAAATTGTTATGGTTTGTCACTTGGGGACATGCCTGTAGTCCAAGATTTCATGGACCTATTTAGAATGATCCTTAGACTACCTCCTCAGCGCGAAATCGACTTTACCATTGACCTTGTGCCAAGTGCGACACCTATCTCCTTACCGACGTACCGCATGCCTCCATGTGAAATGAAGGAATTGAGGAAGCAGATTGATGATTTATTAGACTTAGATTTTATACAGCCAAGCGTATCTCCTTGGGGAGCACATATGTTGTTTATGAAAAAGAAGGATGGATCACTGCAGTTGTGTATAGATTATCACATGCTAAATCACGTCACGGTAAAGAATAAGTATCCTCTGCCCAAGATAGATGGCCTGTTCGACCAATTGAAGGGAGCTCAGTATTTTTCCAAAATAGACTTACAGTCCGAGTATCATCAGTTGCATGTCAAGAATGAAGACGTGTAGAAAACAGCTTTCAAGACCAGCTTCGGGCACTACGAATTCCTCGTGATGCCGTTTGGACTTACAAATGCATTGGCTGTATTCATGGATCTCATTAACCGAGTATTTCAGCCATATTTATACCGATTTGTCATCGTATTTATAGATGACATTTTGATATACTCAAAGAGTCGGAAGGATCACGAAGAACACTTGCGGCAGTCCTTGATACTATCAGGCAGAATCAATTATTTGCACAGTACCAAAAATGCGACTTCTGGAAGGAAGAAGTCAAGTTCTTAGGACACATAGTTTTCAAGGAAGGAATCGTCGTGGACCTTGGCAAGGTGACAGTGGTAGAAGACTAGGAGCAGCCCGGCTCGGTTACAGAAGTGAGGAGTTTCCTCGGACTTGCAGGCTATAATCACTGATTCATTAAGGATTTCTCTAAGATAGCTTGACTGTTGTCTCAACTTATTCAAAAAGATTTTAAGTTTGCTTGGAATGAGAAAGCAGAGGCAGCCTTTTAAGAATTAAAGGACAAGCTAATGCCAGATCAAGGGGTCAAATATACTATTTACACCGACGCCTCTCGAGTCGGTTTGGGGTGTGTGCTTATGCAGAAGGATAGGGTGATCGCCTATGCCTCACGACAGTTGATGAAACACAAAGGAAATTACCCTACTCACGATCTAGAGTTTGCGGTAGTCATTTTTGCATTAAAGCTTTGGAGACATTACCTCTACGGAGAGGAGTTCGAGCTCTTTTGCAACCACAAAAGCCTCAAGTACATCTTTACACAGAGGGACCCGAATATGAGGCAACACCGTTGGATTGAGACTTTGAAAGATTTCAAGTTTGAAGTCTCCTACCACCTTGGTAAGGCCAACCTTGTGGCCGATGCGTTGAGCTGCAAGAAGACTATAGAATTTACAACTCCACTAATGATCGGAGAGTGGAATATGGTGGAGTTTGTGCGAGATTTTGAACAGAAGCTAACAATGGAGGAGCCATTCGAGAGCATTGCACACTTCCACGTGCAACCACTTATTAACGACCGAGTCATTGTGGCTCAGAAAGAAGATGAGCTATTGGTAAAGATGAGAGAGCGTGCAAGCAACAGTGAAGAATCTAAATGTAGGATTGGCTTATATGGAGGTTTGAGGTATCATGGCCGCCTATGCGTCTTGAACCTTCACGACTTGAGGAGAGAAGTTCTAGAGGCCGCTCACAATTCAAAGTTAGCGATGCATCAGGGTAGTACAAAGATGTATCAAGACATGAAGCGTTCGTACTAATGGCACAAGATGAAGGCCCAAATAATAGACTTCATGTCCCAATGTCTCACGTGCCAGCAAGTCAAGACAGAGCACCACCAATCCCTTGGTTTACTTCAGCCCATGCCCATAGCTGATTGGAAGTGGGATTTCATATCTATGAATTTTATTTCTGGGTTACCAAAGACAAGAAAGGGGCATGACTCCATTTGGGTGATTGTGGACCGGCTGACGAAGTCGGCTCGTTTCCTCCCAATTAGAGTTTCTACTTTGGCAGATGACCTAGCTAAGTTGTACATTAAGGAGATAGTACGACTGCATGGGGTTCCTCTAGAGATTGTGTCTGACCGAGACACACGATTCACATATATTTTCTAGACTCGAATACAAGAGGCAATGGGAGTGAAACTGAAATTCAGTACCGCGTTCCACCCTCAGATCAATGGGCAGTCGGAGCGGGTGAATCAAATACTCAAGGACATGTTACGAGCATACGTACTTGACTTCAAGGATAGCTGGGATGACTATCTCCCTTATGCCGAGTTTACTTGTAATAACAGCTTCTAAGCAAGCATTGACATGGCTCCCTACGAAGCCTTGTATGGACGCCCATGTAAGGCTCCACATTGTTGAGTGGAAGTTGGCGAGAAAAGCTTGGTTGGCCCAGATTTGGTTCAGGCGACCTCAGAGAAGATCGATATTATTATGCGTCGACTCCTTACGGCCCAGAGTAGGTAGAAGAGCTACGTTGATACGAGACGGAGACAGTTGGAATTTAAAGTTGGGGACCATGTATTTCTTAAAGTTTCCCCAATGAAGGGAGTACTTCATTTTTGCAGGAAAGGGAAATTCACACCAAGGTTCATTGGGCCATTCTAGATTTCAGATCGAGTTGGTGTGTTGGCATACCATCTCGCCTTGCCCACACCACTCACAGGCGTGCACAACATATTCCATGTATTGATGCTGAAGAAATATGTTCCTGACCCTACCCATATTATCAAGTGGAAGCAAGTGCAGCTAAGACAAGATGTTACATATGTATTGCAACCAACGCATGTTCTAGATAATAAGGAACAAGTATTGTGCAGTAAGGTCATCCCTCTCGTGAAAGTGTTATGGACACACCACACCGAGGAGGAGGCTACTTGGGAAACGAAAGTTGAAGTCTATAAGAAATACCCGCAAATCCTCGAGGAGTACGAAAAGGTACTAATTTCAGAGACAGAGTTTTTCCTTAATGGGGGTAGATTGTAACGTCCTGGAAAAATCTGTACAAAGACCCGAGTACCACCTTAGGCAAAACTACCCGAGGACCGCATTCTGTCATATAATTTAGGCAGAATTTAATTAAGTGTTGAACTAAATAATCGGTGGATTAGGCTTGGGCCACCATTTTCACAAATGAGAAGGCCTAAAATCATGAGTACCACTGACTCAATGCTACCTAAAGACCTAGGAGAAATCCCAAGAGCCTGTCGCTCTTGGGAGTACATTGAAACCCCGTATTGGACAAAGACCGCACGTTGAGGGTCCGATGACCGTGAAATTATAGGACTATATCTTTCCTACTAGGCTTGACAACCATCACGGGAATTAAGCCCAGATAGTGTCCAGAAACGTCCAATTTGAACCCTGAGTGAAGTGCGTGAGAAATGCGAATATCTTTAGAAAATGACATGAAACTTAAGTAAATTGGGCCGTTCACTCTTACGCGAAATTGAGGATTTTGGACTGTCAGTTTCTAACCAAACTTCACCCATGGGGAAAGGAAATTTCCTTACACATATCCACATAACTGTGGCCCCGATTGAGTACGTACGACCATTGATCTGACAAAGGCTCTCTACGATCTATTTGCTTATCCGATCGCACCAAGATCATGTCCTAGCATGGATCCATTGTCAGGAAATGCACCCTATGACGTAGGTGGGTTGTGGGCCTCCCTATGAGCCCTGTTTGTCAGAAACAGTCGCCCAAAGGGTATAAACTATGTACATAGTGGCCCTAGGGCCATTTGCATCACTTTTGGGCTTATAAATTGCCTTTATTTCACCCCTCCTCTCTCATATACGAATTTCGAATAAACCCTAAGGGAGAGAGGAGAGAAAAGAAGAGAAAAGAGGAAAGAGAGAAGGAAGAACTTGGGAGATCGCTGCAGGAATCCTCTCCAATGATTCCACGCACTAAATCTCTACCCCATTGCGCTACCAAACCTTTTCGATTATGATTTTGGGTAAGAAATCCTAACCCTAATGTCGTTGTAGAGATCTAGTATAGTTATTCGTCATCCTGGCTAACCTGTTTCGTCATTAAGGTGCCCGACGTTCCATTTTGGAAATGTTGAGTTTGGACCGAATCCGAATCGAGTATTCCGATGAAAGGTGCGAACTATAAATGCTTAGGTTATGGTTATCAATGCTTTCATGTCAACTAATGATTTATGTCTAACTTGATTGCTACCGTATTGACTTAGATATGACGATTTTCGTATGATATACATATATGAACTGTGATGAGTGAAAGATGCATCCCATGTGTTTGTTGAAATGTTTGCATGAACATTTAAAAATGATTCGTGCTTGCCATGATTACTGATCTAGGATTCATCATTGTCATATACATGTTGATCTCTCTATATAAGGAATTGCTAAAATATATGTTGTAACTAACCTAGTTTATATATTTGGTGAAGTGTAGTCTAAGTGTTTGATGAATTGTCTGAATGAGAAATTGTTGATGATTTATATATATTACGAGTATTAAGATATGATTCTTTATTGACTTATGCATATGTATAGTTTCTTTTATGTAATCATGTTTGCCTCTATGTAATTAATTGATAAAAATGCAAGTGTTTGGTAACATGGTCGCTGTGTTTGATGAAATGCTCAAATGAGGAATTTGCTTTGATTGTTTGTTAAATGCTGAGATGATTATCACATGTATTTATTTGCTGCATATGAGTAAGATTAGGGCTACAACGTGGCCTAGGCAATTGGTAACAGTCCCTGTTCGGGTGGCCGAACTAGTCTTGCCACATTGGGTACACTCGATGAATCTGAGTCGCACAACGATTATCGACAGTAGTTAGGCCAGGAGGGGTGCTTATGCGCTCCATGTTAATTGAGTCAGTGTGTGCCCGTACTAATCAAGCTTGCCTAACAAACCGATTGGCCTACTAATTAAGTCAGCGTGTTTACCATATATGGACACTACTACTTGAAACTAAGGTACCCCTCACCAATGTAAGGCCCACTTTAACTATGGTACCATGATCCGCTAATACTCATGAGTCGAGCATGGTGGTATGGGACACCGTGTTCAAGCTGTCAGCCTATGCTGGGGTGACGATCCTCCCCATAGTGACCTATGAGCAACTAAGACTCGTGAGCCGGGCAATGGTGGTATGGGACACCGTGTTCGTGTTGTTGGCCTATGCTGAGGTGATGAGCCTTCCCCTAGTGACCGCGAGTATAAATTCTTTTAACTTGCCTGTCGTATGTGTTTCATTAGGAGTGACGACCCTATAACTTGTCTATCGTATGTGCTTTGACTAGGAGCAATGAACCTAGATGGATCCTTTGGTTCGGGTCAATGATATAAAGGAAGGTACCTTAGCTTCCCAAACTTGTTGTATGAATAAGCTTAATTAATTACATGGCTAACACGACCATACATCGCACTACATTAGTTAGGATGTGCTTTAAAGGCAATGAAGTTGCACAATTTTGAGGAAGTGTTGTCATATGCGAAATATGTTGTCGGAGTCGCTTGTGAGGGAGCTTCGATGCGAGGGCATACATCATTACTTGCATTGCATTCCTGCGTTAAAAAGAGTAGTTAGGAAGTGGTTGTTATGTTGCTTTATCATTACTGCTTGATTGACTTGATAACATATTAACTTTTACCTTATAAAACCACTGAGTTGATCACTCACTCCCACTCTAAGACGATGTTTTAAAACACCAAGCAGACTCTGATTTAAATGTAGGTGCTGATGAAGTCTATGGAACGGAGCAGGACTTTATGGATGAGGAGGAATTCTCCTACTTTCAGCTCTCGAGTGGGTTGATGTAAACCTCGTGCCGATGCATAGGGACCACTGGGATATCTGGCTTAGTTAGACACTTTACATTTCTATATTTTGTTCATTTTGAAATAATTCATGTATATATTATACCCGGCTACGAGCTCACACTCTGGAGGTTTGTGAAACACCCACATGCTTAAATAAATATGTTTCAGCCTTCTGCTTGCTTAATTTAATTATATCCGGAGTATGATATATTGTTTAGTATAATCCCACGCATGCTTAACTCATTAACATGGACGAAATCTGAATGTCATCATCCATGCTGCATAAGTGAGGTTCTGAATTTCGAGGCTTGAGCAAAGCTCTACTCCCGAGATTCAGGGCGTTACAAATGGTCTTCCGATGTGATTTAATTTTGGGTGATGCTCTAAAATGATCTCTAAAAATAGGTGAATAGGTGTTGATAGTGCGGTCCATATAATGTGGCCCACTTAACATATATTGGCCCGTTGGTGCAGCCCGTGCATGCGGCCCACTTAATGTATGTGAGGCCCATGGTGCGGTCCATATAATGCGGCCTACTTGATGTATTTGGCCCATTGGTGTAGCCTGTGGATGCGGCCCACTTAATGTATGTGAGGCCCATTGGTGTGGCCCATGTGATGTGGTCCACTTTATGTATATGAGGCCCATTGAGATGTTTTTGAGGCCCATGGGTTGAGGCCCAATGTAATGTATATAAGGACCATGAGTGAGGCCTGATGAGATGTATGAGAGGCCTTTGTGTGGGGCCAAATGTGTTGTATATAAGGCCCATTGCGATGTGAGATTTCACCATGATCTATGTAATGATGTTTATGGCGGTCATGCCTTGGGAGCAATGATGGTTTGATGTCCACATTGTAAGAGCAATGATGGTTAAATGTCTGCACTGTAACTCTCCCTAGGGCCCATTATTAGGCACATACTTGTTGTGTGTAAGCCGTCTAGGCCCATCTTCGTTATGAATGGAGCCCATCACTATATAACATGCTTAGTATAGCTCCATGATTCATGCTCATACATATCATATGTACGCTTGATATGAGGAGTGACTGATCATAGCATATGCCTTCGAGCAGATTGTCTATGGGCTCCCGGATAGGTGGAGTTACCCCACATGAGCGTGCGGTATGCACAGGATTGTTGCATGACTGATGGTGTGATTCATATACTTCGCATTTGTATGACATGATTACTGTACGCCCTAGCGACATTAGGACTGTGGCCTCCACAGGCATATTTTGGAAGGCAAGATCGAATACCAAAAATACTGTTACTAGCATCGAGTCACCATAGATGTCCCTAGGTGAAAATCCCTAAACCTGATGGTACTAGAGGATGACTCCAACATCGAGACCGATTGGATACATGAGTGCACGAAGGCCAAATACCAGGAGGCCACATCTCCCACTATGTCATGGTCGATTGGAAGGGGGTGTGGCCTTACTCGCCCGAGGGTAGGGAGCATTGCTAGGCTAAGTATGACTAGCTCGTAAATGAGTCTGCTATTGACGTGCTGGATAGGCATTGGCAGACAATTGGCTAGGCAGATAGTGAGATTTCTTACGCTCACTTGGACTGCATGTCTGAGAAAGGGGCAGTATCATTTAAAGTTATTAAATCCCGGTGATTGTCTAGCATGAGAATTGTACTGATATTTGATGCTCTAGTGATGAGTTGCATTGATGCGGATGAGGACTAGTATGCTTGAGTTGCATCTCGCATTACATGGCCTTAGTATGACCAACATCATTCATGCCTTGCACGCATAACCTTGGTATAGCTGATTGCATTCATGAACTCATCAGCATGATTCCGCATTACTTTGATATTACAATCTGAGCATGCTTATATTGCGCACACACTTACACCACCCTCTAAGCTTTCTATAAGCTTATGCATGATTGATGCGTGCAGGTGAAGCTAGGACGCAGCCATAGCTTAGTCACAACAAGAGCGTGCAGTCGAGCTTCAGGAGTTTCCGTTATTATTATCATTGTATTTCCCTTCATGCGCATTGTACCTTAAAGTTTTTTCTCATAGTGGATTTTGTGAGGGTGTCTTATTTATTGTACGTGGATTATGCTTATGGTTATGCTTATTATAAATCAAATTCATGTTAAAAAAATCCTCCTTGTATGATCCCAGGATCGGAACCTGGCGTATGGGTGCAAGGAACCGAGAATGGGGTACTACGGAGGCTGTCGGTTCTGGATTCGACGATCGAGAATTTTATGAGCTCGGTTTCTGAGTTTGGAGCATGACATTCCCAATCCCCGTGCACATTGGACATTAGATCTTGGTTGTCATGTTATAAGGATCATGATTTTGGTCTTCATGTTACATGAGTCGTGGTTGTCATGCCAGATGGAACGTGGTCGTCATGTTATAATGATCATGCCATTCACTACCCAGTGACGACCTATTTTTGTTAAAAACCACGACCCTTCGAGTGGTTTGTGGTTGTCAATCATGACACCTATGTAACTGTGAACCATGACCCATATAACATGTCAACCATGATGCAACATAGAGTTAGTACTTTAACACGGCCCTTACAACCACGACCTTACCACATGACAATACGACCCTCACCACGACCCTATGTGACATTCTATTGTATCCGAAAATTACATTATATATGAACTCCACAAGATGACTAATAAATCAACAAGTGAACGTTCATTTAATTACAAGAATAACAAGACAAGGAAGAAGACGAGTGACTGGATGGGAGTTATAGGTGAGCCAATTTGAGGTCTACAAATCTTTTAATGGCCTCAGCTTTCGCTTTCTTTACCGAGTCGTACCTCTCGATCCAGTGCAGCCTTTTCTCGTTAAAGTCTTGATTGCGAGACCAAGCAGAACAACACCGATCGATTTCTCTCTCCGCCTCAGAGAAATTATATCCAAGTTGCCGGAGTTCTGAAATGGTCTTCAGAATTTCCTGTGGAGGCCGTTGATCTTCAGAAAGATCGATAACATCCCTGAGGAAAGGGAAGGGATCACCCATAAAGGAGCAACGCGAGAAGGACTTGATGCCTTCTTCGAATATCTCCTCCATTATTTTGATTGAAAGAGCAAAGAAATCCATGATTGCTTAAGGTGTTGTAGTAAGGATTCTGCCTCGGACTAGCTTGTAGAAGTAGTTTGAAACCCAAGTACCACTTTTAAAGGCTGGTGAAGGAGTGGTTAATGTGATTAGGATGTCGTGTGACTATTGGTTTTTCGATGAATGCGAAATGAATATAAAATGAATACGATTTCCTGAAAAAGAATGTGACGTTATTACCAAACGGGTTGTGGATATGACGAACAATGGGTCATGGTTGTCATCCATAATGGATCGTGATTGGAAGCTACCACCCAGTGTATATGACAACCACAACCCTGTCGTGTGCTTGTGGTTTATGTGCACATTGGATTGTGGTTTTCATCTACGTTGGATCGTGACTTTCATGAACACTAGATCGTTGTTATATATGAGTTGTAGAACGTGGCTGCCAACCATGATCCATGTACCATGACAACCACGACCCATGTAACATGAGAACCACGACCCGTATCAGCTGACAACCATGACCAGTCTAATATAAAACCATGACTCATATTACATGACAACCACGACCCAAACAACTTGGGCCTTGCTATAAGCATTTCGGGTCGGTTTGGCTTATGAAAGTAATTTGAAACCCAAGTACCCCTTTTATATGACAACCACGACCCTGTCCTGTGATCGTGGTTCACTTGCATATTGGATCGTGGCTATATTCCACGTCGGATCATGGTTTTCATGAACAATGGAAATTTGTTATGCATGTGTCGTAGAATGTTGTTGCCAACCACGATCTGTAAGACCTGTATCCTAGCTACCATTCCGTAGGCTTCTTCGGTCCTCTCGGTCGAATTCCAGCGACCTGCGATCTTTTATCGGCAGTTGCGTGCGACTCTGAGTTGTATCCCATATTCCAGAGTCGGCTCGACCTAAGACTAATACCAGTGCGACCGCGCCGTTGCCGCGGTTCTGACGCCACGTCTCTCGCACCGAGGCGATATCCAGCTTAGAAGATGTGGGCCCATGTTTGGTTCGAGAAAATGTCGCATGTTGCAAATACCAAGGGAATCTCTACAACATGTCAAATCAATCCCATCAATCAATCAAGTACCATATCACATCACGCCCATCCCCAAGTATAACTACCAATCCCCAAAAGTCAACTTTCCATTAGTTCACCCATCAATCTCCCCATCACTCCATCACTCACATCACCTCTCTCTCTCTCTCATCTCTCTCTCATTTCTCTCCCAAGCTCCATGGGAGCAACTCCAACATCCCAATCTCCATGAGAGAAGCATTGTGTGGCCCACTCCCTACCACTCAATCTAACCCTTCAAAGCCGATCTCGACCGTTGAATCACACCGCTTAGAGCTCTAGAACCTATAGGCGGAAGGAGAAATGAAGGAATTCGAGGTGGGTGTTTTTCTTTGTTTTGTTGTGTGGATTTGATCATTTGAGGGCCCACATGTGGTGGGACCCATCTCGATGTATGCCTTGAATCAAAGAGGTGCTCATAGTGGCGGGGTCCCTCCCCTCTCCACCACCCATCTTTCTCTCTCTCTCTCTCTCTCTTCCTCTCTTTTCTATCTTTTTGGGTGATGATGTAGTTGTGTGGCCCACCCAGACGTACCCCTCCTTAATTTATGTCTCATCCAAACCATCCAAGCCATGTGGGCCCTACCCTCTGATGATGGGAAAACACACATAACAGATTTATCCAATCAAGTGGGCCACGTCCATGTGGGACCCACCTTGATGAAATAATCCATGCCATCTGTCCAGCGTCCTTAGATACTAGACGTGGTCACCGGTGGTCACTGGAGTGTGAACAGATAGAGGGATGCACTCCAGCGTCTAGACGTGCTTTGTGAGAAACAAAAATGTGCTTTGTGAGGAACAAAAATATTAGCTTGATTCAACAAGCTTTGTGGTGGGCTATTTATGTAGGCCCCACCTTAATGTATAAGTCTAATCCACACCGTCCATTCCATTCTCCAGCTCATTTTAGGCGTTGAGCCGAAAAATGAAGCCAATCCAATTATTTGGTGAGCCATAGCATAGAAGATAATATTTTCTACCGTTGAAATTCACCCTGATGTTTCTATACCCCAAAATATATTGAATATTGGTCTTGATAGGACTGTCTTAGGCTATAAAAACCAATGGTTGGGTCGAATTCCCCTGTTGTGGGCCCTACCTACGAAAAACCAGAAGAGACCTAAAAATAATATATATATATATATATATATATATATATAATGCAGCAGCAACGTCCTGCTACGTAGGCGAGATGGGCAGTGACCGTGGTCCCAGCCATGGGCCACACTATGATGTTTTTTGCACATCAACACCGTGCATTTGATGGGTCCCCTTCATATATGGGGTGCCCCAAAATATCAGCTGTACATAGTAGTCAGGTGGCCCACATGGCAGGAAACCGTGTTGAACGTCTGCCACTGAAACCCATTTGGGTTGACAGAGGTTTTGGATCATTACGAAATTTATTTTTCCTCTTCAATCAGGGTTCATGTGACCTTACCAGCTGATTGAGTGGAAAATAAATGCTATGGTGGGCCCCATGTGGGACCCACGGGATACATGTGTGATTTACATCCAGGACGTTAGTCCAGGGCCTGGACGCTGGTCCTATTAAAGGATATAATATTATATTATATATATATATATGATGTGCATATATCATTATAATATATTATATATTTATATATATATATGATGTACATATATATATATATACATGCTTGTGGTGGGCCCCATGTGGGACCCACCTGTTGGACAGATTGGCATGCCAAGCATGGCTCCCACCATGATGCACGTGTTGTAATCCCTACCATCCATCCATTCATGTGGTGCCACTGTGATGTTAGGTCTTAGCCGCACTGTCCATATGGTTGGACGGTGGGCCCCACAATCTGATGCACATGCTGCATCCTAACCATCTATCTAGCTGGTGAGTGTGTCTCAAGGCTTGGGAATAAAAATAAGATAGATCAATTATCACTTGGACCACACTACAGAATAGTGGGATTGAACGTCTACCATTGTAACCCTTGGGTCACAGATGTTTTGGACCAATATGAAATTTGTTTTTCCTCTCAGTCCAGGTTTTTGTGACATTCTGAACTGACTGGATGGAAAATAAACGCTATGATGGGCCCCCTTTAAATTTTAATAGTGGAAATCACTATCACCACTGTTATTTGTGGTATGGTCTAGATGATCTTTTGATCTGATTCATTATTTAGATAATGCTTTAAAAATGATCTTTATCGATGGATGAATGGTGCGTCCTAAGTAATGCAACCCATTTGATGTTTATACGGGCCATTGGTGTGGCCCATTGATGCGGCCCATTTGATGTTTATAAGGCCCATTGGTGCGGCCCATTTGATGTTTATATGGCCCATTGGTGCAACCCATTTATGCGGCCCATTTGATGTTTATAAGGCCCATTGGTCCGGCCCAAGTAGTGTGGCCCATTTGATGTTTATGAGGCCCATTCGTGCAACCCATTGATGCGACCCACTTAATGTATGTGAGGTCCGATGTGAGGTATTTATGGTTCATGTGCCAAGGCTCATTGTAATGTATGTGCGGCCCTTAAGTGAGGCCATAAGTGATGTGTATTGGGCCATTGTGTGAGGCCATGGGCCCTCTATATATTATATTTGACTTTATGTGGGCCACTCCTTGGGAGCAATGTTGGTTAAATCGGCACATTGATGGGCAATGATAGTTTAATGTCCACATTATGACCTTTCCTTAGGCCAATTGTCATGGCCAATTGTCGATTGCCGATTAATGTAACTGATTTGCCGATTCTGACTATCGATCGATCTCGATTATCGTGATCGATTGCCTATTCTGATTAACAAGACCGATTTACTGATTTTGATTATCGATCGACTCCGATTGACATGACCGATTTGTCGATTTTGATTATCGATCGATTCCAATTGTCATGACCGATTGTCAATTCCGATTGACGTGACCGATTTGCCAATTTTGATTATCGATCAATTCTGATTGTCATGACCGATTGTCGATTCTGATTGACGTGACTGATTTGCTGATTCTGTTTATCGATCGATTCTAATGTCGTGACCGATTGCCGATTCTGATCGACGAGACCGATTTGCTAATTTTGATTATTAATATATCCCGATTGTTGTGATCGATTTTCCGATTCTGATTATCGATCAATCCTGCTTGTCGTGGCAGAATGCTGATTCCGAGTGGTGTGACTAATTTTCTGATTCTGATTATCGATCGATTCTGATTGTCATAACCGATTGCCGATTTCGATTGACGTGAGCGATTTGCCAATTCTGATTATTGATCTATCCCAATTGTTGTGACTGATTTACCGATTCTGATTATCAATCGATCCCAATTGTCGTGGCCGATTGCCGATTATGATTGCCGTGACCTATTTGCCAATTTCGATTATCGATCAATTATTATTATTGAGGCCAAGTATCGAGGCCTACTCCGATTGTCGAGGCCAAGTATCGAGGCCGATTCTGATTGTCGAGGCCGATTCTGAGTGTCGATTTCGAGTGTCGAGACCTGTGTGATGTATATGCGGCCCGTGTTTGAGGCTCAATGTGATGTACATGCGGCCCGTATTTGAGAGTCATTGTGGTGTGTATTTAACCCATGTTTAAGGCCTAATGTGATGAATATGAGGTCTATGTGATGAGGCCCATTGTGGTGCATTTGAGGGCCAAGCGATGGAGACCATTGTGATGCATGTTAGGCCCATGTGAAAGGCCCATCGTGATGTGTATTAAGCTCTTGAGTGAGGCCCATGGTGTTATATATTTGGCCCTTGTGTGAGGTTATGGGTCCACTATATGTTAGGATCTATGAGGGCCATTCCTCGGGGGCAATGTTGGTTAAATGTCCACATTGTCGAGGTTGATTGTCGATGTTAGTTATTAATGTCAATTATGAGTATGTGATAGCATAGCATCATAATACATGCCCATACGCATCATCTACATGTTTGTTATGAGGTGTGGTTGATCATTACATATGTCATTGAGCATGTTGCTATGAGACTCCCTGATAAGCGGAGGTTATCTCACATGAGCACACAGTATGCGCAGGATTGATGCATAACTGGATAGTATGACTCATGTATCTTACATTATGATTATTGTACACCCTAGTGACATCAGGGCCGTAGCCTCCACAGGCATATCATGGATGGCCAGACGAGGCACCGGAAATTTGTTCTAGCATTGGGCTTCCATAGATGGCCCTGGGTGAAAATTCCTAAAACCCTCTTGGTATCGAGACCGAGTGGATACATGAGCACCCGAGTGCCTAATACTAGGAGGCCGCATCTCCCACTGTGTCATGGTCAGTTGGGAGGGGGTGTGGCCTTACCCACCCAAGCGTAGGGGTCATTGTTAGTCTGAGTTTGACCATCTCGAGGAATGGGTCTGCTATCGACGTGCCGAATAGGTATTAGCAGACTATTGGCTAGGCGGATAGTGAGGTTTCTTACGCTCACTTGGACTGTGTGGCTGGGAGAGTGGCAGTGCCATTTGGAGTGTACTAAACTCCGGTGATGATCCTAGAGATGAACCGTACTAATATGTGGGCTTATTGAACATGATTTATATACTCATTTATTCATTCATTCACTATCCACTTGGGCTGGTGGTGCGCAACTATTTGTTATATGAACTTTCGCAATGGCCAGGATTTCAGTTGGGGCTCGCAACTAACCTAAGATCAGGAGTTTACTACATTGAGTCTGATTATCCAAATTTAGGTATGGGACTGGTTTGGATAGAAGTCCTTTTGATGGACCTCATAGCCTGCGATACTACGTACTATCATCTCGACTTCACACTCCAGTATGGTCATTCCATTCGCACCGCATATTGCATTACATTCACGGCATATGACATTTTGGGTTACCTGTGTTTCTTCATTTATATGATTTTGATACAACATTTGATATTTGACTCTTTATGACTCCTCATTTGTATAGTTGATCTGTATCGCGTATTCTGACATTCTTCCTCAATTGTATAGTTGACCTGTATCGCGTATTCTGATATTATTCCTCATTTGTATAGTTGATTTGTATTATATATTCTGATATTACTAGACTCATGGACTTGTCAGTATTTTCGCTTACTCTGATAACATATGATTCATGACCTTGCGCCTATTTTGACATTGTATGATTATGACATTGCGTTGAATACTTGACACTTACCTTGTGCACACACTTATACCACCCTTTAAGCTTTCTATAAGCTTATGCACGATAGATGCGTGCAGGTGATTTTAGGTTGCAGCAGTGTTGAGCTTGGAGCGTGTGGCAGTCTTCTGGAGCTTGATTTTTGATTTATGTATTTCCTTTCAGCATTGTACTCAAATGATTATATTAGTGGATATGTGATGATAATGTTGTCTTTATGATTTGGGTATACTTGTGGTTATGCTTATTACGAGTTAAATGTACATTGGAAAATCCTCCTTGTAGGATCCCAGGATCGGAATCTAGTGTATGGATACCAGGAGCCGAGAATGGGGTACTACGGAGGTTGTCGTCACTAAATTCGGCGATCGAGATTCCAGTGAATCCGAATTCTGGATTTGGGGCATGACATGATCTACCGTGACAACCACGACCCATGTAATATGAGAACCACGACCCATAAACCTTGACAACCACCACCCATGTAACATAAAAACCATGACCCATATAATATGACAACTACGACCCAAACGAGTTGGTCCTTATAGAGGGTAGTGACAGGCACGATCCTTATAACATTACAACCACGACCCATTGTGGATGCCAACTGTGAACCAATGTGGATGATAACCACGACCCATTTATGATGACAACTAGTATCATGCATTCCTGACAAGATGTACCCATTCAATTTTTTCACAAATTAAATAATATTGAAAGAGTATGGGTCGGAGGTCTATACTATGCTACTATGATGGAGAGAGCATATATGACAATGAAATGTTTACCTACGATGGTGGAGACTCAAAGGTATTTGTTGTGAGTGATGATATTACGTATCAACAGCTCCTAGATAAAATGCATCAGATTACGAAGACTGCATTGGATGAATTCGATTTGCAGACGTATTGATCGTGGTTTCCAGGACATATGGATCGTGTTTCTCTTATGGTCGTGGTTGTCAACAATAATCTAACATGGATGACAACCACGATCCATTACATATATGAACAACGAAAATATGAAGATGACAACCATGGCCAATATCAACTACGAACAATGCTTCACATAGACCATAACCCATACTATACAAGTCAGCAAAAGTAACGTGCACATCCATATGATAGTAACACATGTAATTGTTGTATATATTACAACACTCATTCATAAGACAGTAACACAGGATCAGTTGACAACCACGACCAATATAACATGACAACCACGACCCCTATTACACGACAACCACGATCCATGATAACTACAACCCATATAACTTGACAACCATGACCCATATGTTCTTTTCGTAAATCTATTAAGTTTGCCCCACTCAATTTCTATGTTGTCGCGCTCATTGATATTCAAGATAGACATCTTCATCCCACATTATCTTTTTCTTAATTTCAGGTGTTCTTTTTGCAAATCTCTCAAGCTCTACTCTCATGGCAATAATAAATTCACCGATGAACATGGTCTCTACACTACTGTTTGAATCTAAGGTACTACTTACCAATGTAAAGACCCGTTTCAACCATGGTATCATGATCCGCTAAGACTCATGAGCTGGGCATGGTAGTATGGGACACCGTGGTCGAGCTGTCGGCCTATGCTGGGGTGACGAGCCTCCCCATAGTGATCAGTGAACAACCCAAACTCATGATCTGAATACGGTGGTATGGGACACTGTATTTCGACCTGTTGGCCTACGTTGAGGTGACGAGCCTCCCCGTAGTGACCTCAAGTATAAACTCATGAATTTGCCTATCCACTGCTTTCATTAGGGGTGATGCCCTACAACTTGCCTATCGTATGTGATTAACTAGGATTGACGACCCTAGATGGATCCCTTGGTTGGGTTAGTGATATAAAGGGAGGTACCTTAGCTTCCCGAATCTGCTGTATGAATAAGCCTAATTAAGTACTTGGCTAACACGACCATGCACCGCATTGCATGTGCTTTGGCAAGGAAGTGCACATTTAGGGAGTTTGTCATGCGCAAACGGTTGACGGAGTTGCTTGTGAGGGAGTTTCATGCAAGGGCATGCATCATTACAATATATCATCCCTGCATTAACAAGAGTACTTAGGAAATGATTATTGTACTGCTTTATCATTACTTCTTGACTGAATTGATAACATGTTAACCTTTGCCTTATAGTAAGACTGAGTTAATCACTCACTCCCACTCTGGGATGGTATTTTAAAACACCAATTAGACTCCATTGTAGATGCAGGTGATGATAGAGTTTATACATCTGAGATGGACTTCTTTAACGACGAGGAGGAGTTCTCCTATGTATAGCTATCAGGCGGTTCTATGTAGACCATGTATTGATCGATGGGATTACAGGGTTACATGAATTAGTTGAACATTTACATTTTGAGATCTTGTATATTTTGAAACAATACATGTTTATATTCAACCCTGTTACATCATCATACTTTAGAGGTTGTAAAACACTTACCGTTTTGATATACATATATTCCAGTCTTCCGCTTGCTAATTTAATTATATCTGGAGTATGATATGTCGTTTTAGTATAATTCCACTTATGTTTAATACCTTAATATGGACAACATTTAAACATCATTATCCATGTTGCATAAGTAATGTATTGGATCTCGAGAGTTGAGCTTTGCTCAGCCCTCGAAATCCAGGGTGTTATAAGAAATTTATGCAAAAATTAATCAAGTACTAAACTAAATTAAACGGTGGATTTAGCTGAACCACTATTTATACAAATGACAAGACCCAAAACCATCAAAATCGCTAACTCAATACTACTTGAGAACTTAGGAAAAATCAAAAAACCCTGTTGCTCTTGGGAGCATATTGAAACTCCGTATCGGACCTGGACCGCTCATCGGAAGTCCGATGACCGCGAAACTATAGGGGTATGTCCATCTTATTGGGCTTGACAACAATCACGGGAATCGAGCCCAAATAGTATCTAGAAACGCAGATCTTGAACCTTGAGTAAAGTGTGTGACAAACGCAAATATCTTTAGAAAATGAAACAAAACTTAAGTAAATTGGGCCATTAGCTTGCGAGCGAAATTAGAGATTTTAGACCATCAATTTCTAACCAAACTTCACCCATGGAAAAAGGAAATTTCACTGCTCATATCCATACACTTATGGCCCTGATCGTGTAAGCACGACCGTTGATCTGACACTGGTCTTCCATGGTCGATCGGCCTATCCAAATGTGCTGAATTCACATCCTGACATAGATCCATTGTCATGGAACATACTTTGTGATATAAGTGAGTAATGGACCACCCGACCAGCCCCGTTCGTCAGAAATAGCTGCCCTTTGGTTGTAAATTAAGTATACCATGGCCTTGGGGCCATTTGCATCAGTTCTGAGCCTATATAAGGCCCTTAAACCACCTCACTTCCATTCCATACGAATTTCTCTAACCATAAGAGAGAGAAGAGAGAAAAGAAGAGAAAATAGTAAGGAGAGAAGAGAGAAATAGGGAGATCATTGCTGGAATTCTTTCCCACGTCTCCACGCCACTGATCCACCTCGCCGCTTCGCTATACAATCGTTTCCAACTATGATTTGGGTAAGAAATCTAAACCCTAATGCCGTAGTTAAGGTATAGAATGGTTGTTTATCAACCTAGCTAACAAATTTCATGATTTAGGTACCCGTTATTTCATTTTGGGGAACGTAGGAAACGAGTATTCCGACGAAAGGTGTGGACTATAAATGTTTAGGTTATGGTTTTCAAGACTTTCAATATCAGCTAATGATTTATGTCTGACTAGATTGCTGCCATATGATTCTAGTTATGTTGTTTTCGATATATTATTTATGTTTGAAATATGTTGAATACAAGATGCATTCCATGTGTTTGTCAAAATGATTGAATGAACATGAAATTATGATTTGTGCTTGTCATGATTGTAAACCTAGGATTCATGTTTATCATATGTATTACGATCACTTTGTGTAAGGATTTGCCATAATATTTATTGTAACTAATCTAGTCTATGTATTTGGTAATGTGTAGCTCAAGTGTTTAATTAAATGTCTGAATGAGAAATTGTTGGTGAATTGTATTTAATAAGGGTGTTGAGATAGCATCTTTAATTACCTTATCCATATATATAGTTTCCTTCGTGTAATCTTAATTTTGACTACATGATTTATGGATGAAATGCAAATGTTTGTTAACATGCTCAATGTGTTTGATGAAATGTTTAAATGAAGGATTCACTTGGATTGTTTGTTAAATACTGATATGATGATCACATGTATTTACCTGCTACATTTGAGTAAAATTGGGACTAAAACGTAGCCAGGCAATCAGTAACAATTTCCATTTGAGTGGCCGAAATAGTTTCACCACATTTGATATGTTCAATAAATTTGGGTTGTACGACGATTGTCGACAATGGTCGGGCCACATGGAGTGCTTATGCACTCCATGTCGATTAAGTCAGTGTACGCCCATACCAGTTGAACTTATCTATTAAACCGATTGGCCTATTGTGTGTTTACCATGTATGAACATTCCTGTTTGAATCTAAGGTACCACTTACCAATGTAAAGACCCGTTTCAACCATGGGACCATGATCCACTAAGACTCATGAGCTGGGCATGGTGGTATGGGACACCGTGGTTGAGCAATCAGCCTACACTGGGGTGATGAGCCTCCCTGTAGTATCCAGTGAGTAACCCAAACTTGTGAGCCGGGCATGGTGGTATGGGACATCGTGTTCGAGCTGTTTGCCTACGCTGAGGTGACGAGCCTCCCCGCAGTGACCGCAAGTATAAACTCTTGAATTTGCCTATCGACTGCTTTATACTAGGGGTGATGCCCTACAACTTGCCTATCGTATTTGATTAACTCGGATTGACGACCCTAGATGGATCCTTTGGTTTGGGTTAATGAAATAAAGGGAGATACTTTAGCTTCCCAAACCTGCTATATAAATAAGCCTAATTAAGTACTTGGTTAACACAACCATACACTGCATTGCATGTACTTTGGCGAGGAAGTTGCACGTTTATGGAGTTTGTTATGCCCGAACGGTTGATGGAGTCACTTATGAGGGAGCTTTGTGTGAGGGCATACATCATTACTGTATACCATTCCTGCATTAACAAGAGTAATTAGGAAGTGATTGATGTACTTCTTTATTATTAGTGCTTGATTGAATTGATAACATGTTAACCTTTGCCTTATAGTACCACTGAGTTGATCACTCACTCCCACCATGGGACGATGTTTTTAAACACCAACCAAACTTTATTGTAGATGTAGGTAACGACGAAGTTGATGCGGCTAAATTGGACTTCATGGAAGAGGAAGAGGAATTCTCCTATGTACAGGTATCAGGCGGGTCTATGTAGACCTTGTACTGATTCGACGGGATTACAGGGTTACACGGATTAGTCGAACATCTACACTTTGATATTTTATATATTTTGAAATAAACTTTGTATGTATTAAACCCTATTACATTATCATACTCTAGAGGCCGTGAACCACTTACTTCAATACATATATTTTAGACTTTCGCTTGCTACATTACATTATCTCTGGAGTATGATATGCTGTTTTGGTATAATCCTACTCATGTTTAATGAATTATTATGGATAACATTTAACCATCATTATCCATGTTACATAAGTGATGTGTTGGATCTCAAGAGTTGAGCTTTGCTTGACCCTCGAAATCCGGGGCGTTACAATTGCCCCACATGATCGCACAATACGTGCAGGTTTGGTGTATGACTTAGATAGTATGACTCATGTATTTTTCATCTGTCTGTCACAATCACTTTTACATCCTAGTGACATCGGGGTTGTGGCCTCTATAGGCATATTATGGATGGCTAGATTGGATACCGAAAATTATTTGTTCTAGCACTTAGGTGATTAGGATGTCCATGGGTGAAAGTCCTTAAATCCTTATTGCATCAGTAAGATGCTTCAACATTAACACCGAGTGGATAATATGATTTCCTGAGTGCCAAATACTAGTCAGTCATATCTCCTACTATGTCGTGGTTGGTTGAAAATAGGCGTAACCTTATTCGCTCGAGGTTAGGGGGTTGTAAGCTAGGTTGAGTCTGACCAACTCATAAATGAGTCCATTATTGATGAGCCAGGTGGGCATTGACATACTACTAATGAGGTGGATAGTGAGGTCTTTTCCACTTACTTGGTTGTGTGCGTCATGAGCGGCAACCAGTGTTGGAGTGTACTAGACCCTAATGATATTTCCAGATACGAACTATACTGATATGTGGACTAGTTGAGGATTGACATGTTTTGCGTTGCATCTCTAACATATGACATTCGGCAACATAGGCCTTACATTGCATAGCCTGGTTATGGCTAACATCATTTACAAACTTGCCAATTTAGCCCTCCATCATTTTTTATTATTCTGACATATGTATGCTTTGCATATGTATTGTGCACACGCACGCACTCTCTAAGCTTCGTAGTAAGCTTGCACATGTTCTTTACTTGTAGGTTATGATACATTGTAGCAGCATTGAGGCATGAGCACATGCCTGGACTTTTGGAGTTTTGTTATATAATGTATTTCCCTTTCAACGCTGTACTCAAAGATTATATTAGTGGATTTGTTGTGATGATGTTTTGTTACTTACGTAGACTTGTGGTTACGTTCCTTTACAAAAAAAAAAATCAACCTCGAAAATCCTCCTTGTGGGATTCCAAGATTGTAACTTGGCATATGGGAGCTGCAATCCGAGAATGGGGTGCTATGAAGGCTGTCGGCACCGAATTCGGCGCCTAAAAATTTTGTGAGCCCGGTTCTCGAGTTTAGGGCATGACACTGCCCAAAAGAAAACCTACTATTTACTTCACATTTTATCACAAACATTGCACACATTCATATACTAGAACTGAAACCTAACCCTCAGGAACAGTCAGATCTTGTGAAGTAGAGACCGCACATTTGTATAGGTAGAGGGAGGGCCTAATACCTTCCCTCTCTGTAACCACAATCCCTTACTCCGAATCTCTGATCGTATAACTGAAGAGTTATCTTAGGGAAGGAAATCTTTGGATCACTACCCTAATATTTCTATAGGGTGTAGCCGACTGTAGAGACGAAGAAATTGGATAGTGGTGACTTTGATCAAACTTAACCAATCAATTACAATGCAAAGGCCTTGAAAGAGGTAACCCATGGAAAAGCTGCCTTGAGTCGATTCTGGCCCTAGGATCCCAGTGTTCATAGATTTGATGGCTAGGGTTTCATGGTCAGGGTTGGATGACTAGGGTGGGACGACTAGAGTTGGATAGCTATGTTAATGGCTACCATTTGATGGATAGGATGGGACTACTAGAGTTGCATGTTTGGGGTTAGATTGTTAGGGTGGGGTGACTAGAGTTGGATGGTTGGGGTTAGATAGCTAGGGTTGGATGGCTAGAGTGGGACAGGTAGAATTGGATGGCTGGGGTTAGATGGCTAGGGTGGGACAACTAGAGTTAGATAGCTGAGCTTAGATGACTAAGGTTTACTTGTTGGGATTGGATGATTAGGGTTTAGGCCAAACTAAAGAGTAAAGGTTTTAGGTCAAGCTAAGGGCTAAGGGTTACGCTAAAGAAGGGAGTGGAGGGGGCTTGCATAGGGTTTGGGATATGAGAAAGCTGCGTGGGAATGAAAGGGTAGGGGGCTTTTGTAAGTAGAGCTTATGGCAATGTGATAATAAGAGAGTGAGAGGAAAAATGACATGTTGCAATCCTTGATTGGTCATGGCACAGTCTCATTTGTCTTTGGGATGACATCTTATATAATCTGAGAGAGGTATAGGGGTGTTTTGGAAAGAATGAAAGTTGAACTCCACCTCCCAGTTTTGCCCTATCTTGAATATACCCCCCCTTCACCAAAACCCTCTCTCAAATATACCTCCCCCTTCACCCACCACCCTTATAAGCCTTGAACTGTACATTTGCATGCAGAACCCAATCTGCAAAAGAGGGAGGGACGACCCCACTACAGCTCTTCCCATATGCTTTTTTGTTTGATTTGGGTGAATGTTGATCGGGGTGATATTGACTCTTGAATGTTAAGTTATTAGTTTTAGAGTCATCGCTTGCCAAATTAAGAGAAAGCTAACATTTGTATAGAAAGAGAGTCATATAAGAAATAATTTCTATGATGGGATAGGGAATTTAAGTCTACAAATAAGAGACTTTTGACCCGTCTAGCCAAGCTGACAATGTCACGCCCCAAACTTAGAAAACGGGCTCACAAAATTCTCGATCGCCGAATCCGATGCCGACAGCCTCCGTAGTGCCCCATTCTCGGATTCCAGCATTTACATGTCAGATTCCGATCCTGGGATCCTACAAGGAGGATTTTCAGTATGATTTTTTATTTTTTTATTGTAATGGAGCATAACCACAAGCATAACCAAGTCACAAAATAGTAATACCACATATCCACTATATCAAAAACTTTTAAGTACAATGCGGGAAGGAAAATACAAGATGATCAAAAGGCTCCAAAATGATTTAATCCGCACTCCTACCTCAGCGCTGCTGCTGTCCAACGCTACCTGCACGCAACGGTCATGCATAAGCTTACAAAAGCTTCGAGGGTGGTGTAAGTGTGTGCCAATGACAACGCCAAGTGTACAATGTCAGAGTAATGCAGAAGTATGCGGTAAGTCTATGAATAAAACCGGCCATACCAAGGCTATGTGATGCAAGGCATGAATGCTATCGGCCATACCAAGGCCATGCGATGCAATGCAAGGCCTACGTAGCCGAATGTCATATGCGAGATGCAATACAAGCATGTCAGTCCTCATCATGTACACATATCAGTACAGTTCCTCTCGGAATATCATCGAGGTCTAATACACCTCACACTGACTGCCTCCTCCCTAGCTGCACAGTCAAGCAAGTGGAAGAGACCACACTATCCGCCTGACCAGTAGTTAACCAATACCTACCCGGTTCGTCGATAGCGGACTCATTTGTGAGCTGGTCAAACTCAGCCTAGCTTATAGCCCCCTCACTCAGGCGGATAAGGCCACACCCCCTTCCAACCGACCACGACATAGTGGGAGATATGGCCTACTGGTATTCGGCACTCGGGCGCTCGTGTATCCACTCGGTTTAGATGTTGGATCTCCTGGTACCAAAAAGGTTCTGGAATTTTCACCCAAGGACATCCTAAGTGCCCATAATGCTAGGGCCAATATTTTTGGTATCCGATACGACCATCCACGATGTATCTGTGGAGGCCACGACCCTGATGTCTCTAGGGCGTGCAGTGAGTCACAACACATAATATGAAATGCATGAGTCACGCCGTCAGTCATGCAGTAATCTCATGCGTACCATGAGCTCATGTGGGGCACTCCGTCTCATATGGAATCCCGTAAATGTCTTAGCCCAATGGCTTATATTATGATCAAATATTCCCCATATCAAGCATACATATGATGCATATGCGCATGAATTATGAAAGTATACTAAGCATGTTATAAAGTAAGGGACTATGCTTACGCCGAAGATGGGCCTAGAGGGCCTATACATAACCGATATGGACCTATCAATGGGCCCTATGAAGATTTATAATGTGGAGATTAAACCAACATTATTCTACAATGTGGACGTCAAACCAACATTGCTTCCAAGACATGGCCCACCATAAAATATCATTACACAAACCATGGGGAATCACACATTGCAATGGACCCTAAGGACAACCTGTTGGGCCTCGACCCATGGGCCTTAGATACATCAAATGGGCCGCCTTATATGGGCCTTTTATAAATCAAGTGGGCCGCATCAATGGGCCTTATGTACATTGCAATGGGCCATATCCCATGGCCTTTTGAAAGCATCACAATGGGCTTCATAACATGGGCCTTATATATTAAAGTGGGCCTCAACCATGGGCCACAAATATAACGAATGGGCCTCACAACATGGGCCTTATATATACCAAGTGGGCCTTAATGGATGACCACAAATGAATCAAGACGAGCCTCATCCATATACCAAGGTGGGGTCCACTTAAAATATAGATCTATCTTATTTTTAGTCTCAAGCTTGTAAGACAAGCTTGCCAAATGGTGAATGGTTTGGATGCAACACATGAATCATGGTGCGGGTCCCACCAGATAGATGGATCTGACTCAATCTTTAACTCATGCCATAAAATGAGCTTTCAGAATGGATGGATAGATTGGATACAAGACCTGCACCATAATAGGTCCCATAAAGGCCCACCCATATATATATATATATATATATATATATATATATATATTACACAATATAATATATAAAAAATATATATATAATATATACTATAATATATGTATACACACACACACACACGCACACCCACATGCACACACGCACACACACACACGCACATACCACCGTCCAGGGGGGGTCTCACCATCCACCGTCAGTGGACGATGTGAATATACACATACGTCACTGTGGGTCCCATGTGGGGCCCACCATAATGTAAATTTTCCATCCAATCCGTTTATAAGGTCAGGCAGACCTGGATAAAGAGGAGAAATAAATTTCAGCTTGATCTGAAACTTCTGTGGGCCCAAAAAGTGTTTCAATGGTAGACGGCACAATTCACACTATTTCTTGTAATGTGGGCCACCTGAGCTCTAGATGGGTCTGAAATTTGGAGGGGGCCCACCTCAGGAAGTGGCCCATTAAATGGGCAGTGTGGATATAGTAAATACATCATGGTGGGGCCCACGGCTGGGGGTTGTGGGAGCCTACTTGCTCACGCCCGCCAGCGCACGTAGGCGCTGCCTACTCCTCTGACAACGAAATTTTGAGGTTTTCCCTGCGTGGGGCCCACATTGGAAGAATCTATCCCGCCCACTGGATTCTATGGTCCATAACCAATCCATCAAGCCCAATATCGGGCATCTTTCAGCGTGTAGAAAAGTTAATGTGTATTTAAATGGTGAAAATCATTGTTGGCTAAGGTATGGCCCGCTAGAAGCTCGGATTGTCACCATCTTTTGGCTCAACGCCTAAAATGAGCTAAAGAAAGGGCTGGACGGCTTGGATTTGAAAAATATATCAAGGTGAGGCCTGCATGAGCAAGCCACCCAAATCGCTTTACACCAAGCTACTATTTGTGTTTTCCATTCAATCGTCCAGCGTCGAGGGACGCTGGACAGTTGTGCATTTTCAAGTGGGCTGTCCACGTGGGCCACCACATGGTGGATGGGATGGACACAGCACTTATAAAGTGGGGCCCACCTATAGATGGCATGGGTGAAATACATGCCTTAGGGTGGGGTCCATCCAGGTGGGCCACATGGCCACATCATCACACACAACCAATAATAAAATGAAAGAGAGAGGGCAAGAGAGAGAGAAAGAGGTAGAGAGTGGGACACGTGTGATGGAGGGACCCCGACACTATGGGCCCTCCCTTGCATTCAATCATACATCATGTGATAATCAAGGTGGGCCATCGGCCACATCTTAGGGTCCAAAGTGAGATCCATACCATTGATCGGTAGGCCTCACTTGGCCCACATAAAAACATGGAAACTAGCCTATAGAAGCACCCACCGTTCGATCTTCTCAGTCCGTTGGAAAGCCAATCTCTTAGTGTCTCACTTTGATGGTGGAAAATGAGGTTTGAATGGCTAGGATGAAGGTTAAAGGGATGGGAATGGGTCACTCTCAACACACTCACTTTTCTCACACTTGGGATACCAAAGACGTGGGATTTTTTTTCCTTGCTTGGGAGTGTGAGTTTGAAAAATGAAAGAGAGAGAGAGAGAGAGAGAGAGAGAGAGAGAGAGAGAGTGTGTGTGTATAGTAAAGAGAGGGAGAGAGTAGCTTAAGTAGGCCATGATTACTTGTAAGAGAGGGTGGCTTGCAATAAATGGTTGTAAGAGGGCTAGGGGTAGGGTGGCTAGCCATAAGTGCTTGTAAGAAGGCTAGGGGATAGGGTGGCTATAGCTAGGGTGATGTTATCCATCACCCTCATAATTACCTAGGGATTTGTGCCACATGGGATGGGTGGGTCCCGCAATGTGCGGTCCACAGTCATTATAATGTATGGTTCACATCTTATGATCAAAGCGTCTGATTGGCGCATGAGACACGGCGTTGAAACTGCGGCGACGGTGCGGTCACAATGGTACAGGTCTCAGATTAATCTAACTCAATTCTACAGGATACGACTTAGGATCGATCGTAAACGTTGATTATATGTCGTAGGTTGCTGGAATTCGATGGGAAGGATCGCGGAAGTCGACGGAACAGTACAAACTAGGATACGGGTCTTACAGAAAACATGTTATGTTACTCATCTCTAAGCACACATGAGAAGGTGAACTCAGAGTGTCTACTTGTAGGGATGCATTAGTGTTGATTGGAGCCATTCATCTTCAAGTCAGACCACTTGGAGCACTGTACCGAAATCCCTATTCAGGGACAGTTCCTAAATGATTCAGGAACAATTTTCAATAATGGTTAAATAGGGCGTCGTAAAAATTTAGGGATGGTTGAAAATTGTCGCAGTTGTTTTTTAAAATTTTGCAATGGTTTTCAACCGCTCCTAAAATAAGGAGTCACAAAACATTATAGACGGTTGAAAACTGTCGCAAATTTTCAAAATTCTTAATTTTGGATAATGGCATTTTTTCTTATTTAGAATTTTTATTTTTATTTTTTCATTTGGAACCTGTATTTTTGTTTTTTCTTTTAATATTTGAAACTTAAAGAATGCTATAGTACAATTAAAAAAATTAGAAATGACTATAGAAATGTAAGATGCAAAAATTAAAACTTTGTTAACCAAAAATATTCCAAATATCAGAACTCATACAAGGTAAATCTATCAAAATATAAGCTAGTTCGTACTTTTCTTAGTTAAAATAACGATTGCATTCAAACTAAAGTGTAAAGCAAAGTTAGGTCAAGAAATAAATTTTGGACGGTTTGAATTAAACCACCAAAATAATTAATGTAGTTGAATTCTAAGTCTTTAATGGGCCTGAGTTTTGGGATATAAAAAGAAAACAACTTGATTTTTTGGGCCATGTTAAGTCCTATGATTACCATATTGTGGCCTACCTGGGAGTAATACAACCTGATTTGTTAGGCCGTAATTTTTAAACAATGTGGCCCACCTACTGAAAATCTCCTAACCATATTGGCAATGTGAAGATCCTCATTGTGACATGTCCCAACCAAATGTGGTACCTTGTTGTATGGTACCACAAGTTGTAATACCTTACCCATATATTTGATAAGTTCTCAAGAAAAGAAAAAAAATATCACATTTCAATGTAAGCTTAGGTCCTAAGAATTCACATTCAAACAACTAAAAAGAGGTGGAAAAGAAAAAATGATGATGATGATGATGCAATTCATAATAAAAAGGCAGGAACCAAAACAATGTTAAGATATTACAATTCATGAATTGAGAGACCGAAGTGCATGAACATCTGGAAGAAAAAACTTCGAGACAATGTCAAATTGCAGCTGTTCATTACCTTAGGGATTTTACCATTCAGTCGTTGATCCGTGAATGGAAGATCCTTAATATGATTGGGTGATGTACCTTCTCTTTTTGTTTCTGAAGGGTATTAATCTTCTTGATATACTCATCAATTACTTTCTGCATAAAGACAATGATATGTCAGCAATAGAATACTGGCATTGCTCTTTTAGGAGCATAGATCACAAAGACACTATTTTTGCATTTTCCCAGCACTTCATTTAGGACCCATTTCGACAATTCTTCTTTTAAGAGCAGATGGGATGTGCTCCACCTAGTACACCATCTAAATAACTTCATGCTCGAGTTGAAGGTGTCCGGATGGCAATTTGAGATAGATGTGTCCTTTCAACTGCATATTTGGCATAAGGAGCCCACCCCAATGGGCAGCAAATATGGATGTTGAACCGTTTCACCATGGATATCCAATCCGGTGTTGTTTTAGGGTCCAAACAAGTCCTTAATCAATAGAAAACAAAGGGTTGAGGATAAAGGTCATAGCAGAACTCAAAAATAAATGAATAAAAGGCAACTCTCTAATAGCTACAACAATTTGCATGATAATAGTTTTTTCTTTTACTTTTTTAACTTGTAAATTGCTTGAAAAATTCTTCACATTGTCTTCAGAGGACTTTTTCTCCTATAAAGAAATAAAAGAAAGACAACCACACAGAATTTGAGATGAAAATAGATCTATTCACAAATTTAAAAGGTGATTTAGAATGCAAACCTTCTCAAGTTTCTCATAAGCTTTTAATGCATCTCTCTATTTCGACCAAAAATGAAAAAGTATTTGATTCAGGGATTATCGTATTTAATTATAATGAAGAAAGAGTATATAGAATAACCATCAAGTTTATTTATTCTAAATTCATTTACATCCTTTTGTTTCTCATAATTCTAAGATAGAATATAAAAAATACAAGTACATAATAGATTTGAATATCAAAATCGACAGCATTTCGGCTTGTGATTTATTCATCTCATTGAGAGGAATATTGTATAGATATCATCCTCTTATATCTTCTTCTTCAGCTCATAACTATGACCATGAATTGAAGAAAAGCTAGCTCGCTCCAATAATTTCAATAGCGTTTCGGCTCTTTGATATCAATCTGTTGAGATGTGGAGCCACATCTAGGGGTTCGCATGACCAATCGTGGCCCCTGCTCAACCGATCGTAGGGTCCGCTCAACCAGTCGTAAGTAGTCGTGGACTGGCTCAACTCAAAGTCCAGCAAGCATCAATTTTTGGGGTCCGAGGTGCTCGACCGGTCGTGTAGCCTGCACGACCAGTCCAGGTTACGCAGATTCGTTTCCAGATTTGATGCGGCTTGCGGATTTTTGAGTTGGCTTTCGCAAGGGTGCGAACGGGAAGTTACCTAAACTATATATATGTGTCCCTAGGGCTTTTCTAGGGTATGGAAAATAATTATAAGGTGTGGGCAAAGGGTTTTCTATGTACTTCTAATGGAGAGGTTAGTATATTACCTTGTAATCTTCATTTTTCTTCATAGTGAAAGTTTGCATGTGGTTTTTTACCCTAGTTTGGAGTTTTTCCACGTATATCTTGTCTTGTGGTTTATTTGCTTTACTTTGATTCTTTTCTAGTCTGTATTTCTTCTTGTTTATCGTTTGTGGGTGAGACTTGAGATTGGATCTCGGTTCACTACGTTGTTGGCGTGCTGCGCAATAACTGGTATCAGAGCTATTGGTTTAGTTCTATTGGGAGCGATGACAGAAGAAGGGAAGACTAAAATTGAGAAGTTTGATGGTTCAAACTTTGCCTTCTGGAAGATGTAGATGGAGGATTATTTACATCAGAAGGACTTTTATATTTCTCTAGGAGGAAAAGAGAAGAAACTAGAGAAGATGACAGATGATAAATGATTTTTACTAGATAGGAAGGCTTTAGGAACAATTCGACTCTCTTTGTCTAAGAGCGTCGCCTTCAATATATCCAAGGTGAAAACTATAAAAGAATTAATGGAAGCCCTAGCCACCATGTATGATAAACCCTTAGTGTCCAATAAGGTTCATCTTATGAAACAGATATTCAACATGAATATGTCAGATGGTGGGAACGTGGCTAAACATCTAAACGAGTTCAATACAGTCACGAGCCAGTTGAAATCTGTTAGCATTATTTTTTAGGATGAGGTCAGGGTATTATTGATCTTATCTAGTTTGTCAGATAGTTGGGATGGTTTGGTAATTGCTGTGAGCAATTCTTCAGGGTCGACAAAGCTAAAATTTGATGATGTGGCCGGTTTAATTCTGAGCGAAGAATCTAGAAGAAAGGCATCAGGAGTTTCTGGGGATTCAGGGAATGCTCTAAACGTTGAAGGAAGAGGAAGATCGTTGAATAAAAGAGGTAAACAACACGGGCATTCTAAGTCATAGAAGAAGTCCAAGGGACTGAAAGATAAAGACGGGTGTTGTCATTGCGGCAAGAAGGGGCATATGAAATGTGATCGTAGGGCACTCAAGAAACAAGAAGGAAGCTCTCAAGGCAGGAAGGATTCAATGAATCTATCTGAGGAGAGTGACACAGAGGCGTTGATCTTGTCTCTTGATGCGAGGAATGAGTCTTGGGTTATAGATTCGGGTGCTTCATTTCATGCCACTTCATATAAGGAAGTTCTGCATAACTATGTATCAGGTAACTTCGGGAGAGTCTACCTGGGTGATGATGAGCCGTGTAGTATTATTGGAAAGGAAAACGTTCAGTAAATCATAAAGACTAAATCAGAAAGACCGAATGACTTTGAAATTGAAGGATGTCAGACATGTACCAAGTTTAAAATGTAACTTGATCTTAGTATGGTAGTTGGCCGATATCGGTTATGTGACGACATTCACCAGTGATTCCTAGGAGATCACAAAAGGTGCCTCGGTGATATCTCAAGGCAAGAAGGAAGGTACTTTATACGTGACTTCAGGATCGTATAGTTCACTCGCAAGCGCATCAACTTGAGTGAATGAGAAGTTATGGAATTAGAGGTTAGGACATATGAGTGAGAAAGGGATGAAAGTGCTATTGTCAAAAGGGAAGCTACCAGGGCTAAAGTTTATTGACTTGGAATTCTACGACGACTGCATGTATGGAAAGCAGAAGAGGGTAAGCTTCAAGAAGATGGGACGTGTTCCAAAGATGCATCTTTTGGAGCTTGTACACACTTATGTGTGGGGACCGGCACAGGTATTATCTCTTGGTGGCTCACATTATTTTGTTTCCTTTATTGATGATGCTAGTAGAAAATTATGGGTCTATTTCTTAAGATATAAATCTGATGTATTTGATGTATTTAAGAAGTGAAAAGTTATAGTAGAAAACGAGACATGTAAAACAGTAAAATGTCTCAGATCTAACAATGGCGGAGAGTACTGTGATAAGAGATTTGAGGAGTATTGTGCAACAAATGGAATCAAATATCAGAAAATGATTCCAGGGAACCGCAATAGAATGGTGTGACTGAGTGCATTAACAGGACCATCCTTGAATGCGTCAGGAGCATGAGGTTACATGCGGGGTTGCCCAAGACCTTGTGAATACTGCCCATATCTCATCAATAAAAGTCCCTTAGCACCATTGGATGGTGGGCTACCAGAAGAAACGTAGACTGGGAAAGAAGTGAACCATGCACATCTCAGAGTGTTCGGTTGCACTTCATATGTTCACATTGATGCAGAGCATAGAAATAAGCTAAATGCAAAGTCCAGGAGGTGCACGTTTATAGGCTACGGGCAGTATAATTTTGGTTATAGGTTTTGGGATGCAGAAAATAGAAAAATCATCAGAAGCAAGGACATAGTCTTCAATGAAAAAGTGATGTATAAAGACAGTGTGCAAGAAAATAAGGCCGATGAGAAAGAATTTGTAGAGTTGGAAGAGTTACCAGACACGGGTGTTACAGTGCCAAAGGATGATCATGCATAGGAGCATTATGAGGCAGAGCTGCATACACCAGTTGTGAGGAGGTCTACTCAGGAGAGGAGACCCACGGTCCGATACTCACCATGCTTACATTATTTACTGCTGAAAGATAATGGTGAGCCAGAGTGTTTTGAAGAGGCGTTATGGTCAGATACATGTGTTAAGTGGGAGCAGGCCATGTACATGGGAGCTAGTCACTCTACCAAGGGTAAGAAAGCTCTTCATAACAAGTGGGTTTACAGACTGAAGGAGGAGCACGATGGTTCGAAACAATATAAGTCTAGACTGGTCATGAAAGGGTTTCAACAAAAGGCAGGTATCGATTTCACTGAAATATTTTTACCGGTAGTAAAAATGTCTATGATTCGCATGGTCTTGAGTATAGTGGCTATAGAGGACTTACATCTAGAGCAGCTAGATGTTAAGACAGACTTTCTTCATGGGAACCTTGAAGAAGAGATATATATGCATCACCCGACAGGATACGTGGCACCAGGAAAGGAGAACCAGGTGTGTAGACTGAAAAAGAGTCTATATGGCCTAAAGCAGGCCCCGATGCAGTGGTACAAGAAGTTCTACAGTTTCATTTTAGAAAACGGTTTTAGGAGATGTCATGTTGACTACTGTTGTTATTTGAAGAAGTTTGATACGTCGTATATCATCCTTCTTTTATACGTTGCTGATATGCTTGTGGTCGGTTCAAGCACGAAGGCATCTCAGATATCAAAAGACAATTGTTTAGAGAATTTACCATGAAGGATTTAGGAGCTGCAAAACAAATCCTAGGCATGAGGATAAAGCATGACAGGGAAAACAAGAAACCGATTTTATCATAGGCAAATTATATAGCCAAGATACTTGATTGATTCAATATGGGAGGTGCTAAGCCGGTTAGCACTCCATTGCCAACCACTTCAATCTATCAAAGGAGCAAGGTGTAAAGACGCAGGAGGAATGGGACTACATGACTAAAGTCCTATATGCTTTAGCTATAGGGAGTCTCATGTATTCTATGGTGAGCACGAGACCCGATATTCCTCAAGCAGTGGGAGTTATTAGCAGGTTCATGAACAACCTTAGGAAGGAACATTGGGAAGCTGTGAAGTGGATCCTTAGATACCTGGTAGGTACTAAGGATGTATGGTTGTGTTATGGTGGATCGGAAATCACGTTACAAGGCTACATGGATTCAGATTTGGTAGGAGATATCGACAGCAGAAGAAGCACTACAGGTTATGTTTTTTCTTTGGGTAGTACTGCAGTCAGTTGGGTCTCTCGATTACAAAAGATAGTATCTATCATTACAATAGAAGTAGAGTATGTAGCGGCTACAGAAGCATGCAAGGAGATAGTGTGAATGCAATGTTTTATGGAAGAGTTAGGTAAGATGCAAGCATATTGCAAGTTGTACAGTGACAGTAAGAGTGCAATACACTTGGCTAAGAATTCAGCCTTTCATTCAAGGACTAACCATATTACCATCAGATATCACCTCATACGTTCGTTAGTGGAAGATGGATCGATTACTCTGGAGAAGATTCATATAAGTGAGAATCCTGCGGATATACTGACCAAGGCAGTCACACGGGAGAAGCTAAAGCTCTGTTCAGCTTTAATTGGTCTTCAGGCTTAAAGACGGGGAGGTGGTGCACTTCAGATGTAGAAGACGAACATTTATGGTGATGTGTCTCTAAGTGGAAGATTGTTGAGATTTGGAGCCACATCTGGGGGGTCGCACGACTGGTCGTGGCCCCTGCTCAACCTGTCGTAGGGTCCGCTCGACCAGTCATGAGTAGTTGTGGACTGGCTCGACTCAAAGTTCAGTGAGCATTAATTTTTGGAGTTTGAGGTGCTCGACCGGTCGTGGGCCATGCTCGACTGGTCATGGGGTCCTCTCGACCGGTCGTGCAGCCTGTACGACTAGTCGAGGTTACGCAGATTCTTTTCTGGATTTTATGTGGACTGCGGATTTTTGAGTCGACTTTTGCAAGGGTGTGAAAGGGAAGTTGTCTAAACTATATATATGTGTCCCTAGGGCTTTTCTAGGGTATGAAAAATAATTATAAGGTGTGGGCAAAGGGTTTTCTATATACTTCCAAGGGAGAGGTTAGTATATTGCCTTGTAATTTTCACTTTTCTTCATAGTGGAAGTTTGCATCCATGGTTTTTTACCTTAGTTTGGGGTTTTTCCACGTATATCTTATCTTAGGATTTGTTTATTTTTCTTTGATTCTTTTCTAGTCTATATTTCTTATTGTTTATCATTTGTGGGTGAGACTTGAGATTGTATCTCGGTTCATTGCATTGTTGGCGTGCTACGGAACATAATCCACGCGAAACATAATGTTGGAACATATTGTTGCGCGGGTCGGCGTGATCAAAGGACATCATTCTTCCTTCTCTTCTCTTCACTTCCTTCAAGGTCTTTATCTTTTTATAGCTCTAATCTTTTTTGTCATCTTTGTTGTTGTTCAAATGAGAGAGTGAGTGGGGTATTTATAGGCCTCCACAAGTGTGAATCCTCGATCTTCGTGTTGTGGACCCCACTTGCCATAATATGTTAGCTATCCAAACCATTTTGATTAAACAGCCATTGCGTGTACCTGCGTAATCAATATGCTTTGCGCGGGTACGCGTAACACAATGTCTCTCTTTTCTATTTTCTTCGTTTTTATTTTTGTTTTCTTTAGCCTTTCTTCTGATTTATTCCTTCAATCTTCATTATTTTTATGTCTCAATAGATGCCCCCTTGATCCTTTTATTTGTTCTTCTCCTTTAGAACAAAGAAATAGGATCAATCTACCATTTCCTTGTTCATATGTCGTTATGCAGACCCACGTGGTGCTTCAATCGGGTCCCGCTCAATCACTTTCAAGTCCATTCTCTCTATAAATTCTGGACTTGACCCGTTCTTTTCCATTCTCACTCTCTGGTCCAAATTCTTGTAAAACAAACTTTCTCTGTGCAACACACTGTCTTTGCGCACATACTTCGGGCAGTAAATATCCTCCTGCTTCACAAAATCTTCTTTTGCGCAACCCCGCGCAACAATCATTTGTTGTGCGCTCTCGCGCAATCATTTCCCCTCTTACGCAAAGGTCCTTAGAAGTTTCAAAAATCTTTTAAATTTTAAACCCTCACTTCTCAAGATTTTATATTTGACTTGATAACTCTTGACTTATAAATATGCAATACTCAAAAGCTTCATTTTCAAGAAGGAATGAACACTTGTCTTCTTTAGAATGTAAACAGATTTTCCAAAATTCTTGGAATTGCATAGAGATTAATGAAGAAGTCTTCGAGTTTCATAACCCTTATGAGAACGAAACAATTGTCTTTCCCGTTAATTTGCGGCATCATTGGTCAATTTTGAACAGTGAACCATCTAATCAACAAAATAATATTATTTCCGTGGATAACTAGATTATGACAAAACCAAGGATTTTAGAAGGATATTTGGAGGAGAATGGGTCATGCCAAAGAATCGGTAGAATTCATAAAATGTGATTCTTACGTCCGTGTTATGACCCTCAGCAACCCTTTCCTGCTCATTATTTTGAGATCGCTCAACAACACTTTTTCACTGAAAGATCATCTTAGAATACAAAAATATTCTTGGCCATAGGTCTCTTGTCTCCTCTTAATTTCTATAGTGCTTGGGCTCGAGCGAGCCATTACTCAAAAACATACTACCATTCTAGAGCAGATTGGCCTTTTTAATGCAATCATAACCACGTCAGAACATTTTTGCGAAGATGCAACTGTCTTCAAAGGCTTCCTCAACCATTGGTCTCCAATTACCAATTCATTTCACCTTTCTTTAGGTGAAATTAGCATCACCTTGTCGGATCTTCTTTGCATAGTAGGTCTCCCCATCATGGACAATATCTTCGATGCATATATTACTTTGAACGAAGAATTTTCTCTCATCTCTGCAAGAGATAGTAAATCTAAGATTTCAAAGACCGCTCTCGAACTTTTTAGAGAAATGGATAATTTCCCATAACCTACTAAAATTCATTCCCTTGACTGGTTAGCTCATTTTCCCTAAAGACTACTGTATATCTCTCTCTTTTTACGTTTTCTTTCCGGAACTTTGTATTATATGCATTCATATCATCATCTCATTTTAATAATCATAACTTCATCTTGACAGCTTTGCAGGCCAGAATCACCGAGACCTTAAGATTGTTCGTGAGAATATTAAAAGCACCACCGAATATAGTTCTTCTTGTGAATTAGTCACTTTCTTAGCTTATTGGCTAAGCTTGGTGATATTTCCCAACTCGAAACAAATAGATATCATCAGACCATCTCTCTTTATAGATGCAGGTACAATGGCAGAGGGTCAAAAGTACTCGTTAGCTCCTCCAGTTCTTTGCTCATTATATCGTACTTTTAGTGATGTCGTTTTTTGTTCTGAAAATTCTACCTCTGAGCCTTTTCCAGTTTGTGGTCCTCGGCATTTCTTCATAGGTTAGATAAGAGTGTATTTCCCTTGGACTTTTGTTGATTCTGAAAGAGCCTATTCGGATCCTCATTGGCTTCCTCTTCAACATTATCAATTAAAAAAGATGATTGAAAAATTGAATGGTTGGGTCACCAGGAAGATAGAGGATAGTGATCCTATTGACTTCTTTCAATTTCTGTTTACTAGCTGTCCGGAGGATATAAAAGTTGTCTATGATGATTCCATCTCTTTTAATGAACATTCATTCCTTGTGTCCATCAAATCCAATACTCTTCCACTGAGGGAAGGTAGTACATTCTGGCACAAACCATATCATCCAAGCAGATTTTCTCGTGAACTTAGATTTGATCAGACCGTGCTGGAGACTTATGATATTGTTACTAGAACAATGAGGAGTTATGGCATTAGAACATATAACTAGGCCTTGATATGGAGGTAGCTCTTGAACGTTCATACTGGAGCACGTTTCATAATTCCTGGCTATAATTATCCAATTCATTCTTCTTATTGTTGGATGTGTTGGTGAGCTCATCAATATTATTTAGTGTGTTATTATTATTCAGTTGATTGTGCCATATGGATTCCTCCACTGACGATAAGAAATCACCCGAAAGACCCAGACATAGGTTATTTTGAAGAAACAGAGCATGCCCCCTTTCCTGGCCAACTTTGCATAAAGATTTCTTCGGAAGATGATACTTATGAAGTAAAACCTTCTGATACTCTTGAAGGATGGGTAAATTTTGGTGCTCCTTTGAAGAATATAGAGAATACACCTGAATCTTCAGATCGTCTAGAAGAAAATGATAATTCTTCACGTTTTCATCCTTCACCTTTACAAATTTTACAAGATAACCTTCCTTTATCATCAGAAAAGCAAGAGATAGGAAGACATCGCCGTTCTCTTCAAATGGATAAGCATGTTATAATTGAAGATTCGTAATTGATCTTGAAAATTTTTTATTTTTAGAATAGAGAGTATTAAGTATCTTGAACAAACCTGCTATTGTTGTAATTTGGGCCTGAAAAGAAATGCATTTCTGTATGTTTGTTTAATCAGTATTCGAGATTTTCATGATTTATTTCATCATATCAGGCAATCGTATATTTGAGCATATCTTATGTAATATAGGCGAACATATGTATTTGTAACATTTTGATGCTACAGGTAGCTTAAGCTCTTTGAGTAGTGGACTTGACAAGACTTGACTTAACTAGACTTGACTTGACTTGACTGGACTTGAGTTGACTTGACTAGACTTGACTTGACTTGACACTTTCACACAGTTTAAGCTCATGAATAGTGGAGCAAGCATAATTTTTTAGACTCATAAGTATTCAGAGTCAGGTCTTATGTGAATGGTCTCTTTAACTGTTATGAGTTCGCTGAACTTATTACGGCTGGGGAGTTCACAAACCGCGATCCATCAGAGGGGCTCAGTGAAGCTACCGGGGCAGTGAACCCAGTGAGTTTTACGCATAGGGTTGGGTGCGGTAACTCTCTAGAGTTCACGGGGCTCACAAGGCTACCTTAAGGCAGCAAATCTAAGGTATCAGTTCATCAATGAGGGGGTAATTTGCTTTAAGGTCCCGTCCTCATGAGTTGTTACCAGAATCAAACTAGGAATCTAGGGGGTCTTACGCATGGTTGACCTATTTATGGATGAGCCAAAGAGCGCACACTGTAGCCCACTTTTTTCTTCATCTACCAGATCAGCCCCATTCATGAGAGGGTATTTTCTCTCACCTTCCCTCGTAACGCTGTTGAAAACTGTACAGACAACATTGGTCTCACGCGTGGTTGGCCATACAGGCACACTCCGCTGCTCGCATGGGTTTAAGCATGTGATGGCCTTTGCGGGCTTTTTAGGGCCACTGGCTTCTCACTACTGCCCGCATAATATTTGATATATTGCCAATTATGGTAGGTTTTATGCGTAACAATCTGCTGTAAATGATAAATTGATAAATGATATATTATCATTTCTGATAATAGTATCCTTGATAATATTTATGTTTAAAATAGTGTATTAACTTGACAATAATATCAGTTTGACAATAATGGCTTTTGTAATAGTAGTCAGCAGTGAATAGTTATGGTGATAATATCAATTTGACGATAATATCAGTGTTCAACGATAATTATCGGCGTTTGGCAATAATCATCGGTGATAATTTTCATTTTGGTAATAATCATTGGCAATAATTGAAGGTAAATTTCTTACACTTGATACACACTTGATATGCTTGAGAATCTTGCCTTGTATTCATATAAGAAGATGGATAATACATGGTATTGCCTTTCGAGGGGAGGCTCTTTCATCATTCTGCTTGTCCTGCCCCCTTTTGATTAAGAAGTATTTCACTGATAATCTTCATAATCAAAATCACAACTACCTTCAGAGATGATATATTCTGATGAGTCGAGCATTATCATGAATACTTGTAGCTCCATATTCTAATCACAAAGATATGAAGAGTCGCATTCCTATTAGAATATAGCTTTTCTTTCAAATAATCATGCATGATTTCAATCAGGATTGCGTGTCATTTCTTTTTCTCTTACATCATACATTTTCCTTATTACAATTTCGCCACTATCTATCATTTCTTGTAAAATTTTCTTCAAGGTTAAGCAATTCTCAGTTCGAGGCCCAAGAAGAAGATGAAAATAACAATAATCATTTTCTTTTGTCATCTTCATCTCTTTTGGATGTTTTGGCCACGACAATTTGATCTTCTCTGTAGCCAATAATTGATTCATCATAGGAATACACCCAGATCCATAGCTCAACTGACAGACTAAGTGGAGATACCTCATTTCAACACTTGAGGTCTTGGTATCAATCCCTAGCGGGGGTGGCTAACATGGAGTGTGTGTACTGACATGGCTGTGTACTAACAAGCTAAGCCCAAAAAAAAAAAAATTGATTCATCATAGGAAGTATATCATCTTCTTCAAATGTATACCTTTCAAAGTTATTGAATTGTCCAAATCTTTTCTTTATTTTTTCCACTGTAGAATTGCTCATATTTCCTTCATTAGAGTTTCTTTGTTCACCTCGATAGCTTTTCGTTTCTCTTTCTTCCTTGTCATTACCGGTCGAAGTCTTTTTGGAATCTTGAAACATCTGGTTCATATAAAAATTGAACACTTTTCCAATGAGCTTTTCTAAATTACAAGCTTTCACAATTAACTCTTGAAAGGTCTGTATATTCGGGCCAACAAGACCCACTGTAATATCTAGTCTTACGCACTCTATACACAATTTAACATGTTTTTCTTCTTTCACCAATTGTGGGCATGATACCCCCAGTATCCTCCATCGGTTGATGAATTCTTCGACTGATTCATCTTCTCTTTGGTGAATAGAAGCTAAAATGTCTAGACTGATTCCTTCAGTAGATGACCCAGGAAGCTGTGAATGATAATAATGAATATTTTTTATGGAACTCATTGTGGGAGATATAAAAAATGGTGTTTTCCTTGTCATAATAGCCTTCCCTTTATCTTTCCATGTCTTTAACGGAGCCTTTGCAGACGCCACGTTTGCAGTTACTTTTCTCTCTAGCTTTTCATCCTTTTTATTACTATCTCACCCTGCTTTATCATCTTTTGTAATATATCTTTCAATGTGAAACAGGCTTCTGTAGGATGCCCCAGAAAATGATGATAATGGCAATAATTCTTTTCTTCCGTCATCTGAAATTCCTCCGGATATTTGGGTTGGGGCAACTTGATAGTTCCATCAGTTAGTAATTGCTCCATCATTGGTAAAACATCTTCTTTCTCGAAAGAATATTCTTTATAACAGTCATATAATCGAGATCATTTATCATTCGTACAACCTTTGTAATGATCTGAATCTTCTCTTTTCCTTACCTCTTGTCTGTTGCGGAATGCATCTCTTTTCTTTTCCTGACCAATGACATTTATCATTGATCTATTTGATACTCTTCTTTCTATTCTATTTTGAAAGATTGGCATTTGCCTAGCCATTAATTCCAATGCATGTGCTTTTGTAGCTAAATCGTGAAAGGTTCTTATGTTAGCGCTTGTGAGTGCGAATGCGATTCCCGTATCCATAGAATTTAGGCACATCTTCACTTGTTCTTTTTCTTTGGGCAACTATCTCCATAAGGCTTCCAAAGTTTTTCACCTATTAATGAATTTTTCCATGGGTTCGTTCTTTCTTTGCCACACAACAGCTAATTCCTTAATACTAGCATCGCGATCTGATGAGAAGAAGTTTGACATAAAAGCATCTTGCATTTGTTCCCATGTCCGTATTGACACCGGCACCAAATTGAAATACCATCAAATTCTTTTCCTGTTAAAGAAGAACCAAACAGTCGCAAGCAGTATTGAGAGATTGCGAAGAAATTACCTATTGTGGTAATGAAGTGCATTAAGTGTTCTTCCGGAGACCCATCTCCGTTAAATTTTGAAAGTTCGGATGTTCGAAATTAGCCGGAAACAGTATGTCCTCAACTTCTCTCGGATATGGTGTTTTATAGCGAAACCTTTCGGTATGCTCACGTTCTCTAACTATTTCTATAACTACTTGTCGTATTTCTTCTTGAGTTATGGGTCTCATGGCAGGCGCGGAGTCATGTGATCCTGTATTTGAAGGTTACGATTCTTCAGGCCATTGCTCATTTCTATTTACTATAGCCATCATTGGTGGGGCCACAAGTTGAGCTGCATTGTGGGCTAGAGTTTCTAAAGCTTCTCAAAGATTCTGACATTCTTCCACTAAAGCCCTCCGATTATGCACCATCTCGGTCATTTGCTCATTAACATTTGGTAACGGACCACGACTTGTCCCTGTCATATATACTATAGCTTTTTCACTTCTTAAAGAAACTATTGTTGAAGTAGGATATGAGCGCATTGGAGTGATAGGGCTTGATAAGAGAGGAGTCTCATTAAGTACCCTTGTATTTTCACAAGATTCGACTAATTGTAACGTAACTACTAGAGGTGTTATTCGCGGAGATGCAAAGGATGGTGAATCTTCTATAGGTGATTTACCCTTCTATCTTCTTGTCCATTGGCATTTGCGATGGGCAAGGTTGGAAAATCCCGTGATGTTAGGGAATAAGTAGATCTCCCTGGATAAAGTGCTGAAGGAGCGAGCGCAGGATTCTTTCTTACCATGTTTCTCGTCACTAGGCCTTTGATCATCTGTGGGGGAATTGATCCTGCAGCTACGCAAGGTCAGGCTTTCGACCTCCGATTATGAGCAATAATCCATTCATCTCCTCTATCATGTGAGAGCGATGATACAAATATCACTCTGGCGGCAGCTCGCGAAGAACTACCTTTAGTCGGTGTTGGCATATTTGAGATCAGTTGATTCTTCGAATCCGAAGAATATGATTATGAACATATTTCACTACGAATCCAGTGGGAGTGAAGTAGAAAATTATTTTGCTTGAAGTGATTGCCATTTGTAGTTTGGAATTTTGTCTTGTATTCTATAATTGACAATATGAAATATCAATTAATATTTGAATAGTAAAATATTTTATCTTAGGGATGAAAGGGAGGATGTTCCCATTGAGAGTCACCATTTTGGCGTTGGTATGACGCCAAACTATGATGAAATTCTTTAAACTTTTCTAAGTTAATATCAAATAAGATAAGTTCCCAACCAATTCGATCCCTAGCAGAGTCGCCATTTTATTTCGACTAGAAATGAAAAGTATTTGATTCGGGGATTATCCTATTCAATTATAACAAAGAAAGAGTATATAGAACAACCATCAAGTTTATTTATTTTGAATTTATTTACATCCTTTTGTTTCCCTTGATTCTAAGACAAAATATAAAAAATACAAGTATAAAATAGATTTGAATATCAAAATCGACAGCATTTTGGCATGTGATTTGTTCATCTCATTGAGAGGAATATTGTATAGATATGATCATCTTGTATCTTCTTCTTCAGCTCATAGTTATGACCCTGAATTAAAGAAAAGCTAGCTTGCTCTAATAATTTCGACAGCGTTTCAGCTCTTTGATATCAATCCACGCATAACATAATGTTGGAACATATTGTTGCGCGGGTCGGCGTGATGAAAGGACATCATTCTTCCTTCTCTTCTCTTCTGTTTAGAATACCTTCAAGGTCTTCGTCTTCTCTGGAGCTCTGATCTTCTTCGTCGTCTTCATTGTTGTTCAAATGAGAGAGGGAGTGGGGTATTTATAGGCCTTCACACGTGCGAATCCTCGATCTTCGTGCTGTAGACCCCACTTTTCATAATATGCTAGCCATTCAAACCATTCTGATTAAACACTCATTGTGTGTACCCATCCAATCATTATGTTTTGCACAGGTACACGCAGCACAATGTCTTTCTTTTCTATTTTCTTCATTTTTATTTCCATTTTCTCTAGCCTTTCTTCTGATTTAATCCTTCAATCTTCATTATTTTTATATCTCAACAAACAAATGCGGTTTGATAGGGGAAATCTCATTTAATAATTAATAAAGAAAATAAAAGAACAGTCATCATCATAGATTTCATTAATTCGGAGTTTTAATTACATCCTCGTGTTTCCCTTCATCCTGAAACAAAGTACAATGAAAGAAATAATAATCAATTCAATAGCAATTTCAGTAGCATTTCAGTGTATTTGATGTCCATGAAAGTGACAGAGGGGTTGTGCAGGTCCAAAATCCTTTGCTTCAAGTTGACACTTGAGAGGTATATGCATCAAAAATCGAACCGTGAAGGGAACCCTCAAAACTGCAAAGCACAGGGCTGTGGAAGCCTTTTATTGCATGACCGCACAACAGACCCATCAAATCTGCGTAACACTATTCACAATGCAACACTATTCATTGCACAACATTATTCATTGCATAACATTATTCATTGTCCAAAATTATTCATGCACAACACTATTCACGCGCCCTATACCTGCTCCTCTCTCTAGAACTTCTGATGATGCAAATGAGAGAGAGAGGGGGTATTTATAGGCTTTCACATGTGTGAGGCATCGATTTACATGCCATAGGCCCCATTCTGTGCAACACTATTTACCGCGCAACACTATTCATCACACAACACTATTCACCGTGTAACTATTCATTCACAACACTATTCATGCATAATAAATTTTTCAGAGAGAGGGCAACACAAATGGGAGAATGATGTGCAATGGGAGATCTAAGGAGATAGAGAGAGGGCCAGGAAATGGGCATGGTTACCTATCTTAGATCCTTGATGCATAACAACCCAAACTCAATCACTACTATAGAAAGTTCCAGAGAAGGTTAAATCAGTTGCGATCAAGGATAGGCAATGTCAGGTGATGTACGGAATGATTTCTGCTTCACTAACAGAACAACAGGACAATGAAGGGTGGACAATGGTGACATCTAAAAGATAAAGGGTTCGATCTCCACATATAAGAAGTATCGTCCTGCCAAGTACAGTGTAACGCCCTGAATTTTGGGGGTCGAGCAAAGCTCTACTCCCAAGATCTAACGCATCACTTATGCAACATGGATAATGACATTTAGATGTTGTCCATAATAATGTATTAAACATGAGTGTGATTATACTAAATCAGTATATCATACTCTAGAGTTAATGTAATTATGCAAGTGGAAGACTGAGATAGATATATAAAGTATATAAGTGTTTCACAACCCCTCTAGAGTATGAGTATGTTACCAGGCTGAATATATACATGTATGATTCCAAAATTTACAAAATATCAAAGTGTAAATGTCCGACTAATCCATGTAACCCTATAATCCTGTCGAATCAGAACAAGGTCTACGAAAACCCGCCTAATTGCTGAACATAGGAGAATTCCTCCTCCTCGTCCATAAAGTCCATTTCAGCTGCATAGACTCCATCATTACCTGCATCTACAACAGAGTCTTATTGGTGTTTTTAAAACACCATCCTAGGTGGGAATGAGTAGCTAATTCAATGGAACTATAAAGCAAAGGTTAACATGTTATCAATTCAATCAAATAGTAATGATAAAGCAATACAACAAGCATTTCCTAACTACTCTTGTTAATGCAGGGATGATATGCGGTAATGATGCATGCCCTCGCCTGCACTCCCTCAGCGACTTCATCTAATGATCGCACATGGTAAACACCCTAAACGTTCACTTCCTTTCCAAAGCACATGCAATGCAGTGCATGATTGTGTTAGCCAAGTAATTGATTAGGCTTATTCATACAACAAATTCGGGAAGCTAATATACCTCCCTTTATATCATTAACCCAAACAGGGATCCATCTAGGGTCATTAATCCTGGTTAATCACATACGATAGGCAAGTTATAGGGCATCACCCTTATTGAAAGCAGTGGATAGGCAAGTTTTAAAAAAATAATAGTTTATACTCACAGTCACTACGGGAAGACTCGTCACCTTAGCGTAGGCCGATAGCTCCAATATAGTGTCCCATACCATCGTATTCGACTCACGAGTTTGGGTTACTCACTGGTCACTACGGAGAGGCTTGTCACCCCAGTGTAGGCCGACAGCTCGACCACGATGTCCCATACCACCATGCCTGGCTCATGACACTACAAGAAAGAGGGTCTTTAGCAACAAAACTATTTTTCATCGCTAAAAGTCACTTTTAGCGATGAAAGAAATTTTCGTCACTAAAAGTTTACTTTTAGCGACGAAATTGTAAATTCGCAGCTAAAAGTCACCTTTACCGACGAAAATTTTCGTCGCTAAAGGTTGTTTTCAGTTTTTCAATCACATTCGAAAAGTTACTTTTAGCTACGAAAACTTTCGTAGCTAAAAAACGTGTATGAGACTTTCGTCGCTAAAGGCTGTAAACAAATTTTCAAAAAAAATTGATGGTTTACTTTTAGCTACGAAAATTTTCGTAGCTAAAAAACATGGATGAGACTTTTAGCGATAAAACTTTTCGTCTCTAAAGGCTGTAAACAAATTTTCAAAAAAATCGATAGGTTTACGTTTAGCTACGAAAATTTTCTTAGCTAAAAAATGTGCATGGGGCATTTAGCGACGAAAATTTTCATCGCTAAAGGTTGTTTTCAGTTTTCCAGACTTTTAGTGACGAAAATTTTCGTCGCTAAAGATTGTAAATAATTTTTTTTTTTTTTAAAATAGATAGGTTTACTTTTAGCTACGGAAATTTTCTTAGCAAAAAATTGTGGATGGGACTTTTAGCGATCAAAATTTCGTCGCTAAAGGCTATAAACAAATTTTCAAAAAAATCGATAGGTTTACTTTTAGCTACGAAATTTTTCGTAGCTAAAAAACATGTATGAAACTTTTAGCGATGAAAATTTTCATCGCTAAAGGGTGTTTTGAATTTTTCAAAAAACATAAAGTCGAGACGTTTCCTTTTGGCGACGAAATTAATTTCGTAGCTAAAGGGGGCCTTTTAGCAACGAAAAGTTTCATCGCTAAAGGGTGTTTTGAATTAAAAAAAAAAAAATCGCGCTGTCTTGGAAAAGTTTGCAGTAATACTTTTACCAATGAAAATATTCGTCGGTAAAAGTGTTTTTCCTACTGTAAAAATGTATATATTTTTGTAATAATGTAAAAATATTTTAACTTTTAAAAATTTTTGTTGGTAAAAATGTGTGTGTTTGTGTGTGTGTGTGTGTGTATATATATATATATGTTTAGTTTTTATATCATATGAATGGAAATTTATATATATATATATATATATATATATATATATATATATATATATTTGAAAGGTAATATTTAAATGATTTGTAATATCACATAAAATAGAATACTGAAAAGTTTAGAAATTTTAACTATGTTTAAGAAAAATTTTGAGAACAAAATAATGTTTTAAACGAAAAAAATCGGCACTTTGAAATTTTTGAGAAAAAATTAAAATATGAAATTTTTTTTGAGCTTTTGAAAATAAAAAATCAAAATTTGTATTTTAAATATTTTTGAAATATTTTATAATAAAAATGATATTTGGTTAAAAGAGTAAAAAAGTATATATACATTTTGAAAAAAAAAGGTTATTTTTAAAAGGAAATTAAAATTTATTTGTGAAAAATAAAATTACTAAATTATTAGGCACATCCACTAATTGAAGCTTTAATCATTTTTGGACAATCTAATCAGTTCAAATTGAAGAGTAAATAACTTCAGATGTTTAAATCAAATTTCACTAAAATTGTTGATCAATCTTGTATGCCCAATATCTTTCTCATATGTAGCCTGATTGAGGTTCGAAAATTATTCATATGATAATTTCAACCAGACGTTGAGAAGCTTCTAAAATTATTCATTTGAGTTTGGTATGATTTGCATCTTCTAAAATTCTATATTGACAGTAGAAAATGCTAGCAAATCGTAGAGCTTTGCTAAGCGCACACGCGTGTGCAATTAAACTTGTGTACATGCCACACATATGCCAGCATGACACATACATGCTAGATCTCATCCATCCATCAGGTTGGTCCTACTCTGTATATTTTTTTTCTTCAAAATAAAATCTGATCCAATGAGTATGTGGGCCTCAGTTTGGAAACAGCGGATGGGTTAGAAAACTTCAACCAAGTTTTCCAGAGCCGTACTGTTTTAAAACAAATTATGGCCCACATAACACGTGGACCAATCGGATTCTTAAATTAAGTTATTATTATTGTGTTTCTGTTCTGATGGATGGACTGGATCTCAGATCTATTGTGCCATGCTGGCAGATATATGGCATGTATGGGATGATCAGATGTATGAACGAGATGGTTGGATGTTGGATGAATGGATAGTATGGTTGGATGGATGGATGCATGGATGCATGGATTTATATTTGGATGACTGGATATATAGATGGATGGAATGATTGGATTGATGGATTGATGAATGTTTGGATGATTATATGAGATGAATGGATGGTTTAATGGAGGATGCAATGGTTGGATGGGGGATGAGATGAATGAGACTCCAATGGGCCACTAAGGGGCCAACGAGATGTATGAATTGTATCCACACTGCCCATCCATTTATATGTATCATTTTAGAGTATGACCCCAAAAATAATGAAGATTTAAGGCTCAAATGGTCCACAAAGTGGGGATTAAATTCCTACCTTTGAAAAATTCTTGGGGGCCACAAAAGTTTTTTATTAAGATGATATTTACTTTTTCACTTCATCCAGGTGTATATGACCATATCAACAAGTTGGATGACAAATAAACAATATGGTGGACCCTAAAAAGGTTTCAATGGTGGCCATCCTTAGAACCATTTCCTATGGTGTGGTCCACTTGATACATAGATATGAAAATTTTTTTAATCTACTATAATCTGAAATGATATGAAAAAATGGATGGACAGTGTGGATACAATTCAAACATCTCTCCGAATTGATGGACGGTGTGGATACAAAACACACATCAAGGTGAAACACATATAACTAGTGACGTCACTTCAGTAGGAGTCTTGCGGAAACAGATTGGCTATTCCCCTTACCACCAGCCAATGGCTGGTGGTCGGTGCTCTGTGTGCCCCACCATGATGAATGTATTTCATCCATGCCGCCCATATATTTTTTTTATATCATTTTATGATATGAGATGAAAAAATGAGGCATATCCCAATCTAAAGTGGACCACAGTGTTGAATGAATGTCGACCATTAAAATTTTTTTAAGGGCGATAAAAGTTTTGGATCAAGCTGATCTTTATTTTTTCCCCTTCATCTGGGTCTATATGACCTAATCAACAGATCAGATGTCAAATAAATAGTACAGTGTGCCTTAGGAGGATTTTAATGGTGGATATCCAATCACTATTGTTTTCCTATGGTGTGGTCCAAATTATATTTATATCCCATCCATTTTTGGGGTAAAGACCTAAAATGATCTGTAAAAATGGATGAATGGAATGGATGAAATACATACATCATGGTGGGGCCCACAGAGCACCAACCACCAGACCAACTGATTGGCTACTCCCCCTGACACCAGCCAACGACTAGGGTCGGTGCTATGTCGGCCCCACCATGATTTATGTGTTTCATCTATGTCATCCATCTATTTTTAGGGATCATTTTATGGTATGAGTCCAAAAATGAGGTATATCCAAATCTCAAGTGGACCACATTACTGGAAACAGTTTTGAATGAGGGTCTGAAAGGGCTAAGCTATATGCCCTAGAGGGGGGGTGAATAGGGTAATGCCAAATAAAACTTAAAACAGCGGAATAATAAAAGATATAAATAACAATGCTGGAATAATGACAATCTCAAAGCACATGAAATATGAGAATGATACTAAATCTTGTTCTAAGGACAACCTTACACCAAAACCAATGGCTTATGGTAGGACAACCTTATTTCTAGAACAAATAGCAATCACAAATGATATGGCAAATAAATCAAGAATAACTTACAGAAATAAATCCAAAGTTATTACACCATCCAATCACACTTGCTTGAAATGAAAATTACAACATTCATCCACAAAAGCAATTCACAATACTGAAGGAATAAATGAATAAAGAAATCAAGCACATCCACAACACAACGATATATAATGGTTCGCCTGTGTGTTCACCAACTGTTAGCCAACACCACACACGTGATTACTCCACTCTAAAATATCCTCACACAGGGGATATTAGCATGCACTCTCAAAAATAGGTTTTCACACGTTGACCCAAAACCTTCACAATTGTGTCTTTTTATCTCGGGCTTACACAATCCAAAAACCCCCACAATCTGAGTTTTCTGGCTCTCCTCAGATAACCAATACAATGAGATTTTTCTGGCAAATCTCACACAAAATCAGAGAAAATAAATTACAAAGTAAAATACCTGGATCTCCTTTTGAAGTAGCCCAGTAGAACCAATCGGAGTAGATGTATGATACGTCGTTCAATGTCCAATACTCACTTAAAGAATGGTTCTATGTCTAATTGATTTTAGATTAAATCAAGAAGAGCAAGGTCTATTTGATTTTAATCCGAGAAGAAGGAATATCACAAGTTCCTCTTTTCTAAATGAGATTGGAATGCGGATCAGAATCACAATAGAAAAATGCTATCAAAAGGAATATTAAATATGCACAATAGCTTAAAAAAAATAATCACAACTTATCTCAGAGTATAGCCTTAAATCGCTTGAATTGAATGGAATGGACTGAATAAACTCTGAAATTCGTGCATTATTTATAGCCTAAAAAATCCCATCTTCGACTGGTCTTAGGATCCCTAGGACCAGTCGTAGCATCAAAGATTTCGAAAGATTTTCGCGGGATAAGATTAGTTGTACTCACGACTGGTCTTAGGTAACCTACGACCGGTCGTGGGCCACCTACGACTGGTCATGAGTCACCTACGACTGGTCGTAGGACTCGAGATAGGTTACTAGAGTTCAAGTCATAGGACTATGACCCGTCGAAGGATGAGTCGTAGAACTTCCCAGGACTGGTCGAAGCAAGTCCAGGACTGGTCGAAGGATAACTAGGAAATTCTGAAAATCTGTAACAACCTAGGACTGGTCCTGAGAAACCTAGGACTGGTCGAAGCAAAGCTAGGGCTGGTCTTAGAACAGTTATAACAAGCATATTAAAATATTCGAATTATGTATCCAGAATAACCTATCATACAAACCAACCTAAGGTCAATCTAAGGTCAAACAAACCTTGAAGTGAGATGGACATTGAAGTCTTGAATGTCTGTATTCTCTGATGATCTTGAAGTAGAAGCTTGAATCGAGTTGACGACATTCTAGAGCTTGGTATATTCTTGACTTGTCTTGATGAAGTCTTCTAATCTTGAACTTGTTAGAAACAAACTTGAAGTCTTCTATTCTTGTAGACTTCATCCATGACATGTCTTGCAAACATTCTTCATTTATGATCTTGTCTTGAAGCAGTGTGTAGTCACAAACAAGAAACACAAGAAGTACAAGACATATAGGTTTTGGCACTACAAAATTTGACAACCAAAGGGATATGAAATCATAGCACTAACAATCTCCCCCTTTGTCAAATTTGTGACAAAACACATTTATAAATATAAGAGTAAAATGAAGAAAGAATCATGAGCCATCAGAGCCATCAAAAATACTCTACTCCCCCTAAGTGAGTATAAACAATCACTCAACCATATTCAATTACTCACTCTCTCCCTTTCTCCCATTCTCCCCCTTTCCATACTACTCCCCCTTTTTGTCACAAAATAACAAGGGAAGGCCGAAGGAGAAAAGAGAACACCACATGAAGAGTCAAGATTAATTATCAAATTAGTACAACACTTCAATGTCATCAATCCAAAACATACAACCAAAGTCATCAACCGTAATAGAAATACAGAATCCATCATATTCAAATAAAAAGGATAATCCACCTAATCAGATCCAGATGAAGGAGCAGGGATGGTTGGATCAATCTGATGTAAGCCCCTATTAATGCGATGAAGATATTTTCGCATATATTTAAATTGCATATCATGGGCTACACTCAGGTTATCAACCTTCTCCTCCAATGCACTTAGACATGCATCATAAGTAGAAGAGGGATCGTAATCAGAATCATTTTGGGAGTCAATTTCAATTTCTTCAAATATATCATCCATATTTATATCCGCCTGTGGAGGAAGATCAGCTGCTTCCCCTTCATTTTCTGCTTCAGTACCTTCACCACCACCTTCATAGAATTGACTAGGAAGCAAATCCAACTTCATCTTATTTAAATTAGTATTATTGAATGAAAGATGATGAATTGGTGCCTCATTCTCAGGTAAAGCAACAAGCATATTTGTGGCTAAACAAGTCATAAGATAACCAAATGGAATATCACTATGACCCGGATGAAGACGAAACTGAATGATAAAATGACATATCAAAGAAGGTAAACAGACAATGATGCCGGATACAACAGAGTGTAATACCGGAACCATGAAGGCAGTCAACTCAGTTTTATTGCCAGACCGAGGATATAAGTTTGAAATGAAGATCCGGTGTAAAACTCTGTATCTGGGTAATAAAAATTTTGAGGGGAGCGCATTTCCTTTATGCGTCCATTGTACTTCCATATTGCATAAATCTCTTGTCAACATTTGTTTTTCCGATTTTGATGGTTTGTCATATAATGTATGGATCAGAATACCTTCATCCTTGACAGGTATATCCATAATACCTGATATCAAATGTCGATCTATTAGAAATTTCCCTTCTCTAGTAGCAATTGAGAACGTTAAATTATCAAGGGAAAAATCAGAGATACATGTAACCATAGATTGTGCAATGGATGGTATGCAGGCCCACCCCAAAACAAAATGTTAGCCCACCCAATGATTCAGGAGAGGCACAATCCCAAATTGTTCAATGTGATTGACACTTACAGGACGCTCAACAATAACTTTACGGCTACGTAAATCCCGTACATCATTGGGATCATCTTCGGGTGACTGAAGGTGCCGTTTTGTTATAGATGTAGATCTAGATGAAGATGGACCACGGGATGTTTTCTTTTTCCCTCTAACATCCATTTTCAACAAGATTTACCAAGGAGCAAGCACAAAGAACACTAGAGGTGGTGGGTTTCTCTAGATCAGAATTTTAGAGAGAAAACCCTAAAAAATCAACAAAAGACGAGATCTAGCTTATGGAATAAGCAAATCAAAGCATAAATCTTCAATAAAAATGAAGAAAAATGACTTATCTTGAAGAAAATCACGAACTCTCAAGACTGGTCGAGCCACGACTCGTCGAAGGAAGAAGAGGAAATGAAGAACAAAGTGATTTTTCCCAAATTATATGATGCTCATGATCTCCACGACCGGTCGACTGCAGTCTACGACCGGTCGAGTCAGGACCGATTGTGTAAGGCAAGAGCCAGTCGAGCATCGACAAAAATAAATATTTTTATGCACAAATTGAAATTTATGCACATAAAAATTCAAAATATAGTACACTATGATACATGCAGACAAGTATATTTAATTTAAAATGCACATACCAAGATCAAATTTCATTTTAGTAAACCTGCTTTTGTCGAGCGATTTAGTAAATATATTAGCAAGTTGGACATCGGTTGGTATATATTCCAAAGAGATAACTTTTTCTTCAACTAATTCACGAATGTAATGATACCTAATGTCAATATGCTTAGTACGCGAATGCTGAATTGGATTTTTGGAAATATTGATAGCACTGGAATTATTACAATGTAAGATCATTGAATCTTGATTAATTCCATAATCACTTAACATGCGTTTCATCCATACGAGTTGAGTACATGCATATCTTCTTTGCATGATATACTCATTTCGGCCTCAAGATGGAAAGCGATATTGAGCTTTGCTTCTTGCTAAACCAAGAAACCAAACAGTTTCCAATGTAAAAACAACCACCACTGGTTGATTTTCTATCATCAATATTACCGGCCCAATCAGCATCTGAATACCCAGCTAATTTAACATTAGTATCAAAAGGATACCAAAGACCCAAATTAGTTGTACTTGCGACATATCTAATAATCCGTTGGACAGTAGTGAGATGTGAATCTTTAGGATTAGACTAATATCTCGCACAAATACCAATGCTAAAAGTGATATCAGGTCTACTAGTAGTTAGATATAATAAACTACCAATCATACTACGGTATAGCTTTGGATCTACATCTTTACATGTAGAGTCTTTTGAGAGTCTCAAGGTTGTACTCATAGGAGTATCAAATTTTTTACCATTCTCAAATCCAAACCTTTTAACCAAGTTTGTAGCATACTTGGTTTGAGAAATGAAGATTCCATCAGGTTGTTGTTTTACTTGTAACCCTAGAAAGTAATTTAGTTCACCAACCATGCTCATTTTGAATCTTGATTTCATCAACTCTGCAAACTCAATAGACATGTTAGAACAAGTTGATCCATAAATAATATCGTCTACATAGATTTGAACCATTAAAATCTCATTATTATGTTTCTTAACAAATAGCGTCTTATCGACACTTCTCACTTGAAAACTATGACTAAGTAAGAATGTAGTCAATTTTTCATACCATGCCCTGGGTGCTTGTTTCAGGCCATAGAGAGCCTTTTTGAGACGAAATACATGATCAGAAAGCTTGGGGTCTTCAAACCCAGAAGGTTGTTCTACATAAACGTCTTTATGTAAATCGCCATTTAAGAAGGCACTCTTTACATCCATCTGATAAATTTTAAACTTTCTAAAGTAAGCAATGGAAATAAACAGTCTAATAGATTCAAGGCGAGCGATTGGAGCAAAGGTTGCATCGTAATCGATGCCTTCAATCTGAGTGTACCCTTTTACAACCAGTCTAGCCTTGTTTCGTATAATATTTCTAAGTTCATCAGACTTATTTTTAAAGATCCATTTTGTTCCAATAATGTATTTATCTTTAGGTCTAGGAACAAGATACCAGACATCATTGTGAACAAATTGATTAACTTCATCCTGCATAGCTACTATCCAATTTTCGTCAGAAAGAGCTTCTTTTACATTGACCGGTTCTATTTGAGATGTAAAACAAACATAATTACATATGTTTTCAAGTTGTTTGCGTGTACGAACTCCAGTGAGAGGGTTTCCAAGGATTTGATTGGTTGGATGATCTTTGTGATCCCTAGGTTCGATTGAGATGAAGAAGTATCTTGATTGTCGATTATAAGAATTTCATCATCATCTGAACTCGGAGCAAGTGTATTCAAATGATCATCAATGACCACATTGATGGACTCTTGAATCACACCTATTCTTTTATTTAGAACCCTATAGGCTCGACTGTTTAAGGAATATCCAAGGAAAATACCTTCATCACTCTTCGAATCAAATTTTCCCAAATTTTCACGATCTCGTAAAATGTAACACTTATTGCTAAAAATTCAAAGTATTTGTGATGAGGGTTTCTTTTCGAACCATAACTCATACGCAGTCTTATTTTCAGATTTACTAGTATAAACACGATTAATAATGTAGCAGGCAGCACTAATTGCTTCAGCCCAAAGATTTTTGGAGAGCTTCATACTATTTAACATGACATTGGCCATATCCTGAAGCACTCTATTTTTTCTCTCAACTATACCATTTTTTTGAGGAGTTTTGGGCGCAGAGAATTCATGTAATATTCCCTGATCGCTACAGAATTTCTCAAAACTGCTATTTTTGAATGCAGAACCATAATCACTACGGATCTTATAAACTTGAGAACATTTTTCATTTTGGATTCGTTTGATGATCTTCTTTACTTCATCTAGGGTTTCAAAATTTTCTTTTAAGAACGATACCCATGTAAATCTAGTAAAGTCATCTACGATAGTCAAGATGTATTTTTTGCCACCTCGACTCTCCGTTCTAGTTGGTCCAATGAGATCCATGTGGAGAAGCTTGAGAGGTCTAGATGTGGTATTGGAGTTCACTTTCTTGTGAGAGCTCCTAATCTATTTGCCCAACTGGCATTCACCACATATTTTGTCTACTTTTTGTAATTTGGGTAGACCTCTTATAAGTTCTCTCTTGCTCAATCTAAACAAGTTCCGGTAGTGTACATGTCCAAGGCGTTTATGCCATAATTCAGTCTCATCTGTATGGACCATGTAACACGATTGAGTAGATGAGCTAGCATCACTAACGATGAAGCAGTTTTCAGAAGTTCTGCGACCAGTTAATATAACAGAGCCCTCTTTATCAATAATCTCACAACCTTGATTAGAAAACTTTACATTATGGTTGTTGTCGCATATCTGAGATATACTCAGTAGGTTGTGTTTCAAGCCCTCAACATACAATACATTTTTAAATAAGGGAAGGTTATAAAGCTGAACCGTACCTTGGCTAATGATTTTGCAATTGCTTCCATCACCAAAAGTGACTGACCCATCAGTCCTATCTTTTAGATTGATGAATAAAGCTTTGTCGCTTGTCATATGCCTGGAGTAACCACTGTGAAGGTATCACTTTGAATGGCTTGTAGCTTTGAAAGCAGTGTAGGCAACCAAGCAGTCAACTTTAGGAACCCATTTCAATACTGTTTTGGGTTTAGGAGTGTAGTTGGACTTTTTCTGTCTGTTGTTATATGAATGACCTATAGAGTTAAATTTCAATAGCTCCTTGAGAAGATCAATAATCTTTTCAACCAAAGGATTTCGGTTTTGAAGATTGAAGTTGGAATGGCTATTTTTAGATTTTTGAAGGGTCCTCGAATTTTTTGAAAAACCTTGATAAGTATTCTTTACTTTTGAGTTCGAAGACACTCCTTTCACAAACTTAGGAGAAAAATTCTTTTGTTTAGGAGAGGTATTCTTATCATAACCCAACCCGGATCTATTGCCACATTTTCTTGATTCGGATAATAATTTTTCTAATTTAGGATCACCTTGGGCATATCTCCAAGTGTCTTTGAAACTAAAAAGAGAAGCTACTTCATTTTTGAGTTTCTCGTTCTCGGTTTTCAAATCATCAACTTGGGAGGTTTTGATTTTTAAATCACATTTGGTCTTTTCAAAAAAATCAGAAATATGAGATTTTTCTAAAAAAAGAGACTCATAATCTTCTTTAAGTTTAGAAAATTTTTCCTTTTGTAATTTAAGCTTGACAGTAATTTTACAACTCTTCTTATAAAGGGCATTGTATGCATCCTGAAGATCATCTTCATTGTCGCAATCACTATTCAGATTCTCTTCGCTAGTTACTTCATCATAATCTGAAAAAGTGACTTTGGCTAGAGTCATAAGGGCTTTAATATCATCTCCCGACTCGTTTTCAGAATCTTCTGATTTCAAAGAGGATTCCGAATCAGATGATTCATCCCAAGTAGCCAACATACTCTTCCTTTTTAATTTGTCCTTTTTAGGACATTTGTTAGCCAAGTGCCCATACTCTTGACAATTGTAACATTGACTATCTTTCAAAGATTTTCGAGCTCTAGGTTTAGATTGTCTCTTATCATTTGATTTTTAAAAATCTACTTTTTTCTTATTTTTGAAAATTTTATAAAACCTTTTTACAAAAAGTGCCATATCATCTTCGGAATTTTCAAAGTCTGAAGTGCTCTCTTGTGGAATATTTTTAGATGACTTGAGAGCAATTGATTTTCCTTTTGGAGCTTTAAAGTTCAATTCGTAGGTCTGTAAAGAACCAACTAGTTCCTCAACCCTCATGTTCTCCGTATCACGAAGTTCCTGAATTGCAGTTACTTTTGAATTGAAACGTTCAGGAAGTGAGCGTAGTATCTTTGCACACACTTTATTTTCTAGGATTCTATCACCGAGACCCCACATTGAGTTTACAATGTCATTCAATCTAGTGTAGAAGTCCATAAACATTTCATTCTCCTCCATATGAATTTCTTCAAATTTAGTTGTGAGGAGTTGGACTTTAGATTTCTTGACAATAGATGTACCCTCGTGTGTCATTTCTAAGAGATCCCATGCTTGTTTAGCATTTTCACACGAGATGATTCTTTTGAATTCATCTAGTGACAATGCACAAGTAATTGCATTTAGTGCTTTTGCATTGGCACTACTCTCACTTTTCTGAAGTGTGGTCCAAAGGGCATAAGATATTACTTTCATTGATTTTGAACCATCTTCATCAGTTACTTCAGTGATAGGTAGTTTCCATCCATTCATTGTGGCCAGCCACACACTTTCATCCATGGATTTGAGAAAGATTCTCATCCTTGCTTTCCAATAGGCATAGTTTGTGCCATTAAAGGGTGGTGGCCTAGTGACAGATAGGCTATCAAAATTTGACATCTTAATATAGCTTAGATCGTTAGCTCAGGAAATAAATCCAATAAATAAGCAATAAGCACGAGCTATTTGGCTCTGATACCACTTGAAAGGGCCAAGCTATATGCCCTAGAGGGGGGGTGAATAGGGCAATGCCAAATAAAACTTAAAACAGCGGAATAATAAAAGATATAAATAACAATGCTGGAATAATGACAATCTCAAAGCACATGAAATATGAGAATGATACTAAATCTTGTTCTAAGGACAACCTTACACCAAAACCAATGGCTTATGGTAGGACAACCTTATTTCTAGAACAAATTAGCAATCACAAATGATATGGCAAATAAATCAAGAATAACTTACAGAAATAAATCCTAAGTTATTACACCATTCAATCACACTTGCTTGAAATGAAAATTATAACATTCATCCACAAAAGCAATTCACAATAATGAAGGAATAAATGAATATATAAATTAAGCACATCCACAACACAACGATATATAGTGGTTCGCCTGTGTGTTCACCAACTGTTAGCCAACAGCCACACAGAATGCTACTCCACTCCTAATATCTTCACACAGGGGATATTAGCATGCACTCTCAAAAATAGGTTTTCACAGGTTCACCCAAAACCTTCACAAATGTGTCTTTTTATCTCGGGCTTACACAATCCAAAAACCCCCCACAATCTGAGTTTTCTGGCTCTCCTCAGATAACTAATACAATGAGATTTTTCTAGCAAATCTCACACAAAACTAGAGAAAGTAAATTACAAAGTAAAATACCTGGATCTCCTTTTGAAGTAGCCCAGTAGAACCAATCAGAGTAGATGTATGATACGTCGTTCAATGTCCAATACTCACTTAAAGAATGGTTCTATGTCTAATTGATTTTAGATTAAATCAAGAAGAGCAAGGTCTATTTGATTTTGATCCGAGAAGAAGGAATATCACAAGTTCCTCTTTTCTAAATGAGATTGGAATGTGGATCAAAATCACAATAGAATAATGCTATCAAAAGGAATATTAAATATGCACAATAGCTTAAAAAATAATCACAACTTATCTCAGAGTATAGCCTTAAATCGCTTGAATTGAATGGAATGGAATGAATAAACTCTGAAATTCGTGCATTATTTATAGCCTAAAAAATCCCATCTTCGACTGGTCTTAGGATCCCTAGGACCGGTCGTAGCATCAAAGATTTCGAAAGATTTCCGCGGGATAAGATTAGCTGTACTCACGACTGGTCTTAGGTAACCTACGACCGGTCGTGGGCCACCTACGACTGGTCGTGAGTCACCTACGACTGGTCGTAGGACTCGAGATAGGTCGCTGGAGTTCGAGTCGTAGGACTACGACCGGTCGAAGGATGAGTCGTAGAACTTCCCAGGACTGGTCGAAGCAAGTCCAGGACTGGTCGAAGGACAACCAGGAAAATCCGGAAATCTGTAACAACCTATTACTGGTACTGAGAAACCTAAGACTGGTCGAAGCAAAGCTAGGACTGGTCTTAAGATTTCTAGGACTGGTCTTAGAACAGTCATAACAAGCATATTAAAATATTTGAATTATGTATCCAGAATGACCTATCATATAAACCAACCTAAGGTCAATCTAAGGTCAAACAAACCTTGAAGTGAGATGGACATTGAAGTCTTGAAGGTCTGTATTCTCAGATGATCTTGAAGTAGAAGCTTGAATCGAGTTGACGGCATTCTAGAGCTTGGTACATTCTTGACTTGTCTTGATGAAGTCTTCTAATCTTGAACTTGTTAGAAGCAAACTTGAAGTCTTCTATTCTTGTAAACTTCATCCATGACATGTCTTGCAAACATTCTTCATTTATGATCTTGTCTTGAAGCAGTGTGTAGTCACAAACAAGAAACACAAGAAGTACAAGACATATAGGTTTTGACACTACAAAATTTGACAACTAAAGGGATATGAAATCATAGCACTAACAGGGTCAACCATTAAAAACATTTTGGGGGCCATAAAAGTTTTGGATCAAGCTGATCTTTGTTTTTTCTCTTCATCTGGGCTTGTATGACCTAATCAACAAATTGGATGTCAAAGAAATAGTATAGTGGGCCTTAGGAGGATTTTAATGGTGGATATCCAATCACTATTGTTTTCATGTGGTGTGGTCCACCTGAGATTTATATCTCTGTCATTTTTGGGATCAAGCCCTAAAATGATCTTTAAAAATGGATGAACAGAATGGATAAAACACACACATCATGGTGAGGCCCACAGAGACCGACTACTAGCAACGGGGCTGGTGTAAGGGGAGTAGCCAATCCGTTTCCGTTTTTAGGTCGGACATGGATTGCGTCCTACCCCCGCCCGGACGGTAATCTATCAGAGCAGGTCTCTATGGGGCCCACCGTGATGTAAGCATTTTATCCACACCGTTCATATTTTATCCCAGCTCATTTTAGGATTTGAAAAAAATATAATTTGAAGTAGGTTCATAACTCCAGTGGACCACACCAAAGTATGTTGCAGTGATAATGACACCCATTGTTGAAACCTTTCTAAGGGCCACCATGATTTTTTTTTACCATCCAACCTATTAATACGGCCATTTAGACGTGTGGATGAAACGAAAAAATAAATATCAGCTTGATCTGAAACTTCCCCAGCTCCTAATAAGTTTTTAATGATGGAAGTGCAATGCTCAATTTGTGGTCCACTCAAGCTTTATTCCTGCCTAATGTTTTGCATAATACCTTATAATGATCTGAGAAAAAAGATTAGTGGTGTGGATAAAGCACTTACATCACGGTGGGCCCCACAGAGCTCTGCCCGGACGATAAAACACTTTTCTTTTTATTTTCCTTTATGTTTGACCTAATCAACAGGTCGAATAAAAATAAATATTACAGTGGGCACTGAGGTGGGCCCATAAAGTTTTTAATGGTGGGTGTTCAATTACCATCCATTTGGAGAGATCATTTTAGGGCAATGTCCAAAGAACGAGTTAAATCCAAAGTTCCAGTGGACCCCAGCACTGAAAACAGATTGGCTACTCCCCTTACCACCAGCCATCTGTGGGCCCCACCATGATGTATGTATTTCATCCATTTCGTTCATCCATTTTTACTGATAATTTAGGGCTTGATCCAAAAAATTAGAGGGATAGAAATCTCAGGTGGACCACACCACATGAAAACAGTAGTGTTTGGATATCCACCATTAAAATCCTCCCAAGGCGCACTGTACTGTTTATTTGACATCCAATCTGTTGATTAGGTCATACAGGCCTAGATTAAGGGAAAAAACAAAAATCAGCTTGATCTAAAACTTCTATGGCCCCCAAAATGTTTTTAATGATCGACGCTCAATAGTGTTTTCTGATTATGTGGTCCACCTAAGATTTATTTCAGGCTCATTTTTTGGGATCGTACACAAAATGATGTTATGAAATGTATGGACAACGTGGATGAAATAAATTGATCATGGTGGGGCCTATAAAGCGATACTAGGTCCAAAGTTCAAGTTAACGTTTTCAATCTACTGATTTTTCATTGTGAGTCTTGCATTTTATGTAAAATGGTGTTGACTCGTCCATAACAATAGTGGCCAAGATATAGAGTTATCCAGACCATCGAAATAATTGGTCTAGTTGTAAATAGTAAATATTTATAATTTTATTTTGTAAAACGATCTTAACCATCCAAAAAATGGTCCCATGCATGTACGACCATTAATAGAGTTGGTGTTATAAATAATGGTAAACTCACAATATACGGATTTGAAATTTTTATCTTCTTTAAAAGATGAAAACCATCAAACACCCTCTCCTCTTTTCCTATTTTCCCTCTTTTCCTCATCTTCTATCCACGAGAAACCCTCTCTTTCCCTCTCTGCTGTGAAAAGCCATGGCAGCAACAACAACAACAGCTGTAGCAGAAGCTTCTTTAGGATCTAGCGGTGGAGGAGGATACGCAGATTCCTACATCAGCACCGTGATTAGCTTGACATCTAAATGCAAAATCAGATACGAAGGCGTCCTCTACAACATCAACACCGATGAATCCAGCATCGGTTTGTGGAACGGTACTCTCTCTCCCTCCCAATTTTTTTCTCTAGATTGGGGTTTTTAGGGTCTGGAAGGGTTTTTGGTATATAGGTTTTGATTTTTGTTGGATTTGGGGATATGGGTCTTGTTAAATCTGAGGTGAGATTTATTGGGTTTTTAGGAATTTATTTTCTTTTCTTTTCATTTTATACAGGTTTTGAGTGTATTTTTCAGTGTTTATATATATATATATATATATAATTTTATAACCAAGAAATTTTTATTTATTTATAGAAGATTCTGTATGGTCGGTGGAATGAAAATGTTGAATATATTTTTTTATGTTTTTTCTCTTAATTTTTAATTGGGTGGTGAATTGGAATAAAAATAGAAGTTATTTTCCCATATGAGAATTGAAAAATGTTGCATTTGATGTATGTGGTTAAGGGCATGTTTGGGTGTTTGAACAAATTGAATTGGAGTAATCGGATTCGGGGTTGGAACATTTTGATGTATAGACAACGGTTGTAGTCCTTTTTTCCTTTTCATTTGATCTTGAAAAAGAATTAGATTTCCTCAAAAAGATAATAAATAAAAACAGAAATTCAGGACTCACAATCCATTTTACGGTGACGATCCATTAAAGGCCACGGGTAAGGATGTCATTATCGGCTAGAGTATTTTCAGCCATGGATATGACTATCTTGATGGATGGTGTGGATTCACTCCACGGTTGCCATGTGTAAGGATTTGGGCATTGAATGCACATTTTTGATCAACCGGCATCATAACTAGGCAAAACTTCCTGCCGAAGGAAGCAGGGTGGGGCCCATCGTGATGTTTGAGATAAATCCCCATGTTCATCCGATTTTACAAATCATTTTAGGATACTATCCAAAAAATGATGCAAATCCAAAACTCAAGCAGGCCATACGACAAAGGATCGAATGCCTATAGTGGGTCACAGAAGTTTTAGATCTGGCTAATTTTTATGTTTTCAGTTCATCGCAATAAGAATGACCATATTAACAGTATAGATAGCATATAAATATCAGTGGACTCAGGAAGGTTTCAATGGTAAGCATTTACTTACCAGCTTTTTCCTGTTGTGTGGCACACTTGAGTTTTGGATTTGTATCATTTTTATGACCATATTAACAGTATAGATGGCATATAAATATCAGTGGACTCAGGAAGGTTTTAATGGTAAGCATTTACTTACCAACTTTTTCCTGTTGTGTGGCCCACTTGAGTTTTGGATTTGTATCATTTTTATACCCGTGTACTAACATGATCTGGATAAATGGATTGGCAGGATAGATTCCCATAAACATCACGATGGGGCCCACCTTGCCCCTGTATCTGGAAGTTCCAATGAAAAGCTCTCTCTCTCTCTATATATATATATTGATTTTTTTTTTAATGTTTTTATGTTATTTCTGGTTGTGGATATTATAATCTCATTAAATAAGTTAGGTGTTTCTTAGAATTTTAGTACATGTAGGAAAAATCCTGATTTGGGTTTTCCTACATGTATATCATGGTGGGTCCCATCGAACCCCTGTCAGGGCTGAGTTACAACGTAATCCGCACCATCGTGACATTCATGTATGGATGCGGATTAACTTGTCCTAGGACTGTTATTGTGATGGTTGTACCTTTTATTTTGATTTTTATAGGAGGGGAGCTTTTCATTGGAACTTCCTGCTATAAATAGTGGATTCTTCAAACTTCTTGACCCGACTTGAATCACTCCAAAAGGCATCCACAGTCATGCCAAGCCATGATTTTCCTTTCAAAGAAGCCACAGGTTCTCTCAATTATTCTGAAAAATTGCAGCTGATAAAGCCAAATTTTCAATTTCCTAGTGTTAATGTTTCTTTCTCTTGGTCTTTTGTTATTGGAATAGGAGCAGATTTGCATCAGGTATGTCTGGTTCTCAGTTGGGCCATACATGGGCATCAAATCTAGATTACTAGTTGACTCGGTTTCCATTCTTACCATACATACGTGGCTCATCTCAAAAATAGAACCAACCTGATTTTTCTAGCCGCAGCACATACATGGTGGCAACCACCAGATAAATTGGATCTTGCATACATGTAGGGATGGTAGTAATTAGAATCCTACTCACACACTTCTTATTGTAATTGGTGCATTCTTGCACATGTAATTGATGCATTCAATTGTGAAAGGATTTATGACCCACACCTCTCCTTATTCAGCAATTAAAACACTAAAACCAGAAAACAGAAAGAAAGAACCAAAATTAAAGAGAAAAATGAAAATTAAACCAAAATTGGACACATGCCATGATGGTTTGTGATCTGAATTTTTTGTGAGGAAACTTGTTTGACAGTCATGTTGAAGGTGATACTTTTGTCCTTCTGTATCATATGTATGCAACTGATGCTTGATGTGGAAATCTAGCCGTTTTGAACCTTCACTAATTGCATAAGTGGTTGAACCAGCTTTGTATGTTACACATAATTTGTCATCCACTAGTTTCTATAAATGAAGATAAGAGGATTGATCTTAACAGTATGGTCGTCATACACATAGACAGACAATGCTTGTAATATATTTTTATGAGTACTTTGTAATTTTGGAGTCCTTGGTTAGGGTTTGGGCTGAAAGTACGAGTGCTGGAGCCAACGCTTTCAGAGTCCGAACTCATTCTTTTGAAAAATAGAAAAATGGGAATATTAGTAAATATGAATTTTCTTGTTAAGAAGAAAATGGAAGGTAAAGAAGAGATATAATTGAAACTTTGCATTGTGAAAAGTAATATTAACCATCTTACATCCTCGTTGAATTTGACGTCCAAGAAATGGACCTTTTCCAAAAAACCAGGGATTTAAAACCATTAAATCCTTCTCAGAAATCTGAGTTTATTGAACTAAGTTGAATTATTATAATTCAATTTTGTTGAATATCCAAACACAAGGTTTCCATGAATTAGGCAAATGAATTCATTCTAACACATTTTGTTGAATATCCAAACGCAAGGATTTATTATTTATTATTTATTATTATTATTATTATTATTATTATGCAATAGCTTTTCAGAATTCATATGTAGGTGCATACTTATGCTCATTCACATCGATTTTGACTATCTTTCTTAAATTTCTTTGGTTTTTCTAATTTTTGTAGCTTTTCAGAATTCATATGTAGGTGCATACTTATGCTCATTCACATAGATTTTGACTATCTTTCTTAAATTTTTTTATTTTTTCTAATTTTTGTATCTAATTTTGAATTTTTAGACCATAAAACAAGATTCGAGGTGCCGTCAACCATGCTAACAGAATCCTCCAGGTCAGATTGATGATTGAATCTGATTTTATTTAAATGATCTTGATAATCCATTTTATTTAAATGAGCAGACCCGGATGTGCATCGGAGCTTTCTGGATGTTGAACGAGGGTCCCTGGAATGTGGGAACCGCTGTTATGACCATGATGAAGCTGTCCATTTCTTATGAACAACATTGGAGTGGCCTAGCCATTTGGACAGGCTGTGTTTATATCTGTATTTGCTCGAAATTGATGGAGCAGACCCGGATGTGCGTCGAAGCCATCCGGATGTTGAGCGGGGGTCCATGGAAGGTGGGAACCACTATTATGACCATGATGAAGCTGTTCATTTCCTATGGACAGCATTGGAGTGACCTGGCCATTTGGACAGGCCGTGTTTATATCTGTACTTGCAGGGACTACACCCTTAACCTATAAATAAAACCTAATCTCAAATCCTTAAACCTATAACTACAGCCTAAACCTATAACCTATAACCTAAACCTATAACCTAAATTCAATTCCCTAAACTCTAACCTACAACCTAACCTAAACCCATACTTATAACCTAAATCTATTTTCAAATCCTAAAACCTATAACCTAAACTCAATTCCCTAAACCTTAACCTATAACCTAATCTAAACCTATACTTATAACTTAAACCTATTCCTAAATCCCAAAACCTATAACTATAACCTAAACCTTAACCAAAAACCTATAACCTATAACCTAAACTCAATTCCCTAAACCTTAACCTACACCTAACCTAAACCTATACTTATAACCTAAACTTATTCTCAAATCCCAAAACCTATAAACCTAAACCTTAACCTTAACCTAAACTTATAACCTATAATCTAAACCTATAACCTAAACCTAAACCTACACTTATAACCTATAACCTAAACCTAAACCTAAAACCCAAACGTAAACCCGATCTCGAACCCGAACTCGATTTCCTAAACCTAAACCTTAATGTATTGTCAAATCCACGAACCTAAACCTATAACCTAAAATCAATTCCCAAACCCTTAACCTATAACCTAACCTAAACTTAAACCTATAATCTACACTTATAACCTAAACCTAAACCTATAACCTTAACCTAAACATAAAACCTAAACCTAAACCTATACTTATAACCTAAACCTATTCTCAAATCCCAAAACCTATAACCTAAACCTAAACCTTAACCTAAACCTATAACCCAAAACCTAAACCTATAACCTAAAACCTAAACCTAGACCTACACTTATAACCTATAGCCTAAACCTAAACCTAAAACCCAAGCGTAAACCCGATCTCAAACCCAAACCCGATTTCCTAAACCTAAACCTTAATGTATTCTCAAATCCCTAAATCTAAATCTACACCTAATCCTAATCTCAACTCCCTAACCTAAACCTAAACCTAAACTTGAAAACCCAAACCTAAACCCGATCCCAGAACCCGAACCCGATTTCCTAAACCTAAACTTATAATCTTAACCTAAACTTATTCTCAAATCTCAAAGCCTATAACCTAAACCTAAACCTATATAACCTTAACCTAAACCTAAAAGTTAACCTATAACCTAAACCATAACCTATAACCTTAACTTATAACCTAAACCTATAACCTAAACTCAATTTCCTAAACCTTAACCTATAACCTAACCTAAACCTAAACCTATAACCCGAACCCGATTTCCTAAACCTAAACCTTAATGTATTCTCAAATCCCTAAACCTAAACCTACACCTAATCCTAATCTCAACTCCCTAACCTAAACCTAAACCTAAACTTGAAAACCCAAACCTAAACCCGATCCCGATCCGAACCCGAACCCGATTTCCTAAACCTAAACTTATAACCATAACCTAAACCTAAACAAAACCTTAACCTATAACCTAAACTCAATTTCCTAAACCTTAACCTATAACCTAACCTAAACCTAAACCTATAACCCGAACCCGATTTCCTAACCCTAAACCTTAACTTATTCTCAAATCCCTAAACCAAAGCCTACACCTAATCCTAATCTCAACTCCCTAACCTAAACTTAAACCTAAACTTGAAAACCCAAACCTAAACCAGATTCCGAACCCGATTTCATAAACCTAAACTTATAACCTTAACCTAAACCTATTCTCAAATCCCAAAACCTATAACCTACACCTGAACCTATATAACCTTAACCTAAACCTAAAACTTAACCTATAACCTAAACCTTAACCTATAGCCTTAACTTATAACCTAAACCTATAACCTAAACTCAATTTCCTAAACCTTAACCTATAACCTAACCTAAACCTAAACCTAAACCTATAACCCAAATCCGATTTCCTAAACCTAAACCTTAATGTATTCTCAAATCCCTAAAACTAAACCTACACCTAATCATAATCTCAACTCCCTAACCTAAACCTAAACTTGAAAACCCAAGCCTAAACCCGATCCCAAACCCGAACCTGAACCCGATTTTCTAAACCTAAACTTATAACCTTAACTTAAACCTATTCTCAAATCTCAAAACCTATAACCTAAACTTGAAAACCCAAACCTAAACCCAATTCTGAACCTAAACCCGATTTCCTAAACCTAAACTTATAGGTTATAGTTCAGGTTTAAGTTTAGGTTTTAGGTTTAGGTTTAGGTTATAGGTTATAGGTTATAGGTTTTTAGGTTTAGGTTAAGGTTTAGGTTTAGGGTATTTTTGTTTATGATGTTAAGCTTATATGTATTTATGCGTGAATGAATGTGATGTGGATAAGATTGTTTGTGTTTGGATGAATGTAGTTTATGTTTGGATGGATTTACTAGTTTGTGTTTAGATGGATGCGAATGTGAATATGATGAAATATAATATATAACAGTTGTATATCAGGATGAATATGATGAAATATATTGTAATAAGTGTATATCAGGAATTTTGTGCTGGAATATTTTTTTTTTTTAAACAGACTTTAACAACGAAAATTTTCATAGCTAAAAGTTATGCAAATATTTTTTAGCGACGAACATTTTCGTAGCTAAAAGTTGTGCAAATATATTGTAGCAACGAAAATTTTCGTAGCTAAAAGTTTTGCAAAATATTTTTAGCGACGAACATTTTCGTAGCTAAAAGTTTTGCAAAATATTTTTAACGACGAAAATTTTCGTAGCTAAAAGTTATGCAAATATTTTTTAGCGACAAAAATTTTCATAGCTAAAAGTTTTGGAAAATATTTTTAGTGATGAAAATTTTCGTAGCTAAAAGTTTTGAAATTATTTTTAGCGACGAAAATTTTCATAGCTAAAAGTTTTACAAATATTTTTTAGTGACGAAAATATTCGTCGCTAAAAGTTTTATAATTATTTTTAGCAACGAAAATTTTTGTAGCTAAAAGTTTTGCAAATATTTTTTAATGAAGAAATTATTCGTCGCTAAAAGTTTTGTAAAAGTTTCTTAATGACGAAAATTTTCGTCACTAAAAAGCTTCCCTTTGGCGACGATTAAAATTTTTCGTCACTAAAAAGCTTCCCTTTGGCAACGATTAAAATTTTTCGTCACTAAAAACCATTTGCTTCGGTCTGTTAGGGATGAATTTAGCGACGAAAATTTTCATTGCTAAAACTTTTTAGCTATGAAAATTTAGCTTTTAGCAATGAAAATTTTCGTCACTAAAGGTGAGATTTCTTGTAGTGTGAGTCTTAGCGGATCATGGACCATGGTTGTAACGGGTCTTTCACATTGGAAGGGGTACCTTAGATTCAAGCAGTAGTGTCCATACTTCGTAAACACACAATAGGCCAATCGGTTATTTGACAAGTTCAATTGGTACGAGCACACGCTGAATTAACCGACATGGAGTGCATAAGCACTCTACGTGGCCTAACCACTGTCGACAATCATCGTAAGACTCGGATTCACCGAACATATCAAATGTGGCAAGACTAATTCCGCCACTCAAACAAAAACTATTACCGATTGCTTGGACTATGTAGTAGTCCCAATCATACTCAAATGTAGTATGTGGATATATGTGATAATCATATAAGCATTTTTAACAACCAATCCAACTACAACGCTCATTTGAGCATTTTATCAAACATATTGAACATGTTACCAAACATTGCATTTCATCCATAAATCGTGTAGACGAAATTCAGATTTCATGAAGGAACTATACATATGGATGAGGTGATCGAGAATCCTATCTCGATACCCTTGATAAACACAATCCATCAACAATTTCTCATTCAGACATTTTATCAAACACTTAAACTACATATTACGAAATACATAGACTAAATTAGTTATGACATGAATTAAGCAATTTCCTACACAACATAGGTTATAAAGCATATAACAAACATGGATCTTAGATTAGAAATCATGACAAGCACAAATCACAATCTCACATTCATTCAAACATTTTATCAAACACTTAGGCTAGCCTTTACCCAATATATAAACTAGGTTAGTTACAACACTTATCTTAGCAAATCCTTACATAGAGAGGTCAGCATGCATAAGACAACGATGAATCATAGTTTACTAGTCATAGCAAACACAAATCATATTTACATGTTCATACAAACATTTCAACAAACACATGAGATGCATATTTTGTACTACATAGTTCACACATGTATATTATATCGACAACGGCGTATCTAAGACAATATGACAGTAATTAAGTCAGACATAAATCATTAGCTGACATTGAAAGCCTTAAAAACCATAACCTAAATGTTTATAATCTGCACCTTTCGTCAAAATACCCGATTTGAACTCAGTTCTAACACAACGTTCCCGAAAATGGAACGACGGTACCTATACGATGAAATAGGTTAACTATTTCATCGATTATTCTATTTGGATTCTGAAATCAAGATGAGGGTTAGGATTTCTTACCCAAATCGCAACTGAAGGTGATCGTGTAGCGAGGCGGGAAGGTGAATCGAGGCGTGGAGTTGTGGGAGAGAATCTCAGCAATGATCTCTAACTCTTTCTCCTCTCCTCACACTTTTCTCTTCTTTTCTCTCTTCTCTCACCTAGGGTTAGAGAATTTCGTATGGAATGGGAATGAGGTGGTTTAAGGGCATTATATAGGCTTAAAAGTGGTTTAAATGGCCCCAGGACCATGGTAAACTTATTTCATAACCAAAGGGTGCCTGTTTCTGATGAACGGGTCCCATCTGGAGGTCCATTGTTCAGATACTTCATGGAGCAAGTTCCCTGACCATGGATCAACCGTGACGGACCTGTATTAGATCAACGGTCGTCGTCACTCAATCAGGGCCACAAGTATATGGATATGTGTAAGAAAAATTTTCCTGATCCATGGGTGAAGTTTGGTCAGAATCTAATAGTCTAAAGTTTTCAATTTCCCTCGCAAGCGAATAGTCCAATTCACTTAAGTTCGGGTTCATTTTCTAAAGATATTCACGTTTCTCACACACCTTGTTCAAGGCTCAAGTTGTACGTTTTTGGATACTATTTGGGTTCGATTCCCATGTTGGTTGTCAAGCCCAATAAGGCAGTCAATACCCTATAGTTTTGCGGTCATTGGACTTTCGACGTGCGGTCCAAGTCCGATACGGAGTTTCAATGTACTCCCGAGAGCAACTGGGTTTTGGGATTTCCAGTAGGTTTGTAAGGGACATTGAGTCAATGATATTAATGATTTTGGGTCTTGTCATTTGTGGAAATTGTAGTTCGAGTTAAATCCACCACTTATTTAGTTTAGTACTTAACTAAATTCCGACCTAATTATGATAGAATAAGGTCCTAGGGTAGTTCTATGTCCCCTTTTGGTACTTTATTTAGTATATTATTTTAATATATTTTCTAGTAGTTAGTCATCAAGTCTACTTTATCTCCACCAAATTTCATTAGATTTCATTGTCTAGAAAATTTCTAAAAATTCTAGAAGTAGCAGCTGTCCGAACTAATAATTTTTAAATAGTTGTCACATCAACCTAGATTTAACTATATTAAAATTTCTATTTTATTTTTCAATTATTTTTATATAACACTAGACTTATCAAGCTTCGATCTGCCTTTTGAATCACCTAAATCAGAGTTATATTGAGGGAGATATGAAATTTTGAAGTTGGTCAAAAAGTGCAGAAAATTGCAGTGAGGGTCCACCGAATTTCGTTGCACTAGCGGTGCGCCGCTGACCGGGCGGTGGCACCGCACGCCCTCTATCATGTCTAGTGGTGATTCTGCCACCTGATATTAGAAACAGGTGTATTTTTCAAAATAGAATGAGTTATTTGACGTGCAATATATGATTTTGGGGTAGGAGAAGCTAATCTATCTAAATAACCTATTTATTTTATGAGATTCCATAAGGTTAATTGTCAAAAAACCATTTTATTTATATATTTACTATTTATAGTAATTTTAAGTTTAAGTATTGTTCTTCATCATTTAAACTTTAGGATTAGTGTCTAATATGAAAATACTTAGAAAAATTTAAAGAATAAGGTGGTGAAAGGTGAGATTTTGGATGAAAATTGGTTGAAAAGGGGATTTGAGACTTTTGGGATTGAGTTTTGAGAAGTCGATAAGGTGTTATGATAGACCCATTGCCCAAGGATGTCCATCTCTAAGTTGGGAAAAATTCAGGACGTTACAATCTATCCCCCTTAAAAAATAATTTCGTCCCTGAAATTGTCAAAGGCTAATACGTAAAGATTTTATTATTTCATTTAACTAAGTTTTATTGATTTCAAGTTTATGTGTGGTAGAGTGTATACTATCTATGCTAGTCTGGCTCATTTTAGTCTACCTCCCTTAAAACTTTTTCTCCCTAAAATTGGTCTCTATTAAGTTCGTATTTAACAAGCACATTTGTGGATACACCGACCTTGACTATTGTAATTCAGCTCGTACCCACTGTTAGGCCTATTCTTTAATGTAAATTGGTTTAACACTTGAACCCTAATTGCTTTCCTTCAATGACTTCATTATTGACATTATAAGGAAGATTCAGATCCTATTTAGTGACCTAACTTTACGTATAACCTGGATCAATTTCCTTTGATCCTGGGCCAGTGGAGCAGGGGCCCACCACGCTTCCACTGCGCCACCTTGATCAAATTGATGTATAAACCAACTTAACTAGATTAGGCTCAAATGTTCTAACTCCCTTAAATTTCTTTTTTTTTTCTTTTTTTTTTTATACTTTCAAGGCTCAAGAATCTATGTCCCAATCCGTATGTCGGAACAAGGTGTAATTTAGGACCTATCCTTGACATGAAATGGGAAATGATCTCTCAATACATTATTCTTCTTTTCATCGATGATGTGTACTATGACATTGGTACCTATGGTCATAAAAATGAGCTAAAAATGATGGGTGTTCTGGTTGATTTCAGGGACAGGTGTGAGTTTGTGGTAAGATGCTCAATTCTACCAGAGAAGGAGTTTTGCCACAGTCCTGACTTACCCTCTTTAATGATGTCTAGTTTAATACTATAAGATAATCTATATATTATTAGTGCATAAGGAATTTGGACAAAATAGGTTAACAGACAGACTATCTTTTTAAGTTCCTATGCACAATATGTATGCCAGAATGGTCTGTGATTCGGGACCTAATTCCTAACTGTCGGTTGCCCATTTGAGAAATTTCTTGGGTAAAAAATAAAAAAAATAAAAAATCTCTATTAGCTATATATTCTTAACATTTCTCAAAGGTGAAGTAATAAACATTCGGTTGTAAGTGGTCGGGCCAACAAAGAAGGAAAGTTGTGTAGTGGGTTTGAGCCGGATACATAGACCTTCTACCTAGCTATGACAAAAAATTTGTCATATCAGTTCTTAATTTTAGTTGATCCCGATCTTTTGCTTGATTAGAGCATTGAGTTCATTGGTAACTACCAGGATTGAGAATTCGGTTCAAACCGCGAACACTTTGCTTATACATAGTTTCTCTACTTCGTGTTCCTGATTGTAATAAGTCCTTGGGAAGGCAATTTTAAGGGGTGTGTTGATTTGACCTGACGTCAATCCGAGGGATATATAAGTTTTCTCTGAGCATGAGTAGTTTCTAATCAAAACAAGCTTCCTAAGAGTCATTAAAGAAGCCTATAAGTATTAAGGGGATTCAATGAAGGAATGAGGTCTCACTCCAACCTAATCAAGCCAACTAACTAACACTACCAAAAAAATAGGCAAAGCCGACGGACTTTGGGGGGGTTTTGCTACTGCTAAAATCCGTCGGCATCTACCGTTTACGATTTTGTGGTCCACCCGAGACTTATTTGATTCTCATTTTTGGTGATCTACTCCAAAATGATGTTGAGAAATGGATGGACGGCGTGGATGGAATATAGCCATCATGGTGGGGCCCATAGATACCTCCCCTTTTCGACGGTATTTTTACCATTTTTTTCCTGTAAAAACTGTAAGTTTTATAAAGAAAGTAAAATAGTGGTGACTCATTTATGAAAATAGTGGTAATGATATAGAGTTATCCAAACCATTCAAATAATCCACCTAGTTGTAAGGGTTTAGTATTTATAATTTTTTTATATAATACAATCTTACCCATCCAAAAAATGGTCCCTCTTGCATGTGGGACTATTAACAGAAGCTTTGTTGTAAACAATGGTAGACGCACAATGTATCGGATTTGAACAGTTTATCCGATTTAGAAGAGGAATTCCGAAATATCGAGCGCTCGTTTTCTCTTTTTACCATTTTCATCGAGCGGGTCCCTCTTAGACCTCTCATTTCTATCTTACAAATGTGATCTGAATCTCAGTAATGGAAGCGTTAGATCAAAGATTGAATATGTAAACTGGGATCCGTGCGGGAGTTGTCGGGAGATTCACAGACTGATGCGATTCCCCGACAGGTTTTTTCTTTTCACCCACGGACTTCTTTGATAGGTTTCTAATTTCATCAGGGAGTGGGATTCTTGACGTGGAGGGCTTGTGTTTGAGCTTGTTGGCTGTATTTCTAGCTTAGTGTAATCTTTTGTCTCATTTCAGTTGTTTTATTTTTTGTTTTTTACTCCCTTTTGGCTGTTGCCTAATAAAATAGTCACCTTTCACAAAAAAAAAAAAAAAAAAAAACTGTCATGTGGGCCAAAATGTTAGAAAGTAGCAGACAGCTCAGAAAAACTTGGCAAGTTATTTTTTTCCCTGTGACATTCCATTTGTTTCATAAACTGTCGCCCACATGATACATGTTAAAGCCTTTGGCATGAAGTTCCTGCGCATTGATGCTAGGTGGGTCCCACCAAGATGTTTTTGAGAAATCCACCCTGTCTATCCATTTTTAGAGATCATTTTAGGAAATGAGACAAAAAAATAAGGTGGATTCAAAACTAAAGTGGATCACACGAGAGGGAAATTTGGGGAAAGAAGCTCCTACTGTTGAAACTTTTCTGGGCTTGCCTTGATGTTTATATGTCATCCAAACCTTATATAAGGTTAGTGAAAATACTAAAAAGAAAATTGTGTGAAACAAAAATTTTATGGCCACAAGAATGTTTCAACCATTCGCACTGAATCTCCACTGTTTCCGCTTGTGTGACCCACTTAAGTTTTGTGTACACATTATTTTTGGTCCATTCTCCTAAAATGAGCTCTCAAAGTAGATTAACAGAGTGGATTTCTCACAAAAATATAGGTGGGCCACACCCATCATCCTTGTGCAAGTGTGAAAGGCTTTCGTAGGAAATCTGCGTCCCCCGTGAAGTTACTGGACACGGATTGCTGATGATCGTCTTGAATTTGGGTGAGGGCATAATACCTTGTGGGATCCACCTGATGATCATCTTGAATTTGGGTGGTGCACATATACATCGAAAAAAGGTTGTTGGTTGGCCCCTTTTAACCATCCACTATCTTGTACACATGCTGGTTGATGATCGGCAGGAAAAAATATGAGCTACTAAACATTCATCATGGGGCCGGCATGATGAATAGCATGAAACTGCATGCAGGTGCTGTTGTAGGCATGGGTGGGATAGTTGTGCATATGCTGATCTGCGGCTAGGAATATTTATCCTCAATGACCTGACTTGAGAAACCTAACTGATGTGTTGGTGTTATTTTATTTTGGTTTGCAGGTGAGTCTTGCCTTCTGCTAAATCGGAGAACCCTTAACTTGTGGCGTGGTCAGAACCAGTTGCTGAGTTACTTGATTTGGATTTTAAAGAGTAAGTGACTTCTCTTGTGCTCTTGGATAGTGTTGCTAGCCTTTTGGTTCCATGTACAAATCAATTTAAATTGTTAAAACCTTCAGAATCTCTCTCAACTTGTTTACCTAGAGGCAAGAGCTTCTATGTGAATAACCAAAACTCTGTGATCTCACTTTTTGCACCATTGTTTACTTTACTTTTGATTTAATGGAACATGGGCATTTCCATCTTTGAGAAATTGGGTTTCTCTGTCGATGTGGTTACAACTAGTGAAGTCAGTATTTTGTTGGCATTGGATCCCTTAAAGAATTTGTGCAGAGAATCAATTCAGCAGCAGGCAAGCGTAGGAGCTTGAGAATGGACCATTTCATTGAGCTGGTTACTTTCTGTCATCACTTATTGTTGTGTCCAGCATTTGGTATATTTGCATTCTGTGAATAAATCCAGTTGCCAATGTTGTAATTCACTAGTATGCAGCTAAGTTTGCTATCATTAGCTAAATATACCTGTGAGGTTTGTTGAATGAGGAAAATATGCAGGCCTCACCATGGATGGCCCATGGGGTAAAAATCCCTACAGATTGGGAGATCCTAGAACTATGTTATTTGGCCCTTTTTGTGGTTGAATCTGTAGGATAGTAGTAATTCTTTCTTGATTGCCTATTTGTTGGCACCTACTGCAAGGGTTGGGATTTCTCCAATCTGGGACATTTGCTGAATGGGTCATCCATAGTGCAACCCCTGATTTCGACTGTTGGGATCAATGAAGTAGGGACTACATTTCAGCATTCCTACAATCTGAAAACCTGAAACAGTTTTGCAACACTCGGCTTGCCACTTCAGAAATGTTGTAATCTTAATGTTGTTTCAACCATGTGTCTTTTCCTTTGGGATTAGATTGCTACAGTATGAGGATGTATTAGATGTTAAACGCCGAATACGGAATTAGTTATTCAACCTTTAATCACCACACACATGGTAGGTATATAAAAGATTCTGAATCTTGACTGTTCATCTTTTTTAGAATATGTGTAATTTTATTTTAATTTTTATTTTTTTGAGCAGGCAACAACATAGCCATTAGCCAGAGCATGGCATCTGTGTAGGAAGGTGGACGAAAATGATTTCCCTTGATATGACAGTTTCCCTGTTTGGGAAACCAAAAAAAGGGGGTAATCAATTTTGTTTCCTAGATTTTCTATAATAAAAAATGGGTAAAATCATTTTCATACACAAGCAAAAAAAGAGAAAAAAAAAAGAAACCGTTAAATGTAGATTTTCAAATGTCATATTGACTTAGAGAAACATCAAGGAAACATGGAAAGAATGGTGGAATTTTTCAATGATAGTTTAGGAGATGCTAATGTACACATTTGCATATTTAAGAGTCGAATAATAGCAAAAAAGATGCAAATTTGTATATTTAGGGTTCAAATGATAAATTTCCCTTTAATGGGGGGCGTAAAAGCATGCGTCTTTGATTCGAGGAAACATTGGGGACCACAGCTTGGAAAATTGGTGGATCCATCCATACATCCAACCATGCATGCACATGCATAGATACAAACACATTCACGATCAATCCATCCATCCATACAATCATCCATGCATGCATACATACATACATACAATGACACATACATATATATACACATGCATGATCCATTCATCCATGCATACACACATATGCACATATATACACATGCATGATCCATTCTTTTCTATGGTTAGCATGAATTTTATTTAAAGAAAAAGAAGAAAAATATCATACAACATCCATCAAGTAAATGGAGAAGAATGCCTAGATGAACAAAGTTGAGATGCACCTTATTTCACTACCCTATTTGCTGCTCATTAGCCTCCCACGGAATGAGGTTAAACTTGGTGCTTACCTAAGATAACAATTCTCTAATATGCTTTGGCTGTTCTTCTTTTTTCTTTCATGCTAAGGAAATTGCACTCCTTGAATCACCTTCTACAACCAGTTAATGGTTCTCGATCATTCTCCTGATGTGTTAAACGAATTATCCTTTCTCTTCAACATATTAGTAGAGTTTTTGACTCTTTTCTTGGCAAAAAAATTTCTGCTAACAAAACTTCTAGAAATATAATTTTCCAGTGTTAAAGAAAGGGCAACTTGGACGGCCAAGCCCCTTTTTTTTCTTTGGGTTCAAATAAGAACCCATATTGAGTTAGAAAAAGGAAAGAAGGTAAATTAAGAAAGGAAAAATGCAAATATGGTACCCAAAAACCTTTAGGGGTTATAATTATTCTTCGACATCATGGTTTTGTTTGATACTTGAAAATTGTAACAAGGTTTTCCTAATATCTGTTCACATGTTAACACAGACAGCTCTCCTTTTTTATTGGTATATGGTGCACATGTATTTGATTATTTTCATTTAACATTCATCAAATCTTATTTCAATCATGTACATTTATATTGCCAGAAAACATATTCATTCAAGAAATTCATGCTAAGGGAGAGAACCCTTCCCCCAAGAGTATTACATCCTATTTTTGTTTGAGGCCTTTTGTTTTAACGTGTTTAAGATGTAGTGGTTTTTTATTTATATTTATTTATTTATTTATTTTTATTTTTTACAGGGGTTGTCAGCTGGATTGCTTAGTCAAGCTACATACACAACAGCAGGACTTGGGTCATTTAGGTGAAGCTCTTGCACATGAAGTACAAATATATTAGACTGTGTATGATGTTTTTAAGATAAATATGTTTTCTGTACTTATTTATAGGTATGCTTCAAAAACTGTTGAAATAATTGATCGTGTTTCACTATAACCCATTTCTTCTTAAATGTTCCGTCATAATACAATCACAATTAGTATTTATGCCACTTAGTGGTATACAATGTATCCCCCCCCCCCCCCCCCCCCATTTAGGAATTTATATTGAACAAGTATATTTATTTGACTGAAAATGCTTGTTCTTTATGGATTCCTAAATTGTCCCATTTTGAACAGTTCGGTACCATACCATGTACTTAGGTTGTCATCATTTTCAGTTTACATATAGTTGAAAATTTGGTAGTGTCTCCCTATATTTTCTCCGGATATGTGGTTCTTTACTAATCAGTTTTCTCTATCCATGTGTAATGTATTACAGGTGGTAACTAGTTAGTATTGAATTTTACTTATATCTGGAGAATATGGGGAGGTGCTGCTGAAATTTTGACTCGGATGTAAACTGTATGAGGACAGTACATGGTATGTTGCCGAATAGGATAGAGACAATTAACACCTGTAGATAGAGACAATTAGCTCGTCTAGGTAAAAGCAAGTACGATCAGCAATTTATTGATATGCACAAAAAGATAGGGAGAGTGCAAACTTCTTTTCTAACTTGAGAAGATAACAGAAATATGTATTCTTTTACTCAATGCCCTTATGACTAGTATTTATTCCATGATTGTATTTCCTTTAGCTCACAAAAAGAAATCATCTCTAATTCTTTTCTTTTTAGCGAAGTGGTCAACTTATTTCAAATATTAACGATGCATTCTGACAACGTAATGGATTATGTGGTGCATTAAATGCTTCCATAGAATACTAAACGCCTCTTTAATCAAATCAACCATATATCTGTGATATTTTGATATAGCTTGAATTGAAAGATGGTGCTTGTTTTGTTTCAGGAATATAATCTTATTTCTTAGAAGTCTACTTCTCTTGCTGCAGATAAGAACTTGCTTCATCAGGTATAATTTGTATTAATTCAACTTGTAAGTCCTCAGAACCCGCTCTGTTGTAAGATATTACGGTGCATGACGGTTTCCAGTAGGTTAAGTTGCAAGTTGTTATATAAAGTAGGTTGGATATCTTTTATTTTTATAAATGTTGTCAATAGTTAGTTGAATGATGAATTAGGTGTATAAACATGTGCCTACCTACCGTCTTACTTAATTTATATTTATATTTCTTCATTTATATCTTTTGTATTAATTTAACTTGTAACTCCTTAGAACCCACTCTGCTGTAAGATATTACGGTGCATGACGGTTCCTAGTAGGTTAAGTTGCAAGTTGTTACATAAAGTTGGTTGGATATCTTTTATTTTTTTAAATGTTGTCAATAGTTAGTTGGATAATGAATTAGGTGTATAAACGTGTGCCTATCTACAAGCTTGCTTAATTTATATTTATATTTCTTCATTTATATTCTTTTGTATTAATTCAACTTGTAACTACTCAGAACCCGCTCTGCCGTAAGATATTACGGTGCATGATGGTTCCTAGTAGGTTAAGTTGCAAGTTGTTACATAAAGTTGGTTGGATATTTTTTATTTTTTTTAAATGTTGTCAATAGTTAGTTGGATGATGAATTAGGTGTATAAATGTGTGCCTACCTACAGGTGATATCCAATGGACTCTAGAGAGTGGATTACTCTTCATTACCCGGACCTGAGCTTTGTGAAGTTCGTAAAAGAACATCTTCCTGGTAGAGAAACCATTCATTGTCTATGACCAGATGCAGATATTTATGTTTACCCTACACAATCGATGATGTAGGGTGTGGAACATGCACGGTGAGCCAGAATCACCCAAGTGTACCGAACGTACTTCTCACTAGTATCATAGCGTGATAGACATAAATAACATTGTCAATGTGGTTGTTGAAGACCTCGGTTGTAATAACCTTGACCAAGTTATTCAAGATGAACCCAATGTAGCACCCGAAGTTGAAGACATTGTCTGAGATGCTTCAACCAATGAATTTGAAGCATATGTGCGAGATGCGATGACTGAGCTCTATCCTGGTTGTCACAATTTCACTGTGCTGACTTTCATTGTACAACTTTTTAAATTAAAGGTGAACCATGGATGAAGTGAACAAAGCTTTACGGCTCTTCTTCAACTACTCCAGAATGTATTGTCATCTGGTAATAAGACCCCAACTAATACCTACCAAGCGAAGAAGATCATTACAAAGTTGGGTCTTGATTACCAGAAGATTCATGCATGTCCGAATGATTGCATGTTATACTGGAGAGAGCATGAGACGAAGATGAGTTGTCCAAATTGTGGTATTTTTAGGTACAAGACCCATGTTGATTCCAAGTTAAAATGAGCTAAAGTACCTGCTAAGGTGTTAAGGTATTTTCCATTAACACTAAGGCTATAAAGAATGTACAGTGTGCCATGGGTGGAAAAGGAGATGACCAGACACTCAACTAGAAAAATGCAGAGTGGAAAGATGGGGCATCCGATGGATTCCAGCACATGGAAGTTTCTTGACAACAAGTATAAGGATTTTTAAGCAGAGTCTCGCAATGTTCGATTGGGTCTAGCTACAGATGGGTTTAACCCCTTTGGCACTTTCAGCACGTCTTACAGTTCCTGGCCTGTTATGTATGTGACGTATAACCTTCCACCAAAGTTATGTATGAAACCGCAGTTTACTATGCTCACTTTGCTCATTGAGGGACCACGATAGCCCGAGAAGGATATTGATGTTTATTTAGAGCCATTGATTACCAAGTTACAAGACTTGTAGTGGAAAGGGATCACGACATTCAACGCATACCATGGAAACATGTTCAACATGCGTGCCATCTTGCTGTGGATAATTCATGACTTTCCCGCATATGGTAATGTTTCTGGTTGTAGGACTAAGGGTAAGTATGGTTGTCCTGCATGTGGTCCCCACACAGATTCCTTGCGATTACACCATGGAAAGAAACACGTTTATATGGGTCACAGACGGTGGTTGCCTCTAGACGATAAGGCCAGAAAAGATACAAGTGCAGGTACCTTCAATAAGAAGGTGGAGTTGCGACCACAACCGATTCGTCTGACCGAAATTGAGGTGGAAAGCATCGTTTCGAAATTAAATGTGCAGTGGGGCAAGATCGGAAAGAGGAAACAAAGTGAAATAGGAGTACGGGAACAAAATGATGATGTAGAATCAGCATGCTTCTTGAAGCGATCCATATGATACGATCTGGAGTACTGGAAGGATATTCTCGTACGCCATAACCTTGATGTTATGCACATTGAGAAGAATGTATGTGAAATCTTTATTGCATTGATGTTGAATACAACGGGCGAAACCAGGGATGACGCTAACGCACGTAGAGACTTAAAGCGGCTAAGAATTAAGAAGCGTTTATGGCTAAAAAATACTGGTGGTAAAGTGATCCAAAAATGAGGTCCTTTCTTCCTTCGAAAAGAAAAAAAAACTTTTCATCCAGACTTTACGTGAGCTTCTTGTTTCGGCTGGTTTTAGTGGGAATTATAAGAACATTGTAAAGGAAGATAGTGTCGATTTAAAGGGAATGAGGTCTCATGATTACCATGTATTGATGCAACATCTGCTTCTAATTTTGATCCAACATGCATTCAGGGATAGTAAGCCTATGCGCACTATAATTAGAAGCTTTAGTACATTTTTCATTGCCCTATGCTCGCGAACCATAGATATTGAAATATTAATGGCTCTCGAAAAGGGCATGGCTAGGACTTTATGTGATCTCGAGATTACATGTCCTCCTTCAATTTTTGTTGTGATGATGCATCTGCCTATCCACTTGGCTTACGAAGCTCATGTATGTGGTCCTGTCTACTATTGATGGATGTATCCATTCGAAAGGTATGATATGATTTTAATATGAATAAACTGATCCAACATCTGCAATTACATTTTCTAATGTGTCGTTAACTCTTTTAGGTTTATGAAGATGTTTAAGGCGTACGTCCGCAATATGACACGACCTGAAGGTTGTATAGCAAAACGATACATTCAAGAGGAGACACTTATATACTGCAACCAGTATAGAGGGAAAAATAACACAAGCCTCTTGGAGAAGCTGGAAAAGCGGTTAGATGGATTAATTTAATTCATGTCAAAGTTGCAAGATATTATTGACGACTTCGATGTTGACGTGGTTGGCCCAGTTGGCCCTGGTCAAGGTGTCATTTTAGAAGGTATTGAGTACGAACAGGTTCGCACCTAGGTACTGAAGAGTCATCCTAACTATGAGACATGACAAGGGTATGAACTAGACTTAGCTTGTATATATGTCTTCTTTTTCTTTTTTATTTCAAATTTGATTCAACAACATTGTAACAACATTTATGAAAAAAATTTTCAATTTTGTAACAACCTTCTTAACTTGCAGGAGATATGCAAATTTCTTAAAGCAACGCAATGTAGTTGTCAGGACCAGGACTAAGGTGGCGAGTGTTGATGAGTTCATACCTTGGTTGAAGAAATAGCTAGACTTGAATGAATCAAGTAATGAAGTCTTCAGAGATATAGTTAGGGGACCAAAGGCTTTTGCGATGCAGTACAATAAGTTTTGTATCAATGGTTTCCTCTTCATCACCAAGGAATACGAAGAGAGTAAAATGAACCAGAACAGTGAGGTTAACACAGAGAGTATGACCACCTTCCGATCTAGAGCTAAGGATAAGAATCCAGTGGATGAATCCGTACCTTATTACAGAGTCCTCCGTAAAATCATCCAACTGGAGTACCGAGAAGGGTACAAGTCAGTCCTACTAAAGTGTGATTGGGTGAAGGTGATGCACCAAGGTGTTTCTTTCGATGCGGTAGGGAATTTGAGACTGGTGAATTTGTCTAATCTTCTCAGTTCAGACCAATTGGGTGATGAGCCATTTATTCTTGCGGAGCATGCCATGCAAGTTTTCTATTCTAGAGATGCAAAAAATCTTGATTGGCATGTGGTCTTGGAGGTTCCAAGAAAGATTTTCGTTGAAGATGAGACAAGCCTTTTATCAGAAACATGGGTTGTAACTGAGGTTGAAGTAGGACCTGATCTCACCGAAGTAGACATGGGTGGCGAGTTGTTATTCAATGACATTAAAGATATTTGTGTGGTTGTTGAAAGGAAAAATAAAAGAAAGAGAGCAGGGGAAAAAACCTAATTCGTTGGTTATATTATACATGTAACAAAACGATTTTGATTTATGCCCTTTTTTATTTTTCCATTATCATATTAATGTGATAGAAAAAATTTACGAATTAATTTACTCATCTCTTTATTATACTTGGTACTTTGCTATTTGGATAGAAATTTTTATAGTAATTACAGTACAAATTAGATCTTGAAGATGGATCTAAAGGCAGAGCCGCTCGGGGGTGCATCCTATAAAGATGCTAGGGGTAATAACGTATCTCTCGTTAGCTGTTTAGATTTAAAATTTCTTTTAAAATGATCTTTCACTTAGAGGCACTGTCATTCAGCGCAGAGTCGCTAGGGGATGCAGCCCCTAAAGATGTTAGACGTAATAAGATAGCCTTCCGTAATTTTTAGATTTAAAATTTCTTTTATATTGGCGATGATGAAACATGTGTGTAGCTATTTTTCTTTTTATGCCAAGGGTAATAACATAGCTCTCGCTACCTGTTTAAATTTAACATTTCTTTTAAAATGATCTTTCACTAAGAGGCAGAGTCATTCGGTGCAGTGTCGCTAGGGGATGCAGCTCCTGAAGATGTTGCCCCTGCAGATGCAACCCCTGAAGATGCTAGAGGTAATAAGATAGCCTTCCTTAATTGTCTAGATTTAAAATATCTTTTATATTGGCGATGATGAAACATGTGTGTAGCTATTTTTCTTTTTATGCAGGTAGGTCGTCATCTTCATCGTCTACGAAGAGAGGTCCTACGCGAGGTTCATAATTACATGAAAAGACTTCATTGAAAAGGGTAATTGGGATTAATGAATTTGGGCAACCGAATATAGGGGATGCAAATCAGATCACATTCAATTCAAGCATTGGTGTTCTCACCCATGCACACATTCTGATCACCTACATAGACTTTTGGTTGGTGCCTCCATAGTACATTCAGAGGGTCAGTGATATCCTGGCGTGTAGTTATGAATTTCAGGATAACAAGAAGCATGGCCACAATACGTTCGTGATCGCTGTAAGGTTGCTTGGAGAAATTTCAAGAACACTTTACATGCAAAGTATATTAAGGACAAGGATCCTGCAGTTGTGAAATCATATCCCGCCCCTACTGGTGTCCCTATTGAGGATTGGATGATCTTCGTGGATTATTGCAATTCTAATAAATTCAAGGAATCAAGTGTAAGAAATGCATCCAATCGGGCCAAACAAGTTGGCCCTTCTACACTTAGTCGGCGTAGCATGGCTGCCACATGTCATGAGATGGTACATGTCCTAAAATAACATAGCTCTACTTTATTTATGATGATTATTTCAATTTATTAGTCGTTTAATTCCATTATTTATGTATTTTGGCATAGATGTTATGGGGAAAAGGCAATTGAGAGGGATCTTACTACCGATGTCTAGGTTAGTAGGGCTGAGGTGTACATCCGAGCCCATACAACAAAGGATAACAAAGTGCAGTTTCTAGAAACCTTTGTAAGTGTGCAACCCTCGTACATCCTTTCATTATCCATGTGAATTTTAAATGCTTCTTTCCCGCACTATAATTAAATTCAAAGTAGTAATCCCGCATCTCAGATGACCAGTGTAGATGATGCCCTTGCATAGGTATATATGCATGTCCTTCAAATACTTGACTTTATTTAGACTTATGCATTCTCTGATAAATCTAATTGCAATTCTGTTTACAGTTAATTGGGAGTGATAGTAGAGAGCGCATGTGGGGGATAGGTGGAAATGTAGGCAAGATTACATTGAAGAAGACAATGCCTATTGTACATAAGCTCGGTGTGGTGTCGCGGGAACGAGATAATTTGGTAGATAAATTAGATGAAATGCAGAAAAGCCTGGGAGATCTCCACCAGAAGTTTCATTGCTTTGTAGATAACCAGGGGGAACAAAGGCATGTGGCTCCACTGACAATTCCTCCATCTAAATCTAGTCATGCATCGTCGGTATGTATCCATTTCTCTAATACTACTTTAAGCTTATGATTATATGCACTTCCATTTAAAAATACTAATGACATGTTATATGTGTACATGTAGCCTAATTTGGTAAATCTTGGCAAGAGATGCAATCTTTGTGATTGGAAGAAACGGGTAATTGCTCGTGGTGAGGTGCATGCAGTGGATCCAAAAACCCTTGTCCATGGAGCAGAAATGGGCGATGAAAATTTTAGTGTCGTCCTGATGGAGATTATAGCTCCGCAATCAGAGCTATGGAAGGAAGATAGTTATCATGATATGCTTGGAGAGGTCGATGTTGGAGGATTTGTCATATGGCCCAAGCTATTTCTAACCATCTATCCGTGATGTTTATGAATATTATAAATTACAATAACTAACACAATTAACCTTTTTTAAAACTATATAGTAACATAGACAGATGCATGCATATTATGGAATCGAATGAATTTAACACTCACTTCAGATTACACCCACATATATTGAATGGAATGGATTTAACACCCACATTTATACATTGATATATTTGGTTGGCATTTCAATTTTCAACCTCCATTTGAGGAATTGAAAGATTTGTGTTAATTTTAACTTCTTTAAGTGTAATTTACACTTGTGGGAGAGAGAGAGAGAGAGAGAGAGAGAGAGAGAGAGAGAGAGAGAGAGAAATTTCATCATCCATGGCAACTGTTGCAGAGAATGCACCACCAGCAGGTGTACAAAAAATACACCTCAAACAGAGTACCATATGCTATAAGTTACTTCAAGGGTAAATGGTTTTACTCTGGCTATCTGAAAATCATTTAAATAGCAAGATGTTGATGCCAGAGGTACTCTTATTTGCAGGATCTGGTTTTGAGTGTTGCAGGATCATCTGCTGAAGCTGCATTGGCTGGTTCTCACCCCAAAGGTACTCTTACATTTTTTCGATGCCTCGATTGCTAAGTAAACATTTGGGATTGATATGGTTTCTGTTGTTGCAGGTTGGTGTAGGTGTCACTTCAGAGGGAGTTAACCAGATAAGTTTATATTTTTCCTTTTAGTTGCATTTGAGTGTCTAATTACCTGCTTGCCTTCTTTTCTTTTCTTCTTTCTTTCTTTCTTTTAATTGCAATTCTCTTTAATTGTTTTAGATCAATAAGGGACGTCTCCGTATTCAAGGAGCGGTTTCAACATGACAATGACGGTAAGCTTAATTCTAAATATCACCTTTATAATAAGAATTTGTGCTCCTTATTGTCTATTTTTGAATTATAATTTTTTATATAATTGACACCTTTTATCTTGGAATATGATCTATGAAGTAGCATATGAAGGCAATCCTTATCAAAATCAACCCAATTTCTCAAAATCTATAATTTTTTAATCTTAAGATTGATGTCAGCAGAATGTTTTCCTTCAAACAAGAGGTTGGCTAATCCCATATGCTTGTAAAAGGCATCCCAACATGCATTGCATCTTCTAATGAGGTGCACGGGTGCTAATAGTAATCTTAATAACATTTAGGGCCTGTTTAGATACCACCAAAAAAGTTACTTTTTCTACTTACAATAGTGGATAGGTAAATTCAGATAAGTAAGTTTGGTTTAAGATTACTTAATCACTTCAGCTTAAAAGTAGAAACCAAGATAGGCAGTCATGTTTAAAACAAGAGTCATCACTCATGTTCTTTTGCATTTCTTTTAAGACTGTGATTTGATTTTACTGAAGACAATTGAATTACATAGGTATTTAATGTATAAGTGGTTATAGGATGAAGGAATGGAAAAATCAGTGTTGGCTTTAAGTAAAATCCTTAACTATTTTTTATATGTATAGTAACTCAGTTACTGAAAAATGTAGATCTTTAGCATTGATTAGAGAAGTGCTTATATTTTTTAAAAAAATTAGATGGTTATTGGTCTTGTACTTTTAATCTATGTCTTGTTATTGATTGCATTTTCTTTGTTATGTTTTGCTTTGTTTTAGAATTGAAAGTAACTGAATAGTTCTTGTACCCTGGTCTTTAGATATACACAGAGTATTGGAATGCTATCCAGCACATTTTTTAGGAGTACTCGAAAGGAAGATAGGTATTGCTATCCCATTCTTTTAAATGCTTTTGAATTGTGTTTAGAATTATTTTCCAGCAAGCTTATTACTATATTTATGTTAAATGAAAGTAAATTGACTGGATAATCATTTAGGGGTGGTTATGGGCCAGGTTTGGGCCATGTCAAGGTCATCCTGAATCTTCTTTTTGTCCTACAGATATTATTTTCCTTGTTATTTTTATTAAATTTTTATTTTTTTGTAACTTTCTATCTTTGTGTTCCTAATTTATGTTGCGCATGAAGTTATTTGGAAATGTTCTATATATTAGTAGCAAGCAATACTTTTCATTTTCATTTTCTAAAATTTTGTGTGTCTTTTGCTTTTTGAACATGCATAGAACCCTACCAAGAGTTGGTAAAATACATACCATTCTTAGACTTCTCAGTGACATTCTATCTAGTTGTAAATAGGGGCACCTTCTGTGATTTGTGGCTTCATCTCATCATCAATAATGCCAGGTTTGTCTTTTAAGTTACTAGATAAAACCCAAGATTTGTGCACCCATATTCACTCTACAACCATCATTACTATCTGGTGCTACACCCTTCGTCTGTTCCAGATAAGCTAAATGATGGGTCACATTCAAATATTGTATCAATTGCAAAAGTAGTGATTCCCAACATGAAATAAAAATAGATGCACAAGATATTGAACTATAGATGCAGAGTTACTTGTATATGAGATGAAATAGATGCAGAGTTACTTGTATATGAGATGAAATCATTTTTCAACCAAACAGGAACTTGAAAGTTACTACCTACCATACTACTTTTTCCAAAAAGAGGCAATCAGGATGTGGCCTTACTTGCATATTTTGTTTCATGTAGCATTGCAATTTGGTCAGGCTGGAGCATTTACAAGTCCAGTCCATGAGATAGATATGGAAAATGAGATAGATCCAAATCTAAGTTGGACCACATGAGGGAAAATAGTGGGGATTGAACACTTACAGTTGAAAACCTTTTAGGGCACACAAGTTTTGATACTTTTGATTTTCCATATCCTAACAAGTTGATACTTGTGATTTTCTTTCATCCAATGCCATCTTATCAACTGGTTGGATGTCAAATAAGTATTACTGTAGACTTTAGGGAGTTTTTAACAATACGTTCAATTGCCATTGTTTTCCTGCAGTTCACCTGAGATTTGGATCTACTTTCAAACCAGTGGATATCCTATCTGGTTGATTGGTGCATATATAATGAATGACAAAATGAAGAAAGTCAAGAGTTCAAATTCTGAAAGCAAATACTTACTAATAAGAGATTAGAAATAGTAGATCAATCTGAACTTTGGAAGCTAACTTAAACAATATGGGTCATACTAGGATGGTTTGATTAAATTAATGTATGCCATGTGTACAATTTCAAAGAGCTTGAGAATGGACCATCACATTGCTAATGTATTGAATGACTCCCTTTCTCAACTAAGTATTAGAATATTTTTTCACCATTTGTGTCTGTTTTTATTTTTTCAGGAAAACCGTTAATTTTATCTCTTTGAACTAGGTTATCTTCACTATAATATGCTTGGCTTAATATGGGCTTTTGTCTGATATAATGTAGAAGAACGTTGGAAAAGTGAATATATATACCTCTTCCAAACTTTGAGAGTCATAAGGAGCTTATCCGGATTAACCTTAAAACTATTAAGGTAAAATGCTTGTACATATATTTGTGTGCAGCAAGAAATTTTATCCTATCATCATTCAAGTTTGTTGATAAATCTCAATCTTCAGATACCTAGGGTCTTGAAATGGGCATGAAAACTCAGTTGTTGGCCTTGAAAACTAAGCCCAAATCCAGCCCTCATGCATCTAGGGTCAACCAAAACTCAAACTAAGGTTTACCCCTTTTGGCTCTAGCTAGTAGACCAAGGCCGGCTCAATGGCAAAATTGCTTTTCATGCCTTCTCTAAGTGCCTATTGGTTCACTTTCTTTGATGGCCTATTTATTTTACCCCGACAATAGTTGCATTCAGCTGCAATAATAGTAATTTTACATTATTTGATTCAGCCCCTAATTTTTTCTTGTTCCAGACTAATACTTCCACTAAGCAGTTTAATGATTTGAGATCCTTCTGCCTGAAGATCATTTCATTCAGAACTTGTAGATGTTACTGTTAAAGAAGGTGGTAGCCATGAGGCTCTGTTTTGGAATTATTTCCTCCTTAATCAGCTCTGTATCATAACAATATAAGATCCCAAACTTGTTTATTAATTATAGCTGCCCAGACCATTTGAAATGTGGGTCCCATTGTGGATGGAGCATATATGTAAAATCACGCTGATCAAGCAACCCTAACCATCCAATTAAAGGCTATCAAGCAGATAGTTAACAGTAAATTAATGAGTCATATAAATTCAAAGGGAAATGTGTGGTTAATACTATCTTCTTAGTGCAATTTTTCAGTTATGCTCCCTTCATAGTTCAGCGATTTGGATGGATTGGATTGCCAGGCAACTACCATGTGTGTATGTTCAGAGAGTCGCCACCATTTTTTTAGGTGGCACAAAAGTAACATTGGAGTTAGCCCTTTGATCAGATAACCATAACCATCTATTCAATGGTAATGTATCCTCCAATTAATAAGTCCAATACAAGACTTAGGTTGGCCAAAGCATAGGGGATGGTGTAAAATCATCCCTAAAAACTTTAAATTCATTTGGTGTGGCCCACATGAGTGTTGGAATGTCCTGAATTTTAACAGTGGGGCCTCCCATCTCCACTGTTCCCCATGGTGTAGCCCACCTAAGTTTTGAATTAACATGATATTTGGGCCCTGGTGAAAACACAAGGTGGTGAACCTAATAGGGTGAGAAGGAAACTTGTTGGTCTTTTCTGTTATGCATCATCTCAAACAAAATTGCATTTACTTGATACATTAGTCTGGGTAACAACCTTGCCACTGCAGATGTTGTCATTCTCTATGAAAGTGATTGGTACATTTTCCATTCTGTTTTGCTAGTAGCATTTTAATGGGAAAAAGAAGGAAGCTGTTATTGCAACTTATAGCAAAAAAGAAGGAAATGATAGCCATCAATGGTTACGAAATGATATCAGGTTGTTGTTTTTTTTTTTTTTTTTTCAAATCAATGGTTACTTTCCTTTTCTGCTCTCATTTCTAAACTGATAGCCATCGATGCAGACTTGTCACCACATGTAGGATTAGTACTTGGGCTTCATGCACTCATTTGTAGCCTGATTCATCAACTCATTTGTGTAACTGATTGACTTTTCCTTATTGCAATGGATCCTAGACTTTTGTAACTAATGCACACGCTTGTGAAGTGATGTAGATTGATAGATGGTTATGGGGTCGGTTATCATGTGCCTATGCGTTATTTGAGGCACTAGTATTCAGTTAGTCTCAAATGTCATGTGCTTCTTCTCAGTTCACATTAGACTACTTTTAGTTTCTCTTTATTCAATTTACAGGAAATATAATATTACAAGGCTTACTTCACACATGAACAAGATCCAGACCACTAATCAGATATATATTCCTTGAAATCCCTTTATGTCGATTTATGCCTTGAAATCCCTTCTATTTTTGGCAAATAATCTTCTAATTAGATAAAGACATCTGGAATTCAAGTTTAAATAATTCTGGCAGAAATCATTGTTGCATCTAACAGCTTGACTTGCTTCTTCCACATGCGTAAGCAAAAATAAGAAGTGGAAGAACCATGCCACTTGATGCATTTATTATTATTATTATTATTATTATTTATTATTATACCAAGAACCATTCATCCTGAATTCATGTCATGGATTATCCAGGAGTTTAACATGCATCTTTTATGTGTTTCATTTGGTTTAAGATGCTAAACATGTTGTGTCTTTTCTTTTTGTTCTATTCTTAAATCAAGTCCATGGGTGTTCGCCTTGCTATAATGCATTTAAATTGTAAATAAGCATTTCATTTTTGTTGATTAAAACCACATTTGGGACTGATTTGGTTTCCGTTGTTGCAGGTTGGTGTAGATGTCACTTCAGGGGGAGTTAACCAGATAAGTTTATATTTTTCTTTTTGGTTGCATTTGAGTGTTTAATTACTTGCTTGCCTTCTTTTCGGAGTCCGAACTCATTCTTTTGAAAAATAAACTCACAGATAGAAGGTTTGTTGATTGATCTTAACAGTATGGTTGTCATGCACATAGACAGAAAATGCTTGCAATGAATGTTTATGAGTACTTGGTAATTTTGGAGTCCTTCTTGGTTAGGGTTTGGGCTGAAAGTACGAGTGTTGGAGCCGATGCTTTCGGAGTCCGAACTCATTCTTTTGAAAAGTAGAAAAACGGGAATATTAGTAAATATGGATTTTCTTGTTAAGAAGAAAATGGAAGATGGATTGAAAAAACATAAAAGAGATTTTTTTTTCTTCTTCTTATTTACTTCAAGAGAGAGATGGAGAGGTTAGAGTGGGGAAATCGAGGGAGAGAGTGGGGGAATGAAGTGGCCGAGTGAGATTTGAAAATACCGAGTGTAGTTTGGTTTGAAAATGACGTTTCGCATGCGTGGTGTGCATGTCTATGAGAGGTGTCTTCTTCTTCAGTGACTGAAATTATTAACAAGTATCTTCTCATTCTTCTTCTTCTTCTTCTTCTTCTTCTTCTTCTTCTTCTTCTTCTTTCTTGCAGAATCTTAGCAATAGGAAGCCTGCTGAGACTATTAAGTGGAGATCACCCGCAACGCAGGGTCATGGCAGTAACGGGAGCTATTCTTCTCATTACATCTCCTATGATATACATGTTCCCCATCTTAATATGAAAAAACTGCATTTATTTGAAACACTTGGTTACGGTTGAAGCCTGCTTTAGAACTTGGATGGTCTCAAATTTATGTCATTGCATTCGCTGGTCTCAAATTCCATGTATGATAGTGATGTTAATTTTTTGTTTTTGTGTGTTACCATTTTATTATTGTGCTAAAGCAGTTAACCAACGCTACGGTAATACATTACAATCACTGAACTTTCTTATACAAGCTCTTTTGCTTAATGGACCACGCATTCCCAAAAGTTACTTAAAAACAGAACTGATATTCCCAACTCAGCTGAAATTTGTGACTAAATGCAGTCTTTAATACCCATGATTTTCTGATATGTACAGTTGTATACATAGCTGGACCCATATCTACAGGATACTAATCTAAGACACTTGGACCGAATGCCCTAGGAACTTAATAAGTATATACTTTGAATTCTATTATAAATTTTGAGCAAGCAAATTCTAGGATATATAACTTTCATTTTTTTAATCACAATTTTCATTTCCAGACATTTTTCTCATAACAGAGAGTGCTGAAATTTTATCTTTGTACAAAGGCTTGCAGTTATTAAGTGCACATGTTTTCATTAGTATATTTATATTTTTACCAATCTGCATTTTCTTTTAAACTGTAGAAACTTCTCATTGAACAATTTCAAAGGGTGGATCCCTGTTGAGTTAGGGCGCATAATCAATCTTGATACATTGTAGTTTACAATGCAAGCTTTCAATGGTTATCAGGAGAAAGAGGACTTGTACTATTAGAGAAGCTACCCTTCAATGGAAATAATCTTTGTCATGGGAGAAGAATATGTGTCATATGGCTTAAAGTTTCTACAGATGTTTCACTTGCTTATTTTTTATTTCCTTCTGATTGAGAAATGTTATCCTCATTCTGCTTCGTCTTTTGTATAATTGATTTTAGGGACATTTGGTCAGGTTTTAGAATGCTGGGACAGGGAAAAAAGAGATGGTAGCCATCAAGGTTGTCCGTGGTATTATTGAGAAGAGAAAGGTAAGCTCTTTTCTTTTCTTTTTTCAATCATCATTTTAGGTCATTAAAAAATGGCCACGCTTGTGTGGATGTAACTAAGCAGAGGGAAGTTTTAGCCCCCTTTCAGATTTTTGGTGCATGGACCATAATATCATCATTTCTACATTGGCTCCTGTCACGCCCCAGACTTAGTAACACTCACAAAATTCCATGGCCCATATCCATAGTACCCCATTCTCGGCTCTGAGGCGGGTTCCGATCATCTACAAGGAGGATTTTTATAACAGTATAATCATTCCAATACGAGCATACCCAAGATCATAGCAAGAACATCTGAGAATAACAAAGGCACACATCACAAAATCCACTATAAATTTGAACTTTTACAATCATCCATAAGGCCCAAAGGACATACATGAGATAAAAGGAAAAGAGAGAAAGGTCAGCAACACTGAGTCCTCAAATGCTCAGCTCTACTCCATGCTCTATGGTGTCGCACACTGAGTATCTGCACGCATCAATCGTGCATAAGCTTATAGAAGCTTAGAGGGTGGTGTAGGTGTGTGATAATGGTGCCTGAAAGTAGTAGGAGATACTCATGATTAATAAGGATATCACTAGCCTTGTGGGCTTATCATGAATAAGATGCAATGAGTCTTTGCCATGCCAAGGTAATGCATGAAGGGGCTTGTACAACCAATGCTAAGTCTGCAAGTAATGTCGGTGCTCATATCCAAACCACAAGTCATGTACATTTTCAATCATAAGGAAATCACCGGGGTCCATTACACTTTGCTTGAATGATGCCGCTCTGTGGTCAACGAGCGTAAGAGACCTCACTACCCGCTGCGGATAGCCATCACCAACAAGGCACGAAGGTAGCGGACTCATTTACGAGGCGGTCGAGACTCACCTAGCAATGCCTCCTCACATCGGGCGGTAAGGCCACACCCCTATCCAACCGACTACACGACGGTGGGAGACGCGGCCCCTGTGGTAAAGGCCCTCGTGCGCTCATATATTACCCGGTCACGGCGTTGGAGCAGATCCTTGGTACCATGGAAGTTTTGGGAATTTCACCCATGGGCATCCTATGCACCCGGTATGCTCAACTAATATTTCCGGTGTCCACACATACAGCCATCCACGAATACCCCTGTGGAGGCAAGGCCCTGATGAAGTAAGGGCAGATATCCATAAGCTATGCAATGCCAGATGCATGAATCACACAATCACCCATGCATTAATCCCAAGCATCCATCTCTCGGGGAGATACCAACATGTCCTACATAATGACACAACCATGACCAATCATACCTCAACCAAGCATGCATATGATGCGTATGGGAGTGGGCCATGAAGATGAATAGGGGTGCCAATGAGGTGAAGATGAACTCTCTACTTAACCATGACGGGTCAGGTACTTAACCAATTCCTCATAAGGAATACAACCTCTTGGGGGCCCATATACACAGGGTAGCCCATGAGACTAAGGAGAACAATGATATGGGCCTAAATAGATGAACGAGCCTTCTATGGTGGGCCTTTAACCACCCATGAAGCCCATGGGCCTACCTTAGGGCCACCAATGTGGACATCTAACCACAATTGGTCCCTAAGAGGTAGCCCATCTCTAATTGATTACGGATCAAGGCCCAAGGCCCACACAACATTAGAAATAAGAAATGGACAGCCATTACATACCACATACATTCATGTTGGGCTTCAGAAAGGCGGCCCAAGGCCTATCCAAAACATGGGTCCATGGGGAATACACATAGCCCAACCCATATATACCACTATGGGCTCACAGGGAAAAGGTTAGGGCCCATCATAAAGGCTACTAATCCCATATATTGTTGTGGCCTAGTGGGCAGCCCATTGCTCAAATCACATGGGCAATGTCATGTTCTTAGTCAAGTAAGTTGGGCCTACAACCTGGCCCAAGTATAAAGTTGATTTGGTGGGCGATCAAGGGCCCATATACTTGTGTAATCTGGCCCACTAATCCAACACAATAGTATGGTAAAAATGGCCCAAGAGTTCAATGGGCCCATCAAGAAAGTTCGACTTCATTGGGCTCAAAGAGTTCAATAACTAGCCACATCCATGAACCCAATTAAATTCAACGTGGTGGGCCTCAAAAGTATATTTATTAGGCCCAACATTTAAGGAACTAAATGTATAAATTATTCTCTCTAAGATTCTTCACAATGTGTTGGGCCCCACTCCTCAAAATTTCACCCCAAAGGCCAAACATAGTTATAACATGTTCTTGTCCTAAATTTGGGCACTCCATCAGTGGGCCTGGGACCTCTAAAACTCTGAAATTGAGGGCCAAGGCCCCTCATTATGCATACAATGAGAGAAAACCCAAAAAGGTGGCCCACCATCAGAGGAAATATTTTTGAATTATGGTTTTTATCAAGGCACATTCTTTGGTACCCAAGATGAAAAAAAAATCTGGCGGTCCAACTATTTTGGCCCATTCTTTTGGATGCCCAAACAGGGTCAGTTGGGGCTGAAATTTTTCAGAGTGATACTTCAATAGGTAGGACATACCCCCACAAAATTTTAGAATTTTTGGATATCCCTAAGTATTTTAATTAATTTAAAAAAAGACAATCTGTCCAGAAAATCGGACAGACCTGGACATCCCAATGTGGTGGGCCAGTCCGGCCCTCGCCACGATGTGCACAGGGGTCCATTGGCCCTGAAAGTTGGTAGGTATTCATAAAACTAAAAAGCCCCTTATCTATATCTCTTGTATTTCATGCATGCTAACTATTTAATGAAATGGCTCAACGAAGAATGTTTTGTGTGGATGTAGCTGAGCAGATGAATATGGTGTAAGTTTTAGTGGTCAGTTACATATTTGAACTCATATATATTTCTTCAACTTGTGCGTATCTCTTCTTCAAATGAGAATGAATGTTAATGTGTGAACCCGGGACTGAACAGAGGTCAAACAACACAGAATTAATGTGTGAACTTTATGTTATCTACAATTAGTTTTGTACAGGGAATGCATTTCTTATGTTATCTAGAGTTTGTGACTAACAGATATCCATAAATTTCATACCCATTGAAGTAGAGACTGGCTTTGCTCTTCTTGATTTTCATTGATCACATTGTGTCTTGATATCAGTTGCAACAGAACAAAATGAATTAAACATGTCCTTACAGAAACTATGTCATTCTCTGCACACTCAGGTGTAAGGTATCTGCACAAGACAAATACCGATAGCTCAGTTAAAATTTCCCACCAAAACCCAACCCAGAATCCATTACTCTCTCACCCAACAGGCATAGTTAAAAATTCATCAAGTCTAACCCAACTCATTTAACTGTAAATGTGTCAGGCTCCACTGACCTAAAACTGATCTTGTAGGCTGAACATGAATTCAAACATTCAACCTGATCTATCAAGATACAAACAACCATAAAACAAACCTGATTACATCATGACACAATCCATTTTTGGAAATGAGTCCAAGACTTAGAGAGCAATTTGGCATCATCCTCCAAGGAATAGGCGCTTTGGAATTTTCCATAAAACAGTAACACCGCATGGAAAGAAAATACCTGAGGTATATAGGAGTGTGGGCAGCAAAGGCAAATATGAATGGTATACTCAGTCCCTTAAGGTTCTTGGTTAGGCATTTTCTTTTTATGAGCTATTTCTTTTTTCTTTTTTTTGGCCAATCCAATTCATGTATAGGTTGTGTTTAGAATTTTGTACGATGGCTTGCTTATAGTGGACCAGTGTGGCATTGCTTCAGGCAATAACAAATGTTTCTTTGTTTCATCGGCACATGACTAGTTTACAAGAGTGCATTTGATTTGTAGATTCTAAGGTAACTGATCTTGACTTTGCTGGTGATGTTTCTCAAATGGTTCTTGAAGAGCAAGTGACTATTGTTACCAATGTTTCGTCGGTGAATCATGGAGTTGATGTCAGTCATAGCCCTACATTAAAGAGCATCATGGAGCGACATGGAGGTTGCTTCAACAACCAAAGAAGTGGGATCGCTGAGCACATGACAATATTGTTGATGTTGATGTTGATCTGGAATCTCTTTCGAGCTATCCATTGGATGAGGAAGTCATCGGAATCATAACAATGGAAGATGTTATGGAGGAATTACTAAAGGTTGAAAATGTTTGAGTCTTGGAAAGTATTCTTAGAATTCTCTAATTTGCATTGCTTTATTTTCTCTATTTACTTGCTTACTCTAGGTTTTCTTATCCCATGCGGTTGCATGGAGCTATGTGCATCCACACAAGCACACATGCTGATATGGTACCCATATGTGAGATCTAAGCTTTACTTTGAGTGGGCCACCTGTTTAGGTCTTCTGACATAGGAATCAGGTTGTTGCACTCCTTGGTGGGCCTGACTTGTTGAAAAAATAACCGAATAACAAGCTATCAATTTCTTTTGCACACTGTGGCCCATATGAGTGAAATGGCCTGATATTTAGATAAAAACATCTAAACAATGGCCAAACTGATGAAGACCTCAGATCTTGCACACGTGCATATTGACTTGTGTCCTTTCCTATGGATGGCAGAGCTCCACAAGTGTGTGGGCTTTGCAAACTTCTGTTGGTTAACTGGTGCCATGTATCTCAGCTTTCTCTCATTTGTTCTATTGTCCTTTTCTCTATATGGTTAAGTAGTGTTATATGTGTTTGTCTACCTTTCCGTCCATCTGCCTGTCTATCATCCCCTGTTTTTCTGCCTGTCTATCTCTTTATCACACATTGTGCAATGTCACTACAAGAAAGTGGGTCATTAAGTAGTGTTATATGTGTTTGTTTTTTCCATTTCCTTATCCTAGAACTGAAATGCAGATGAACTGTTTGATCCTTGGCCACAAGATATACAACATGCTTATTTTCAGTTTGTGTAATGTTCTGTTGTCTAGACCGTTTGTGTAATGTTTTGATGTCTAGACCGATTGTCAGCTAGACCTTCTTTTACTTTTGACTTCTTTATTACTTACATATGCAATTTCTTATTTTCATTTTTTTGATAAGTATTATTGTTTAACACATTTTTTTGAATCATCTTCTCCACTAAATTTTCCTTTAATTGAGTACTAATCCCCACCAAACTTTCCTTTATGTTCCTATCTCAGGCTAAAAGAAAAGAATGGCCGATTGAGAAGCTGAGGAAGTTTGAGGTCCCCAAAGCTACAAAATATATTTTCCTATCATTTGTCTAATGGGGCATGCAGCAATACACTCTGCCAACACTCTTATGTAACCTGTCTTGCTACAACAGAAAAAAAAATGTAATTTCTATATCAAAATCTTCAAGCAAATTTCATTTATTTTTTATATTAGTTTCGTTTAATAGCATACGAAAGACACGTCTCTTCAATTTATACATTTTCTTGTGGATGGTCTTTTCTTGTTTGACAGGGAACTTTATTAGCACAATGATCTCTAAAATCATAATCACGCGCAAATGCAACCAGATCTGAATAGTTGAATGTGGACTGCATTTCTAGATTTAAAGCCAAGGACTTCAAGAAAACCCCCACAGGTCAAGTAGTAAAAAAAACAAAGAGACATAAATGATGTGGTCTCTTTTTTTTAAAAGCATATATCCAATCCAAATATTTGGAATTTGGATGATATATTTGATTTTGATTTCTTCCTTTTCCATTGTGTAGACTTTACCTTCTTAAATAGGCTGGTTCATTCAGAGCTTTGAAGAAATGAGTATATCTACTTTTGGATGTGTGCGTTGATTAATACACATTTATAACTAGATATACCAATTTCTCCAAAGCCCTAGGAACCAACTTATTTGAGAACGAAAAGCCTACACAAAAAGGAAGAAATCAAAATCAAATATATAATCCAAATTCATATTTTTTTTAATTAATGAGAATCGCCGACGGTTTCTAGCCCCCAATAACGTCGACGGATTTTAGCTATCGAGAACGCCGACGAATTTTAACCGCCAATAATTTCGACGGATTTTAGCCACCGATAACGCCGACGGATTGAAGCCGACGAGAACACAGACGATTTTTAGCCACCGAAAATGCTTACGGATTTTAACCACCGATAACGGCGATGATTTTTAGCTGTCGAAAACCCCGACGGATTTTAGCTGCCGATAACAGCGACGGTTATTAGCTGCCGGAATACCGACGGTTTTTAGCCATCGGTGAGGTTAGCCGACCCACCCTTTACCGACGGACCTTGCAACAGCTAAAAGCAGTCGGGGAAGGTCATTGCCGACGGTTTTTAGCTGTCGGCGTTGCCTTATTTTCTAGTAGTGTAAGTCTATCTTTCAATTATATTAGCATAATCAGTCTCTTACATTTCTTAACATAAACAGTAGCCCAGTCTTAACTTAGGAGTAGTAATCTAAACTCTACGCTCATACGCTAGATGATTTCATACTATTTCTTAATACAAGAAATTGGTTTATTGCGTAGGGTCAAAAGTTGTCTGATTGGAATTGAGTTGCCCGAACTTGAATTTAGTTGTGCTTGAGTACTTCACATATGCCCATACCAACTAAGGAGGTCCTAGGTTTCACATTACTAATTGATTGAATTTCCTATACTGTCAGATTTTTTAAAATCTAGGAGTACCAACTTTAGGGCCCAAAACTCCAACATTTGATGGTCATTGTTTATGGACTAAACTATAGGGTTTGGTCTCGCCCATCGGTAGAGGCCTTTCTATTGGGATTCGAGGGTCGAGGTCCCATTTCAACCTTCGCTTGGCGCTTGCACTTGTCTCGACACTCGTCTGCTTCCTAGAACGGCTTGGGCGGCTAGGCCAGGCTTCATCCGGGGCCACTCGTCTCTCTTCCATAAGGGAAAGGAGCATTGAGATCGAGAAGATGGCGGTGACAAACTCAAAGAGAGCCATGGAAGCGGAAAACTAGGAGAATGAGGTGGGCTTGGGAAGTTTGAGAGTTATGAGACACAGAGATGTGAGTTTTGTGCTCAAATGTGGGGAAATAGGGAAGATAGAGAGTAGTAAGAGGTAGTTTTGAGAGAATGGTGGTAGATGGGAGCAAAATATGGAAGAAGATGGAAGCTTAAGTGAATAGAAGTGGGGATTGCGATAGAAATGGGGTTTTGGAGAGTTTGGAGTTGTTTAGAGGGTTAGGAGGGGGTGAAATAGACAAAGGGGGGTCAAACGGAGTGGTCCCACAAGTGGACGGGCCCCACAGGAGTGAGTGAGGGGTGGTGGGCCACCGGAACCGCGGGCATGCTGGAGGTGCGAGCGGCGTGCTGCTGTCCGGGCAGTGCCATCGCATCCTCCCTGGACCGCCGGTGGCGCCTTCACCTGGGGGCAGTGGCCACCCCCTCCTGGGGTGTCAGAAACGTGTAGGGGACCCCCTAGGTCCCATTGTTTTTTATGGTTTGGGTCTCTAGGCGCATAGGATGCATTTCTTTGGTCCTATGCATTGATATTCATGCCATTTGACCTATTTCAGTTTTGGAATTTGTTGACTTATGGTTAAAACTCATCAATCGATGGCCTAAAAGGAACTGAGATCAATTCACATGATCTCACATGATCTATGAGGCGTACGGACTAAGCTACTGTAGTTAATCTCACCCGTCGGTGAAACTTTTGGGATCTATGTGGTCTCTAAATTCCATCGCCCCCTTCCTATGTCAGAGTGCATTGTGTTACCTATAACCCAGGTCCAGTTTTATCCAAATCATGCTCTAATACCATCTTGTAATGCCCTGAATTTCGGGGGTTGAGCAAAACTCTACTCCTGAGATCTAACGCATCACTTATACAACATGGATAATGATATTTAGATGTCGTCCATAACAATGCATTAAACATGAGTGAGATTATACTAAATCAGCATATCATACTCCAGAGTTAATATAATTAGGCAAGCGGAAGACTGAGATAGATATATAAAGTATATAAGTGTTTCACAACCCCTTTAGAGTATGAGTATGTTACCAAGCTGAATATATACATGTATGGTTCCAAATTTTACAAAATATCAAAGTGTGAATGTCCAACTAATCCATATAACCCTATAATCCCGTCGAATCAGAACAAGGTCTACGAAGACCAGCCTAATAGCTGAACATAGGAGAATTCCTCCTCGCCCATGAAGTCCATTTCAACTGCATAGACTCTGTCATTACCTGTATCTACAACAGAGTCTGGTTGGTGTTTTTAAAACACCATCCCAGGTGGGAATGAGTAGCTAATTCAATGGAACTATAAAGCAAAGGTTAACATGTTATCAATTCAATCAAGCAGTAATGATAAAGAAATACAACAAACATTTCCTAACTACTCTTGTTAATGCAGAGATGATATATGGTAATAATGCATGCCCTCGCCTGCACTCCCTCAGCAACTTCATATAATGATTAGGCTTCCTTGCCAAAGTATATGCAATGCGGTGCATGGTAGTGTTAGCCAAGTAATTGATTAGGCTTATTCATACAGCAGATTCGGGAAGCTAAGGTACCTCCCTTTAGATCATTAACCCAAATAGTGATCTACCTAGAGTTGTCAATCCTAGTTAATCACATACGATAGGCAAGTTATAGGGCATCACCCCTATTAAAAGCAGTGGATCGGCAAGTTCAAAACAAATAACGGTTTATACTCACGGTCATTACGAGAAGGTTTGTCACCTTAACGTAGGTCCACAGCTCGAATACAGTGTCCCATACCACCTATTTAGCTCACGAGTTTGGGTTGCTCACTGGTCACTACAGGGAGGCTCATCACCCCAGCGTAGGCCGACAGCTCGACCACGGTGTCCCATTCCACCATGCCCGGCTCATGAGTCTTAGCAGATCATGGTACCATGGTTGAAACGGGTCTTTCGCATTGGAAGGGGTACCTTAGATTCATGCAGTAGTGTCCATACATGGTAAAATACAACAGGCCAATCGATTATTTGACAAGTTTGATTGGTACGAGCGCACGCTGAATTAATCGACATGGAGTGTATAAGCACTTCATGTGGCCTAACCACTGTCGACAATCATCGTACGACTCGGATTCACCGAACGTATCAAATGTGGCAAGACTAATTCCGCCACTCAAACGAAAACTGTTACCGATTGCCTGGACTACATAGTAGTCCCAATCATACTCAAATGCAGTATGTGGATATATGTGATAATCATATAAGCATTTTTAACAACTAATCCAACTACAACGCTCATTTGAACATTTTATCAAACATATTAAACATGTTACCAAACATTGCATTCCATTCATAAATCGTGTAAACGAAATTTAGATTTCATGAAGGAACTATACATATGGATGAGGTGATCGAGAATCCTATCTCGATACCCTTAATAAACACAATCCATCAACAATTTCTCATTCAGACATTTTATCAAACACAAACTACATATTACCAAATACATAGACTAGATTAGTTATGACATGAACTATAGCAATTTCCCACACAACATAGGTTATAAAGCATATAACAATGGATCTTAGATTAGAAATCATGACAAGCACAAATCACAATCTCACATTTATTCAAACATTTTATTAAACACTTAGGCTACCATTTACCCAATATATAGACTAGGTTAGTTACAACACTTATCTTAGCGAATCCTTACACAGAGAGGTCAGCATGCATAAGACAACGATGAATCATAGTTTAGTATTCATAGCAAACACAATTCATATTTACATGTTCATACAAACATTTCAACAAACACTTGAGATGCGTATTTTGTACTACATAGTTTACACATGTAAATTATATCGACAACGGCGTATCTAAGACAATATGACAGAAATCAAGTCAGACATAAATCATTAGCTGACATTGAAAACCATAACCTAAATGTTTATAGTCTGCACCTTTCGTCGGAATACCCGATTTGAACTCGGTTCCAACACAACGTTCCCGAAAATGGAACGACGGTACCTATACAATGAAATAGTTTAGTTATTTCGTCTATTATTCTATTTGGATTCCTAAATCAAGATTAGGGTTAGGATTTCTTACCCAAATCGCAACCGAAGGCGATCGTGTAGCGAGGTGGGAAGGTGAATCGAGGCGTGGAGTTGTGAGAGAGAATCTCAACAACGATCTCCCACTCTTTCTCTTCTCTCCTCACACTTTTCTCTTCTTTTCTCTCTTCTCTCACCTAGGGTTGGAGAATTTTGTATGGAATGGGAATGGGGTGGTTTAAGGGCATTATATAAGCTCAAAAGTGGTGTAAATGGCCCCAGGGCCATGGTATACTTATTTCATAACCAAAGGGTGCATGTTTCTGATGAACGGGACCCATCTGGAGGTTCATTGTTCAGATACGTCATGGAGCAAGTTTCCTGACCATGGATCCAGGCCAGGATGTGATTTCAGCGCATTTAGATAGGTCGATCAACCGTGATGGACCTGTATTAGATCAACAATCGTCGTCACTCGATCAGGGCCACAAGTATACGGGTATATGCAGGGAAATTTTCCTAATCCATGGGTGAAATTTGGTCAGAATCTGATAGTCTGAAGTCTTCAATTTCGCTTGCAAGCGAACTGCCCAATTCACTTAAGTTCGGGTTCATTTTCAAAAGATATTCGCGCTTCTCATACACTTTGCTCAAGGCTCAAGCTGTGCATTTTTTGATACTATTTGGGCTCGATTCCCGTGATGGTTGTCAAGCCCAATAAGGTGGTCACAACCCTATAGTTTCGCAGTCATTGGACTTTTGACGTGCGGTCCTGGTCCGATATGGAGTTTCAATGTGCACTTGAGAGCAACTGGATTTTGGGATATCTCCTATGTTTGAAAGGCATGTTGAGTCAATGGTATTAATGATTTTGGGTCTTGCTATTTCTGGAAATGGTGATTTGAGTTAAATCCACCACTTATTTAGTTTAGTGCTTAACTAAATTCCACCCTAATTACGACAGAATAAAGTCTTAAGGTATTTCTATGTCACTTTTTGGCACTTTTAGTTAGTATATTATTTTAATTATTTTTTTACTAGTTCTTCATCAAGTTCTACTTTATCTCCATTAAATTTCATTAGATTTTGTGTTCTAGAAAAATTCTAAAAATTCTAAAAGTAGCAGCTGTTCGAACTAATAATTTTTAGATAATTATCACATCAACCTATATTTAACTATATTAAAATTTTTATTTTATTTTTTACTTATTTTTATATGAAACTAGACTTATCAAGCTTCAATCTGGCTTTTGAATTACCTAAATCAGAGTTATATTGAGGGAGATATGACTTTTTGAAATCGGTCAAAAAGTGCAGAAAATTGCAGCGAGGGTCCACCGAATTTCGGTGTACTGGCAATGCGCCGCCGACCGGGTGGTGGCGCCGTGCGCCCTTTGTCATGTCTAGTGGTGATTCTGCCACCTAATATTTGAAATAAGTATATTTTGTAAATCAAAATGAGTTGTTCAACATGCAATATATGATTTTGGGGTAGGAGAAGCTGATCTATCCAAATAACCTATTTATTTGGTGAGATTCCACAAGGTTAATGGTCAAAAGCTCATTTTATTTATATAATTACTATTTATAGTAAATTTTAGTTTAAGTATTATTCTTCATCATTTAAACTTTAAGATTAATGTATAATATGAAAGTACTTAGAAAATTTTGAAGAATAAGGTGGTGAAAGGTGAGATTTTTGAATGAAATGGGTTGAAAAGGAGATTTGAGACTTTGGGATTGAGTTTTGAGAAGTTGATAAGGTGTTATGATAGACCCATTACCCAAGGACGTCCGTCTCCAAGTTGGAAAAAATTCAGGATGTTACATACGGTTAGAGGGTCGATTATGCGAAATGTTGTGAGACACAGTTTTGCCTTAGTCACGCAATCATTTCATTTAAGAAGGATTGAAAAGTCTATCACTCCCGAATATCTTTCAGTACTGCCAATTACAACTGTAAAGAATCCTCCACAAAATCATTATGAATTCAAAGGAATAAAGGGAAAGTCATTGTGACAAGCGAATGTTCTTTTACAACACCCCCCTCGAAGAATTTAACACGAACTTATGCATTAAGGATATTGCGATTCGAGTCAATTGGTACTTCAAAGTGACATACACTGTTTTTGAATCAAATGAAAGTTCATCATCCTCAACAACATCAATAATGCAGCTCTCGCTTCCTCCTTCATTATCAAGACAATCGAAATGGGCAGGGTTGCCTATCTTGGATCCTTGATGCACAACAACCCAAACTCCTATCGACTCGTGCATTTTTGGTGCCCCAACACTCTCCTTATATTTCATAAGGTGACCTATAAATAGTATCTCAGTAGCATATTTAGGATGCTGTCATTAATATATGATGCACCAGATTAACGGTTCTTATCACATCCTAATGACAAGTCAAGCACCACCATATCATCATCTATCTAAGTGATTTCTAGACCCATCCATCAAAGTGCAAAAATAATAATAATAATAATAATAATAATAATAATAATAATAATAATAATAATAATAATAAAACAAAAAATCAAAATTAAAATCCTAAATGTTTTCCAACTTTTTCCTTCTCGTCGGTAAGTGTTCAAGCATTACAAGTTCACAACAACTTTTCCCTCAATTTAACTAAACTCTAATATTAAAATAAAAATCCAACAAGACAACCATTCCAAAAGATCAAAGCATTACCTCGTACATTGCTAGGGTAAATGAAAACACACACCTTATTCCCTTGCATAGACAAAAAGAAACAAGGTTCAAAAACTGAATCTCCAAACAAACCAATGAAAAGGTAGGAAATTGAATTAAATATGCAGGTGGAAATTACACAGGTACCATTGATTTGGGCAGCAAGTTAGACTTGAATTTTTCCCTGACAATTCCCCTAGTTCCATGGATTCTAACATACAAATTCTACCTATAGCTTCAACTGATAGCAATAGAATGCGTAGTGTCCCATTCATAGTCTAGTAAGGAACTGGTTGAATCACACTCAAAGGTTCTTCCTGTACGTATATCGGCCCATACTTCTTCCATTAATGTCCAAAATCAGTTGAAACTTATACCATGCAACTCAAAAGACATGGAAACATCGAATATCAGCTACAATGTGACTCACATTTATTATTATTATTATTATTATTATTATTATTATTATTATTATTATTTGTAACACCCCGGATTTTTTCCAACCTAGAGATAGATGTCCTTAGGCAATAGGTCGATCCGAATACCTTATTAACTTATCTGAACTCAATCCCAAAGTCAAAAATCATTTTTTAACCCTTTTCCTTCACAAATCTCACCTCGCACCACCTCGTTCTTTAAATCTTTCTAAGTACTTTCACATTAGACACAAATCTTAAAGTTTAGATGATGAAGAGCAATACTCAAACTCAAAATTATTGTAAATAGTACATACATAAACAAAATGGCCTTTTGACCATTAAACTTATGGAATCATTGACGAATAGGTTATTTAGAAACATTAGCCTCTCCTGCCCTAGGACCTTCTTTTGTTGTAATTAGGGCGTGATTTAGTTAAGTATTAATTACTTGGATTACTTTATATACAAACTACAAAGGCCCAAGTACCACCTCAGACAGAAATCTTGCAGGACTAAATCCTTTAGAAATTAGACAAAGTTAACTAAGTGGTAAACTAGATCACATACGAAATCCGCACTAATCACTTTAAATCTGATCTGTAAGACCCAAAACTTGTAGAATCAGTGACGCTATATTACCTTAAAATCTAGGATCAATCTCATTACTCGGTTGATTTGATCTAACGTTCAATCTAAGGGATATATAACTTTTCTCTAAGTGTGAATAGTTTCTAAGTTAAAACAACTCTTCTAAGCATTATTAAATAAGCCTATAAGTATTAGGGGGATTCAACGAAAGGATGAGCTTTCACTCCAACCTAATTCAAGCCGACTAACTAAGTCTATCGGTCTCTGACATTCCCTAGTATAACCAGTAGCCTAGTCTTAATTTAGGAGTAGCGGTGATCCAATAGGTGTAATCCAAAGTCCACGCTCATACGCTAAATGATTTCATGTCATTTCTAATACAAGAAATTATTTTATCGCTTAGGGTCAAAAGTTGTTTGATCAGAATTGAGTTACTTGAACTTGAATTTAACTGCGCACAAGCATTACACATATGTTCATACCAGCTAAGGTGGTCCTAGGGTTCGCGTTATCAATTTATTGAATTTCCTACACTGTCAAATCCTTTAAAATCTAAGAGTACCAACTTTAGTTCCAAAACTCTAAGGGACTGTTTGGCCAATGGTATTAAGTTGTATTAAATGGATTGCATTGCTAATCCCACCTCGGGATTTGGAGTGGCATGTTTGGTAGGAGGGTGGGAGGGGATTAAAATTAATTTTATAGGCTTTGGAAAATGAGCCTTGTGTTAGAGAGTGTGAGATGGGATTTTCAAATCCCATAGTGATGAATTTCCAAGTGTAATTTGAAAGGAAAACTCGGGATTCACTTGTAATTGCATACGTTCCAAACATGGTGTTGATAACCATAGGATACACCCAATCTAGGGATAATACCTTACACATGCATTTATTGTTACTTTTACAATTCCATCCACCTTAAACTCACCTAATGTAGTTGGCCTAACGGGCCCTAAATGTCCCAACATGTGGAGGTTATGAAAGTTATGGGACACAAAAATGTGAATTTTGTGCTCATATGGGTGTGAGATGGTGAGGCTAAGAAGAGTGAGAGATGGGTTTAGAGGTGTAATGGTGGAGGGTGGAAGGAGTTCGCAATTGTCAAGTACAACTCCAACTTGTCCAGTGTTCTACACAGTTGATAACAAAAGGATTTTCATACATTTCATTTAACAAAATTTGTCACAATATAGGGAATAAAGTTCTATATGAATTATGATAGGACTGCATGCCGCTATACTAAGCCTGAACCACTAAGCACAAATATACCTTCTACCTACTACACTACTAAACACAGGAATCATTTAAACACAAACATCCTAAAATAGCAACTAACAAGCTACAGAGCGATGGTATGGATGACTAGGCATCCGAGTATGGCGACGGAGGAGGGCACCCTTTCTCTTTCCCATGAGAGAAAGAAAGGTGGAGATCGAAAATATTGTCGTAACGAACTTAGAGAAGGCCATGGAAAGCGAAGATAAGGGGAATAGGGTTAGAGCTTTTGGTTCTCCATGAATTTGAGCCTCAGCAGGGATTGTAAAGGTCCAAATGACAGGGTTTGAAGAAGGAAGTGAAGAAAAATGATGGGTTAGTGAGCTTACACGATTTTGGGCTTCAAAGGGGGGTGTAGGAGCTTAAATGAAAGAGAATGGAGAGGATAGGGGAGTAGGTGTTGTTGTAAATGATGGAGGTGTGTGGATTGTGACAGGAAATAACGGAATAGGAGATTGGAGGGGAGGTTTGAGAGAGAAAACAAAAATTTGAAGGAAAGGGAGAGCTTGGAGGGGTAGTTTGTGAAGGAGGTACTAGTTTGGAAGGCTTTTAATCAAAACCCCATGTACCAGTGGGCCATACAAGACCTCAAACACGGTCGGCCCGAGAGGCCCGCCCGGCCGGGCCCGCTGACTGGCGAGGCCTCGCCAACCCGGTGAAGGCCTCGCCACCCTCTGGATAAAGTGGCGATGCCTCACCACTTGGACGAGGTCCTCGTGCCCCCTAGGTCCAAAAAGGTCTGGGTCTCACCCTGGGTCTCTCTGGATGAGCGTGAGTAGGCCCACGACCCCGATTTGCTTTGTTTCGGGTCCTTTCGGGTGGTTTCTGATGCATAACTATATTTACCGATTTCTAACGGCTAGGATGGGGTGAGTTGTGATCTAAACCTATCGTTTGACGGTCTAGAAGTGTTTCGGGGTCGACTCATGCGATCCCGGTTGCATACAGACTCCAATAACACAACCAATTTCAGTGAACTTCACCGATCAGCGAAATCGGGCTACCTATGACTGTCTCTACGTTTTTCTCGTACCCACCTAAGTCGAAAAGCGTTAGCGTATGTCGTGAGACCATAACCCAGGTTTGCTTTAATCCAAATCATGCTCTGATACCATCTTGTAACGCCCTGAAAATCGGGGGTCGAGCATAAACTCAACTCCTGAGTTCCAACGCATTACATATGCAACATAAAGAATGATGATTGAATGTTGTTCGTATTAGTACATTACAGATGAATGGGATTAAGCCAAAACAACATATCATACTCTAAAGACAGTCAAATTATGCAAGCGGAAGACTGTGATAAATATATAAAATATATAAAAACTATTTTAAGTCTCCAGAGAGTGAACTTGTTACCAGGTTAAATTTATTAATGTATACTCCAAAAATGGATAAAATGAATATACAAGGGTGCTCCAAAAGAGCGAACTAAAGTGTAATGGCATCTAATCAGCAACCTTATAACCCCGTCGATTAGAAGATGGTCTACATAGACCCACCTGATAGCTGCGTAAAGTGAAATCCTCCTCATCATCATAAAAGTCCAACTCCACTTCGTAAGCATCGCCATCATCTGAAACTCAAACAGGGTCCGGTTTGCTGTTTAAACACCGTCCCGTAACGTGGGAGTGAGTGATCAACTCAGTGAAACAATAGAGCATAGGTTAACATGTCATCAATTCAGTCAAGCAGTACAATCAAACACTCCTAAATAATTAATGCAAGTATGGAATGCGGTCATGAAGCATGCCCTTGCCAAACCACCCTCATGTGACACCATCTTACGTCCCCGGCATACGTTCATTCCTCAGTGCTCCACATCTTTCAGGCACATGCAGTGCTATGTTATGAGCGTGATTACCAAGTTATTATTAGTCCTTTTCATACAGCAGTATTGGAAAACTAAGGTACCTCCCTTATATTTGTAACACCCCGGATTTTTGCCAATGTGGGATTAGACATCCTTAGGCAATGGATCAATCCTAATACAGGTTTAACTTCTTAAACGCTCAATTAAAGCCTCAAATCTCTTTTCAAACCATTTTCTTCACAAATCCCACCCTTCACTACCTTGTGCTTTCAATTTCTCAAAGCACCTTCACCCTAGACACTATCTTAAACTAGCTAAGTAGTATAACTTGGATCACTTTAGATATAAACTGCAAAGGACTAAATACTACCTCAGACGGAAATCACTTAGGATAAAATCCTTTAGAAATCTGACAAAGTTAACTAAGTGCTAAACTAGATTAGCCATGAAATCCATTTGAATCGCTTTAAATACGATCTGTAAGACCCAAAACTTACAGAATCATTGACGCTAGGTTACCCAAAAATCTAGGATTAAACTCATTACCTGGCTGCTCTCGGGAGCATCTCGAAACTCCGTATCTGGTCCAGATCGCACATCAGAAGTCCGATTAACACAAAGCTAAGGAACTAGGACCGCCTCACTGGGCTTGACTATCATCTCAAAAATCGAGTCCACCGAGATGTCCCACGGCCATTCGTTTGGATCCTGGAGCGAGGAGTGTGAAAAACACTATTCCCTTTACAAAATAAATATCTGGAATAGTGATCTGGCACCATTCGCTTGCGCATCAGTATTAAGCAACCAGACCATCAAAATCAGACTAAATTACACCCTCGGATTAAGAAAAATTTCAGGAACATTTACATGTGCTTGGAATTTCGGATCGTGGCCACCGCCGTTGAACGAAAGTGGTCTGCCACGTGCGATCTGGGAATCCGATCGAGTCGAAAATGTAATCCCACATAGATCCATGTGTGGTGAGCTTGAGTCTGACGTTTGGCTCAAGGGGGGCCACCAGAAACACTCTTTTGAGCTGGAACATCGCCGAAATGCTTATAATAGCAGTAACCCTTGAACCTGAGTCTATTTTGGAAGGTTTTAGGCTATAAAAGGACCTTAAACCCTCTCTCATTCCAGCCATACGAATTTGGATTTGAGAGGGAAAAGAGAGAGAAAGTGAGGGAGATGTGGGAGGAACTCCCTGCCGCTATTCGGGCTCCACCGCCTGATTCTCATTGTTTTCCCAGCGATTCTGGCATCGTTTCTAGATAAGAAACCCTAACCCTAATCTGTTTTAGGGTTGTATAGGTTGTAGGTTATGAAATAGCTAACCTGTTTCGTTCTTTAGGCTTCCAAACTCCCGTATACGGAACCTTAGCGAACCTATCGACTCCGTTACGATTCTACGACACAAGGTGCGGACTTTAGGTGTATAGGTTATGGTTTTCAACACTTTCAATGTCATATAATGATAGATTCATGATCTGCATGCAATTGCACATGTACAAAATGCTTTCCATTTTCTGTTTCGATTAGAATTGTAGAATTTGGAAATTTACATACTCTAGGTATTCGTATAAAATACCGTATACGTATTTTTTTTGAAATTTGTTTGACATGTTTATTTGACGTATGGATATAAGACGTATGGATAAAATACTTATTTGGCGAAAGGATTCGCCTAAATACATGTTTACTAATAAACACTATGTATGTAGAAATACGGTATTATAAGAAGTACCGAATACATGTATATTTTAGTGATGTGTTTGTCATGATTAATTGTCATATAAATATATTATGTGCGTATAAAACATTTGCTTGGCGAAGGGAATCGCCGTAATACATGTTTGCTTGTATACACTAGTATGTTGAAAATGCGTATTCTAGAAAATATTGTATACGTATAAATATTGGGAGATGAATTTATCATGATTATTTGCTGTAGTAATATATTATACATGGATAAAATACTCACTTGGCTAAGGGATAGCCCTAATACATGTTTTGCTAACATACACCATGTATGTTGTAATAGTTTATTCTAAGTGTTTGTGAAAATGATTGAATGAGTACCGAATTCCAATTCGTACTCGCCATGACTAGTTGTCATGGATTCATGATTGTTGTATTGGCGATACCCCTTTGACCAAAGGATTTGCCCTAAATCACGCCATGGCCAATATACACCATATATGCTAAAAGGTGTGGCCCAAGTGTTTGTGGAAATGACTGAATGAATATGGAACTTGGATTCCTGCTTGCCATAACTATCCATCGTGGGTGTACGTGTGTTATGATTGGGGCAACTCCCTAGGGAAAGGATTTGGCCTAATGCCTATGTAATCGACATATGTCATGTATGTTGATGTATGTTTGTTTAAGTGTTTCTTGAAATGTCTGAATGAGTAGTAGTTAGCAAATTGTAATGTATAAGGGTGTTGAGATATGATTATCAACCTCTTTTAACTATGTGTATGATCTCCTTGGATAGTTGTGTGATTAGGAATTGAGCATGTACAAATTCATGCTCGTGTTGTGCTTCAAAACATGCTCAACTGCTTTATGATTTTAAATATATGTAATGCATATGTTTAAATTTATATTTACATTGTATGATCCGTCATGGGTGATGGAGGAGTGGAGCAACGAATGCGTGCAACAGCCCTGGCAGCCCTAAATGGATACTACCAGACCTTGATTGTATGAGTTGAATCTTGATTTACTACTGCTTTATCTATCTGCACTTGATTGTGTTTAGGGCTATGATTATAGTCCAGACAATCGGTACCAGAATTGAATTCGTGGCTGAGATTCATTTACCACGTGAGATGTGTTCGACGAACCCGAGTCGTACTTCGGTTGGCGACAGTGGTTGGCCACGCGAAGTGCTTATGCACTTCATGTCGTTCAACTTGTTGTGTGCTCGAGCTAGCCGAGCTCGTCAAATAACCCGATCTGTCTTATGTATGTTCACCATGTTTGGTCGCTACTGCTTGAACCTAGGGTACCAAACTTACTAGTGAAATCCCTTTTAACTATGGTACCTCGATCCGCTAAGACTCATGAGTCGGGCATGGTGGTATGAGACACCGTGGTCGAGCTGTCGGCCTACGCTGGGGCTACGTGCCTCCCCGTAGTGACCAGTGAGTAACCAGACTCGTGAGCCGATTATGGTGGTATGGGACACTATATTCAAGTTGTCGATACTTACGGTGAGAGCCGAGTACGGTGAGACCTGTGCTCGTGCTGACGGGTGACGAGTCCTCTGTAGTATCTTCGAGTATACTCCAAGGTTTGTGATTGGCGACGAGTCTTTCACAGCAACTGGAGTATGAGTTGAGCCGAGTACAGTGAGACCTGTATTCAAGCTGACGGCTAGTGATTGAACCAAGTACGGTGAGACCTGTACTCGAGCTGACGGTCAGCAATTGAGCCGCATACGGTGAGATCTGTATCTGTGCTGACGGGTGACGAGCCCTTTGTGATGCCTTCGCTACGCCTCTCAAACCATAATATCGTATGAGATTAACTAGGACTGACGACCCTAGAATGGATCATGTTTGGAAATGATACAAGGGAGGTACCTTAGTTTCCCAATACTGCTATTTGAAATGGATAATAACAACTCGGTAATCATGATCATCATCGCACCGCATGTGCTTAGTAGATGTGGCTCACTGAGGGAGTTAAGCATTCGCGAACGTAAGATGATGTCGCATGAGGGTGGTTTGGCAAGGGCATACAGCATCATGTCATTTCATTCTCGCACTTAATAAGAGTAGTTAGAATTGTTTGATTTATACTGCTTTATCATTATTGCTTGATTGAATTGATAACATGTTAACCTATGCTTTACCGTTCCACTGAGTTGACCACTCACTCCCACGTTACGGGACGGTGTTGTACACACCAACCAGATTTGTTGAATTTCAGATGATGGCGATGCTTATGAAGCAGAGCCAGACTACTTCTATGGTGATGAGGAGGAGTTCTCCTATCATGTAACTCTCTGACAGGTCTCTGAAGACCTGGTACTGCATTGATGGGGCTATGGTACTTGGGATAGAAGATATTACACTTACACATTTGGTATATTTTAGAACTGTACTTGTAATTATTTAACCTATGTTATCACACTCTGGAGACTCATCACAGTTTATATATTTTATCTATCTATCATCGTCTTCCGCTTACAATTTAACTGTCTCTGGAGGATGATATGCTGTTTTGGCTTAATCTCACTCATGTTCAATGCACGAATACAGTCAACATTCAATCATCATTCATTTTGTTGCATAAGTGATGTTCTAGAACCCGGGAGTTGAGTTTATGCTCGACCTTCGATTTTCAGGGCGTTACAATATTATTCCCAAACAATGATCCACTCTAAGGTCGTTAGTCCTAGATAGTCTCATACGATGATGTGGTTCTAGGTTGCTGTAAAGGGCTGCCAGGGCTATTACACACACTTATTGCACCGCTCTCCCATCACCTTATCAATACAGGCCTAGTTTATACTCTATTTACCACGGGAAGGCTCGTCGCCTCACTGCAAATTTAGAGTATGCTCGAGGTCACTACAATTGGCCACCAGGGCTGTAACACGCAATCGTTACATCACTCTCCCATCACCTTATCAGTGTAGGCCGATAGCTCGAATACAGTGTCCCATACCACCGTATTCTACTTACGAGTTTGGGTTACTCACTGGTCACTATGGGGAGGCACATCGCCCCAGCATAGGCTGACAGCTCAACCACGGTGTCCCATACCACCATGCCCAGCTCATGAGACTTAGCGGATCGAGGTACCAAGGTTAATGGGATTCCACTGGTGAGTTCGGTACCTTAGGTTAAAGCAGTAGCGTCCAAACATGGTGAATATACATTAGACAGATTGGGTTACTTGCCGAGCTCGACTAGCACGAGCGCACGACAAGTTGAATGACATAAAGTGCATAAGCCATTCGCGTGGCCTAACCACTGTCGCCAACCGAAGTACGGTTCGGGTTCGTCAAACACGTCTTACATGGCGAAGGAATCTCAACCACGAACTCAAGTCTATTACCGATCACCTGGACTATAACATAGCCCCAATCATATTCAATCCTTAACCAGAAGTATGTAGAGTAAAGCAGAATAAACAAAATAATTCAAACATGTTAACAAGCATGTTATAAAGCACAAGGCAAGCAGGAAATACAAACACATATATTTCATAAGTAAGCAATTAATTTAAACAACTCGCATGGAGGAAATCATACACATCTTTAAGGTAGTTGAGAATCCTATCTCAACACTTACCTAAAGCACAATCATCTAAGTACTTACTCATACAAGCATTTTCACAAACACTTAAAGTACACTTATTTAACATACATAACGTACATTAGCAAAAACATGTATTTTGGCGAATCCTTTCGCCGAGTAAGTAGTACACATATATATAGCATGTACATATAGTAATTTATCATGACAAACACACTTTCAAAATTTATATGTATACGGTATTTTCTACAAATATACAGAATACACAATATGCCATAATTTGCATACGTAACTGAATCGCAAAACGAACATCTCATTGTGCATGTATAATAACACCCAGATCATGAATCTATCATTATCTGACATTGAAAGCTTTAAAAACCTTAACCTATACGTCTAAAGTCTGCACCTTACGCCGTAGAAGCGTAATGAACACGATAGAATTGCTAAGTCTTTCTCCACAATAGTATAATGACCTAAATCATGAGTTATGTTAGCTATTTCGCTACTTGTATCAATTGAAATCCTAAAATAGGTTAGAGTTAGGTTTTTCTTACCTAAGAACGAAGCCAGAATCACCAGAATAGCGATTGGAAAGTGATGGTTAAGCACGTAGATCGGCAGGGTAGAATAGCAGGAAGGTTCTCCCACTTCTCTCACACTTTCTCTCTTTTCTCTCTTCTCTCTCCTAGGGTTTCTCTCAAATTCGTATGGGCTGAATGAGAGAGGGTTTAAGGTCCTTATATAGGCTCAAAACACTCCAAATTAGACCCAGGGCCAAGGTATACTTAGGTTATAGCCAAAGTAGGTCTGTTCCGTCTCAACGGAGCACTTCTGGAGCCACCTTTCCTGCGTGCGGTCGGACTTAAGCTCACCAACCTTGGATCTAGGTCAAGTTAAGTTTTCATTCCAGTCGGATTCTCAGATCGCACGTGGCAGACTAGTTTCAGTATAACGGTCACTAAAACTTGATCAGGGTTACAAGTATACTGCCATGTGTATGAAATTTCCCCTGATTCGAGGGTGTATTTGGGTCAGATTATGACGATCTGATTGCTTATATCAAGCTCGCAAGTGACAAGTCTCAGATTACTTAAATTAGATTTAATTTCTAAAAAAATTTACTTTTTCTCACACTCTTCACTCTAGGCTCAAGCGAATAGCCGTGGGACACTATCTGGTTTTGACTTCTTAGATGGTTGTCAAGCCCAGCAATGCGGTCCTAATTATATAATTTCGTAGTAATCAGACTTTTGACGTGCGGTCCAAATCTGATACAAAATTTCAATGTGCTCCCAAGAGCAACTAGGTAATGGGATTGGTTATAGATTTTAGGGTAACCTAGCGTCAATTATTCTGCACGTTTTGGGTCTTGCAGATCGTATTTAAAGTGATTCAAGCGGATTTCATAGCTAATCCAGTTTAGCACTTAGTTAACTTTGTCTAATTCCTAAAGGATTTGAGGTTTGAGAGGTTCATAAGGGGTTAGGATCTACCCCTTGCCTAAGGACATCTAACTCCAGGTTGGCAAAAATCTGGGGTGTTACACAAGGACAGGACTTTTGGCCATCCCAAAACTACATCAAACGCAAGTTTCTTGCCTTTCTGCGTAACTGCTGCGTAAATAGAGCTTATGCGCGAAGCCACCGACTTCTCTCCTTATGCACGGGTTACTGACCTCCAGCTAACCTACTTACCACCTATAAAAGAGAAGAGAAGAGAGAGAGAGAGAGAGAGAGAGAGAGAGAGAGAGATTGGGGGGATCATCTGTGAGCAGCCGTGGAGGAATCCATCAATGCTTGGACGTGAACAAGGATAAGAGAAAGGGGTAGAAAACCAAGAGCTCTTCTCTCCTTCTTCTTTTATTTTCTTCGTTTCATATTCATTTTTAGTTAGATCATGAATATAATCAGCTAAATTTCTTAGCTAGGGCTAAGAGGTGAAGCTTGTAGTGTGATGGGGGATTTTTTTTGTCTTTCGATTCATGTTTATGAACAGAATTTGATTCTAGTTTGATTATGAGGAATACCTTTAGTTTTTAATGGTTTGTTGTGACTTAAATTACAATAGATCTACGATATCTATGAATATTTCCTTTTCATTATTATGATTATGAAATTAGAAAGCCTTGTTGTTCACCATCGCCCCTTGGACATGGTTGGATGATGGAATCCTTCCTAATATTCATACATCTCTCCGATTGGTTGTGAATTGGTTAACTTCTGTTGTTTGCTTTATCTCATGGGCATGGTTTTGTGATGGAATCAATTCTAATTTACATCATTCTCATCTTTTGAAAAATAGATCGAAGGAAGTTCAAATTGCATTTTAAAGATATATCTTCCAACTGGGTGAGGATGGGACTATAAGTCCAGTTGAGTTCGTGAATCAAGCGTAGATCTCCATGATCTCTACAAGTGGATCCTCTGAATCCCTAATTTCTCACCTTTGAATCCTACAAGTATTAGCGTATTATTTCACCATTATTCCTTCAAAATCAGTTGATTTAGATTTTATCTTATTCTAGTTCTAGTTCGAGTTACTTTCATAATACGTACAAGGTTCAGTCCTTGTGGATTCGACCCGGTCTTACTGAGATTATTACTACATCACAACCCTATACTTGGGGTGCTAGGGATTGACGGTTACGTTTTTTGAAATTAACTAGCTTTAAGATTAAATTAACTAGTTTTAGGATTAGTTTAAGATTAGAATTTTCTAATTTTAGGTTAGAATGTTTGATTTCTAGAAACTAAACTGTTTTCCTGTTTTGTAGGATCCTGACATAAACTTCTACTTTGGTAATTCCTTTCTAATTTCTCTACTTTTTATATTTTTAGGATTAGGGTTTTATTTTCTTTTTTTAGAATTTTAAAAAAATTTATTCTAGGATTCTTTTAATTTTAAAAACTAACATTACTTTCTATTTTCGGTTTAGGGAACTTTCCCTTTTAGAAACTAACTTTCTATTTCAATTGTAGAAACTTTCTAACTTTAGACTTTCTATTTAGAAACTAATCTCTTTTGTTTTCTTTTGTAGGATCTTAACATATGAACTTCTCATTTGGTAACTTCCTTCTAACTTCGCCTCCTATTACTTTCCATACTGCTGTATGATCTTTTATTTTCTTATAATTAGATTCAGAGTGAGGGTTTCATCATGTATATGCACGAGTGGGAACGTCAATATGCTGAGATAGCTTTTAAGAATGTGACATGGTGTGAAGGGATGTATGGTGATTATGATCAACCTATGTCTCAGAATTTTCCTGAAACAATTATCGAGAACCGACAAGAGTATAACGCTCCATCGGTTAAGAAGTCCTTACGCGATCATATACGGGAGAACAATTACACCCCATGAGCAGTACGTGAATGTTGGAGTTATCATAACTATGAGAGTGAGAATTATTATCACTCATCCGATAAAAAGAAAACAATGCATGATTGTATTATGAGTGATAATAAGTATCACCAACCATCAGATTCTCCCACCTATGATCCATATGACTATAATCAGTAGAAACATCAATGTTGGGAAGATAAACCAGCAATATATCATAATAATAATTCTCTTGGGTCCTCTACCTTTAAAACTCAATCAGAAAAAATCCAAGAGGATTCACTTCAGAAACTTATGAAAGCACAAGAGCGGTTCAATCAAGTTGTCATACAGTCATGTGAATTGCTCAAATCCTCAATTCCAATAATTTGGTCACACCTTATGGAAAAGGAAGAGGCTAGGTTACCCTAGCCTCATTCCAATCTAGAAGCATAATGTGAAGAAAGTGATCATAACTCGGTTGTGAAAGAAACTGAAATTACGAATGAGGAGTTGGATTCCATTAATGAGCATATGGTTTAATTTCCTGATAAGTCAATCTTGATGATTATCCAAAGGAATGATCATGAAACGTGGTGTAATGTCTAGAAAAAATTCGTATAAAAACCCGAGTACCACCTCAGGCAGAAATCATTCAGGACCAAATCCTTTAGAAATTAGATGAAATTAACTAAGTGTTAAACTAGATTAGCTGTGAAATTCACTTGAACCACTTTAAATACAAACCGCAAGACCTAAAACTTGTAGAATCATTAACGCTATATTACCCTAAAATCTAGGATCAATCTCTAAACCCGATTGCTCTTGGGAGCACCTTGAAACTCCATATCGAACCCAGACCGTATGTCAAAAGTCCGATTACTGTGAAACCATACGATTAGGATCACCTTTTTGGACTTGACAACTATGTCAAAAATCAAATCCAGATAGTATACAGAAATGCCCAACTTGAGCCCGGAGCGAAGTGTGTGAGAAACACAAATATCTTTAGAAATTGAACTCATATTTAAGTGATTTGGGTCATTCACTTGTAGGCCAAATCTAAGGTTTCAGACCATCAGAATCTGCCCCAAATACACCCTCGGATCAGGAAAAATTTCATACGCAGGTCCATGTACTCGTGGCCCTGATCGAGCGACAATGACTGTTGAACTGAAATTGGTCCACCAAGGTCGATCCAAAAATTCGATCGGACTGAAAACTTAGCCTATCATAGATACAATGTCAGGAAACTTCCCCTTGACCGTAGGCAGAAAAGGGGCCTCTAGATGTGCTCCGTTGGGTCGAAACTGCCACTATTTAGCTATAACCTAAGTATACCATGGCCCTAGGGCCATTCCCATCAGCTTTGGGTCTATATAAGCCCCTTAAACTCTCTCTCTCTCTCTCATTCAATATGAATTTGGAAAACCCTAAGAGAGAGGAGAGAAAAGATAAGGAAAGAGAGAGTAAGTGAGAGAGAGAGAGAGAGAGTTAGCGTTTGTTCTTGGGATTCAATCCTGCCACTCCACGTGTTTAACCACCATTCCTGTATCGCTATACGGACGATTCCAATTCTGTTCTTAGGTAAGAAAACCTAACCTTAACCTGTTTTAGGGTTTCAAATAGTGTAAGTGATGAAATAGGTAAAATATTTCATGCTATATGTGGTCGTCGTGCCCTAGACGAAGACTTGGCATACAAACTGAGTTCGATACTTGTTTATCGGCGTAAGGTGTAGAATATAAATGTTTAGGTTATGCTTTTCAAGGCTTTCAATGTCAGTTACTGATTTATGACTGACTTGAATGCTACCTCATGTGCTTAGTTACGATGTTTTCCATAATATATATATATGTGTGTGTGTGTGTGTGTGTGTGTATTGTATTGAAATAATGCATTCTATGTGTTTGTGAAACTGTTTGATTGAATATGGAATTATGATTTGTGCTTGACATGATTGATGCTTGACTATACATGATTGTTGTACATGTGGCAACTCCCATATGAAAGGATTTGCTATCATATGTGATTTAACTAACTTATTACGTGTATGTAATATGTGTAGTCTAAGTGTTTGATAAAATGCCTGAATGAGAAATGCTTTATGTGATGTATTTAATGAGGGTGTTGAGATAGAATTCTCAACTCCCTCATCTATAGTTACAGTTTTCCTTATGTAATCTATCTTGCTACTACGTGATGTATGTGTGAAATGCTATGTAGGATAACATGTGTAATATGTGTTGTGTTGAAATGCTTACAGGAAATCGATACTGAAATTGGTTGTCACATGTTGTTTTACTGTCACTTATGAATGCCCATTTGGTTGGAGTGTGTTTGGGGCTACATCGTAGTCCAGGTAATCGGTAATGGTTTACGGTCAGTGGCTGAACTGTTTTAGCCACGACGGATGTGTTCGATGAATCTGAGCCATACTTTGGTTGTTGACAGTGGTTAGGCCACACGGAGTGCTTGCACACTTCATGTCGATTTACTCGATGTGCGCTCGTACTAGTTGAGCTCGTCAAGTAACCCGATTGGCCCAATGTTTGTTCACCATGTATGGACACTACTGCTTGAATCTAAGGTACCAAACTCACCAGCGCAAAACCTATTTAACCTTGGTACCTCGATCCGCTAAGACTCATGAGCCAGACATGTGTGACAAGCCCACCCGTAGTGACCAGTGAGCAACCTAAGCTCATGAGCTGAATACGGTGGTATGGGACACTGTATTCGAGTTACCGGTCTACGATTAGGTGACGAGCCATTCGTAGAGACCTCGAGCATACTCTGAGACTGCGCCGAGGCAACGAGCCTTTTCGTAGCAACTAGAGTATAAGTTAGGCCTACATTGAAGTGACGAGCCCTTTGTAGCGACCTGGAACCGCAACATCGTATGAAACTAGCTAGGACTGATGACCCTAGAATGGATCATTGTTTGGGAAATGATACAAGGGAGGTACCTTATCTTTCCAATCCTTCTGTATGAAAAGGTCTAATAAGAACCCGGTAATCAAGCTCGTGCACTGCATTGCATGTGCCTTTGGCATTGGTGTTGAGCACAAAGGAAGGGGTGCATGTCGCGACCGTAAGAGAAAGATCGTAGAGGGAGCGCAGGCGAGGGCATGCATCATTAATACATATCATGTTTGCATTAACTAGAGTACTTAGGGATGTTTGATTGTATTGCTTTATCATTACTGCTTGATTGAATTGATAACATGTTAACCTTTACTTTATAGCTCCACTGAGATGATCACTCACTCCCACATTCTGGGATGGTGCTTAAATACCAACCAGACCCTGTTATAGTTGCAGATGATGGCGATGCTTGTGAAGCAGAGCCGGACTTTTATGATGACAATAAGGAATTCTCCTACATGTAGTTATCAGGCAGGTCTATGTAGACCGTGTTCTGATCGACGGGGCTCACAGGGATGCTGACTAGATATCATTACACTCGTTTTGATTGTATTTTGGAGCACACATGTATATTCATTTTGTACATTTTTGGAGTATATATGTATATATTTAACCTGGTAACATGATCACACTTCGGAGACTTACTACAGTTCATATATCTTATACATCTATTACAGTCTTCCGTTTACGAAATTCACTTGTCTCTGGAGTATGATATGCTGATTTAGTATAATCTCATTCATGTTTAATACACTAATACAGACAACATTTAATCATCATTATTTGTATTACATAAGTGATGTGTTGGAACTCGGCAGTTGGGCCTATGCTCAACCCTCCGATTTTCAAGGCGTTACACGTGGGTGTCTTTCAAATACAATGATAATGACACATTTCACTCAGATGACATACTTGATTTCAATGATGAGGAAGAAGTTAGTTTATTCGAACCTCAACCCATTCTAGGTATGGAATGTGAGGAATGTGATCCCATCGCAAGGGTATACTGCACTGAATTGGACGATGATGAGTATTGGTATTCAATCTCAAGTGTGGCCTCTACCAATGATCAAAAGGTTAAGGAATTTGCCAACCACAGTGATCTACTCCACCTGTCTGATATGACTGATTTAAATATGGAGGATGAACCACTTTTAACTAACATTTCTAACCTTTGTGATGCATGTTTAGATTACTCCCCTGAATTGAATGATGATATGATTCGGGAGATGGACGATTTGCTCAATATGACTCTAGAATTTAAAACTACCCAGTTGAGGCCACAATCTGAGCTATACACTTTAGATAAATCAATGCCTCCAATGAGAAGCTTCAATGACCAGAGTCTTCACATCAATTCTTCTCTTTTTTATTTTCAATCTGACTATGTAGGGCAAGAGCAAGCGAGCATGTGTCTGTCCACTTTCAAAGACGATGGATTCCTTGGGCAGATCATCACAAGCTTTAATATGGAAAATAAGTCACTCTCAGCCAAATTTTCCAACTCTTTGAATGAATGCTTGGCACACTTTATGGATCCCGACAATCCTATGATAGAAGCAAAAGTGGATTCTGTGCAAGACAATATCTCAGTAGTTGTTACTAACCGAGAGAACCCTTACTCTGAAGCCCATTCTTTCATAGATCTTGATCGTTTACCATTAAAGGAGAAGAGATAGTGGAATCGAAGTCTGGAACTTCGGAATGTGTTGAGACTACATCACTTCCTGACAAATTTTTTGAATTTTAACTACATGTAGTTTCTAATTCATCATCGAGTACTAACATTGACACTTTTTCTGTCACAGATGAATCATATATCCTTTGCATACCTCAAGCATTTCAACAACCATTTTTTAATGAGGTTCTTAAATTTCTCTGGATATTCATGCTCCAGGGCATCCAAGCCTATTGTAAAAAGGGCTTTTGGATTATCTTGTTGAGAAACTTATTGAGAAATTTATCCAGATATTGATAGGAAGAAGAACTTTGCGACATGACTGAGTAGTTTTTTTCCTTGCTTTCATAGGACTAGGATAGTTTGCTTGATGTCATTCTAAGTTAGACGGTTTTATGCCACTAGGTTAGTTTACTTTTTACATTATTTTAGGGTAGTTTGCTTTTGTTGGTTTCACTCTTGTGTTGACTCGCTCTCGTGGTGATATCTTTGGAAAACCTCTCGCTTCTTTCATCCAAGTACTATATTTCCATCACTCCTCTTTTACTTTCGTTGTCCCATGTGCATTGCATACTTATTTCTTTTACATTAAGGACAATGTAGCTTTCAGGTTGGGAGTGGGCGATTAGGTGACCTAATCAGTGTTTTCTCAGACTTGAGCAAAATTTGTGAATTTTTAAAAAAAAATTTCTGAAAATTTTTGTGAATTTGAAGTGATTTTGATGGCCATCGTTGATTTAGAATTATAAGATACGTGATGTTGGTAATTTATGACTCTTGAATTCAGTTATCTGTTAGATTTCATATTAAGTTCCAGTTGTTAATCCACGATTAGAAGTTGTAAACATTGATTGAGTCATGATTTCACATGTCACATCTCGCTTACACATTGAAGTCTCAGTTCGATATTGAATGAATAACCTGTTAATCCCTAAGCATGAAAGGAACCAACCTTAGAAAATTGAAAGGGTTGGGCAAATGGTCTTCACCATAGGTTTGCTCCCTATAGGTGAAGGTTCGATTCCCCGAGGTTGACATTTGGAAAGGGATGGGCGACTGGTTTTCACCATAGGTTTGCTCCCTATAGGTGAAGATTTGATTCCCCTCCTTGGCGTTATTTTTAATGGAAAAATCAAAGATGGTAAGAATGAAAGGATGATCTGTGAGGCAAGTTTTGGTTTAGGGTTTGGTTGCCATGAATTCTCTTGATGGTTACCAATGATATCATGAAATAGAGAAGTGACTCTTAATGTTGATAAGCCGATATCACACTTTACACCCATAGAACTCAATGTTTAGGATTTTTCTAATCGATGGATTAATACTTTGAACTTGATTATGAAGTTTACCATGTGCTTGAGTCCAAGAGAGAGTAATGCCTAACACTCTTAAATCTTAGAATTCTATTATCTGGATTTTTTTTCAAAAATCACTTGAGTTCATAAAAATTATCTTGTAATTCTCAACTTATTTTTTGCATACTTTGCTTAGGACTAGCAAAATGCTAGTTGGGAGTTGTGTTGAGGATCAAATATTATATATTAGACCCCAGTTATTACTTGAAATTACGAACATGATACTAGTTAACACCTTATTTTAATCGTGTTTGTGGTGCAAGGTGAATTTAGGAACTTGGACTGAAAAGGAAACTAAAAGGATGGAGTTAACGCTCAGAAATCACCAAGGTAAGGGACGGACCCCTGGGGACCGAGATGTATGATTTTACCGGCCGAGATTCGAGAAAATCAGGTGTTTCACGCTAAAGAGGCCTGAAAGTCATCCTAAATGAAAGATCACAGGGTTCTCACCATCTGTTCGGCTCAAAACTTTAGATATGGCCTGAGGACCATAAATTAACCGTACATGTCGAATTTCAGCTCTCGGATACCTATGGAAGTGGCCCAACGGACAGATCAGCCCATGAATCTTTCATTCAGGGCCCACTTAAGTTCTAGATATGCTTCAAATTTGGACTCATCCCATTATATGAAGAGACAAGGCGGATGGATGGATTGGATTCCTCATAAACATCACAGTGGACCCCACCTGAGCAATGTGTGCATAACACACTAAGTGCACTAGCCGTGCACTGCAGCCAGAGTCGGGTCAAACCGACTTTAACCCGCAACTTCTAGCAAAAACGGAAATTTCCATTTTTTGCTGTGCAGGAGTGAAACAAGGGTATCGGTTGAACGTTAGTGGACCACCATCATCATCCAATTGATGATCCAAACCGTCCAATGCATCTAAGGGGGGGCGTCGACCATAAACCATTTACATCAATGCACGCGCATACAGGAAGAGAGCGTTTAAACACAGGATGGATGGCATAATGGAAAATCTGTGGGCCACACTGAATCCAGTCCAAAATTGACCATGCCTGACTAGTTTTTTGAGGGGAATGCAATGGATGACGCTGATTCTTAAAACACCAAGGCATGTGGGCTTCATGGGTTTTGCACAATGAATTCCCACTGCGAAAGCAAAAATAGGGGCTGCGGACGGCTTGCAATGGGTCATCAAGATCAATTCGAATGAATGATCTGGATCATTCAAATGGAGCCCAAGGTGGGGCCGACAACCATCAAGGAGGCAGATACCAAGGACAGGCCTTTTGGCCATCCCAAAACTACACCAAACGCAAGTTTCTCACAGTACGCAGCTGCGTAACTACTGCGTAAATAGAACTTACGCACGAAGCCATAGACTTCTCTCTTTATGCACGGGTTACCAACCTCCAGTCGATCTACTTACCGCCTATAAAAGAGAGGAGAAGAGAAGAGAGAGAGAAAGAGAGAGAGAGAGAGAGAGAGAGAGAGAGAGAGAGAGAGATTGGGGGGATCATCCATGGGCAGCCGTGGAGGCATCCGTCAATGCTTAGACGTGAGCAAGGATAAGAGAAGGGGTAGACGGCCAGGAGCTCTTCTCTCCTTCTTCTTTTATTTTCTTCCTTTCATATTTATTTTTAGTTGGATCATGAATATGATCAGCTAAATCTCTTAGCTAGGGCTAAGTGGTGAAGCTTGTAGTGTGATGGGGGATTTTCATGCCTTTCTATTCATGTTTATGAACAGAATTTGATTCTAGTTTGATAATGAGGAATACCTTTAGTTTTTAATGGTTTGTTGTGACTTAAATTACAATAGATCTGCGATAGCTTTGAGTATTTTCTTTTCATTATTATGATTATGAAGTTAGAAAGCCCTATTGTTCACCATCCCCCCTTGGACATGGTTGGATGATGGAATCCTTCCTAACATTCATACATCTCTCAGATTGGCTGTGAATTAGTTAAGTTCTGTTGTTTGCTTTGTCTCATGGGTATGGTTTTGTGATGGAATCAATTCTAATTTACATCATTCTCATCTTTTGAAAACTAGATCAAAGGAAGTTTAGATTGCGTTTTAAAGATATATCTTCCAACTGGATGAGGATGGGACTCTAAGTCCAGTTGAGTTCGTGAATCAAGCGTAGATCTCCCTGATCTCTACAAGTGGATCCTCTGAATCCCTAATTTCCCACCTTTGAATCCTATAAGTATTAGCATATTATTTCACCATTATTCCTTCATATTCATCTGATTTAGATTTTATCTTGTTCTAGTTCTAGTTTGAGTTACTTTCAGAATACGTACAAGATTCGGTCCCTGTGGATTCGACCTCGATCTTACCGAGATTATTACTACATCACAACCCTATACTCTATGTCCCCCTCGGTCGGGTCCCTGGGGACATCGTGCAAAGCAGGGGCACGGATGGCCACAGAGTTCGGGATCTGAAACTCTGCCCAGATTCTTGCCATCTTAGATTAGACTAAGACTAAGCCCCCGGGGACGAGCTTAATAGGTCATCCACCTACTGGCACAGTGGCCGTCCTCCCAGCTGGAGCTTGGGCCGCCCTCTTTGCACACTTAGGCCAAGCCGTTGTCTTCGGGCCCTTGTCCTTCTTAGCCCAAGGTCGTAGAGGCACCGCGATCAGTGGCTCTACCAAGGCCTTGGGCCTAGAGCTTATGCTCTCTGGCTTGGTATCGCCTTCAAAGGCATATACTTTGCGGACGTCATCCAAGCCGTTCGACATGGAAGAAGGATGGAAAGAAAAACTGGAAAAATTACGGAAGCAAGGGAAATAGGACGGGAAGACTCACCGAAAATCATTTACTCCGGGAGTCGTAGCAGTAGAAAATCCTTAAGCGAATGAAGAGGGTGACAAAGGAAGTGGTAGCCTTTATACCATGTTGAGCCGAAAAATAATCATGACGGGCATTTAATGCTGCAGGCAAAGGGTCGCCCAACTGAGCACTTGCTCGTACATGACGGTGTCAGATTAGCCCAGCCAGTGTAACTGCTCGAGCCACATGTTACCTTTAATGATCAGTAATAAAAAGGTGGAGAACAAAGAGCTATCCACTCACCCATCACTTTACACGTGGTGGGTTCTTGGCCACCTTGCCATTACGCATCCTCGGTTTGTGCCACTCGTCCATCCATTAGTTACCAACAGACAAAGAGGCCGCGGCATAAGTCTAACGCCTCGATAATGCCAAGACGTCATCACAAATCTTCCTTGGTACTGTCACTAGGAGGAATGAACCAGCCCGCCCGCTCGTCTTCGATGTATGGATTTACTCCCTAAACTTGCATAGCAAACTCATAGATTAGGGGGCTTCTGTTAGAGGAAAATATGATCTGACCATAATTAAGGTCAGCTCGGCCCAATTACATTTATGGACGGCTCAACCTAACTTCCTTCAAGGTCGACTTAACCTGATAAGCGGTCGTTTTGGAGACTTCATCGAAAGGAACGACGAGCAAGATAGGTTTGAGCCAAGACATGGAAAGATATGGGCTCGGATGGATCAGTCCAAACTGTCCTCAAGTAGGTGATCGAGTCACGCTCTGACAACTCCCGCAGACCCGGTAAAATCCGGGCTTGGCTTAGGAATGCTCTACTCGACTCGTCTTCAATTGGCCTGCTAAGTTCTATCAACTGAGCCGAGTCCAGTCCAGTAATTCACGATAGTATTAACCACTCAACCATGATAATGGGATAACTGACAACATCATCACGTGTGCAGTTCTCGCCTAATGGTTGAGATCATGCCGAGATTAACGAACACCCAACTAAACAATATAAACAAGGTCCTCATCGAACGCAATAAGTACGCAAAACCTCTCACTCAAAACCCCATCTACACTATCATATCCAGATTCATAGCCTGACTTTGACATCAGAGGGTCCCCTACTCTAGCCAGGGTCTCCTTTGTTCTTATCCTGTGCAGGTGCTCGGAGCTTGATGAGGGTGAACCGGATTTTTGCATCAACAGTGATAGTTAGGAATTTTGATGACGTGGTTTTGAGTAGGAGAATTGTTGTGCTCCAGAATCTCGGGGGGTTGTTGGTTTGCGATAGATGGTTATGTCATGGGAGATTCTCGATGGCATAAGTATGAATGATGGTTTGTGATGGTGACAAGGGTAATTTTGGGAATTATGTATAATGGTGATGGCGGTTATTAGATCTCTGGCAAGGCTTTAATTTCTTAACAATATAAGAAAATGGATGGTATTACACAATACACCGAGATAGAATTCCCACCAGCCTTTGGAGCCTCTTGACCTCCTCATCTTGAGGATCCATTGCCTGCCACTAGGTGATCACGACTTCTCCCTCAACGTAGCATACACATGTTCTCCTTAAAAACAACTTAATTATGGAATCAACAAACTTCAATTTCAAGCCACAAAGCTATGATCATTGTGCCTACATTAATTTTCAATCACAAACTTATACAAACTGGTGTTCTCTAGCTTCAAATGCTTCTCCAACAACCGCTCTTACAAGAAATTAAGCAACTCGCAATTAGGTTTTTTGTCAAAACCCACTCTAATACCATATAATGTAATTTCCCAAAAAATAAAGAAAGCTTCAAAGAGCTCTCCATTATTAGCAATTTCCCATTAAAAGATCCAAAACTGTTACATTTCAGGGAAAACAAAGTATTTATATAACTTCTGGAACTAACTCTTAACTTATCTTAGTAATGTGATAATTACAATTAATCCTTAACTAACAAAAGCTAATTTAACTAATCTCCTAACCATCTAACTAACATTATAATTGAAACACTGAAATGCCAGTAATTTGCTGAAATAAACCAACCAATTATAGCAAACCCCGCAAAACCGGAACCCAGTGTTATATGTCCTAGGATGACAAGAATTGGATTTTTGTTGGCTAGGCTTTGCCACTTTTAGCTCCTGTTATAGCCTTCCACGTTCAATGCAAAAAGGCTAAAAGAATGGAAGGTTACAATCTTCCTATTAGTGATAATTTGGGGAATCTCCTATTGGTGATGGGGGACGCTGATCATTATGTAATTTCTCATTAACCATTTACTAGTATGGATGGGATGGTTTAGAATCTAAAGGATTTAAAAATAGTCAGATTAAAATAGTGTATATGGAGTGCAATTTTAGTAATATTAAGAGTGAAAATGGAGGATGGGTTCCTCAAATCTCTTGCTTGGAGACAATTCACAATCTGATTCAAACCAACCCTCTTCCATTCATGGGATCTTGCAATTTGAGACTTCAGAAAGAATCCCAAATCCATAGTGGGCCACATCAGATCAACATTCTGGAACATTTGGACCATGACCTAGCAAGTTAGTAGCTATGAGCACAAACAAACGATGTTGAGAATTAGGACAAAATAATTCCTTGTTAATCTGAAACTCCATTCTCAGCACCATCATACCTGAGCCTAAACTTATCATCTCTGGACAATTTTGCATCAATTTCTAAAAAATACTTAAGCGGGCACACCTTATGGATGGAGATCCCTATGCGTAAGGACCAGATCCGAACTCCAACTACTCCACATGCGAAATCCGATCATCAAAAGCTCGATCGAATCAATGAAGCTATTTCCGTTGAAGGGAGAGGGAGAGGGAGAGAGGGAAATAGAGAGAAAGAGAGAAGTGAGCGAAATAGAGAGGAAGAGAGATCATCTGTAAGAGAGCGGGAGACAGATGGGGAGAGATCGAGAGGGAGGGAGTAACGGAGTGAGGGAGAGATATCGAGAGGGAGGATCAGGAATGGATATCGAGAGAGAGGGAGAGATCGCGCTTGAGGGCTGTGAGTGAGGGGATTGAGGCTAGGGTTAGGGATTGGGGTTGGAGTTAGGGATTTGTGTTGGTTCTAAAACGGTTTAAAACAGTTTCACATTTGGCACGGCTTTAAGACATTTCAAAACCAAAGAAGTATCCGTTCCTAAATGGTCTTTTTGGTGTAGTGGAGTGTCATGTATGTGGCTAACCTCATTTCTATTTTGTGGTTTTCTAGTTGATACTTTTTCGGATGTATATGTTTTATTATCCTAGCATGAAATTATAACTATGGATTAGATCCCAAAAAATTAACAACCTTGCGTAGATTTAACTGCCCACATATCAGATTAGTCCACCATAAACTCAGTCACAATGTATAAAAAAAAATTTACTTAGTAATGAAAAATAACATACATATTTTGTCATTAATATTGTAATACGTGACATGTCAATTTGTATTATCTAAACAACAAACAATGCTATTCACATGCACTTATACCCATAATGTCATTATTAAACACAAAACATCCATTGTGAACATAGATGGAATAATGACAAAATATCAATATCCAAGCGAAACTATCCGTAGTGCTATGATTCGTATCAAATGCACGACTGGAACTTTATTAAGTTTCTAATACATATGCCAAAATACCAACATAAACTCATTAAAGTAGAAGTATCTCCTAATATGATTGGAGCTTTGCAACAAGAAGAAGAACACTTTTCTTGTGGACTGTAATTCCTAGAGATTCAGACATGTCTAAATCCTCCAAACTTGCCCCATTAGGCATCTCCCAATCGAAACACTACACCAAAATGTCATTTCTGGAACGAAACTTGATTTTGGTTCTGAAACGGTTTAACGTTTTAAGTTGTTCCAGATTTGGAACCATACCACAACAAATAAATAAATAAAATAATATTTAACCAAGCGAAACTCTATCTCCGTTCCCTCACCCTCTCTCTCTCTCTCTCTCGCTCTCTCTCTCTCTCTCTCTCTCTCTCTCTCTCTCTCTCTCTCTCCATCACTCCCAATCTCTCTCCCGCTCCCTCACGCCTGATTTCCCCCTCTCTCTCTCCATCACTCCCGATCTCTCTCCCGCTCCCTCACGCCTGAGTTCCCTCTCTTTCTCATTTCTTGCCTCTTTTTATTCCTTCCTCTCTCTCTTTCCGTAGCTTCAAAATCAAATGCATTTTTCCCCTCTTCAGAGAGAGATAAAGAGACTGAGTGAGAGATTCGTTAATGGCAGTAGATCTTAAGCAAGATCTAACTTTTTAGAAGGAAAACCCTAATTTTCAATCTATCTTTTCTTTGGGAGACATTTTAATTTCGTTTAAGTTAAAAGCATATCTCTCTATCCATACATCCAAGTGGAAATGGCCATGGAAATGTCAGATTTCTTCTCAAATCTTGTATTTTCCTGCAATCGAGGCGTGTTTAAAGCAAAAGACAGATGAATACCATGCTTTTCGACGATTTTCCATAGGAGTATGCTGCGAAATTGTTAATTTCAGGCTTTCTGAAGGTTCTTTTAGCAGATTCAGTGGTTTTCAAGTTTTTTCTTCTCTCGATTTGTAACAGATTCCGGGGTTCTTAGGGCAGATTCATCGAATTAGGGTTTTCTGTGGTGTTTTTGTTTTAAATGATTTGGTGGTTTCTAGGGTTTGTTGTGAGCTTCTGTGGGTTTTGAAGGGTTTCAAGTATTCTTGTTATTTTCATAATTGAAGGGTTTCAAAAACTACTACAGCTGCTCACAGGGGTGGTTATTAAGAATCAACTCTGTATATGCACCGTTCATTTGGTGGGCCCAATCATGTGTTGTGCGCAAAAATCAGAATAGTCCTGTTATCAACTGGGGGAACATGTACATTAAGGGTGTGGACTATTAGACATTTTTTTCCCTTAACCATCTTATACATGAAATCAGCTAAGGACATGTCCAGCCTGATTTTTAGGCCGTGCATATGTGCAAGCGGCACCATATCAATGGCCCTACATCAAACATATGCCACACTAGCACATGTACAAGAAATACGAATTGGATCAAATGAACGACATATATGGCCTGATTTTTTTGCTATAATCATATGCAAAATGTAAGCCCTGTATCCTAGACCATACCATTCCGTAGGCTTCCGCATCTTTCCGGTCGAATTCTGGCAACCCTCGACCTGTATCCAATGTTTGCGCGCGATCCTAAGTCGAGCCCTACAGATTAGAGTCAGCTCAACCTGAGACTTACACCCTAGCGACCACGCCATCGCCACGGTTCCGATGCCACGTCTCATGCACCGAGGCGATACCCAGGCCAGGAGATGTGGGCCCGCGTTCGATTTGAGAAAAATGTCGCGCGTTGCAAAATCCAAGAGTATCTCTACAACATGTCACCTCAATCCATCAATTAATCCCATTAAGGGTCAAGTACACCATCACCTCTCACCCATCCCCAAGCAACCCCAAAAGTCAAAAGTTCTTACACACCCTATACTTTTCTTTTATCATCTACTCCTAAAGTCAAAAAGCTCTTACACACCCATCACTCACCACATCCATCACCCATCTCTCTCTCTCTCTCTCTCTCTCTCTCTCTCTCTCTACACCCTCTCTCTCTCTCATTTTTTTCAAACTCATTTCCAAGCAACCACGGAGCCACACGTCTAAGCATTTTTCTAGCCTCCATGAGAGCTTTGTGTGTGACCCACTTCCTACCCTCTCATCTCCCATCTCAACCATCCAAACTCCATCTCTTTCGTTAGGATCGAAGCTAAGGAGTAAAGGAAGCCTAGGGAGCAAGAAGGAGACGATGGGTGATCTTGGATCTCCATTTCTTTGTCTTTTTGTGATGTAAGGGCCCACTTATGATGGGACCTACCTTGATGTAGGCTTTGTATCAAAGAGGGGCCCATAGTGGCGAGGCCCCTCCATCCTCGCCGATCTCTCTCTCTCTCTCATGTATTGTGGACCCCACTTTGATGTATGATCCATGCTGTCCCATCCGTAGGGCGTATCTTGCTGACCGTCTTTGGGTGGGGCTTGGATGAAGGAGAAACACAAATATTAGAGTGATCCAATCAGGTGGGCCACGTCCATGTGGGACCCACCACGATGCTTGTGTTATATGCACACTGTCTAGTGTCTAGGGATGCTGGACGTGCACTATCAGTGAAGTGTGAACTGAACGGTGTGGGTGGCTAGTAGTGAGGTGTGTTATGACAGTGGGTGTACTGACAGTGAAGTGTCAACTAGCAGTATATGTGTTCTAACGGCGAGTGTGTGCTAACGGTGGGGTCCATGGGACCCATCCACGCCGTCCATCCATTTGGAGTGGGCCACACCATCATGTACGTGTGGTGTCCACTGTCCTTGGATGGTGGGACCCACCCCACGTGTGGGGCCCTCCTTGATGCATGTGACTGTCCAGGCCGTGGACAGCATGGAAGTTATTTTTTATATATATAATATAATATAATATCTATATATATAATACTATATCTAGTGGGTTCCCACGTGAGGACCCACCTGCTGTGATGTTGTATATATAATATAATATATATAATACTATATATATGGTGCTGTGATATTTATATAATATGATATATATTATAAATATAAATGAGATGGTGGGCTCTACGTGGGACCCACCTCTGCCTTATTTTAAAGAAGCGATAGCTGCATGTGAGGCAGCTATGTAGCTGCCCTGTTGACATGCAACCTACTACTGTACAAGGTAATAAGTGGGCCCCACCACCAGCTGCTGTACATGGCAACAAGCTTTGTGGGTCCCACCTATTCCATCCACATCGTCTATTTATGGGACCCACCATGATGCAAGTGTTGTATACAAACCGTCCAACCATTTGAGATATCACTTTATGGTGTGAGCAAAAGAATGGGTTAGATCTAAGGTTCAAGTGGACCCCACCATTTAAATAATGGACCGTGACAACCACCGTTCAACTTCTAAGGGCCATGGTAGTTTCCAATTAAGCTGATATTATTTTCACTTCATTTATCTCTATGTACCTTATGAATAGGTCGGGTCTTAAATACATAAGGGTGGGCTCGACTTAATATATATGAAGCCCACCGGTGTGGCCTATTTGATATACATGAAGCTCGATGGTGCGGCCCATGTGATGTGGCCCACTTTACATATGAGGCCCAGTAATGAGGCCCATGGGCGAGGCCTGTTATGATATATTTGAGACCCAAGTGCAAGGCCCACCTGTTGTGTATTCGAGGCCCAATATGATGTATGTTGGCCCATATTACGAGGCCTATGTGATGTAAATGAGGCTCATCATGATTGTACGTGAGGCCATGGGCCCACTATATGTTTAGCCCTATGTAGGTCACTCCTTGGGAGTAATGTTGGTTAGATGTCCACATTGATGGGCAATGATGGTTGGATGTCCACATTGTGACCTTCCCTTAGGACTTGTTAGGCCTATTCTCATCATTCCCTCAGTGGGTTAACCCAAATAAGTAGGCTCCATTCGCCGTGGACGAATGACTCCATGCTATCAGATTTGATATACCCACGGCCGAGTGCCGATCTTTATACTATGGATGATCAACTGTTCATCTATGGACCCCGCCTTGTTTATATGCTAATTGTCATGCTGATTATCGGTGCCGATTATCGAGGCTAACGCCAGTTATCGATGCTGATTATGATTATATGACAACATAACATTATAATACATGCCCATACGCATCATCTGCATGCTTGTGATGAGATGAGTGATTGATCATAGTACATGCCAATGGGTAGGATGTTATGAAACTCCCTGGTAAAGGGAGATGCCCACATGAGCGTGCAGTACACGCATGATTACTGTATGATTGGATTGTGTGATTCATGCATCTCGCATTGTGTGTCATGTATACTATACACCCTAGCGACATTAGGGCCACAACCTCTATAGGCATATCGTGGTTGGTAGGATTGGATATCAAAATCTTGTTCTACATGGGGTGTTATAGATATCCCTAGGTAAAAGTCTCTAAACCCATATGGTACCAGGAGGTTGCTCCAACGTCCAAACTGAGTGGGTACATGAGCGCCGAGTGCCAATTACCAGAAGGCCGCACTTTCCACTGTTTTGTGGTCGGTTAGAAGGGGGTACGGCCTTACCCACCCAAGTAGAGGGGGCAAAGCTAGGCTGAGTTTGACCAGTTCAAGGAATGAGTCCGCTATCGATGAGTCAGCCCCAATATTGTCAGACGGATAATGAGGTCTTTTCCACTCACCCTTTTGTGCACAATGGGGCGGCAATCTAGTTTGGTGTGTACTGGACCCGGTGATATTCTAGAGTGAGTTGTATTAATATGTGGACTTAGATGAGGATTGGTGTGCTTGGTTTGCATTTTGTATCGCATGGCCTTGGGTATGGCCGACATCATTCATGCCTTACATCGTATAGCCTTAGTACGGCTAATGGTATTCATGGATTCATTAGCATGTTCTGCATTACTCTGATACTCCATAATTGTATTACTACCTTACGCACACACTTTCACCACCCTCTAAGCTTTCCATAAGCTTATGCATGACCGATGTGTGCAGGTGACGTTGAACCGCAACAGCGCTGAGGCAGGAGTGCATAATCGATCATCTTCGAGCTTTTTAGCCATTATCATTGTATTTCCCTTTATGCTCATTGTACTTATAAAGTTTTTTATCGTAGTGGAAATGTAATGGAGTTTTTGGTTGTTGTTTGTGGGTTATGACCTTAGTTATGCTTATTGCAAATCAAACTGATGTTGAAAATCCTCCTCGTAGCATCCCAGGATCGGAACTTGGCGAATGGGCACTGGGAGTCGAGAATGGGGTACTACGGAGGTTGTCGGCACCGAATTTGGCAATCGGGAATTTTGTGAGCCCGGTTTCCGAGTTTGGGGCATGACACAGAAGCACCACCAGATCAACAGTCCGGAGATCGCGAAGAGTAGTATTCAGATGGCTTCCTGCACTTTTCTCCAATAACATAGTTAGTGGTGAAACTGTCTTGATTTCGTTGATATGGTGGGCCACAATATATGTGGATGATGAGACAACTATTTGACTATCCAATTGTTGTGAGTTTTACTTTGTTGAGTGTAGACCACTGCTGTTGACTCTTCCTTTGGTAGGCCACTACTTGTGTGAGGGTTCCTAAAGTCCAATCCTATTCTCTCTAGGATATGACTAGGAGTATATATATTCATCTTCTCCTACATATATTGGCTATCTGATTACTGGATCAGACTGACTTCTGGGCTTGGGCAACAGTTGCATCATCATCTCATGATTTTTTTTGTGCTTTTTTTTAAATGTTATATAGATATGTTATATGTAGACAAACATGCTACAAGGATTTAATTGTGTTTATTTCATTTGTATCATGCAGAAGGCTTCCTTCTACAAATGCTCAGTCACTTGACATAAATGCACTGTAGTTCTGGAAATGAGCAGGTATTCCATTCATATGAGTTTTTAGACCATTTCCACCTTTTTGTCTGGAAAATTCCAGACTTGGATGCTCAAACTACATTTTGTTGTTGTTCAATTTATATAGTCCTACTTAGTGACATTGATAATTAGTGGAGCAATTAGCTACTTTGCTGGTGAGTTTTTGTTTTGGAGAAGATAAGTTCAATTTATATATTCCTACTTAGTGACATTGATAATTCATGTTAATTGCACTTCTCTTGTTTCAGGATGGAAAAGCCGGTACCTTGGAAGACAAGTAGGTGAGTTATGGCCTGGACTCTGTACTTTGTATAAAATGACTGGATGAAACCAAAATCTTATTTGGTGCTTTATCTACAATGTGATATATTGCTTATTCTGTTTGCTTATACCAGTTGATGTTTATGAAGAAAATATGATCATTCACTGTTTGATACATGTATGGGTTCTAATCATGCATTTGCAAATGTGAATGCATGTATTGTGATTTCTTTGTGGATTCAAAGTGTGAAAACCTGCTAAATGAAGATGTCTGCTAATTACAAATTACAATTTAAAAATATACATAGAGAATGATTAATGGCTGGACGAATTTGTTTCCCACATGTAACTGTGTGGTAGCATCAATCTGTATATTTGTGTATCCTTCTTCATAATTTTGGTTCCTTGTGTTATTTGAATGCATAATGTTATGGTTTTGCCTCTGTTTTGATTGGATTGTACTGTGGTTCTAGGATCCTAACCTCATTATGGAATGGTAGTTGGTTCTGTTCAAACATTTGAATACTATTATTGATCTTTTCCTTTGGGAGTTCCATGACCTGCTGCTAGAAAGATCTTCTTGTCTCCTTAGTTCTCTATATGTGTCGGATCTTCCAATGTAAATCCAATCTGATATGTTCGAATGTGATTTGCAATTACATATCTTCTTTTCACAATGAATCTATCAATGTCTAGTATCTACGGCTGATCTGATGTTGTTATTGTCAATAGCTTTCTCAGTTTAAGTCACATTGCATTTGATCTATTTGAGCTGAGATTAGGAACATTCATTGGTTTCAAATCTACTGTCACATTAGCCTGCTTTGTTCTGTCCTCATCTGCATTCCATAGATCTTCTTTTTCATTTATTTATTATGTCTGCATTATGGTTTTGATGAACATACATTGGTTTCAAATCTACTGTCACACTTGTTTGGTAATTGTTATTGAAGTTTGAATATTAAATACTGAATCTGAAATTACCTTTGTTAATAAATTAGTTAAAATGTCTAAAATTTGTTAATTTAATACATTTATCCTCTCTCTTTAGCTAGGTTCTAGTACAAGTTGTATGGTGCATATCCAATCATTATTGTTTTCCTATGGTGTGGTCCTCCTGAGATTTGTATCCCTCTAATTTTTGGGGCGAAGCACTAAAATGATCTGTAAAAATGGATGAACGGAATAGATGAAATACATACATCATGGAGGGGCTAACAGAGCACCGACCACCAGCGCTAGTAGCTGGGGGAGTAGTCAATCCGTTTTCATCTAGGACACTGGTTTCCTGCGAAAGCCTTTCACAGGAAGTTCCTGCGCTGGGAATGCAGGTGGGGCTACTGGGATGTCTGTAAGAAATCCTCACCGACCATCCATTTAGTGAGTTCATTTTAGGACATGAGGCCAAAGATGAACTGTATCCAATGCTCAAGTGGGCCAAAAACGTGATAATTAAATGTCCACAATTGAAATATTCATGGGGCCACTTAAGTTTTGAGAATGCCAGCATTAACTCTCAGTGCACACCGTGTGCCAATGAACTTTTTTATTTTTCATTTTAAAACTCCTCTATCAAGATCAATTTGCTTTTGTGGATCACTTTTATTTTATTTATTTTTTTTGATGGGTTCATTGTTAAAGGAGAATTAATGGCCATTTAGTGAAAACGTGGAATAATCAAATACATGACCATCATATCTAAACAAATTGCATGTTGGGATGTTGTGAAACTATGCTATATAGAAATTTTTGGGTGGATTGCACACCCAAACGACACATTTTGAATCAGGTTATGGGGATTGTGATATCTAAATTAGGCTTTTTGAGCCATGAAAATTTGATTTTGGTAATGATCACAAACATTCCAGCTATGTGGGGCCCACCCATAATGTTTATGTGGAATCCAAGCTGTACATCTGCTGAAAATCCTCATATTGATCATACATCGAATCATCTCGATCCGAAACTCAGGTGGGGCACCTGTAGGGGAAAATGTACAATCATGGCTAAAACCAATATATTCACTTGATGTGGCCCAACTCAGATTTGTACTGATAAGTTGGATGGCATTACACAACATGGTGGACCCCACACTCTATAGGGACATTCGTGGATGACCGTATTTATGGACGCCGAAAATGTTACTTGAGCATAAAGGGTGCATAGGATGCCCATGGGTGGAATTCCTAAAACTTCTATGGTACCAAGGATCTGCCCCAACGTCGTGACCAAGTGAAAACTATGAGCGCACGAGGGCCTTATACCGTTACGCCGCGACTCCCACTGTCGTGTAGGCAGTTGGGTAGGGGTGTGGCCTTACCTGCCTGGTGTAAGAAGACATTACTAGGTTGAGTCTGACTAACTTGTAAATGGGTCTGCTGCCATCGAGCTTTGTTGGTGATTGATTGTCCACGGGTGGGTAGTGAGGTCTCTTACGGTCGTTTGACTTTGCGGGTCTGGAGAGCAGCAGTCATTCAACAGTGTACTGGACTCCGGTGATTCCCTTACACTAGAAATGTACTTGATATGTGGATTAGATATGAGCATTGACATCACTTCACATAGCATTGCATTGGCTACATAAGCCCCTTTATGCATCGCCTTGGTATGACGCCTAGTACTCATTGCATTGTATTCATGACAAGCCTCGATAAGGCTAGTGATATTGTCATTGATCACATTTCCCTTCCTGTACCTCTTATTATTCTTCTGCGCACTATTGTCATATACTTCCACCATCCTCTAAGCTTCTATAAGCTTATGTACGATTGATGCGTGCAGGAGATCCTAGGTCGGCGTCGTAGCAGCTGAGCTTGGATAGGTGTTGAGCTAAGGACCCCAGTGTTGCAGACCTTTCCCTCTTTATTTTATTATCTTATGTATGTCCTTTTGAACCGGATGTAACTGTAAAAGTTCAAATTTATAGTAGATTTTGTGATGTGTCATTTTGCTGTTTTCGAGATTTACTTGCTGTGATATTGGATATGCTTGTATCGGAAATGGTTATATGGTTATGAAAATCCTCCTTGTGAAATCCCAGGATCAGAACATGCCTCAGGAGTTGAGAATGAGGTACTACGGAAGCTGTTGCGGCCAGAACCGGTTATTGGATTCCTTGTGAGTCTGGTTACCGAGTCTGGGGCGTGACAACTGCTGTAGTATTTCTCTTGTAAACCACCTATCTTTTGTTCAGAAGTTTAAGGGTTGTCATTTTGGGAGATTCTAAATGCATAGTCCATGAGGGTAGTGCGAGATAAACCAATGGTGTGGATTACTGAATGTTCAGTGGACCCCATTCTTCAGAACTGAAAAGCAGAGTTAGCTGTGAATGCAAGCCATTTTCCATGTTATGGATGGTTTGGTCGGCATTGGAGGATGTTTTATCGGTCTAGATTGATTGCATCTCTTTGCCAACCTGGGCAATCCAGATGTACCTTGAGTTTATAGGATGTCATGAGTTTGCAGAATCAATAACTAGGTGGGTCAAGCTTGTCTTGGATTTCAATCCCTATTTACATCAAACATGTGTTCCCATATAAACAAGTGTCACTACAAGAAAAGGGGTTTTAGCCTCGATTCGTGGCATGGCTAAAGTTAAAAACTCGAGGCTAAAGCCTTTAGCCTGATTATCCAAACCGAGGTTGAAACCCCCGTGGCTAAAGGCTTTAGCCTCAGTTTTAGCAACCGAGGCTAAAATGACTTTTATAGTCTCAGTTCTTCAAGTGAGGCTAAAAACCTTTTTAGCTTCAATTTTCTTGAAAGAGGCTAAATCAAAATTTTAGCCTCCATTATTTTCAACTGAGACTAAATCCAAATTTTAACCTCAATTGCCTCCAACCGAAGCTAAATCTATTTTTAACCTCGTTTCTCAACAACCGAGGCTAAAGCCTTTAGCCACAAGAGTTGTAGTCTCAGTTTAGGTAATTAAGGCAAAACTGAGACTAAAGATAGATTTAGCCTTTGTTGACATCAATTGAGGCTAAAATCAATTTCTAACATCATTTATCAATAATCGAGGCTAAATCATTTATTTTAACTCATTCATATACCTATGCATATTCAGTGGCCATTGATCAAATGGCTTGCATTTTTGTTCTCATAAGGTAACAACTCCTGGAGAAAAACATGAGAATCATACCCACTTTTCAAATTGAAATTTTAGTTTCTATTTGGAATAGAAATCTGGGAAAAAAAATTAAAAAAAATTCAACAACTGAAGCTTTGATCAACCGTCATCGTTGGATTCTAATTCAGATTGCTAGATCTTGACTTCAACAACTGAAGCCTCTGGTCCATCTCAGAGAAATCAGCCAACATGTTGGAGCTGTAGTTGGGAGAGATTTGGTGTGTCATCGCCTCATCGCCAGATTTTGCTAACGGCCATAATCACAGGATCAATGAATTCAACATCAAGATAGTGATATTTCCAACAGAACTTGTCATGATTCAAATTAGTCAACTACCAAGGAATCGGATACTCGTTAACCTTTTGCCATAAGAAGGAATATAACCATCCACAACAATCAGAAAAAAGATCTTACCAAAGAAGAAAATAAAAAGGAAAATAAAAAAATAGATGGTAGCAAAATCGCAAGAATTTGAGCCAGTAGATCAATGGCAGACAGAGTGCATTTCAAAGATTGAGGTCTCAGATTTGAACCTTGCTTACTAGCCAATCAACAAAAACAAAAGAAAAGAAAAAGATTTTTTAAAAATACCTTGAAACTGCTAATGAAATATCGGCATGTATTCAACAATGAATTATCAGACTTGTAGATATTATGTTGCACCAAAAATCCGTGAATCTTGATATTAGTAATGACACTGCTAGCGAAGCAAGGTGAATGCCATTTTAATGGGAATCTACATATGTCGTGGTTACAAAAGGGATAAAAATGGTCATGCCCCAGGGAATCGGAAGTGAAACTAGAAAAAGACCGATTAGCGGCCGACTCCACACCCCAGAAGATCCTTCCTATAATGAGCATGGCAAGGTTTTGGGTACATTTAGCACCACACCAATGATGAAGAAAATCCCCGCAATGAGCATGGTCGACATCCGACCGAGGTTTCTTGTGGTGTAGGATGCGAAGAAGGTTAAAGTTAAGCTTCGGCCAAATACAATGATGATGTGAATAGTCAAGGTGTGGTTGTCATATTTGTAGTAATTGTTATCCAAACCAGGATCTTTGGTCTTTCGATGAGACGACTGGGAAGAACTTCATCAAGAAGGCGTCCATCGATGTTTACTCCACCTGCAACAGAGAAACCAATACACCACCATGTCAGAGGAGTGATTCATAATAATTAGACTTGCATGTTTATTTTATACTCAAGGCCCAGTTTGGTAGTCACCCAAAAAAGTGAGTTGATCTAATTGTTCAATGTAATGATTGATTTTATGCATTGGAGATCAAATCTCTAATATATAATTACTGCTATCTAGAGTGAGATTAATTCCTATATAGGTGTTTGGTAACAAAACTAAGCATTTTTTAAAATAAAGAGTTCCAAACGGAGGGTGATTAATCTCATTGGTAAAAATAAATAATGCAATGCACTGGAAACAGAAAGGTATGCAAGCAGGCATATTATAGCACTCAACCAGAAACATATACAAGCAGGCACCAACAACACATGCACAAAAGCATGTTATATGGGTAATCCAATTGTAGTAATGTATCAAAACAGTTATTGAACTGTAGCGAGATTTTTGCCAACTTTTTAGATTATTTTTTTTCTAATCACTCCAGAGCATGAACCATGACAACAATGTAAAATGTAGGTAAAACATGTGGTTCTTTGCATCCCCCATATGACATATTATGACCAACCAACATTCCAAATTAGTTCTGCACCTAACGAATATGGTCCATGGAAAAGAAGCCTATGAACAATGATAACAATGTAGTTCTCTGCATTGCATGCATAAAGTAGTATAAGTCTACCAACCAACATAACAAGTCAGTTCATCAGAGAAAAAGGAAAGAAAATAGAAATAAAAATTACATGGAAAATATGCCAGATCGAATTGGTCTTTGAGCAGATCACTTTCACTGGAAGTAATTGCAGCTTCCCCTGAAGAAAAAGTAAGACGGTGAGATTGCCAGCTTTGCCATCAGCTGACAACTTCCTAAGCTCAGGAATAACAAAGGTGGCTTCTTTTTCTCTCCACTCCCAAACTCGAGAGAAAGCTTTCAAAATGCATGTCCTCCTGAGCTGATAAACTGCAGAATGCTATTGTACAACCACATCGAGCTTATCCGTAAAGAGACAGATAGGGCAAAGCCCACAGAAATTAAATGACCTATGGAAGCATATGCATTTGATATGGCATACCTCTGAAACTGTAATATCAGAAACAGGTTTTGCCAACAGAACATACAGGGGTAATGCATTTTGCACTTGCACTTCATCACTCTCAGTCCCAAGCGATATGGTCATTTGTATTCTACAAGTCAAATGATGGTGATATAGTCAGTGTCCTCAGCTTTGAATGGCTAAGGACAATGAAAAAGTGCAGTGAGAAAATAAGTTTAACCATATGATTTTTTCTCTCTTCAAATATGAGTCACTCACTATTTTACTTTGAACCATCCTGATTTTTGTTCCAGGGCATCCACATAATGGAACCACTAGCATGTGACGTGTAGATGGGCTATGCCATCCGCACGTATCAGATGAGCAAACCTCTCACCCAATTAGATGTTATAAAAATTCATTTACCATTGTAGAGCAGTCGGCAAATGAAATCAATGTGAAAAATTGAAAAGTCCAGACTCTTGATGCATCAGAACATGAAATTTATAGGGTCCCCATGCGAACATCCCATACACGTGGGTCCCATGGTTTGGTGATGCATACTAATCCAATGAACCCCACATCAAACTGGGAACATCCAAGATAAATCCCAAGGGAAGATCCTAACTCTTGCATCTGCAGTCTACAAGTAGATGGTTAACAGAAAATTACTAAAGGCATGCATCAGAAAAGCCACCAAATTGAAATGGCTAGGATCTTCCAATCTGGAAATTTTTGGTGCATGCACCCAATCCATTGTAGCTAACATCAATCAACCATGGGCCCCACACAAAGAAACCAACCCTGTCCTGATGCACAAGGACCCATTAAATTCTCAACAAATAATCCTGAGGAACATCTCCAAGTATTGATTCCTATACATGCTTCAGCAAAAAAAAAAAAAAAAATCTAAAAATGATGATAGAGCTGCACAAGGCAGAAAAGAACCTCTTGAGGAAGTTCATGTGCAAGCAGAAATAGCGTCCAAGACCATGTGCAAGCAAAAATGGACACACCACCGGAAACTGTGACTTTCACCCGTAAGTGACTTACCTCTAAGTCACTTACAACTTAAATAACTTACAAACATCCAAACAGGCCCTAATATGAATATCAGACTGATTTCATCACCTACAAGAGACCGACTCTCACCATTTCCATTGAAGCAATTTTAGTAACAAGACTCTTACGTGTGAGATTGTACACAGCAAATCAATAAAAAAGACAGAAATGGCCTCAACTTCAAACAAGCAAATCATCGTATAAATTTCTCAAGCATCAAGAAACTTGAAACACATACAATTCCAAACCCTAAAAATTTAAGGCAGCAGTTGGCTCATCCCCATTTAGCAAGCGCACAAGAAAGTTTCATGATTCTGCAATTTACACTTTTCTACTCTTAGCATGATTCGCAAGAACCATAAAATGTATTTCTTTAGTGTTGTGTCGGAAAGGAAGATCTCTTCCGTACCGAAACGAGTATCATTTCATGAATATCAGGAAATTTTACAATGAAATTGGAATCTCCAGAACCGAGAATTTCTAATCCCAAAGTGAGAGCCAAACGCAACCTAACAAAGGACAGTGAGCGAAAAAAAAAAATCGATGGAAAGGAATAGAAGAAGACTCACCAGAGGAGGAGCTGGAACTGCTGCGGCGGAAGACAGATGAGAGAAGCTTCCCGGCGCCTAAGACGAAAGGGCCGAAGATCGAGCTGGAGGTTGGGGAAGGGGATCGAGGGTGGCGAGGGGGGCTCGGCCGGTGATAGGGAGAGGTTGTAGGCGCCCGCCTCCTACAAAGGATTTTTCCACCCGATCTGGGCTCGACCTTTCGGTTTGCCCTAGAAATGGATCGGATCGACGGAGAGAGAGAGAGAGAGAGAGAGAGAGAGAGAGAGAGAGAGAGAGGGCTTTGATGGAAGCAGAGAGGGAGGAAGTGAGGTTTGGGTTTTTTTTATATAGGGTACACATGGTACACATTCCACACGTGCACGTTCGTGGGAATGTGGGAATGTGGATTGTTTATTTCAAATACGTGGTGGGCCGCATTCATTATAACCGTTTGTTGTAATCAGACGGTGCTGATTAATGTATGCCGGAATGCTTGATGGGTTTGGACCTTCAGCTTTATGGGACCCACCTCATGGACGGTGTATAATTCCTAGGACAGACTTTTAGCCCAAGTTGCTCATCAGCTGAGGCAAAAAGACAGACTTTTGGCATCAATTTTTCACCAACCGAGGTAAAAGAGTAGACTTTTGGCCTCAATTTTCAACAACCGAGGCAAAAGGGTAGACTTTTGGCCTCAGTTTTCAACAACCGAGGCAAAAGGGTAGACTTTTGGCCCTCATTTTGCAACAACCGAGGCAAAAAGGTAGACTTTTGGCCAGACAAAACGATAGACTTTTAGCCTCAGTTTTCAATAACCGAGGCAAAAGGACAGACTTTTCCTTTCGGCCAACAACCGAGGCAAAGGGCAGTTTTTTAGCCTCGCTTTCACCAACCGAGGCAAAAGGGCAGACATTTAGCCTCAGTTGCTTACCAACAGAGGCAAAAGGGTAGACTTTTAGCCTCAGTTGCTTACCAACAGAAGCAAAAGGGTAGACTTTTGGCCTCAATTTCTCACCAACCGAGGCAAAAGGGCAGACTTTTCGCCTCAATTTCTTATCAACCGAGGCAAAGGGCAAACTTTTGGCCTCGGCTCAACAACCGAGGCAAAAGGGTAGACTTTTAGCCTCAATTCTCACCAACCGAGGCAAAGGGCAGAATTTTAGCCTCGAGCTCTGGCAACCGAGACAAAAGGGCGGAGACTTTTGCTCTCGCTTCAACAACCGAGGCAAAAGGCAGATTTTACTTTCGGTTCTCACCAACCGAGGCAAAAGGGTAGACTTTTGGCCTCAGTTTCTCACCAACCGAGGCAAAAGGTCAGACTTTTGGCCTCGATTTCTCACCAACTGAGGCAATAGGGCAGACTTTTTGCCTCAGTTTCTCATCAATCGAGGCAAAAAATAAATTTTTAACCTCAGTTCCTTTACAACCGAGGCTAAAAACCATATTTAGCCTCCTTTTTTTGAACCGAGGCTAAAAATTTGAGGCTAAAGGCCTACTTTCTTGTAGTGTGTGCACATCTTCACATGTATCTCCATGCGTGTTGGTGTCTGCATGCATATGCGTGCAAACTTTTCTTTTAGGTTTAAAGCCTTAAATGCCAACTTTTGTTTTTTGCAAATATGGGTTCTCTGTGATCAACTTTGTCTGGTAGTGATGTGCCAAACATTCCCCGTCCCAAGTAAGGGATGATTGATGTTAAGTAGGCAGCTGGCTATTGAACGTTTGATAAGAAATTATGAGAAAAAAATTAAAATAAATAAAGTTGACCCCAAATAATTGTGACAAGGCTATGATGATGATGGATTTTCTGTGTTGTTGACTGTTTTTTTACCGAACTACCTGATGTCTTTCACATATTGCAGGTAGTCATGCTATGGAACCTTTTTCAGATTTCGTTGTGGGTCATGGAGAGTTATGGGTTGCCCAAATGTTGTCATCAGTAATAAAAAAGGTTCAGTGGTTGCAGAACGATTTTAGAAAGTGTATAAAGGTTTTTAAAGGTTGCGAGTGTACATTGATTCTCTTTTTGGAGCAGCAAAGAATGAATTGCAACTGGATGGACACAAGGGGTGTCTTTAGTGTAAATCCTACCGATTCCAATCAAGTGGATCATGATTACTCAGAATCTCACAAGAGACTTGACAAGTGGATCCTGATTTCTCAGATCGTCTGATTAGTGTGATTTCAGGCTATGATCCTTCCACAATGGGGACCTTCATTTAGACGTCTCGATCAGCATGCGCATATATGACGTGTATCATGAATGAGCTGCCATGGGTTAATCCATTGCAACAAGTGCTAGAGCCTAACCCTTTCATCAAGATTTCTGCAACAATTAATAAGCATCATTTTTTATTTTTTATTTTATTTATTTATTATTATTATTTTTTTTTTTTTTGCAGTTAGTGGGGTTGTGATATTGATGGTGAGGCCTAACATGTAAATGGCTTGTTGCTTGAATTCTTGGATATTTCAAGGGTTGTATATTTCCATTTGTTTACACATTACTGACGGTTACTATGCAGAACTGGAATGGCCAGTGTTCCTGGTACTGCCATGTCATTCATCACATGAAGAACTCCGTTTATTTAGAGTGTTGGGCTTGATTTGGTTCGGTGTTGGGCTTGAATGTGTGGGTTAATGCAGGGGGATTGGAATGGAGCCGGATGCCACACTAGCTACAGGTACTAATCCTGACCATCTTGGTCTCTCTCATTTTCTGTCATGCAGTTATTTCCAAATTCCATATCTTTTCTAAAAGTCCTACTTATGCCTAATCAAAATCTTTGATTCCATAAATCATTTTGAGAAATTCTTCCCTTATCTTGGAGGACTTGAAACCTTGAGTTAATTTTGAGAAATGATCAATCATTCCATAAGTCACCAATTTTCAAATCTCAACGGTATGCTTCCATGGTAATCATTTTCAATCATAGTCTTTTCAATCATTTTCAGCCAATGCTTGAGTACGTGAGGCTGGCTGGTTAATAGTTTGCATTGAGTTGCTCGTTAAATCGTTATTCAATCATCACTTGGGACTGAACGATATCTGATCAAACTTTTTTTCTTCTTCTTCTTTTATGATGCAGGGGAGGACATGAGGTCAAGCACCGTCTTCCTCAAGAGGATAACTATTCCGAATCCACAGAACTTCTCTGGACTCCTCACAGAGACTTCTCGAATCCACGAGGAAAGAAAGCATAAAATAGAAATAAATTCAAAATTGATTAATGAATCAATAAAAATGAGTTCACAACCCTTTAAATAAGGATACTAAGCAATGGGAAAGAAATCAGAATCAAACTACAACTAAAACTCTTAGAATTCGCGACTTACTATAAATAGTAAACTGACTATTTATAGACGGTCGTGATGTCTACTAGTGCACAAGGTTTTTGGCCAAAAATAGTAAGTGTCCTATTTGGCTTCACAAAACCTTCTCCTAATTATTCTAAGCTCTTTTCACGTTTGACGTAACTCCTAAAGCCCAACGGATGAAGAGTTATAATCAAACTAAAACTTACTATTTATAGTAAAAACGAAATTAAAACGGGGAAACGACCGTCGATCCAGGGGTTTTTTGCAATTCCGGTGTAACGCCCCGACTTTTCAGGACCCGAGTATGTGACTCGTTTCCCAAAAACCCGAGTGTTAACCTTAATGGATGGTCAAATTCGAGTGTATTATTTTTTTTTCATTTATTAGAGTAAGCAGATGAGCGTAGGATGGACAAATCAACATAAAGGAAAATTTTCATTTCATTTAGAATGTACAAGTGGTTGCCCATAATGACTTATACAAACCAATGTCTCTACACGATCAATTACAAGCTTACATACATAAGAAATTTGAAACATATAAAACATATAAATGAGAGCCGCAAGATCGCGTAGCTCCTTTTAGCAAATACGGCCATGCATCCATGGCACCTGCACAACTCCCCATCAAGTCTGAACATATACATCATTTGAGCCACCTGTTCTACCTGTACAGTTGTATATTTGATGGATGAGTGGCCAGCTCAGTGTGAATTCCCCTCAAGATTACACACCGTCGCATTAGGTAAGTATAGTTATAAAATAACAAGGCAATTAAAACAATACATGATGCAGTCTTTTTAAATGCATGGATGCATGGATGCACATCCAGCCGGACTTGGGCTCGTCGCCCATGCAAATCATCAACTTAGGAAAATCATCCAGTCGGACAGGGGTCGATAGTCAGTGGTCTGTGAGTTAGCGAAACGATACCCCGAGGATCCTAAGGGCATGTGCTACAATATCCAGATTAGCCACCCATCATCGCCAACATGCTATAGATGCATGATTAGCCAAACCGTTATTAGTCCAATTATAATTAGCCAATTTAGGTAAGCTCAAGGTCACTACGGGGAGCTCAGAGCCCAGCGTAGGCCGACAGCTCGGGTATAATGCCCCATACCACCATCCCTAGCTCATGAGACTACCACCTTAGGATGTTTAATGGAAACCTATTAACTAGTGGCCAATTATATTACAATATATGGGGCTTACCCTCGCATGGTTACACGATATAAAAACATCGAACCCATATAGAGAAAATACCAGGACAAAGACACATAAGGTGATATCAAAGCAAGACACATAATGCAAATGTCAAATAAGCCACATAGGGCGAGTATCAAAATCATGCGATAAAAGACCATCCTTGCAAACCATTGGACATGATAACCCTGGATGGTAGGCCCACATCACTGGTTAATTTAAAACACCATTCAATAACCACTAAGCCGAAGGTCCATTACTATCACAACCAGTTGGGTTACATCCCAAGTATGGGGTGTACACATATATGTGGGGGTTTCTCACTGGTGTACCAGTTTAAGTTCCATAATCAATTCACAAATAATCCACAAGCATGGATAAATATGCAGGATAAATATTAAGCAGGCAATATAAGAATTCAATTTCCACCAGCCAACACATGTGATTATAAAAGATAGATATCAATTATAAATTTAAATAAAAACTATAACTTAAGCTAATGAGAAAATGAAAAGCTTAAGGGGAAGAATCATCACATGTATGGTAGTGTTCTTGAATTTGGCCTGAGTCTTCTTGAGGCCCGGAGTCGACCAAGGAATCACCTAAAATTATAGTTTATTTTTGTTAGATATTTCTGTGGCTTTGTGCCTCTAACATAAAGCTCAAGGGGTGCAACCAATAAGGCTTTTTAGGCTTGTGTTAGGCCCACCATGTATTTCAACAAGGTGGTCCAATAGGACTCAAGCCTTAGGGTAAGCTCGCTAATTGGGATGGACAGTTTGGATATGCAGCACATGCATTAGCATGTGGCCAACTGTCCAACTATTTGGACGGTGTAGGTTATGTCATATGGCCCACGAAACTTGCTGACGTTATCAGCTGTTACATAACTGACAACCCTTTTCTCTCAACAGGTGGGTCCCATGAGTTATACACATGCACAGATGCATAACTTTTATTTAAATTCCTACCTATATGCACTACACATACTCATATATATATATATATATATATATATATATATATATATATATTAAGAAAAACGTCCAGGGGCTGATGGACAGCTTGGGAATGCCCATAGATGGATGGAGTAGATGTACAATACGTACACAAGGGTGTGTCCTTAGTGGGCCACCACACGTATCTAATATGTATATAAATATTATATTAGTGTCTTATGCATCTAAGATATATTATATCATGCATTTGATATTTAAATATTATATATATAACATGCATCTGCTGTTTGAATATTATATACATCACATGCATCTCATATTTAAATATTATATATTTTACATGCATCTGGTATGTATTTAAATAGCATACATCACATGTATCTTACATGTATTTCAACGTGGGTCCCACATGGGACCCACCACATGTATTTAATATACATGCATCTAAGATATATTTAAATAATACATCAACGTCACATGCATTGCATATTTAAATATATCTTAGATGCATGTATATTAGATACATGTGGTGGGTCCCATGTGGGACCCACGTTGAAATACATGTAAGATACATGTGATGTATGCTATTTAAATACATACCAGATACATGTAAAATATATAATATTTAAATATGAGATGCAAGTGATGTATATAATATTCAAACAGCAGATGCATGTCATATATATAATATTTAAATATCAAATGCATGATATAATATATCTTAGATGCATAAGACACTAATATAATATTTATATACATATTAGATACGTGTGGTGGCCCACTAAGGACACACCCTTGTGTACGTATTGTACATCTACTCCATCCATCTATGGGCGTTCCCAAGCTGTCCATCAGCCCCTGGACGTTTTTCTATATATATATATATATATATATATATATATATATATATATATATGAGTATGTGAATCCATATAGGTAGGAATTTAAATAAAAGTTATGCATTTGTGCATGTGTATAACTCATGGGACCCACCTGCTGAGAGAAAAGGGTTGTCAGTTATGTAACAGCTGAGAACGTCAGCAAGTTCTGTGGGCCATACGATATAACCCACATCGTCGAAATAGCTGGACAGTTGGCCACATGCTAATGCATGTGCTGCATATCCAAACCGTCCATCCCAATTAGCGAACTTGCCCTAAGGCTTGAGTCCTATTGGACCACCTTGTTGAAATACATGGTGGGCCTAACGCAAGCCTAAAAAGCCTTGTTGGTTGCACCCCTTGAGCTTTATGTTAGAGGCACAAAGCCACAGAAATATCTGATAAAAATAAACTATAATTTTAGGTGATTCCTTGGTCGACTCCGAGCCTCAAGAAGACTCAGGCCAAATTCAAGAACGCTACCATATATGTGATGATTCTTCCCCTTGAGCTTTCCATTTTCTCATTAGCTTAAGTTATAGTTTTTATTTAAATTTATAATTGATATTTATCTTTTATAATCACATGTGTTGGCTGGTGGAAATTGAATTATTATATTGCCTGCTTAATATTTATCCTGCATATTTATCTATGCTTGTGGATTATTTGTAAATTGATTATGGAACTTAAACTGGTACGCTAGTGGGAAACCCCCACCTATATGTGTACACCCATACTTGGGATGTAACCCAACTGGTTGTGATAGTAATGGACCTTCGGCTTAGTGGTTATTGAATGGTGGTTTAAATTAACCAGTGATGTGGGCCTACCATCTAGGGTTATTGTGTCCAACGGTTTGCAAGGATGGTCTTTTATTGCATGATTTTGATACTCGCCCTATGTGTCTTATTTGACATTTGCCTTATGTGTCTTGCTTTGATATCGCCTTATGTGTCTTTGTCCTGGTATTTTCCCTATATGGGTTCGATGTTTTTATATCGTGTAACCATGTGAGGGTAAGCCCCATATATTGTAATATGATTGGTCACTAGTTGACAGGTTTCCATTAAACATCCTAAGGTGGTAGTGTCATGAGCCGGAGATAGTGGTATGGGACACTATGCCCGAGCTGTCAGCGTACGCTGGGCTCTGAGCTCCCCGTAGTGACCTTGAGCTTACCTAAATTGGCTGATTGTAATTGGACTAATAATGATTTGGCTAATCATGCATCCATAGCATGTTGGCGATGATGGGTGGCTAATCTGGATGCTGTAGCACGTGCCCTTAGGATCTTCGAGGTATCGTTTCACTAGCTCCCAGACCACCGACTATCGACCCCTGTTCGACTGGATGATTTTCCCAGGTCGATGATTTGCATGGGCGACGAGCCCAAGTCCGGCTGGATGTGCATCTCCAGGCCGATGTGCATCCATGCATCCATGCATTTAAAAAGACTGCATCATGTATTATTTTAATTGCTTTGTTGTTTTATAACTATGCTTATCTAATACAGCGGTATGTAATCTTGAGGGGAATTCACACTGAGCTGGCCACTCATCCATCAAATATACAACCGTACAGGTAGAACAGGTGGCTCAAATGATGTATATGTTCAGACTTGATGAGGAGCTATGCAGGTGCCATAGATGCACGGCCGTATTTGCTAAGAGGAGCTACGCGATCTTGCAGCTCTCATTTATATGTTTTATATGTTTCAAATTTCTCATGTATGTAAGCTTGTAATTGATTGTGTAGAGACATTGGTTTGTATAAGTCATTATGGGCAACCACTTGTACATTCTAAATGAAATGAAAATTTTCCTTTATGTTGATTTGTCCATCCTACGCTCATCTGCTTACTTTGATAAATGAAAAAAATAATAATACACTCGAATTTGACCATCCTTAAGGTTAAAACTCGGGTTTTTTGGAAATGAGTCATATACTCGAGTCCTGAAAAGTCGAGGCGTTACAGTTGATATCAGAGCATAGTTTGGACAAACTTGGTCTTGGAAAATGATCTTATAAAAGCCTTAAATGTCTCAAATTAGGATGTTGAAAGTAGAAATTTGGACTTTGGTGAATCTCCCCTAGACTTAGGGAAATATGGACAAGGTAGAAACCCAAACTTAGGTCCCTTTAACAATTATTAGAGTAACCATTTGAACTTTTATGAATTTTCCCCCTGTAGCTAGGAGAAATTTGAGGATATAGAAACTCAAAATTTTAGGCCCCTTAGAAATTGTTTGGAGGACTGAAGAACTTAGGAATGAACGTAGGTTCCCCTTAGAAATTATTAGAATAACCATTTGAACTTCCCTGTAGTTAGGAGAAAGTGAGAATATAAAAATTCTAGATCTTAAGCCCTTAGCATTTTATTATATAATCTTAGGACATTGGGAATGGAACTTAAATTCCCTTGGAAATCTCATGTTTGGTCAATTGAACTAAAAGTTAAACTTTTATACTGTGGAAGAACAAATACCCACCATGACGTATTCAAAATCCAATGAGAACATTCCTTAGACTTGACCCTTGGTGAACAAATTTTATAAATCTAGAAATTTGAACTTCTTTAAAGATTTTGTAGTTAGAAATCATGTTGTTGCCATCTCCAGGGAATGAAACAACCTTAGGCATTATAAGGAAACCCCATTACTCACCACATCGTACAAACTTGAAGAATCATAGTAGGGGTTATAGTTTAAATTCCCTAATGCATCTCGTTAATTAGAGATGAGAGTTTTAATGAATCTTAGCACTTAATATTTATTAGTGACGAAGTCATAGAATTGTGAGTAAAATTTCAACCTGAGGCTAAGCATATTAGAACTAGATTTGAAATCCTAGATAAATTATCAAAATTTTAAACTCAATTTCCATATAGAAATCCTGGTCTTGAAACTTCCAAGTAGTGCATTAGGTGAATAGAGTGCGCAGCGGAAGCGTGGTGGCCCACACCATCTACAATCTTTTGAATACATGTTAAATCATATAAAAGCAATTGCTGGGGTCCATATGAGATTTAGGTGCACCTGAAACTTGGTTTGACCCCTTAACCTAGTGGGACATACATAATGGATGGGTTGGATTGGTGAACCATAACTTGGTGGGCCCAACAAATGATTATGAATGCTTTAATGACGGATTATGGTATCTATTATCATGATTAAATCTACTACTAATACTTGATAGCTATCATTATTATCATTAGTATTACGATAATAATTACAGTTATTAAACACAACTAACTAGTAGCAGGTTATCTATGCTAATAGTAGTGCTTACAAACAAAATTATCATTATTACATATTAGTCATTTAATTATCATTATTAGGTACAATCATTAACAGTAGATCATAGCATTACTAGCATCATAATGATTATTATTAGCTAACGTTAATACTAATGTTAACCATTACTTTTCAATTATTAAATTAATATAGTAAATTATCATATGACATCTACAATCCAAATCGTAAAAGCAATTTATCATAGACCTAAACTCAATGGTGAACCCTAGACTTAGGTAATCCAAATCCTAGGTTATAATCTCAACCATAAATAGTGTGAAGAACTCGATCTAACCATGTAATTTCCTAATTCATGATAGGACTCGACTATAAGGGACCACACATCCCCTAGCCATGCTAATAGGCGATCCATCTATAAGGTGATGATTCTTCCCCTTGAGCTTTCCATCTTCTCATTAGCTTAAGATATAGTTTTTATTTAAATTCATAATTGATATCTCCCTTTATAATCACATGTGTTAGCTGGTGAAAATTGAATTCCTGTATTATATGCTTTATGATTATCCTGTATAATTGCTCATGCTTGTAGATTTCTTTTTGTGGGTTGCTTATGGAACTTAGACTGATACATTGGTGGGAAATTCTCACATATGAATGTACACCCATACTTGGGATGTAACTTGACTAGTAGTGATCGTAATGGACCTTCAACTAGGTGGTTATTGAGTGGTGGTCTAGAAGGATGATTGATGTGGGCTTACCATCTAGGGTTGTTGTGCCCAATGATTTTTAAGGATGGCCTTTATCGTATGGTTTTGATATTCGCCCTATGTGACATATTTTGATACTCGCCCTATGTGGCTTATTTTGATATCTGCTTACGTGGTTTGTTTTGATATTTGCCCTATATGGGTTCGATGTTTTATATCGTGCAACTATGCGATGGTAAACCCCATATATTGTAATATGATTGGCTACTAGTCGATGGGTTTCCATTAAACATCCTAAGATGGTAGTCTCATGAGCCGGGGATGGTGGTAATGGGATACCATGCCCGAGCTGTCGGCCTATGCTGGGCTATACGCTCCCCGCAGTGACCTTAAGCTTATCTAAATTGGCTGATTGTGACTGGACTAATAACGGTTTGGCTAATCATGCATCCATGGCATATTGGTGATGACGGGTGGCTAATTCTAGATGCTGTAGCACGTGTCCTAGAGTTGTTGGGGTATCGTTTCGCAAGCTCCCAGACCACCGACTATTGACTCCTGTTCCGACTGGATGATTTTCTTAGGTCGATGATTTGCATGGGCGACGAGCCCAAGTCCGACTGGATGTGCCTCCCCAGGTCGATGTGCATTCACGCATCCATGCATTTAAAAAGACTGCATCATGTATTGTTTTGATTGCCTTATTATTTTATAACTATGCTTACCTAATGCGGCAGTGTGTAATCTTGAGGGTAATTCACACTGAGTTGGCCACTCATCCATTAAATATACAACCGTACAGGTAGTACAGGTGGCTTTAGTGATATGCATGTTCAGACTTGATGAGGAGCAGGGTACGATCACTAGGGATACATGGCTGTATTTGCCTGGAGGAGCTGCGTGGTCTTGTGACTTATATTTATATGTTTTCTTCTATTCATCATGTATTAAATTCTTATAAATCTTATACTTGTTAAATTCAGAGACATTGGTTTGTATAAGTCATTATAGGCAGCTTCTTGTATATTTGAAAGATAATAAAATTTTCCTTTACGTCGATTTGTCCACACTACGCTCATTTGCCTACTCTGATAAAAGAAAAAAAATGTATGTACACTCGAATTTGACCATCCTTTAATGTTAATACTCGGGATTTTGGGAAATGGGTCGTGTACTCGGGTCTTGAAAACTCGGGGTGTTACATCCGGGCATCATAACCCGGCATAGTGGGGTTGGTTGGCTAAAGTAGTTCGTTCTACCCCAAAATCATATATTTTACGTTAGGTAACTCATTCCGGATTGCGAGATACGCCCGATCTAAGGTCTGATGGTCCGGATCACTTCTGTCGTCGACCGGGCCTTTTCTGATCCATCTTGGCCATGAAACTGTCCGCGACCCACTCTACATCAGTCTCCTCCACTTCAAAAGAACTCGTCCTTCGCTGGTTCATGATACTCGGTTAGGTCTGCGACGTTGAAAGTTCGTGAGATCACTATGTCATCTGGAAGATCAACAACATAAGCATTGTCATTGATCTTTCGGATGATTGGTACCAGTTCAATCTTTTTATTCTTTAACTTATTGTACGTTCCGGTCAGAAATTGTTCTTTACGCAGATGGAACATTACTTGGTCGCCCACCTCGAACAGTTTTTGTCGTCGATGCTTATCCGCTTGCTCCTTGTACTTTTCGTTCGAGGCATGTAGATTGGTTTGTACCTCCGCATGAATTCCCATGATCTTGTCAGCCATATGTTCTGCTGCAATGCTCATACCTGGGAGCTTGGGCAGAGGGACCAAGTCTAGTGTGTGGCGAGGTACTCGTCCGTAAATAACCTAGAACGGGGATTTTCCTGTCGAGCGGTTCACCATGTTGTTGAATGCAAACTCTGCTTGAGACAAAGCCAAATCCCACTGCTTCGGTTTTTCTCCTGAAATACATTGAAGGAGGTTTCCCAACGTGTGATTCACAACCTCAGTTTGACCGTCAGTCTGTGGATGGTAGGCGCTGCTGAACTGAAGTCGTGTATCGAATTGAGTCCACAAAGTCTGCCAAAAGTGGCTTATGAACTTCGTGTCACGGTTAGAAGTAATAGTCTTGGAACCCCATGTAGCTGCACAATTTCTCTGAAGAATAAATTCGCCACGTGTGTTACATCGAGAGTCTTCTTGCATTGAATAAAGTGCGCCATCTTGGAGAAATGATCTATTACCATAAACACCGAATCCATGCCACATTGTGTTCGTGGGAGACCCAGCACGAAGTCCATAGATAAATCCTCCCAAGGGCCGACAGGTATGGGTAATGGGGTGTAGAGGCTCGTATTATGAGATTGCCCATTGGAGGTTTGACAAATATAACAACGTTGGACTGCCTTTCCCACATCACGTACCAATTACGGCCAGTAATACCGTTCTTCCACAAGAGCTCGCGTCTTGTCTCGCCCAAGGTATCCACTGAGGTCACCTCCATGTAGCTCTTAGATTATCTGTTCCCTTAGCGAATTATTTGGGATGCACAATCGATTTCTCTTGAAAAGGAACCCGTCTTGCATATGTAAGTCGCCGGGGTGACCTTCTTGGCATCTAACCCATGCGTCTTTGAAGTCGTCGTCATCGGCATATATGTCTTTGAGGCGCTCAAACCCGACAACCTCATTGCTCATAGTGACTAACAAAGTTGCATAGCGACTCAGTGCATCATCTACTTTGTTCTGTTGCCCTGACTTGTGTTTTAGTACGAACGTGAATTCCTGCAAAAACGAGATCCATCTAGCATGCACACGGTTAATGTTAGCTTGACTATTAATGAATTTCAACCAGACACATTCTTGAGTAGCAGTAGCCATATAGATTTTACTGGGCATGATTTCAGACTGATCCCATTTGGAGCAGGCCGAAGGGGATGTCCCGGAATTCAGTTCGCAATAGCCAATGTTGAGCTTGTGCTTGCCAATCTTCTCTATCATTTCACTACACCAAAATCATCATTTAGTAACGGTGTTAAACTGTTCCTAAATGCTTCAGGAACGATTTAAAACTGTTCCTAAATGAGGCGTTGCAAAAATTCAGGAACGGTTTCGAACTGTTTTGGGTACCGTATCAAATTTTAGAGACGGTTTTAAACCATTCTAGTGCCAACGGTCATATTTGAGAACAGTATTTTTTCTTATTTCGGAACGATTTTAAACCAAACAACCTGTTGTATAAAATACAATAAAATAAAATAAATAAATATATTTAAGCCATATTCATTTAAGAATTAAAAGATAGTAAAAACAACTATGATGTAATTTGAAACATTATTTATCTGACTTGCAAACCTGACAGTAGAAACTAAAATCTACGATGGAAGACTTCAAAATAAAAAGACCATTCAATGAAAGTCCGTCAAGCAGAAGAAGAGCTCCACAATGTGATGGCCTTTTATGTACCTAAGTATCAAGCAACAAGTAAAAAATAAGAATAAAAACATGTGAATAGATTGAAAGAACAACAATCAATTATCAAAATAGTGTGAAAAAATTGTGACAATTGAACATACATATGGGGGACTATTATTAGTTGACTCACCTAGTTTTTTGATATGCTCGATGCACTCCTGACCCTAGGGGAGCTCGTTCTAGACCAAGTGAGGCAAACTTGTTCACTTGCTAGGTGCAAAAATGCATCTCCTGTGAAATCTATAACAACATAAGAACACCACCTATGGTAGTTCAACAAGGAACCTCCGACAATCATCTTAACTGAAACTTGCAATGCATATAGAACTAGCAAAGGTAGAGATGCTGAAAATTTCTGCCGAGGAATGTTCAAAATCCATAATGGAATACTCTAGATTCTTATGAGAAATGTATCATGTACATTGTAAAAAGATATTTGGAATGGCATTGCAGGTATAATCAAGAATAGAAATCAAACCAAGGTTATGAAGTTTTCTAGAATGTATTTCTGAAGAGGAATGGGTTGGAAGCATTGCCTTTAGCTTCATCTTCCCATCATTAGCCATAAACCTGCAGATTACATTAAAATATTATTCGTCAATGCACACATATCTCCCACAATCCAAAAAGAACCAGGCTAGCAAACTGAGAGCCCCTTGGGTGGAACTTTCATAAGATCCACCCCATTAAAATATTAGTTGTCAATGCATACGTATCTCCCACAAACCTGCAGATTACATTAAAACCATTCTTCTAATGTTCCTTGTCAGGATGAAAGAACTACCTAAAAAGTGCAGTATTCCAAAAACTAGGTAGGCCACACCATAGGAAATAAAAGAATATTGATGACTTGGAAAGAAGAGAAGGAACATTGTGGGGCTCCACAATGAGTTCCCCAGTTATTAAACTTTCAAATCCCAAAAGCGGCATATGCATGAAGTTGGAAATTATCATTAATATGGTTTCTATAATTTAAAGGACAAAAAAAGAAACAAAAATTATCATTAGTATGGTTTCTATAATTTGAGCAAAAATTATGTTGATGAACCTGCAAAGAAGTATCACGAGAAAACAAAAATTGAACATAAGGAGCAATAATAGTTCTTAAAGAAAAATAAATTTGATTTAAATAGCCAATCATTTCTTCAACAAATCTGAGCAATGTTTGATTTAAATAGCCAACATGCAGTCAAAGCATAAGGAAATGGCAAAAGAATTAGTAATGATGTTTCTTGCTATTCATATCATAGTAAAGAAGGTGACGATATGCAGAATGTCCTAAAAAAGAAGCACTATTTGAAGTACCTTTCAAATATACCACATTTAGAATGCTCATAAGGTCTTTGAAGTACACAATTTCATCATTGGCTGAACATGACATTCCATAATAGAGCTCCACCTAGGTAATCATAGTAATCCTCCACTATGGCACATTAATGCATGGATATGGAAAAGTTACTGTTCCTCATTATTACAAAACAAAAAAGAAAAAGGAAAAAAATGTCCTATTCATGAATTCCCAAAACATACTCACTCAAGCTGACATGTAGTGAAGCTCATATCCCCAAGATGGGTCCCAACATAATAGGCCAGAAGATGGGCCCACTACAAGAAAACCAACTTTTACCGACGAAAATTTTTGTCGCTAAAAGTGATATTTTCATAGGTAAAAAGTTTTACCGATGAAAACTTTCGTCGGTAAATTCGTGGGTAAAAGACCGACGCAAAAGGTTTTTATCGATGAAAATTTCAATTGTCGGCAATGGTAAGATTTTTATCGATGAAATTTTTCATCAGTAAAAAATAAGCAAAACACTTTTACCGACGATGTTTTTCGTAAGTAAAAATAATTACAAAACTTTTACCGACGAATTTTTTCGTCGGTAAAAAATAAGCAAAATACTTTTACTGACGATTTCTTTTCGTATGTAAAAATAATTATAAAACTTTTACCGACAATTTTTTTTAATTTTTTTTTGTAGGTAAAAATAATTACAAAACTTTTACCGACAAATTTTGTCGTCGGTAAAAAATAAGTGTAAAACTTTTACCGACGATTTTTTTCGTAGGTAAAAATATTTACAAAACTTTTACCAACGAATTGTTTCGTCGGTAAAAAATAAGTAAGAAACTTTTACCGATGATTTTTTTTTTTGTAGGAAAAAATATTTAAAAATCTATTGTTGACGAATTTTTTCATCGGTAAAAAATAAGTAAAAAACTTTTACCTACGAAAATTGTCGTAGGTAAAAATATTTCACAATACTTTTACCTATGAAAATCATCGTAGATAAAAATATTTACAAAACTTTTACCTACGAAAATTTTCATAGGTAAAAGTCTCTTTTTTTTTTCACAAAATTCCTGATATACACCTGTTACAATATATTTCATCATATCTTCCTGATATACACCTGTTATATAAGATATTTCATCATATTCATATTCACATCCATCTAAACCTAAACTAGTAAATCCATCTAAACATAAACTACATTCATCCAAACACAAACAATCTTATCCACATCACATTCATTCATGCATAAATACATATAAGTTTAACATCATAAATAAAAATATAAAAAATCACAAAGATGAAGGCGGAGGTGGTGGGGCATCGGTGGGTGTTGAGGGTCAAATATTGCATATCAGACCCTATTTATTACCTGGATTTACGGGTATGATACTGTTTAAACGGCCGGTTTTAATTGTGTTTTGTTGCAGGATGCAATTTGGAGCTAAAACTGAAATTGGGTACTAAAAGTGTGGATTTGACGCTCAGAATTCATCAGAGCAAGGGACGGACTCCAGGGGACCAAGATCAGTGGATTTACACAGCAAAGATCCGCGGAAATCGAGAAACTGAAGCTCAAGTGGCCGGAAAGTCAGACAGAATGCAAGATCACAAGGTTTCCGCCATCCGATCGACACGAGACTTCATACATGGGATAAGGGCCACAAATTAACCGTACAAGTAAAATTTCAGCCCTCGGATCACTATGGAAGTGGGCCAACGACCATATCAGCCTCAGAATCATGATTCTGGGCCCACCTGCTGTCTGGATATACTTCATCTCTGGTCTCCACGGTTTAAATGATATGACAGAATGGGTGGACGGAGCAGATTTCACATATACATCATGGTGGACCCCACAAGGGGGGCGTGCGAGTGTATAGGCGATGCACTCCCGCGGTGCACCGCATTCGCTGGAATCGGTCAGCGCAGCTGACCCGATCCGTCTCCCACATGGAAACAGCGAGCGGACAGGGCTCGTCCGTTTTGAGTAGTGGGCCCCACCCACTTCTTATTTCAATAATCTAAACCGTCCATTCGATCCAAAGGTGTGGCGTGATCCTCACCTAGCTTTCGTTTTTGGGCCACGCACGGGAGCACGCATTTTTACCGTTGAACACAATAGCAACGGCTGAAGGAAGATCTCATGGGCCACCACGTTTTGGATTCAAAATCCACCCTTCCCGACCGAAATTCTGAGGGGAATACGGTGGACGGCGTGGATTTCTCAAAATCATCAATGAAGTGGGCCCCATCACACATCAGCGCAACTCTGCTGCGAATAAACAGCGAACGGACGCTGGTCGTCCGTTTTTCACTAGCAGGGCCCACCCATCATCCAAATAGGAGATCTGGACCATCCATTAAACTCCCATGATCCTTCTTACCCGAGCCTAGGTGACTGAATTCAAGAAGTCAGCATCGATCGTTTTCCAAGCGTCCAAATAGATGACCGACGGTGCAATAGATTAAACTGTGGGCCACCACGATTTTGATCAAAAACCAACCAAGTATAAACGGTTTTTCGTGGAGACCCCAGTGTGCGGAATGGATTTCTTGATAAACATCACGGTGGGACCCACTTGTCTTTCACAAAGGCATTAACGTGGAAGCTCTGTCTCGCATGCAGCTTGCGGTATTTTTGTGGGCCACCATCATGACGCGATGTTCGATCCGGGCCGTCTGTTGGAACACCAGGTTCCTATTACTAGGACCTAGGTGTCGGAACTTCAAGAAGATGGCGAATCTGGTCTTCCAACCATTCCAATGTAAGATTAACGGCTGTAAGATGGATTAGATGGACCATCCAGAATGCAAGAAAAATCCACCTCCCTGGCTGGTTTCTCGTTCTACATCAAATAGACGGGTCGGATTTCTCTGGAGAAATCGGTATTGGGACCCACCAACAACTCAACGCATGGGTTATATTTTTGCATGCGTAAGGAGTTTCGCACGCAGCTGTGAAAGCTTTCACCAACCGACTCCTTTGAAGCTATAAAAAGAGAGAGAGACCGTGAGGGAGGGGGATCCGGTAGACGGCTGAGAGGAGAACTGGAAGCAGCCGTGGAGGCTTGGGTCTGGACGTGAAGCAAAGGAGGAAGTTTGTTTTATGTTTTCTTTTCTTCCTTTTCTTTTGAGATTATCCCGTTTATGACGGGCTAAACCTCTTAGCTAGGGCTAAGAGGTGAAGCTTGCAGCGTGATGGGAGAGTCTATGCTTGTGCCTTTTGTTTAAACTGAATGGATTTTTGATTTAATTTTATTAAGGGAATGTTTTCAGTCTTTAATGGTCTGTTGTGACTGAAATTACAATGGGTCTGCAATGGCTTTGAGCATGTTCTTTTCCTCTTTATGTTTATGACGTCAGGAAGCCCTGTTGTTCACCATCGTCTCCTGGGCATGGTTGGATGTCAGTACCCTTCCTAACCATCATACATTGATTGGTTGGTAATTAGTTTAATTCTGTTGTTTGCTATGTCTCCTGGGCATGGTTTGGTGATGGAATCCATTCTAATTCATATACCTTTCATCTTCTCAAAATTACATTAAAGGCAGTTCAGGTTAATTTTCTGATTTATAATACAGGCATAAGATCTCCCTGATCTCTACAAGTGGATCCTCTGAATCCCTAGTTTTCCTTCTCTGATTTTTCCTAAAGTTTTAGATTAAATATTTCACCATTATTCCTCAAATCATAATTGGTTTAGATTTCATCTTAGCCTAGTTCTAGATCTGGTTATTTTTAGAAAGCGTACAGGTTTCAGTCCCTGTGGATTCGACCTCGGTCTTACCGAGTTTATTACTACATCACAACCCTATACTTGGGAGTGAACAAGTGTTTAGGCGCCGTTCTTGACCCTGACGGCTACGATTTTCTGAAATTAATTGGATTTAGAGTTAGTTTAAGATTAGGATTTTACTAATTTTAATTTTTAATTTTGTTTTCTATTTTTAGAACTAACCTATTTCCTATTCTGTAGGTTGTTAGGATAGAACTTCTAATTTGGTAAACTCTTTCTAAATTTCTAGATTTTCTAACTCTTTAGATTTGGTTTACTTCAGAAACTAACGTGTTTTGGTTTGTTTTGCAGGTTTTTAACATAGGAACTTCTAGTCTGGTAACATCTTTCTAACTTCTCATTTACTTTATGTATTCTTTGTAGGATTTTGCTTTCTTCTAGGATTAGATTCAGAGTTAGAGTTTCACCATGTATATGCACGAGTGGGAACGTCAGTATGCTGAGAAGAATAATCTATATTGGGATGATGATTATGATAGAAATCCACCAATGTCTCAAAACTTTTCTGAAAATATCATCGAGAATCGACCGGAATACAAAAAGCCACCAGTTAAGAAGTCCTTCGGTGATTATCTACGGGAAAATAATTGCATTCCACGAGTTAAGGAAACAATACGTGATTATTGGAATGATAACGCGTATCAACTCTCGACCGATGACCCGTATAACTATAACCAGTGGAACCATCAAAACTGGGAAGATGAACCAACCACATGTAATGATTATTCTCTTGGATACCCTACCGTTGAGAACCTACCAGAAACGATCCAAGAGGATGAAATTCAGTATACCATGGAATGTCTTACGGAAATAAGAAAAGCAATGGAAGCACTGAATTCGCGCCTTGAAAGGATAGAAGAAGCTCGTGCATCCCAACTACAATCCAATCCAGAAATACAATGCCGGGAAAGTGATCCTCACTGCTTTTGACGAAATCTGAATTTGGAATGAGGAGTTGGATTCCATTAACGAGCACGTGGTTCAAATTCCCAATGAGCCGATCTCGATGACTTCAAAAGAATGGTGGAGATACATGGGTGTCTTTCAAATACAGTGATGATGACACACCTCCCTTACTTGACACACATGAATTCAATGATGAGGTTGAGGTTAGTTCATTCGAACCTCAACCGAATTTAGGAATAGATTGTGAGGAAAGCGATCCCATCTCAAGTGTGTACTTGCACTGAATTGGAAGCTGAGAAGTATTGGGATGAGATTCATGAGAGCACAACCCAAATTCCCGGAATCAATCTCAAGTATGGTCCAGGTCAATGCTCAAGAAGCACACGAAGTGATCGGTCATACTGAGCTACTCCACTCACCTAACATGTCTGATTTAAAAGTGGAACATGAGCTCATTAAAACCGACCCTTCCAACTTCTGTGAGACATGTTTGGACCACTCTTTTGAATTGAATGATAATGTGATTCAGGAGAAGGACGAGCTGCTCGCTACGACTCTAGAATTTGAAACCACTCAATTAAGACCACCATCTGAGCTGTACACGTCTGACAGTTCAACGCCTCTTCTGAGTAGTATCAATGAACAGAGTCCGCACTTTAATACTTCGTCTACTGACCCTCTATCTGTCTGTGCAGGGCTGAAGCAAGAGAGCACACCTCCATTTACCTTTAAAGACGATGGATTCCTTGGGCAGATCATCACGAGCTCTAATGTGGAAAATGAGTCACTCTCAGCTGAATGTCCCAATTCTTTAGATGATTGCTTGGCACACTTTGCAGATTCAAATGATCCCATGATAAGAGACTTAGTGAATGCCTTGCAAGATGATATCTTGGTAGTCATCACTGACCGAGAGAACCCTTACTCTGAAGCCCCTCCTTCCACAGATCCTGAATGTTTACCATTAGGGGAGGAGGAGCTAAAAATTGAACCGAAGTCTGATACTTCGGAATGTGTTGAGGCTACATCACTTTTTGCGAAGTTTTCTAAACTTTATCTACTTGTAGTCTCTGATTCACCATGGGATACTAACGTTGAAACTTCTTCTGTCACAGGTGAATCGTACATACTCTGGTTACCTCAAGCAATACAATGGAAAATTTCTTATGAGGTACGTAAGTCTCTCTGGAAAGTCATGCTCCAGGGCACCCAAGCCTTTTGCAAAAAGGGCTTTTGGATGATCTTGTTGAGGAACTTACTGAGGAACTTATCAAGATACTGGCCAGAAGAGGAACCTTGCAACATGAGTAGTGAGTTCAATGTTTGTGGGCAACATTACTGTAAACCCTCACGAGACTACAACTCGTCCACTAGGGGCAACCTAGGGGTTTAAAGGCTTGTTGCATACGCTAAATGCAATCGAGAGCACCTGCGAAAGTGGTATAGATAGGATTTTATTTTTGTTATTTTTGTTCTGCTTTCTCCTCGTGTTGACCGGATTCCATGCTGCGATCTCTTGGAAAGTCTCTCACGATTCATCATTCAGGTACTATCTTCCCATCACTTCTCTTTTACTTTTGTTGTCCCATGTGCATTCCATGCTCATATCTTTTACATTGAGGACAATGTAGATTTTAGGTTGGGGGTGGGAGATTAGGTTACCTAATCAGTGTTTTCTTCGTCTTGAGCAAAAATTGTGAAAATTTTTAAATTTTTTCTAGACTTTCTTGTGAAGTCAAAATGATTTTGATGAGATATCCTGGATTTAGAATTTCAAGATTCGTGATGTTGGAAGTTTATAACTTTTGGATTCAATTATCTCAGTAGATTTCACAGCTTAAGTTTGAATTCTTAATCCATGATTAGAAGTTGTAAACATTGATTGAGTCATGATTTCACATACCACATCTCACTTACACATTGAGATTTCAGTTTGATATTGAATGATTAACTTGGTAATCACTTGAGCATAAAAGAAACCAAATTTTAAAAGATTTGGCCATCGGGGTATAAAGAGAATTACACCATGGGTTTGCTCCTATAGGTGTGGATTTGATTTTCTAGGATTAACAATTAGACAGTAGTTGGCGACTATTTTCACCATAGGTTTGCTCCCTATAAGTGAAAATTTGATTCCCGTCTTAAAAAAAAAAAAAAAAAAAAAAGAAAAATGAAAGAACGATCTGTGAGGTAAGTTTTGGTTATCATGAATTCTCTTGTTGATTACCAACGCAATCCTGAAATAAAGAATTGAATCTCTTAATGATGGTAAGCCGAGATGTCACTATACACCCATGGAACTCAATGTTTAGAATTATTCTGGTTTATGGATTAATATTTGAACTTGATTCTGAAATTCACCGTGCATGAGAGGCCAGGAGAAATTGATAATCAACATTCATGAATCCTACGATTTCTCATATCTGGATTGTTTTTCAAAATATCACTCGGCTTTACAAGAATTGTTTCGGAATTTTCAACTTAATGTTCGCATATTTTGCTCGGGACTAGCAAAATGCTGGTTGGGGGTTGTGTTGAGGGTCAAATATTGCATATCAGACCCTATTTATTACCTGGATTTACTGCATGATACTGTTTAAACGGCCGGTTTTAATTGTGTTTTGTTGCAGGATGCAATTTGGAGCTAAAACTGAAATTGGGTACTAAAAGTGTGGATTTGACGCTCAGAATTCATCAGAGCAAGGGACGGACTCCAGGGGACCAAGATCAGTGGATTTACACAGTAAAGATCCGCGGAAATCGAGAAACTGAAGCTCAAGTGGCCGGAAAGTCAGACAGAATGCAAGATCACAAGGTTTCTGCCATCCGATCGACACGAGACTTCATACATGGGATAAGGGCCACAAATTAACCGTACAAGTAAAATTTCAGCCCTCGGATCACTATGGAAGTGGGCCAACGACCATATCAGCCTCAGAATCATGATTCTGGGCCCACCTGTCTGGATATACTTCATCTCTCGGTCTCCACGGTTTAAATGATATGACAGAATGGGTGGACGGAGCAGATTTCACATATACATCATGGTGGACCCCACAAGGGGGGCGTGCGAGTGTATAGGCGATGCACTCCCGCGGTGCACCGCATTCGCTGGAATCGGTCAGCGCAGCTGACCCGATCCGTCTCCCACATGGAAACAGCGAGCGGACAGGGCTCGTCCGTTTTGAGTAGTGGGCCCCACCCACTTCTTATTTCAATAATCTAAACCGTCCATTCGATCCAAAGGTGTGGCGTGATCCTCACCTAGCTTTCGTTTTTGGGCCACGCACGGGAGCACGCATTTTTACCGTTGAACACAATAGCAACGGCTGAAGGAAGATCTCATGGGCCACCACGTTTTGGATTCAAAATCCACCCTTCCCGACCGAAATTCCGAGGGGAATACGGTGGACGGCGTGGATTTCTCAAAATCATCAATGAAGTGGGCCCCATCACACATCAGCGCAACTCTGCTGCGAATAAACAGCGAACGGACGCTGGTCGTCCGTTTTTCACTAGCAGGGCCCACCCATCATCCAAATAGGAGATCTGGACCATCCATTAAACTCCCATGATCCTTCTTACCCGAGCCTAGGTGACTGAATTCAAGAAGTCAGCATCGATCGTTTTCCAAGCGTCCAAATAGATGACCGACGGTGCAATAGATTAAACTGTGGGCCACCACGATTTTGATCAAAAACCAACCAAGTATAAACGGTTTTTCGTGGAGACCCCAGTGTGCGGAATGGATTTCTTGATAAACATCACGGTGGGACCCACTGTCTTTCACAGCATTAACGTGGAAGCTCTGTCTCGCAACAGAGCTTGCGGTATTTTTTTGTGGGCCACCATCATGACGCGATGTTCTGATCTGGGCCGTCTGTTGGAACACCAGGGTTCCTATTACTAGGACCTAGGTGTCGAACTTCAAGAAGATGGCCAGAACGGTCTTCCAACCATTCCAATGTAAGATTAACGGTACCGTAAGATGGATTAGATGGACCATCCGAATGCAAGAAAAATCCACCTCCCTGGTGGTTTCTCGTTCTACATCAAATAGACGGGTCGGATTTCTCTAGAGAAATCGGTATTGGGACCCACCAACAACTCAACGCATGGGTTATATTTTTGCATGCGTAAGGAGTTTTGCACGCGAAATGCTTGAAAGCTTTCACCAACCGACTCCTTTGAAGCTATAAAAGAGAGAGACCGTGAGGGAGGGGGATCCTAGAGTACGGCCGAGAGGAGAATCGAAGGCCGTGGAGGCTTGGGTCCGGGACGTGAAGCAAAGGAGGAAGTTTGTTTTATGTTTTCTTTTCTTCCTTTTCTTTTGAGATTATCCCGTTTATGACGGGCTAAACCTCTTAGCTAGGGCTAAGAGGTGAAGCTTGCAGCGTGATGGGAGAGTCTATGCTTGTGCCTTTTGTTTAAACTGAATGGATTTTTGATTTAATTTTATTAAGGGAATGTTTTCAGTCTTTAATGGTCTGTTGTGACTGAAATTACAATGGGTCTGCAATGGCTTTGAGCATGTTCTTTTCCTCTTTATGTTTATGACGTCGTGAAGCCCTGTTGTTCACCATCGTCTCTCCTGGGCATGGTTGGATGTCAGTACCCTTCCTAACCATCATACATTGATTGGTTGGTAATTAGTTTAATTCTGTTGTTTGCTATGTCTCCTGGGCATGGTTTGGTGATGGAATCCATTCTAATTCATATACCTTTCATCTTCTCAAAATTACATTAAAGGTAGTTCAGTTAATTTTCCTGATTTATAATACAGGCATAAGATCTCCCTGATCTCTACAAGTGGATCCTCTGAATCCTTAGTTTTCCTTCTCTGATTTTTCCTAAAGTTTTAGATTAAATATTTCACCATTATTCCTCAAATCATAATTGGTTTAGATTTCATCTTAGCCTAGTTCTAGATCTGGTTATTTTTAGAAAGCGTACAGGTTTCAGTCCCTGTGGATTCGACCTCGGTCTTACCGAGTTTATTACTACATCACAACCCTATACTTGGGGAGTGAACAGTGGGTAAGCGTGCTGCGAGAGCCTAAAACGTCTACATCATCCGTCGCTCATGCTCTACCGTATCTCTGTCATCCGTCGCTCATGCTCTACCCGCATCTCCTCCATCCCCTTCTCCTGCTCCTCCCTCTGCCTCGCCTGCTCCTCCATCCTCGTCCTCTCCTGCTCCTCCCTCTGCCTCGTCAGCTCCTCCCTCTGCCTCACCAGCTCCTCCATCCTTCTCTCCCACTCCTCCCTCGCCTTGTCAGCTCCTCCATCCTCCTCTCCTGTTCTTCCGTCTGCCTCTCCAGCTGCTCTCGATGTCATGAACGACGACCCGTAGCTGCTGAACCTCTCTCTCTACGATATCAGCTCGACGTACGGCGCTGTCGCCAACGATGATGGATTGGCTGGAGGCAGCTATAGCAGGTGCCATGAGCTTGACACCATGGTCAAGCCCACGCACATATCCAGAAGGGTGCTAAGCACCTCACTTAGGATCTCTAACTCACTCCGCTGAGTACCATCGGGAGTGGGTTGACTGCGTAAGGTCTCCATCGCCGTCTGTAATGAAAACATATAAATTTTTATAACAAATGTGCAATTAAATTTTACAATGTAAGGATTTTTACTCAATTCTCGCTGGCTATAGGATGTACCCAAGATCCTGTCGCCTACCGACAGTGAGTCTTCTATAGAGGTCTATTGGTCCGGGCTCCTGGCCAATGAAAGAATCTCATGTATAATCGTAAGGACAATAGAGTTAATATAAATGCATGGAAAGAATATATTAACTTATCAATTACCAGTAATTTCTTACCATGTCATGACGAAGTCGTACAAATGACTTTGAACCAGCTACGTGGTTCACTTCTAACTTTTCCCTATTGTCAGAATTTATTTTGCTCCTCTTTTGAACACATTATTCATAATACATTGCTATTAATTACAAATTTAATTGTTACCTTAAGATATCGTAAATATGTAAATATTACCTAAAAAGACTCAGACGAAAATCTCTTACAGAGTATCCGCCAGTCGTCATGGGTCACGTGCGGCTGTGTGGACTGTACGCCCTCCTCGTGGCTCACACACCGCTTATGTAAGTCACCACGGTATTCTTTGAACTGCTCCTTGACCATGTCGTAAACGGCATGGGAAATGTGCGAAACACTCAAATCCAAGTCAAATTTATCCTGCAGTTTCGTAAATAATAGATTAAGACAATAAACTTATTAAGAAAATAACTTAATAGTAAATAAATTTTTATAAACTAAATTTTAATTTACTAGAATTTACCTGAAGGCACTGAAGGACGAGCTGCCGTACATCATCTATCACGTCGGCCCAACGGGGAGTAGTGGGGGTGATCAGAGATCAGCATAAGACATCGACCTCTGACGTAAACAACCTGACATTGTTCCCAACAAGTCTAATGCAGTCATGTGGGAACATTACCGTTACCCTACCCTCATGAATAAGTTGCTCTAAAAGCAACCCACGCATGGGTCCACATCCTCATCGGCTGGTCGACGATGTTGTTACAAAATAAATATGTAAGTTTAAACATAAACAGAAGTCATTAAAAGAAATATATGTCTAGATTTACATGTAGTGCCTAGTATATGCGCGACTGAGGGATCAGACGCCTGCGATGCAACATGTGACGGCGATGCTGTCTCCTTCGCATCACTGGTAGAAGGAGTAGATCTAGTGTGCGAACGACATGATCTCCCATCTGGTGCCATCACTGAATATGTGCGAGCTACAAACTTATAAATTTAAACAATGTCAATATAAGTGGAATATACTAAAACATTATACGAGTAGTGTTGATGGTACAATGCATTTGTGCTTATGCTTAGAGAGATTATTAAAATATGATTAGACCATTACACTATAATGCAAGCAAAGTATATTAAAACTGTAAACTTTAATCTATAACCCTTGGAAATTCCATTACACATTGTCATTCTATATTAAATACACATCTTTCGTTGTAATATGAAACAACTTTGAGGTAAACTATCCGAAGTACTCCCTTCATAAGTTATTGTACGCTTCAGAAGCATATGTCGTGTTGTGTGAAGAACTCAACATTTTTACACCCAACATGCTAGTCACAATAGGAGAAATCTGTTCTCTCGGGACTCTATTCAGACGTGCAAGTGACAGAGTTGCATCTTCCATATCTTGTTTCCTGCTGTTATATATCTTCATCAGCTCCGGAATTTCTTTGAGATGGTATAATCTTTCATCTGAGTCGTCGATATTCCGCTCCACACTCATCAACCAGACCGGGTATCTCTTTGGCCTTACTAGAAGAAGTTAGGACCGAAACGTTCATCTGTAACAACTGATGAAGTATGTCGCGTGCTTCTACTACGCTTCGGTTTGAGGAGGATATGATTAGAAATTGACTCAACTGCAAATATGGATTATAAACAAGTCAATTAAAAGAATAAATCATGACTTGTAATTTTCACGTATATATAGAATACATAAATTATTCAAATTGAAAAATGACATGTAAATCACGTGTACATTTAATAATTGTTGTCTATATCACTATCGCTTAGGACTATTTCTTCTTCACCATCACTATCGCTGATCAGTATTTCCTCTTTATCATCTGTAACGTCATCATTAATGAAACCGCTATCATCTCTAACAATGTCATGTATTATTGAGGCATCAACATGATCAGGTAAAACATCATCTCTGTCCAATTGCACCACATCAATATCAACACTCGAATCAGTCCCTGTATCCCTAGATGGCATGTCTTCTTGATATGCTTGTTCAACCCTAGACGTTTCATTTTCCTCGTCCTCGCTATCTTCAACTTCTGGTTCAGGAACGTCAGATACGTTCCTGGGCTTTATTTTCTGCACCACGTGCCAAGAGCCGCTTAACTTGGTGTCAACGAGGTAAAATACTTGTTCGACTTGGCTGGCGAGGATAAATAGGTTGTCCTTAAACTACTTCCGAAATAAATTTATGCTCGTAAAGTAGTTGTCTGTTTGTATTCCCAACTTCTTATTTCCAATGTCCCACCAATCACATTTAAATAAGTACACCCGCTTTCTCATACAATAACTCAGCTCAATAATATCCATCAAAACGCCATAAAAGTCAATTTTATCATCCTCATTCGTTCCCTTCACAACCACCCCACTATTTTGTGTGGTCCTATACTTCTCACGTTCTTCGGTGTGGAACCGAATTCTATTTACAATACAACTTGTATATCTAGATACATGTCTATCAGGGCCACACGACAAATGAGTATAGTGCATCAGACGCATCCGCAGAGTTGCTCGTGCACAATGTCTTCATTTATTATCATGTACATAATGTAATTGTTTAAGAATTTTCTTAGGTTCAAATAATGTGCAATACAATGAAAATTCTAAGTGTGGTGAGATACAATGTGAAATCTTACACGTTTTGCGAACCATTCTGAAAATTGATCCTGATGCATTCGATCATAATTTGTCAGGACTTGGGACTTCATCTTGTTGATGTGTTCGCTATACAAATGACACGTCATCAGCAAGAAACATTAAGATCATCGTATGTAGAGAAAACGATAATCGAGAGAAGACTTACTATAAGTATGATTCTATTTCTTCACAATTATGCAACACATACCACCGCGCCTTTGCTAGATCCCCAAGGTTCAAATCCTGAAACGTCGGGGATCCTAAAGGACGAACGTTATATGTAAATATAGATATGAGTCCTTGTTCATGCTCCTGCCTGTGAGACCCGACCCTAGTTCTCATGTTTACATGTATGTGTGTGAGTATGCATCTTGTTCATCATGGTCTCGCGGTCCTACCGGTCGAATTCCGGCGACCCGCGACCTTCAAATTGTGTTTATGGTCACTTTGAGTTCAGTCACGTAGACCCGACTCAGATCGACCCAAGACCTATGTCATCTCGTTCGTATCGTCGTTGCGGTTCCAACGACGCGTCTTGTGCGTCAATCCGACCTATGGATCAAAAGTTATGAGCATTTCATCATGTGGCCCACTTTTGTACAAAAGCATGTGGACCACCTCCATGGCACAATTTCCCATGCACACCACACACACACACTACACTATTGCATGGAATAAACACTACCCACCCTAAACACTACCCATACCTAACCTACCCTAGCAACATTGTTATTGTCACCATAGGTTATTATTACTTCCCTTAAAAAGATTTTCCCTCTCTTTCCCTCTCATTTCTCTCTCTCTCTTCTCTTCTTCTCCAGCAACTTCTCTCCCATCTCCCTCTCTTCTCCAGCCCCATTTCCCCTTTAATCTTTCAAATCCAACCATCTAAATCCAATCTCACCCATTGAGATGGATCCCTTGGTGCACTAGGAGCTAGGAGGTCCAAATTTGGAGATTCTAAGGTGGGTGTAATCCTAGAAATTAGGATTTCTATTTTCATGTACTTAGATTTCTTTTGTGAGAAGTGTAGGACCCACCAATCCATGGTGGAGATCCTACATCATCCCTTAGTTGTGGCCAAATGGCCTATTTGATGCATGCATGTCCATGCATGGGGTTTCCCCTCTATAGGCCCCCATCATGGAGGATTACTTGGATTTCATAGCATGATAGGTCATCTAGACCCTAGAATCATGGTTGGGATGTCATCCCAACCATTGATCTTAAATCTAGAACATGCATGTGGTGGATCTTGTTGTAACCTATGAATAAAAGGAATGTATGGTGTGATTGATGAAGGGGAGGGCCTCAATGTGGCGGACCCCTCCTCTTGTGGCCGATTCTTCATTTATTTTATTTTATTTTATTTTTCTTTATGATAGAATTCTGATCTTGCATTTGTGGCCCACCTTGTAGGCCAACAAAAATCCAGACCAACCATGGAGCTTGGACACCTATAGCAGTCCATCCTTAGACATGTGGCCCCAAAATCTATCTAAATGGGATACATGCAAGGGGTATTTGATGATGGGGAAGGTCTGGACATTTGTGGGGCCCACTGGGGTGGTCCACTACACAAATTCCTAGGGTTAAATCCAATGAAAAACCATGTTTATATTTTAATCATTTCTATTACATATTGCTGTCCAAATCTACCTGGACAGATTTTTGGGCCACTTTGGGGCCTGATTTATGGGTCTTTGGTGGAAATAATGAAACAAAATAATATGTGATTCTTGTATCCTTATGACCCATCTACAACCATACCAAATTTCAGCCCCATCTGACCTTCATTGGGGTCCCAAAGGTGTGGTCCAAATGAGGTGGACAGTCTGCATTTTCTGCACTATTCCAGCAATATTCTACCCTGGACAGGTTGGAATTTCAAAAATTATTAAAATATTTTTAAGTGTCTAAAAATTATGAGAATTTACAGGAAGGTGGTCCACTCATGGTGGGACCAACCTACAAAATTTTGGGGCCAATGGAAACCTGTACACACCATGGTGGTGGCTGGATTGGCCCATTACAATATGGTGTCCAGATCAGTCCGATTTTCAGGACAGATTGATTTCTTTAAATAAACTAAAATATTTTTAGGTGTCCATAAATTCTAAAATTTTGTGAAGTTGTGGTCCACCCATGTTGGGACCTACCTACCAACTTTCAGGGCCAATGGACCCCTGTGCACATCGTGGCGAGGGCCGGACTGGCCCACCACATTGGGATGTCCAGGTCTGTCCGATTTTCTGGACAGACTGTCTTGTTTAAATTAATTAAAATACTTAGGGATATTCAAAAATTCTGAAATTTTTTGGGGGTATGTCCTACCTATTGAAGTATCACTCTGAAAAATTTCAGCCCCAACTGACCCTGTTTAGGTATCCAAAAGAATGGGCCAAAATAGTTGGACTACCAGATTTTTCTGCTGTGCAGTCCAGCAATGTGCCTTGATAAAAAACCATAATTCAAAAATATTTCCTCTGATGGTGGGCCACCTTTTGGGTTTTCTCTCATTGTATGCATGATGAGGGACCTTGGCCCTCAATTTTCAGAGTTTTAGAGGCCCTGGGCCCACTCCAATGGAGTGCCCAAATTTAGGACAGCAACATGTTATAATTATGTTTGGCCTTTGGGCTGAAATTTTGAGGAGTGGGGCCCAACACATTGTGAAGAATCTTAGAGGTAATAATTTATACATTTAGTTCCTTAAATGTTGGGCCTAATAAATACACTTTTGAGGCCCACCACAGTTGAATTTAATTGGGTCCATGAATGTGGCTAGTTGTTGAACTCTTTGAGCCCAATTGGGCTGGAACTTTCTAGTAGGCCCATTGAACTCTTGGGCCATTTTTACCATACTATTGTGTTGGATTAGTGAGCCAGATTACACAAGTATATGGGCCCTTGATTGCCCACCAAATCAACTTTATACTTGGGCCGGGTTGTAGGCCCAACTTACTTGACTAAGAACATGACATTTGCCCATGTAATTTGAGTAATGGGCTGCCCACTAGGCCACAACAATATATGAGATTAGTAGCCTTTATGTTGGGCCCTAACCTTTCCCCTGTGGGCCCATAGTGGTATATATGGGTTGGGCTATGTGTGTTCCCCATGGACCCATGTTTTGGATAGGCCTTGGGCCGCCTTTCTGAAGCCCAACATGAATGTATGTGGTATGTAATGACTGTCCATTTCTTATTTCTAATGTTGTGTGAGCCTTGGGCCTTGATCCGTAATCAATTAGAGATGGGCTACCTCTTGGGGATCAATTGTGGTTGGATGTCCACATTGGTGGCCCTAAGGTAGGCCCATGGGCTTCTATGGGTGGTTAAAGGCCCACCATAGACCCTTGCTAGGCTCGTTCATCTATTTAGGCCCATATCATTGTTCTCCTTAGTCTCATGGGCTACCCCAGGTATATAGGCCCCCACTAGAGGTTGTATTCCTTATGAGGAATTGGTTAAGTACCTATACCCTTCATGGTTAGGTAGAGAGTTCATCTTCACCTCATTAGCACCCCTATTCATCTTCATGGCCCACTCCCATACGCATCATATGCATGATTGGTTGAGGTATGATTGGCCATGGTTATGTCATTATGTAGGACATGTTGGTATCTCCCTGAGAGATGGATGCTTGGGATTGATGCATGGGTGATTGTGTGATTCATGCATCTAGCATTGCATAGCTTATGGATATCTGCCCTTACTTCATCAGGGCCTTGCCTCCACAGGGGTATTTGTGGATGGCTGTATTTGTGGACACCGGAAATATTAGTTGAGCATACCGGGTGCATAGGATGCCCATGGGTGAAATTCCCAAAACTTCCATGGTACCAAGGATCTGCTCCAACGCCGTGACCGGGTGGAATATATGAGCGCACGAGGGCCTTATACCATTAGGCCGCGTCTCCCACTGTCATGTAGTCGGTTGGATAGGGGTGTGGCCTTACCTGCCTGATGTGAGGAGGCATTGCTAGGCTGAGTCTGACCAGCTCGTAAATGGGTCCGCTACCTTCAGGCCTTGTTGGTGATTGGTGTCATCATGGCGGGTAGTGAGGTCTCTTACACTCGTTTGCTTTGTGCGGGGGTCTCAGTAGAGCGGCAATGATCATTCAAAAGTAATAGACCCCGGTGATTTCCTTATGATTAGAAATGTTCATAACTTATGGTTTGGATATGAGTACTGACATTACTTGCATTGCATTAGCATTGGTTGTACAAGCCCCTTCATGAATTGCCTTGGCATGACACCCAGTACTCATTGCATCTTATTCATGATAAGCATCGGTAAGGCTAGTGATATCCTCATTGACCATGCTTCTCTCCTTGTATCTCCTACTACCCTTCACAGTGCACCATTATCACACACCTACACCACCCTCTAAGCTTCTATAAGCTTATGCACGATTGATGCGTGCGGGATACTCTAAAGCGGCGACACGGCGGTAGAGCACGGAGTAGAGCTGAGCATTTGAGGACTCCAGTGTTGCTGACCTTTCTCTCTTTTTCTTTTATCTCATGTATGTCCTTTGGACCTTATGGATGATTGTAAAAGTTCAAATTTATAGTGGATTTTACGATGTGTGCCTTCATTATTCTCAGATGTTCTTGCTATGATCTTGGGTATGCTCGTATTGGAATGATTATACTGTTATAAAAATCCTCCTTGTAGGATCCCAGGATCGGAACCTGCCTCAGGAGCCGAGAATGGGGTACTATGGAGGCGTTGCGTTCGAACCTGGTCATCTAATCCTTGTGAGTCCTTCTTGAGTCGGGGCGTGACAGAGTTGGTATCAGAGCATAGCAAGTAATTCTGGAATAACTCAGGATAACATCACATGTCTGCCAAGAACATAGGACAAGTAGTGTCCCGAGATTCTTCTCTTCGCTCCGTATTGAGCCTATAATTATCTTGATTCCTTGCGACGTCATTATTTTGTAGACGATGACGCGTGGACGTGGCGCTCGTGGTCGTGGCGCTCGTGGTCGTGGCGCCCGTGGTCGTGGTGCCCGTGGACGAGGTGCCCGAGGTACCCATCCTACTCGAGCACATCCTGCTCCCGTTGTTGGGGACCCGATTCCTGAGGTCCCTATCCCGGCCCTGCTCCCCAGTTGAGCCCGTAGCACCCGTACCTCCAGTTGCTCCGGTTCCCCCACCTATTCCCCCTCCTCAGTCTGCTGTTCCGGTTTCGGAGGCTCCTGCTCCGACGGCCGTACCTGTGCCTCCGCCTGAGGCGAGTGCCACCCCTACTTTTTCGACAGTACCTATAGGAGTTGAGCATTTTCAGCGGTGATGCGGTGGTTGCCACACGCTTTGCTGGAGACCCTTCACCAAATGGCTACCACCGGGTTTCCGGGCGGTCGACCTGCCGCATGCTAGTGCGATAGCCCGAGAGTTCCGCCAGCATGATCCCTCGAGGTTTAGTGGTGATCCTGACCCTTCTGCAGCTGAGGCTTGGCGCACTGAGGTTGCGAGGATTTTTGACACTATTCAGTGTCCTGCGGGCCAGAGAGTATCCCTTGCCACCTACCTTCTTCGGGGAGGAGGCCCGACACTGGTGGTCATCCGTGTCCAGGATGGTCGGGGCTCAGTTGGTTTGGACATGGGAGGAGTTTGTGACCCGCTTCGACCAGAAGTTCTTCCCTGAGCATATTCAGATCCAACGGGCGATCGAGTTTGAGACCCTAGTGCAGGGCGATATGACTGTATCTCAGTATGAGGCTCGTTTCTTGGCCTTGTCTAGATCGCTTCTCATCTCACCAACGATGAGAAGATGAGGGCCCGTCGTTTTGTGACCGGTTTGCGTCACGCCTTCGCGTGTGTGGTGGGGCATTGCTTGGAGACGTTTGACCGGGTTGTGCATCGGGCACTAGTTTATGAGGAGGACCGGGCTATGACCCGAGAGATCGAGAGAGCGAGATTCGGTGGAGGCCTAAGAGGAGTGCACCACCGGCGGTTAGCAAGCGGCATCGTCACAGAGGCGGAGGGGCGGATCGGGGGTATCGGCACACACGGTTCGGTCGAGAGCCTCTTCATCATCATCGGCCGCCACCGTGCTTCATCTTCGATCCCTTTTCTGTGTGTGCTTCCGGTTGTGGACCGAGCCGGACATCGGAGCGTGAGTGTCCTCTCCCCATTCGAAGGCGGCCACGCGGTGCCCCTCTCCTCGTCCTCCTCGGCGGCGGCGAGAGAGCACGGCTTCCACCGGCCGCTCCTGGGCTCCTCCACGGCGAGGCGGCCGGTGTAGACCACCTCGGCAGAGACGGCGAAGAAGAGAGACGGCGTGCAGGCAGACAATGCGGCGACACGGCACCAAAGCAGAGGGGATATCCGTATATTGTTCGATCCCGGGTCCGGTGTGTGTAGCGGCCCGAACAGGCCCGGTTCGGGACCCTCGCCTTCCTGGGCTTGCTTCCCCTACCGGCTCGGGGCCGTTTTTATTCTACGCACGCGCGCGCCAGGCCGAGACCCGGTCATCGACCGGTGGAGTCGTTGAGGGTATTCTTCTTGTTTCTGCTTGTGTTGCTCATATTTTGTTTGATTCTGGTGCTTCCCATTCTTTTGTGGCCGAGCAGTTTTGCCGATCGACCGGTATTCCGTCGGAGACTGTGTCTGAGGCCTTGACCGTTTCGACCCCCATGGGGAAGTCTATTGTGCTAACCCGTCGTCGTCCTTCTTGCCGGTGTTAGTGGGCGAGATGTTCCTCCCGCCATCTATTCATGATGCCGATGGCGAGATTTGATGTGATTCTCGGGTATGGACCGGCTTGCTGAGAGTATCGTGCCATCTTGGGACGTGCCGCGAGGACAGTCCACGTTTCATATCCCGAGCTTGCCGGTGTTCCAGGTTCGTCGCCGAGCCCAGAGGAGAGAGCTCATATCTAGTTTATTGGCTTCGGTCGTTGAGGATTCTATGGCGAGAGAGTATTGAGTACCGCTAGTTGTTTGTGAGTACCCTGGATGTGTTTCGGGAGATACGGGTTTACTGCCGCATCGGCAGTGGAGTTCCGATTGATTTAGTACCCTGCCGCACCTATCTCGAAGGCCCCATATCGGATGGCACTGATAGAGTTGAGGGAACTGAGAGGCGTTAGATGAGCTCCGGAGTTAGGTTTTATTCGTCCCAAATAGCCGGTTCGCCTTGGGAGCCCCGGTATTGTTTGTGAAGAAGAAGGATGGTTCGTTGCGACTCTGTGTAGATTATCGTGAGCTCAACGAGTCACCATCAAGAATCGATACCCGCTCCCCGTATTGATGATCTGTTTGATCGCCTGCGGGGTGCGCAGATATTTTCCAAGATAGACTTGCGTTACGGTTACCATCGGTTCGGGTACGAGAGGAGGACATTCAAGACGGCTTCCGAACACGCTATGGTCACTTTGAGTTTCGGTCATGTCATTCGGACCGACCAACGCGCCCGCCGTATTCATGCACCGATGAACGAGGTTTTCGGCCGTTCCTCGATCAGTTCGTGGTGGTATTCATTGATGATATTCTTGTATATTCGAGAACCCGAGAGGACCATGCTGAGCACCTGCGGATCGTGCTTGAGACCCTCCGTGCCCACCAGCTGTATGCCAAGCTAGAGAAGTGCGAGTTTTGGCAGGAGGAGATGAAGTTCCTCGGTCACGTAGTGACGAGGGAGGGTGTCGCTGTAGACCCCTCGAAGGTTGATGCAGTGCGTCAGTGGGGCCAGCCCACGAACGCGTCCGAGATTCGCAGCTTCCTTGGTCTAGCGGGATATTATCGACGGTTTATCGAGGGTTTCTCCCGTATTGTAGCACCGCTGACCCGGTTGACGCGGAAGGGTGTCGAGTTCGTCTGGAGTGACGCTTGTGAGGAGGCATTTGCGGAGTTGAAGGACCACCTCACGTCCGCTCCTGTTCTCACTCTTCCTGATGGGAGTGAGGGTTTTGTTGTTTTCACCGATGCCTCTAGAGTTGGCTTGGGTGTGCGATGCAAGCATGGGAAGCCAGTGGCGTATGCCTCGCGCCAGCTCAAGGTCCATGAGGTGAACTACCCCACTCATGATTTGGAGCTTGCAGCAGTTGTCTTCGCACTGAAGGTGTGGAGGCATTATCTATATGGGGTCAGGTTCGAGCTCTTCTCGGATCATAAGAGCTTGAAGTACCTATTTTCACAGTCTGAGTTGAACCTGCGACAGAGGCGATGGATGGAGTTGCTGAAAGATTATGATTTTGACCTTCAGTACCACCCGGGTAAGGCAAACGTGGTGGCGGATGCGCTCAGCCGTCAGCCACGAGGCTTGGTGGCACATATGATGGTTCGACAAAGGGCGTATGCTCGAGGATGTTTCAGAGTTTGACTTTGAGTTCGGTCTGCAGTCTTCCATTGTTCAGCTTTCGAGCTTATCGATTCAACCCTCTTTGGTGGCTAGGGTGATCGAAGCTCAGCAGACGGATGAGTCACTTCAGGAGTATCGAGCAGAGGCCGCATCCGTGGAGCAGTCAGACTGCGGTGGTTCGATGGTGGATTACGCTTCAGAGGCTGATTGTGTGTCCCGAATGTGCCAGAGTTACGTCGTGATCTAATGACCGAGGCACACCGATCGAGACTTACTATTCACCCGGGCTCCACGAAGATGTATCGTGATATGAGGAGGCAGTACTTCTGGCAGGGGATGAAGCGTCAGATTGCAAGTTTTGTGGCCGAGTGTGACACATGCCAGCGTGTCAAGGCCGACCATCAGAGACCCCCTGGTCCCTTGCAGCCGTTGAGCGTTCCAGAGTGGAAGTGGGAGCACGTATCGATGAACTTTATTGCAGGGTTGCCGAGGACTCAGCGCGGTCATGATACCATCTGGGTTATCATCGATCGTTTAACAAAGTCGGCTCATTTCATTCCTATGCGTGCTTCCTGGTCTATGGACCGGTTAGCGAGGATATTCATTGAGGAGATAGTGAGACTGCACGGCGTCCCAGTTTCGATCGTTTCAGACCGAGACTCCAGATTTACGTCTCGTTTTGGAGGAGTTTTCACAGGCGTTGGGGGTCACTTTGCGCCTCAGTACGGCTTATCATCCGCAGACGGATGGGCAAACCGAAAGGGTCAACCAGATCCTTGAGGATATGCTTAGAGCTTGTGTGATTGACTTTGCAGGTAGTTGGGATGAGCATATGCGCCTCGCAGAGTTCGCGTACAATAATAGTTATCAGGCGACTATCGGCATGGCTCCTTTTGAGGCACTTTATGGTAGACCGTGCAGATCTCCTAGTTGTTGGACCGAGGTTGGAGAGCGTCGTCTCTTAGGTCCCGAGCTTGTCTTTGCCAGACGCGTCGAGGCTATTGATGTTATCAGGCAAAGGATGCGCACGCTCAGAGCCGGCAGAAGAGCTTTGCTGATCGTCGGCGTCGACCCCTCGAGTTCGCAGTCGGGGACATGGTATATCTCAAGGTCTCGCCTATGAAGGGTGTGGTACGCTTTGGTGTGAAGGGCAAGCTCGCCCTAAGATTTATTGGACCTTTTGAGATTACCAAGCGCATAGGCGCTGTGGCCTATAGGCTTGCCTTACCTCCTGAGTTGTCCGCGATCCACGATGTATTCCATGTTTCTATGTTGCGAAAATGTGGGTTGGACACTATTCCCGTGATTGATTGGCAGCCACTTGAGGTCCGTGAGGATGTTTCCTACATTGAGCAGCCTATTCGTATTCTCGATCGGAAGGAGCAAGTCCTCAGGACCAAGGTCATTCCCTTGGTGAAGGTGCAATGGGGTCATCATTCGGAGACCGAGGCGTCTTGGGAACGCGAGGCCGAGATTAGAGAGCGTTATCCCCATTTGTTTGATGATTGATAGATATATGATTGTTTGTATTACCTTTCTTGTAAGATGATTGTTATATGATGGTGGTGTTTTATTTTTTCTTTTGTCCTGGATTGGTCAATTTCGAGGACGAAATTTCTTTGTTGGTGGGGAGGATTGTGAGACCCGACCCTAGTTCTCATGTTTACATGTATGTGTGTGAGTATGCATCTTGTTCATCATGGTTTCGCGGTCCTACCGGTCGAATTCGGCGACCGCGACCTTCAAATTGTGTTTATGGTCACTTTGAGTTCAGTCATGTAGACCCGACTCGGATCGACCCAAGACCTATGTCATCTCGTTCGTATCGTCGTTGCGGTTCCAACGACGCGTCTTGTGCGTCAATCTGACCTATGGATCAAAAGTTATGAGCATTTCATCATGTGGCCCACTTTTGTACAAAAGCATGTGGACCACCTCCATGGCACAATTTCCCATGCACACCACACACACACACTACACTATTGCATGGAATAAACACTACCCACCCTAAACACTACCCATACCTAACCTACCCTAGCAACATTGTTATTGTCACCATAGGTTATTATTACTTCCCTTAAAAGATTTTCCCTCTCTTTCCCTCTCATTTCTCTCTCTCTCTTCTCTTCTTCTCCAAAGCAACTTCTCTCCCATCTCCTCTCTTCTCCAGCCCCATTTCCCCTTTAATCTTCCAAATCCAACCATCTAAATCCAATCTCACCCATTGAGATGGATCCCTTAGTGCACTAGGAGCTAGGAGGTCCAAATTTGGAGATTCTAAGGTGGGTGTAATCCTAGAAATTAGGATTTCTATTTTCATGTACTTAGATTTCTTTTGTGGGAAGTGTAGGACCCACCAATCCATGGTGGAGATCCTACATCATCCCTTAGTTGTGGCCAAATGGCCTATTTGATGCATGCATGTCCATGCATGGGGTTTCCCCTCTATAGGCCCCCATCATGGAGGATTACTTGGATTTCATAGCATGATAGGTCATCTAGACCCTAGAATCATGGTTAGGATGTCATCCCAACCATTGATCTTAAATCTAGAACATGCATGTGGTGGATCTTGTTGTAACCTATGAATAAAAGGAATGTATGGTGTGATTGATGAAGGGGAGGGCCTCAATGTGGCGGACCCCTCCTCTTGTGGCCGATTCTTCATTTATTTTATTTTATTTTATTTTTCTTTATGATAGAATTTTGATCTTGCATGTGTGGCCCACCTTGTAGGCCAACAAAAATCGAGACCAACCATGGAGCTTGGACACCTATAGCAGTCCATCCTTAGACATGTGGCCCCAAAATCTATCTAAATGGGATACATGCAAGGGTATTTGATGATGGGGAAGGTCCGAACATTTGTGGGGCCCACCGGGTGGTCCACTACACAAATTCCTAGGGTTAAATCCCATGAAAAACCATGTTTATATTTTAATCATTTCTATTACATATTGCTGTCCAAATCTGCCTGGACAGATTTTTGGGCCACTTTGGGGCCTGATTTATGGGTCTTTGGTGGAAATAATTGATCAGGGTCGAATATTGCATATCAGACCCCAGCAATTGCCTAATTTTACATACATGATAGTGTTTAATGCTAGATTTTTCTCGTGTTTTTATTACAGGATGAAATCAGGAGCGTTAATTGAAAATTGATGTTAAAGGCATGGATTTGACGCTCCAAAATTACCAGAGCACGGAATAGACTCCAGAGAACCAATGGTGAAGATTGTATACGCTTGGGATCGAAGGAAAGCAAGCCAAAGAGGCCCGAAATTGGTCCAGAATGCAAAATCACATGGTTCCCGCCATCCGATCAGTTCGAGACTTCATACATGAGATGAGGGCAATAAATTAACCGTACATATCAAGTTTCAGCTCTTGGATCACTATGGAAGTGCCCCAATGGTCAGATCAGCCCCTAAAATCATCACTTCAGGCCCACCTGATATCTGGAAGTACTTCAATTTTGGTGTCAACCCTTTAAACTAGAAGCTACAGCCAATGGATGGATTGGATTTGACAAATACATTACATTGGGCCTTGTACGTGTGGCATGTGCACGGAGCGCAGGTGTAACCGCGCCACACCGGACCGGTTACAGCGGTCAGCGAGCCGCTGACCCGCACTCCCCTCCCCAGTTCAAAGAAAGACGCTCCAGCGTCCGCGCACCCGACCGCCGGTCGGCGGTTGTGGGTCCCACACGTCCATCAAATTTACAATCCAGACCGTCCATTAGCTCTCTAAGGCCCATGTTACCAAGGTGTAGGTGGCCGTATTTCAAATAAAAGCGGAGACAAGATCCTAGCCGTTTAAACATCAGATGGACGGTGTATTTAAAACTCAATGGGCCGCACCAAGCTCATTGAAAACCGTGCATACCTGGACGGTTTTCCGAGCCAAATCAAATGGACGGAGTGGATTTCCCAACAAAACATCACAGTGGGCCCCACCATTTCCGCAGAAAATCCGCGTCCGCGTTGCGCAGCAGCGAACGACCGGCCGCTGGCCGTTTTTGCGAAGCGTTGTGGGCCCCACACGTCGCTTGTACGACTGATCCGAGCCGTCCATCGTGTAGAGGGCCACGAGAACTACAAAACCATGCTGAGATTCCACTCCCATGCGTACACACGTGTGCGATACGGAGGCCACAAACAGGCTGCTCGGCGACGTTCAAAACTGATCTTTTCGAGATTTCTTCTGTGGGCCACGCCAATGGACCTTCAAAACCACCCATTCCTCGATCGAAATTTCGTCCTGAATCCAATGGACGGGGTGGATTTTCCGAGAAAATACCTCTCGTGGGGCCCACCGATCACGGCGTGAAAAATTACACTTCGAGTCCTTCACGACTCGCCCACCGATTCCAGCCCATCCAGCGGCTATAAAAGGGAAGTTTTGGACGTGGGGAAGCATTCGAGATCCAGGAATTGGAGATCCAGAGCCAGGGAGAGGAGAAAGAGAAGAAAGAGAAGGAAGAAGAGAGAGAGATTGTTCGGTTTGGTGTTTTGATTTTATGAATTTTATTTAATATTTTTTATGGATTTCATGGGTCACTAATCTCTCAGCTAGGGCTGAGATGAAGCCCCTAATTTGATCAGCTCTTGTATTGGTTGATTTACTTTGAATTTTATTTAATTTGTTTCTTTCTCTGAGTGGGCTTTATGGGTTTAAATTCCATACTTCTCCATCTATGAACTTGACCAAAGTATAGATGGATGTTGTTTGGATGCTTATTACAGGTGCTTGGGTCTGATCAAGAACAGGTTTCCTATAGAGGAAGGAACAGGGTGCTTTAATGAATTTTGCATACCATGTGCCCGACCAAGGACATGGGATGTATTGTTCATGGCATTGCTTAAAGGAATTAGACAGTCTGTATGCCCGATTTAGGACACAGATTGTGCTTTCTCTATTTAAGTGGTATCAATCAAGGTCAAGGTGAATCAACAGACAAAACAAGGGTTAGGATAATTAGGGGTGGATTCGAAAGTCCTAGTGCTCTCTCTCTGATGGAATTTTCTTCCCTATTCTTAATTGTTTTTATTTTTTTCCTAGAATTGTGCTTAGTAGTTCATACCATTATTTGTTGGATTAGTTAAGGAGAGTCTCAGATTTAAATTGTGATGATCAGTCCTCGTGGGATTCGACCTCGATCTTACCGAGTTTATTACTACATCACAACCCTATACTTGGGGAGTGAACAATAATGAAACAAAATAATATGTGATTCTTGTATCCTTATGACCCATCTACAACCATACCAAATTTCAGCCCCATCTGACCTTCATTGGGGTCCCAAAGGTGTGGTCCAAATGAGGTGGACAGTCTGCATTTTCTGCACTATTCCAGCAATATCTACCCTGGACAGGTTGGAATTTCAAAAATTATTAAAATATTTTTAGGTGTCTAAAAATTATGAGAATTTACAGGAAGGTGGTCCACTCATGGTGGGACCAACCTACAAAATTTTGGGGCCAATGGAAACCTATACACACCATGGTGGTGGCTGGATTGGCCCATTACAATATGGTGTCCAGATCAGTCCGATTTTCAGGACAGATTGATTTCTTTAAATAAACTAAAATATTTTTAGGTGTCCATAAATTCTAAAATTTTTTAAAGTTGTGGTCCACCCATTTTGGGACCTACCTACCAACTTTCAGGGCCAATGGACCCCTGTGCACATCGTGGCGAGGGCCGGACTGGCCCACCACATTGGGATGTCCAGGTCTGTCCAATTTTCTGGACAGACTGTCTTGTTTAAATTAATTAAAATACTTAGGGATATTCAAAAATTCTGAAATTTTTTGGGGGTATGTTCTACCTATTGAAGTATCACTCTGAAAAATTTCAGTCCCAACTGACCCTGTTTAGGTATCCAAAAGAATGGGCCAAAATAGTTGGACTACCAGATTTTTCTGCTGTGCAGTCCAGTAATGTGCCTTGATAAAAAACCATAATTCAAAAATATTTCCTCTGATGGTGGGCCACCTTTTTGGGTTTTCTCTCATTGTATGCATGATGAGGGACCTTGGCCCTCAATTTTCAGAGTTTTAGAGGCCCTGGGCCCACTCTAATGGAGTGCCCAAATTTAGGACAGCAACATGTTATAATTATGTTTGGCCTTTGGGCTGAAATTTTGAGGAGTAGGGCCCAACACATTGTGAAGAATCTTAGAGGTAATAATTTATACATTTAGTTCCTTAAATGTTGGGCCTAATAAATACACTTTTGAGGCCCACCACAGTTGAATTTAATTGGGTCCATGAATGTGGCTAGTTGTTGAACTCTTTGAGCCCAATTGGCCGGAACTTTCTAGTAGGCCCATTGAACTCTTGGGCCATTTTTACCATACTATTGTGTTGGATTAGTGAGCCAGATTACACAAGTATATGGGCCCTTGATTGCCCACCAAATCAACTTTATACTTGGGCCGGGTTGTAGGCCCAACTTACTTGACTAAGAACATGACATTTGCCCATGTAATTTGAGTAATGGGCTGCCCACTAGGCCACAACAATATATGAGATTAGTAGCCTTTATGTTGGGCCCTAACCTTTCCCCTGTGGGCCCATAGTGGTATATATGGGTTGGGCTATGTGTGTTCCCCATGGACCCATGTTTTGGATAGGCCTTGGGCCGCCTTTCTGAAGCCCAACATGAATGTATGTGGTATGTAATGGCTGTCCATTTCTTATTTCTAATGTTGTGTGGGCCTTGGGCCTTGATCCGTAATTAATTAGAGATGGGCTACCTCTTGGGGATCAATTGTGGTTGGATGTCCACATTGGTGGCCCTAAGATAGGCCCATGGGCTTCTATGGGTGGTTAAAGGCCCACCATAGACCCTTGCTAGGCTCGTTCATCTATTCAGGCCCATATCATTGTTCTCCTTAGTCTCATGGGCTACCCCAGGTATATGGGCCCCCACTAGAGGTTGTATTCCTTATGAGGAATTGGTTAAGTACCTATACCCTTCATGGTTAGGTAGAGAGTTCATCTTCACCTCATTAGCACCCCTATTCATCTTCATGGCCCACTCCCATACGCATCATATGCATGATTGGTTGAGGTATGATTGGCCATGGTTATGTCATTATGTAGGACATGTTGGTATCTCCCTGAGAGATGGATGCTTGGGATTGATGCATGGGTGATTGTGTGATTCATGCATCTGGCATTGCATAGCTTATGGATATCGCCCTTACTTCATCGTGGGCCTTGCCTCCACAGGGGCTATTCGTGGATGGTCGTATTTGTGGACACCGGAAATATTAGTTGAGCATACCGGGTGCATAGGATGCCCATGGGTGAAATTCCCAAAACTTCCATGGTACCAAGGATCTGCTCCAACGCCGTGACCGGGTGGAATATATGAGCGCACGAGGGCCTTATACCATTAGGCCGCGTCTCCCACTGTCGTGTAGTCGGTTGGATAGGGGTGTGGCCTTACCTGCCTGATGTGAGGAGGCATTGCTAGGCTGAGTCTGACCAGCTCGTAAATGGGTCCGCTACCTTCAGGCCTTGTTGGTGATTGGCTGTCCGCAGGTGGGTAGTGAGGTCTCTTACGCTCGTTTGACTGTGTGGGGTCTATAGAGCGGCAGTCATTCAGCAGTGTAATAGACCCCGGTGATTTCCTTATGATTAGAAATGTTCATGACTTGTGGTTTGGATATGAGTACTGACATTACTTGCATTGCATTAGCATTGGTTGTACAAGCCCCTTCATGCATTGCCTTGGCATGACACCCAGTACTCATTGCATCTTATTCATGATAAGCCTGGGTAAGGCTAGTGATATCCTCATTGACCATGCTTCTCTCCTTGTATCTCCTACTACCCTTCTGTGCACCATTATCACACACCTACACCACCCTCTAAGCTTCTATAAGCTTATGCACGATTGATGCGTGCAGGATACTCTAGGCAGGCGACACAGCAGTAGAGCACGGAGTAGAGCTGAGCATTTGAGGACTCCAGTGTTGCTTGACCTTTCTCTTTCATCGGCATTCCAATTTTCTCGGTTGAATCCTATGTCAGAAAGATACATGGAGCAAAATGTCAGGCACTCATTATCAATGTACGCTTCAGCAATAGATCCCTCTAGTCGTGCCTTATTCCTCATAAATCATTTTAGTGTGTGAAGGTATCTGTACACAAAACCAATATGTTATACGTATGAAAACATGAATATATGTAGTTTATGGAATGATTAAAAATTTTAATAGGTTCTATCACCTTTCGATCAGATACATCCAACGATATTATACTGAACCTACAAGCTTCGCCTCGTACAGTAAGTGAATCGCTAGGTGTACCATGACATCGAAAAATGCAGGTGGAAATATTCTTTCAAGTTTGCAAAGGATTACGACAATGTCCCTCTCCAGTCATTTAATAACATCTTCATTCAATGATTTCGAAAACAAATCCTTAAAGAATATCCCCAACTCAATCAGTGTCGCACTAATATCCTTACTCAGGAATCCATGAATCGCAACCGGTAGTAGGCATTGCAAAAGGACATGACAATCATGACTTTTCATTCTATTACCTTACAGTCTGTAACGTTTACGCGGCGAGATATGTTTGATGCATACCTATCGGGAAACTTCACCGATCTCAACTATTCACATAAATACTTTTTCTCTAGTTTTGTCAATGTGTAGTAGGCATCTAGTTTAGTATACGAATTTTCACGTGGTTGTAAGTGCAACTCTTTCCTTAAACCCATTGCTTGTAGATCCAATTGAGCCTTGAAACTGTCTTTTTTTTCTTCTCTATGTTCATCAATGTTCCGAAGACATTGTCAAATATATTTTTCTCAATATGCATGACATCCAAGTTGTGTCGCAATTTCAAATCACTCCAATAAGGCAACTAAAAAAATGCTATTCTTCCTCTAGTTATAGTCTAATACTGTACGTTTCCTCTTTTTCAAGTGCGATGCCTTACCAAATCTAACTTCTTCAATGTTACTCAGTTGTTGTATCACATCTTCTCTAGATAACTCTTTCGGGGTGGCCTATGATCTTATTTGCAATCAAAGATCATTGTCTTCCTGCGCCAACTATGATCACTTAAAAGGAAGCGACGATGGCCCATATAACGCATTTTTCTACCATGCTTCAATGATAATGAATAAGTCTCAATACTACATGTAGGATAAGCCAACTTTCCCTTCGTACTTCATCCAAGTTTAAGTTTAAGTTTAGGTTATAGGTTTAAGTAATAGGTTTAGGTGTAAGGTTAGGTTATATAGGTTTAGGTTTAGGTTTAGGTTCGGGTTTAGGTTTAAGTTATAGGTTACAGATTTAGGTTTAAGTTATAGGTTAGAGATTTAGGTTTAAGGTTTAGGTTATAGGTTTATGTTAATGTTGTAGGTTATAGGTTATAGGGATTAAGGTGGATGTAATTGTAAAAGTAACAATAAATGAGATTCTATAGAATCATAAGCAATCCATGACAGGCCCTAACAAATAGATGGATCAAATTAATCTTTTGTGCTTTTGTGTAAATTTATCTTAACATCCATATTCAAAACAATTTGAAAAAATGGTTCATATCTGTCAGATCACTATGGTGTTTGCATGATAGACCATGAGCTGTGTATTAAACCTAATGAATATTCGAGATCAATGGGTTGATTGTCTAAGTGTGCCAAAGCAACTAGGAGGAGAACTATAACTTATAGAGTCATGAAAGCATTGTAGAAACTCTCTACTATCTTTACCATTCAAAATAAATGAAACACATACTCCACTACTAAAATACAATCAAATATGATAAAAGAAGTTCACAAAAAGCATCCAAAATATTACTACATTACCCTCATATTGTACATTTCTAGACACTATCTGGGCTTGATTCCCGCCATGGTTGTCAAGCCCAGTAGGAAGGACATGGTCCTATAGTTTCACGGTCACCGAACTCTCGACATGTAGTTTAGGTCCGATACGAGGTTTTAATGTACTCTTGTGATTTCTCTTAGGTCTTTAAGTGACATTGAATCAATGGTATTAATGGTTTTAGGCCTTCTCATTTATGGAAATGGTGGCCCGAGCTTAATCCACCGATTATTTAGTTTAGTACTTAACTAATTTCTGCCTAAATTACGATAAGATATGGTCCTTGGGTAGTCCTGCCTAAGGTGGTACTCGGGTCCTTGTACAAATTTTTTCGAGTAGTTACAGTTTACCCCCCTTAAAGAAAAATTTCATCCCCGAAATTAGTACCTTTTCGTATTCCTCGAGGATTTGAGGGTAATTCTTACGAACTTCAGCTTCCGTTTCCTAAGTAGCCTCCTCCTCGGTGTGGTGTGTCCATAACACTTTCACGAGTGGGATAACTTTACTGTGTAGCACTTGTTCCTTCCTATCTAAAACATGTGAGGACTGCAATACATAAGTAGCATCTTCACTTAGTTGCACTTGCTCTCACTTGATAATATAGGTAGGGTCTGGAACATATTTCTTCAGCATCGATGTATGAAATACGTTGTGCACGCCTACGAGTTGTGTGGGAAAGGCGAGACGGTATACACCACACCCACTCGGTCTAAAATCTGGAACGGGCCAATGAATCTTGGCATGAGTTTTCCCTTCCTACCAAATCGAAGTACTCCTTTCATTGGGGAAACTTTAAGGAATACATGGTCCCTACTTTAAATTTCAACTGTCTCTGTCTCGTATCAGCGTAACTCTTCTTCCTATTGCCTACTCTGGGTCGTAAGGAGTCGACGCCTAATAATATCGATCTTTTTTGAGGTTGCCTGAACCAGATTTGGACCAACCAAGCTTATCTCGCCAACTTCCACCCAACAATGTGAAGCTCGACATGGGCGTCCATACAAGGATTCATAAGGAGCCATGTCAATGCTTGCTTAGAAGCTATTGTTATAAGAAAACTCGGCATAAGGGAGACAGTCATCTCAGCTGTCCTTGAAGTCAAGTACACATGCTCGCAACATGTCCTCAAGTATCTAATTTATCCGCTCCGTCTGCCCATCGGTCTGAGGGTGGAACACGATACTGAATTTCAGTTTCACCCCCATTGCTTCTTGGATTCGAGTCCAGAAAACAGACGTGAATCGTGTGTCTCAGTCTGACACAATCTCTATAGGAACCCCATGCAGCTGTACTATCTCCTGGATGTACAGCTTGGCCAGATCATCTGCCGAATTAGAAACTCTAATCGAGAGGAAATGGGACGATTTCGTCAACTGGTCCACAATCATCCAAATGGAGTCATGCCCCTTTCTCATCTTGGTAACCCAGAAATAAAATCCATAGATATGAAATCCCACTTTCACTCTGCTATAGGCATGGGCTGAAGTAAACTAAGGGGTCGGCGGTGCTCGGCCTTGACTTGCTGGCACGTGAGGCATCGGGACACAAAATCTGCTATTTGAGCATTCATGTTGTCCCATCAGTACGAACGCTTCATGTCTCAATACATCTTTGTACTACCCGGATGCATCGGTAACTTTGAATTGTGAGCTGCCTCTAGCACTTCTCTCCTCAAGTCATAGAGGTTCGGGATGCATAGGCAGCCACGATATCTCAAACCTCTATCTAAGCCAATCCTCCATTTTGATTCTTCTATGTCGCTTGCACGCTCTCTCATCTTCACCAACAGTTCATCTTCTTTCTGAGCTACAATGATTCAGTCATCAATAAGTGGCTGCATGAGGAACTGTGCGATGCTCTCGAATGGCTCCTCCACTATCAGCTTCTGTTGGAAATCTCGCACAAACTCCACCATTCCACTCTTCTATCATCAGTGGGGCTACAAATCCTATAGTTTTCTTGCGGCTCGACGCATCGGCTACAAGGTTGGCCTTGTCAGGATGGTAGGAGACTTCAAACTTATAGTCTTTCAAAGTCTCCATCGAATGACGTTGCCTTATATTCAGGTCCCTTTGTGTCAAGATGTATTTGAGGCTCTTGTGGTCGCAAAAGAGCTCGAACTCCTCTCCGTAGAGGTAATGTCTCAAGAGCTTCAATGCGAAAATGACTGTCGCCAACTCCAGGTCATGAGTGGGGTAGTTTTCTTCATGTTTCCTCAACTGTCGTGAGGTATAGGCGATCACCCTATCTTTCTGCATAAGTACACACCCCAAACCGACTCGAGAAGCGTCGGTGTAAATAGTATATTTGACCCCTTGCTCTGATAGTACTAGCACGGCCGTAGATGTTAATTTGTCCTTTAATTCTTGAAAGGCTGCCTTTGCTTTCTCATTCCACACAGACTTAAGATCTTTTCGAGTAAGTTGAGACAACGGTCGGGCTATCTTGGAGAAATCTTTAATGAATCAGCGATAATAGCCGGCAAGTCCGAGGAAACTCCTCACTTCTGTAAATGAGCCGGGCTGCTCCCAGTCTTGTACTCTGGTTACCTTGGCAAGGTCCATGTCTATTCCTTTCTTAGAAACCACGTGTCCTAAGAACTTGACTTCTTCCTTCCAGAAGTCACATTTTCGGCACCATGTAAACAATTGATTTTGCCTAAGAGTATCAAGGATTGCTCGCAGGTGTTCTTCGTGATCTTTCCGAATCTTTGAGTATATCAAAATGTCATCTATGAATACGTTGATGAATTGGTAATGATACGACCGAAATACCAGGTTCATGAGATCCATGAATATGGCCGTTGCATTTGTAAGTCCAACAGCATCACACAGAATTCGTAGTGCCCGAAGCTGGTCCTAAAAGCTGTTTTTTGCACGTCTTCATTCCTGATGCGCAACTGATGATACCCGAACTGTAAGTCTATCTTATAGAAATTTATGCCCCCTTCAATTGGTTAAACAGGTCATCTATCCTGGGTAGATGATACTTGTTCTTTACCATGACATGATTTAGCCTGCGATAATCTATACACAACAGCAGTGATCCATCCTTCTTTTTCACAAACAACATAGGTGCTCCCCAAGGAGATGCGCTCGGCCATATAAAACCCAAGTCTAATAAGTCATAAATCTGCTTTCTCGATTCCTCCATTTCACACGGAGGCATGTGGTACGTCGATAAGGAGATCGTGTTGCGCCTGACAAAAGGTTGATGGTAAAGTCGATCTTGCATTGAAGAGGTAGTCCAGAGATCATTCTGAACACGTCCGTGAAATCTTGGACTACCGGCATGTCCCCAAGGGACGGACCATCACAATTTTCCAATAGGGAAGCGTAACAACAGATGCGGTACGGACAACAGACTTAAACTGGGAAGGTGAATGTCATGCTCTCGGGCCCATGAGCTATTAAAAATCTAGTTTCACAATCAATCTATGCCTTCATTTCGGTGAACTAATCCATGATGAGGATGACGTCGTAATGATAGATCTTAGTTACAATCAGGTCAATGTACGCCACTCTGCTCCCTAAGTCTATCAGGCAATTCTTACAAAGCTTAATGACATCTGTGAAGGTCCCTGCTATGGCGATGACTCTCACCCCAACCATAGGGGTAGTGTTCAACCCTAATCACTTAATTGTAGAGCATGCTATCATTGAAACAGTGGACCAAGCGTCCACTAACAGAAATACTGGTGTACCTTGGATGTGGGCAGTGACCTCAAAGGCTAGTGGTACTGCAACCGCAAATTCAGATGCTTCGACGACTAGTGCATGTACTCGAGCTTGTTACAGACGATTAGGTTACACTTCAATAGGTCATTGAGGTGGCCTATTTCAAGATACAGGAGGTCGGTAGAATGGTTGTGCCGAGGGTGTAGATTGTAGAGGTGGAGTTGAAATAATATCTAGTAGCTGGCGGTTGACCTTCTAAGGCGGCGTGAAGCCATTGTTCTTCATTTTGGTAAAACAAAAGGGGTCAGTATGGACCACTTTATTACAATAAGTACACCAAAGATTAGATCACCTCTGTTGAGCCGATGAGCCATTGTTCTGGGAGGTGTGTTCATACGCGGCCTCTTGCCGAGAAACAGCCGGTTCTGTAATTCAGGCCTAGGCCTCAGGCTTATTGGCATGCATTTTTGAGACACTCTTTCACCATCCTACTCAACTCGCAGGGACATGCTCACTAGCTCAGCATAGTTGGGGATGCTAGCACAATACATCTTGGTGTGGATATCAGCTCGCAACCCTTATGAAAATCGACACACTCTTATTGGCTCGTCTGCTAAAATCAAAGGAGCATATCTAGCCAGCTCCGTGAAATGGTTTTCGTATTCTGCTACTGTCATTCCCCCCTATCTGAGGTAGAGGAATTCGTCCTCCTTTTCATTATGGTAAGTGAGAAGAAAATACTTCTTGTGAAAGCGTACCTCGAATTCGTCCCATCTCCACGTAAATCTTGTGGGAACGGTTCGAAGGACACTGTCCCACCACAGGCTAGCTTCTCTCTCAAACATATATGTGACTAGCTCAACCTGTTCTCCCTTGGTACAGTATAACAGCCTCAACATCTTAGAAATATAATCCAACTAGTACTCGGCCTCCTCAGGTTTATGAGTACCCACAAAAGTGGGAGGACGGAGGCACTGAAAGCGCTTGAATGGGCCACTTGTAGTAATAGTCCCAGTAGGCTGTACGAGTGGCATTGGTGGGGCCACATTCATGTTTTATGCGATGGCCCCAGCTATAGTTGCCAGAACTTGTTGTTATTGTTGTTGCATTATGAGCATCATCTGCTCCTACCTTTCAGGGGGAGAGGCCGCCTGAGGCATATGTGGCACGATGAAGACACACGGTTTTGACCCAGAACTAGTGGTGAACTCAGTGTTAGCCCATTTGTGGGGCCAATGGCTGGTTGTGAATCCGTCATCGTATCGCTACTCGAACCCAAACTAGGGTCCGTTTGGCTACCACTCGGGTGAGGGGCCCCGTCAATCATTCCGCCAAGTGGGAGACGTGTCATGTTTCGAGTAGTTTTAGGAGGCATTCCCTATATACAACATAGGGTGCAACATTAATAAGATTAGGATAATATCATCCACTTTTTCCAAACATTCTACACATTTCTCAATAACAGGAGCTTCATGCATTTCATTTAACAAAATTTATCACAGTTACATATGATGTGGTATTACATGCACTATGATAGAGGATGCATATAAGCTAATTTAGAAAAGGCTTTAACACTTACTAACCTAGCACCCAAACTAAGTCCATCAAGGCTATTACAAAAAGAAGGAAAACAACTACAAATACACTACTAGTCCTTCGATTCTGGCGAAGGTGGAGGTGTTCCCTTATTTTGCATACAACACAAGAGGGCCTTTAGGGTGCGGGACATTTTCTTAAACTTTTGCTTCAGGTAGGCCTGCTTCTCTTCGAACTTCTGCTTTAAGTAAGCCTGATTTTCTCAATCTTGGCCATGCGGGCTTCTAGGGCAGCCTGGTCTTAGTGGTCCTCACGAGTAGTAGGAGGTCCCCCGTCTGAGTCTTAGGCCTCCTCTTTTTCATCCTGCTCCTATTCTTCACTGCCTTCGTTTTCTTCACTGCCTTCCTCTTCATCGGTCTCTTCTTCTATCTCATCCCCGAACTCATCAATTCTGGCTTGGCGTTGCTTGGGGTCTATTTTCATATTGTTGAGTGTAGTCTCATTGATGAAATGGATAAGCGCGAGGTTGTCCATGTGAAGCCTGAATCCGAAGTTGTGGGCGATCTTGCAAATGAGTCGGCCGAATGGGAGTGAGGTGTCCCCCAGAGTAGATCGTGCAGTATTGATTATCTGAGTCAAGGTGAGAGTAGGCAGGCACACTTTTTCTCCCTATCCAACTCGGTACAAGAAGTCCACCATAAATCTAGTGCATTCTGTACGGTTACTCCACCTAGGATACACGTTGTACGTGCATATATAGGGGAGTAGGCAGAAATCTTTCGTCATATGTGTCAATGCGAGAATGTTCCCATGCCTCCAATCAACAAGTTAGCCACAAAGAAAGCTGGTGCAGTGATCTCTCTCTCTCTCTCTCTCTCTCTCTCTCATCCACTAGCGAGAGTAGTATCGCTAACATGCACCACACCACACTTTATTCCCATGATACAGGCCATGACATCCACATTAAGTCATTCCCAACGGGATGGTAAACTGGAGAGGCTCAAGAGTTGGGTCCCTTATGTGTGTATAGAAGGCTCGTACGGTGCCTTCACTTGCATGTGTTTTTCCTTCAAATATGGGACCCCACCCGTTCCCCATGAGGAGGTCGATCACTAGATATAACCCAAATAACTTCTTATCAACTTGAGCTTCAAAGACAACCTTATGATCACGGAACTTATCGAGTTCGGCGCCTGCCGGTAGAGACCTCTCTATAGGGATTCGAGGGTCTAGGTCCCATTTTGACCTTCACTTGGCGCTTGCACTTGTCTCGACACTCGTCTTCTTTTTAGATTGGCTTGGACAACTAAGCCTGGCCTCATCCGGTGCCGCTCTCTTCTTTCCCATAATGGAAAGGAGCGTTGAGATGGAGAAAATGGCGGTCACAATATTAAAGAGAGTCATTGCGAATGAAAAACTTTGAGGATATATAAGTGGATTTGAAAGTATGAAGGTTATGAGACACAAAAAGGAGGGGTTTATGCTTAAATGAGTGGGAATAATATAAATGAGAAGATGTAAAGGGTAGTTTTAGAGGAATAGTGGTGGAGGGGTGTAGGATGTAGAGAAAATGACGGATTTAAATATATGGAAATGAGGATTTGAGAGAGGAAGAGTATTTTTGGAGGGGTTTGTGGGGTAGGAAATAGGAAAAATGTGGGAAAGATGGGTGTTTGAAGGGTTAAAAGGAGGCCCCCACATGTGGGAGGGACCCACCATGGTCGGTTAGATGGTGGTGCGCCGCCGATCTCATAGTGTCGTCGCGCTTGTTTGGGAAGGTCGACGGTGCACCGCTGATCGGGCGGTGCCGCGACGCTCGACTGGGCTGCCTGGCGGTGCGCCGCCGATCGAGTGGTGCCACTGCACCTGCCTAGGCTGTCCGGTGGTGCCTTCACCATGGGGCGGTGGCCACCCCCCCTTTGTGATATATTTTGGTCTGTGAGATCCCCTAGGCCCCACTGAACTCCGTAATTTAGGTCCCCAGGCCCGTAGGACCCATTTTTGTGGTCTAACGCGTGCGTATTCATGCCACTTGGATCCATTTTAGGTTTGGAATTTGTCAACTAATGACTCAAACCCATCAACTGACGGCCTAGAGACGACTTAGGTCAATGCACATGGGCTAAGTCTCTCAGGTATATGTCACGAACTACATTAAAATGTTTGGTCTTGCCTGTTGGTGAAACTTTAAAATCCTAATGTGGTCTCTAAATTCCCTCATTGCCTTCCTAGGTCAAAGTGCATCAGAGTGCGTCGTGTTACCTATAACCCAGGTCCAGTTTAATACAAATCATGCTTTGATACTCTACTCCGGAGATCTAACACATCACTTATGCAATATGGATAATGATATTCAGATTTTGCCCATATTAATGAGTTAAGCATCAGTGAGATTATACTAAAATAACATAGCATACTCTGGATATAATTAAATTAAGCAAGTGGAAGTTTGAAACATATATATTTAAACATGTAAGCAATTCATAACCTCCAGAGTATGAGTTTGTAACCAGGCTGAATATATACATGTATTGTTTGAAAATAAACAAAATATGAAAAAGTAGATGCGTCCAACTAAGCCAAATATCTCTATAGTCCACGTATCGGTACGAGGTCTACATAAACCTACGCGAGAGCTGAAAGTAGGAGAACTACTCCTCCTCATCCATAAAGTCCTCCTCCGTCGCATACACTTCATCAGCACCTGCATCTAAACAAGAGTCTAGTTGGTGTTTTAAAATACCGTCCCAAAGTGGGAGTGAGTGGCCAACTCAGTGGTACTATAAGGCGAAAGTTAACATGTTATTAAGTCAATCAAGCATTAATGATAAAGCAACATAACAATCACTTCCTAACTACTCTTGTTAATGGAGGAATGGAGCGAAAGTAATGATGTATGCCCTCGCATCAAAGCTCCCTCACAAGTGACTCCGACAACCTATTTCACATATGACATCACTTCTTTCGGTGCAACTTCATCACCTTTAAAGCACATCCTAACTAATACAGTGTGATGCATGGTCATGTTAACCAAGTAATTAATTAAGCTTACTCATACAACAGATTTGGGAAGCCAGGGTACCTCCCTTTATATCATTGACCTGAATCAAAGGATTCATCTAGGTTTGTCACTTTAAGCTAAGTACATACGATAGGCAAGTTGTAGGGTCATCACTCCTAATGAAAAACAGTCAATAGTTAAATTCAAAAGTTTATACTTACGGTCACTTTGGGGAGGCTCATCACCTCAGCCTAGGCTGACAACACGAACATGGTGTCCCATACCACCATGCCCGGCTCATGAGTCTTAGTTGCTCACTAGACACTACAGGGAGGCTCGTCACCCCAGCGTAGGCTGACAGCTCGAACACGGTGTCACATACCACCATGCCCGGCTCATGAGTCTTAACGGATCGTGGTACCATGGTTAATGTGGGCCTTTGCATTGTGAGGGGTACCTTAGATTCAAGCAGTAGTGTCTATACATGGTAAACACACAATAGGCCAATTGATTTGTTAGGCAAATTTGATTGGTACGAGCACACGCTGACTTAATCAACATAGAGCGTATATGTACCCCTCGTGACCTAACCACTTCGACAATTGTTGTACGATCTAGATTCATTGAGTCTACCCAATGTGGCGAGACTAATTCAGCCACCTGAATAGGGACTGTTACCGATTGCCTGAGCTACGTTGCAGCCCCAATCTTACTCAGATGCAGTAAATAAACACATGTGATAATCATTTCAGTATTTGACAACCAATCCAAATAAATTCCTCATTTGAGTATTTCATCGAATAAATTGATCACGTTACCAAACACTTACATTTCATCCATAAATTGTGTAGAGGCAAATATGATTACATGAAAGAAACTACACATATGTGTAAGGCAATTAAGAATCCTATCTTAATACTCATAATAAATACAAATCATCAATAATTTCACATTCAGACAATTCATCAAATACTTAGACTACACTTCACCAAATATATAGACTAGGTTAGTTACAACATATATTTTAGCAATTCCTTATACGGAAGATCAACGTGCATATGACAATGATTAATCCTAGATCGGTGACCACGACAAGCACAAATCATATTCAAATGCTCATTCAAACATTTCAACAAACACATGGAATGCATCTTTTACCCATCACAGTTCATGTGTACATTTCATACAGAAATTGGTATATCTAAGACAATATGGCAGCAATCAAGTCAAACATAAATCATTAGCTAACATGAAAGCATTAATAACCGCAACCTAAGCATTTATAGTCCACACCTTTCATTGGGATGCACGATTCAGACTCAGTCCAAACTCTACATTCCCAAAAATGGAAGTCGGGCACCTAAATGATGAAATAGGTTAGCTAGTTTGACGAACAATCAACCTGAATCTCTACAATGACATTAGGGTTAGGTTTTTTTACCCAAAATTGTAGTCAAAACAGGTTGTGTGGGGTAAGGGGATGGAGATTCGGTGCGTGGAGTCATGGGTGAAGATTCCTGCAACGATCTCCTAAGATCCCTCTTCTCTCTTTCCTCTTTTCTCTTCTTCTCTCTCCTCTCTCCCTTAGCGTTTTGAAGAAATTCGTATATAAGAGTGGTGGGTGAAATAAGGGTTATTTATAAGCCCAAAAGTGATGCAAATGGCCCTAGGGCCACTATATACATAGGTTATATCTTTTGGACAATTGTTTTTTACAAATAGGGCTCATAGGGAGGCCCGCTACTCACCTACATCATAGGGTACATTCCCTGACAATGGATCTATGCCAGGACATGATTTCGGTGCAATCGGATAAACCGATTGACCGTGGAGGACCTGTGTCAGATCAACAGTCATACTTACTCAATCGAGGCCACAGTTTATGGATATGTGCAGGGAAATTTCCTTTCTCCATGGGTGAAGTTTGGTCAGAAACTGACGGTCTGAAATCCTCAATTTCGCGTAAAAGTGAATGGCCCAATTCATTTAAGTTTTGGTTCGTTTTCTAAAGGTATTCACATTTCTCACACACTTTACTCATGACTCATATTGTACATTTCTGGACACTATCTGAGCTTGATTCCCGCGATGGTTGTCAAGCCTAGTAAGATAGACCTAGTCCTATAGTTTCGTAGTCATCGAACTCTCGACATGCAGTCTAGGTCTGATGCGGGGTTTCAATGTACTCCGAAGAGCAACAGGCTCTTGGGATTTCTCCTAGGTCTTTAAGTGACGTTGAATTAGTGGTATTAATGGTTTTAGGCCTTCTCATTTGTGAAAATGGTGGCCCGAGCTTAATCCACCGATTATTTAGTTTAATACTTAACTAATTTTTGCCTAAATTACGACAGGATACGGTCCTTATGTAGTCCTGCCTGAGGTGGTACTTAGGTCCTTCTACGAATTTTTCTGAGACATTACAAGTTTGGGCCCTAATCTCTCAAGGATGACTAACATGCTCCCTTAATGGTTATTATCTGATCTTGCCCATCGGGTCACTTATACACTGATCTAAGTGCCAAATTTTGACGTGTATGGTTAATTTATGGTCCTCAGGCCAGATATAAAGTTTCGAGCCAAATGAATGGTGGGAACCCTGTGATCTTGCATTCTGGGCGACTTTCAGGCCCGTTTAAACCTAATCACTTGAACTTCTCGGATCTTTGGCATGTAAATTTCTTGATTTGGTCCCCTGGGGTTCGTCTCTTGCCTTGGTATTTTAGAGTGTTAAATCCATGCCTTTAATACCCTTTTCAGTCCAAGCTCTTTAAATTGACCTTGCAACAAAAATACGATTAAAATAGGACATTAATCATTATCATGTTCATAAAATCAGGTAATAATTGGGGTCTAATATGCAATATTTGACCCTCAACCAACATTTTGCTAGTCCCAAGCAAAGTATGCGAAAAATAAGTTCAGAACTACATAATAATTTCTATAAACTCGAGTGATTTTTGAACAACAGTCCAATCAATAGAATTCTAAGATTCATTAATGTTGGGCATTACTTTCTCCTGGACTCAAGTGCACGGTAAACTTCATAGTCAAGTTCAAGGTTTTAATCCATCGATTAGAAAAATTCTAAACATTGAGTTCCACGGGTGTATAGTGAAACCAAACTCATAACAATCAAAGGTTCAATTCTTTATTTTCATGATAACATTGATAATCACAAAAGCATTCAGGAAAACCATAACCTAAACCAAAACTGGGCGCATAAATCATTTTTTCATTCTTCCAGCTTTTTATTTTTCCATTACAAGTAACGCCAAGGAGGGAATCAAATCCTCACCTATATGGAGCAAACCTATGGTGAAGACCATTCACCCAACCCTTTCAATCTTCTTTATAAGCATGATGGACAAATTTCCTAGGGTGGCTCCTTCCATGTCTAGTAACCACCAGGTTAACAATTCAATATCGAACTGAAGCTTTAATGTGTAAGCTAGGTGTGACATGTGAAATCATGACTCAATCAATGTTTAAAACTTCTAATCATGGATTAACAATTCGAATAACTGTGAAATCTAACAGATAATTGAATCCAAGAGTCGTAAATTACCAACCTTACTTATCTTATAATTCCAAATCAACGATGACCATCAAATCACTTTGAATTCTTAACAATTTCCAGAAAATTTGTAAAAAATTTCATAATTTTTGCTCAAGACCAAGAAAATACTGATTAGGTTACCTAATCTCCCACCCCCAACCAAAAATCTACGTTGTCCTCAATGTAAAAAAAAAAAAAGAAAGAAAGAAAAGAAGCATGAAATGCACATGAGACAACGAAGGTAAAAGAAAAGTGATGGAAAGATAGTACCTAGCGAGGAAATTGAACGGCCTTTCCAAAGAGATATCAGCGTGAGAGCGGGTCAACACAAGAGTGAAACCAACAAAAGTATCCTATCCTAAAATAGCTTAGAAAGCAAATTAACCTAACGGCATAAAGTCGACTATCTTATAACGGCATAAAGCAAACTACCCTTATCCTATGAAAGCAGGGAAAAAACTACTCAGTCATGCCGCAAGGTTCCTCTTCTGGCCAATATCTTGATAAATTTCTTAGTAAGTTCCTCAATAAGATCATCCAAAGCCCTTTTTGCAATAGGATTGGATGCCCTGGAGCATGAATGTCCAGAGAAAGTTATGTACCTCAGCAAAAATTTGTCGTTGATTCGCCTGAGGTATCTAAAGTATATATGATTCACTTGTGTCAGAAAAGTTTCAAAGTTAGTATCCCATGGTGAATCAGAGACTACAGGTAGATAAAATTCAGAAAATTTTTTAGGAAGTGATGTAGTCTCAACACAGTCTGAAGTTTCAGACTTCGGTTCAATTTTCAACTCCTCATCCTTTAATGGTGAGCATTCAAGATCTATGGAGGGAAGGATTTCAGAGTACAAGTTCCCTTGATTCGTAACAACCATCGAGGTATTGTCTTGCAAGGCATCCACTATTTCTTTAATCATAGGATCATTTGAATCTGCAAAGTGTGTCATGCAATCATCCAAAGAGTTGGGAAATTCTACATTGAAATCTATAATGAGACGCTCAAGGACTCCATCATCTTTAAGAGTAGATGGAGGTATGCTCTCTTTCTCCAGCCTTAGACAGACAGATTGAGGGTTAGTAGATGAAGTATTGATATGAGGACTCTGTTCATTGATACTACTCAGAAGAGACATTGAGTGGTCAAAACTTGATAGCTCGGATGGTGGCCTTAACTGGGTGGTTTTAAATTCCAGAGTCATATTGAGCAACTCGTCTCTCTCCTGAATCATATCATCATTCAATTCAGGGGAGTAGTCCAAACATGTCTCACAAAAGTTAGAAGGGTCGGTTGTAAAGAGCTCATCTTCCACTTTTAAATCAGACATGTCAGGTGAGTGGAGTAGCTTATTATGACCGATCACTTCGTGTACTTCTTGATCATTAACCTATACCAAACTTGAGATTGATTCCAGGGAAAATTGGGTTGCACATTCATGATCATCATCCCAATACGCATCATCTTTCAATTTAGTACAATACACTCTTGGGATGGGATCATTTTTCTCACATTCTCTTTCTAAATTGGGTTGAGGTTCGAATAAATTAACCTCTCCCTCATCATGGAAACCTAGTGTGTCATGTGAGTGAAGTGTGTCATCATCATTATATTTGAAAGACACCCACATCTCTTGATTATTCCTTTGGACCATCATCGAGATCGACTCCTTGGGAAATTGAACCACATGCACATTAACATAATCCAGCTCTTCATTCCAAATTCTAGAGTTCGTCAAAAGTGAGTTAGGAACACTTTCCTCGCATTGTATTTCTGGATTGGATTGTGATTGAGATGAATGAGCTTCCTTTATCTTATCGAGGTGCAAATTAAGCACTTTCAATGTTTTTCTAATTTTTGCAAGATAGTCCATGTTACGCTGAAATGAATCCTCTTGGATCGTTTCTGGTTAGATCTTAAAGGTAGGGTATGAAGAGATTAATCATTATAACATTTTGTTGGTTCATCTTTCTAGTTTTGATGTTTCCATTGGTTATAGTCATACTAATCATATGTGGGAGAATATGATGGTTAATAATAGTCCTCATTCCTATAATTATGATCGCGTAAGGACTTATTAACCGATGGAGCATAATATTCTAGTCGATTCTCGATGATGGTTACAGAAAAATCTTAAGATATAAGTCAAATTACATTGTAATCATTACACATCCCTCTCCAATATCTCTTATCCATCTCAGCATAGTGACTTACCCACTCTTTCATGGTGAAACCCTAACTCTAAATCTAATCATAAGAAAAATAAAAGAAAAGATCCTACAGCAATATGGAAAGTAAGAAGAGGAGAGTTAGAAGGAAGTTACCAAATTAGAAGTTCATATGTTAAGATCCAGCAAAAGAAAGCAAAAGAAAACAAAAGAAATTAGTTTCTAAAACTAGAAATCCTAAAGTTAGAAAGTTCCTAAAATAGAAAGTAAACAAGTTTCTAAAAACAAATTTGGAAAGTTCTAAATCTAAAATTAGAAAGAACGTTAGTTTCTAGAAATAAAAGAAAACCTAGAATTAGAAAGTTTCTAAGAATAGAAAGTAAAACCTAATCTAAAAATATAAAAACCAAAAAAAACTAGAAAAAGATTACTAATTTTGGAAGTCTATGTCAGGTCCTTACAAAACAGAAAAGTCAGGTTAGTTTCTAAAATTCAAACAGAAAAACCTAAACATAAAATTAGAAAACCCTAATCTTAACCTAATTATAAAACCAGTTAATCTCAGAAAAATGTAACCGTCAATCCCCGGCAACGGTGCCAAAAACTTGTTCACACCCTAAGTATAGGGTTGTGATGTAGAAATAATCTCGGTAAGACCGAGGTCGAATCCACAAGGACTGAACCTTGTACGTAATATAAAAGTAACTGGAACTAGAGATAGTCGAAGCTGTAATCTAAATTAAGGAATTTTTAAAAGAATAATTGTGAACTATTTATCTAAAACTTGTAAAATTCAAAGGCGAGAAACTAGGGTGCCAAGGATCCACTTGTAGAGATCAGGGAGATCTACGCTTGATTCATGAACACAACTAGAATCAGAGTCCCATCTTCATCCAGTTGGAAGATATTTCATTAAAAACCAATATGAACATCATTTGATCCAGTTTTCAAGAAATGAGAGATATGAGAATTAGAATTGATTCCATTACAAAACCATGCCCATGAGACAAAGCAAACAATAGAACTTTAACCAATCCACATCCAATCTAATGAATTTATGAACGTTAGGAAGGGTTTTGTCATTCAACCATTCTCTGGAGATGATGGTGAACAATAGGGTTCCCAAATTCACAAACCCTATAATGAAAAGAACATACTCAAAGCTATCGCAGATCTATTGTAATTTAAGTCACAACAAACCATTAAAAATTAAAAGCATATCTTATAATCAAACTAGAATCAAGAGGGTTCATCAACCATGAATCAAAGCCATAAAACACCCCCATCATGCTACAAGCTTCACCTCTTAGCCCTAGCAAAGAGGTTTGGCTGATCATAATGACGATTAAGCTAAAATCCCTTAAAAAATTAAAGAAACAAATAAACAAAGATAAGAAAAACTCTTTTGAAATCAGTCATGCTCCATGCTCTCTTTCTGTGCCTGATCGTTCCAACAAATCCGCCACCTTTGTTGTTCACCCACGTCCGATGCTCATGTTCTAAGCTAGCCTCCACGATTGCACTGGGATCTCCACATCTAAGGGATGCCCGTCCCCCCTCTCTCTTCTCTCCTTTTATAAGAAAAAGGTAGGGTAGTGCTGGAGTCTTTACACAGCAACAACGCAAACTAGTTTGCATTGGGAATGAGTTTTGATGGTTGGCCGTCCTCACCTTCCGTTTAGTCTTCATGGACGGGGTTGGTTCCACCTTTTGGAGCTTGTGGATGGTTCAGATCGTGGATCCGATCACCACCATGGATGCACATGGCCCACATCATGTAACGGTGTCCGGTCGTACGTCCGTGTGTAAAGCCTGCGAAAATCTGATTTTGCGGCATCAATGGGGCCCATGATCGATGTCATCAGAGAAATCCACCTTGTCCATTGGATTACTGGTGAAAAATTAGTCAGGAATGGGTACTTTTGATTGAGTTTGGTGTGGCCCACTATATCAACTCACCTCGCCGTCCATCCTGCATTTTTTTACGATCCACGTGCATACATGTGTATGGGCCAAAAAGGAAAGCTAGGTAAGGGTCTTCTCCACCCCCTGAGTTTACTGAATGAGTCAGATCATCTAATGGAATGATGGGTGGGGCCCACTATCAAAACCTAATCGAAAGCACGTCCATCACTAGACGTTTTGCACAAGAAGGGGCATTGTTTGGATGTTTTATGCAAAAAATAGGTGGGGCCCACTTCTGATGACATTCTCGAAGTATACTCCACTCATCATCTTCTTAATAATGTGTAAGCCCATGGGTAAAAGTATGAAGTAGATCCGAACTTTAGGTAGGCCACACCATCCACCTGTGATGAGGCAATACCCACCGTTGAAGTAAACCTCTTCTCACATACATGCATGCATATGGAGTTCCTTAAATTGCAGATTTTCCATCATTCTAGCAACCATCTTCTGAAGTGCGTTGTGTTTCAATGCACCATCTGATTTTCTTGAAATTGAGCAGGTATTCCTCATTTTTCGTGCTCTTTTCATGGGTCAAGTTTGGGCCCTAATCTCTCAAGGATAGATAAGGTGCTCTCTTAATGGTTATTGTCTGATCTTGCCCATCGGGTCACTTATACACTGATCTAAGGGTTGGATTTTGACGTGTATAGTTAATTTATGGTCCTCAGGTCAGATATAAAGTTTCGAGCCGAACGAATGGTGGGAACCCTATAATCTTACATTTTAGATGACTTTCAGGCCTGTTTAAACCCAATCACTTGATCTTCTCAGATCTTTGGCATGTAAATTCCTCGATCTTGGTCCCCTGGGGTCCGTCCCTTGCCTTGGTGATTTTAGAGTGCTAAATTCATGCTTTTAATACCCTTTTCAGTCCAAGCTCTTTAAATTCACCTTGTAACAAAAATACGATTAAAATAAGACATTAAGCATTATCATGTTCATAAAATCAGGTAATAATTAGGGTCTAATATACAATATTTAACCCTTAACATTGGGCCCATATGAGAGGTCCTTTATGATGCATTTGAGGCCCAGATATGAGATCCATTGTAGCATGTTTTGAGGCCCACTATGATGTGTTTCGAGGCTCATGTGAGGAGGCCCATTATGATGTAATTGTGGCCCACATCTGAGGCCCGATGTGATGTGTATATTAACCATTGGTGTGGCCCATTGATATGGCCCACTCGATATATATGAGGCTCATTGGTGCGGCCCATTGATACGACCACTTGATGTATATGAGGCCCATTGGTGCAGCCCATTGATACGACCCACTTGATGTATATGAGGCCCATTGGTGTAGCCCATTGATATGGTCCACTTGTTGTATATGATGTCCATTGCGATGTGTGATTCCACCATGATGTATGGTGGGCCATGCCTTGGGAGCAATGATGGTTTTACGTCCACATTGTAAGAGCAATTATAGTTAAATGTTCGATTGTAACTCTCCTTAGGGCCCATTGATAGGCCCATACTTGTTGTGTGTAGGCCGTCTAGGCCCATCTTTGTTATGAATAGAGTTCATCACCATATAACATGCTTAGTATAGCTCCATGATTCATGCTCATATGCATTATATGTATTCTTGATATGAAGAGTGACTGATCATAGCATATGCCTTCGGAAAGATTGTTTATGGGGCTCCCTGATAGGCAGAGTTACCCCACATGAGCACGCGGTACACACAGGATTGCTACATGACTGATAGTGTGATTCATGCACCTCACATTTGTATGACATGATTACTATATGCCCTAGTGGCATCAGGGTCGTAGCCTCCACAAGCATATCGTGGATGATAGGATTGGACACTGGAAATACTGTTATTAGCATCGGGGCACTATAAATGTCCCTGTGTGAAAATTCCTAAACCTGACAGTACCGAAAGATGCTCCAACATCGAGACTGAGTGGATACATGAGCGCACGAAGGCCGAATACTAGGAGGCCGCGTCTCCCACTGTGTCGTGGTCGGTTGGAAGGGGGTGTGGCCTTACCTACCGGAGGGTAGGGGGCATTGCTAGGTTGAGTATGACTAGCTCGTAAATGGGTCCGCTATCGACGTGCCAGATAGGTATTGGTAGACTATTGGCCATTGCGATAGTGAGGTTTCTTACGCTCACTTGGACTACGCGCCTTGGAAAGGGGCAGTGCCACTTGGAGTGCACTAAACCCTGGTGATTATCCAGAGTGAGAACTGTACTAAAATTTGATGCTCTAGTGATGAGCTGCATTGATATGTGGATTCCGATGAAGACTGGTATGCTTGAGTTGCATCTCACATCGCATGATCTTGATATGACCGATATCATTAATGTCTTGCACCGCATAGCTGGTATGGCTGATTGCATTCATGTACTCATCAATATGATTCTACATTACTCTGATATTGCATTTTCAGCACGCTCATATTGCGCACACACTTACACTACCCTCTAAGCTTTTTATAAGCTTATACATGATTGATGCTTACAGGTGACGCTAGGACGCCATAACAGCATTGAGATTGGGGCATCCAGCAGACTTCTGGAGCTTCTGATTCTATTATTGTATTTCCCTTTATGTGCATTGTACTTAAAGTTTTTTATCATAGTGGATTTGTGACGATGTTGTTGGTTATTGTTTGTGGGTTATACTTAAAGATATGCTAACTGTGAATTAAATTCATGTTGAAAATCCTCCTTATAGGATCCCAGGATCGGAACCTGGTGCATGGGTGCCAGGAGCTGAGAATGGGGTACTATGGAGGCTATCGGCGCCAGATTAGACGATCGGAGATTTTGTGAGCCCAGTTTTCGAGTTTGGGGCATAGTACAACCTTCTCATGTAATAACTCTATAAAATAAACTACTCTTTTACAGACATTCCAATGCCAAGAGAATAAGAGAGGGAGAATGAGAGGGAGAGAGAGAACGGTAAGGGAAACTGTTGCTGTGAAACTGAGTTGACTCGGTGGAGTATAAACAGGAAAGGATTCTGGTTCGAATCCTATGTGTCGATCTCCTTAAAGGAAGCATGGTGAAGAAGGGAGTGAAGAAAAAGAAAAGAAAGAGAAGAAGGAATCATGAGAAGAGGGAGGAAGTCTGAGCAGTCGTCAAACCGAGTCATGACTCATTAAGTCCAACGGACGAGTCAGGAACGAGTTGGGAGATTTAGGTCAGCCATCCTAGTAGGTAAGGCACAAATTTTCTTATTCTATTATATTACATTTTAAAAGGGAATTTCCATTAAAATTTGAATTTTAGAGTAAGTATGTTGATTAGTTAGTGAGTCGAATTCGATCGACTTAAGAACAAAAAGCTAGATCACAAATCTGTAAATTAAGAGGATGGGCTAATCTCCATATATAACCTACTCTAAAGGAAAATCCGCAATTAAAGAGAAAATATTTCAATTACAACACTGAAATCTACCTCCATATTAAACCATAATACAAAGATTGGTCTTAACCATGTAATCCGTATAATACGATGGCCTAACTAGAAGAATCATGTTAATTATGTTAGAGTTAGAGCGCACGACGCAAATATAGCAATGTTAGGGTGTGATCAAGTTTAAGAGGAGAGGGGGTTTTTTTCCCTTGAAATTTTACAATTTAATTTATTTGAATACATTTTTCTTATATGTTTCAAGTTTTGATGACATTTATCTTCACTATGCAAATCATTGATACATAATTTTAATTACTACACTTATATCATACAACTCAAGTATTATGTTGGAAATCTCATTTCTAGTGATCGATATAATATCGTGGATGTAATGCGTTTTGGTTAGTGGCCCTCTTAGTCGGCATGTAATCCCATGGGTTGGTAAGTGGTGCACAATCGATGTAAGTAAATCGCCATGCATGTTACATCACTTCTTGGGATTGGATGTCGTAAATAGTCGCTCTATGAATATATTGGGTCATGTAAATCTTCCAATCACCTTGTTGTGTCACCTTGAGACATTCGCATAAATCCACATTAAAGTTGGACACGCTGACGAATCTCCATAGTATGGGATGCGAAGCGAGCTGAATATCTTTAACCTACTTTCCACATTGTGATCATACTTTTTGAGTGTGATGGACCGTATATACTTTGCTAGGCATGCATCTCATATAGAATGTTGCGCATACCGATACCACTTATATTTGTGGAGTATGAGATATATCGAGACCCTCCTGTTATTCTTATGAATCACTTGAATCATTGTAAACTTTAGAGGATAACCACCATTATGAGTAGGACATTAATCTTCTCTAACGATACGGATGCTGCAGGTAAATTACAGGTTAATAATATAGACGACGACCGTTCCATGGAAGTTATGTTCGAATAGATAAGAAGAGTAGTGCATGATTTTCTTTTATTTATTTTTTCACTGAAAACTCTGGTAATGGAATAATCTCCCATTGAGAGGGCATTAAAAAATTATTTGTATACTTTTTACTCTAATTAAATAATAAATACATCGATTTTATTCTCATGAATGTAACTGGATGTGATCTAATTGAAAAAAAAATAAGGCGCGATTTTGAACCATCCAATTTTTACATTTTTAACACCCAAATTTCTTAGGCATGAGTATGTACTTAGGCCACGAAAATTCAGGGCGTTACAGAGTCACACTTAGTGATTGAGGAGAAAGGGATGCTTTCAGCCCAACCCATCCCCAATTTAAAACCGCAATGTGAAATTAGTGACCCAAGCTCTTCAAATCAAATAGAGCAAGTAAAGTCTATCACCACTCTTAGGAGTGGAAAGATAATTAATAAATCTATTCCGGTGAGGGCTAAAAAGTCCAAGGATCTAGAAGAAGATAAGAATGATAGACCTATCATTGCTCCATAAGAGGAAAAACTGAAAGGAGTGTGTAAGTCCATTACACTATTCCCTCAACGGTTGATTGCACTAAAACCTCTAACAAACTCTCAGAATATTCTAGAGATGCTTAAGCAAGTGAAAGTCAATATCCATCTACTGGATGCTATTAAACAGATCCCTTCATATGCCAAAATTTTAAAAGATCAATGCACCACCAAAATGTGGTAAAATATTCAAAAGAAAATCTTTTTGACGGAAAAAGTGAGTCCCATCCTTAAGCAAGATGTGCCACAAAAATATAAAGATCTCGGTAGCCCAACTGTCATGTGTATAATTGGAAACCACCGGATTAAGCACACACTTCTTCACTTGGGGGGCGAGTGTTAATTTGATCCCTTTCTCGATTTACGAACAATTAGGTCTAGGTGAATTAAAACCCACCCAGACCACATTACAACTTGTCGATCGATCGGTCCGTGTATCAAGAGGGATGATTGAGGATGTGTTGGTCCAAGTCGATAAATTCTACTATCCAATAGATTTTATTATTCTGGATACTCAACCCATCATAGATGTGAGCACTCAAATTCCCATCATTCTTGGTCGCCCATTCCTAGCTACATCAAATGGCATAATTAATTGTAGGAATAGAGTAATGAATTTATATTTTGGGAATATGACATTAGAGCTCAATATTTTTTTCAATACAAGCAAACAATTAGAAGATATTGACGATACCTGAAAGTGCCCTTGTTTGTCAATATATGTGAGTGTTAAGTCAGTCAGTCAAGAGAGCCCTGAGATGAATACATCAAGACCAAGACTTTTCAAAAGATGAAGGGATACGATCATGCTTAATAGGTAAACTAAAGCCTCATCAACCCACAATAAACCTTGATAGGTACATGCCCCTATAAAAACCTAACTTACCATAAAAACTATTTCAAAACATCTTCTAGTAAGTTTAAGTTAATTGCATCTTGAGTATTGTTGGAGAAAGAATCAAAACTGAAAAATCATATGTACTTATTGAGTGCATTAAGCAGCAATCAAGGACATATTTGATGCCATCGAACATCATTTGATTGCATCAAAAACACGTCCATACTATCCAACAACAATTGAAAGAAATGCTGGAATTATCAATTGCATCGAATGATGTTCGATGACATCGAAACCTATGTTTTGATGACATTGAATACATTTTGATTGCATTGACCTTGGACTTATTTTTCCAAAAACAAGAATACTCTAAGTGCTCTTTGATGTAATTAAACCCTTCTCGATGGCATCGAGAGTAAGTTATCAATGGCATCGATGGCTGATCGATTGCATCAAAACTTACTTAGTTTGTCTAAAAAGTTTTCAAAGAAAAAACCTATTTGCTTTGAGTGCATCGAAGGTCGTTCGATGTCATCGAAATTCAAAATTTGATGACTCGAAGGTTTGATCGATGACATCGAACAAGGGACAAAACTGTCTAGCAACCCTTATGTATTTTTCAAAAGAAATCTCGATGGCATCGAGTCATCCCTCGATGGCATCGAAGTGCACGTTGATGACCTCGAAGGATGCTCGATGAGATCGGACATGATCTATCCTACACTCAATTGAATGTCAGGTGTAGGAAGTTGGTGCAATTGAAAATGGTTCGATGACATCAAAATTTAAATTTCGACGGAATCGACAATGTCAGATTTCTGCCCGTTTTTTTACCGTTGGGATTTTAACTTTATAAATACACTAGGTTTGCTCCTTATAAAATGAGCTAGAATTTCAGAGAGTTTGAGAGAGTTGCTTCATAGATTAACAACCTCCTCATTCAATCCTTGCCATAAGCATTTACTCACATTTTCATTACTTGGATTGAATTATGAACTTTATCATTCAATGAGTTTCCAAATTCTCTCATAGGCAAATCATTGTATTGGAACTCTTGGATGCATAGCTCATGGGAACCTTCTCTATGTGTGTTTAAAATCATATCATTTAAATAGAGAAGAACAAAACCCTAAACCTCACAACCTCGGAGCATTGGTCGAAGCATCAGAAGCGGTTTCGATTCTAGGGAGCTGAAGATTCTTCATCAACATCAAAGACCTTTAGATTATGTAAGAAAGGAGCTCACTCACTTATCTGTAAGTATAAGGAGTCCATTGAGTCTAAAGCCCTTTCCTTGTGTTGGACTGAGATTCAGAGTTTGAGTGACAAACTCACCAAGACCTTGTTGTAGGCCTCCGATGGGAGAATACGTAGTCCTTGTGTAGGACATGTTGTCCTTATGTAGGACATGTTGTCCATGTAAAGGACGTATTGCCTTGTATAGGCATTGCCTTGTGTAGGCATGGGTTGCCTTGTGTAGGCTTCTAGTTGTGTCCTTGTGCAGGACTCGTCACCTTGTGTAGGCACTTAAGGGAACCTTGTAAAAGTCCCTTAGTTAACCTTGTGTAGGTTCATGGTTAACTTGATTTAAAACCATTAGATAGTGAAATCAGGTACACTCTAGAAGAGAGTACGTTCGCTGGAAGTGAAGTAGGAAAGTAGCCAAACCACTATATGTGACTGTGTTTGGGATTGCTTTGTGTACAGTGTTCTAAGTTATGCTTATGTCTATTAAACGATCATTGTGATGCATGATTTAGTTAATGTATAAGAATTGATAAGAATCACATCCCACACACTATAACATACACTATCCTTATAGGCTTGTTCTTTATATGTAAATCTTGTGTAAGCCTATGTGAATTGGACCGTCTACTGGCTTGGAAGACATAGAGTTACTTTGCCTTACCTTTTTATTTAAAGTTAGGCATTCTTTGTTCTAATAGGAAAATAATTTTTGAAAAGTCCTATTCACCCCCCCTCTAAGACATTTGGACATACTTTCATACTTCAGTAATAGCATTTCTACTACAATTTCAATACCTATGACATTAACATGATCGACTCTCTCATAGAGGATAGAGAACTTTTGACTCTATACTCTGAAACTGCCCTGGTTTGTTAATTAGCATGAGTGTGAGTCAGCTAGACTGCAGAGCCTCATAAGAAGATCAATTCAAAGCGTCAGCCTCAACCGGATGTGTGCAAGCTCGCCACAAGTAAATCTAAGCCTCACATCCCATGTTCCAAAACACCAGGTATATAAAACCCTTAAAATAAACTAGAACATCATAAGGTTTTTTAGTTAAGAAAACATTTTTCATAATAGGAAAATTCTCTAAGTTTTCTTACTTTGTCAATTTTATCGATACACATCTCGATATGATCGACCTGCGCGGTCGATGTCCTCGATGCCTAAACGATATCATCGATATGAGGACAAAATACGTCCAGCAACCACATACTCATCTGGACGAAATTATTGATGCATCGATATACTATCGATATCATTAATATTTAAATCTCGAGTCCATCAAAAGTGACTCGATAATATCAACAGGTAGATCTTCGGTGACCCTATTTTTTTTTTTAAGAATATCATATTTGCATCGATATATCAAAGCCTCCTCGATACCATCAAAATTCAAATCTCGATGATATAGGAAGGCTCTCGATGATATAGGTTATGAGCACCAAGTTTTCCAGTAAAATATTTCAGGATAGTTTATCTATGATTGAGGTCACTCGATAGAATCGATATTCAAATATCGATGATATCGGTACCGTTTCGATGACATCGAATAAAGACATAAACTATCCAGCAAGCTTAATGAGAAATCCATTGGAATTATCGATGCCTCGACACAGTTATCGATATCATCGATATTCAAATTCCATTGATCTCGAAGGCCCCTCGATCATTCTTGTAAACCTAAAATGTTTCAAGTCAAGTCTCTCTCATTTCCAAATGTCGATGAATCGACACTATTATCGATTGAATCAGAGTTTGAAATCCGATGACACTGACACCTGTTTCGATTCCATCGACCAGCTGGCAAGAGGTTTCAAAAGCGTATGACATTTGAGTTTGTGTCATCGAGCGGACCATTGATGCTATCGAGAGTATACGCTTGATGATATCGAACTTTGTCATAAATGTGACCGTTTTATATCCGTTGAAACCTTTACTTATATAAAGAGAACTTGTCTATTATTATTGGTAGAGAAAGAAGAGAGTGCTTTTGAGTGTTTTACTTTAGATCATATACACAAAGCCCTTTCTCTCAGGGAAGTTCATCCTCCAATCCACCCTCATCATTGAGATTCAATATAGTAGATTGGGGAATGAACTTCCGTATTCAAGGATCCTCCACCTACTACCTTAATGGCAAATCATTAAGCTGGGATGCCTTGAATATATAATCGAAATCACTCTATCTTCCTTATACTTTTTATAGAGTAGGATTCCGTTTTAACCTTGACCCAACCCGAGCCTCATATTGACACATCATCTGTGTTGCGGATCAAGGAAGACGAAGAGTCTTCATCAACAAGGAGGAGATCTTCATCAACGTGCTGAACGGGACTCATCCACTTATTTGTAAGTTATTAGAGTCCAGTGGACACTTGTGATCATTCCTTTTTAAGATTGGGTCTAAGGTGTTTCTCACCCTTGCAAGCCCTCGTAGGAGGCCTCCGGCGAGAGTGTACGTGGTGGGTACGTAGTCTTGACCCTTGCTCTGTGTAGAGCATAAACTTTCGGTTGAAGGTGAACCTGTCTAAAACCTTAGGTTCGAGGTAAACCATGTGAAACCTCAGTTAAGATCTTATGGAAGATCCTTGGCCAGTGTGCCTAAAAGTGGGTGTGTTATGTTGACCCTTGCTCATGAGAGCATAAACAGTCAGCCTCAGTGTAGGTTGTAAAGGTTGAAGGTGAACCTGATTTAAAACCTTAGGTTTGAGGTGAACCACTGTGAAACCTCCTTAGTGAAATCCAGTACACTCAAGGGTTGAGTGCAGTTACCAGGAGTGGATTAGACAAGTGTCGAACGACTATAAAAATGACTGTGTATGAGATTGCTATTCTTCTGTTTGTGTGATTTACTTTAATATTTTCATATCTGAATATCTAAGATCACACCTCATATACATACATAGTCATATCCGTCATAAACTAGTTTGCATATTGTTCACTTCTTAAATAGCTTGTGATTAGATCCTCTACCGGGCTTGGAAGCTAGTAGAGTTACTTATGAGTAATCCTAATATGTACTTGTTGTTAGGATTAGTGTAATAGGATTTTAAATAAACTATAAAAACTTTAAAAAGTCCTATTCACCCTCCTCTAGGACATATTGGCATATTCCTACTTCGACTAAAATGGTATCCACCGCTATTTCATTTGGTATCAAAGTGGGTCTCTCTTAAAGGGTTTCATCGCCTAGAGAGTGATCTTGACTGAAGTTGGAAATATGGCCAAAGGAGAGGGCTCATCAGTCACTAGACCTCCAGTATTTGATGGATTAAATTATGCATACTAGAAGGCTAGGATGCACTACTTTCTGAGATCTTTGGATCACGATGTTTGGGATATTGTTAAAAGTGGATATATGTCACCGACTAAACAAATTGTACTTGATAGTGGCACAACCATCACAAAACCCAAACCCAAAAAGAAGTGGATGATGTTTGATAAAGAAAGATAAACAACTGAAGCTAAAGCTAAGAACATCATCTATTGTGCCGTGTCCCAAGATATTTTCAATCAAATAAGTATGTGTGGGACATCTAAAGAAGCATGAGATCTATTGGAAACAACCCATGAAGGCACAAGAACTGTGAAGAGATCTAAACTTCAACTCCTGATTTCACAGTTTGAAAGTCTCAGAATGGAAGAGCATGAGACCTTTATGGAGTTTTTCACAAAGTTGAATATCATTTGCAACTCCATGGATGGATTGGGAGAAAAGGTTCTGGTTCCTAAAATCTGTAGGAAAATACTGAGATCACTGTTGGAACGGTTTAATCCCAAAGTAACAACTATTGAAGAGTATAGGAATATTGATGAAATGAAAGTAGAAGAACTGGTAGGTTCCCTACAAACTTTTGAACTACACTTCAAACAAACCTAAAAATCCAAAACAACTGTCCTAAAAACTTCAAAGAAAATAATGAATGAGGACAATGGAAGTGAAAAAGAAGATGAAGATGAGGAAGTGGCTTTGCTGGCACAAAGATTCCAGAAATTCTTCCAGAAGAATCGTGGTTGTCCTACTAGAGGAAGAAAGATGGACAACAGACCTTTCACATGCAAATTTGGTGAAAAGACTAAAGAACCATAATTGTATGCCTGTCAAAAGTATGGACACCTATATACTGAATGCCCAAACAAAAAAACTAAGGGCAAGGCTATGGCTGCCACATGGGATGATACAGATGAGTCAAACTCAGAATTTAGTGACTCAGAGAGTGGAGACCAGAAATCCTTGAAAATTCTTATGGCCTCTGTAAGTGCACCTACTAGTGCCCTGGTTTGTCAAGTTACGTGTATGGTGAGTCAGACTAGCTGCAGAACTCGATAAGAAGATTATTTCAAGCGTCTGCCTCAACCGGATGTATAGAAGCTCGTAATAGGTAAATCATAGCCTCACATCCCATGTCCCCAAACACCAGGTGATTAAAACCCTTAAAATAAGATAGACATCTTAGGGTTTTTGTGGTGAGAAAACTTTTTTCAAAATAGGAAAATCTCTAAGTTTTTCTCACCCTGTCGATTCTATCGGAGAACCCTCGATATGATCGACCTGCACTGTCGATGTCCTCGATACCTTAACGATATTATCGATAAGAGGACCAAAACTGTCCAGTAACTAAATACTCATTTGGACAGATTTATCGATGTATCGATACACCTATCGATATCAACGATATAAGCATAAATATGTCCAGCAACTTCATAATATATCTGGACAAATTATCGATATATCAATACTCATATCGATATCATCGATATTAAAAACTCGAGCCCATCGAGAGTGGCTCGATAAGATCGACAGGCAAATTTTTGGTGCCCTTGTTTTTTAATGAAAATCTTAAAAATCTTCGATATATCGATGATTGTCCGATATGATATGAACTCAAATATCGATAAGATCGGAGGTCCATCAATGATATCGACAGTGGGCGTGCATTCCTTACAACATTTATTTCAGGTTGGTCTTAACTATGATCGGGGGCCCTTCAATTTAATTGCTATATAAATATCGATGATATTGACACCAGATCGATTGCATCGAACTATGTCATAATCTGTCCAGCAAGTTCAATGATAAATTAGCTGGATTTATCGATGCCTTGACTCTGATCTCGATGTCATCGACATTCAAATTTTGATGACCTCGACGGTTTCCCCGATAATTCTTGAAAACCTGAAATATCTAAGTCAAGTCTCTCTCAATTTTCAATGTGTCAATGGATCGAATCTCTTCAATGGAATCGGAGTTCGAAATTCGATGACATCGACAATAGGTTCGATTCATCGACCTATTGGCAAAGAGTTTCAAAAGCGTATGACATCGAGTTCGAGTCATCGAGCGGACCATCGATTCTATCGAGAGTATACGATCGATGATATCGAACCTGCTCGATGATATCAAACTCTGTCATAAATGTAACCATTTTATATCCGTTGGAACTTTTTGCCTATTTATAGAGGACTTGTCTTTTGTTGCTCTGAGAGAAAGCAGAGAGAGCTTTTGTGTGTTTTAACTTTTATCCTATACCTAAAACCCTTTCTCTCAAGGGATTTCATCCTCCATTTGACCCTCACCATTGATATTCAATAGAGTGGATTGGGGAATGAACTTCTGCGTTCAAGGATCCTCCAGCTACTACCTTAATGGCAAATCATTATGCTGAAATGCCTTAAATGCATAAGGGAGGATCTACTCTATCTTCCTTATAGGAAAATCTTTAGAGAGTAGGATTCCATCTCACCCTTGACCCAACTCGAAGCCAAGCATTGGTATATCATTTTGCGTTGCGGATCAAGGGAGCAAAAGACTCTTCGTCAACAAGGAGGAGGAGATCTTCGACGTTGTGCTTAACGGGACTCATCAACTTATCAGTAAGTATCTAGAGTCTAGAGGACACTTGTGATCATTCCTTTCTTGGTCTTGGTCTTAAGTGATTCTCACCCTTTGAAGCCCTCGTAGGTGGCCTCCGGTGGGAGTGTACGTGTGGGTGTATAGTGTGGACCCTTGCTCTTATGTAGGGCATAAACCATTAGGTCATTGTGTAGGTCCTTGACCTGTGTGGTCTAAAATCCGGGTGCGTTGTGTGGACCCTTGCTCTATAGAGAGCATAAACATTTGGTTAGGAGTGAACCAGCAAAACTCTGGGTTTGAAGTGAACCGCGTAAAACCTCTGTAAAGGTTGAAGGTGAACCTAATTTAAAACCTTAGCTTTGAGGTGAACCCTAGGAAACCTCCTTAGTGAAATCCGGTACACTCAAGGGTTGAGTGCGACAGCTGGGAGTGGAGTAGATAAGTAGTCGAACCACTATAAAAATGACTCTGTTTATGATTGCTTTTCTATATGTGTGATTCATGACAATGCATTCATATTCATATATCTGAACACATCTCACATACAGTCACATCCAACATAGACTAAGTTACTTATTGTTATATCTTGATTAGTTTGTGATTGGATCCTCTACTTGGCTTGGAAGCCAGTAGAGTTACATTTGTGTAATCCTGAAAATTGCATACATAATAGGATTACAGTGATAGGATTTTTAATAACTCATAAATCTTTAAAAAGTCCTATTTACCCCCCTCTAGGACATATTGACATATTTCAACTTCTACTCAAGCAGTCTTCACCGCTATTTCAATTGGTATCAAAGCGGGTCTCTCTTTAAGGGCTTCACTGCCTAGAGAGTGATCTTGACTGAAGTTGGGAATATGGCCAAAGAAGAGGGCTCATCGGTCACTAGACCTCCAGTATTTGACGGATCAAACTATGCATATTGGAAGGCTAGGATGCACTACTTTCTGAGATCTTTGGACCATGATGTTTGGGAGATAGTTGAAAATGAATATATGCCACCAACAGATCAAGTTGTACTAGATTGTGGTACAACTATCACAATACCCAAATCCAAAGAAATGTGGACAGCGTCTGATAAAGGTAAACATACTTCTAAAGCCAAAGCTATTAACACTATCTATTATGTCATGTCCCAAGATATCTTCAATCAAATAAGCATGTGTGGGACATCAAAAGAAGCATGGGATTTACTGGAAACAACCCATGAAGGCACAAGCACTGTGAAGCGATCTAAACTTCAACTCCTGACTTCACAGTTTGAAAATCTCAGAATGGAGGAGTATGAGATATTTATGGAGTTCTTTACAAAACTGAACATCATTTGTAACTCCATGGGTGGATTGGGAGAAAAAGTTCCGGTACCGAAAATTTGTAGGAAAATTCTAAGATCCCTACCGGAACGGTTTAATCCCAAAGTAACAACAATTGAGGAGTGTAGAAATATAGACGAGATGAAAGTAGAAGAACTAGTAGGTTCCCTACAAACTTTTGAACTACACTTTACTCAAACCCATAAATCCAAAACAACTGTCCTAAAAGCCTCCAAGAAAACACTAAAAGAAGACAGTGAAAGTGAAAGAGAGGATGATGATGAGGAAGTGGCTCTGTTGGCATAAAAATTTAGGCGATTCTTTTAAAAGAATCGCGACCGTCCCTCTAGAGGTAAAAAGGTAGATAACAAACCCTCTGCAGGCAAATTTGGTAAAAAGACCAAAGAACCATAATGTTACGCCTATAGAGAGTATGGACATCTATCTACCGAATGCCCAAACAGAAAAACCAAGGGCAAGGCAATGGCTGCCACATGGGATGATATTGAAGAGTCAAACTCAGAATTAAGCGACTCAGAGAGTGATAGAGACCAAAAATCTTTGAAAATACTCATGGTTTCCACCACTCCAATCATTCCAACTGAATCCGAGGAAGAACAACAAGTCACTGAATCAATTCCATCTGACAATGAAGAAACTGGAGAAGAAGAAGAAGAGATAAAGAATGATGAATTACAAGACGCTTACAATCAACTTTACATTCATAGCGTCAATATTGTCAAAAGACTAGGAATAGTTGAGAACAAAAAGGAACTACTGTAATTAGAGTTGGATACTCATCTAATTACTGATTTGTAGCAATGTCACTCAGATAATGATAAACTAGAAAGAACCAACATTTTCTTAAAATTTGAGTCAGAAAAATTGAAGAAACAAATTAAAGTATTGAATGAGGAAAACTTGATCCTTCAGGATAAAAATTACACATTTCAAGATGATTTAGAAGAATCCTGGAAAATAGCGAAGCTAAACCGCAAATTTTCCCAGAGTAGTGAGAGATTAGAAAAACTTTTAGGTATGGGAAAATCTGGTAACAACAAATATGACATTGGCTATGGAAAAGCTAAAACAAGAACTTGTAACGCCCTGAAAATCGGGGGTCGAGTAGTAACTCAACTCTCGAGTTCCAGAACATCACTTATGCAACAAAATGAATGATGATTGAATGTTGACTGTATTAGAGTAGTGAACATGAGTGAGATTAAGCCAAAACAACATATCATACTCCGTAGACATTAAAGTTGCAAGCGGAAGATGTAATAATAGATATATAAACTATGATGAGTCTCCGTGTGTGATAACATTTCCAGTTTAAATAATTACAAGGACAATTCTAAAATATACCTAATGTGATGACGTGTAAAGTCTCCTATCCCAAATACCATAGCCCAGTCAAGATAATACCAGTCTTCATAGACTGAGAGATACGGATAGGAGAACTCCTCCTCATCACCATAGAAGTAGTCCGCTCCTCGCTTCACAAGCATCGCCATCACCGAAACTCAACAAATGCTTTGGTGTGTACAACACCGTCCCGTAACGTGGGAGTGAGTAGCTAACTCGGTGGAACAATAAGGCATAAGTTAACATGTTATCAATGCAAATCAAGCAAGAATGATAAAGCAATCAAGCACTCCTAGTTACTCGATTAATGCAAGTATGAATGCAGTACGATGGATGCCCTCACCGACATACTCCTCATGCGACACCATCTCACGTTCGCGCATGCTTACATCCCACAAAGGCTCCACATCTTCCAGGCACATGTGATGCATGATGAGCATGATTACCGAGTTTTTAATTAGTCCATTTCAAACAAAGCAGGATTGGGAAACTAAGGTACCTCCTCAGTATCATTCCCAAACATGATCCATTCTAGGTCATCACCCTAGTTAATATCGACGATGGTGTATTTTCTAGGTCACTTGGTGCTAGAGAAACGCTGTGGTACAGCACGCACAAAGGTTGCACCACTCCCCATCACCCCTTAAACGATTCATCACTATACGAAAAACAGCCTAGTTCATACTCTATATATCACGGCGACCCTAAGGCGCACTGCGACTTCGAAATATGCTCGCGGTCACTACAAAGGGCCGCTGTGGCATTTACGCACAAAGGTTGCACCACTCCCCCATCACCTTATCAATGTAGGCCGACAAATATAGTGTCCCATACCACCATAATCGGCTCACGAGTTAAGTTGCTCACCGGTCACTACGGGGAGGCACGTAGCCCAGCCGAGGCCGACAACGACCACGGTGTCCCATACCACCATGCCCGGCTCATGAGTCTTAGCGGATCGAGGTACCATGGTTAAAAGGGTTTTCACTGGTAAGTTTGGTACCCTAGGTTCAAGCATTAGTGACCAAACATGGTGAACATAGAAAAAACAGATCGGGTTGCCTGACGAGCTCAGCTAGCCCGAGCGCACAACAAGTTAAACGACATGAAGTGCATAAGCACTTCGCGTGGCCAACCACTATCGCTAACCGAAGTACGACTCGAGTTCGTCGAACACATCTCACGTGGCAAATGAATCACAGCCACGAATTCAATTCTAGTACCGATTGTCTGGACTATAATCATAGCCCTAAGCACAATCACTTGTCATCCTTAGCATATGGAGTAAAGCATGATAGACAAAGTAATTCAAGCATGATAAATAAAGTAATTCAAACATGCTAGTAGGCATGTTATAAGCATATTATAGAGCATGATATAAAGCATGTTGTAAAGAACAACACAAGCATGAGTTTGTATATATTCAATTCCTAATCACATAGCTATTCAAGGAAATCATACACATAGTTAAAGGAGTTGAGAATCATACCTCAACACCCTTAAACATTACAATTTACTAACTACTACTCATTCAGACATTTCAACAAACACTTTAAAATACGAGAATCAACATACATGACATATGTTGATCACAGAGGTATAAGGCCAAATCCTTTCACTAGGGAGTTACCCCAATCATAACATCGCATACACCCATGACGGATAGTCATGGCAAGCAAAACCAAATTCCATATTCATTCACATTTCCACAAACACTTGGGCCACACATTTTAGCATATATAGTGTGTATTGGCCGTATGCGTGATTTAGGCAAATCCTTTCGTCAAAAGGGGTATTGCCAATACAACAATCAATTATCCATGACAATTAGTCATGGCGAGCACGAATGAGAATTCTATACTCATTCATCATTTTCACAACACTTAGAATACACTATTACAACATACATGGTGTATGTTAGCAAAACATGTATTAGGGCTATCCTTTAGCCAAGTGAGTATTTTATTCATGTATAATATATTACTACAACAAATAATCATGATAAATACATCTCCAAAATTTATACGTATACGATATTTTCTAGAATACGCATTTTCAACATACATAGTGTATATAAGCAAACATGTATTACGGCGATTCCCTTCGCCAAGAAAATATTTTATACGCACATAATATATTTATACGACAATTAATCATGACAAACACATCGCTAAAATATACATGTATACGGTGCATTCAGACAATACCGTATTTCTACATACATAGTGTTTGTTAGTAAACATGTATTTAGGCGAATCCTTTCGCCAAGCTAGTATTTTATTCATATATTGTATAATCATATATTAAATAAGTATGTCAAACATTATTCCAAAAGAAATACGTATACGGTATTTCTAACATACATAATTTCAACATACGTCGCATTTACAAGTGAACATGTATTTTGGCGATTCCTTTCGCCAAACTAGTATTTTATTCATATATTATATAATCATACATTAAATAAACATGTCAAACATTTATCCAAAAAAAATACGTATACGGTATTTCTACGTATACCTAGAATATGTGAAATTCTATATTTCACAACGTTAATCGAAACAGAAACGGAAAGCACTTTGTACATGTGCAAATTGCATGCGATCATGAATCTACCATTATCTCGACATTGAAAGCGTTGAAAACCGCAACTTATACACTTAAAGTCCTCACCTTTGCCTTTGGAAATGCAACGAATCAGCAAGGGTAGAAGAACTTCCGTATACGGGAGATTTCTAGCCTAAAGAGCGGAATCGGTTAGTCGTTACACATCCCACTTCGATTCTACCTCAAATCAGACCTAGGGTTAGGGTTTCTTACCTTCAAATGGGATGGAAATCGCCGGAAAAACACCTGGAATGAAGCGGTGTAGGCCGTGTAACAGTCCAACACAGTAGGAGGAAGATCGGCAACAAAACCCAAGCTCTTCTCCCTCTTTTCTCTCTCTCTCTCTAGGGTTAAAATCCCAAATTCGTATGGCTGTGAGAGGGGTTGTTCTAAGCCCCTTTTATAGCCAAAAACATTTTGAAATTAGACTCAGGTTCAAGGGGTAATTGCATAATATAGGATATTCGTCACTTTTCCAGCTCAAAAGGGAGGTTCTAGTGGCCCTTCTTGAACCAAACGTCAGACTTAAGCTCACCATCGATGGATCTACGTGGGATTACGTTTTTGACTCGATCGGATACCCAGATCACACGTGGCGGACCACTTTCAGTTCAATGGTCAGTGGGCCACGATCGTAAATTCCAAGTACATGTAAATGTTCCTGAAATTTTTCTTAATCCGAGGGTGTAATTTGGTCTGATTCTGACGGTCAGGTTGCTTAATACTGATGCGTCAATGAATGATGCCAGATCACTATTCCAGATATTTATTTTGGCATGGGAATAGTGTTTTTCACACACCCTTGCTCCGGATCGAAGCGAATGGCCGTGGAACATCAGATAGAGCTGATTTTTGAGATGCTTGTTAAGCCCAGTGGGGCGGTCCTAGTTCCTTAGTTTCACAATCGGACTCCCGATGTGCGATCTAGACCTAATACTGAAGTTTCGTTTCATTCCCGAGAGCAGACGGAAATGAGTTTGGTTCTAAACTTTAGGGTAACCTAGGCGTCAATGATTCTCAACTTTGGGTCTTGCAGATCGTATTGAAAGCGATCCTAACGATTTCATGGCTAATCGAGTTTAGTACTTAGTTAACTTTGTTAAATTTCTAAAGAATTTAATCCTTGATTTCCGGTCGAGGTGGTACTCAGGCCTTTGGAGTTTGTATATGAGGTGATCCAAGTTATGATACTTAACTAGTTTAAGATAGTGTCTAGGGTAAAAGTTCTTAGAAAAATTGGAAGATCAAGGTGGTGAAGGGTGAGATTTGTGAAGGAAATGGGTTCAAAGGCGGCTTTAGACTTTGGGATTCAGTTCTGACAAGTTAATGAGGTATTACGATCGACCCATTGCCTAAGGTCATCTAATCCCAGGTTGGCAAAAATCCGGGGCGTTACAGAACTGGATATAAAACACATGAAAAATCTAATAGTTCCAGTAGCAACAAAGGCAAAAATCTGGCTTATCAATCAAGTGGTGATTCAAAGGATGTGTTGAACAAGGGACATATACAACCATCAACACTCAAACTATCTGACAGGAAGAAAGGCTCAATGAATCAAGAAGTTGAATCAGATAAGAAAGACAAATCTGTCTTGAGAAAGAATCCTATCACAAAATGGGTAATCAAAGAGAAGAAAAATTGCCTTGTTATACACTCAGATCATTTAACAGGCAATGGTGCTAGGTGGTACCTAGATAGTGGTTGCTCAAGACATGTTACAGGCGACAAATCCCTTCTCTCCAACTATGAAAATCTTCATAAAGGGATAGTCACCTATGGAGATGGTGCACTGCCAATGTAATTGGACAAGGAATGATAAAAGGAATTAATTTGCTCAAAAATGAGAATGCTTTTTGCATGAAAGGACTAGCACATAATCTGTTAAGCATCTCTCAAATATGTGATAATGGGTATGTGGTCAAGTTCAACAAAGAAGAATGCGATGTCCTAGATCGATTAGGAAAATCAGTAATTAAGGGACATCACACAAACAACCACTGCTGCATTATAAGGAGCGATATTGAGAAACACTAGGAATGAAAGAACAAGTCCTGATCATGGGGCCCCTACTCTTACCCAGGTGGTAGACTCCCTAGAGTTTCAACACCCGGTCAAGGGTTCGAGTACCCATGGTGGTGAAATCCCACGGTGTGCGTGTGTGGGGTGTGTGTGCGTGTGTTAAAAAAAATGTCCTGATCATGCATCTAGATCAGGATAATTGATGAAATGATGCAATTTTTGCTGAGCGTTCAAAGAAACAATCTGAGGTCTCTCACCTCCTCTTTTGCACATAAACATTGAAATGTTTATACGTTTTACTGTATAGAGTTCGTAGAAATTTTTGTGGATAACTGCGCTAGGAAACAGATGAATATTTTTACTACATACTTGAAAGATCACATTACAAAATAAAAAATAAAAAAAAATTGAAAAGATTCATCTTCGATATGAGCGTCAATTGGTCACTTGTGAATATCGATCACATCAACTGAGAATCGATATCATCAACAACTCTCTGGGTAGTTGAAACGTCGGGACAGTTGTTCTTCCCTAGAACTCGAAGTTAAAAATCAAAATTCGGGAACTAAGAACATGATTAAAGAGAAAGGTAGTCGCTGCTTGGCAAGAATCAGTAGATCAAGTAGAAGAGTCTCATAGGGCGCTCTCAGATTTGGATGTTTCATCTTTCCAAAATGAGAAAAGACGAAGGATTGTTCAGTTCACAGCATACATCAACTGGAAAGAAGGAAGGTAAGCATGATGCAACTTCCTCTTCTCCTTTATTCAACTTAATCCTTGTGGCAGAATGAACGGTTCACAGAAAAAGCATTGAACCCTTTAGGATCATCGAGCTATTGAAACAAATTGGACGGGAAAAAGTTGTGAACATTAGAGGAACCTTTCAACATAATCTGGTACATCAGTTTCTAAGTTTGGTTTACAATATTGAAAATGATCCTCCTGTTATCTCGGTCGAGGTCATGAATCGGGTTGAATGCATCACACCAAAAAGGGTAAGTAGGATGATTAATGTGAAGATGACTGGAATAACTGTATCTAATCAAAATATGAATGGTCTAGGTGTGTGGGGGGAAGTTACTCGAGCATTGTGTAATGGTACTACAATTCCTAGGAATGTCAAAAACGTTCTTCATGTCAAGCATCTTGATCCTAACTACCGGATTCTTCACAACATTTTTAGCTCTAACGTCTATCCCTGTGAAGTCTCTGGCAATAAGCTCTCACCATACATCCTTAACATTCTGTATGACATTCATCTGGGAATTCCAATATGCCTACCTACTCGGATCGTACAGTAGTTGATCCATGTGTCTACAGAAGCATCTGTCACCACGATACCATTTTCATGTCTTCATCTAAGCTTTCACGTCAATTCGGACTGCCAGCATCTCATGATCTCCCTCATCCATGTGCGTGGTTCAATTATGAAGATATACATAAATTAAACATCTTTGAAAATGTGTTTTGTGGTAGAAGAACTGGTTCATTTCTCAGCAGTAGTAGTCCAGTGCACAGTTCCGACTCTATTGAAGTCATTCCAAACATTCCTATATGCGACAGTATCTAAGATGTTCTGAACGGACAAGCTCACATTGTCAAATGGCTAGATGACTGTGAAGCCTATCTTTCCGAAGCCCGGCAATGACTGATGGCCTTGCAACGTGCAACAAAATAGGTTCTGGAATGGATGCCTGCTCCATAAGCTTCCCAGGATAAACATCTATCACATCCCTGAAGTCCTTGTAAAATGCTTCAGGCCTAAAATATCTTTTTGAATACCTGTGGTCATAATTGTGGGTGTGATGATTCACAAATTTGGCAATTTTTTTTATATACCCCGATGCAGGTTACTGATGTGAAGAATTTTTTTTTGGATTGACTGGTTACTTTACAAACTTATGGAATGCATATGTTATTTCTTGTTGTTTTCTCACTACTTTATCTGCAATATCATCTGTATTTATCTGTCATGCATACATATGTTCTACCACTGTTTATCAATGTTATGTATGAATGCCTCCACCTGTTGGTTCTCCCATATACTTTTACGCTTCAGTCAATATCACTTGCTATATCTTTGCCAATGACTGACAAAAAGGGGGAGAACAATTCAAAAGACCCCGAGTAGAAAAATTGTATATCTAATGTGTTGCAGGTGTTAGGGGGAGCAACTGCATCAAGAAAGGGGGAGTTTTTGAATTAAGGGGGAGCAGATACTTCTAGAATGTGTACATGGGTTAGAAAAATTGTTAAATTTTGTAAATGCATGTACACACAATTTAGGGTGTGTCTAGAAGTATTTTAGGGTGTTTGGGGTATTTTGTCACGTAATTAACAAAGGGGGAGATTGAAAGTGCACCTGCTAGTACCCTGGTTTGTCAAGTTATGTGTATGGTGGGTTAGACTGGCTGCAGAACTCGATAAGAAGATTATTTCAAGCGTTTGCCTCAACCGGATGTGTGGAAGCTCGTAATAGGTAAATCATAGCCTCACATCCCATGTCCCAAAACACCAGGTGATTAAAACCCTTAAAATAAGATAGACATCTTAGGGTTTTTGTGGTGAGAAAACTTTTCAAAATAGGAAAATCTCTAAGTTTTTCTCGCCCTGTCGATTCTATCGGAGCACCCTCAATATGATTGACCTGCACTGTTGATGTCCTTGATACCTTAATGATATTATCGATAAGAGGACCAAAAGTGTCCAGCAACTAAATGATGTTTTATTTAAACCAACACGATTTAAATAATATTTAAACTCGCAAGTATATGAATCAGATGCAGATACGGTACGTATTACGAGATCGTTCCCATGAGGACTGGTCATCACAATTCAAATCTATGATTCTCCTTAACTAATCCAATCAAATAATGGAATGAACTACTAAGCACAATTCTAGAAAAAAAAAAACAATTAAGAACAGGGAAGAAAATTCAATCAGAGAGGGAACACTGGGACTTTCGAATCCACCCCTAATTATCCTAACCCTTGTTTTGTCTGTTGATTCACCTTGATCTAGATTGATACCACTTATATAGAGAAAGCACAATCTGTGTCCTTAATCGGGCATACAGAATGTCTAATTCCTTTAAGCAATGCCATGAACAACATATCCCATGTCCTTGGTCGGGTACATGGAATGTACATTCATTAAAGCACCCTGTTTCTTTCTCTATAGGAAACCTGTTCTTGATCAGACCCAAGCACCTATAATAAGCATCCAAACAACATCCATATATATACTTTGGTCAAGTTCATAGATGGAGATGTATAGAATTTAAACCAATTAAGCCCACTTAGAGAAAGAAACAAATTAATTAATATTCAAAGTAAATCAACCAATACAAGAGCTAATCAAATTAGGGGCTTCATCTCAGCCTTAGCTGAGAGATTAGTGACCCATAAAATCCATAAAAACGATTAAACAAAATTCATAAAAACGGAGCACCAAACCAATCGATCTCTTTCCCTTCTTTCTTCTCTTTCTTCTCCTTCTTCTCTCCCTTGCTCTAGATCTGGAATTCCCTGGTTCTGAATTCCTTTCTCACGTCCAAAACTCCCCTTTTATAGGCATGTGGATGGTGGGGTCTGTGGTGAGTCGTAGAAGGACTCGGGGAGTACAAATTTTCACAAAGTGATCGGTGGGCCCCACAGAGGTGTTTTCTGGAAAATCCACCCCGTCCATTGGATTCAGGATGAAATTTCAATCAAGAATGGGTGGTTTTGAATGTCCATTGACGCGGCCCAGAGAAGAAATCTCAACAAAATCAGTTTTGAACATCACAAAGCAGTCCATTTGTGGCCTCTGTATCACGTACGTGTGTACGCATGGGAGTGGAATATCAACATGGTTTTAGAGTTTACGAACCCATCTACACGATGGACGGCTCGGATCGGCCGGAGGGACGACGTACGGGGCCCACTCACTTCCGCAAAATGGACCAGCGGCATCAATTTCGCTGACGCGAAACCGACTTCCATGGCAATGGTGGGGCCCATTCCTTTGATTAAACTGAAAATCCACTCCGTCCATGAGATTCACATCGAGAAACCGTCCGGGAGTGGTATATTCCGGAGTGAAATAGATGCGGCTCACTTGATCTTTCGTTTCGCCGTCCATCTTGTGATTTTCATCAATCAAAGTCCGTACACCTGCATGGGACCAAACGGACATCTAGGCGAGGGTAACACCCACCCTAGAGATGCAATGGACGGTTTGGATTTTCCATTTGGGCGATGTGTGGGGCCCACAACTGAGGACCGGCGGGTTGTTTCCGCGGACGCTGGAACGGCGAACACGTTTTTTTTATTTTTGAGAGAAAGAGACGGGTCAGCGCACGCGCTGACCCTTCAGCCGTCCGGTGTAGCGCCAGCGCACATGCGCTTTATGCACACGCTCCTGCATGTGGGGTCCACTGCATTGTTCACGAGAAATCTGCACCGTCCATCTTTTTCTTCATATAATTTCCACCGTCAGGACCAAAATTGATGTATATCCAGATATCCAGCGGGCCCTACTTAATGAATTAAGGGGCTGATCTGGCCGTTAGACCACTTCCCGAGATCCTCAATGGCTGAAATTTAATATGTACAGTTAATTTATGGCCCCCATCACATGTATGAAGTTTCGAACTGATTGGATGGCGGGAATCATGTGATCTTGCATTCCGGACCCTTTTCGGGCCCCTTTGGCTTGCTTTCCTCAGATCCCAGGCGTGTAAAATCTTCACTATTGGTTCTCTGGAGTCCCTCCCATGCTCTGGAGACTTTGGATCATGAAATTCATGCCTTTAACATCAATTTTCAATTAATGCTCCTGACTTCATCCTGTAACAAAAATACAATTAAAATCCGATGTTAGGCCTTATCATGTACATAAAATAGGGCAATAATTGGGGTCTGATATGCAATATTTGACCTTGATCACAACCCCCAACCAGCATTTTGTTAGTCCCAAGCAAAACATGCGAAAAATAATTTTAAAAATAAAATACAATTCCTGTAAACTCAAGTGACTTGTGAACAGATAGCTGTGTTGTGAAAATTCTAAGATTCATGATCGGTGTGTGGAATTTTTCTCTTGGAATCAAGCTCTCGGCAGATTCCATAATCAAGTTTAAAATATTAATCCATCAATTAGAACATTCCTAAACATTGAGTTCCACAGGTGTATAGTATCATCTCAGCTTACAATCATTAAGAGATCTAATTATCAATTTCATGATATCATTAGTAATTCGTGACAACCAAACTTGAAACCAACACTTATCTCACAGATTAACTTTTCATTTTACCAGCCTTTGATTTTCTTTATGAGCAGTAACGCAAATGAGGGGAATCAAATTCTCACCTATAGGGAGCAAACCTATGGCGAAAACTTGTCGCCTAACTTTTTTTTTTTTTTTTTTTTTTTCATATGTCAACTATGGAGAATCAAATCTGCACCTATAGGGAGCAAACCTATGGTGAAGATTATGTGACTTAGCCTTTTAATTCTTCTTTTTACCAAGTTAATCATTCAGTTATCGAACCAAAACTTAATGTGTAAGCGAGATGTGATATGTGAAATCATGGCTCAATCAATGTTTACAACTTCTAATCATGGATTAACAATTCAAAATTGACTGTGAAATCAAGCAGATGGCCGAATCCAAGAGTCATAAATTACTCACATTCTGTATCTTGTAATGTTAAAATCACAACTATCCTTCAAAATCACTTTGAATTTAAAAGAAATTCCATTAAAAATTTTAAATTTTTCACAAATTTTGCTCAAGACCAAGAAAATACTAATTAGGTAACCTAATCTCCCACCCCCAACCTAAAATCTACATTGTCCTCAATGTAAAAGAAATAAGCATGCAACGCACATGGGACAACGAAAATAAAAGAGGAGTGATGGAAAGAGAGTACCTGGATGGAGAATCAAGAAACTTTCTCAAAAAAGAAAAAAATTCCAACGTAACAGCGAGTTAGCACAAGAGAGAAATCAACAGAAGAAATAATAAAAAGAAAAACAAAAGAAGATCCTACCTATACCACTTTCACAGGTGCTCTCGATTACATTTAGCGTATACAACAAGCCTTTAAACCCCTAGGTTACCCCTAGTGGACGAGTTGTAGTCTCGTGAGGGTTTGCAGTAATGTTACCCACAAACATTGGAGGAACTAACTAAGAAAAGGCAATAATAAACAAGCAAAAGGCTGGGTTGCCTCCCAGGAGTGCTAAGTTTACTGTCTATCCTAAAATAGCATAAAGGAAACTACCCTAGTCTAAAGAAAACAGGGAAAAACTACTCAGTCATGCTGCAAGGTTCCTCTTTCAGCCAATATCTTGATAAGTTTCTCAGTAGATTTCTCAACAGGATCATCCAAAAGCCATTTTTGCAATAGGCTTGGACGCCCTGGAGCTTGACTTTCCAAAGAAATTTATGTACCTCATCAAAAAATTTTCGTTGATTCGCCTGAGGTATCCAGAGTATATACGATTCACCTGCGACAGAAGAAGTTTCGAAGTTAGTATCCCATGGTGAATCAGATACTATACATAGATGAAAGTTAGAAAAATTCTCAAAAAGTGACGTAGTCTCAACACATTCCGACGTAGCAGACTTCGGTTCAATTTTTAGCTCCTCCTCCCTTAATGGTAAATAGTCAGGATTTGTGGAAGGAGGGGCTTCAGAGTAAGGGTTCTCTCGGTCAGTGATGACTATCGAGATATTGTTTTGCAAGGCATTCACTATGTCTCTTATCATGGGATCGTATGAATCTACAAAGTGTGCTGAGCAATCATCCAAAGAGTTGGGACATTCAGCTGAGAGTGACTCATTTTCCACATTAGAGCTCATGATGATCTGCCCAAGGAATCCATCGTTTTCGAAGGGAAACGGAGGTGTGATCTCTTGCTCCAGCCCTACACAGACAAATTGAATATCAGTATACGAAGCATTGATGTATGGACTCTGTTCATCGATACTACTCAGAAGAGGCGATGAATCGTCATTATTTAACAGTTCAGATGGTGGCCTCAACTGGGTGGTTTCAAATTCAAGAGTCATATCGAGTAGCTCGTCCATCTCCCGAATCATATCATCATGTAATTCAGAGGAGTGGTCCAAATACGTTTCACAAGAGTTAGAAGGGTCGGTTGTAAGGGGACCATCCTCCACCTTTAAATCAGACATGTTAGGTGAGGGGAGTGGCTCATTATGACCGACCACTTCGTGTACGTCTTGATCATTGACTTGGACCAAATTTGAGATTGATTCGAAGGGAATTTGGGTTGCACATTCATAATCATCTTCCCAATATGCATCATCGTCTACTTCCATGCAGTGCACACTTGGGAGGGGATCGCTTCCCTCACATTCTATTTCCAGATTGGGTTGAGGTTCGTATAAACTAACCTCTTCCTCTTTATTGAACTTAAGTGTGTCATCATCATTATATTTGAAAGACAACCATGTTTCTTCCCCATTCTTTTGAACAGTCATTGAGATCGACTCATCGGGGAAGTGAACCGTATGCTCATTAATGGAATCCAACTCCTCATTCCAAATTCCAGATTTCGTCAAAAGCGAGTGAGGATCACTTTCCTCGCATTGTATTTCTGGATTGGATTGTAGTTGGGATGAGCGAGCTTCCTCTATCCTTTCAAGGTGCGAATTGAGTGCTTCTAGTGATTTCATCACTTTCGCAACATGCTGGTTGAATTGTTCTAGATTAAAACATGAATCCTCTTGGATCGTTTCTGGTTGGATCTCAAAGGTATGGGATCCAAGAGAATAATTATTACAATATGTTGTTGGTTCATCTTCCCAGTTTTGATGGTTCCACTGGTTATAGTCATACTGATCATACATGGGAGAATATGATGGTTGATAATAATCCTCATTCCCATAATTACGATCGTATACGGCCCTATTAACTGATGGAACATAACGTTCTAGTCGGTTCTCAATGTCTGTTCTCGATGGAAAGAAATCTTGAGGTATACGTTGAATTCCACAACCTTCAGGCATTTCCCAATATAACCTATCCAACTCAGCATATGCATGTACCCACGATTCCATGGTAGAACCTTAACTCTGAGACTAATCTTAGAAGAAAGCAAAATCCCACAGCAATACCGAAAGTAAAGGAGAAGTTAGAAAGATGTTACCAGAGTAGAAGTTCCTATGTTAAAAACCAAGTTAGAAAATCTATCAACGACCCTACAAGACAGGTAAATTAGTTCTAAAAATCAAATAAATAAATAAATAAATAATCTAAGACTAAAGTTAGTAAAATCCTAAGCTATGAATTATGATAAGAGAGAATCCTAAATTCAATTTGGAACGAAACAGTCCCCGGCAACGGCGCCAAAAACTTGATGTTTTATTTAAACCAACACGATTTAAATGATATTTAAACTCGCAAGTATACGAATCAGATGCAGATACGGTATGTATTACGAGATCGTTCCCACGAGGACTGGTCGTCACAATTCAAATCTATGATTCTCCTTAACTAATCCAATCAAATAATGGAATGAACTACTAAGCACAATTCTAGAAAAAAATAATTAAGAACAGGGAAGAAAATTCAATCAGAGAGGGAACACTGGGACTTTCGAATCCACCCCTAATTATCCTAACCCTTGTTTTGTCTGTTGATTCACCTTGATCTAGATTGATACCACTTATATAGAGAAAGCACAATCTGTGTCCTTAATCGGGCATACAGAATGTCTAATTCCTTTAAGTAATGCCATGAACAACATATCCCATGTCCTTGGTCGGGTACATGGAATGTACATTCATTAAAGCACCCTGTTTCTTTCTCTATAGGAAACCTGTTCTTGATCAGACCCAAGCACCTATAATAAGCATCCAAACAACATCCATATATATACTTTGGTCAAGTTCATAGATGGAGATGTATAGAATTTAAACCAATTAAGCCCACTTAGAGAAAGAAACAAATTAATTAATATTCAAAGTAAATCAACCAATACAAGAGCTAATCAAATTAGGGGCTTCATCTCAGCCCTAGCTGAGAGATTAGTGACCCATAAAATCCATAAAAACGATTAAACAAAATTCATAAAAATGGAGCACCAAACCAATCGATCTCTCTCCCTTCTTTCTTCTCTTTCTTCTCTTTCTTCTCTCCCTTGCTCTAGATCTGGAATTCCCTGGTTCTGAATTCCTTTCCCACGTCCAAAACTCCTCTTTTATAGCTGCTGGATGGCTGGGGTCGGTGGCAGAGTTGTAGTAGGACTCGGAGTACAAATTTTCACAGCCGTGATCGGTGGGCCCCACAGAGGTATTTTCTGGAAAATCCACCCCGTCCATTGGATTCAGGATGAAATTTCAGTCAAGAATGGGTGGTTTTAAATGTCCATTGACGCGGCCCAGAGAAGAAATCTCAACAAAATCAGTTTTGAACGTCACAAAGCAGTCCGTTTGTGGCCTCTGTATCACGCACGTGTGTACGCATGGGAGTGGAATATCAACATGGTTTTGGAGTTTACGAACTCATCTACACGATGGATGGCTTGGATCTACCGGAGGGACGACGTACGGGGCCCACTCACTTCCGCAAAATGGACCAGCGGCGTCCGTTTCGCTGACGCGAAACTGACTTCCGTGGCAATGATCGGGCCCATTCCTTTGATTAAACCGAAAATCCACTCCGTCCATGAGATTCACATCGAGAAACCGTCCGGGAGTGGTATATTCCGGAGTGAAATAGATGCGGCTCACTTGATCTTTCGTTTCGCCGTCCATCTTGCGATTTTCATCAATCAAAGTCCGTACACCTGCATGGGACCAAACGGACATCTAGGCGAGGGTAACACCCACCCTGGAGATGCAATGGACGGTTTGGATTTTTCATTTTTGGCGATGTGTGGGGCCCACAACTGAGGACCGGCGGGTTGTTTCCGCGGACGCTGGAACGGCGGATGCGTTTTTTTGATTTTTGAGAGAAAGAGACGGGTCAACGCACGCGCTGACCCTTCAGCCGTCCGGTGTAGCGCCAGCGCACGTGCGCTTTATGCACACGCTCCTGCATGTGGGGTTCACTGCATTGTTCACGAGAAATCTGCACCGTCCATCTTTTTCTTCATATAATTTCCACCGTCAAGACCAAAATTGATGTATATCCAGATATCCAGCGGGCCCCACTTAATGAATTAAGGGGCTGATCTGGCCGTTAGACCACTTCCCGAGATCCTCAATGGCTGAAATTTAATATGTACGGTTAATTTATGGCTCCCATCACATGTATGAAGTTTCGAACTGATTGGATGGCGGGAATCATGTGATCTTGCATTCCAGACCCTTTTCGGGCCCCTTTGGCTTGCTTTCCTCAGATCCCAGGTGTGTAAAATCTTCACTATTGGTTCTCTGGAGTCCCTCCCGTGCTCTAGAGACTTTGGATCATGAAATCCATGCCTTTAACATCAATTTTCAATTAATGCTCCTGACTTCATCTTGTAACAAAAATACAATTAAAATTCGATGTTAGGCCTTATCATGTACATAAAATAGGGCAATAATCGGGGTCTGATATGCAATATTTGACCCTGATCACTAAATACTCATTTGGATGGATTTATCGATGTATCGATACACTTATCGATATCATCGATATAAGCACAAATATGTCCAGCAACTTCACAATATATCTGGACAAATTATTGATATATCGATACTCATATCGATATCATCGATATTCAAAACGCGAGCCCATCGAGAGTGGCTTGATAAGATCGACAATCAGATTTTCGACGCCCCTGTTTTTTTATGAAAATCTCAAAAATCTTCGATATATCGATGACTGACCGATATGATCTAAACTCAAATATCGATAAGATAGGAGGTCCATCGATGATATCGACAGTGGCGCGCATTCCTTACAACATTTATTTCAAATATCGATATTCAAATATCGATGATATCGATACCAGATCGATTGCATCAAACTATGTTATAATCTGTCCAGCAAGTTCAATGATAAATTAGCTGGATTTATCGATGCCTCGACTCTGATCTCGATGTCATCGACATTCAAATTCCGACTACCTCGACGGTTCCCCCGATCATTCATGAAAACCTGGAATATCTAAGTCGAGTCTCTCTCAATTTTCAATGTGTCGATGAATCGAATCTGTCTTCGATGGAATCGGAGTTCAAAATTCGATGACATCAACAATAGTTTCGATTCATCGACCTATTAACAAAGAGTTTCAAAAGTGTATGACATCCAGTTCGAGTCATCGAGTGGACCATCGATTCTATCGAGAGTATACGCTCAATGATATCGAACTCTGTCATAAATATGACCGTTTTATATCCGTTCAAACTTTTTGCCTATTTATAGAGGACTTGTCTTTTGTTGTTGTGAGAGAAAACAGAGAGAGTTTTTGTGTGTTTTAACTTTTATCCTATACCTAAAGCCCTTTCTCTCAAGGGAGTTCATCCTCCAATCCACCCTCACCATTGATATTCAATAGAGTGGATTGGGGAATGAACTTCCGCGTTTAGGGATCCTCCAGCTACTACCTTAATGGCAAATCATTATGCTGGGATGCCTTGAATATATAAGAGAGGATCTACTCTATCTTCCTTATAGGAAAATCTTTAGAGAGTAGGATTCCATCTCACCCTTGACCCAACCCGAAGCCAAGCATTGGTATATCATTTTGCGTTGCGGATCAAGGGAGCAGAAGACTCTTCGTCAACAAGGAGGAGGAGATCTTCGACGTTGTGCTTAACGGGACTCATCAACTTATCAGTAAGTATTTAGAGTTCAGAGGACACTTGTGATCATTCCTTTCTAAGTCTTAGTCTTAAGTGGTTCTCACCCTTTGAAGCCCTCATAGGTGGCCTCCAGCGGGAGTGTACGTGTGGGTGCATAGTGTGGACCCTTGCTCTTGTGTAGGGTATAAACCATTAGGTCCTTGTGTAGGTCCTTAACCTGTGTATTCTAAAATCCGAGTGCGTTATGTGGACCCTTGCTCTATGGAGAGCATAAACATCTGGTTAGGAGTGAACCAGCAAAACTCTGGGTTTAAGGTGAACCGCGTAAAACCTCTGTAAAGGTTAAAGGTGAACCTAATTTAAAACCTTAGGTTTGAGTTGAACCCTGAGAAACCTCCTTAGTGAAATCTGGTACACTCAAGAGTTGAACGCGACAGCCGGGAGTGGAGTAGACAAGTAGTCGAACCACTATAAAAATGACTGTGTTTGTGATTGCTTTTCTATATGTGTGATTCATGACAATGCATTCATATTCATATATCTGAACACATCTCACACACACACACAATCACATCTAACATAGACTAAGTTACTTATTGTTATAACTTGATTAGTTTGTGATTGGATCCTCTACTTGGCTTGGAAGCCAGTAGAGTTACATTTGTGTGATCCTGAAAATTGCATACATAATAAGATTACAGTGATAGGATTTTTAATAACTCATAAATCTTTAAACAGTCCTATTCACCCCCCTCTAGGACATATTGACATATTCTAACTTTTACTCAAGCAGTCTTCACCGCTATTTCAGTCTCCACTACTCCAATCATTCCCAATTAATCTAAGAACGAGAAAGAACAGCAAGCCACTGAATCATTTCCGTCTGATAATGAGGAAACAGATGAAGAGGAAGAGAAACAAGATAAACTATAGGATGCTTACAATCAACTCTATATTCATAGCATCCACATCCTGAAGAGACTTGGAATGTCTGAAAAAAAAAAGGAATTGCTACAAAAAGATTTGGACAAAACCTTGGAAATTAATACAAATCTAATCAATGATCTACAACAATATCATTCAGACAACGATAAGTTGGAAAGAGTCAATCTGTCCCTAAAAACGAAATCATCAAAGCTTACTAAATAAGTTGAAGTATTAAAAGATGAAAATGAGCAACTCAAGAATGAGAATCACACACTCCGGTTTGACTTAGAAAAATCCAGAAAATTTGCTGAAATAAACTATAAATTCTCCCAGAGTGGTGAAAAGCTCAAAAAATTGTTAGGGATGGAAAGACAAGGAAGACACAAGAGTGGCCTAGGGTATGATAAAACTAAAAGGAAAACTGGAAATGCAATCCCAACAACTAAAAAATCTGCTGCTTCAGGTAGCATTATGAGAACTTCTCCAGTTTGTCATTTATGTGGTGATATGGGTCATTATAAGTTTGAATGCTTGACACCTAGAAGGACTTCACATAACTCTGGTCAAAATGGTAAATTCACACCAGCTAGAGAAATACGAAATCACAAAAGTCCACCTAGGAGAAACACTCACCCATCACCACCTAAAATGAAATCATTGGATCAAGTGGGAGAGATAAACATGAAAACTAAAAAGAATTTTGTCTCAAAATGGATAGTAAAAGAAAAACTGAATTGTCTGATAACTAACTTTATCCATATACCCTAAAATATCAAAACATGAAATGAACAAGTCGAGGTCATGCATCTAAGTCTGAATATTTGCTGAAATGATGCAAATTTTGCTAAGCTTCAAATGATATATCTGAGGTTCCTCACCTCCATCTTTTGGTGTGCATATAAACAGTCTGATGTTTATAATTTTGATGTGTACAGTGATTGTACAAAATTTTGTTGTGTATACTGTTGACTAATAGATATACTAAAAGTATACATAAAGGGTTGTTTGAATGTTGAAAATTGAAAACATTCATCCTCTATATATCTATTAATAAGTCATTCTCGATTAATCGAACCAGGGTCGATATCATTGACGTCTCTTCAGAATGTAAAAATTCATGTGATCGAGAATGATATCGAAGATGGGATCGATAACATTGGGTGAGTTACATCGATATCATTGAATCACTAGTCAATGATATCAAAGACTGACATCCGATAAAAGGCGGTCGAGCGAAAAAATTTTATTTTATTTTCGAAAAAGGGCATTTCAATTTTTTATTTTTTATTTTGCTCATCCCCTCAGCCGGTAGTACATCATGGGTCCCAGAAGCTCTTCGAGAACTGGTATTATCCTTCCATTCCTTCCACTCCAGAGTCCATCTTGCTTTTTGGTTGGGTATTGTCAGTCTCTTTAAAAGAGGAAATTTTGTCTGTTATTCCCAAATCTATCTTTATGGGTAAGGACAAAGAAACAGTGTTGGGACATGGGGAGTCTTCCAGAGCCTCTCGACGAAAGACCCTTGCCTCAAAAGAAAAGGCAAGAGCTCCCGAACAAGGGACCCCCACTCATCAAAGATCTTGACAAACTTCACGTGGTAGGTCTCAGTTTGAAACACCGGCACCTCCTCCAGCTGGAGTAACTTCACGTCCACCAAAATACATGGGTAGGAAGCTCATCCACAAAAGAAAGGTAGACAGGGATTGTCTAAAGCCATACAATCTGGAATTTCTGTTTACCGTAATTGATTGGTTGACCGTTCTAGATTTCGGTGGGTCATGCCAACTCGAACGAACGCGCAACTTCCTTGCCACTTGTCGCTCACCCGTGTCTGATCCTCCTTCTATCATGGTCTCTCTGGGTGGTGATGATGCGCTAATCACACCTACTACAATGACAAATATCCTTGGACTGACAATGCCACCAGAGGATCTCCCTGAAATGGACTTCGAAAATGTTGAAATTCGGTCCATGGTGACTAAGTATCTCTGTTATGGTAGGGACATCCCTTGGTATCAAGGGAATGTATTGAAGTCTAGGTACATGGAACCAAGATTTTGGGTTATGCATGGTATCTTCACTACAAATATATACCCCAGAAGTACCAACCGGTCTGATCTCATAGGTTTCATGACCATGCTAGTATACTCAATCACCAGAGGGATAAAGATCTGTCTTCTGACTTTGCTTGTACATCAGTTGGTATACGCCGTTCATACTTCCAGGGACCTTCATCTGCCCTATCCCTAGATCATAAACATGGTTTGCAATGCCATCGGCTTCTCAACGACCATTAATCCAGTTCTTCCTCTCCAAAGCTTCAACAAAAGCAACATTCACAAAATGGACTTGAAGTTCCACAAGTACCCTAAAGACCCAGAGGAAGGTATTCAAGTAGAAGAAGAAGGAGGTGCAGGTGTCACTGAAGGGACTGAAATGGCCAGAGATGAACCCCCTGGACTCGATCCAGCACCATCAATGTCAACGCCCGGGTATGCCAAATGGTTCAAGCTGGATAGGATTGAGGCAATTCAGAGGGATGTCCACTCGGTGCATGAGAGGCTTACCGTCATAAAACGGCTAGTCCAAGGAGTGCAGCAGACGGTCCAACAATTGGTAGATCTGATGACTTACCGACGGGATGACACGGCGCCATCCTACTCTGCCCCATAATGTTGTGCCTTGAATGCTGTCATACACACCTCTCTTATTTCCACGTATGAACATTAGTATCTTTTTAAATGTTCTACGCTCTCATGGGTGTATGTGACACCTCTCTAACTTGCAAAGGATGACGTTTTGTTTTCTGTTTTTAGTTGTATATGCCCATGGTTGGGCTAAATACTGATAGTTATTTCTGGGTGCTCTTAAATGAGCTTGGTGATTTTTGTTGGGATAACTGTTAATCTACTGCTGTCTGGGGCATTATATGTTTTGGATATTGTTGCATATGGCTGGATATAATTTGCACTTTTACTACCATGATTATGTCTCATAGATCCCCTGGTTTATCTGATATGGAATGTATGTGACGTTTTTACTGATTATTCCATCTGCTTTTATCACTGCTTTATCTAATCTGATTTGCATCCATACTGTTTGAAAATGATGTATGCTTAAAACTAGTTTAATCTTTATACATTTATATCTATTGGTTCTCCCAAAAATTTCAAACTTCAGTCAATATCAACTGCTATATCTTTGTCATTGACTGACAAAAAGGGGGAGCAGAGTTCAAACACCCTGAATGGAAAATTGTGTATCTACTTTAAGGGAGTTGCAGGTGTTAGGGGGAGCAGCTACCTCAAGATAGGGGGAGAATGCTGTAAGGGGGAGCAGCTATTGGTTGTGTACATGGTTTCACTAGAAATTGTAAAATGGTGTAAAATGCATGTACACACAATTTAGGATGTGTTTGTCTGGATACTATTCTAAGGTGTTTTGGTATTTTATCACATAATTAACAAAGGTGGAGATTGAAAGTGCCTTGGTTTGTTAATTAACGTTAGTGTTGAGTCAGCTAGACTACAGAGCCTCATAGGAAGATCAATTCAAAGCATCTGCCTCAACCGGATGTGTTCAAGCTGGCCGTAAGTAAATCTAAGCCTCACATCCCATGTCCCAAAACACCAGGTATGTAAAATGATGTTTTATTTAAACCAACATGATTTAAATGATATTTAAACTCGCAAGTATATGAATCAGATGTAGATACGGTACGTATTACGAGATCGTTCTCACGAGGACTAATCGTCACAATTCAAATCTATGACTCTCCTTAACTAATCCAACAAATAATGGAATGGACTACTAAGCATAATTCTAGAAAAAAAATAATTAAGAACAGGGAAGAAAATTCAATCAGAAAAAGAGCACTAGGACTTTCGAATCCACCCCTAATTATCCTAACCTTTGTTTTCTCTGTTGATTCACCTTGATCTAGATTGATACCACTTATATAGAGAAAGCACAATCTGTGTCCTTAATCAGGCATACAGAATGTCTAATTCCTTTAAGCAATGCCATGAATAACACATCCCATGTCCGTGGTCGGGCACATGGAATGTACAGTTCATTAAAGCATCCTGTTTCTTCCTCTATAGGAAACCTATTCTTGATCAGACCCGAGCACCCATAATAAGCATCTAAACAACATCCATATATATACTTTGGTCAAGTTCATAGATGGAGAAGTATAGAATTTAAACTAATCAAGCCCACTTAGAGAAAGAAACAAATTAATTAATATTCAAAGTAAATCAACCAATACAAGAGCTAATGAAATTAGGGGCTTCATCTCAGCCCTAGCTGAGAGATTAGTGACCCATAAAATCGATCAAAACGATTAAACAAAACTTCATAAAAATAAAACACCAAACCAATCGATCTCTCTCTTCTTTCTTCTCTTTCTTCTCTTTCTTCTCTCCCTTGCTCTGGATCTCGAATTCCCTGGTTCTGAATTAATTTCCCATGTCCACAATTCCTCTTTTATAGCTGTTGGAGGGCTGGAGTCGGTGGTAGAGTTATAGAAGGACATGAAGTGCATATTTTCGCAGCCGTGATCGGTGAGCCCCACAGAGGTATTTTCTAGAAAATTTACCCCGTCCATTGGATTCAGGATGAAATTTCAGTCAAGAATAGGTGGTTTTGAACATCCATTGACGCGGCCCAGAGAATAAATCAAGAAAAGATCAGTTTTGAACAATACAGAGCAGTCCGTTTGTGGCCTCTATACCGCGCACGTGTGTACGCATGGGAGTAGAATATCAGCATGGTTTTGTAGTTCTCGAAGCCCTCTACACGATGAACGGCTCGGATTGGTCGGACAGGTGACGTACGGGGCCCACAATCAGCCGCAAAACGAACCAGTGGCGTCCGTTTCGCTGACGCGAAACCGACGGCTGCGATGATCAGTGGGTCCCACCTTGATGTTTATGGCGAAATCCACTCCGTTCATAGAATTGCTCTTGAAATTTTGGTCGGAAACATGCATTTTTTCCTCCATTTTTGTGTGGCCCACAGAGTTTTAAACTCACCGTCCGTTTTGCTATTGGACAGTTAAAAATCTCACCACTTGATGTCTTCGAATTCTGTCAGCTAGGCGTTGGGTATGGCTGCCCCAGGAAGCGGATGGACGGTTTGGATTGTCCATTTGGACAATAAGTGGGCCCCACAACCAACAACCGCAGGTCATTTCTGCGGACGCTGGAACGGCGGACGCCGTTTTAAATTTGAGGGAGACGAGCGCGGGTCAGCGTTGGCGCTGACCGTCCGAGCGGTGCGGTGCACAGCCGGTGCAAGTGTGCACGATGCACACTCTGCATACACAGGGCCAACTGTATTGTTTACGAGAAATCTGCACAGTCCATCTTTTTTCCCATATTATTTAACCCGCCAAAACCAAATTTGAGGCAGTTCCAGATATCAGGTGGGCCCAGAATCTATGGTTTGTGGGCTGATTTGTCAGTTGGCCCACTTCCCGAGATCTTCAATGGTTGAAATTTAATATGTACAGTTAATTTACGGCCCCCATCACATGTATGAAGTTTTGAGTCGATTGGATGATGGGAACCATGTGATCTTGCATTCTGGACCCTTTTCGGGCCCCTTTGGCTTACTTTCCTCCGATCCCAGGCGTGTAAAATCTTCATTATCGGTTCTCTGGAGACTTTGGGTCATGAAATCCATGCCTTTAACATCAATTTCCAATTAATGCTCCTGATTTCATCCTGTAATAAAAACACGATTAAAACACTCCATTAAACCTTATCATGTACGTAAAATTAGGCAATTACTGGGGTCTGGTATGCAACATTCGACACTCATCATAAAACCCTTAAAACAAACTACAACATCATAGGGTTTTTTAGTTAAGAAATCTTTTTTCAAAATAGGAAAATTCTCTAAGTTTTCTTGCTTTATCGATTTTATCAATACACATCTCAATATGATCGACCTGCATTGTCGATGTCCTCGATACCTAAACGATATCAACGATATGAGGACAAAATACGTCTAGCAACCACATACTTATCTGGACAAAATTATCGATGTATCGATATAATATCGATATCATCAATATTCAAATCTCGAGTCCATCAAAAGTGACTTGATAATATCGACAGGCAGATCTCTGGTGCCCTTGTTTTTTCTTAAGAATATCATATGTGCATCGATATATCGAAGCCTCCTCGATACCATCAAAATTTAAATCTCAATGATATCGGAAGGCTCTCGATGATATCGGTCATGGGCTCCAAGTTTTCCAGCAAAATATTTCAGGATAGTTTATTGATGATCGAGGTCACTCGATAGAATCGATATTCAAATATCGATAACATCGGTACCATTTCGATGGCATCGAATAAGAACATAGACTGTCCAGCAAGCTTAATGAGAAATCTATTGGAATTATCGATGCCTCGACACAGTTATCGATGTAATCGATATTCAAATTCTAATGATCTCGAAGGTCCCTCGATCATTCTTGTAAAACTAAAATATTTCAAGTCAAGTCTCTCTTATTTTCAAATGTCAATGAATTGACACTAGTATCGATTGAATCGAAGTTTGAAATCTGATGACATTGACACCTGTTTCGATTCCATCGACCAACTGGCAAAAAGTTTAAAAAGCATATGACATTTGAGTTTGTGTCATCGAACGGACCATCGATGCTATCGAGAGTATACGCTCGATGATATCGAACCCGCTGGATGATATCAAAGTTTATCATAAATGTGACCGTTTTATATCCATTGGAACCTTTTTCCTATATAAAGAGGACTTGTCTATTGTTGCTGGTAGAGAAAGAAGAGAGTGCTTTTGAGTGTTTTACCTTAGATCATGTACCCAAAGCCCTTTCTCTCAGGGAAGTTCATCTTCCAATCCACCCTCATCATTGATATTTAATAGAGTGGATTGGGGAATGAACTTCCACATTCAAGGATCCTACACCTACTACCTTAATGGCAAATCATTAAGCTGGGATGCCTTGAATGCATAATTAGAATCACTCTATCTTCCTTATAGGAAAACTTTTTATAGAGTAGGATTCCGTTTTAACCTTGACCTAACTCGAAGCCTCATATTGGTACATCATCTGTGTTACGGATCAAGGAAGATGAAGATTCTTCATCAACAAGGAGGAGATCTTCGTCAACATGCTGAATGGGACTCATCCACTTATTTGTAAGTTATTAGAGTCTAGAGGACACTTGTGATCATTCCTTTTTAGGATTGGTTCTAAGGTGTTTCTCACCCTTGCAAGCCCTCATAGGAGGCCTCCGACGGGAGTGTAAGTGGCGGGTACGTAGTCTTAACCCTTGCTCTATGGAGAGCATAAACTTTCGGTTGAAGGTGAATTTGTTTAAAAGCTTAGGTTTGAGGTGAACTGTGTGAAACCTCAGTTAGGGTCTTGTGGAAGATCCTTGGCCAGTGTGCCTAAAAGTGGGTGCGTTGTGTTGACCCTTGCTCATGAGAGCATAAACAGTCAGCCTCAGTGTAGGTTGTAAAGGTTGAAGGTGAACCTGATTTAAAACCTTAGGTTTGAGGTGAACCACTGTGAAACCTCCTTAGTGAAATCCAGTACACTCAAGGGTTGAGTGCGGTTGCCAGGAATGGAGTAGACAAGTGTCGAACCACTATAAAAATGACTATATTTGAGATTGTTATTCTTCTATTTGTGTGATTTAATTTAATATTTTCATATCTGAATATCTAAGATCACACCTCACACATACACAGTCATATCCATCATAAACTAGTTTGCATATTGTTCACTTCTTAAATAGTTTGTGATTGGATCCTCTATCAGGCTTAGAAGCCAGCAGAGTTACTTTTGAGTAATCCTAATATGTGCTTGTTGTTAGGATTAGTGTAATAGGATTTTAAATAAACCATAAAAACTTTAAAAAGTCCTATTCACCCCCCTCTAGGACATATTGGCATATTCCTACTTCGACTAAAGCGGTCTCCACCGCTATTTCATACTCTGACTCTCTAAAGATGTACTTGGTCCACTCCCCTAATTTAGATGATGACATCATTAGGGAGATGGATGGCTTGCTTGAGCCGCATCGGTACTTAAAGTTAACTAATGGAGATTACAATTTAAAACTTTGCCCCAAACTGATATTGTGCCTCTACCGTATAGCCTCAAAGCACTGAAGCTTGACCTAAAACCTTTACTCGTTGATCTTAAATATGTCGACTTAGGTCAAGATGAGACATACCCAGTGTTGATTTCTTCCCACCTTGAGAGAGAACAAGAAAATGTGCTTATTTCTACTCCTATCGAGCATAAAGGAGCCCTTGTATGGTCAATTGCGAACCTCAAGGGAATTGACCCTTTGATTTGTACTTATCGCATTCATCTTGAGGATAATGCGAAGACCTCTTGACAACTACAATGTCAGCTAAATCCAAATATGAAGGAAGTGGTTAAAGGAGAGGTCCTTAAGTTGTTGGATGTGCGTATCATCTACCCTATATCCGACAGTCAATGGGTCCAACTCAAGTGGTATCTAAGAAGTTCGAAATCACCATCGTAGCCAATGTCGATAATGAACTTGTGCCAACTAGAGTCACTACATTTTGGAGAATGTGCATTGACTACAGAAATTTGAATACCGTCACTAGGAAGGACCATTTTCCTTTGCCCTTCATTAATCAAATATTGGAAAGGCTAGCTGGACACTCTTACTACTGCTTCCTCGATGGGTATTCAAGTTACAACCAGATAGAGATAGCTTTTAAAGATCAAGGGAAGATGACATTCGCATGTCCCTTTGGCACATTTTCTTACCGAAAGATGCCATTCGGACTATGTAATGCCTCCACCACTTTTCAGCGATGTATGTTGAGCATATTTTTAGATATGGTGGGACAATATTCAAAGGTCTTTATGGACAAATTTTCTGTCTTTGCTCCATCCTTCAGCGAGTGTCTAGAAAATCTTAGAAATGTGCTCAAGCAATGTGAGGAAAAGAATTTGGTTTTGAATTGGGAAAAGTGTCATTTCATGATTCCCAAGGGAATAGTGCTTCGACACATAATTTTATCCAAGGAAATTGAGGTGGACAAGGCTAAAATTGACTTTATCTCTAACCTACCTCCACCCAAGAGCATATGTGCGATGCATAATTTTGTCTAAGAGAATTGTGATTATGTGCGATGCATCTAACTATGCTATCGGGGCGGTGTTAGGTTAAAGAAAAGAGAAGAAGCCCTATGTGATTCATTTTGTTACTAGAACTCTAAATTAGGACCAAGTAAACTACTCTACTATGGAGAAGGAACTCTTACCCGTAGTTTTCGCTTTGGACAAATTTAGATCCTACTTGATTGGATCGAGGATCATTATCTACACAAACCATGCTGCGCTAAAGTACCTTCTCTCTAAGAAGGATGTTAAACCCCGCTTGATAAGATGGATCCTTCTACTCCAAGAGTTCAACATAAAAATACGGGACAAAAAGAGAGCAGAGAACGTAGTAGATAACCATCTCTTTAGACTTGATCTCACTAATTCCCTTGAGCCGACGTCGATAAATGACACATTACCTTACGAACAATTGTTTAAACTCTCCCAATCACCTTGGTTTGTTGACATTGCAAATTATCTTGGACAAGTTTCACACTGACATATTGGACTGCGCAAGATAAGAAAAAATTCTTTGCCAAGGTACGTTAATTTTTTTGGGATGATCCTTACTTTTTAAATATTACCCAGACAAATTCTAAGGAGAAGTGTACCAGACAATGAACATCAAAGCATAATCTCATTTTAAGAGCAGGGCCAAAATTTTACGGTGTGGGTTTTACTTACCCACTATGTTCAGAGATACTCGTGAGTTTTGCAAAGCTTATGGGAATTGTTAGAAATTGGGAGGATTGCCCCGTCAAAATATGATGCCACTAAACCCCATTCTTATCATTGAAGCATTTGCTGGGGCATTGATTTTATGGAGCCATTCCCCCAATATTTTGGAAATATTTATATTTTTTTAGCAGTAGACTATGTCACTAAGTGAGTCAAAGCGATCCCGTGCCGGAGCAATGATCATTAAACAGTCATTAGATTCTTAAAAGAAAATATCATATCCCAGTTTGGAATGCCTCCGGCCATCATTAGTGATGGAGGGTTACACTTTTGCAATAGGCTATTTATGAGACCCTTAACCTTAATATCCATTTTGCTCTGTCGGGTTCCGCAGTCCTACCGGTCAAATTCTGACCCATAAGTCTCATCATATAAATCTGATCTGGATTGACCTGAAAATAGTGCCATATAGACCACATAGTCGCCGCAGTTCCAACGTCGCGTCTCGTGTGGTAATCCGAGTTATACATCAAAAGATGTAAGTTGTGCTTGTTTTAGGCTGTAAATTGTGATTTGTGGTGCCCACCTAGGGTTGGACAAATCCCTAGGTATGCTTGCATCACTCTAGGGTCATTATTAGACTAGTTAGGCTAGGCTAGGTAGCTAGGTCCTAGCTAGCCCTCCCATCAATGGTTACCTTATCTAGGTGGCCACCTTTTTGCTTCTCCCATACTAGCAAGCCTCTTTTACTCTAACCAAGGTCTGAAAATCTAACCTCTCCCTCTTTTCTAGGGAGAGAAGAAATCATTCATCCTTCTTTTCTAGCATCCAATGATGGGTTTTGGTAAAAACTCCTTTCTATAACAATCCTTCCTTCCATTCCTTCCATTCTCTCTCTCTCTCTCTCTCTCTCTCTCTCTCTCTCTCTCTCTCTCCCCTCTCTAGTAACCATGGACATCCCACCCTTTGGCTGAAATACAGACCTCCTTCCACCCAAAAACCTTATTATCCAACCCTCTACTATAGATCTTAGCCTTTGAATCTTGTACTTAGGAGCTTGGAGAATCTCTTGGTGGTGGTACCTTGAAGATTAGTAAGGTGGGTGATCTTGTAAACTAGGATCTTAGATTTTTACTTCTTTAGTTGTTTGCCTTCTTCATCTCATATTTTGAAGCATGTGGGGCCCACCAAATGATGGTGGAGGCCCCATGTCTTCTTGGGTGTGGCCATTGGCCCATCCCTTCTTGCATGCATAATCCATGGGTGGGGCCATTCTCCATGGACCCCACCATGGCCTTTTCTCTTAGATAAAAGGATTCTTGGGTCATCTAGACCTTTGATCCTTGGTGGAGATGGCATCTCCACCATTGGATCTTAATTAGAAAGATGCATGCATGTGTAGATCATTGTATCTTCATCAATAATAGTGGATGTGTGGTTTGTGATGAAGGGAAGGACCTCATTGTAGCGGAGCCCCTTCCCTTGTGGTCGATCCTTGTTTTTCTTTTGTTGATCTCTTATTCTCTAACGTGTGTGGCCCACCTTGTCGCATGGAAGCATCTAGACCATCCAAGGAGAATGGACACCCGTGGTTGTCCACTCTATGGACGTTGATATCCTATTTGCTCTTTTATGGGCACATGCAATGGATTTTAAGGGGTGGATTAGGTCTGAATATTGTGGGGCCCACTGAGGTGGACCACAACACTGATTTCATGGGGTGATTTCCCCTTATTTTGGTTCTCATGTTCAATTTACTTCATATATATGTTGCTGTCTAGAAATTTTCTGGATGGTTTTGGGTCAAATTTATAAATTGTTTGGGGGATTGTTTCAACCCTATTGATATACTCTTCCTTGAGGTGTGGACCTCACCTAGATGTGTACTAAATTTCACACCTATTTGACCTTGTTTGAGGACCCAAAGGTGTGTCCCAAGTGGGGTGGACAGTCCAGATTTTTTTGGACTGTCCAGCAACATTACAGTTTGGAAAACCATAAATATAAAATAGTTTTTGAAATGGTGGGCCACTTTTGTGGACCCCACCATGAAGTATACTTGTATGGGGAGGTTAAAAATATTTTTCCCCAAATTTTGGAGGACTTAGGCCAACCCTAATGGGGTGCTCAAAATAAGGACAACAACATTTTTCCCGTAGGAGAATTATTTCTGGACCTTGCTATCCATTTTTGTAAAAATCACTTAAAGGTGTTTGTAACCCTTTCTTTCACCCATTTTGAGGCCCACTTTGTGGGGACCCATCTCAGATGCATGTAGGCCACCTAAATCACAATTTTCTAGGGTTTTTGGGGCTGGAAGGCAGCATTATGCAGGACGTCTAGCTGGGTTGACGTCCAGCCATGGGCTGGCCATCCAGCCCTTGTGGCCCACCTTGATGTATGTGTCTATTCATTTCACCCTCCCATGATGTGGGCCACTGAACTGTGGACCGTCCACTTGTGGAGCCCACCTTGATGTGATCTTGGCTGGTCGTCCAGGCCTTTGGGACACCGAAGCCCACCTGGGACGTCCAAGCTTTTTGCGGTGCTGCTGGACTTGCAATCCAGCAACAGGCATACTTGAGTTTATGTGTTCTACCCACATTCTCCATCTGTTGGGACCCACCATGATGATTAGGGACCGCTATAAAATTTATATTTCCCTGAAAACATTTTTCTGCTAGACCTCAGCAAGCCCAGGAAGTTGTGTAGGCTGAAAGTCCAACAAAGTTTTATGAAAGAGATTGTATATGTGGTTAGATATTTTAGAATGTGGGGCCCACCAAGTGGAGAAATAATGTGTGCATATGCTATGCTTTTAATTCTAAGACTTTTTGGGCTTAATTAGTGCAAAGAAAGGCCCACCCTTCTGTTGTTGTTTGAGCCCGAAAGTGATGGACCAGAATTTTGGATGTCTAATAGGCCCAGATTGGGTTGGGATGTCCAAACTTGGCCTTGTGGTATCTATGGGCTGTTTCCACCATTATATTGGACTTGTGGGAAGAAATATGGATGTGGGTGAGTCCTTGATTACCCACTTAATTTACTAGTTTTTGGGCTGATGTTGTAAGGCCCATTTTGCCCAACATGGATATGATCTTTGCCTATGTACTTGAGCTTGGGCTGCCTACTGAGTCCAACATAATGCATGGATTTTGTGACATTGTTTTTGGGCCATAGTCTCCCCTATGGGCCCATTTTGTTATTTGTAGGTTTGGGCCATCTTCTAGAGGCCATTATGTGAGTAATATATATGTATGTGGCTGCCCATTTACTTTTATGGATAGTATTTGGGCCTTGGGCCTTGCTTCTAAGTAGACTTTTGTTGAGCCGCCTTGTTGGGGGACAATGGTGGTTGAATGCCCACATTGAGGACCCCTTTTGGCCCATTTCCTATGCCCTTTCTCGTCTATTGGTGGTTAAATGCCCATCATAGACCCCTTGCTAGGCCCATCCTCATCATTTAGGCCCATGACATTGCCTACTTAGTCTCGTGGGCTACCCCAAGCTATTGGGCCCCCACTAATGGTTGTGTTCCTTCTTCTCCATAGAAAATTGTCTAAGTACCTAGACCCTACCTTGTTTTGAGGCGAGTATAACATCATCGCATGACATACTTGGTTATCTTCATGACCCATTCCCATGTGCATCATATGCGTGCTTAGTTGAGATGTGATTGGTCATGGTTTATGCCATTAGGCAGGCTGTTGTAGACTCCCTATGTGATGGAGTTACCCCTCTTGAGTGCGCTATATACGCAGGACTGATGCATGGTTGATTTGTGTGATTCATGCATCTGGCATTGCATAGCACGGTTCATATTCGCCCTAGCTTCATCAGGGTCGTAGCCTCCACAGGTATATCATGGATGGCCAGGTTTGGACACTAGAAATGTTTATTTGAGCACTTTAGGGCACGTAGGATGTCCTTAGGTAAGAGTCCAGAACCTTCATGGTACCAGGAGAAGCTCCAACGCCGAGACTGAGTGAAAAATATGAGTGTCGGTGCCTTTACCATTAGGTTGCGTCTCCCACTGTATCGTGATCAGTTGGGAGGGTGTGTGGCCTTATCCACCTGAGTGAGGGGACAATAGCTAGGTTGAGTCTGACCAGCTCATAAGTGGGTCCGCTACCCTCATGCCTTGTTGGGGTTGGTTGTCCACAGGCAGGTAGTGAGGTCCCTTATGTTCACCAGGCTATGTGGCTAGGAGGGCAGCAATCAACAAGTAGTGTATTTGACCCCAGTGATTCCCTAGAGAGGAACTGTATTGATACGTTGGATTGATATGAGGATAAGCTTGATCATATTACATATTGCACGTGGCATGCTCCATAGGCCCCTCATTGTATTGTTTAGCCTTGGGATAGCTGTTAGTACCTATATTATTTTCATAGCCTTGTTATGGTTGGTGGTGTTCATGGTCCTTATCGCATATTTCACGTACCCTGATATTACATTTACGACACTAGTCTTACACACACTTACACCGCCCTCTAAGCTTTCTATAAGCTTGTGCACGATTGATGCGTACAGGTGATTCTTGGCCAGAGAGCGGAGCAGGAGCTGGAGTGTGCCGTTGATCTTCTTGGTGTTGTCCTTACATAGATCTTGTATCTTTCCCCCTTTGAGCTTTGTACTTGTAAAAAAAAAGTTTAAATTCTTAGTGGATTTTATAATGTTGCTCCTGTGATTATTTATTTGTGGTTATGATATTATGATCTTGGGTATGCTCATTAAGAATCAGACTTATGATATAGAAATCCGCATTATGGGATCCCAGGATCAGAACCTGGTGAATGGGCCCCAGGAGCCGAGAATGGGATACTACGGAGGCTGTCGATACCAGAATCGGTGATTGGGAATCTTGTGAGCCCGATCTCCGAGTCTGGGGCATGACAATTGTTAGTATCAAAGCATAACAAGTAACCCAGGAATAAGTCAGGATGACATCACACATCTACTTCGAGCTTAGGACAAGTAGTGTCCCAAATATCTACTCTTTCGATTTGGTTTTTTTAAGTCCATCAGTAGTGAATGCCTTGTTCTTTCTGTAGTCGATGTCGCCTAGACGAGACACACGTGGTCGAGGCATGAGAGGTAGAGGCACCTGTGATGTTTGAGAGACCCGATCAACCCGAGCGCATCCTGCTCCATCTGTTGCGGACCCTAGTCCTGATCCTATACCAGAGGTTGTTATTCCGCCTCCATTTGATCCTATTCCTTTCCTTAATCAAGGCCTGTTATGCCATGCCAGAGGCTCCCATAGTTCATATGCCTCCGCCTGAGGCCTGTACAGCCCCTACCATTCTAGTTGGAGCCGAGTAGTTACGGTAGATGCTCCATGCAGTCATTGCCACCCTCTAGGGATAGGGCAGGCATCCTGTAGAGACCCTTAAGTAGGCCGAGCAGATGCTAGCGAGCGCTCTATTTCAAGATTTTAGACAACATGATCCCCCATGATTTAGGGGTGAGCCATACCCCTCCGCAGCTGAGTTGTGGTGCTCCGAGGTGGAGAAGATCTTTGATACTATACAGTGCACGACCCAGTAGAGAGTTCCGTTGGTAGTTTTCCTTCTCCAGGGAGAGGCGCAGCATTGGTGGACTTCCATTTCCAGATCAACCAGGCTAGATTTTATATGGACGTGGGAAGACTTCATGGATCCTTCAACCAGAAGTTCTTCCCAGAGCACAATCGAGAGCAGCGAGCTTTGGAGTTCGAGACCCTTGTTCAGGGTGATATGACCATGTCCCAGTATGAGGCACACTTTGTTGCATTATCCAGATTCACCACCTATCTTGTTGATGATGAGAGGAGGAAGGCCCGCCGTTTTACGTCTCGCCCTTTGTAACCATGTGGTTGGGAATTGCTGACTACTTTTGACCAAGTCATTCATAGGGCCATAGTGTATGAGGAGGATTGGGCCATTTCATGAAGGGTTAAAGATCAGAGTGGGGACCGAAAGAGGAAGGCACCTTCCGGTAGCTCCCGTCAGCATCAACACCGTCAGCATAGGGGTCGTCCAGGGTTTCGACAACTAGTAGTGCAGCCAGCCTTATCTTCTTTTGGACTATTCACTGGAGTCTGTTATGGTTGTAAACACACCGGACATCGTAGGCACAAGTGTCCCCATCCCTAACAGCAGTAGCAGAGGGCACCGCAACAGCCCCTGCACCATCCACCACAGCTGTAGCAGTAGCGGCCCCAGCATCAGCCTCCTAGGCATCCTCCGCAGTAGCAGAGGCAGTAGGGTAGGCTGCCACAGCGACCACAGCAGCAGTAGAGATCACCAAAGAAGGGAAAGGCACCTCCCCCACCGGCCCAGGGCAGATTTTACTCCACTCAGCAAGTCGTGGACCCTCAGTTGTCAGGATTACTTCCTTTACCCGCCCAGGGTAGAATCTATGTCGCACAGCAGGCGCCGGTTCAGGACCCTCATTCATCATTAGGTTGAGTAGTTGAGGGTATTCTTCTTGTCTCTGCTTCTATTGCTCATATAGTGTTTGATTCTAGAGCATCGTACTCATTCATGGCTGAGGAGTTTTGCCGATAGACCGGTCTTTCGTTGGAGTCCGCTCGTGAGGCCTTTTCTATTTTGACTCCCTTGGGGAAGTCTGCCATTTTGGGCCATATCTGTTTGTCTTGTCCCTTGTTAGTCGGAGAGATGTTCCTACCCACGGATTTGTTCGTATTGCCGATGGCTGAGTATGATGTTATCCTGGGTATGGATTGACTTACTGAGTACCATGCTATGTTGGATTGCTCCTCCAGGACATTCACGTTCTGCATACCCGGCTTGCCTAGGTTTTATTTCGTTACCAAGCCCGGGGGAGAGCCGTTGTCTAGTTTGATGGCCTGTGTTGTTGAGGAGTCTGTGGCTAGGTGTTTCAAGCAGTTGCCATCCCGAATGTGTTTTAGGAGATTCTGGGTTTGTCACCGCGCCGGTAGATAGAGTTTTAAATTGATCTGGTGCCCGGTACTGCACCTATCTCAAAGGCCCCGTATTTGATGACACCGATGGAGTTACAGGAGCTGCAGGGGCAGTTAGATGAGTTGCGAGAGTTGAGTTTTATTCATCTTAGTAGTTCACCATGGGGAGCCTCGGTATTATTCGTGAAGAAGAATGATGGCTAGTTGAGGCTCTGCGTGGATTACCATGAGCTCAACTAAGTCACTATTAAGAACATATACCCGCTCCCGAGGATTGATGATTTATTCAACTAGCTGCAGGGTGCTCAGTTCTTTTCCAAGATTGACTTGCGCTCCGGTTATCATCAGATTCAGGTTTAATATGAGGACATTCCGAAGACAGCTTTCCAGACGCGCTACGGTAACTTCGAGTTTCTGGTTATGTCTTTTGGACTGATCAATGCGCCCACCATCTTTATGCAACTAATGAATGAGGTCTTCTAGCCCTATCTCGACTAGTTTGTTGTAGTCTTCATAGATGATATTTTGGTATATTTGAAGACCCGGGAGGACCAGGAGGAGCATTTACAGATTGTGTTGGAGACCCTCCGTGCTCGCCAGTTGTATGCGAAGCTGGAGAAGTACGAGTTCTGGCAGGAGGAGGTGATGTTCCTCGGTCACGTGGTGATGAGGGTGGATGTGTTATGAACCCCTCACAGGTTGATGCAGTGCATCAGTGGGGCCATCCCACAAACGCGTCTGAGATCCATAGTTTCCTTGGTCTAGCAGGATATTATCGGCGATTCATCGAGGGATTCTCCCGCATTGCAGCATCGCTGACCAGGTTGACTCGGAAGGGTACCGAGTTTGTGTGGAGTGACGCTTGTGAGCAGGCTTTCTTGGAGTTGAAGGACCGCCTCACGTCCACTCCTATCCTCACTCTTCCTGCTGGGAGTGACGGTTTTGTTGTTTTCATCAATGATAGTAGAGTTGGTTTGGGTGCTATTCTGATGCAGCACGGGAGGCCAGTGGTGTATGCCTCACGCTAGCTCAAGGTCCATGAGCTGAACTATCCTACACATGATCTGGAGTTAGTAGTAGTTGTCTTCACACTAAAGGTGTGGAGGCATTATCTCTATGAGGTCAAGTTCGAGCTCTTCTCGGACCATAAGAGCCTGAAGTATTTATTTTCGCAGTACGAGCGGAATATGCTATAGAGGTGATGGATGGAGCTCCTGAAGGATTATGATTTTGACCTTTAGTACTACCCTGGCAAGGCAAATGTGGTGGCGGACACCCTCAGCCGTCAGCCAGGTGGCTTGGTGACATAGATGATGGTTCGTGAATGGAAGATGCTTGAGGATGTATGTAACGCCCCATACTTTTTAGTACTTGTGCGTTACCAGGATGAACCAAATAATTCATTTTAAATGGGATATAACTATATATATATATATATATTATAATACTAAACATTTTTATTATTATTAGTAACAATATGTATGATACTTAAATTATTTAAAATATGTATATTATTTAAGCTATATATATAAAACAAATTGTATACCAACACCTTATTATATAATCAATGTATATTAACATTTACATTTTATAATATACTATGCTATATATAAAAAATATATATATCTTAATATTAATTTTGCTATGCTAATATATGCATATAATCACGAAAGTACATTATAAACATTAAATAAATACTTATTCATGACTGTTAATGTACTATACTAAACGTATATAAAAATATATTCTTATTATATAATCTAGGACATTATTTACTAATATTATTACAAAGAATGTATAAGAATATTACATAAATTAATTATAGTACACCTTGGATAATTAATATTTATATATATGTAAAAGAAAAATATACATGTATACATATGTATATAATATTTCAAAGTAAATAAATAATCATTAATATAAAATATAAATGTAATGCAAGTTGTAAATATGTTATAGTTATTATTACCTAGTATATAGCATTTTGGAACTACTGGATGGGTCAGATTTCACTTAAGAATACCATGGGCTGCGAAAACTGCCAATCGAACGTAAATGTGACGTGTATGGCCCACCTAAGCCTTGGATCTGCCTTATTCTTTAGACTAGGCCCTACTATGGGCTGACAAAATAGATGAACGGAGTAGATTAGTGAAATCCTCATGATGGGCCCCACTTCACATGGTGCATGTGCACAGCAAGTGCCCACTCGCTGTACACTGAACTGGAAGAGCTGGTCAAGCTCGGTTGACCCGCTAGCTACAAAACAGGAAAGAAATTCCTTTTTAAAAATTTCTCCTCTCGCCGAAACAGATGGACGAACAGAGTCTGTTCTCAGCAAGTTGTGGCCCACCATCAGCATCCCATTTGAAGATCCAATCCGTTCATCTTATAGAGGATGAGATTTTAACCATAACCTTGCTAGTCACTCACCTTGAAGCTCCCATACATGGTTACAATCTCTAACACAAGAGGGCCATTGTGTTTCTTTTCATTCCAAAAACGGAAAGCCTGGTTTTCTTCCACGTTAGGGATCCATGTGAGGGCCTCTCCTCCAATCACAGCCCTTCCTTGAACGAACCCAAATCACCCATTTGTTGTTCACGTAGATTAGGTTTTTTGGTAGAAAACCGGTGCGAAAACCACTATTTTGGTAGCCAGTTTCTGGAGATCGGAAAGCAGGATCGAATCCTAGCCGCCCAATATTCATTCGAGGGTTGTAAGGGAGACAGGGCCATGATAAAATGGGAGACGCCTCTCCACATGTCTTTTACAAAAACACTAGGAAAATGCCTGAAACCTTCTCTCGTTTGAACCACCTAGGAGATGCAACTAGAGCTTCGAAACCGATAGTCTGGAAGCATTGTGGGATTAATAGAAGTCATCTACATGGATCAGAACGAAGAAACGAAGCTTCGCCTCGAATCTGCCATTAACGGCAGACCGTCTTCCTTGACCAAAATGCACGGTTGTCAGTCTGAGTTGGGTCCGTCCAACTGTTGTTAGGCCACTGGTAGAAGTAGAAAGAAACGAGGAGGGATAGAGGGAAGAAAGAAAATGGAAGAAAGAAGAGGGAATAGGGAGAAAGAGAACGGGAGAGAGAGAGTGGGTGGTGCGGTTGTGCTGCCACACCTGTTTGAGTCGGGTCAGGTCATGGGTCGAGTCGAGAATCCTTCCCTGTCCAGAGAGGAAGAACAAGGCAGTGGAGAGAAGGAGGGCATGAAAAGAAAGCAAAGAAAGCAAGAAGAAAACGAGAGGGAAGAAAGAGAGAGAGATAGAGAGGGAGAGAAGTGAGTTGCGGGCCGGGCCGAGCCGCGTGAGTCAGGGCTACTGTCCGACAAGTTGGGCTGGTTCAGGCTAGCAATGCTACTAGACGTGTGGGCCTGAGTGGGTAGAAAAGAAAAAGGAAGAAGAGGAGAAGGTGAGTCACTAAGTTGACTCGGGTTGGGACCGAGTTAACTTGCTATTGACTCATTTTACTTGAATAAGGGCAAGTTGTGGGCTAAGCTATGAGCCTGGTAACCTCGCTGGTCATGTCATAGAAAGATGAGGAAAAAGAGAAAAAAGATAGAGAACCAAGAGAGAAGGTGAGGTGTTGGCGATTGTGTTGAAATGAGCCAACTCAACTTGAACCGAGTCGATAAGGTGAGAATCTTCATTCTCTTCACCAATCAGATTCGTCATTAGTTACTTGTTATTAATAATATCATTATTATTTTCTAGCTGTTGTAACAATTAATGTTATTTTGATGCTATTGAATAGAAATTATAATTAATATTACAATGTATTAATTAGTGTTATCGTAACTATTATCATAGATTATAATTCTATTATTAATTATCATCATCATTAGCATTATTATAATTATTGCAATCATTAAATATGGTTAACCATTAGTAGGTTAATTTTACTAGTATGTTATTACAGATACTTGATATTAACAATTATCATTATTAATGTTATTTTCATTTTGTCATTAGTAGGATATTGATTATAAGATTAGTGTTATTAATTATCCTTACCTCATTCTAATATTATTATAGATTGAATTATATGAGTTAGGTTTCAAACCCTAAACCAAAGTCTAAGATTTGATTAATAGATAAAACACTAAACTTAGGTAATCCAAACCCTAAGCTAAGACCTTAACCATGAATAGTGTGTAAAGCTTGGATCTAACTGTATAACTTTACAATGTATGGTAGGATTTGGTTTTAATGACACTTGCGTTTCCTAGCGACATTAATGGGCAACCCGACACGTAAGGTGAGGACTCACCCTTTGAGCTTCCCACTTGATTTCATCAATCTAGATATAGATGATGGCATGATTCCCTTAACTGAGTCATTTACTTTACTATTGAATATGCTAACTTGTTGTATACTTAATTCATGTGTTGGACGATAAACGTTCTTTTAAATTATAACATGCATGAATGGTTCGATGATAACATGTTATCCTTTATTGTATATGTATTAATTTATTTATATGCTACCACTTGTGCTTGAATGATAAATTGAATGGAACTTACCTTGGACTTATGATCCAGCGGTCCATATTTGACTTACGCGACTTGGATCGCGCATCCTTACATGTCTTGGACCGTATATTTACCCTATGTGGCTTGGATCGTTTGTTTGCCCTTCATGGCTTTAATGGGTCGTTGGTGCCCTTTTGTGACTTGATGGTTATATTCGCATATCTTCTTGTTTCCTAGCCATCTTGCGGGTGTTCGATCGTATTGTGATTTCAGGGTGGAGTGAGTGTTCGCTTGGCGATTTTATAGCCATCTTGCGGTGTTCACATGCGATACAATTTCTGGGTGGTCTAGAGTTTTTATATTGTTTGTCTCTTCATCTTACTGTGTTCAGTCGTACCAAGATTTTCGGGTGGAGTGGGTGTTGGCTTAGCGAGTTCCTAGCCATCTTACAGTGTTCACATACGATATGATTTCCAGGTGAAATAGATGTTTGTATGTTGTTTTCCTAGCCATCTTGCGGTGTTCAGTCATACCATGATTTCTAGGTGGAACGGGTGTTCGCTTGGCATTTCCTAGCCATCTTGAGGTGTTCATGTACGATTGGATTTCCAGATGGTCTAAAGTTTATATGTTTCTTGTCTCTTCATCTTGCGGTCTTCAGTCGTACCATGATTTCTGGGTGGAGCGGGTGTTCACTTAGCGATTTCCTAGCCATCTTGTGGTATTCACGTACGATATGATTTTCGGGTGAAATAGACGTTGGTATGTGGTTCTCTCTTCATCTTGTGGTGTTCAGTTGTACCATGATTTTCGGGTGGAGCGGGTGTTCGCTTAGCGATTTCCTAGCCATCTTGTGGTGTTCACATACGATATGATTTTCAGGTGAAGTAGACATCGGTATGTGGTTCTCTCTTCATCTTGCAGTGTTCAGTCGTACCATGATTTTCGGGTGGAGCAGGTGTTCGCTTAGCAATTTCCTAGCCATCTTGCGGTGTTCACGTACGATTAGATATCGGTATGTTGTTCTCTCTTCATCTTACGGTGTTCAGTTGTACCATGTTTTCTGGGTGGAGCGGGTGTTCACTTTGCGATTTCCTAGCCATCTTGCAGTGTTCATGTACGATTTAATTTTCGGGTGAAGTAGAGGTTTAAAGCTTGATTTTCTAACCATTTTATGGAGTTTGTAAGGTTGATTATTTGATATCTGGATATATTCCTCGCATTGCAATCGCTATTATATTTTGCTTGTGATGAGATTATGTTGATCGGCTTGATTTTTTAGTATGTGATCATAATTATGAATTGCCCTGTTTATTATATATATCCCCATGACTTGCGATCGGTATTGGATTATAAATGATGGGTTTGCAATCTTGGAGGGTACTCCTCACTGCGATAGCCATTGACGCTATCAAACCGTAACAGTTGATGCAGGTTTAGAGTAAGTCGATGTTGTTCACAGGGTTGCTACTGGGTTTCACATCCTAAGAGTGCTGGAATTTACTTTATTTCACATGTAATATTATTTCATTTTGTATTATAATAATAAGGACATTGGTTTGTTGTAACAACTCGGAAAATCTCGTACAAAGGCCCGAGTACCACCTCAGGCAAAAATCACTCAGGATCAAATCCTTTAGGAATTAGACAAAGTTAACTAAGTGTTAATCTAAAATTAGCTTGAATCACTTTAAACACGATCTACAAGACCCAAAACTTGTGGAATCATTGACGCTACGTTACCTCATAATGTAGGATCAATCTCATTACTCGGTTGCTCTTGGGAGCATTACGAAACTCCGCATCGGACCTGGACCGCACGTCAAAAGTCCAATTAACGCGAAGCTAAACGATTAGGACCGCCTTGCTGGGCTTGACAACCCTCTTGGAAATCAAATCCAGATAGTCTCCCGGGGCTATTAGTTTGAGCCCAGAGTGAAGAGTGTGAAAACGTGAAAATAATTAGAAATAAATTCTGAATTTAAGTAATCCGAGACTTGTGGCTTGCGGGCCGAATATAATGATTCAGACCATCAGATTCTGACCCAAATACACCCTCGTATCAGGGGAAATTTTCTACACAGGCCAGTGTACTTGTGGCCCTGATCGGTGATCGTGGACTGTTGAACTGAAACTGGTCCGCCACGGGTGATCTGTAAACCCGATCGGACTGAAAACCTAACTTGACCTAGATCCATGGTCAGGGAGCTTAAGTCGGACCTTTGGCTCAAGGGGGGGCTCCGGAAATTCTCTGTTGAGACGGAACAGTCTGTATTTGGACATAACCTAAGTATACCATGGCTCTGAGTCTAATTTGGTGAGTTTTTAGCCTATATAAGGACCTTAAACCCTCTCTCATTCAGCACATATGAATTTGAGAGAAACCCTAGGAGAGAGAAGAGAGGAAGGAGAGAGAAAGTGTGAGAAGTGGGAGAATCTTCCTGTTATTCTACCCTGCCGATCTACGTGCTTAACCATCACTTTTCAATGGTTATCCTGGCAATTCCGGCTTCGTTCTTAGGTAAGAAAAACCTAACTCTAACCTGTTTTAGGGTTTCAATTGATACAAGTAGCGAAATAGCTAACATAACTCGTGATTTAGGTCATTATACTATCGTGGACGAAGACTTAGCAATTCTATCGCGTTCGTTACGCTTTTACAGCGTAAGGTGTGGATTTTAGACGTATAGGTTATGGTTTTCAAGGCTTTCAATGTCGGTTAATGATTTATAACTGACAAGGGTGCTATTACACATGCAAAATGCGTCGTCTGTTTCGTTATACGAGTTTACATGAACTATGTAGAATATAGTGTATTCTATGCATATGTTGGAATGTTTGAATATGTTTGGAATTTGGATTTGTGCTTAACATATTTATTTGTCGTGAATATATGCCTAATACATGTGCGACAACTCCTTAGCAAAAGGACTTGCCCAAAATCACGTCACGGCAAATATACGTTATATGTGACTAAGTGTGTAGCCTAAGTGTTTGTAGAAATGTTTGAATGAACATGGAGCTCGGATTCATGCACACCATGGTTATCCGTCATGGGTATATGCACGTGGTATGCGGGGCAACTCCCTAGTGAAAGGATTTGGCCTAACACATGTGTAATCCTCATACATCATGTAAGGTGATGTATGCGGTCTATGTGCTTGTGAAAATGTCTGAATGTGCTAGTGATCACCTAGAATACTTTGTAGGAGGATCGAGATATGAATCTTGGTTACCTTAATTATGTGTATGATTTTCTACATGTACGTTACATTGTAATGTCTGTTTTATTTCATGAAGTAAATGTGTGTGAAATCTTGTTTGTGTTGTATTTCATAACATGCTTCATTGATTGTAAGAATTGAATTACTTGTTTATTCCTGCTTTAACTATCTCATATGATTCTTGATGAAATAAAATGAAGTTGGGACTATGATTTAGTCCAGGCAGTCGGTAACGGGATTGAATTCGTGGCTGAGATTCATTCACCACGTAGGATGTGTTTGACGAACCCGAGTCGTACTTCTGTTGGCGACAGTGGTTAGGCCACGCGAAGTGCTTATGCACTTCATGTCATTCAGCTAGTTGTACGCTCGTGCTAGTTAAGCTCTTCAAGTAACCTGATATGTTTAATGTATGTTCACCATGTTTGGATGCTACTACTTGAACCTAAGGTACTAAACTTACCGGTGTAACCCCGTTAACCTTGGTACCTCGATCCGCTAAGACTCATGAGCTGGGCATGGTGGTATGGGACATTGTGGTCGAGCTATCGGCCTACACTGGGGCCACGAGCCTCCCCGTAGTGACCAGTGAGCAACCCAAACTCGTGAGCCGAATATGGTGGTATGGGACACTGTATTCAAGCTGTCGGCCTACACTGATAAGGTGATGGGGGAGTGGTGTAACGATTGTGTAACAGCCCTGACAGCCCTTTGTAGTGACCTTGAGCATACTCTAAATCTGCGGAGAGGCAACGAGCCTTCCCGTAGTAAACAGAGTATAAACTACGCCTGTATTGATAAGGTGATGGGGGAGCGGTGCAATGAGTGCGTGTAACAGCCCTGGCAGCTCTTTACAGCGACCTAGAACCGCATCATCGTATGAGATTATCTAGGACTGACGACCTAGAATGGATCATTATTTGGGAATGATATAAGGGAGGTACATTAGTTTCCCAATACTGCTGTATGAAAAGGACTAATAACAACTCAGTAATCACGCTCATAACATAGCACTGCATGTGCCTGGCGTTGTGGAGCACTGAGGGATGAAAGCATGCCGCAGATGTAAGATGGTGTCGCATGAGGGTGGTTTGACAAGGGCATGTATCATGACTACATTTCATCCACGCATTAATAAGAGTATTTTAAGAGTGTTTGATTGTACTGCTTTATTATTACTGCTTGACTGAATTGATAACATGTTAACATATGCTTTATCATTCTACTAAGTTAGCTACTCACTCCCACATTACGGGATGGTGTTGTACACACCAACCAGACTGTCTTAGATACAGGTGTTGACGAGACGCTGGAGGCTGAGCCGGATAACTATAATGATCAGGATGAGTTCTCCTATATGCAGTTCTCTGGAGGCTTCACTGAGGCCATTCAGATGACAGGGCAACAGGGTCTATTATTATAGTTGTACCATTTTTTGGCATTTTGATTTTGGAACTAATACATGTATATGATGACTCAGTAAGGTGTTCATACTCTGGAGACTGATTGTGATCGTTTCTGGCTTTATATACATTTATATACATCTTTCAGTCTTCCGCTTACGTTTTATAACTTGATCTGGAGTATGAATTACTCTTTTGGTATAATCCCACTCATGATTATTGCACCAACACAAACAACATTCAATCATAAGCATTTACGTTGCATAAGTGATGTTTTGGAATTCGAGTGTTGAGTTGCTACTCGACCCCTGATTTTCAGGGCGTTACATTTGTATAAGTCATTATGGGTAGTTTCTTATATATTTAAATGATAATGCAACTTTCCTTTATGTCTGATTTATCCATACTATGCTCATCTGCTTACTCTGATGAAAGAAAAATATATATATATATATATATGTGCACTTTGGCTCTTTATAAGTTAACACTCGAGTTTTTGAGAAATGGGTCATATTTTCGGGTCTTGAAAACACGGGGCATTACAATGTATCCGAGTTCAACTTCAAATTTGGCCCTTAGTCCTCTATTGTTCAGCTTTTGAGCCTATTGATTCAACCCTCTCTTGTCGCAAGGGTAATCGAGGATCAGCAGACAGACAAGTCGTTACAGGGATACCGAGTGGAAGCAGCATTCGTGGAGCAGTCAGACTGGTAGATTGGTTTCGATGGGGGACTTCACTTTAGAGGGCGATTGTGTGTTCCGGACATACCAGAGTTGCATAGAGATCTAATAACTGAGGCACACTGATTGCAACTTACTATCCACCCAGGCTCCACAAAGATGTATAGGGATATGAGGAGGGAGTATTTTTGGTTGGGGATGAAGCACCAAATTGCTAGTTTTGTGGACGAGTGTGACACTTGCTAGCGTGTCAAGGCAGACCACCAGAGGCCCCCTGGTCCTTTGCAATAGTTGAGCGTTCCACTGTGGAAGTGGGAGCACGTGTCGATTGATTTCATCATGAGCTTGCCGAAGACTCAGTGCGGTCACGATGCCATCTGGGTTGTCGTTGATCGTCTGACGAAGTCGGCACATTTTATTCCGATGCATGTGACTTGGACATTGGATTGACTTACTGCATTTTATTCCGATGTCGTCGATCGTCTGACGAAGTCGGCACATTTTAAGCTTCGTTATCATTGAGGAGATAGTGAGACTGCATAGCATTCCAATTTTGATCGTTTCTTACCGAGACCCTAGATTCACGTCTCAGTTTTGGAAGAGCTTTTAACAGGCGATGGGGTCTACCTTGCAGCTCAGCACCGCTTATCATCCATAGACGGATGGGTAGATTGAAAGGGTCAATCAGATCCTACAGGATATACTCAGATCTTGCGTGATCGACTTTGTGGGTAGCTGGGATGAGCATTTGCACTTAGCCGAGTTTGCATACAACAACAATTATTAGGCGACCATTGGCAAGACTCCTTTTGAGGCATTATGTGGCAGATCGTGCAGATCTCCTAGTTGTTGGACCGAGGTTGGAGAGCGTCATCTCCTAAGTCCTGAGCTTGTGCAGCAATCGTCAGAGATCATTGATATCATCAAGCAGTGTATGCGCACAATTTAGAGCCAGTAGAAAAGCTTCGAAAATTGTCGGCATCGTCCACTGGAGTTTGCAGTAGGGGACATGGTATGTCTCAAGGTCTCTCCCATGAAGGGTGTGGTGCGATTTGGAGAGAAGGGCAAGCTTGCCCCGAGATTCATAGGACCTTTTGAGATCATTAGGCAGGTGAGCGTCGTGGCCTACAGGCTCGCCTTATCTTCTGAGTTGTCCATTATTCACAACATGTTCCATGTATCGATGTTGCGTAAGTGTGGATCAGACACCATACATGTTATTGATTAGCAACCTCTTGAGATTCACGAGGATGCTTCTTATATCGAGCAGCCGATTCGTATCCTGGATCAGAAGGAGCAAGTTCTTCGGACTAAGGTCATTCCCTTGGTAAAGGTTCAGTGGGGTCAACATTCCGAGGCCGAGGCATCTTGGCAGTGCGAGGTTGAGATTCGGGAGCGCTATCCCCATTTGTTTAATGCATGATTGTATTGTTGATTGATTATATTGCTTTCTCATATGATGATGATTGATATATATGATGATGTTTTTTGCCATTTCTTTTTATCTTGGTTATGGTAAATTTTGAGGAAGAAATTTTTTGTTAGGAGGGGAGAGCTGTGAGACCCTTAACCTTAGTATCTATTTTGTTTCGTCAGGTCTCGCGGTCCTACCCGTCGAATTTCGGTGACCCACGATATACAAATTACATTTGTGATGACCCTTAAGTCCCATCATATAAATGCGACTCGGATTGACCCGAAACTAGTTCCATAGAGACCGCATCGTTGCCGTGGTTCCAACACTGCATCTCATGCGGTAATCTGAGTTGTACATCAAAAGATGTAGGTCGTGCTTGTTTTAGGCCATTGATCATGATTTGTGGGGCCCACCTAGGGTTGCACATATCCCTAGACATGATTGCATCACTCTAGGGTCATTATTAGACTAGCTAGGCTAGGCTAGGTAACTAGGTCCTAGCTAGCCCTCCCATCATTGGTTACCTTATCTAGGTGGCCACCTTTTTGCTTCTCCCATGCTAGCAAGCCTCTTTTACTCTAACCAAGGTGTGAAAATCTGACCACTCTCTCTTCTCTAGGGAGAGAAGAAATCATTCATCCCTCTTTTCTAGCAATCCAATGATGGGTTTTGGTAAAAACCCCTTTCTTTAGCAATCCTTCCTTCCATTCCTTCCATTCTCTCCTCCTCATCTCTCTCTCTCTCTCTCTCTCTCTCTCTCTCTCTCTCTCTCTCTCTCTCTCTCTCTCTCTCCTCTCCCTCCCTCCCTCTCTAGCAACCTTGGATGACCCACCCTTTGGCTGGAATCCAGCCCTCTTTCTACCCAAAAACCCTATCATCCAATCCTCTACTATAGATCTTAGCCTTTAAATCTTGTACTTGGGAGCTTGAAGAATCTCTTGGTTGTAGTACCTTAAAGATTAGTAAGGTGGGTGCTCTTATAAACTAGGATCTCCGATTTTTTACTTCTTTAGTTGTTCTCCTTCTTCATCTCATATTTTGAAGCATGTGGGGCCCACCAAATGATGGTGGAGGCCCCATGTCTTCTTGGGTGTGGCCATTGGCCCATCCCTTCTTGCATGCATAATCCATGGGTGAGGCCATTCTCCATGAACCCCACCATGGCCTTTTCTCTAAGATAAAAGGATTCTTGGGTCATCTAGACCCTTGATCCTTGGTGGAGAGGGCATCTCCACCATTGGATCTTGATTAGAAAGATGCATGCATGTGTAAATCCTTGTATCTTCATCAATAATAGTAAATGTGTGGTTTGTGATGAAAGGAAGGGCCTCATTGTAGTAGAGCCCCTTGTGGCCAATACTTGTTTTTCTTTTGTTGATCTCTTATTGTCTGATGTGTGTGGCTAGGGCTGTACATGGACCAGGCTAGCCCGGTTAGCTTACTCGACTCGGCCCAACCTGGAACTGAGTTCAGGTCGGGATGGGCCAATTTCCTCAGCCCGAAACTGAGTTCGGGCCGGGTTCGGATAGGCCCCAGTTTGGCCCAACTTGATCCGAAACTCGACTCGACCCAACCCGAAAAACATATAAAATAAAAAGGAATTTTTTAGAAATGATGCCTAGGAGAGATGAAATGACCAAAATATCCTAGTTATTTAGTTCTAAAAATCTGATAAACTTAAGAAATGTGGGGCCTACCTGGTATGTAGAAGACATCCAACCGTTCCAATCATAGGTGGACCACACCTCAAAACATCCAAATTCACTTATAGATAAGTTGGTCGGCCAAAATTTTGGGTTAAACGGGTTGGATACAAAAAAAAAATAATAATAATAATAATGTGGACCCACCACTACAAAAGAAATAATATAATCAAGGCCATTTAGTAATTTCCCATTTAAAAATGGGGCTAGCCCAAACTCAGGTTCGAAACTGGTCCGAACTCGAAGGTTCGAAACTGGCCCAAACTCGCCCGATTGTTGCCCGGCCGGGTTCGAGCTGGACATGCTGGCCCGATGACTGGGCCGGGCCGAGTTCGGGCTGAGTGTGGCTGGTGACCGGGCCGGGCCGGGCTGGGACTAGTTCGACCCAGATCGACCCGTGTACACCCCTATGTGAGGCCCACCTTGTGGCTTGGAAGCATCCAGACTGTCCAAGGAGAATGGATGCCCATGGCTATCCACTCTATGGACGTTGATGTCCTATTTGCTCTTGTATGGGAACATGTAATGGATTTTAAGGGTGGATTAGGTCTGAATATTTGTGGGGCCCACTGAGGTGGACCACAACACTGATTTCATGGGGTGATTTCCCCTTATTTTCTTCTCATGCTCAGTTTACTTCATATATATGTTGTTGTCCAGAAATTTTCTGAATGGTTTTGGGTCAGATTTATGGACTATTTGGGGGATTGTTTCTACCCCTTTGATATACTTTTCCTTGAGGTGTGGACCCCACCTAGATGTGTACTAAATTTCACACTTATTTTACCTTGTTTGAGGACCCAAAGGTGTGTCCCAAGTGGGGTGGACAGTCAAGATTTTTTTGGACTGTCCAACAGCATTACAATTTGGAAACCATAAATATAAATTAGTTTTTGAAATGGTGGGCCACTTTTGTGGACCCCACCTTGAAGTATACTTGTATGGGGAAGTTAGATATATTTTTTCCCAAATTTTGGAGGACTTGGGCCCACCCTAATGATGTGCTCAAAATAAGGACAACAACATTTTTCCTACTACAGAATTATTTTTGGATGTTGCTGTTCATTTTTGTAAAAATCATTTAAAGGTGTTTGTGGCCCTTTCTTTCACACATTTTGAGGTCCACTTTGTGAGGACCAATCTTAGATGTATGCGGGCCACCTAAATCACAATTTTCTAGGGGTTTTTGCAGCTAGAAGGCAGCACCATGCTAGACCTCTGGCTAGGTTGACGTCCAGCCATGGTCTGGCCATCCACCCCTTGTGGCCCACCTTGATCTATGTGTTTATTCCTTACCACCCTCCCATGATGTGGCCCATTGAAGTGTGGACCATCCCTTAGTGGGATGTCCACCTGTGAAGCCCACCTTAATGTGATCTTGGTTGGCCATTCAGGCCTTTGGGATGCCCAGGCCCACCTAGGACGTCCAGGCTTTTTGGGGTGCAAGTCCAGCAGCATGCCCACTTGAGTTATCGGTTCTATCCACATTCTCCATCTGTTGGGACCCACCATGATGATCAGGGACAACTATAAAATTTATATTTTCCTAAAATCATTTTTCTGCTGGACCTCAACAGGCCTATGAAGTTGGGTAGGCTGAAAGTCTAGTAAAGTGTTATGAAAGAGATTGTATATGTGGCTGGATATTTTAAAATGTGGGGCCCACCAAGTGGAGAAATAATATGTGCATATGCTATGCTTTTAATTCTAAAGCTTTTTGGGCTTAATTAGTGCAAAGAAAGGCCCACTCTTCTGTTGTTGTTTAAGCCCGAAAGTGATGGACCAGATTTTAGGATGTCCAGCAAGCCCAGATTGGGCTAGGACATCCAAACTTAGCCTTGTTGTATTTACGGGCTATTTCCACCATTATGCTAGACTTGTGGGCCAAAATATGGATGTGGTTAGGTCCTTGATTACCCACCTAATTTACTAGTTTTTGGGCTGATGTTGTAAGGCCCATTTTGCCTAACATGGATATGATCTTTGCCTATGTACTTGAGCTTATGGGCCGCCCACTAAGTCCAACATAATGCACGGATTTGGTGACATTGTATTTGGGCCATAGTCTCCCCTGTGGGCCCATATTGTTATTTGTAGCTTTGGGCCATCTTCTGAAGGCCATTTTGTGAGAAATATATATGAATGTGGCTGCCCATTTACTTTTATGATAGTATTTGGGCCTTGGGCCTTACTTCTAGGTAGACTTTTGTTGGGCTGCCTTGTTAGGGGACAATGGTGGTTGAATGCCCACATTGAGGACCCCTTTAGGCCCATTTCCTATGCCCTTTCTCATCTATTGGTGGTTAAATGCCCATCATAGACCCCTTGCTAGGCCCATTCTCATCATTTAGGCCCATGACATTACCTACTTAGTCTCGTGGGCTATCCCAAGCTATTGGGCCCCCACTGATGGTTGTGTTCCTTCTTCTTCATGGAAAATTGTCTAAGTACCTAGACCCTACCTTGTTATGAGGAAAGTACAACATCATCGCATGGCATACTTGGTTTCATGACCCATTCCCATGTGTATCATATGTGTGCTTGGTTAAGATGTGATTGGTCATGGTTTATGCCATTGGGCAGGCTATTGTGGGACTCCCTATGTGATGGAGTTGCCCCTCTTGAGTGCGCTGTATACGCAGGACTGATGCATGGTTGATTTATATGATTCATGCATCTGGCATTGCATAGCACGGTTGATATTCGCCCTAGCTTCATCAAGGTCGTAGCCTCTACATGTATATCATGGATGGCCAAGTTTGAACATTAAAAATATTTACTTGAGTACTTTAGGGCACGCAGGATGTCCTTGGGTGAAAGTCCCAGAACCTTCATGGTACCAGGAGACACCCCAATGCCGAGACCAAGTGGAAAACATGAGCGTCATTGTCTTTACCATTAGGCCACGTCTCCCACTTTATCGTGGTCGGTTGGGGGGGTGTGGCCTTACCCACCTGAGTGAGGGGCAATAGCTAGGCTGAGTCTAACCAGCACGTAATTGGGTCCGCTACCATCGTACCTTGTTGGGGTTGGCTGTCCACAGGTAGGTATTGAGGTCTCTTACGCTCACTAAGCTGTGTGGATAGGAGAGAGGCAATCAGCAGGAAGTGTATTTGACCACGGCAATTCCCTAGAGAGGAACTGTATTGATACGTGGGATTGATATGAGGATAAGCTTGATCATATTGCATATCGCACATGGCATTAGCTACATAGGCCCCTCATTACATTGTTTAGCCTTGGGATGGCTATTAGTACCTGTATTGCTTTTCATAGCCTTGTTATGGCTGGTGGTGTTCATGGTCCTTATCGCATATTTTGTATACCCTGAATTACATTCACGGCACTGGTCTTACACACACTTACACCGCCCTCTAAGCTTTCTATAAGCTTATGCATGATTGATGCATGCAAGTGATTCCAGGCCAGAGAAAGGAGCAAGAGCTGGAGCTGGAGCATGTCGTTGATCCTCTTAGAGTTGTCCTTACATAGATCTTGTATCTTTCCCCCGTTGAGCTTTGTACTTGTAAGAAAAAAGTTTAAATTCTTAGTGGATTTTGTGATGTTGTTCCTGTGGTTATTTATCCATGGTTATGATGTTATGATCTTTGGTATGCTCATTAAGAATCAGACTTATGATATAGAAATCCTCCTTGTGGGACCTAGGATCGGAACCTAGTGAATTAGTACCAGGAGCCGAGAATGGGGTACTGCGGAGGCTATCGGCGACAGAATCAGCGATTGAGAATCTTGTGAACCCGGTCTCCGAGTTTGGGGTGGGACACTATTTGAGAACTTAATGACGAAATATAACATCTCTCATAAAGTGAACACTTTATACCACCAGTAGACAAGCGAGTAAGCTGAGATTTTTAACAGGGAAATTAAATAAATTTTGAAAAAAAAATAGTTAACCCTGATCGTAAGGATTGGTCAATCTTCTTGACTGATGCTTTATGGGCTTACCGTATAGCTTTTAAGAGGCCCATTGCAATGTTTCCCTTTAGACTTATCTATGGGAAAGCTTACCACTTTCTTGTAGAGCTAAAGCATAGAGCCTACTAGGCTATGAAAAATCTAAACTTTAACTTAGACAACACTGGCTCGCTGCGTAGGCTTTAATTAAATGAACTTGAGAAAATCTAGAACGATGCATACGAGAAATCGAGAATTTACAAGGACGGGATGAAGGTGTTCCACGACCAGAACATCCTTTGAAAATCATTCATAACTAGTCAAAAAGTTCTTGATATATGAACTAATGCTCCTAAGTGATTAATAAAGAACCTATCTGATTGATTGCTTGTGTGATTTGGCTCTAGGTTTTCAATTTTTCACTCTCACCTCTTTAATTTATACTCGTTCAAACTTGTTTGCATAAAAGATTATTTTCTGAAAGAGGACTGCAATTCAAGAATAGAAGATTATGTCACACATGTTTTGCTCGGGACTAACAAAATACTAGTTGGGGGGTGTGTTGAGACTCAAAGATTGCATATTTAACCCTTCAATTACATTAGCTTTTCTGGTATTTAATTGATAATTTGGGTTAATTATATACGTTTTTGTCGTGTGAAGTGATTTGGAAGCTTATGATGAATATGCGCTTAAAATGATGGATTTAGAGCTCAAAAGAAGATAATGAAGATGTGGAGATTTGGAGATTTGGAAGTCATTAATGAATAATTCACATGCCGAAGATCTAAAGAAACTAATTGAGGAATGAAGAGAATCAAAGAATTGAATTAAAGAAAAGGAATCCTAAAAATTGGCCTGAAAAAGATATTTTGCAATTTCAGTGCCAGAAAAACATAGTTCTGAAAAATTACAAAAATGGACTTCAATTCCATCAAAGACACCATCAAAGACACTTCGATGACATCGAAGTAAGTTATCGATGCAATTGAAGCCAGTTCAAATCAATCGAGAATTTCAGGATTTTTCAAGACAAACTCGTTGGATAGTTCTGGACAAGTTCTGATGGCATCGAAGGTGCAATCGAAGACACTTCGATGGCATCAAAGTTTGCCATCAAAGATGCGCAGAGTGCATAAATTTAAGGCAATTTTCAAAGTCAGCCAAACAAAAACTATATATTTGGGTTCTCCAATGAGGTCTAAACACGAATTAGGGTTCTAGAAGCAAAGAAAAAGGGTGGAGCAACCTCTCAAGAGATTTTTTTTTTCCTTAATTCATTTTTAATGTTTTGTTTAAGAGATTTTGTTTTAATCATGTCAATGGTTAACTAAACATCTTAGCTATGGCTAAGAGGTGAAGCTTGTAGTTTGTTGGGATGTTTATCTTGTTTTGATTCATGTTTATGTTGAACTTCATTGATTTTTAGTTTGAATTAAGATATATTTTTAGTTTTCTATGATTTATTGTGACTCAAATTACATTAGACGTTGAAATAACTTTGAATATCTTCTTATCTATTTTGATATTGTTGAAATTGGTAAAATTCGTGATTCACCATCGTCTCCTGGGCATGATGGATGGTTGAATTCCCTTCCAATCATCTCAACAATGGTTCTTCATGTGTGAACTATTTCAATGAGAAGTTCAAATTGTACTTCAATTATTTTATCTTCTAAACTGGATAGGATAGGACTCTAATTCCAGTTGTGTTTATTGAATCAAGTAAGGTAGTATTTTAATAGCTACAAGTGGATCCTTGGCACTCTAGTTCCTCTTTTAATTGATAATTCTTTCACAATTATTCTCAACTATTCCATATTTTAGTTTTAGTTCCGATGCTAGTTCTAGTTCTACTTACTTTCAGAATACTTACAAATATAGTCCCCGTGGATTCGATCTCGGCCTCACCGAGTTATTAGTACATCGTGATCCTGCACTTGGGGTAGTGAACACTCCTTGATGCTCCAATTTCACTTTTGTCTTCGGTCTTTAGCTTTTAAGGGTTCAACCGATTACATGACACATGGACTCACATGATTGACAAATAAGGTGCATAAATCAATGCACTAACAATCTCTTCATTTGTCAATTATGTGACAAAAACCTATCATAGACTATGTCATGGTCCATACGAATAACATACCAAAACAACAAAAAATATTACATGTCCAATATTACAATGATATACAAATTAACTGTAGGACTCAAGATATGTAACATTAGTAATGCTACCCACACTTTCTCCCCTTATCTCATCAATTCATGTAACAACAAACAAACCATGCAAAACATAATTCATTATTTTAGTGGGACTTGATCTTTCTCTCCCTTTTTGTTAGTAGTTGACAAAGTTAATTCTAATAGATAAACCAAGAAAAACATAGCATGGAATAACTCTCTAAGTCATAGATTTAGCAATATTAAACACATACTAATAGGGGATCAAAGTGTGCGTATGAACATAAAATACATGAAGCATGCTTATTATAGTTATTCAAAATATATACACATCCAATTAGGAATGACGAATGATATTTTACGCTAAAAACATGTGATATTAAAATGTAACAAATTTAAAGCTTAACATATCAAAACAAATAAGGCTAAATCCTCGTATTTATCAATCAAGCACAAAATGAGGCTAGAATCCTCAAATTTAACTATATAGCACATAAGAAGGTTATTCCCTCGTAGACAAATTTAACTGAAATAGATGTAAATATGTCTAGGCCATAATGGAGTAAATGTATGCCAATATCATTTTTAAAAAAAATCCATCATAAGACAGTATATAAAACTATTTATCATATATAAAGCTCAAAGATGAATCTGAACATGAATGGTTGAGCTTGTCAAAAGATATAAAAGAAACACAAAAATTGACTTTGACAAAACATGTCTCCCCCCAAAACCATCATCCTTGCTTTGGCTTATGGGTCTTGTCACTATCATCTGCAACTAATCTAACTAGAAGGTCCAGGTTGCAGAGACGTCGTCTCTTTGGCAAGATAGGTAGGCAACGATATCCTGGACGATGTGCTAAATAGACTGAAACATCTGCTCCAGACGTGATTGCTACTTTAGAATTTGCATTTGGTTGGTCCCTAACTGCAATTGCTTGTCAAGAAATGGGGTTTGTTGTGCCAATATATGTGGCTACTGGCCCTCTATGCGTGTGATACGAGAAAGAATCTTTATCTATGATGCAGTCATTGAAGTTAGCATTGTAGCAGGGTTAGCAGCAGTAGGTGACAAAGGTGCATCTGATGATGCCTCAACTGTGCTTATAGTAGAATCTTGAGCATGAATGTCCTCCTGAGAAGGGGATGTGGACGTTTGAGATGATCAAGACATTGGGGGGAAGATTCATCTTTTGAAATTAGTGAGCATCAAACTTAGGAGCTATGACTGGAATGCCCTTAGGCTCTCTAAAGCCAAAATTAATGGCAAGACAACATACTAACCAACTGAATGGTATACCAGTAAAATTAGACCGAAACACAGAGACAAGCTGGTGATAGATCATTGTGGACAGACACATAGGCTCACAGCGACCGAGATTATACAAAGTTTTGGCCATAAAATACTTCGATATGAATTCCTAGTCGAGGATACAAATTTAACACAAATATGAGGTGTAAAATATCATTATCGGTGTACATGTTGGAGGCATGAAGCACATTCTCGTTGTGCCATGGGACATTTTTTCCATTGCATAGAAATTTAGTCCACAACCCATTTAGCTTCTATTGATAACGTTAATTCAGTGGGCTGGTTTGAGCACAATAGGACTTCAATCAAACAAGAAATGTGCTCGAGAGTAATGTCAAACACCTAACCTTTGTACTTAACATCAAAACTAAAGGAGTCTTAATCATCTAGTAGAGTGTAGTGAAAGAAGAATGACCGAATAAGATTTTCATTTACTACACCCAAAATAATAGAATGGGATGCCACCTGCAAAGAAATAAGATGTTGTAGACATTAAACTTTTGTAAACATTGAAGATCAACATTTCTTTTGCAAATGATTTTACATTTAATGAACCTAGCCTCATTGGGACTAATGGATGGTGAAGGTCTTGCCATGGAGGAATTAGGACTAGAGGAAACAGTTGGAGACAAGGCACCTAGTGGTCTAAGAATTTGAGCAGAAGTCCTTCCCTTTTAGGTGTAAGTTGTTTGATCCAAGTACGATTGAAGGGGCCGACATCATATTTTTTCTTGGAATGACTCTTTTTAGGAGGAGAAGTGACTAGATTCCTCATTTGGAGGGAGATTCAAGAAGGATACTCAAGAAAAATGAGAATGAACAAACCTTATGGATGATTTCAGGAGAAATACATGAGATTTGAAGGAGCAATCGAAGGATTAAATAAATGATAGCGAGAAAAACCTCCAACCAAAGTAGGAAAAGTGGAAAAACCTAGCAGCCAAATGAGGGAAATGAGATAGCATAGGTTTTTAAACGGTACCTCATGACCAGACTTCGATCACACCTAATGAGGTTTGGTCGCATAGAAATACCCTAAATTTGAAAAAAAAAATCACATTTTTTATTCAAATTTGAGGATGGATCACCCGACACTTAACAACTTGGGATTTGTAATGTCCTAATAAATAAAAACACATAAGTGTCGGGTGATCCATCCTCAAATTTGAACAAAAAATTAGGTGCAATGTAGATATTCTCAGGCTAAAATCCTCTGATTTTACAATTAGCCCTTGTAGATATTCTCAGGTCACTAATATAAGGTGTTATGGTCCCCCCTAAGTTTCTAAGGAGGGACACCGTGGTGTAAGCCATTAGAGCACATAAGTGTCCAAGATCTTTATCAGTAGAGGAGTCTACTAAATTGAATTCGTATTCTTTTGTATAATCACATCTTGCCGCCATAGCCTTGCCTTTGGATCTTACTTTGCTAGGGCAATCGGTAACAATATGTCAATAACCCTCACAGTTGTAACATTGGACTTGCTTAAGTTATTTTACAGATTTACCTTTACAATTTTCAATCATCTTGTCCATCTTGTCTCTCTTGTCATAACTCTTCTCTCTATTTAATTTGAGAAATTTTTTTAATACTCTTTCGAAATCCTCATCATCATCACTATCACTTTCAGATTTAACAATCTTATGCATATGTGAATACCTATGAGATGTTTTGAGGATGGCTAATTTCTTTGCACTAAGGGGGCCTTAAAGTGTAGTTCGTATGTTTGTTGGGAACCTAGAAGTTCCTCTACTTTCATCTCATCTATATTTTTATACTCTTCGATCGAGGTTATCATGAAAATGAACTCATCCGGTAAGGACCTAAGTATTTTCTATATATACACCCATTTAGAATCATCTCTCTAAAACCCTATATAAAATTGCAAATATCATTTAGTTTAGAGTAGAATTGATGAAAGTTTCGGACTCTTCCATCTTAATGTTTTTGAAATGAGTCATTAAGAGTTGAAGTTTTGATCTCTTAGGAGGCTTCCAATATGCCCACGCTTTCTTCTCCGTTTCACATGCGCGTATATTTTTAAATTCATCGAGAGAAACCACACAATAAATAGCATTGAGAGCTTCAACATCATATGTATATCACGCTTTCTCATCAGCAGTCCCTTTGGATTTATCTTTGGGAGACTAATAGTTCTACCATCAATCACGACTTATACTATGGTCATTTTCCATCCTTGTTTAACAATAACTCAAATCATAGGGTTAAGGAATTTTGAAAAGATCTCCATTCTAACCTTCCAATAGGTGTAATTTGACTCGTCAAAATATAGTGGTCGTGTGATAGTACACCCCTTTTGGATAGACATCATTCTTAATCCCATTGAATCAACTTAAGGCTATTAAGTTGTAACATCTTGGAAAAATTCATACAAAAACCCAAGTATCATCTCAGGCAGAAATCACTAAGGACTGAATCCTTTAGAAATTACATGAGAATTAATTAAGTACTATACTGAATTAATTGGAAAATTAGCTCGAATCACTTTCTATACAAACTACAAGACCCAAAACCACTAGAATCGCTAACCCAACATTACTAGAAACCCAGGATCAGTCTCAAAACCAAGTTGCTATCGGGAGCATCTTAAAACTCCATATCTAGAAATGCACAACTTGAGACTGGAGCGAAGTGTGTGAGAAATAAGAATATCTTTAAAAAATGAACTCAGATTTAAGTGAATTGGGCCATTTCTGAGCTAGAGCGATTTCTAAAAATGAGAGTATCCAGAAACGCACAACTTGAGGCGGTCCTAAATCTATAACCTCGTATCATTCGAACTTTCAATGTGCGGTCCAGATCTGATACGGAGTTTCAATGTGCTCCTGAGAGCAGTCAGGTAATGAGTTTGATCCTAGATTTTAGGGTAACCTAGCGTCAATGATTCTACAAGTTTTAGGTCTTGCAGATCGGATTTAAAGTGATTCTAGCAGATTTCATGGCTAATCTAGTTTAGCACTTAGTTAACTTTGTCAAATTTCTAAATTATTTGATCCTAAGTGATTTCTGCCTGAGGTGGTACTCGGGCCATTGTATGGAATTTTTTGAGTCGTTATAGTATCCTAGACCGGAAGGAGCAGGTGTTGGACAGTAAAGTTATCCGGCTTGTGAAGGTACTATGGAGCATCACACTGAGGAAGAGAATACTTGGAAAACAGAAGCCGAGGTCTGTTAGAACTACCCTCAGATTCTCGAGGAGTACGAAAAGGTACTAATTTTAAGGATGAAATTTTTTTTTAAGGGGGTAGATTGTAACGTCTAGGAAAAATCTGTACAAAAACCCGAGTATCACCTCAGGCAAAAATCATTAAGGACCGAATCCTTTAGAAAGTAGACGAGAATTAATTAAGTACTAAAATGAATTAATCAGCGAATTAGCTCGAATCACTTTTTATACGAACTGGAAGACCCAAAACTACTATAATCTCTAACCCAACATTACCTAGAAACCTAGGATCAATCTCAAAACCCAGTTGCTCTCAGGAGCATCTTGAAACTCCGTATCGGACCTGGACTGTGTCAAAAGTCCAATAACCGCAAAACTATATGGTTATGATTGCCTTAATAGGGTTGATATGCATTGCGAGAATCAACTCCAAATAATATCTAGAATCGCACAACTTGAGCGTGGAACGAAGTGTGTGAAAAACACGAATATCTTTAGAAAACGAACTCAAATTTAAGTGAATTGGGTCATTCACTTGTAGGCCTAATTTAAGATTTCTATCTGTTAGAATCTGACCCAACTACACCCTTGGATCAGAGAAATTTCTCTACACAGGTTAGTGTACTTATGGCCCTGATCGAGTGACGATAACCGTTGAACTAAAACTGGTCCTCCGCAGTCGATCCATAAATCCAATTGGACCAAAATCTTAACCTAACATAGATCCATTGTCAGGGAACTTTCTCCGGACCGTATACAGGTACTGGACCTCCAGATGAGCTCCATTAGCCCGAAACAGCTAACTTTTGGTTGTATCCTAAGTATACCATGGCCCTGGGACCATTGACATCACTTATGGGCCTATATAATGCCCTAAACCCATCCCTCTCACATTCCATACGAATTTCCTAAACACTAGGTGAGAGAAGAGAGAAAAGAGAAGGAGAAAGTGAGGAGAAGTTGGAGAGAGTTATGGTTTGTCGCTGGGATTCATTCCTGCTACTCCATGCGTTGAATCACCTCTCCCGTGTCGCTACACTAATGAATCCGAATCCATTTTTGGGTAAGAAATCATAACCCTAATCTGTTTTAGGAATCTAGATAGGTAAAACAGTGAAATAGCTAACCTATTTCATGCTATAGGTTGCCGTCGTGCCATGAACAAAGGCGTTGTGTACAAACCAAGTTCGTAATCAACATACCGACAAAAGGAGTGGACTATAAACGTTTAGGTTATGGTTTTCAAGGCTTTCAATGTCAGTTAATGATTTATGACTAACTTGATTGTTGTCAATGTACTTAGGTGTAATGTTTTCCGCGTATTACACATATATATGAACTATGTTGAATATAATGCATTTCATGTGTTTGTTGAAATGTTTGAATGAATATGAAATTATGATTTGTGCTTGCCATGATTATTAATTGAGAATACATGATTGTTATATGTGTGACAACTCTTTTGTGAAAGGATCTGCCATAATATATGTTTTAACTAATTTCTCACATGTATGATGAATGTGTAGTCTAAGTGTTTGATAAAATGTCCGAATGAGTAATTGGTTGATGAAATACATCTATTAAAGGTGTTGAAATGAGATCCTCAATTACGTTAGCTATATGAATAGATTCCTTCATGTAAGTTGCATTCGGCTACGTGATTCATGTATGAAATGCCTATGAATGATAACATGTGCACTATGTGTTTGTTAAGATGCTCAAATGAGATTTATATTTGAATTGGTTGTCACATACTGTTTTGACTATCATATATGAATTTCTGTTTGTATTTGAGTATGATTGGGACTAATACGTAGTCCAGGCAATCGGTAACGGTTTACAATCAGTGGCCGAACTAGTTTCACCACATCGGATACGTACGATGAATCCGAGTCGTACAGTGATTATCAATAGTGGTTAGGCCACGAGGAGTGCATATGTGATCCATGTCGATTAATTTAACGTGCACTCATACCAGTTGAGCTTGTCAAATAACCCGATTGGCCTAATGTATGTTCACCATGTATGGATGCTACTGCTTGAATCTAAGGTACCACTTACTAGTGAAAAGCCCGTTTAACCTTGGTACCACGATCCACTAAGACTCATGAGCCAGGCATGGTGGTATAGGACACCGTGGTTGAGCTGTCGGCCTACGTTAGGGTGACGAGCCTCCCCGTAGTAACTAGTGAGTAACTCAAACTCGTGAGCCGAATATAGTGGTATGGGACTGTCACGCCCCAAACTCGAAAACTGGGCTCAGAAAATTCTTGATCGCCGAATTCAGCGCTGACACCCTCCACAGTACCCCATTCTCGGCTCCCAGCACCCATACACCAGGTTCCGATCTTGGGATCCTATAAGGAGGATTTTAAACATGATTTGATTCGTAATGGGCATAACCATAAGCGTAACCCACGAACAATAACCATAAGAACACCATCACAAAATCCACTATGATAAAAAACTTTAAGTACAATGCGTATGAAAGGGAAATACAAGGTAATAAAAGTAACAAAAACTCTAAAAGCTAGGTTGCACACTCCAACTACGATGAGGCTATGGCTGTATCTTAGCGTCACCTGCACACATCAATCGTGCATAAGCTTATAGAAATCTTAGAGGGTGGTGTAAGTGTGTGCGCAATATAAGAGTGCTCAGAATGGAAGGTCAGAGTAATGCGGAATTGTGCTGATGAGTACATGAATGCGATCAGCCGTACCAAGGCCATGCGGTGCAGAATATGAATGCTATCGGCCATAACACGGTCATACGATACGAGATGCAACTCAAGCATGCCAATCCTCATCATATATCAGTACAGCTCCTCACTAGAGCATCAAATCAGTAAGGTTCTCAGTCTGGATAATCATCGGGGTTTAGTACACTCCAAATGACAATGTCTCTCTCCCAGTCCCACAGTCCAAGTGAGCGTAAGAAACCTCACTATCCGCCTGGCCGATAGTTTGTCAATGCCTATCCGGCATGTCGATAGCGGATCCATTCACGAGCTGGTCAAACTTAGCCTAGTAATGCCCTCTATGCTCGGGCGGGTAAGGCCACACCCCTTTCCAACCGATCACGACACAGTGGGAGACACGGCCTCCTAGTATTTAGCCCTCATGCACTCATGAGTTCACTCAGTCTCGATGTTGGAGTCATCCTCTAGTACCATCAGGTTTAGGAATTTTCACCCAGGGACATCTATCGCGCCCCCATGCTAGAAACAGTATTTCCAGTATCTAATCCAGTCATTCACGATGTCTCTGTGGAGGCTATGGCCCTGATGTCGCTAGGGCATACAACAATCATAATCACACACATGCAAGTGCATGAATCACTCTACCAGACATACAATAATCCTATGCATACCGCGCGCTCATATAGGGCAACTCCGCCTGTCAGGGAGCCCATAAACAATTTGCCCGAAGGCATATGCTATGATCAGTCACTCCTCATATCAAGCATACAAATGATGCGTATGATCATGAATCATGGATATATACTAATCATGTTATAGGGTGGTGGGCTCTGTCCATAAGAAGATGGGCCTAAACGGTCTACACACTACCAGTATGGGCCTATCAATGAGCCTTAGAAAGAGTGACAATGTGGACATTTAACCAACATAATCCATACAATGTGGACGTCAAACCATCATTTCTCCCAAGGCATAGCCCGCCATCGAGATCATCACATAAACCACGGTGGAAACACATTACAATGGGCCTTATGTACATCCTGTTGGGCCTCGACCCATGGGCCTCCAATACGTCACATGGGCCTCATACCATGGGTCTCATATATATCAAAGGGGGCCTCAGTGGGCGGGCTACAATTACATCAAGTTGGGCCTAATCACATGGGCCTTGCATACATCACAATAGGCCTCATAACATGGGCCTCATATCATCAAGGTGGGCCTCAACAATGGATCATAAATATGGTAAGTGGGCCACACCACATAGGCCACATATATATATCAAATGGCCCACACTCAAATATAAGTGGTGATAAGGATTTCCACCATTAGAATTCCCAAGGGTTTAATGGTGGACATTCAAACCCATTATTTTCTATAATGTGGTCCACCTGATCCTAGATCTGTCCTTTTTTTTTATTCTCAAGCCTTAAAAATGAGCTTGCCAAAGATTGGACGGTTTGGATGTAACATATGCATCAGGGTGGATCCCATAGGGATGAACATCATAGATAAAGAACATAATTCATAGTGGGGACCACACTGCTGGACGGTGAGGTACACATACATCAGTGGGTCCCACGTGGGGCCCACCATAATGTTTATTTTCCATCCGACTATTGATAAGGTCATTCAAACTTGGGGGCCCACCGTAATATTTATCTGCACCCAACCTGTTGATAAAGTCATGTGGACCCGGGGGCCCACTGTACTGTTTATTTGCATCCAATCAGTTGGCAAGGCCACGTATACATGGGGCCCATCGTGATATTTATCTGCCATCCAAGCTGTTCATAAGGTCACGTGGACCTGGACAAATAGGAAAAACAAATTTCATATCTGATCTGAAACTTTTGCAAACCCAAATTTCATATCTGCCATCCAAGCTATTCATAAGGGCAGACGTTCACTCCAACTATTTCCAGTGGTGTGGGCCACCTGAGCTTCGGATGAGGATGGTTTTTGGAGTGGGGCCCACCAAATGGACGGTGTTGATGGCCCATGCACGTCTCCCAGCCCGTTCGTCCCACACCTTGTCGGCTAGCAGTCTTTGCCGCCGCGTGCGTGTTTCGACAAATTGCGGCGTCGCTCTTCGCACATTTTTTTTTATTTTCCTGCAGTTTTTGGTAGGTGGGGTCCCCCTCAGACAAATCTAACCCAGCCATTGGATTCCATAGCTCGGGACAGACCCATCAAGCCCAATATGCAACGTGTTTTGGCGAGTAAAAGCATCAAGGCGGGTTTTAACGGTTAACCCCACTATTTCTTATGGTATGGCCCGCTTGATTATCGGATTGACTCCATTTTATAGCTCAACACTTAAAATAGGCTGAGCAATGAAATGGACGGCGTGGATTATATACATACATCGAGGTGGGGCCTGCATGAGCAGCCCACCCTAAACTTTTAATTTTTTTTGTTGTTAGTACACACCCATGACAGTACACGCACTCCATGTTAGCCATCCCCATTTTTACTGGACACGTCCAACGTCCAGAGATGCTGGACGTGTGAATGTCCCTCTATGTGGGTCCCACACGGTTGTGGCCCACTTGATCAATCTGACATTTGTATTTTCCCTTGATCAGGCCCTTCCAAACAGACGACCATGTGGGCCACTTGGTGGACGACGTAGATAGAATGCATACTTCATGGTAGGCCACAGACACACATATCAGGTGGGCCATCAACAAGGGGAAAGAGAGAGGTAGATAGAGAGAAGGGGAGAGAGAGAGAGAGAGAGAGAGAGAGAGAGAGAAATAGAGAGAGATCGGTGGAGTGGAAGGACCCCGCCACTATGGGTCCCTCTATAATCATAAACACATACATCAAAGTGGATCCCATCATAAGTGGGCCCTTAATGGAAATTAACGGTGGATCACCCACCTCTAGGCCTTCTCCTTGGTCCCTTAGCCTCCTTGGCTCCTATGTTTAACCTTTGACGGTAGATGATGGAATTTTGATGGTGGGGATAAGAGATGAGAGGGTAGGGAAAGTAGACCACACTTATTGCTTTGAGAGTGTTTGGAAAGGCTTGGACGTGTGAAATTTTTTTGTTGCTTGGGAGATATTTTGAGAAATGAGGGAGAGAGAGAAATGATGGGATGATAAGGATGGGTGATGGGTTGAGTGATGGATAAAGTGATGTAAGGGTTGACTTTGGGTAGCTTGTGTAAGAGAGAGGCAAGGATAGGGTATGGGTAGCTTGTACTTGACTTGATGTGTGATGTGTACTTAATTGATGGGATTAATTGATTGATTGATTGATGGGATAGGTCGTAGAGATTCTCTCGAAATTTGCATGCGCGGCATTTTCCTCAAAATGAACGAGGACCCACAACTCCTAGCCTGAGTATCGGGTCGGTGCGCGAGTCGCGGCATTGGAACCGCGACGACGGCGCGGTCACCAAGGTATAGGTTTTGGTTCGAGCTAGCTTCGGTATACAAGACTCAGCTTAGGACCGTGTGCAAATGTCGGATTCGAGTTGAGGATTGCTAGAATTTGACCAGAAGGATCGCGGAAGCCTACGGAACAGTACAAAGTAGGATATGGGTCTTACAGGGATACTGTATTCGAGCTGTTGGCTTGCGCTAAGGTGACGAGCCTTCCTGTAGTGACCTCAAGTATAAATTAGGCGTACGCTGAGGTGATGAGCCTCTCATAGTGACCTCGAGTATAAATTAAGACTACACTGAGGTGACGAGCCTCCCGTAGCGACCTATAGTGTAAACTCGTGAACTTGTCTATCATATATGATTAACTAGGATTGACAACCTTAGATGGATCATTGTTTGAGTAAATGATATAAAGGGAGGTACCCTAGCTTTCCGAATCTGCTATATGAATAGGTTTAATTAAGAACTTGGCTAACACGACCATGCACCACATTACATGTGCCTTTGGCGTGGGTGTTGAGAACAGTGGAAGTTTAGCAAGCGCGACCGTGAGATGATGTCGCAGAGGGAGTGTAGGCAAGGGCATACATTATTAATACATACCATTCTTGCATTAACAAGTGTACTTAAGACATGATTGTTATACTGCTTTATCTTTACTGCTTAACTGAATTGATAACATGTTAACCTTTGCCTTCTAGCTCCACTGAGTTGATCACTCAATCTCACTCTGGGACAGTGCTTTAAAACACCAACTAGACCCTGTTTTAGTTTTAGGTGATGATGAGGCTTACGAGATGGAGCCTGTCTTCTATGACGAGGAGTTCTCCTACATGCAATTCTCTGGCGGGTCTATGTAGACCTGGAGTTGTGTCATCGGGGCTACATGGATATAGATTAGATGATATTATACTTATTCATTTTGTAAATTTTGGGACTATACATGTAATTATTTAACCTGGTAACATGTTCATACTCAGGAGACTTACAATCACTTATTTGCTTTATATACTTATCACATTCTTCCGCTGCATAATTTAATTGTCTCTGGAGTATGATTCGTTGATTTAGTATAATCCCATTCATGTTTAATGCACTAATACGGACAACATAAAATCATCATTATCTATGTTGCATAAGGGATGCGACAGATCTTGGGAGTTGAGCCTTTGCTCAGCCCCCGAAATTCGGGGCATTACATAACTCCTTCAAGAGCCACTCACTTTGATACCAATTGAAATTACGTGGAATAAGATACCATGACTATGTGCGAAAGCTTGGTGAAGCTAAGGAATGATGGCTATGTCTTAGAGGGGGTGATTATGACCCAAAAAATTATGTCTTTTAAACATAATTTCTTAAACTAATGTGTAAATTAAACTAAATAAAGCAATTTAACACTAAGGCCTCCAAGTTATTAATGGGTCCAATCATATAGACTACAAAAGATATGACATTCAAGCAACTAGTTTATAAATAATTATGTATATGTGATGTGCTACCTATCAACTCCTAGCGTTCATCTAATTATGTATACATATAATTAAACAAGTGCTCAAAGACAATCCTAAACACATGTATAGTTATTCGATTTTACTACTCCACTATCAGAAGTTTTAAATCAGTTTTACCTGTAACCTTTATAATCCTACATAAGGATCCACTCCCACGGAGACTTATGTAATTTTCTATAGGCTCGCCACGAACCTTAGTCATAGTCCAAGGACGTATATTTACTTCCACTAGAGGCTCCCACAGAGACTAACATGTACATACCCATTTTTGGTGGATTCATCCCTAGACAAGAGCCTAGGTCCTACATAACAACCTATTGGAATTTGGGTCATAAATTCTTACCCTCAATCTTACACAAAGGAAACAAATTATAGACTCACTCAATGACACTTATCGAATTGAGCTTCGTTGATGCGTCTTCTTGGGTTTCTTAATTGATTCTCTCCCCTATTTTAATCAGTTCCCCTTTACTCCCTTGAACATGATGTCGATACATTGCCAAGGCTTTAGCTCCAAGATCAAACACCTTACATGCAATGCTCCTTTGAGATGACCAAGGAGATGAGAGGTGGGTAGAATCCCCTACAACAATTGGAAAGTTGAATTCCTATGGGATTCTACGTGATGGACACTGTAGAGGTTGATAGACAATAGGATTTGATAATAGAAATTGTCTAAACTCTAAACAAGGCTTGAGATCATGATCTTCTTGCAGAAGAGCTTGTAGTGCTCATTAGAGTAGATAATCACTAATAAGAGAGCATGGATCTCATTGGGATAGAGCCTAGGAGGTTTGGTAGATCTTGGGATGGACTAGGGTCTCTAAAATGATAAAATCCATCATTTTCACAAAGATCCGGTTACTAGATTTATAAGAAAAATGCTCCAATGGATCTATAACAGCTAGTCTTTAGTCTGATCGAAGTTGGCTTCAATCGTACCAAATTAGTCCATGAAAAAACTGTGAATGTTGCAGGACAAATTTTGGTGCCTTCAGTCGCACCACACATGACTTTTGGTCTCACTAAATTTAGCCGAAGGATTGTCCGGCTGGAGCCGAAATATATTATTTTTCAAGAAGGTTTGTTGACCATTTTTTATCATTTTCAATATGAGCAAATTCATAGTTCGGTGGCATCGATTCTAGTGGAAGGACTGTCTGGTTGTAGCCAAATTAGGATGAATTTCAAGGTTGTGCTTGTTGTCCTGTTCTAACCATTTTCGGTGGGACCGAAGGTTGCTAAATTTGTGTAGTTATTACAGCAACTCAGGACCTCTAAAGTCAATCTAAGGGTAGTTAATTTAGGCTACTATGTCTTAAGGGATGATCAATAAAAGATATACTTATTAGGGTTAAGATCATCTAGAGATTTAGGCTGTTTTGGGTCAAGGGTTAAAGTCACTAAGGCACCTTATACACTTGTTCTTGTGGTATTTGATGCTCCAACTTTACTTGTGTCTTTGGTCTTCGGCTTTTAAATGCTCAATCAGTATTTGACATGTGGACTCACATGATTGACAAATAAGGTGCATAAATCAGTGCACTAACAATCTCGTCCTCGAAATCAGAAAAATGTGCCAAATAGACTTCTAAATGGTTAGAGTAAAGGTTGGCAAAGAGGTCTTCTTCAAAAATAGCATTGATCATGTCAACTTCTTGAACGTCCTTACCATCCCCTTGTTGTTTGGCCATGTTAAACACATTCAGTTCCACTATCATATTCCCAAAAGATAATTTAAGAACCTCATTCCTATAACCAATTATGTCACTGGAAGTAGCTACAAATTGTTAGCCTAGAATAATCGAAATTTGGGTGCTCGCACTCATAACTAGTTGAGTATCCAGAACAATAAATTCTACCGGGATGTATAATTTATCAATTTGGGCTAACAGGTCCTCAATTACCCCCTCTCGATATTCAAATAGAGTGGTCAACAAATGTAGAGTTGTATTAATGGGTATCAATTCACCAAGGCCTAGTTGTTCAAATATCGAGTAAGATATGAGGTTCACACTCACCCCTAGATTGAGTAATGCTTTTTCAATTTAGAAGTTACCAATCATGCATGATATAAGCAACCCAGATCTTTGTATTTTAGGGCAGTGTTTTGTGTAATGATGGCACTCGCATGTTCCATCAGAAAAGCCTTATTTTGCATGTTTAGCTTTCACTTTATTGTACACAAGTCCTTTAAAATTTTGACATAGGAGGGAATTTCTTAATACCCTTTAACCGAAGATATTGATTTTTAATTGCTTAAAAACTTATAAGATGTCCTGATTTTTTGTCATTTATTTGGATGAGATCAACTGTTGAGGAAATAGGGCCATGGGTTTGTATTAATGCTTTAATTCTTTGTCATGTGGAGCAATGCTAGGTTCATCATTACTCTTAGATTAGGTGTGAGAAAGGCGAGCTAAAAGTCCTTGAGGGGGGGGGGGGGGGTGTGAATAGGACTATGCTAAATAAAACTCAAAGTACTGAAATAATAAATAAATGAAAATAAATCACAAATCTCAATAACAGTAGTATTGAGAAATTAATTTAAACTTAGTTCGTAAGACAACCTTACAGCAAAAAAAAAGTTTTAGGTAGGACAACTTGATTTCACGAATGTTTGTAAGGATCAAGATCACAAACTAAGCAAGAGACAAGAAAACTATCTATTACAAGCATTCACGACATATACATAAATAAATTACAATCATCCACCAGAAATATAAAACTTAAATCATTCACCACAAACACCAAGAGTTATAGTGGTTCGGTGTGTACACCAACTATTCTCAAACAGCCACACCTACTCCACTCCCAATCATCACAACCCACGTAATATTGGCGTTCACTAATAAACAAGGTTTTCACAAGTTCACCTTAAAACCTATATAATTGTGATTTTAGAAAGGCTATCACAAACAAAACCCCACACTAAGATTTTCTGGCTATCTCAATCAAAACCAATACAATAGTTGTTCTAGATATCTCAAAGAAACCAAAAAAAAAAAAGAAAAAAGAATGATACTTATCATGTAAGACCCGTATCTTAGCTCGTAATGTTCTTTAGGCTTCCGCGGTCCTCCCGGTCGAATTCCGTCGACCTGCGATCTGTTACCAGCATTTGCCTGCGATCCTGAGTCATATCCCACATTCCAGAGTCGGCTCGACCTGAGACTTGTATCCTAGCGACTATGCCGTCCCCGAGGTTCCGACGTCGCGTGTCGCACGCTGAGGCGATAACCAAGCCAGGAGATTCGGGCCGGCGTTTAGTTTGAGGAAAATGTTGCGCATTTGCAAACCCAAGAGATTCTTAAATCAAATCAATCCCATCAATCACATCACTAGTCAAAGTACAACACCCATCCCCATGTACAACCACCCTCCCTAAAGTCAACTTTCTCTTACAACCAAGTACACCCATCACTCACACTCATCACTCACCCATCTCTCTCTCTCTTACAACCTCTCTCTCTCATCTCTCTCTCTCATTCTCCAAGAAACCCAACGTCCAAGCTAGCTTCATGAGAGAGAACTGTGTGTGGCCCACTTCCTATCTCCCAATCCCACCATCCTAAGTCCATCTCAACCGTTGAAATTGTTCCTTTGGAGCTCTAGCATGCATTGGGGGAAGAAAGAAGAGATCTAAGGTGGGTGTTTTCTAGAGTCAATTTTTCTAGAGTCAATTTATGTGATTTTGATGGATTGAGGGCCCACTTATGATGGGACCCATCTCATCTTGATGTATGCATTGTATAGAGGGGCCCATTGTGGCGAGGTCCCTCCACCATCCGACGTCCGTCTCTCTCTCTCTCTCTCTCTCTCTCTCTCTCTCTCTCTCTCTCCCTCTTGTGATGCCACGTGGCCCACCTGATTCATGTGTTTCATCCAGCCGTCCAGCAGGGATGGTGAATCCCACTTGATGCATGTATTTTATCCAGCCGTCCAGCTGGGATGGCAGGCCCCACTTTGATCATGCCTTGCATCCACACCGTCAGACGGTGCTAGGCCACCATGATGCATGTGTTTGTACACCACGCCATTCATCTATTTTTCTAGTGGGGCCCTACCCTGATATATGTGTTTATCTATGTCGTCCATCTAGTAACAGATGGCTGCTAGATTTAACGTCAGTAAATCTTGTGGGGCCCACACGTGTTGTGTTGCACTGTCCGTCCATCTCAACAGGTGGAACCGACCCATGTATGTGTTTTAGCTCCACCGTCCAGTGCATGGGACGGTGGGCCCATCATGATATGTGTTTTATCCCCACCATTCAGTGCATGGGATGGTGGGTATCCTCCATGATGTGTGTGCGTGAATCACACCATCCATTTGACAGTGGACCCCACCTATGATGTACATATCCAAGCCATCCGTACATGGGGCCCACATTATTTATGTGTGAGATCCAACCGTCCATCCGCTATACGTAGCAGCTCTTGTCTCACACAGCAAGTTCTGTGCGTCCGATCATAAGGTATGTGTCGTACCATACTGTCCATCCATCTAGCTATCCAGATGGTGGAACCCACATGATGTATTTGTTTCATCCACACTATCCAAACCATCTAGACAGTGCTGGACCAGATTGGACGGTGCCATGTGGGCCACACCGTGATGTATTTGTTTCATCCACACCATCCAGATGATCTGGACGGTGCTGAACCGTTTGGACGGTGCTGTCCTGCCCCACCTTGATGTATGTATTTTATACACACCGTTCATCCTTTTTGCTGGTGAGCCACATCTGAGGACCCCACCCTAATGTATCTGTTGTATCTGACCGTCCAGAACGCTGGACGGTGAGATCCACCTTGGTAGAGTGTGTGTGATCCACACCGTTAAATCATGGGACCACCATGATATATGGTTCATCCAGGCCATCCGTCAATAAGGTCTAGGGCATGGACGTTATAATAATAATAATAATAATAATAATAATAATATTATTATTATTATTATTATTTTTATTATTATTATTATTATTATGGTGGGCCCCACGTGGGACCCACCTGTTGTAATAGATGATTGGTTGGTGTATCTAACATCAGCTATATAGTTGCTGTTAGCCAGCCCTGTGGGCCCCTCGTGATGTATATGTTGTATCCCAGTAGTCCATCATCTGGACGGTCGGCCCTTGCACCGTGGCTGCTATACTGTTGTGAGGTCAGCAAGTTTTGTGGGTCTCACTTACAGTATGTGTCATCCACACCATCCAACCATTTGAGAGATCGTGCTATGGCATGAGAAAAAGAATGAGGTAGATCTAAAGTTCTAACGGACCCCACCATTGAAAATAAGTGGGGACAATGACATCCACCGTTCAAACTTCTAAGGGCCATAGTAGTTCCCAATCAAGCTAATATTTTGTTCTCACTTCATCTATATCGGTGTTAACTGATGAATAGGTTGGACCTCGAAAATACGTAGCAGTGGGTCTTATAAATATTTCAACAGTGGGTGTGGCTACTCCCACGGTTTTCTGTAGTGGGCACTGTGAGATTTTATCGGTGGGAAAATCATTATCTCCATTACTATTCATGGTATGGTCCGGATGATCCTTTAATATGATTCATTTTTGGGAATGTTTGAGGGCCAAATATATGGCCCATGTGAGAGGCCCATAGTGATGTGTGTTAGGCCCATGTGAGCGGCCCATAGTGATGTGTATTAAGCCTGTGTGAGCGGCCCATAGTGATGTGTATGAGGCCCGTGTGAGCGGCCCATAGTGATGTGTATTAGGCCCGATGTGTTGTATATGAGGCCCATATGATGAAGCCCAATGTGATGTATAAGGCCCATGTGATGCAGCCCACTTGATGTATGAGACCCTTGTGTAAGGCTATTTGAGATTGCATGTCGCCAATTGTGATTGTATGTGGCCCATTGTGATTGTATGGGACCCATTGTGATGTAATTGTGGCCATTGATGAGGCCCGATGTGATGTATTTATGGCCCAGTGTGATGTATATTAGGCCCTTGTATGAGGCCATGGGCCCACTATATGTTTGTGTAACGCCCTGAAAATCGGGGGTCAAGCATAAACTCAACTCCCGAGTTGTGTTAGTGCATTAAAGATGAATGGGATTAAGCCAAAACAGTATATCATACTCCAGAGAGTTAAATTACGCCAGCGGAAGACTATGATAGATATATAACATATATAAACTGTTGTATGTCTCCAGAGTGTGAACATGTTACCAAGTTAAATATATCCATGTATACTAAAAAAATTGTAACGCCCTGAAAATCGGGGGTCGAGCATAAACTCAACTCCCGAGTTCCAACGCATCACTTATGCAACAAAATGAATGATGATTGAATGTGATCGGTATTAGTGCAATGAACATGAGTGAGATTAAGCCAAAACAGCATATCATACTCCAGAGACAGTTAAATTTGCAAGCGGAAGACTGTGATAGATAGATAAAATATATAAATTGTGGTGGGTCTCCAGAGTGTGATAAAATTACCAGGTTAAATAATTGCAAGTATGATTTTAAATTATACTAAGTTGTGTAGTGTGATCTAGTCAACATCCCTGTAGCCCCGACAATCAATGGCACGACTCTCACGAAGCCGCCGAAAACAAAGATATACGAGGAAAGCATTCTCATCGTCATAGAAGTCCGGCTCCGCCTCAGAAGTAGCGTCGCCATCTGCAATCAGACAAAGTCTGGTGGGTGTTCGAACACCGTCCCCGTATCGTGGGAGTGAGTGATCAACTCGGTGGAACAATAAAGCATAGGTTAACATGTTATCAATTTAGTCAAGCAGTAATGATAAAGCAGTACAATCAAACAATTTTAACTACTCTTATTTAATGCAAGTATGAAATGACATGATGTATGCCTTTGCCAAACCACCCTCATGCGACATCATCTTACGTTCGCGAATGCGTCCATCCCTCAGTGCTCCACATCTACCAGGCACATGCAGTGCGATGATGAGCATGATTACCGAGTAATTATTAGTTCATTTCAAACAACAGTATTGGAAAACTAAGGTACGTACCTCCCTTGTATCATTCCCAAACATGATCCATTCTAAGGTCGTTAGTCCTAGTTAATCTCATACGATATTATGGTTTGAGAGGCGTAGCGAAGGCATCACAAAGGGCTCCTCACCGTCGGACGGATACGAGATCTCACCGTATGCGGCTCAATTGTCGACCGTCGGATCGAGTACGGTCTCACCGTACTTGCTCAATCACTAGCCGTCGGCTCGAATACGGTCTCACCGTACTCGGCTCAACTCATACTCTAGTTCTTTGTGAAAGACTCATCGCCAATCACGGACCTTGGAGTATACTCGAAGATACTACGGAGGACTCGTCGCCGTCAAGACAAGTACAGGTCTCACCGTACTCGGCTCTCGCCGTAAGTATCGACAGCTCGAATACAGTGTCTCATACCACCGTATTCGGCTCACGAGTTTGGGTTACTCAATGGTCACTACGGGGAGGCACATGGCCCCAGCATAGGCCGACAGCTCGGCCACGGTGTCCCATACCACCATGTCCGGCTCATGAGTCTTAGCGGATCGAGGTACCATGGTTAACAGGATTGCCACTGGTAAGTTTGGTACCCTAGGTTCAAACAGTAATGACTAGACATAGTGAACACATATTCGACATATCGGGTTAATTGACGAGCCTGACTAGCTCGAGCGCACAACAAGTTGGGCGATGTGAAGCGCAAGAGCACTCCATATGGCCAACCACTATCGCCAACCGAAGTACGACTCGGGTTCGTCAGACACATCCATTGTGGCGACATGAATCTCAGCCACAATCTAAAGTCTGGTACCGAATGTTTGGACTATAGACATAGTCCCAAACTCAAACAGTTCTCATCAATAGCATGTGGAGTTAAGCATGATAAACAAAGTAACACAAACATGCTAGGAGGCATGTCATAAAGTATGTTATAAAGCATGATATAAAGCATGATATAAAGCATGTTATAAAGCATGTAATAGAGCACTATACAGATAGGGATACAAATACATATACATCATATGTGAGTGATTGTAGTAAACAACCACATGGAGGAAATCCTACATGTCTCTAAGGTAGTCGAGAATTCCATCTCAGCACCGACCTACGGTGTAAACATCCAAACATTCACTCTCACAAGCATTTACACAAACACTTGGAGTATGCTATTTCAACATACATGACGTATATTAGTAAAACATGTATTAGGGCTATTCTTTCGCTAAGCTAGCATTTTATCCGCGTATATCGTAATCATACAGCAAATAATCATGACAATTGCATTTCCAAAATTTACACGTATACGATATTTCTAGAATACACAATTTCATCATACGTAGTATTTATAAGCGAACATGTATTACGGCGATTCTTTTCGCTAAGAAATTAATTTATACGCACATAATATATTTATACAACAATTAATCACGACAAACACATCGCTAAAATATACACGTATACGGTACTTCTTACAATACCGTATTTCTACATACATGGTGTATATTAGTAAACATGTATTTAGGCGAACCCTTTTGCCAAATGAGTATTTTATCCATACATCATATATCCATACGACAAATAAACATGTCAAATACATTTTCATAAAAAATACGTATACGGTATTTTATACGAATACCTAGAGTATGTGAAATTCCAAATTCTACAATTTTAATCGAAACAGAAAATGGAAAGCACTTTGTACATGTGCAATTGCATGCAGATCATGAATCTACCATTATCTGACATTGAAAATGTTGAAAACCACAACCTATACACCTAAAGTCCTCACCTTTTGTCGTAGAATCGTAACGAAGTCGATAGGTTCGCTAAGCTTCCGTATACGGGAGTTTGGCAACCTAGAGAACGAAACAGGTTAGCTATTTCATAACCTACAACCTATACAACCCTAAAATAGGTTAGGGTTAGGGTTTCTTACCTAGAACGACGCTTTAGAATCGCCGGAAAGCGATAAGAATCAAAGCGGTGGAGCCCGAATAGCGGCAGAGTGGAATGAAAGCAGGGAGTTCCTCCCACATCTCCCACACTTTCTCTCTCTTTTCTCTCTCTCAAATCCAAATTCGTATGGCTGAAATGGGAGAGGGTTTAAGGTCCTTATATAGTCTAAAACTTCACCAAAATAGACTTCTAGACAAGGTTCACCTAGGTTATAACCAAAGCAGAACTTTTTCAGCTCAACGAAGGACTTCTGGCGGGCCTCCTTGAGCCAAAGGTCGGACTTAAGCTCACCGACACCGGATCTACGTTCTATTAAGTTTTCGTTTCAGTCGGATTTACAGATCACGCGTGGCGGACCAGTTTCAGTTCAACGGTCAGTGGATCTCGATCGGAGATTCCGAGTACATGTAAATGTTTATGAAATTTTTCCTGATCCGAGGGTGTAATTTGGTCGATTCTGACAGTCTGTTGCTTAAAACGCGATCTCACAAGCGACAAGTCTCAGATTACTATTCAAGATATTTATTTTTAAAGAAAACAAGTGTTTTCACACTCTCTCGCTCCGGACTCAAGCGAACAGCCGTGGGACACTATCTGGATTTGATTTCCGAGATGGTTGTCAAGCCCAGCGAGGCGGTCCTAATTCCTTAACTTCGTATTATTCGGACTCCCGACGTGCGGTCCAGATCCGATACGGAGTTTCGAGATGCTCCCGAGAGCAGCCGGGTAATGAGATTGATCCTAGATTTCAGGGTAACCTAGCGTCAATGATTTTACAAGTTTTGGGTCTTGCAGATCGTATTTAAAGCGATTCAAATGGATTTCGTAGCTAATCTAGTTTAGCACTTAGTTAACTTTGTCAAATTTCTAAAGGATTTAATCCTAAGTGATTTCCGTCTGAGGTAGTATTTAGTCCTTTGCAGTTTGTATCTAAAGTGATCCAAGTTATACTACTTAGCTAGTTTAAGATAGTGTCTAGGGCAAAAGTGCTTTGAAAAATTGAAAGAACAAGGTAGTGAAGGGTGAGATTTGTGAAGGAAATGGGTTAAGGAGCGATTTTAGACTGTGGGATTCAGTTCTGATAAGTTAATAAAGTGTTAGGATCGACCCATTGCCTAAGGACATCTAATTCCAGGTTGGCAAAAATCCAGGGTGTTACAAAAATGGACAAATTGAATACATAAGGGTGTTCTAAAAGAGCAAACTAAAGTGTAATGGTATCTAATTAGTAACCCTGTAACCTTGTCGATCAGAAGATGGTCTACATAGACCCGCTTGATAGCTGCATAAAGGAGAAACCCTCCTCATCATCATAAAGACCAGCTCCGCTTCGCAAGCATCGCCATCATCTGAAACTCAAACATGGTCTGGTTGGTGTGTACACACCGTCCCATAACGTGGGAGTGAGTGATCAACTCAGTAGAACAATAAAGCAAAGGTTAGCATATTATCAATTCAATCAAGCAGTAATGATAAAGCAGTAAATCACACATCCCTAAGTACTCTTGTTAATGCAAGAATGGTATGAATGTATGATGCATGCCCTCGCCTACGCTCCCTCAGTGACTTCATCTCACGTTCACACATGAACAACACTGCCTCAGTGCTTGACCTGTTACGCCAGAATGCACGCGTAATACGGTGCATGCATATGACTACCAAGTTCTTATTAGTCTTTTTCATAGAGCAGGGTTGGAAACTAAGGTACCTCCCTTATATCAATACCCAAACAATGATCCATTCTAAGGTCGTTAGTCCTAGTAAATCTCATACGATATTGCGGTTCTAGGTCGCTGCAAAGGGCTCGTCGCCAAATCAATACAGGCCTAGTTCATACTCTGATTACTACGGAAAGGCTCGTCACCTCAACGCAGGTTCAGTATATGTTCGAGGTCATTATAAAGGGCACATCTAGGGCTGTCAGGGCTATTGCACGGAATTGTTACACCACTCCCCCATCACCCATTACGGCTTCGTCACCAAAACAGTGTAAGCCGACAGCTCAAATACAGTGTCTCATACCATCGATTTGGCTCATGAGTCTGGGTTGCTCATTGGTCACTACAGGTGGGCTCGTCACCCAGACGTAGGCCGACAGCTCGACCACAGTGTCCCATACCACCATGTCCGGCTCATGAGTCTTAGCGGATCGAGGTACCTGTCACGCCCCAAACCCGGAGATCGGATTCACTGGAATCCCGATCGCCGAATCCGATGCCGACAGCCTCCGTAGTACCCCATTTTCGGCTCCTAGCGTCCATACGCCAGATTCCGATCCTGGGACCCTACGAGGAGGATTTTTTTTTTCCAATGTACATTTAACTCATAATAAGCATAACCACAAGAATACCCAAATCACAAAGGCAACATCATCATCGCATATCCACTAATATAATCATTTAAGTACAATGCTGAAAAGGAAATACATAAATCGAAAAGCAAGCTCCAGGAGACCGCTGCACGCTTCAAGCTCAACACTGCTGCAACCTAACATCACCTGCACGCATCTATCGTGCATAAGCTTATAGAAAGCTTAGAGGGTGGTGTAAGTGTGTGCACAAGGTAAGTGTCAAGTAAGCAATATCAGAGTAATCAGTGTGATCAGAGTAAGCGGAAATACTGGCAGTCCGTGAGTCATACAATGTCAGGGTATGCAATGCAATTCAGCTATACAAATGAGGAGTTAAAGAAAGCCAAATATCAGATGTTGAGGATACAATGTCATAAATCATACAATATCGAAATAAGTGGAAATATACTGATAAGTCTATGAGTATCATCAGCCGTACCAAGGCTATGCGATATAAGACATGAGTACTAACGGCTATATCAATGCAGAAACATGGCAACCCAAAATACTAAGTACTGCGGACGCAATGTAATATGCGGTGCGAATGAAATGACCATGCTGGAGTGAAGTCGGGATGATAGTACGTAGTATCGCAGGCTATGGGGTCCATCACAAGAGACTTCTATCCAAACCAGTCCCATACCTAAATTTGGATAGTCAGACTCAATGTGTTAAACTCCTGATCTCAGGTTAGTCGCGCGCCCAACCGAAATCTTGGCCAAGCGTAGGTACACAATAATTAGTTGCGCACCACCAGCCCGAGTGGATAGTGAATGAAATGAATGCATGAGCATACAACTCCTACTCAATAACTCCACATATCAGTACGGTTCCTCTCTGGGATCATCACCGGGTCTATTACACTCCAAACCGTATTGCCGCCCCATCGCGCGCAACAAGGTGGGTGGAAGAGACCTCACTATCCGCCTCGCCAATATCGGGCCCACTCGTCGATAGCGGACCCATTCCTCGAGTGGTCAAACTCGACCCTAGCATTGCCCCCTCCTCTCGGGCGGTAAGGCGCACCCCTTCCAACCGACCACGACACAGTGGGAGACGCGGCCTAACGGTATGCGGCCCCCATGCGCTCATGTATCCACTCGGTCTAGACGTTGGAGTAACCTCTGGAACCAAGAGGGTTTAGGGACTTTCACCCAGGGACATCTATAACACCCCATATAGAACAGATTTCCGGTGTCCCATCTGGCCATCCACGATATGCCTGTGGAGGCCACGGCCCGATGTCGCTAGGGCGTACAGTGATCACGACACAATGCAAGATGCATGAGTCATGCAATCCAGTCATGCATCAATTCTCACGCATACCGTGCGCTCTTGTGAGATAACCTCCGCCTATCAGGGAGTCTCATAACAATATACTCAATGACATATGCAATAATCAACCACATCTCATAACAAACATGCAGATGATGCGTATGGGCATGTATCATGATGCTATCCTGTCACATACTCATAATCGGTATCAATAACTAGCATCAACAACCGGCCTCGACAATGTGGACATTTAACCAACATTGCCCCCAAGGAATGGCCCTCATAGAGCCAAACATATAATGGGCTCGCGACGTCACACAACACCCTAAAATACAACACAATGGGCCTTACTCAATGCCACATATATACAATAGGTTGGCCCTGCTCTTGGGCCTAATACATATAACAATGGCCTTGCCCATAGGCCATGAACACATCACAATGGGCCTTACCCATGGGCCATGAATACATCACAATGGGCCTTGCCCATGGGTCCCAAATACATGACATGCGGGCCCTACACATGGGTCTTGAATACATCAAATGGGCCATGCATCATAGGCCTAATACGTATCACAATGGGCCTCAACTACGAGTCGCATGTATTCACATAGGTCTCGACAATCGGCCTTGGCAATTGAACTCGGCCTCGACAATCGGAGTCGGTCAATAATCGGAATCGGCAAATCGGTCACGTCAATCAAAATTGGCAATCGGCCACGACAATCGGAATCGGAATCGGCAAATCAGTCACATCAATCAGAATTAGCAATCGGTCATGATAATCAAAATCGATAAATCGGTCACGTTAATCAGAATCAGTAATCGGTCATGATAATCGAAATCGGCAGTCGGTCACGACAATCGGGACCGATCGATAATCAAAATCGATAAATCGGTCACATTAATCAGAATCAGTAATCGGTCATGATAATCGAAATCGATTGATAATCAGAATCAGCAAATCGGTCACAACCATCGGGATAGATCAATAATCAGAATTAGCAAATCGGTCACGTCGATCGAAGTCGGCAATCGGTCACGATAATTGGAATCGATCGATAATCAGAATCGGCAAATCGGTCATAACCATCGGGATAGATCAATAATCAGAATCGCAAATCGATCACGTCGATCGAAGTCGGCAATCGGTCACGACAATCGGAATCGATCGATAATCAGAATCGGCAAATCGGTTACAACCATTGGGATAGATCAATAATCAGAATCGGCAAATCGATCACGTCGATCGAAGTCGGCAATCGGTCACGATAATTGGAATCGATCGATAATCAGAATCGGCAAATCGGTCACAACCATCGGGATAGATCAATAATCAGAATCGGCAAATCGGTCATGGCGATCGAAGTCGGCAATAGGTCACGACAATCGAAATCGATCAATAATCAGAATCAATAATCAGTCACAACCATCGGGATAGATCAATAATCGAAATTAAGAATCGTCACGTCGATCAAAGTCACAATCGTCACGACAATTAGAATCGATCGATAATGTAATCCAGCAAATCAGTCACAACCATCGGGATAGATCAATAATCAGAATCGGTAAGTCGGTCACGTTAATCGAAATCGGTAATCGGTAAAGGTAATCAGAATCAGCAAATCGGTCACGATAATCGCACCGATCGATAGTCGGAATCGGTAAATCAGTCACGTCAATCGAAATCGGCAATCGGTCAAGGCAATCAGAATCGATCGATAATCAGAATAGGCAAATCGGTCACGTCAATTGGAATCAGTAATCGGTCAAGGTAATCAAAATTAGCAAATTGGTCACGACAATCGCACCGATCGATAGTCAGAATCGGCAAATTGGTCACGTTAATCGAAATTGACAATCGACCACGACAATCGGAATCGGCAATAGGTCATGACAATCGAAATCAATAGGAATGGACCTGATAAAGTCTAGTGAAAGGTCATAATGAGGACATCTAACTATCATTGCCCATCAATGTGGACATCTAACCAACATTGCTCCCAAGGAGTGGCCCACATAGGGCCGAACATACAGTGGGCCCACGACCTCATACAAGGGTCTAATATACATCACAAGGGGCCGAATACACAGGCCTAATATACATCACCATGGGCCACGACTCATGGTCCTCAATTTACATTAAGTGGATTGCATTAATGGGTCTCATATACACGATAGGTAGGCCCTGCACATGGGCCTCAAACATACAGCATGCGGGCCCTACACATGGGCCTCATATACAAGGCAAGTGGGCCCTGTCACATGGGACGAAATATAAACAGGTGGGCCCCATGCATGGGCCAAAAATACATTATATGGGCCTCCTAGATATGCCGCACCAATAGGCCTCAAATGGGCTTGGACCATACTAAAAATCATTTCAATAGTTGTAGGTGTAACATGTGTATCACTGTACTCTATCATTCCATGGGGCACATGGCCTACTAATGATGATCGGCACTTTGTCCAAACATTTTCCATGTAAATCAGCACCATCCTGGTGTTGGACGGTGCGATAAGGCACATACATCAAGAGTCGGTCCCACCCATGGACCGGACGGCGGTGAAGCGCAACCATACAACAGTGGGTCCCACATCCCTGGACATTTGGACGGAGTGGATATAAAACATGTACATCACGGTGGCCCCACATGACACCGTCCATCAATGGACCCGTCCATCAATGGACGGTGCTGAAAACAGCATGGATAAAACACATATATCGTGTGTGGGTCCCACTAATCAGGATCGAAGGCATAGGATGAAACATATACATCACATGAGCTCCACAGCCCTTGCTGACCCACAACAGCAGTCAATCAGCTGTGTGCGGTTCATGTAAATGAATGGTTGGAACGTAATACATACATAAGGTGAGGTCCATGTTTGGACGGTGTATGTATGACCCATACACCAAAGGGATCCCACCATCCTGACATATGGACGGTGGATAAAGGTATGCATCAGGGTGAGGTGGTTCCCACACATACACATACACGTGTGTGTATATATACATATATATAAAATGTAATATAATATAATATAATATTATAATATATTATATAAAAGGGTGAAGTCCAACGTGGATACAATATATACGTCATACAGGTCACCAGCATCCAGATGGTGGACGGTGCTGATCATTTGAAGTAGGTCCCACCGTCCATGCAGCTGGACGGCGTGAATATAAACACATTAAATCCAGGTGGGTCCCACCTGCCCACACGTGTGGGATGTGCCCAGACCGACCTTAAGACAGATGGTGACGTGGATAAAACCACATGCATCAATGGTGTGTACCACCGTCCAGTGTTGCTGGACAGGGGATACAACACATACTTTAGGTGGGTCGCACGCACGGATATCTTGGGCATGTGCATCATAGGTGGGGTCCACTGCCGCGTTTGGACAGATGAACGGTGAGAACACATCCATCCAGGTGGGTCCACACATCCATGCCATCAATATTAGTATATTATAATATTATATTTCTTCCTTGTTTTGTTTTTTTTTTTTTTTTTTTTTAAAAAAAAATTATTTTAAAACCAGCATCCATACAGCAGCTATTGCAGTTGGGGACGTAAGGATGGGCATACGAGTTTTGCCACCGTCCAGACCACATCGTCTGAACGGACTGGATCAACCACGTACATTAAGTGGGTCCACGTGGTGGCCCACCAATCAAGCTAATAAAGGTGTTTTCCCTTCATCCAGGGTCCGATCAAGGATGGGCGACAAGTGCGACAAGTGGCTTTGGTGCGGCGTGGCTCTTGGTGGATGGCACAGATGTGAAACATACATTAAGGTGGGCCATAAAAATTTTAAAAAAAAAAACTAGAGAGAGAGAGAGAAGCACCCACCTTTGATCTCCTTGGACTTCTTCTTTCCTCAACGCATCCCAAAGCTCCAAGGAACGTGATCTAACGGTGGAGATGAGGCTTTGATGGTGGAGATGGGAGGTAGGAAGGTGGGCCACATAAGCTCTCTCCCATGGAAGTTTGGACGTGGGTTGCTTGGAGAATGAGGGAGAGAGAGATGAGAGAGAGAGTGGTTGTAAGAGAGAGAGGGATGGGTGAGTGATGGGGTGATGGGCAAAGTGAGTGATGGGTGTACTTTGTGTAAAAGAGTGTTGACTTTAGGGGTTGTTGGGGATGGGATGATGTGTATTTGACATGAGGTGTGATTGATGGGATTGATGGGATATGATTTGAAATCTTTCTTGGATTTGCAAAATGCGCAGTGTTTTTCCTCGAACTGAATACTGGCCCACATCTCCTGGCCCGGGTATCGTCTCGGTGCGTAAGACACGGCGTTGGAACCACGGTGACGGCGCGGTCGCTAGGGTATAAGTCACGGGTCGAGTCGACTCTAGAATACGGGATACGACTCAGGGTCGCGTGCAACAACCGGTAATAGATTGGGGTCGCCGAAATTTGACCAGGAAGACTGCGGAAGCCTATGGAACGGTACGGTCTAGGATACGGGTCTTACAGTACCAAGGTAACGGGGTTTCCACTGGTGAGTTTGGTACCTTAGGTTCAAGCAATAGCGTCCAAACATGGTGAACATACATAGGGTCAATTGGATTACTTGACGAGCTCGACTAGCACGAGCGCACATCGAGTTGATCGACATGAAGTGCGCAATCACTCCGTGTGGCCTAACCACTGTCGATAACCGAAGTACGGCTCAGATTCGTCGAACACATCCTGTGTGGCGAAACAACATCATCCACTAATCTGGGATCGGTTACCGATTGCCTGGACTACACAATAGCCCCAATCACATTTAATTACAACAGGATATCCTAAAAGATAGTTAAAACAATTATGAATCAAGATTTTAAATCATACAATCAAAGGTCCGATATTGTCTGCTTTAGGGCTGCTAGGGCTGTTGCACGGAATCGTTACACCACTCCCCCATCACCCATCACGGCTTTGTTGGAATACAACTTAAACATGGATTTATACATATGCATTACATAGATAAACAAACACTATAATATACGGTACATGGAGGAAAGCATACACATAGTTAAAGGAGTTGAGAATCATATCTCAACACCCAATTAGAGAGGAATTTATAAGCACTTACTCATACAGACATTTTTACATACACTTAGTCTGCACATAACATCATACATGGTATGTAGTAGTTAGAATACATATTAGGGCAAGTTCTTTCGTCAAAGGATTTCCACCTATACAATAATCACCTATCCACGATGGTTAGTCGTAATGCATAGTTTATACCCACTTAGACATTTTCATAAAAACTTAGGCTACAACTTGTACATACATGACGTATGTTAATATAACAGGTCTTAGGCTCATCCGTTCACCCAGAAGTTGATACACATGCATCTAGCATACATGGACAGCAATTAATCATGGCAAGCACAAATCCGTATTTCATACATATACGGTATTTTCTACAAATATGAGGAATACAGTATATTCAACATAGTTAACATATATTTGAAAAACGAAACGGACAACACTTTGTACATATGTAATAGCATCTACGTCAGTCACCGGCAAGATGACAACCTATAACATGAACTAGGTTAGCTATTTCATCATTTCAACTATTGGAAACCCTATAACATCCTAGGGGTTGAATTTCTTACCTAAGAACGGGATCGGTATCACCGGTAGAGTGGTACGGAAGAGCTGATTCAGCCCGTGGAATGATGGGATTGAATCTCAGGGATGAACTCCAACTCTCTCTCTCTCTCTTTCCTTCTCTTTCCTCTCTTCTCTCTCCTAGGGTTTTCCAAATTCGTATGGGATGAGAGAGTGACGGCTTGAGGCTCTTATATAGGCCCAAAACTGATGGGAATAGCCCCAGGGCCAAGGTATACTTAGGTTATGTCCAAAGAGCGTCTGTTTCAGCTCAACGGAGCATTTTCGGAGCCCCCCTTGAGACAAAGGTCGGACTTAAGCTCCCTGACCATGGATCTAGGTCAAGTTAAGTTTTCATTCTAATCGGGTTTCCAAATCACATGTGGCGAACCAGTTTCAGTACAACGGTCACTGAAACTCGATCAGGGGCACAAGTACACATCATGTGTATGAAATTTCTCCTGATCCGAGGGTGTATTTGGGTCAGATTCTAATGTCTGATTACTTATATCAGGCCCGCAAGCGACAAGTCTCAGATACTTAAATTAGATTTAATTTCTAAAGAAAACTACATTTTCTCACATACTTCACTCCGGGCTCAAGCGAATAGCCCCGAGACACTATCTGGATTTGATTTCCGAGATAGTTGTCAAGCTCAGCAAGGCGATCCTAATTATATAATTTCATAGTAATTGAACTTTTGACGTGCAGTCCAGATCTGATATGGAGTTTCAATGTACTCCCGAGAGCAACTGGGTAATGAGATTGATCCTAGATTTCAGGGTAACCTAGCGTCGATGATTCTATAAGTTTTGGGTCTTACAGATCGTATTTAAAGTGATTCAAATAGATTTCACAGCTAATCTAGTTTAGCACTTAGTTAAACTTGTCTAATTTCTAAAGGATTTGAGGTTTGAGAGGTTCAAAAGGGGTTAGGATCTACCCCTTGCCTAAGGACATCTAACTTCAGGTTGGCAAAAAATCTGGGGCGTTCAGTTTGGCTCTATGTGGGCCACTCCTTGGGAGCAATGATTGATTGAATGTCTATATTGATGGACAATGATGGTTAAATATCCTCATTGTGACCTTCCCTTAAGACCTTTGATAAGCTGATTATCGATACCGGTTATTGATATCGATTATGAGTATGTGACAGCATAGCATCATGATACATGCCCATACGCTCATCTGCATGCTTGTTATGAGATATGGTTGGTCATTGCCTATGCCAAAAGGTTGATTGTTTATGGGACTCCCTGATAAGCGGAGTTGCCCCACATGAGTGTATGGTATGCATAGATTGATGCATGATTGGACTATGTTGAAAGTGCACCTGCTAGAGCCCTGGTTTGTCAAGTTACGTGAATGGTAAGTCAGACTGGCTACAGAACTTGATAAGAAGATTATTTCAAGCGTCTGCCTCAACCGAATGTGTGGAAGCTTGCAATAGGTAAATCATAGCCTCACATCCCATGTCCCAAAACACCAGGTGATTAAAACCCTTAAAACAAGATAGACATCTTAGGGTTTTTGAGGTGAGAAAACATTTTCAAAATAGGAAAATCTCTATCTTTCTCGCCTTGTCGATCTTATTGAAACACCCTCGATATGATCAACCTGTTTTGTTGATGTCCTCGATACCTTAACTATATTATCGATGAGAGGACCAAAAGTGTCCAACAACTAAATATTCATCTGGATGGATTTATCGATGTATCGATACACATCGATATCATCGATATAAGTACAAATGTCCAGCAACTTCATAACATATCTAGACGAATTATCGATGTATCGATACACCTATCGATATCATCGATATTCAAATCTTGAGTCCATCGAGAGTGGCTCGATAAGATCGACAGACAGTTTTTCGGCGCCCCTGTTTTTTAAAGAAAATCTCAAAAGTCTTCGATAGCATCAATGCTCTTCCGATATGATCTGAATTCAAATATCAATAACATCGGAAGTCCATTGATGATATCAATCATGGGCGCGCATATCTTACAGCAGATATTTTAGGTTATTCTTAACTATGATCTAGGGCCCTTTGATAGAATCGATATTCAAATATCGATGATATCGACACCAGATCGATTGCATCGAACAAAGCCATAAATTGTCCAGCAAGCTCAAGATAAATCAGCTAAATTTATCGATGCCTTGACTCTGATCTCGATATCATTGACATTCAAATTCCGATGATCTCGATGGTTCCCCGATCAATCTTGAAATCCTGAAATATTTCAAAGTCAAGTCTCTCTCATTTTTCAAATGCCGATGGATCGATCCTGTCCTCGATGGAATCGGAGTTCGAAATCTGATAACATCGACCGTGGTCTTGATTCATCTAGCAATTGGCAAGAAGTTTCAAAAGTGTATGACATCGAGTCCGAGTCATCGAGCAGACCATCGATGCTATTGAGAGTATACGCTCGATGATATCGAACCTACTCGATGATATCGAACTCTATCATAAATGTGACCGTTTTATATCCGTTGGAGCTTTTTGCCTATATATACAGGACTTGTCTTTTGTTGCTGTGAGAGAGAAAAGAGAGAGCTTTTGTGTTTCAACTCATATCATATATCTAAAGCCCTTTCTCTCGAGGGAGTTCATCCTCCAATCTACCCTCATCATTGATATTCAATTGAGTGGATTGGGGAATGAACTTTCGCATTCAAGGATCCTTCAGCTACTACCTTAATAGCAAATCATTAAGTTGGAATGCCTTGAATGCATAAGATTGAAACTACTCTACCTTCCTTATAGGAAAACCTTTAGAGAGTAGGATTCCATCTTAACCTTGACCCAACCCTAAGCCTAGTCTTGGTATATCTTTTGAGTTGCAGATCAAGGAAGCAGAAGACTCTTCGTCAACAAGGAGGAGGAGATCTTCGACGTTGTGCTTAACGAGACTCATCAACTTATCTGTAAGTATCTAGAGTCTAAGAGGACACTTGTGATCATTCCTTTCTAGGATTGGGTCTTAAGTGGTTCTCACCCTTTGAAGTCTTCAAGGAGGCCTCCGGTGGGAGTGTACGTGGTGGGTGCATTGTGTAAACCCTTACTCTGTGGAAAGCATAAACATCTGGTTAGGAGTGAACCAGTAAAACTCCTGGGTGCGTTGTGTGGACCCTTGCTCTATGGAGAGCATAAACATCCGGTTAGGAGTGAACCAGTAAAACTCCAGGGTTAAAGGTGAATAAAGTAGAAACCTCCATGTAAAGGTTGAAGGTGAACCTGATTTAAAACCTTAGGTTTGAGGTGAACCCTGGGAAACCTCTTTAGTGAAGTCTGGTATACTCAAGGGTTGAGTGTGGCAGCCGAGAGTGGAGTAGACTTATCGTTGAACCACTATAAATGACTGTGTTTGTGATTGCTTTTCTATATGTGTGATTCATGACAATACATTCATATTCATATATCTGATCACATCTCACACACATACATAGTCACATCTAACATAGACTAAGTTGCATATTACTATATCTTGATTAGTTTGTGATTGGATCCTCTACCTGGCTTGGAAGCTAGTAGAGTTACATTTGAGTAATCCTGAAAATTGCATACATTATAGGATTAGAGTGTTAGGATTTTTAATATAACTCTTAAATCTTTAAAAAGTCCTATTCACCCCCCTCTAGGAGATATTGGCATATTCCGACTTCAACTCAAGCGGTCTTCACCGCTATTTCATATGTAACTCATGCATCCTGCATTGTGTGATTATGATTACTGTACACCTTAGTAACATTAGGGTCGTAGCTTCCATAGACATATCGTGGATGGCCAGATGAGACACTGAAAATCTGTTCTACATGGGGTGCTATAGATATCCTTGGGTGAAAGTCCCAGAACCCTCTTGGTTCCAGAGGTTACTCCAATGTCTAGACTGAGTAGATGTATGAGTGCATGACGGTTGGATACTGTTAGGCCGTGTCTCCCACTGGGTCATGGTCGGTTGGAAGGGGGTGCGGCCTTACCTGCCCTAGAGGAGGGGGCAAAGCTAGGTTGAGTTTGACCAGCTCAAGGAATGGATCCGCTATCGACGAGTCGGGCTCGATATTAGCAGGCGGAGAGTGAGGTCTCTTCCACTCACTTTGTTGCGCGTAATGGGGTGGCAATCTGGTTTGGAGTGTACTAGACCCCAGTGGTTTCCTAGAGAGAAACCATACTGATATGTGGACTTATTGAGTAGGAGTTTCATACTCATTCATTCATTCATTCACTATCCACTTGGGCTGGTGGTGTACAACCAATTGTTGTGTACCTTCGTAATGGCTAGGATTTCAAATAGGCGTGGGACTAACCCGAGATTAGGAGTCTACTACATTGAGTCTGGCTATCCAAATTTAGGTATGGGACTAGTTCGGATAGAAGTCCCTTGTGATGGACCCCATAACCTGTGATAATACGTACTGTCATCCTGACTTCACTCCAACTTGGTCATTCCATTCGCACCACATATTGCATTGCATCTGCAGCATTTAGCATTTTGGGTTGTCATATTTCTGCATTGATATGGACATTAGCATTCATGCCTTGCATTGCATAGCCTTGGTACGACTGATGGCATTCATGGACTTACCAGTATATTTCTGCTTACTCTGATATTGTATGATTCATAATCTGGTTAGTATTTTCGCTTATTCCAATATTGTACGATTTATGGCATTATATTGCTTACTTGACACTTACCTTGTGCACACACTTTTACTACCCTCTAAGCTTTCTATATGCTTATGCATATTAGATGTGTGCAAGTGGCGTTAGGTCGCAGCAACGTTGAGCTTAGAGCATGCAGCAGACTTTTGGAACTTTGATTTTTGACATATGTATTTCCCTTTCAGCACTGTATTCAACTATTTATATTAGTGGATATGTGATGATGTTGTTGCCTTTGTGATTTGGCTAAACTTGTGGTTATGTTTATTACGAGTTAAATGTATATTAGAAAATCCTCCTTGTAGGATTTCAAGATCGAATCTGGCGTATGGATGCTGGGAGCCGAGAATGGGGTACTACAGAGGTTGTCGGCACTGGATTCCGCGTTTGGAAATTTTGTGAGCCCGATTTTCGAGTTTGGTGCGTGACATATCACCTCTTTAAAGACGTTCTTAATGTAGCTAGTAGAACCACTTCGCTTGAAGTTAAATGTTCAATGTCTAGTAACACAAACAAGGGTTCTAGGTTCTATATTGATTTTAAATTAATTCAAACTTCAGGCTACTTATTTGAATCCCTTAGATCTCAAAATAGGAGTGATTACTCTCTTTAAAACATATGATTCATGAAAAGAGATCAAGGAATTAAAAATAAAAACTATATAAACAAATTATTAAAATACCATGCAATAGCTTGATGATAGTGGGGACTTCTCTCTCTCTCTCTCTCTCTCTCTCTAAGTGAAGGGTTTTCTTAGCTTGGACGATTAATTTCAGAATGAGAGAAGGTCTCTATTTATAGGCTGAATGTTGTTGCTTCGACTCGTCTAAGGTCTCCTTCGACTCTTCTAAGATCTAACTAAATTTCAAAATTTGGGCACAATCGGATAAAATAGACTTTTGGTTGGTCGAAGGCCCTATTCGATTGGTCAAGGGCCCTCTTTGACTAGTTGAGGGTGCTAAAAATTAGTCGCTGGACTTCAAGTCAAGCACCCCTCAACTATTCGAAGGTGTCTCTTCGACTAGTTGAGAAACCACTAGAAATATCCATTTTTTGAGTTTAAAATTGGACTAGTCGAAGATAATCTTAGACTGGTCGACCCACAGCTTAGACTAGTCGAACCAAGGCTTAGATTAGTCAAACTAAAGTCTAACCAAAGTATAAAAACCCATATAAGTTTATCATTTGAAAGCACCTAAGTTTAAAGTCTTTCTAGGGTCAATTATACTTGAGAAAAATGGACATTGAAGTGTGAAGCTTGAATCTTCAATAGTGCAAAGTTGATCTTGTATTTGAAGTGCAGTCGAAGGTAGAACTTGATCTTCTACTAGTAGTGTAGTAGAACTTGAATTTTTAGCTTGAACTTTCCAACTTCATGACTTGTACTTATGTTTGTACTTTCTAACTTTATGAGTTATACTTGAAGCTTGGTTTCCATGGAAGATGATGAACTTGAGACTTGAAACTTGCACTATCCGTCTTGATTCACTTGAAGGTAAACTTTCCATCTTGATTCACTTGAATGTGAAATACATCAAAAGATGTTTTGTCCCATCAAAATTTGAAAAACAAGAGTGCTTAATACATTATAGCACTTACAATCTCTCCCTTTGTCAAATTCGTGACAAAAAACTTAGTACAAAAGTTCAACAGTTCAAAATTTCTGCTCTGCAATATCTACCTACTCCCCCTCAATTTGAGCTTCTGTTTGCCTTGTATAACACCTATATTATAACATATATTTCCAACACACACACAATAACAACATTTTCTATTCATACATTAATCATATCAATCATATTCATCATATTAAATCTTTCCCCATTTTTGTCACAAATTGACAAAGAAAATAGCATGAGAACACCATATAATTGAATAAAGTAGAACTAGAAAATGCATAACTAAACCACAAGATAATCACTATAATTAAGTCCATAACAGGAGTAATGAAAGCATTAAGAGAGCATAAAGAGAGTATAATCTAAGAGTTAACAAGACAACCAATCCATATAGTGAAAATTAATATAGATCTAAGGAAGCTAGCAAAACCATATAAAAAACTAATCAGACCCAGATGAAGATGAAGGAGGTATGGAAGGATCAATTTGGTGAAGTCCTTTGGTAATACGATGAAAATATTTTCGCATGTATTTCATTGAAGCTTTATGACTTTCAGCCAAAGTATCCTAAGATACCTTCAACTCAACAACTTTCTCCTCTAAAGATCTAAGCCGATCATTAACCTGAGAAGGCTGAAAATCAGGATTAGCTTCACCATCGGAATATAGCTCAGCAAAAATGTCATCCATGGATGTGTCTTTAGGCAAAGGGGCTTCCTCTTCTTCTACTTCATCCTCATCTCGCTGGCTAGGTAGGTAGTCCAAATTCATGTTGCAAATGTTTGTGTCATCAAATGGAAGGACTGCCACATGTGCCTCAGTAGGAGGAATGATAACATTACAATGAGTGGCAAGGCTAGTCATGAGATAAGCAAAAGGAATAGAACTATGGCTAGGATGGATACGAAATTGAATCATTATGTAGCAAATCAGTGAAGGAAGACAGATAGGAATGTCGGACACAACAGCATGAAGAACATAACACATAAAGGGAGTAAGTTTAGACTTATTCCCAAATCTAGGATAGACATTAAAAATGAAAATATGATAAAGAACTCTATATTTGGGTAACATTTGATTGGCACGGAAGACATTACCCGAACTCAATTCGACATTAAACTGATACAATTTACGAGTAATTTCCTAACTTTTAGTTTTAATCATTCTTTCAGCAAATGTAGGTATTGGAATACCTTCATCATTGACATTAATGTCCATTAATCCTGAAATAAGATGTCTATCAATAGGGAATGTCCCTTCTCTAAAATTAATAGAGAATGTCAGATCATCTAGGGATGCTTTACCTATCGACGCATACATTCCTTGTGTAATAGAGCGGTATGCCGTTCCGCTCCAATTAAGAATGTTTTCCCAACTGACAGAGGTAAGGATAGGAAGGAGCTGGAATGGAGCGATAGGATTAACAATAACTGTCCTCTCTATGATAATTTCCTGATTATGAAGATCCCTAACATGCTCCGAATCTTCTTCGGGAGCTCTTAGGGTTCTAACCCTAACTGGAGTCGACCTAGAGGAAGTGCCACAAGTTACTTTCCTCTTAGTTCGATGTTCCATTTAGTGATTGCAATGGAGAAAATTACAAATAAAATATGCGTTTGGCAAGCATCAGATTTTTGCACAAAACCCACTATAGAGAAGAAGAAAAACTCAAAATAAATCCCAAAGGTATGATTGACTATGAACAATATACCCAAATCTAGAAGATAAAGTGAAATGAACCACTTACATGGAGGAAATGGACATAGGTTTGACGAGAGGAGCCATGACTAGTCGAAGAAGATGAGAGAAATGGGATAAAAAAAAAAGGGGCTTTTCCCTCTTTTAATGGGTCAGCCCGCAATCCACGACTGGTTAAGTGTTGTCCTTGACTCGTGGAGGGTCGACTGGTCGAGGACATAATCGACCCGTCGAGCATCTGAAAAAAATCTCACTATTTGCAAATAATTTTATTTTATTTTTTATAATTAAAACATGCAAATAATAATCAACATGATTTAATCAATTAGAAGTATACATATCAATATCATGTTTTAATTTAGAATATCTATTCCTATCAAGCGGTTTAGTCATAATGTCAACAAGTTGATTTTCAGTCTGGATATATTCTAATGAAATGCATTTATCCTCAACCAATTCTCGAAAATGATATCTAATGTCTATATGTTTCGTACGAGAATGTTGAATAGGATTTTTTGAAATATTGATTGTGCTAGAATTATCACAATACAAGATCATTGTATCTTGCGCAATTTTGTAATCAGCTAACATTCTTTTCATCCAAACTAGTTGAATACTAGCATTACCAACTGATGTATTCAACTTCAGCTATAGATAAAGATACAAAACTTTGTTTCTTACTGTGCCAGGAAACTAAGCAATTTCCTATGTAGAAACATCCACCGCTAGTAGATTTTCTATCGTCAATGTTTCCTGCCCAGTCAGCATCGATATATCTAGCTAGTTGAACAGTTGTATCATGAGGATACCACAGACCAAAATTAGCAATACTTGCGACATATCTAATTATATGCTTAAAAATAATGAGATAAGATTCTTTTGGATCAGACTGATATCTAGCACAGATTCCGATGTTAAAAAGCAATATCTGGTCTAGTAGCAGTTAAGTATAAGAGACTACTAATCATGCTTCGATATAAGCGAGAATCTATACTTTTACCTATTTCATCCTTTGAAAGTTTGAGAGTTATACTCGTAGGAGTATCAAAATTTTTACCGATCTCAAATCTAAATTTCTTCACCAAATGTAAGGCATATTTGGTTTGAGAAATGAAAATACCAACTTCTTATTGTTTTACTTGTAAACCAAGAAAGTAATTCAATTCTCCAACCATACTCATTTCAAACTTGGATTTCATCAGCTCTATAAACTCAATGGACAAGTGAGTGCTTATAGATCCATAAATAATGTCATCAACATAGATCTATACAATCAATATATGTTCATTATATTTTCTGACAAATAATGTTTTATCAACACTTACCATGATAAAATTGTGACTGAGTAAGAACTTAGTTAACTTCTCATACCATGCCCTAGGAGCTTGTTTTAGACCATAAAGTGCCTTTTTGAGACGATATACATGATCTGAAAATTTAGAGTCTGATAAACCATTTAAAAATACACTTTTGACATCCATTTGATATATTTTAAATTTTTTATAACAAGAAATAGAAATAAATAATCTAATGGATTCTAGGTGTGCAACTGGTGCAAAGGTTTCATCATAGTCAATTCCTTCTATCTGAGTGTAGCCTTGTACAACCAGTCGTGCCTTATTTCTAATGATATTTCTCATTTCATCATATTTATTCTTAAAAATCCATTTGATTCCAATTATATATTTATCAAATGGTTTTGGAACCAAATTCCAAACATCATTTCTTACAAATTGATTTAACTATTCTTGCACGGCTACTATCCAATTTTCATCAACAAGTGTTTCTTTTACATTAGCCGGTTCAATTTGAGAAGTGAAGTAAACGTAGTTATAAATATTCTCTAACTATTTTCTTGTTCACACACCAGTAAGAGGATTACCTAATATCAAGTCAATAGGATGATCTTTGACTGATCTTAGTTCAGCATTAATTGAATTTGATGAAGAGCCAGGTTTCTCGATAAAGTTGACTTCATCATCATCTAGACTTGATGTGGGTGTAATCAGGTGATCGTCAATTACAATATTAATAGATTCCTGGATCACTCATGTTCTTTTATTAAGAACACGATATGTTTGACTATTCAGAGTATAACCCAAGAATATTCCTTCATCACTCTTGGCTTCAAACTTCTCCAAATTTTTGTGGTCACGTAATATGAAACACTTACTTCCAAAATTTTAAAAGTATTTGACAGTTGGTTTCTTATTGAACCATAACTCATAGGCTATTTTATCTTTTGATTTTCTAACATACACACGATTTATAATATAGCATGCGGTATTAACAGCTTCAGCCCACAAGTTTTTTGGTAAATTCATGCTATTTAACATAACATTGGCCATCTCTTATAACACTCTATTCTTCCTTTTAACAACCCCATTTTGTTGAGGTGTTTTAGGAGCAGAGAACTCATGTGATATGCTATGATCTGTACAGTATTTTGTAAAATTACTATTTTCAAATTCAATACCATTATCACCTCTGATCTTAATTACATTTACTTCTTTTTCAGTCAGAATTCGTTTCAATATTCTTTTAACTTCATCGAGAGTCTTAGATTTCTCTCTCATAAAAGCTACTCAAGTAAATCTGATAAAATCATCAACGATAACTAGAAAGTACTTCTTTCCGCCTCTTCTCTCCATTCTTGTTGGTCCAACTAAATCCATATAGAGAAGTTCAAGAGGTTTGGTTACTTTCTTGTGACTACTCATTTATTTGCTAATTTGGCATGCGCCACATATCTTTTCAACCTTTTTTAATTTGGGTATACCTTAAATAAGATATATTTTGCTCAATCTATAAAGATTTCGGTAGTTAACATGTCTAAGAAGTTTATGCCATAGTCTGTTTCATCTATTTGGACCATGTAACATGAAAAGTTAGAAGAGCATGACTCATTGATGATATAGCAATTTTCAGAAGTCCTAAGACCATTTAATATCACACAACCTTTCTCATTTGTAATCTCGTATACGTGATTAGTAAATTTTACGTTGTGTTTATTATCCCAGATTTGAGAAATACTTAAGAGATTGTGCTTAAGACCTTCAACATATAAAACATTTTTAAAAGGAGGAAGATTAGAGAGTTGAACAATACCTTGGCCTATAATTTTGTAGTTGCTTCCATCACCAAAAGTAACCGAACCGTCATTCATTTATTTGAAGTTGGTGAATATTTCTTTGTCGCCTGTCATATGTCTTGAATATCCACTGTCCAGGTACCATTTTGAATGGCTAGAAGCTTTGAAGGTAGTGTGGGCAACAAGACAAGTAACTTTTGGAACCCATTTCATTATGGTTCTGAGTTTAGGAGTTCCATTGGTTTTTCTCTATTTATGGGAGTTGAAATTTCTCTGTGTATTAACTCTGATTTCATTTGAGTTAGATTTAAGAAGCTCCTTGAGTAAGTCCACAAATTTTTCAACTAAAGGATTATATCTTTGATTTCTATAACCGATGGCATTAGAATTAATCCTAGCAGCTTGAAAAGATTTTGGATTTTTGAAATCATTTTGGCTGTAGTTTCTCAAATTCTTACTTTTGAGTTTGAGGATTCTCCTTTTACAAATATAGGAGATGCATTTTTATTTTTCAGTGAACTATCTTTAATATAGCCCAGACCCGATTTATCGCCACATTTTCTGGATGCGGTTAATAGTTTTTCCAACTTATGGTTTCCATGGGCATATCTCTAAGTATCCTTAGAACTCAAAAAATAAGAAACTTCGAGTTTTAGATACTCATTTTCAATTCTGAGTTTTTCTAACTCTGTGGTTTTGAAATTTAAATCAAGTTTTACTTTTTCAAAACAATAAAAAAGATGAGATTTTTCCAAAATAATGTTTTCAAGTTCTTCTTTTAGTTTAAGATATTTTTCCTTTTGAATTTTTAATTTGACAGCAATTTTGCAACTTTCCTTGTATAGGGCATTGTATGCATCTTAAAGATCATCTTCATTTTCATTTTCAGGGTCACTCATGAGAATATCATAATCAGATAAGTTACAGCTATCTCGGGAGGTGACTTTGTCTATAGTCATCAAGGCGTTTACTTCATTTGAAATTTTTTGTTCTGATTCACCTGACTCAGACGAACTTTCAGAGCCAGACGATTCATCCCAAGTAGCTATCATACCCTTTCTTTTTTATTTTCCCTTTTAGTATATTTATTCACCAAATACACGTATTCATGACAGTTGACACATTGACTGTCTTTTACAGATTTTCAAGTTTTAGATATTCCCTTTCTTTTATCAGACGGTTTTTGAAAATTAGATTTTTTTTTTTTCTTATTTTTGAAAATTCTGTAAAATTTCTTATCAAGTAAAGTCATATCATCTTCTGTATCTTCAATATCAAAATTAACACTATTATTTTTTGAAATATATTTGGATGATTTAAGAGCAACGGACTTACCTTTAGGAGCTTTAAAAGTTAACTCATACATTTGGAGAGAACCAACTAGCTCCTCAACTTACATTAAATTAGTTTCTTAGTTCCTAAATGGCAATTACTTTGGAATTAAATCTCTCAGGAAGAGATCGTAGTATTTTAATACAGACCTTGCTTTCTAGGATTTCATCTCCTAGACCCCACATAGAATTTACTATATCATTTAATTTCATATAGAAATCCATGAAGGTTTCATTTTCATCCATACGAATTTCCTCAAATTTTGTAGTGAGGATTTGAACTTTAGATTTCTTGACTATAGTAGTTCCTTCATGTGTCATTTCAAGAATATCCTAGGCTTATTTAGTTGGATCACATGAAATGATTCTTTTGAATTCATCAGGTGATACAACACAAGTAATGGCATTTAAGGCCTTAGCATTTGTACTGTTTTCATTTTTCTGAGGTGTAGTCCATAAATAAAATGGAGTTTCTTTCATGGACTTAGTTCCATCATTGCCTAGAACTTCAGATGAGGGTGGTTTCCATTTGGTTACAGTGGCTTGCCACACGTTCTCATCTAAGGATTTTACGAAAATCCTCATTTTGGCTTTCCAATATGCATAATTAGAGCCATTAAAAGGTGGTGGCCTGATAATAGACAAGCTATCGAAATTTGACATAATGAAAGCTCTAGATCTTTAAACTCAAGGAATTTAATCCAAAAATATGAGCAACTTAGCTTTGATACCACTTGAAAAAAATGAGCTAACAGTCCTAGAGGAGGGGGAGGGGGGGCTTAATAAGACTATGCCAAATAAAACTCAAAGTACTGAAATAATAAATAAATCAGAATAAATCACAAATCTCAATAGCAGTAGTATTGAGAAATTGATTCAAACTTAGTTCGTAGGACAACCTTATACCAAAAACAAAGTTTTAGATAGGACAACCTGATTTCACGAATGTTTGTAAGGATTAAGATCACAAACTAAGCAAGAGACAAGAGAACTATCTATTACAAGCATTCACCACATATACATAAACAAATTACAATTATTCACCACAAATACAAAACTTAAATCATTCACCACAAACACCAGGGGTTATAGCGGTTCGGTGTGTACACCAACTGTTCTCAAACAGCCACACCTACTCCACTCCCAATAATCACAACCCACGTGATACTGGCGTTCACTAATAAACAAGGTTTTCACAGGTTCACCTTAAAACCTATACAGTTGTGATTTTAGAAGGGCTATCACAAACAAAACCCCACGCTGAGATTTTCTGGCTATCTCAGTCAAAACCAATACAAGAGATTTTCTGGATATCTCAAAGAAACTAAATATATATATATATATATATATATATATATATATAATGATACTTATCTTTTCTTTGAAGACATTCTTAATGTAGCTAGTAGAACCGCTTGCTTGAAGTTGAATGTTCAATGTCTAATAACACAAATAAGGGTTCTAGGTTCTAGATTGATTTTAAATTAATTCAAACCTCAGGCTACTTGTTTGAATCCCTTAGATCTCAAAAGAAGAGTGATTACTCTCTTTAAAACATATATTTCATGAAAAGAGATCAAAGAATTAAAAACAAAAGTTATATAAACAAAATATTAAAATGTCGCGCAATAGCTTAATGATAGTGAGGACTTCTCTCTCTCTCTCTCTCTCTCTCTCTCTCTCTCTCTCTAAGTGAAGGCTTTTCTTAGCTTGGATGATTAATTTCGAAATGAGAGAAGGCCTCTATTTATAAGCTGAAATATTATTTCTTTGACTCGTCTAAGGTCTCCTTCTATTCATTTAAGATCTAACCAAATTTTAAATTTTGGGCACGATTGGATAAAACATACTTTCGACCGGTCGAAGCCTTGCTCGACTGGTCGAGGGCCCTCTTCGACTGGTTGAGTACAGGCTTCGACTAGTCGAGGGTGTTAAAAATTAGTCGCTGGACTTCGAGTCGAGCACCCCTCAACTGGTCGAAGGTGTCTCTTCGACTGTTTGAGCAGTATGCTCGACTGGTCGAGAAACAGCTAGAAATATCCATTTTTTGAGTTTAAAACTTGAACTAGTCGAAGATAATCTTAGACTGGTCGACCCACAGCTTAGACTAGTCGAACAAAGGATTAGATTAGTCGAACTAAAGTCTAACAAAAGTATAAAAACTCGTGTAAGTTTATCATTTGAAAGCACCTAAGTTTAAGGTCTTTCTAGGGTCAATTATACCTGAGAAAACTGGACATTGAAGTGTAAAGCTTGAATCTTTAATAGCGCAAAGTTGATCTTGTACTTGAAGTGCAGTCGAAGGTGGAACTTGATGTTTTACTAGTAGTGTAGTAGAACTTGAATTTTTAGCTTGAACTTTCCAGCTTCATGACTTGAACTTATGCTTGCACTTTCCAACTTTATGACTTGTACTTGAAACTTGGTTTCCATGAAAGATGATGAACTTGAGCCTTGAAACTTGAACTATACATCTTGATTCACTTGAAGGTGAACTACATCAAAAGATGCTTTGTCCCATCGAAATTTGACAAACAAGAGTGCTTAATACATTATAGCACATACAAGGTGGGCTCCTTGGCTTTGTCGGCCTTGTTTTAAATCTCTTTACCAATCACCCTCCCACTTCTAAGAGTTGTAACGGACTTAGCATGTTCAACATGTTGTCTTGAAGAACTTGGGTCACATACTTTAAATTGACCTTTTGGGTAGGGCTGAGCTTGGGCCAAAAAAGACCATTTCTCCCTAACACTTAAATGTGACTCAATTCCAACAATTGACATTTTCAGTTCATTTATGGCCTTCATGGTGGTATGATTGTATTGCATTTGCCCTTGCATGAATGCATTCAACGTATCCTTAAGGGGTTTTTTCGGTGGGGCACTTGTGGTGTACTAGAAGATGCCCCTTAGGAATTATTATTTACATTCATAGTTCGTTCTCCTCCAACTGAAATTCAGATGGTTCTACCAATCAGGAGTTTATGTCTTAAAATTAGGTGCAGTAAAGGGGCATTGGTAAGCATTCATGGCATTCACTTGAACATGCAACACCTCTTGAAAAGCATGGATTGTTAGACAATCCTTAGTTGGGTGAGCATCACCTTCACAAATACCACATACGCTTTCCATAGCCGCACTGGGTTGGACAACATCAACTTTCCCATGGCTTGAACCTTCCTTATGAGACCTGCCAACATTGCATTAACAATGTCTTCCTCTTTCAATACATATATTCCTCTCTCTCTCTCTCTCTCTCTCTCTCTCTCTCTCTCTCTCTCTCTCTCTCTCTCAGCACTGTCTTGGAATTACTAGCTTGATTAGATAAATCCTAAGATTTGGCATTTTCAGCTAACATCTTAAAATATTCCTGGGCCTCTTCAAGATCTTTACTCATAATTTCACCACTACACATCATCTTTATGAATTGGCACATGTCTGAGCTTAAACCATTATAGAAAAAGCTAATCACCCACCAAATCTCGTAGCCATGATGTCGGTAAGTAAGAAGTAAGTCCTTAAACCTCTCTCATCATTGGAAAAACATTTCATCTTCTTTTAGGGAGAAAGTCATAATGGCATGGCTTAATGTATTGGTCTTATGAACCGTGAAGAACTTTTTAAGGAACTCCCAAGCCATCTCGGCCCAAGTGTCAGAGAGTGGAGCCATGATTTAGCACTCTCCTTAAGAGAAAAGGGAAACAATTTTAATCTAATAACATTTTGGGTGATGTTGTTAAACTGCAAGATTGTGACAATCTCCTCAAACTCCTTCATATATAAATATGGACTCTCTGAATGAAGTCCATGGAATTTAGGTAGCAATTAAATAATTTCTGATTCAAAATCCATGTTTCCTACATTGGTTGGGAAATCATGTAGGAAGACATTCTTGTTCTCATTGGTTGTAAATAATTACGTAAAGTTCTGACCGATGGAACTCAGTATACATTGTTCTTATTACTCACCGTCCTAACAGGCACCGATTACGCACAACATTCTCAACAAAATTTAGTTCAGTTTCAGCCATATTTCCATATGACATTTCAGGAACACTTAGATATTTTCTCACACAATGATGGATGGACAATCCCTCAACCAGTCCTCCTTCACTTAGAAATCTTAACACGTGATCCCTCACCAACTTAGGCATGAACCACACAAAACTCTAATTTAAAATCTAAACCTAAATTCTACATCAAAATAAAAATTCTAAAAAAAAAAAAAATTAAAAAACAAGTAGAAAGAGAGTAGAAGGATGTTACCTGAAGAGAAGAACTATGATTAATGAGAAATCCTTCAAAACATAAACAACTTGATGTTAGTAATGTTAGGAAATTTTTTTAAATTCTATAAACAAATTTTGAAATTGAAAACCATAAAATAAACAAAACCCTATGTTATAAACTTTAGAAAAATGAAACCCTATCATAAAAACAGGAATTAAACCTAGAGAAAAAAAAAAAAAAAAAACTAAACCTAAAACCTATTGTGTTCTTGCCACTCCCGGCAACGTTGCTAAAAACTTGTTAGGAAATCCCAAGTATAGGACTATGAAGTAATAAATTCTCAATGAAATCGACGTCGATCCATAAGGAATGTGGGAACACAACTAGCACTAGTATAAATTTAAGATCTAAGGTTTAAGAAATCCAGCGAAAATGTAAGGGTAAAAACAATAATAAAAATGCATAAAGGATTTAGGGATTCACTTATAGCAATCACAATGTATATTTTATATATTCATCTTCTATAACTCAATTAGAACTAAATTCCAATTCATTCTAATTGGAAGATCAAATAGTTAAATTAATCACAAACATCTAAAAAGTTATGATTTTAATTATATGATCTCTCATGAAGTACTCATATGTCAATCACAAAGAATTCAAAGCATCTATTGTTCTCAGAGTCCTACTTCTAGTAAAAATAAAAATTACAAAAAAAATAAGAAATCAGAAATACTAAAGCAAGAGGGTTGGAAGGATATTACCCAATTGACGATTCTAAATTAGATTTTGCAAAACAAAAGAAACAAAAAAGTAAGGTTAGTATCGAGAAATTTACAAAATCCAAATCTAGAAATGCATAAAATACTAATACTAATCTTACACTAATTCTAATTCTAAGGTATTTTAGAAAGAAATAGCCAAAGTCCCCGGCAACAACACTAAAAAGTTGATTGAACAAACCCCAAGTGCGGAACTGTAATGTAGTAATAACTTAGTGAGACCATGGTTGTACCTACAGGACTTATGATTGTGCGATTTTTGGAACACTTTAAAACTAGAACTAAAACTAAATCTACTTATAGAATCTAATTTTATGAAATAATAATGTAATTGAAAATAAAATTAATAGAGATAAAATACTAGAGCACCAATGATCCACTTATAGCCACTTATAGTCATCCTTAGTATTTAATTCACTCAATTCAATCATATAACTCAACTGGAATCGAAGTCCTATCCTATCCAGCCGGATAATAGAGATGTTAAATGATCATTTATAAATCAAAATAGATTTGAACTTCAATTGAATTGGTTCTGCAATTAAGCATAAAAGTTTTGATCATAGGGAATTCAAAGCATTTATTGTGCCCATAGTCTACGATAGATTAATGGATTTTACATATCAATGCCTTGCAAAGTAAATAAGAAATTACTCTTATCTTTCATAAGCATCCAATGTGCCCGAAGTCGACAATGGATCAAAGTAAGCTAAAATTATATCTTCATTCAAACCAAATATCAATGAATTGTTCAACAATTAATACTAATTACTTGAATAAAAGTAAACTACGACATTAAAAATAACTACAAACTTCACCTCTTAGCCCTAGCTAAGAGATTAGCCAGCCAAAGACATGATTGAACTAAAAGACAAAAGAAAAACATAAAAACTAAAGAAGAAGCAAAGGATTGGAGAAGAATGAGGACCGTGGAGAAGCTTCATAACTCCTTGCTATATCCCTTCTACCCTAATTTATATCTAAGAAAGCTAAAATTACCCCTTTATATAAGAAAAATCCACACCAACATGAATTTGACTTCAAATTTATGTACTTTTGTTACACATTGGTTGCACCAAATGTACGCTTCGATTGCACCAAATTAATCTCTCAGTTGTAGTCGAATTTCTTCAAAAGTCATATGAAGTCTCTATCTCCCTCAGGTCGCACCAACCCTACTTCAGTGGCATCGAATATGGCTTCAGTTGGACCTATAGTTGACCTAAATTATCTCTGAAAATCACAGTTTGTCACAGGACTATTTTGTGTACATTCGATCGGACCGAACCAACCTCAGGTGGGACTGCATAGTCTGTTATTTCTGTTAATGCAGCTTGTGATTTAGTCAATCTTTTCTCTCTCTTTTGCACTTGGTTTTCTAGGATCTTTGGCACTTGAATACTTCATTAATTACCTTCAAATCTCCAAATCATCACTTGGTCATTCTTTGAGCATTAAATCTTCTTTTCATCTTAGCTCACCAAATCACCTTATATAAGAAAATATATGTAATTAGATCAATTAAGATCATCTATGCTTATAAAACCAATGCATAATACGGGGAAAATATACAATATTTCACACTCAACAGAGAGAGGTGAGTAAAGGGATTTTGGATATAGGTAGGGGGTGTAAGGTACTTTAGTTCAGGCTTCTTGGTCATTAGGCATTGAATAGTTGTGAGGGTATGGGTGAGGGTGTGAGAGTAGTTAACATTTTAGAAATTGTCACATTTTTTAAATTCTCTTACAAGTGGGTCCCAGTCGCCACATGCATGTGAGCTAAAATGCATGTCTGCCTCAATTTACACAAACGTAGGCATCTCTCACACTGGGTATCATAATAGGGCATGCAGCACAACATTTGAATCACAGTGCCCGCATGGTCGTTAGGGTACAAGTATCGGGTCATTGCGGTACTAAAATAATGTCACAACAAAAGCTCATTGATCTTATCCATTCAGGGTGTGCGGGCACCCAAAATAAAGAGTAAGGACGGTCTTACAAGGATACAGGTCTTACAGATGGTCTAGATCAATATCAGATCATTTATAGGATGATTAATATGGATTGTCCATTTCCATGGGTCATCCAACAAAAGTGATTATTTTAAAGGAATGGGCAATCAAGGGTGAGCGTCATATTGTATGAAAATACTTAGTGACCAAATGGAGTGTAATGGGGAGAAAGGATTCATGTAGCCGACGCCAATTAATTAAGATAAGTCTTAGATGATGATGATGATGATGATGATAATGATGATGATGATAGATGATCAAGGGCAAGACCAGCAAGTGGATGGTCTAGAATCAATTATGGTACTTGCATGATGATTAATATGGACCATCCATTTCCTAACATTGAACATTTGAGAAGTATTTTATTATAATGGTGACTAAGAGTGGTCACAAATGATGAATGGTCTAAACCAATAATTAAACTGTTTACAGGATGATCAATATATAACATTCATTTCCCTAGCTATTAAATGGATAGTTAGGAGCATCTGACAAAAGTCCTTTCATATGATGGGAAATCAATGGTGGGACAGACATAATGAATATTTTAGATCAATGATCAAACCAATTTTATTACGAACATGCCATCCATTGCTCTTGTTGCTTACAATTCAATAAAATAAGGACACACGTGTGATCGAGGGCTTGTATTTAGATTTCATGTATGTTTATGATGCGCGGGCATGCGAAAGTTGACTTAATGTTTGATCAAATCATCGGTGCCCCCCGTGTTGAGTTAAATTGATTAGAGATTGCACGTGGGATCCAAATATCCTCTCAACTGCTGGTTGTGAACAATGATTAGGCAATTTGTGAAAGGATAGGGGTTAAGCCTTCCGAATGGATTCTTTTTTCCTTATGTCAATGGACTTAAGGAATTGCCTTATGTTTATGGACTTAAGGACTTGTTCTTTCACCATTACTTCCTCAATATACTTCTTAAAAGAATGAGGATGAATAAATAAATAAAAATGGTCGAATAATATCGATTCAATTAATTAAATAAGTGCCCCATTACAATCGACAAAGTATTGAAAATAACTTAGAAATATAAAGAATCAAGAGATAAGTACCTGATTCGTCTCTCGGAACAGACGATCAAGGAGAATGGTGAGCAGGATGTGACCAGATAGGTGTGATTGCCTAAAAACTTAGTTGATTAGGATCCAATAACTTAATATTGTGAACATTTAATCTAATTCTATAGTATTGTAGCATTAGACGCTAAGCAGTAACGATCTATGCTAAATTTAGGCTAAGCTAAGATAAAAGATGATAAATGAAAGTTAAATTAAAAGGTAGATTGATGTGTTTGTCGTAAGGCCCCGAGATCTTCTTCATGTGCTCCTTTTATAGTTTATCGTTTTGACAAAACCCTCATTGAGTTTCTTTACTGATCATAGACCCTTCACATTTATGGTGTTCATTCCGAATAGGAAGGACTCCAAATAAATCCGGAACTGCTAACTTATTGGATCTTCTTCTCATGGTTGATCCCTTTATGGGAGATCTTTGTGGCCTACTAATCGGATTCAGGATCAATCCGCGAAACCTCAAGGGTTGATCCTAGACCTAAAATCGATAATGGTCATGCATCTGTATGACCTAATCAAACCACCTCTTGTTAACTCTCGTTCCTTGATGGTTTGGAGTGTTGGAAGTGATAGATGGATAGGATCCACCAGATCACAATCTCCCAAATTCTTGATCCCAATCAAAGAAATCCCATAGGATCAGATCCTCAAGCTCTCCTATTCTTTTTATTCCGATCAATGCACAGCTTGGGACCCGATCTGGTCAATGTTCATTCTCTCCTGATTTGAGTCTCAACCATGACCGGATTTGCTAGGATAAGGGTCTAACCTTTAGATATTAAGAACCTTCTTAAACATTGCAGACTCTCTAAATATCTCTGAGAAGATGGATCTCCCATCTTTGAATGATTATAAGAGACCTCCTCACCAAGTGTATCATAACTAGATATGTGATAAGATATGTTCTCTTGACGGGCCTTTAAGAGACGTGTTGGGTACACTTCCACATTAATTAGCAAGTTAATCGTTGCCATGTGGCATCGGTGAATTTAATCTTTTAAAGGCACACGTAAGGGTCTTTGCTCCACATTAATAAAGGAATATGTAACACCTAAAGAAGATCAAGCAAAGATACTCCCAAGTGTGAGTAGGATTCATGCCAATGTTAACCCCATAGTGTCGACACATGGTGTCCTTTCATTGGTCCATGTCAGGGCACTAAAAATGGGTGTAAACAACTCTAACCATTGAATGGACCATTAAGATCTTCCAAAATAGTGATTTTTACCATGATGATTGATCAAGGCCGGGACATATAATGTTGGATGGTTTAAATCAATGAGACCATTAGTAGTAAAGCAATATGGACTATCGACTTACCTTTCCTTTTCCTTTTTTACACATGCACTCACACCCCCACACACATGCGCACTCACACCACAATGGGTACTTGAACCGATGACCTCATGTTGAAACTCTTATGACTTACCACTTAGCCATGAGTAAGGACCTGACTATTGACTTACCTAGCGAATGAAGATCATCTACTAAAATGGATTTTTTAAAGAAGGATGGGCATTAAGGGTGAGACCCATATGATGGATAGTCTTGTTTAACAGTCAAACTGATTTGTAGTACAATCAATCCACATGTGATTTCCAATAAATACTTAAATCAAATGCAAGTATTATAAGCCTTGGGGATCACAATCACTTACTCCAAGATGTTATCTAATCATAGTGATCCCTCGTGCTACGAACCGAACAAAATTTTGACTTTACCCTGGATTTCCAAAACAATCAACATGTAATCAAAATAGAATTTATACTTTCCTTTAGAAACCCAAGCCAATTTTTAGTTTCCATGACATGAAAATCAAGGAAAAGGTAATGATGAAGGATTGTCAGAATCCTAAGGCAAGAAAAGAGAATTTAAAGGGTTCTTCCAAGGAGGCCAACACTGTGGAATCTAGTGAGGAGATGAACTGTAATGACGTGCTGACCATATCAAGATTCGAGTACTTCGACGAAGAATGAATTTTAGATATGGGGGCTTCAAACCACAAGACCCCTCATCGGAGTTACTTCACTAATTATAGTGAGTCCGATGATGACCAAGTGTTTATGGGTAATGATAATGCCTTTAAAGTGGTAGGTGTTGGATCGGTGTGCATGTGGCTGAGAGCCCTCACAGCCCAGGCACAACGACGCAATTATCAGGGGCGCGCTCTACCACTGAGCTAATAGCCCTTGCGGGCCTCCCACGGGGAGGCCTACTATGCCAAAAGCGAGAGAAAGCCCATCCCTCTCTTTCCTTTTTGCGCCCCCATGTCGCCACACGGGAGGGGCATGGGGACGTAAAAAAGGGGATCCTATCAACTTGTTCCGACCTAGGATAATAAGCTCATGAGCTTGGTCTTACTTCACCGTCGAGAAACGAAAGAGGACTTCCATCTCCAAGCTTAGCTCAGATGTGAAGCAGTGTCACACCAAAATACCCAACAAGCATTAGCCTCCCTAAAAAGGATGTGATCCAGTCACACCTTCCAATATAACTAAGATGTTTAATGGCATGGAGCGTATCTTAACCGAAGTGAGACATATTCCTAATTTGAGGAAGAGTGTGATATCCCTAGGAGAACTCGAGGCACTTGGGTGTAAATTTATCGTATTTGATCGTGTCATTAAAGTTGCAAAGGGGCCACTCATAGTCATGAAGGTGCAGAAGAATGGGAACCTTTACAGGTTGATCGGGAACACTTCGTTGAATGAAGCTGCAGCGTTTATAGCGGATTTCACATTTGCACATATGTAGCATTCACTCTTAGGCCACATGAGTAAGCGGGGCATGAAAGTACTTTCTGATCATTGTTTAACTCCAGCTTTTAAAAGTATTAATTTTAGTATATATGAGTATTGTATATATGGTAAACAGTCAGGGTTATCTTTTAAATCTGGAAAATATATATGTAATGGGGTTCTTGATTATATGCATTCTGATGTATAGGATCCGACGCCCGTAGTTTTTGATGGATTGTCACCTTCAGTGATGATTATTCTAGGAAAGCGTGGGTTTCTTTTATGAAAAATAAATTTGATGTTTTCACCAACTTCAAGCAGTGGAAGGCGATGGTGGAAAAATAATTATGGCGAAAGGTGAAAGTGTTGAGGACAGACAACAGTGGGGAATTAACTTCTGGGGAATTCAATAGGTATTACAAAGATGAAGGGATTGTGAGGCACAACATAATGTGTCATACACTAGAGCAAAATGGTGTGGTGGGCGGATGAATCGTGCTCACTTGGAGCGGGCTTGATACATGATCAGTAATGCTAGGTTGGGTAAGGAATTATGGACTAAGGCCATTAACATGAGTTGTTACTTTGTGAATCGGTCCTCTTCTACGGCTATTGAATGTAAAATTCCAGAGAAAGTGTGAAGTGGTCAGCAAGTAGACTACTTGGGATTGCATGTATTTAGTTTTGACACTTACTCTCATACACCTGTTAGTTGAAAGAGATAAGATGGAGCAAATTACGCAATTTTACGTATGCGTTTAATGGCACCTTTTATGAGACTTCGATGGCATTAATGATTTGTCGATGGCATCGAACACCTTCGATGACATCGAGTAAGACACCAAAATGTTATAAAAATAAAATATAAATTTTTCAAATTTTTTCGATGGTATTGAACATCCATTGATGACATCGACATCTGCTAGATGGCATTGAGTGGTCTGTCGATAGCATCGACAGACCCTATCGTTTACAGATTTAAGACATTATCAACAATCTCCATCATGTCTTCAATCTTTATTCTTCATAGCTTCTTATCCTCATATATAATTCAGCCTTGTATCATAGCTCTATCATCACTTCTTGTGCACACTTTGTCTTTCTTTTACGCATTTGCTAAGCCAAGAGAAGTTGCACAAAACTTGAACTTCTCTGTGGGAACCACTTTAGTGAACATGTCAGCCAGATTCATGCTTGTGTGAATTTTCTCTAGAGTCACGTCTCCTACTTCAAGTACTTGTTGGATAAAATGATGATGTGCACCGATATGTTAAATATGTGAGTGATTAACAAATTTTTTAGCCAACTTGATAACACTTTCGCTGTCATAATTAACAAGCATGACCTCCTACTGAAGCCCTAATTGATTTATCATCTCTCTCAACAAACACCTTTCTTAAATGCTTCTGTCATCGCCATGTACTCAACTTTGGTCGTGGAAAGAACTACTACAGACTGAAGCTTCAACATCCAACTGATCGCTCCACTCGCTATCACAAATGAGTAACTGGAAGTCAACCTTCTATTATCCACACTGCTCGCATAGTCCAAATCTACATAGCCTACTAACTTGGCCTCTTATTTCTCAAGAGATAAGACGTAGTTCTGTGTACCTCGAATGCATTAAATTAGCCATTTGACCGCCTCCCAATATTGCTTGTCAGGGTTAGACATGTATCTGCTAACAACACCCACCGCATGTAAAATATTCGGTCTAATATAAACCATGACATACAACAAGCTGCCAATTACGTTCGAGTAAGGCATACGAAACATATCATGCTTTTCGTAATCGGTTTTAGGACACAGTTCTGAAGATAACTTAAAATATGTCACATAGGAAATACTGACAGACTTTTCCTTATCCATCCCATACTCCATCAATACCTTCTTAAGGTATTTTACCTAAGATAACCATAACCTGCTTCTCTTCCTATCTTTATGTATATTAATATTGGTAACCCTCTTTGTGGCCCTCAGATCTTTCATCTCGAATGTCCTTGATAACAAAGTCTTTAGTAAGTCAATCTCAGATATGCTATGACTGGCGATAAGCATGTCATCGACATATAAAAACAGGATAATGAATTTCCCATAACTCAATGTCTTGTAATAGACACAATCATCATATTCACTCTTGATAAACCTCTGACTCACCATGACAGAATCAAACTTTTTATATCACTACCTAGGCAACTGTTTCAGGTTGTATAATGACCTCTTTAACCTTGTTCTCTATGCCTTGTATTTCGAACCTTCTGGTTACTTCATGTAGGTATGCTCTTTCAATTCCCCACACAGGAAAGTAGTCTTCATATCCTTCTGTTCCAGCTTGAGATCGTATTAGGCAACCAATGCCAACACAAATCTGATAGATACCTGCTTCACCACAGGAGTAAAGATCTCAGTGAAGTCGACACCTTCTCTCTGAGCGTATCTCCTCACTACCAACCTTGCCTTGTACCTATCTCATTTCTTCTTCGAAATCCACTTGCATCCGAATACTTTTCAGCCAATTAAAAGCTTAACCAGCTCATACATCTCATTCTTATACAATGATTCCATCTCATCATCCATCGTAGCTTTCCACTTTTTTTGCATAAGTCTCATCAAGAGTCTTATAAAGAGTAGATAGATCCTCCTCATCTATAATGAAGGCATATGCAACGTTTGAGTCATCCCTATATCTCGTCGGTAACTTACGATGTCATCACGGATTCCTTCTCATGGGTGGCTACTCCACTTGCTCCTATACCTCTATCTGCGTACCTATATCTGCCTGTATCTCATTTCAATCTAATTGAATACCACAACCAACTTTTCCATTTCCTTGTGCTCATCCTTACAGAACAAGGATCCTTCATTGAATTTGACATCACCACTAAGGATGATTTTCTGTGTGACTCTATCATATAGCCTGTACCCCTTCCAAGCACCACTATAGCTGACAAAGATGTGACTGGGATACCATATAGGGCTATATATATCTGGTGAAATCGGGATTTGGGATAGATAAGAGGTGTTGTAGGGCTTTCTAATTTGTTCCTAAGGTTTTAATGGCATACCTTGGCTAGCAAGGAAGATTCAAGACTTGCTTGAATCAGTAATCTCTATATCCTATAATTTTCTACTTTCATAGTGCATTATCATCGCTTTGTGCCATAGTTTTTTTTTTCCTAAAGGGCTTTTCTACTAAAATTCAGATTGTTTGTGTTTGGACTTGGTTGTGCAATTGGTAGTAGTTTACTTGATTCATCTCTGTGTGCTTCCGTGGTTCCCCAACAGGGCAAAGCTTGGCTTGACTCAGCTCAATGTACAGCTCTAGGTGTAGACAAATGGAATTACACTACTAAAAGAAAAGAAAAAGGTCTTCTTTGTTTCAGCTACTTGGGTGTAATGAAGGTTATTACACAACTCGTAAGCTACGTCACTCCCACATACCAATACACATGAACTGGATTACACTACTCCTAAGCTAAAGTCGGTCCAACGTAGCAGTGTAGACGGGTTAGTTTACACTACTCATAAGCTAGGATAAACTAAGATAAAAAGGCAACATTACACTATAGAGTTGTATTATGTTGGGTTGGCAAGGGTCCAAAGCTCTTTAATCTTTCCTCTTATTTATAAAATTTTGATGTAGTAGCTAGAAAGAAATATTCGTATCCATTTCTCACATCTATTGATATGGAAATAACCGTTTGGGCATGTAAACAATTGTGGCTTGTTAGGAAACACCATTTGTGATAGTCGTTTGTCAAGGATTAGCCATTGTTTATGCATGCATTATGCTCCTACTACACGAATGGGAATTCCTCTCATAATATATGTGTTGGTGATCATTCTCTCTCTGTATGCATAAATGTGCGTAGTGTGCCGTGGAACTTAGCCAACTTGACATTGTTATTACTTCATAGCTCCTTAAGTGGTTTCAGCTATAAGGACTTCTTTAATACGATGTGATGGTGCATTAACCGAATCTGTCACTCACCGTAACCATATCACAGTCAATACCCATTGTTAGTCATGAGGCCACTATAATGAGTAGCCTATTCTACCACATTAGCAAGATACATGACATATATTTCAAGACAGTGGCAAGTTAGCCTTATCCTTTTTAGGTTACTCATGACTTTTCATATTCGGATCAAGTTTGACCATGAATGCAATCGAAGAGATCTTCCACTTATATCTTATTGAGATCTTGAGATCTTGTTGTGAAGTGGTACCATCAGAGTCACTAGATCTAATGCGATCGGATTGGACGTGTAAACAAAACTGATCAAATTCTAGGTAAACAAAATTATCTGAAAATTCAAATTAAACAAAAAAAAAATTGAAACTTCAAATTAAAGAAGAAATATAGTGATAAGGAGCCTCTTACTCATTAAAAACCATCAAAAATAAAAGACTCATTGGGTTTGCCATTAACAGAATGAAACTATAACAGTGTTATTACTATTCTTTCACTTTATCCATTTCATTAAGGATAAGAAATCCATTAGGAATAAGTGAAAATAGAAACCCCCCCCCCCCCCCCCCATTTTTTATTATTCTTTCACTTCATCCAAATAAGAAAGTAATTGGGAATCGGATAAATAGACCTCTCCCTCTCTCTAAGAAACTTTGATGGCGTTCGTGCATTGGTTGCTAGAAACAACACCCCTTCAAGCTATCCTAGCTTCCATTTTTATTGTTCTGTTGCTAAGACATTTCTCAAAAGAGAGCAAAAGCTCAAACAAAATCAATGACCAGAGAAGAAGAAGACATTACAACCTCCCACCATGACCACCAAAGCTACCACTTATAGGAAACCTTCACCAGCTTGGCAACATGCCCCACCTCTCCCTCCGTAGTCTGTCACAGAAATATGGCCCCATCATTTATCTAGAACTGGGTGAGATTCCAACTGTCGTTGCCTCATCCGCAGCAATGGCAAAGGAAGTATTGAAGACCCACGAGCGTAATTTCAAGTAAACCCTAGATCTTCTCAGCCAAGCATCTCTTCTGTGATTGCACCGACGTAGTCTTTGCTCCCTACGGCTCATATTGGAGGGATGTCCGGAAAATCTACATACTTGAGCGATTGAGTGCCCATCGGGTGCAATCCTATGGTTTTGTCAGAGAAGAAGAGACAGCTTGTCTGATCCATCGGATTGCTTCAACATATCCAGACCCGTTTAACCTCACAAAGATTTTAGGATTCTTTGTTAATGACATTCTTTGTCGTGTCACCTTTGGGAGGGATTTCTCCCAAGGAGGGGATTATAATCAACACGGGTTTCAGAAGATGCTTGAGGAGTATCAAGTATTGCTAAGAGGATTCAGTGTGGGGGATTTCTTTCCATCCATGGAATGGATTAACTCAATAACGGGTATGAAATAGAGGCTCAGGAACACCTTCCAATGCTTCAATCGGTTCTTTGATGAGGTCATCCAAGAACACCATGACCCAAAGAGAGCAAAAGAGGTGAACAAAGATCTCGTCCATGTGTTACTTGATATACAAAAGAATGGCAGCCTTGAAATTCCTCTCACCACGGATAATATAAAGGTTTTCATATTGGTTAGTATACAATTCATCTGCTTTCTTCCTTCTTACTTGTTAAATTGGTTAATTGCGGATGTGTAAAATCAAAAACCCATTTGGTTGAGTCAAACTCCCTGAGTCCGGGAGAATCCTAAATCGAGTGGATGAACTCCCTCCACACATGGAGTCGTATGCTTGTACCTCATCATCTACTCTATCTTCAGCACTCATTTAATAAGATAATTCCCACTTAACCATTCAATTAGTTCGCACCAAACACAAACACCTTACGTTTGTCAAAGTTTCATGCATGTGCAACATGTAATCCGTTCAGCAGGTTAGGCCTTAAGAGGTGTTAAGACTCTTTGACAAAACAGATTCAACCATAATTCTAAGATTCACCTAAAGTCGAGTTTTATGGCTTTTGAAGTATGGTATCGACATACATGACCAATCTGGCCCCTTGATAATTAGTACACTAGAAATATATGTCCGGGCCACATCCATTGTTGTGCGTGCACTCGATGAACATCAAAGATCTCACACACATGTACTGATTTGGCACGTTTACATCACAACATTCCCATATATTATGCTTAGTTTGTCTTTTTCACTACAATACAGGACATCTGCGGGAACTAATACAACCTTCATAACTCTCGATTGGGGAATGACAGAACTCATTGTGAATCCAAGAGTGATGAAGAAAGCACAAGATGAAGTAAGAAGTGTCGTGGGGGAGAGAAGAACAGTGTCAGAGGATGATCTCCAACAACTTTCCTACTTAAAAGATGTAATCAAAGAGATCTTCTGGTTGTATCCACTGGCTCCAGTACTAGTCCCAAGAAAATCCATGGAAGAAGTGACAATAACTGGGTATCAAATTCCCACCAAAACACGTTTCTTCATCAATGTCTAGGTAATAGGGAGGGACCAAGAGTCCTGGGACAATCCAGAGATCTTTGACCCAAATAGATTCGTTGACAACCCTATTGATTTTAAGGGGCGGGATTTTGAGCTCATACCATTCAGAGTAGTGAGAAGAGGATGTCCTTCTATCACATTCAGAGCGACCAGCATTGAGCTTGCTCTGGCACAGCTTCTGCACTGCTTTGACTGGGAGCTTTCGCATGGTCTCAAAGCAAAATATTTGGACGTGACTGAAATATTTGGAATCACAATGCATCAAATATGTGATCTGATTGTCGTTGCCAAGCCACGCTTCATCTAAGATGATTTTAAAAGTTGCTTGTAATGTTTTTTCCTTTCTTCCCATTTTCTCTCTTATAGGCCATGGATATTGTCATCAGACCATCAATTTGAATATGAATAAAATGGTTTAGGATGCAAGAAAGGAGCCTTCTGTTCTAATTATCAATTTACAAGTGACCGTTAGGACATTTTATGATCTTACAATTAGTGCAACCGTTTGCACAACTGTCAAATGGATGGTCTGAATTGGTGATCGGACTGTCCCAATGTCTGACACGCTGAAAGTCCACTAGAATAATGGATCCATACTATTAATTGGGATGGCCTCCACTTTGAGTACGGCACCATCCACAACAACAATAAGACTAGGTTTACTAGAATACATCTCTTGGGGATTATTATCGTTGGACATGAGCTCATGTCAATCCAAACCATTAATGTTAGGCCTGTGTCCTAGTACCAATCCATTCTGTAGGATCTCGTGGTCCTCTCGGTCAGATTTCGGTGACCCGTGACCTGTAGATAATATTTGCGCGCAACCTTGAGTTGCGTCCTGTCAACTCGAGTCAGCTTGACCCGAGACCTATGCTATTACGACCGTGCCGTAGCCGCAGTTCCAACGCCTTGTCCCGTACACCAATGTGACACTTAGATTGAGAGATCCAACCCATGCATTATCTCGGCCGTTGATTGCATGTTGCGGGACAGAAATATCTCTACAAGTAATCATGATAGTGACATCACCTTAGCCTACCTAGGGTAGGATGATGTCACCCTAGCCCCATGCCTCTTACATGTAATGATGAGAGCATTCTTCTCTTTACCCCATGAGCAATCATTACACCACTACATCCCTCTCTCTCTCCCTCCCTTTCTCCTTCATTTCCCATCTCCCCTAGCAAGAGAGAAGCCAAGGACATCCAAGCCATAAACCCAAAAATCTAGCCACTTTCACCGTAGATCCCTCTCAATCCAACCAATTTCCACCATTAAATCAACCTTCTTAGAGCTCTAAAACCTATAGGTAGAAGAAGAAGGAGAAGATCATAGGTAGGTGCTTCTTAGCACTTGTTTCTTTTATATCTTTGCATTGATCTTTATCATTTTTAGCATGGGGCAAGTGAGACCCACAAATCAATGGTGGAGATCCCATCTTGGTCCCTAGGTGTGGCCAATGACCCACCATACCTTACATGTATGTATCCATGGTGGGACTATTCTCCATGGATCCCACCATGAAGTTTCTATGTCATGTAACTTGTTATAGCAACCTAGACCCTAATTTATGTGGTGGAAATGGGATTTCCCCACCAAAATTTCTAATGTATGACCCATCTATGTGAGGCCTACTTAATGTACATGTGCATGCATGAGAGGAGCTCATAATGGCGGAGCTCCTCCCACCACCACCGTCTTCTCTCTCTCTCTCTCTCTCTCTCTCTCTCTCTCTCTCTCTCTCTCGGTTTAATGGCTCACCTGATGATGATGAATGAATGTTATGCATACTATCCAAATGGTGGACCACGTGGCTGTCCAAGCAGTGGGACCGGCCCATCTTGTTGTCCATCATCCAGCAACCTTTGCTGCCCATTTTTTAGGCCGGCCTAGACAAGGGAAAACACTAATATCAGCCTGATGTGGGGCCGTGTGGCCCACCACATGGACATCACCATGATCTGTGTGTTATATCCATGTCGTCCACCTGTGGGGCCCACCTTGCTGACGTCCAGCGAAAGGCCCACCTACCTGACTATTTGGACAGGCCCAGATGAAGGAAAAATACAAATACCAGCTTGATCCAAACTCTAGTGGGCCACGTACACATGGGACCCACCAGATACGAGTGTTTCGTTTAGGCTGTCCGTCCATTTGCTGGACGTGAGGCCACCTTAATGGCGTGCCCCATCCACGCCATCGGTCTCCTGGGCATCCAGCACACCTGGACGAAGTGAAAACACAAATATCTGCTTGTTTCAAAGCAGCTGGTGGGCTACTCGTGTGGACCCACCTGATGTATATGTTTCATCCATGCCATCCACCATCCAGATAAGCTGGACGATGGAACCTACCGTGATGTATGCGTTGTGGTTTATCCACACAATCCAGTCCACTGGACATGGACCCCACCTTGATGTTTGGGTTTATCCACACCGTCCAAACCCTAGATGGTGGGACCCACATGATGTGTGTGTTTCATATCCACGCCATCCTCCTTTTTCTGGATGCAGGGCCCACTTGCTGTACACATAGGGCCCACCTATTATATGTGCAGGGCCCACCCTGCTGCATGTATTCCATCCACAGTGTCCATTTGGTGGGGTCCATCTGCACTGTACAAGCCCACCATGTTGTATGTGATTATATTCATGTTGTCCCTTTATTTTCTAAAAAATATATGTTGTTTCATGAGGCCCTTGTGTGAGGCCCAATGTGATATATATGAGGCTCATATAATGAGGCCCAATGTGATGTACATGAGGCCCTTGTGTGAGGCCCAATGTGATATATATAAGGCCCATATGATGAGGCCCAATGTGATATATATGAGGCCCTTATGTGAGGCCCAATATGATGTATATAAGGCCCACTGATCAGACCCAATGTGATGTGTATGAGGTCCATGTGTGAGGCCCAATGTGATGTATATGAGGCCCTTGTGTGAGGCCCAATGTGATGTATATGAGGCCCTTAAGCGAGGCCCAATGTGATGTATGTAAGGCCATTTGTGATGTATACGAGGCCCTTATGTGAGGCCCATTGTGATGATATGAAGCCATTGAGTGAGGCCCATTATGATGTGTATGAGGCCTATGTGATGAGGCCCAATTGCGATGTGTGATTCCACCATGATGTATGTGATGATGTTTGTGATGTCTATCCATTTTTCTAGTTAGTACAAAGACCATGGACCCCATTATAGGATAAGTTCTAATGGGCTAAGCCTTGGGAGCAATGATGGTTAAATGTCCACATTGTAAGAGCAATGGTGGTTAAATGTTTACATTATAATCCTTCCTAGGGCCCGTTGTTAGGCCCATTCTTATTTCCTCTTAGTGGGTTAACCCAAACCGTTGGTCCCCCATTGATGCTAGAAGGATTGACCAAACCTTGAAGCCCACCTTGATGGGGGTATCATATGCACGTAGTTCATCCATTTTTTACCATGGGGCTACCATGTGTGGCCCACCATATTGTGTGTGTATGTGCACTATTTGTCCATTTTCTAGGCTTTGGGCTGCCCACCTTGACATATGTGTTCTACACAGGCTAACGCCATCTACCTTCCCAGCTAGCCTGAGGACCAGGGGCCCCATCATGAGTCAGATGAAATCCCAAGTGGACCACACTATTAAGTCTCCTTAGGGCCCATTATTAAGCCCATTCCCTATTATTCCTCCATTCACTCAAATCCTACATGAGGGGCAGATATACCTTGCCATAATTAGGCTATCCCAAACCATTGGGCCCCTATGATACCCACCTTCCCTTACTAGGCTACCCAGACCACTAGGCCCCATTGATAATGATGCCTCTCTCATCTTGTAGGACCACCCAAGTATTGGATCCCTCCTTGTGTTCATAACAGGCCTTCTGTGCCATGGTAAATGTGGACTACCCAGATACATGTGTTTGTCCAAGTTTAATGACCAAACCCGAGGCCCACTTCAATGATGAGCGAGCTACCCCATCCGTTTGTAAAGGCACACAGTCTTGGATGTGTGAATCATATCAAGGCCCGCCTTGTATTCATATCGGACCTTATAGAAAAGCCCAGTTGTTGTACGATAAAGATAGTGAGAAGGACCACTTGTTGTGTACCTGCTTGACTTACCCCGTAGGATGTATCCTACTTTTGTGATCGATTGCTAAGACCTCGTGTTATGTATGTGTCATCCACATAGTCTGCCTTCTTTGGATGAGTGTAAGGCCCATCCTTGACATTAGTACATCATCATCATCATCGTAAATAGAAAAATATGTGGTATCAGGTATATAGAACCTATCTCGATGTATGAGCTAGACCACTGTCCCCGTCTCGGATTATGCAGAGCCTTGGAAGGCTAATGTTAGATATGCCGCATGAACTTTTATAGTTGTAAAGGGAGTATGTCACTTGGTTTATACTTTTCATATGTCACATGCCGGAGAAGGTCGATTGTGGATTATTGTTGTTTGCCTTATCAGATAATCATGCTTATGTACTTTATTACATCATGATACATACCCATACGCATCATATGTATGCTTGTTGTGATGAGTAATTCACCATAGCATATGTCATTGGGTTGGTTGATTTAGGACTCCCTGTGAGATGGAGTTGCCCTACATGATCGCACGTTATGTGTAGGTTTAATGCATGATTAGATGGTATGGCTCATGCATCTCATTTTGTGTGGTATGATTACTACTCGCCCTAGCAACATCAGGGCTGCGGCCTCTACAGGCATATCGTTGATGATCAAATGGGACACCGAAAATGTTTGGCTCTAGCATATGGGGACGTTCGATGTCTATATGTGAAAGTCCCTAAACCCTCGAGGCCAGAGGATGCTCCAATGTCTAGACTGAGTGGATGCATGAACACATGAGGGCCGAATACCAGTTGGTCGCATCTCTCACTGTGTCGTGGTCGGTTGGAAGGGGGTGTGGCCTTACCCGCCCGAGTGAGGGGGTAATGACTAGGCTGAGTCTGACCCAGCTTGAGGAATGGGTCTGCTATCGACGACCTAGGCCTGATATTGGCAGGCAGATAGTGAGGTCTCTTCCAATTGCCCAGTTGTGCGCTTAGATGGGGTGGCAAGCTGGCGTAGAGTGTATTAGACCCTGATGATTGTCAAGGGAGGAACTGTACTAATATATGTTATGCCAAAGATGTGTGGTACTGATGTGTGGATCTACTGAGTGGAGGTTGCACTTTCAGCATTGACTCATTCATATATTCACTAGCCACTCGGGCTGGTAGTACGCAATTATACCATTATGTGTACATTCCCAATAGCCACGATTTTGATTTGGTACACGACCAACCTGAGATTAGGAGTTTACCACATTGAATCTAGCTATCCAAATTTAGGTATGAGACTAGTTTGGATAGAAGTCCCTTATGGTGGACCCCACAGCTTGTAATACTACGCATTATCATCCTGACTTCACACTCTAGCACTACATATTGCATTACATCCTCTGCATTTGACATCTTATTACATTGCATCTTCCACATATAGCATCTTATTGCATTACATCTTTCGCATGTGGCATCTTATTACATTACATCTTCCGTATGTAGCATCTTATTTCATTACATCATCCGCATATAGCATCATGTTGCATTGTATCCCTCGTATACGTCATTTAGTTTACTATAATTACGCATTTTGGATAAGGCTTATAACATTCATGGACTTGCTAGTATTTCTATTTCCCTGATATTGTATGATTTATGGACTTGTATTGTATGCCTGACACCTATATTGTGCACACACCTACATCACCCTCTAAGCTTTCGATAAGCTTATACATGATAGATGCATGCAGGTGACGCTAGGACGCAGTCGAGCTGAGGTAGGAGCATGTGGCTGAGCGTCTGGAGTTTCTGATATCTATATTGTATTTTTCTTTCATGCCTTATACCCAAAAGTTTTTTATATTAGTGGATGTGTGGTGATGCTACTTGTTGTTATTATGGGTTATGCTTATGGTTATGCTTCTAATGAAACAAATTTATGTTAAAAATCCTCCTTGTAGGATCCCAAGATCGGAATCCTAGTATATGAGTGTTAGGAGACGAGAATGGGGTACTACGGAGGCTGTCGGCGCCGAATTCGGCGATCGGGAGTTTTGTGAGCTCAGTCCCCGAGTTTGGGGCATGACAATTGAGCTGACAAAATGCAGTGATGAAGGTGGCTGCCCCAAAATTCTTAAAGACTAGAAAATCGTTCATTTTTAAATCCATGACCTACAAAGTAATAGTCTAAAAGATGAATAATGTTCAACAGAGAAAAGTTAGATGATCAAAGCGCTATAGTATTCCAATCAAAGAGTTCCATTATTAGATATCCACTGTCAATGGTCTGGTGAATCTTTTAAATGGTTTGAATCAGTGAACATGACCCAATCCAACTCATCCCCGCCGGATTCATATTGTAGATGCTCCACCTACGTTAGAGAAACTCACTTCACGTAATTTGTGTTAACAATCAAGACCGACTCTGGGAGCACTCAAATCTTATCTCCAACTCACATCCCACAAAAAAAGGCCACGAAACGACAAAAGGGGGGTGAGCGGAAATCCAATTTCCATTGCCATCCACTAGCCAATCAGAGGCTGTAATATGGGTCCCTAGTAATCTGACTTCATCCATATGCTCGCCAACAGTTTTGATTAGTTTGTAAGTTGGGGATTTCAAAAGTGTGAGGTAAATCATTATGCCTATGTTTGTAGTTATGGTAATGATGACTTTATTATTTTATTATTGCATGTCTACGACATACCGGTTGCAAGCACTAGTACAGATATTGTTATCACATTAAGAACTCATTTGACTAGAAAAATTAATATGAGATCATTGAGATCACCGTACTTAGAGATAAAAAAAACAAGAAAGTCTGAATAACTTTGACAAGTTATGTTGAAAGTGTTTTACGCCACTTAAACATGAAAAATTCTAATTCAATCATTACTCAATTCCTTGTTGGTTGCAACTATCTTCAAATCAATGACCTAGTACAGAAGCAAAGAAGGTAGATGTCTTAAGTACTAAATTCATTAGCAGTAGAAAGCCTTATATTTGCCATGGTGTATCAAACCAACCTTATATTTGCCATGGTGTATCAAACCAGATATTGCATAAGCAGTAGTGGCAGTAAGTAAATACATTACAAACTTGGATAAAGATCATTGGACTATGATGAAGTGGATCGTTCATTAGTTGAATGATATTTCTTAAGTTGTTATATGCTATACTGATTAAGATTTAGAGTTGATTGGGTTTTTTTATATAAATTATACAAGAGATCGAGATTTAAAAAAAGTTATATGGTAGGTTATGTCTTCTCTTTTAGCCAACAATGTGGATAACTTGATGTCAAGATTACAATCAGTGGTAACCTAGTTTACAACTAAAGTAGAGTACATCTCAACTACGCAAGAATACATGGAAGATATTTGATTAAAAAGATTGTTATAAGAATTGAATTCAAGCAGAAAGTGGTAATGATCCACTGTGATAGTCGGAGCACATTATACTTGACTAAGAATCTAGCGTTTTATGTTTGGACCAAACATACTAATGTACTTCGCTCCTAACGTGGTGGAAAGTGGACATACATCATTATTGAAGATTCATACCAATGATAATGTGATAATGTAGGGAATATGCCGACAAAGCCTATGAGAAGAAAATATTTATTTGATATAAGACTTCTATTGAGCTTGTTACAACCTACTGATTAGTGACGTTTTGGCAATTGTTATTGGGAGTTTATTTGTCACAGTATTAACAAAATTAGTTTTAGAGTGGAAGAATGTTATGGTGATGGAGAATTCATAAACAGTTTCCTAATTTTTATTTTTTAAAATAAATTTTTAAAAAAAAATTTGTTATATTAGGTTCTTATAGGTAGGTATGGATATATGTCTATATGTAAGAACCTCTTTGCTATCGGGCTTGTACATTGAGGCATAATTTTTTTGGCTTTAAGTAATTATGCTCTCTTGGGTATTGTCTATAAATGAGGAATTCTTAGCAGAGAGAAGGTGAGAAATTGTACAGTGAGATAATGAGAAAGTAAGGCCAGTCCTCTTGACTTCTTTTATTTTAGTGAAGAAGAATGTTTCATGTTGTTACTTTTATAGATGCATGCATATTGTTAAATCAAGCAAATCTTTATGCCTCTTGTCTCTTATTTTTACCTGACTTTTGATTTCTAGTTTCTCTTCTTCTTTTTTTCTTTTTTTTTTTCTTTTTTTTTTTGTGGTTTTATTTTGCATGCGCCGATTATGTGCAAGAGATTTTTCTGCAACAAATAATAAAGTAGTAACGGATTCAAGGAAAGTGCTATCCGTGCATGAATATTGAGTACAACAACATGATTATAAAACTTGTGACCTTTCTCATCGGCAGGATAACCTTTAAAAGATATCTTGTAACCTTAGCAGTGAGTTTATCTTTGTTACAGCCTGTTATGTATAAAGGCAGGCAAGAGTGGAGAATAAGACAGGGATGACCTGATGACCTGAAATGAAGCCTACCTAGATCAGTTAATAAAAATGACAAAAACAAGACTATTTCAGGCCAGTAAATCAAACACCTGCTAAGTAGAAAGCAACGCATCCAAGACTATTTTCGACCTGTGATATGGGAATCAAAATACCCGAAAGCAGCGACATAGTTATTCCAGTAAGTGTTGGTTCTTCCTCTCAACCACTCCATTAAAATGTGGAGGGTAGTCAAAGACGTCTCAACACGTTTTTGGTTAATAGAGGTTTTTGGGCCCTTGTTGTAAGATACAAGTCAAAGCTGAGCCATTTTAGCTATTTTTAATTTGGCATGTATTTCTAGACATGCGCACGTTTTTTTCTTTTTTTCTTTTTTTTAAATTTCTGATAAATACATTTTTCAAAATGTCATTATATACATCTATGCATGTGGACATGGAGCTTGTCTGGTTTTCCCGAGTCCCAGTGCCTAACACCTTGTTCATGTCCAACATGAACACACGTGACCATGTTCAAGTTACATAGTTGCGTGTCTTACCTCACCACGTAACTATCAAGATGGACAACCCTCAGAAGTCTTCTGCAGTTCCGGTGATGAACTGCATCATTTGCCATGTTTATCAGATAAATCCTGTCCTTTCTATATCTTACGTAAGTGCATACAGCACAATTTTGTTTTTCTTGGGTTACAACAAGAAGGATGATTATGACCTGATGATTTGTTACACACCACAGTACATGTGATATATGATTGTATAGTTGATGAATCTGGTCAGTCCATCTGGTGGCCCCTGTAAGACCCACAGTAGATGGGAAAACAAGAAGAAGCATATTGATGTGCTATCCTAGCCATCAGTTTGGAGACTTCAGAATGATGGTGGAAATCAGAAAGAAGCAATGGTCCCAAAATGAAAAGGGAAAAGTCTAATATTAATCAGAAATTAGGTATTTATGTCTGCAGTTCCTTGATATCAAACAATAATATAACTGCATCCATTGCATAAGGAATAGATAGATAGTCAGGCATCGGTTCCCTACTTAACTTTATAAACATTTCAACAACAAAATAAAAAAATAAAAATAAAACAAACGTAACAATACAGCTTGGTTAATAGCTTGTTTTATATCAATCAAGCCACTTGCTTCGCAGTTTGTCATTATTGGCATAAAGACCCTTTGCTTGTCATTAATTCCATGATTTTAGCAAAGTAATTTGTTCACCACCTTTTATGGTTTGAAATTTTGTCCACCACTACTCTGCATTGTCCAGTACAAACTTGTTACAGTAAAAAACAAAATGAGTAGCTACACTGATACAGGTCCAAGTCAGATCGAGTAAGGGCGTATTGTGCCAGTTTTGGTCCCCATGTTAGTCTCACTCCAAAACTGCTACTTAAAACCATGCCAGCTTGACTCGATAAAAGTTCACTTGCATTGAATCAATCTAATCGACATCATGATCCAAGCGAATATTTTCTTCCCAAACTGATGAGTTTCCAGTTATAACAACCAAAATTTCATTGGGTTGACTGTTAACTACAGCTTGAAAAAGGAGTGTTACTCGGAGTAATGCTATGGCGACTCTATCGGAGGCAGTTCGCCATATTATAGTGACATGTGTCCTCTCCTACCAATGCAGGCAGCATAAATCTCCATGGGGCTGATCATGAAGTATATGTGACATCAATCCACCCATCACCTGAGCAAGAGCATTTTCGGAGATACGCCCAAAAAATCATGCCGATCCAAATCTCAAGTGGACCACACCATAGGCATACATGGGAATAGAAATGTCCACCGTTGAAATCATTTAGGGTCCAATGTAATGTTTATATGAAACCATCCGGTTCCTATAAGGTGAGTATAGGTAGGATGAAGGAAAAAACTATTAGAAATTAAAAAATTTAAGTTATTAATGATGGAACCAAGTTGGTTCCTCAAAATATTATTTACCGTCGTAGATTGTTTTTGCAGAAAATGGACTGACCCAAAAAAAAAAAAAGTTCAAGTCAAAAACTCACATATCCAACTCAACAAATGGTTCCAAAGCCCAAGGGATGAGATCGAGTTCGATGGCACAAGTACTACATGTCAAGCCCCAAATCAGGGGACGGACAACTTCTATAATGCCCTGAATTCGGCACTTGACTTCCATATACCAAGTCTCGAATTCGGCGCATCACAAGGAAGATTTTTTTGACTAATTTTTATTTTTATTTTTAATAATACCTGAGCATGATGATACATAATCACAATACTAAGCAACAGTCTCCATTATAAAGCCTGATGGTTACAAGTACAATGTTTTTTCAAAAGGTACACAATGCCAATATTGCCAAATCACAAAATAGATACAATACATTGAGAAAGCTATGTCCTCCAAGCTACTCCTGCCCTGAAAAAAAAAATGGGAAATAGGAACCTTAGGCAAAAAGCCAGTGAATATACTCGTATATGCGTAGTGTACAAGCATGCAGTAATAATCAAAATATCAGAGTACACAAACTGAAGCAAGGTGACCAAGTAATGCTACATAAGCCAAGAGGGCATAATGCAATACAAGAGATGATATGCAAAAGTATGCCGGGTGTATACAGGCATGCAAATCTTCTTCATCACAATATAGTTATCATCACTGGGAATCATTGGGGCCTAATATCCAGAGCAAGTCCAAAAGTTGTTGAGTAGAGGACACGCATACCTGCCCTGTCAGTGGGGCGCCTATAGCCATGTCAATACCCAACCGGCACACTGGTAGCGGACCCATTTCGGGGGCTGGCCAAACCCAACCACATTCGCTCCAACTCTTCAGCTAGGCATGGCCGAACCTCTTCTAACCCGACCGCGTTGACGAGAGTCAGGCCTACTATGGTCTTCGGCACCTGGTGACCCATGGCATCTGCTCGATCTTAACGATGAGGCTCGAGGGTACCACTCGAGGTGTAGGGAGTTTCATCCATGAGTCTGGGACTCAGTATAAGAAACTCAAATTTCTGGTGTCCTCAAATACCAACCACGATGTCGCTGTGGTGGTCTCTTCTGAAAGTGCACCTACTTGTGCCCTGGTTTGTCAAGTTACGTGAATGGTAAGTCAGACTAGCTACAGAACTTGATAGGAAGATTATTTCAAGCGTCTGCCTCAACTTGATGTGTGGAAGCTCGCAATAGGTAAATCATAGCCTCACATCCCATGTCCCAAAACACCAGGTGATTAAAACCCTTAAAACAAGATAGACATCTTAGGGTTTTTGAGGTGAGAAAACTTTTTCAAAATAAGAAAATCTCTATGTTTTTCTCGCCTTGTCGATCTTATCAAAACACCCTCGATATGATCGACCTGTTCTGTCGATGTCCTCGATACCTTAACGATATTATCGATGAGAGGATCAAAAGTGTCCAGCAACTAAATATTCATCTGGACAGATTTATCGATGTATCATACACATATCGATATCATCAATATAAGTACAAATATGTCCAGCAACTTTATAACATATCTGGACAAATTATCGATGTATCAATACACCTATCGATATCATCGATATTCAAATCTCGAGTCCATCGAGAGTGGCTCGATAAGATCGACAGACAGTTTTCCGTCGCCCCTGTTTTTTAAAGAAAATCTCAAAATCCTTCGATAACATCGATGCTCTTCCGATATGATCTGAATTCAAATATTGATAAGATCGAAGATCCATCGATGATATCGATTGTGGGCGCGCATATCTTACAGCAGATATTTCAGGTTGTTCTTAACTATGATCGGGGGCCCTTCGATAGAATCGATATTCAAATATCGATGATATCGACACCAGATCGATTGCATCGAACAAAGCCATAAATTGTCCAACAAGCTCAAGATAAATCAGCTGGATTTATCGATGCCTCGACTCTGATCTCGATATCATCGACATTCAAATTCTGATGATCTCGATGGTTCCCCGATCAATCTTGAAATCCTGAAATATTTTAAAGTCAAGTCTCTCTCATTTTTTAAATGTCGATGGATCGATCCTGTCCTCGATGGAATCGAAGTTCGAAATCCAATAACATCGACCATGGTCTCGATCCATCGACCAATTAACAAGAAGTTTCAAAAGCGTATGACATCGAGTCCGAGTCATCGAGCAGACCATCGATGCTATCGAGAGTATACGCTCGATGATATCGAACCTGCTCGATGATGTCAAACTCTGTCATAAATGTGACCATTTTATATCCGTTGGAGCTTTTTGTCTATATATAGAGGACTTGTCTTTTGTTGATATAAGAGAGAAAAGAGAGAGCTTTTGTGTGTTTCAACTCATATCTTATATCTAAAGTCCTCTCTCTCGAGGGAGTTCATCCTCCAATCCACCTTCATCATTGATATTCAATAGAGTGGATTAGGGAATGAACTTCCGCATTCAAGGATCCTTCAGCTACTACCTTAATGGAAAATCATTAAGTTGGGATGCCTTGAATGCATAAGATTGGATCTACTCTATCTTCCTAATAGGAAAATCTTTAGAGAGTAGGATTCCATCTTCACCTTGACCCAACCCTAAGCCTAGTCTTGGTATATCTTTTGTGTTGCGGATCAAGGGAGCAGAAGACTCTTCGTCAACAAGGAGGAAGAGATCTTCAGCGTTGTGCTTAACGAGACTCATCAACTTATCTGTAAGTATCTAGAGTCCAAGAGGACACTTGCGATCATTTCTTCCTAGGATTGGGTCTTAAGTGGTTCTCACCCTTTGAAGTCCTAAAGGAGGCCTCCGGTGGGAGTGTACATTGTGGGTACGTTGTGTTGACCATTGCTCTGTGGAGAGCATAAACATCTGGTTAGGAGTGAACCAGTGAAACTCAAGGGTTAGAGGTGAACCAAGTAGAAACCTCTGGGTGCATTGTGTGGACCCTTGCTCTGTGGAGAGCATAAACATCTGGTTCGGAGTGAACAGTGAAACTCTAGGGTTAAAGGTGAACCGAGTAGAAACCTCTGGGTGCATTATGTGGACCCTTGCTCTACGGAGAGCATAAACGTCTGGTTAGGAGTGAACCAGTGAAACTCCAGGGTTAGAGGTGAACCAAGTAAAAACCTCCGTGTAAAGGTTGAAGGTGAACCTAATTTAAAACCTTAGGTTTGAGGTGAACCCTGGAAAACTTCCTTAGTGCAATCCGGTACACTCAAGGGTTGAGTACGACAGCCGGGAGTGGAGTAGACTTATCGTCCAACTACTATAAAATGACTGTGTTTGAGATTGCTTTTCTATATGTGTGATTCATGACAATGCGTTCATATTCATATATCTGATCACATCTCACACACATACACAGTCACATCCAACATAAACTAAGTTGCATATTGCTATATCTTGATTAGTTTGTGATTGGATCCTCTACCTGGCTTGGAAACCAGTAGAGTTACATTTGAGTAATCCTGAAAATTGCATACATGATAGGATTAGAGTGATAGGATTTTAAATATAACTTATAAATCTTTAAAAAGTCCTATTCACCCCCCTCTAGGAGATATTGGCATATTCCGACTTCAACTCAAGCAGTCTTCATCGCTATTTCATCATCAATATAACCACGATGTTGCTGTAGTGTTCAATCCATCTCATGAGGATGCTATGTAAAATGCAATGATAATCCTCGAGCACGCTATGTAGTATGATTGCACTCAAGCAATGCTATGCATGTAAGCCACATGCATACGAGGCAACCCTAATACCAATCGGACTCCTCTGCCAACCACATCCGATCTGCAATCCACGCTCATCGTGGAAAGGATATACATATAATTTCAGCATTGGCATAAACATAAATCACAATGTAGCATTAAGTGAGCTTTAGGGACTTCAACCTAGGGACCATGCACCATATATTTGCTTAGGGACTTCAACCTAGGGACTGTGCCTGATATATTCTCTTAGGGACTTCAACCCAGGGACCAAGCCCATCGTCTCTTGGACTAGATAACATCCGCACAAACTCTATCGTGTGCACCCTGCACCAACATCCTCTACCACATGCAAATGATCTCCACATGATCAAACTATGTACACCATGCACTCCTCATCCATGATGCATGTACATGTATGAGTGTGTGCAAATGCAATATGCACATATATCATCAGACCAATCAAAAATGACATGGTACCAATCATGGAAAAATAGTGGTATAATGTGCACTTTCCCTCATGATCATGGGGCTATGCGAGCGTCGACACTTCCACGTCACAAGTGTGCACCAACCACACAATAGCACAACTAGGATCAATCCATCACTGGCACCAATCACATGGCCGAAACCTCATACAGTGTCACCACAATAGACTGTATATCAAACATGTGCAAGGAATACGCACATATCATAACATGTATCAAATCCACATATAAAGATTCATAGTTATTCGAAAGCTAGTTCGTATCACCAACATACTCATTCACGGTTAAGAGTTAAGTGGTTCACCTCATCAGCTCCGTAGGAAGTGGGTGCATAAGTGTCATGTCATTATACGACGCTAGGTGCACTATCTATGACTTGACGTAATACGTACAGTGGTACACTTAGTCCTTACGTCCAATTGAACAACATCCAAGCATATAAACATAAATTAGCATTACCATACAATACAATCATCGCATCTAACCATACACACATCATCATCACCACAAGTATCACATTATACAATCACCGCACATGTGCCATCACCACATGCATAATTTAGAATTCAATCCAACGCCTCAACATGTCTAATAATCATTTCAAGTGGACTAAGGCCTAGTTCATTGCCACACTTGAATGGGCCGGTTAGCGGGTCGCTACATCCTAACCTTTCAGCTTGTTGGGTGTCCATTTGAATACCACAAACGGTTCATTCGAGGACTCAATCATAACTCATTCACAAGGCCCAAATGGGACTTGGCATAAATACATCACAAGGAGTCTCATGCACTTACCAAGAAGCCCAAACATAGGCCTAATATGAACTTCTCATAAAGTTTTATGTTCTTAGTAAGAGGAAATAACTTATGGGCCCGATAGGTTTACCGCTAATGGGCTCACAAGGCGTCCACTCAAGGTGAGCTTTAAGGCTAATAGGCCCATAACTCTAATGCCATTGTGAACATATTAGTGGAGTCCACAAATCAAGCCCAATACTATTAACGAGATGGGTCCAACAATCAATCTGACACACGTCCTAAGTTTAAATACCCAAGAGATTACATCATTGGCATAGTCCACGAGTTTGGAGTAACCACACAATTCTCATATGCCCACATGGTCCTGTGGCCACTCCATTATTAGAAGTCCATATGGTTGAGTGGCCATACAAATGTCACTCTACTTGCCACAATAAAGGATTTAAGGTTAGATGGTTACTTATTTTTACTACACCATAGCTCGCATAATGGGGCAACCACTTTACTAAACTTTCACATGGTCAAGCGGTAATTACCACAATTTCACATAGTTTAGTATGTATACGATTACTATCATGATCTAGTGTCCACATTTCAAAATATCCAAACATAATTGAACAATCATAATCCTACACATGAATACAAGGCTACACTAATTATGTTAAGTCTTAGGTAACAACTACCGCATACTTCACACAGTTAATAATCTAGTTTTAGCGTCACATGATGAACGGACCAAGGGCACATTTAATCACATCACAAATAGTTTAGCGGTACTTACTTCCGCTTTACTAATGAGTTGAATGTAGGGATCATATTTGTGTCACATAATATCGAGTTGAGGACCACTCTATTATCAAATTGTATAATCCAACCTATATCATAATTCTCATGATTAAGAAAATTTGCACATACAACCCGATTGTTCATGGTTTAGGTGACCATAACTATGCCCATAACCATGTGGTCATATCATTGGGTGGCCACCAATGCCACCTGATTTCATACAGTTAGTTGGCCTTATACATATTTCACAATCGTATGCTTAGATGGCTACATATACACTACCATTAGCTATGATTAGGTGGCCATACATGCATCAAATACCCATATGATTAATGGGCCAAACAGGTATATCACACCCTCACACTACTAGAGTCTACATATCTGTTATAATTGAACATGTTTAAGGGTTTAAACACATGTCATATGATCCTACTACTTAGGGCCGCACTCTAACCAAAGTGCCAAGTGGTGAAGGGTTGTGCACTCGTTATATAATTAGGTACTCTAGGGCAGCAACCTTATCCCACACAATTTTGGTCTGACCGCACACACAACATAATTTCACATGATTCAAGATAGCATACATATCACAAGTACACATAGGCTAGTGGTCAGCCAAATATCACATGACCATATAGTATGGGCTACACATGTCCCATTTTGCTTCAATTTTAAGCTATTCATGCACCGCATGATCACACGATCCAAGAGTGGTCATTTAACCAACATTGCTACCTATAGGTAATCCTCTTAAGATACAGATCAGTAATCAAAATATGTTAGCAAAGTTTTCTTTTATGGTGACGTTTAACCTGCACTGTGCAGTCCGCTTGAAAATTGTACTTATTGTGATTTTTGGGTTGAATCCCTTATAACGAGATGTCAAATGAATGGATGGTGTAGATGTGATACACATACATCATGGTGGTCCCAGATGAGATTCACTAGATGAACGGCCTGGATAAGGGACATATATGACGGTGGCCTAGGGTGGATTGCAAGTAAACATTTTCGTAACCTTTGAAAGCAGTTTGACGCTGCATATTTCCGCCCATCGATTTCATATAAAATTTAGACCAGTGTAGTTTTTTTTTGGTCGGCCCACCTAAAGTGAACTATCAGAATGGGATGGATGGTATGGATTTACCTCACATCATTAAGATGGGCCCTGAAATAATTTTAACAATAAATGCTCAAATCCCACTGTCCAAGTGGTATGGACTGCATGAGCTTCTAATGGGCCTGATTTTAAATACCATGCAATAGATGGGGTTGGTAAGATGAATGAATGGTGTAAATATGCAAACGTACACCTAAGTGGGCTACACATGCACCAATCCAAGGTGGGTGTCATGCCCTAAACTCGAAAAACGGGCTCACAAAATTTTTGATTGCCGAATCCGGCGCCAACAACCTCCGTAGTGCCCCATTCTCAGCTTCTGGCACCCATACGCCAGATTCCGATCCTAGGATCCTATAATGAGGATTTTTAGTATGATTTTTTTTTATATAATAGAGTATAACCACAAACATAACCAAATCGCAAAACAACATCACCACATATCCACTATATTAAAAACTTTAAGTACAATGCGAAAAGGAAAATATAAGGTGATCAAAAATCTCCAAAATAATCCGATACACACTCCTGCCTCAGCGCTGCTGCGATCCAACGACACCTGCACGCAACGGTCGTGCATAAGCTTACAAAAGCTTAGAGGGTGGTGTAAGTGTGTGCGCAAGGCGAGTGTCAAGTATACAATATCAGAGTAATGCGAAAATATAGGGGTAAGTCCATGAATACTATCAGTCGTACCAAGGCTATGTGATGCAAGGCATGAATGCTATCGGTCATACTAAGATCATGCGATGCGAGGCCTATGTAGCCAAATGTCATATGTGAGATGCAAAGCAATCATGTCAGTCCTCATCAAGTACACATATCGGTACAGTTTCTCTCTGGGATATCACCGGGGTCTAATACACTTCACACTGACTGCCGCCTCCTTAACCACACAGCCCAGTAAGTGGAATAGATCACACTATCCGCCTAACTAGTAGTCTGCCAATACCTACCCGGCTTGTTGATAGCAGACTCATTTGCGAGCTAGTCAAACTCAGCCTAGCTTACAGCCCCCTCACTCAGGAGATAAAGCCATACCCCCTTCCAACCGACCACGACACAGTGAGAGACGTGGCCTACTGGTATTCGGCACTCATACACTCGTGTATCCACTCAGTCTAGACATTGAAGCATCTCCTGGTACCAAAAATATTCTAGAACTTTCACCCAAAGACATCCTAAGTGCCCACAGTGCTAGAACTAAGTATTTTCGTATCCGATACAGTCATTCACGATGTGCCTGTGGAGGCCACGGCCCTGATATCACTAGGGCGTACAATGATCATGTCACACATATGCGAAATGCATGAGTCACACCGTCATTCATGCAGCAATCTTACGCGTACCACGTGCTCATGTGGGTAACTCCTATCATTGAGTCCCATAAATAATATGCCCGATGGCATATGCTATGATCAATCATTACTCATATCAAGCATACATATGATGCGTATGGCATGAGTCATGGAATTATACTAAGCATGTTATAAAGTGATGAACTATCCTTATAATGAAGATGGGCCTAGACGGCCTACACACAACAAGTATGGGCCTATCAATGGGCCATAGGGAAAGTTATAATGCGGACATTTAACAAACATTATCCTTACAATGTGGACGTCAAACCATCATTTCTCCAAAGGCATAGCCCACCATAAACATCATCACATAAACAATGGTGGAATCACAAATTAAAATGGGCCTTATGCACATCCCATTGGGCCTCGACCCATGGGCCTCAGATACATCAAATGGGTCGTATCACATGGGCCTCATATGTATCAAGGTGAGCCCCATCAATGGGCCGCACCAATGGGCCTTATATACATCCCATTGCAATGGGTCATAACCCATGTAGAGATCATTCAAGAGCATTTCCAAAGGAATGAATCGTACCGAAAGATCTTCTAGACCATATCACAAATAGCAGTGGAGATAATGATTTTTCACCGTTATAAAAATTCTAGGGCCCACCATCACGCTTACTTTCAATCCAATCTGTTAGTAAGGTCACAAAGACCTGGTTGGGAGGAAGAACAAATATCAATTTAATCCAAGACTAATGTGGTCCAAAAGGACTTCAATGGTAGGCGTTCATCTCTCCATTATTTTTTGTGGTGTGGTCCACCTGATAAATCAACCTCATTTTTAGTCTAAAGCCTAAGATGGGCTTGTCAATTGGATGGATGGTTTGGATACAACACATACATCATAGAGGACCCCACAATTGGGTGCACACATCACCAAGGTGGGCTCCACATATCCTACCACATTAAAGCAGCAATAACGTTGGTGTGTGGTACACCAGCCAATCCAAATCCTATCACAAGTGTGTAACGCCCTAAAAATCGGGGGTCGAGTAGAACCTAATTCCCAAGTTCCAACACATCACTTATGCAATATATTTAATGATGATTGTATGTTGTCTGTATTAGTACATAAAACATGAATGAGATTAAGCCAAATCAGCAAAACATAATCCAGGGACAGTTGTAATATGCAAGCGGAAGACTGAAACGAATATGTATAACTTTATAAACCAGTATAGGTCCCCAAAGTATGTATGCTTTGTCAGGTCAATAATTACAAGTATTGTTTCAAAATACAAAATGTCAAAAAAAATTGTGATAGTCCACTACAAGTATAACCCTGAAGCCCTGTCGATCAGAACGATTTATATAAACCCGCCTGAATACTGCATATATGAGAAAGCATCCTCATCGTCTGCGAAGTCTGTGTCTGCCTCATCTGTCAGGTCTCCATCTGTAACTAAAATAGAATCCGTTTGGTGTTTAAAACACCGTCCCAGAACGTGGAAGTGAATGATCGACTCAGTGGAACAATAAAGCAAAGGTTAACATGTTATCGATTCAGTCAAGCAGTAATGATAAAACAATACAATCAAACATCCCTAAGTACACTTATTAATGCAGGAATGGTATGTATAAATGATGCATCCCTCGCTTGCACTCCCTCTGCGATCTTCATCTAACAGTCGCGCATGTAAGTCACTTCCTCAGTGCTCTCTATTCAACGCTAAATGGCACATGCAGTGCGGTACATGAGCGTGATTACCAAGTTCTTATTAGTCCTTTTCATACAGCAGGATTGGGAAACTAAGGTATCTCCCTTATATTAATACCCAAACAATGATCCATTCTAGGGTCTCAGTCCTAGAAAATCTCATACGAAGTTACGGTTCTAGGTTACTGCAAAGGGCTCGTCACCTGATTAGTGCAGGCCTAGTTTATACTCTAGTTGTTATGGAAAGGCTCGTCGCCTCATCACAGTCTCAGAGTATGCTCACGGTTACCTGATCAGTGTAGGCCGACAGCTCGAATACAGTGTCTCATACCACCGTATTCAGCTCACGAGGCAATATTGCTCATTGGTCACTACGGGGAGGCTCGTCGCCCTAGCAAAGGCCGACAGATCGACCACGGTGTCCCATACCACCATGTCCGGATCATGAGTCTTATCGGATCGAGGTACCAAGGTTAACGGGGTTTTCACTGGTGAGTTTGGTACCCTAGGTTCAAGCAATAGCGTCCAAACATTGTGAACATACATCGGGCTAATCAAGTTACTTGATGAGCTCAACTAATACGATCGCACCTCGAGTTGATCGACATGAAGTGCGTAAGCACTCCGTGTGGCCTAACCACTGCCGACAACTAAAGTACAACTCAGGTTCATCGAACTCGTCTTGTGTGGCGAAAACAACCTCAACCACCTAATCAAGACCTGTTACCAATTGCCTGGACTAAGTCATAGTCCCAATCACACTCAGTTGTAGTTTATATATCACATATGATATGTAAAGCAGCATTACACAACAGTTCAACCATTTCAAGCATTTAAGCATTTCATGAAACACATAGTACACATGTTATCTTACCTAGGCCTTACTTCCATAAATCACATAGTAGGAAGATAGGTTACATAAAGGAACTATAGTTATCGATAAGGGGATTGAAATCCTATCTCAACACCCTCATTTCAAACATTTAAACAAGCATTTCCTCGTACAAGCATTTTATCGAACACTTACACTACACATATCACATACATAGATTAATTTACTTAAAACGTATATTATAGAAAATCCTTTCACATAGGAATTGCAACACATACAACGATCATGTATTACCAAACACCCATCATAAGAAGTATTAATCATAATTCCATATTCATTCAGACATTTCAACAAACACTTAGTCTACACACTTCAACATAATTCATATATGTGTGAAAAGGGCGGGAAACATCATATCTAAGCATGTGATAGCAATCGAGTCAGTCATAAATCATTAACTAACATTGAAAGCCTTGAAAACTATAACCTAAACATTTATAGTCCACACCTTACCCCGGTAAACGCGTATCGAATTCTTTTTATACAGTTAGTCTTTAACAACGGCAGATTGGCAACTATAGCATGAATTAGGTTAGCTATTTCATAACTTACACTATTTAAAACCCTAAAATATATTAGGGTTAGGTTTTCTTACCCAAGTACGTCGTCGAAAACACCGGATTTGTGATACAGATAGGGTGGCTAAGTGCGTAGAGCAACGGGATCAAATCCCGAGATGAATCTCCAACTCCCTCTCTCTCTTTCTCTTTCTTTCCTTTCCTTTTCCTCTCCTCTCTTTCTTTGGGTTTCAAAATTCGTATGGAATATGAGAGAGAGGGTTTAAGGCCCTTATATAGGCCCACAACTGATGGAAATGGCCCCAGGGCCAAGTATACTTAGGTTATAGCCAACACCCATCTTTTTCGACTCAACGGAGGACTTCCGGAGGCCCCCTTTCTGCGTACGGTCGGACTTAAGCTCCCTGACATCGGATCTAGGTCGAGTTAAGTTTTTGGTTTGATCGGATTTACAGCTCGATCGTGGCAGACTAGTTTCAGTTCAACGATCACTGGTACTCGATCAGGGCCACAAGTGTACAGACATGTGTGGGAAATTTCTCCTCATCTGAGGGTGTATTTGGGTCAGAATCGGATGGTCTGAATCCTTATATTTGGTCCGCAAACGTCACATCTCAGATTACTTAAGTTTGAAGTTTATTTCCAAAAATATTTACGTTTCTCACACACTTCACTCCAGGCTCAAGTTTTACATTTCTGGAGTACATTTCTGGAGACAGTCAGGACTTAATTTTCGAGAGAGTTGTCAAACCCAGCAAGGTTGTCATAATTATTTAGTTTCACAGTAATTGGACTTTCGACGTGCGGTCCAGGTCCGATACGGAGTTTCGTCATGCTCCCGAGAGCAACTAGGTAATGAGATTGATCCTAAATTATAGGGTAATGTAGCATCGATGATTCTACAAGTTGTGGGTCTTGCAGTTCGTATTTAAAGTGGTTTAAGTGAATTTCTCAGCTAATCTAGTTTAACGCTTAGTTAATTTCATCTAATTTATAAAGGATTTGGTCCTGAGTGATTTCTGGCCAAGGTGGTACTCGGGTCTTTGTACGAATTTTTCTGAGATTTTACAAAGTGGGTCCCACGTGGGGCCCTCTATAGCGTTTATTCTCCATCCAATAGTTGATAAGGTCACATAGACCCGGATAAAGAGGAAAAATAAATCTCATAATGTGACACTGGAATTCAGCACCCACGTTGATTTATGTATTTGGGATGGGATTAGGCTGATTTAGTGATTGTTGGAGTAGCCACTAGCCGAAAAATCTTAGAATCCTGAGGTCGGCTAGAACCACGGAACACGTTAAGGTTGGAAAAATCTGAAGACTCTCCTTCCTTAAATTGACCCCTGGTCTTTGATCAGAGATTCTAGGTAAGGGACCTCAAGTACAAAGAGGGAAGGTGTTAGGCACCCTCTCTACCCATACAAATGTACGGTCTTTACTTAGTGTGGTAAAATGATCTCAAGAGATGATGATGATGCTATGGTCATGATGGGGCTAGTCACACATGGATTTCTGATATAGCAAGATTCGAGATTTCGGCAGGCCACAGAGCATACATCCGATAATGTGTCTAGAGGACGGATGTGATGATGCTTATGTGAAAAGGAAAAGAAAAAGCGGACTAAGTCACTAGGAATTTCTGATGTGACAGGATCTAATGTACGACAAGTCACAGAGCATACGTTCACTAGAGATCTAGAGAAGCAGGGGGGTTGAGAAGGGAGTAGATGTCATGATGAATTCTTGTGGGATGGACTTTTAGCTTGATCTCGAGTAGGCTAAAACATAAAGTGGACCATGACCAATTTGGGTTAGGCTTATGGGTTGGAAGGGTTGAGTTGAGGGCTAGGAGTGGCTAGAAAAATCTGTATTTTGAGGGGCTTGGGAGCTCCTTCCCTTTCCCTCACTCTCTTCTTCACTCACTCTCTTTCTCTCCCTCTCTCTCTCTCTCTCTCTCTCTCTCTCTCTCTCTCTCTCTCACTCACTCACTCCCTCTCTTGGTTGTTGTTGAAATGAGAAAGGGAGATGGCTATTTATATCCTTCTCCAATGGCATTACTGTAATTTTTGGCTTTGGGAGGGTAAATGCTGAGGTGGCAAGTGGTGGTTGGTGGAGAGGAGAGAGATGTATAAGTGTTATAGTTTATATCCCTTTCTGTTGTCAAATTTGTGGTGCCAAAGACACTGGTATGTAACTTGCTATGTGAAGCTCTACTCAAGATTAAACAAAGATCCACTCAAGATCAACTTTGATGAATAAGCAATGCTTACAAGTGTAAAGTACAAAGATCCACTCAAGATCAACTTTGATGAACAAGCAATGCTCACAAGTGTAAAGAAGAAAATTCTACTCAAGTTCAACTGTGATTGATAAGTATTGCTCTCAAGTCAAGACATTGCAAGATGTCAAGAAGCTTACAAGTTTGATCGTAAAGAACTTAAGATACTTTCAAGGGTTAGCTACAATAAGACTTCAAGGTTTACTACTTTCAAAGGTCACTTGTCCTTAAGTTTCAATGTCCTTACTTCACGATTGAGGTTTGACTGACCTTAGGTTGACCTTTAGAGTAGGCTATTTTGGATATATAAGTCATATGTTTGATTTACGTGAGTTTGGTCAATTCCAAGACTAGTCCTAGACTTTGTTCGACTAGTCCCAGCACTGCTTCGACCTGTCTAAGAAATTCCTGGATTAGTCATAAGTTTGTTACAAAATTCAGATATTTTCTGTTAGGCTTCGACTAGTCCTAGGATCTGTTTGACTAGTCGAAAGAACAGTGTCAACTGCATCTAAGACCAGTCGTAAACCTATGACTCAAAGTTCAGCGCTGAAATTCGAAACCTACGACCAGTTGAAGGAGACCTACGACCAGTCGAAGGATACCTTCAACCAGTCGTGAAACGGTCAAATCTTATCGTGCCCAAATTTTCAAATATCTGTTGGTTCTACAACCAGTCGAAGAGCTCCTTAGACCAGTCGAAGATGTGATTTGCTCACCTATAAATAGAGCACGAATCTCAGAAGAATTCAATGAATTGAAGCTAATCTAATTCGGCCTTCTGAGAGATAGTTCTATGCTCCATCAAAGCTAAGTGTGCTTATTTAATATTCTCTTTCTTTAGCTTTATTTGATTGATTTTACTTCTAGCATTCCAATCTTATATGAAAAGAGGAATTGTTGTTTTCCTTCTTTTGGAATCAAAATCAATTAAAGCTAGCCCGTTGTTTTTAATTTAAAATCTTATGTGAATGTTGTAATCATTTCATTTCAAGCTCAGTGGTGAATGTTGTAATAGTTAGATTTATATTTCTGCAATTTATCGCTTTCTATTATTTTATTGGTTTGAGCTTCTGTTTCTATATTTGATCCAGAAATAAGGTTGTCCTACCACAAACTTTGGTTTTTGGTGTAAGGTTGTCCTTAGAACAATTTTTGATTACTTTTCATTCTTATACTGCAATTCAAGTTTAGTGATTTAAATTCTTATTCTTTATTCTGTTGTATCTTTTATTTAAATTTGACATAGTCCTATTCACCGCCCCTCTAGGACATATAGCTTGGCCATTTCACGATGTCACATGGCATTCTCTCATTGGATTATGGAGCTGGTAAATTGGTAAATAATGAAGGTAAGGGGGATAATTTTGAAGGAAAGTTGACTTTTGGATGCTAGGACAATTGTCCACACACGGGCCGCGATCGGCGGTAGTCGGAGTGCTGCAGGAGGTAGTCAGACTACCGCCCGCGATAGTCAGAGTACCACCCGGGCCTGGTTCACGCTGGACTTACTTATGTGTGCTTCATGTGGTGCTCTGGTTCACCTATGGTCTCCATTTTGGGTTTCTGGGATTCAAAGTGGTGGATCTTGGGGCACGTTTCAAAACTGTGACGGCGCACGTTTTGCTGGAGGAGGGATCGTAGGGCCTCACTTTCACCGTAAGGACACTGATACTTATCTCCCTAATGATGACTAGTTCATTATGTCATGTAATCATGTATCCTTGCTTACGTAATCCATTGTTTATATGAAGTTTAGTTTGTTCAATGTCACCTTCTTGTATTATCTTTTTGATCAATTTCACGGTCCCAATACATAGACATTTGCTCTCGAGTCCTGTCCTTCCGGAATGGGCCTCGCCTGATTTTCGTCCGTAAGTGGGCCCGAGTGGCAGTCGGACTGCATCAGGCGGTAGTTGGATTACTGCCCGGAGACTTTTTTTCCTTCTGTTCTGTCCTGTCAATGCGGAGCGATGCAGAAATGTCAGTTCTGAAGGCGGTGATTGGAGTACCGCAGGCGGTAATTGGGGTACCGCCTCTGTTCGTCTTTTCTTCCAGCGATGGTCCCTTCTTTTGTTCATTCTTTTTGCCCTCTTTCCTATCTTTCTCTGTCCGATCGGACCGTCCAATTATTCTGTCTTCCTTTTTGTCCTTTTTCTTAGTTATCTTCTTTCTCTTGTCTTCTTCCTTTTCCAATCATTATGGATAGTCATGATGATGGTTTTGCTGGTTCCTTAAATGGTGGAGAAGTTGGTGGCCTCATAAATGATGGGGGAGATCCATTTATGGATGGATTCGTTGAAGTTGGTGGAGGGGTAATGACCCCCTTTGGAGAGGTGAATGTTATTTATGGCTCGGATCTTTCCTCCAACAATGGTGGCTATGAGGGTGGTTTGATTGGATTGGATGGATTTGATGGGCCACCAGGGTTTGTAGATGTTACCATGATGAGAGCGGAAGGTTTGGATGGCACGGATGGCATAACGATGGCGACCGATGGTTTGATAGATGGAAGGGTGATAGGTAGTGTAGATGGTAATATGGTGATATGGATGGTGCGGATGGGATGGATCGGGTTTTGATGGGTGGTGTAGATGGTAGTATGGTGATGATGGACGATGCGGATGGGATGGATCGGGTTTTGATGGGTGGTGTAGATGGTAGTATGGCAATGATGGATGGTGCGGATGGGATGGATTGGGTTTTGTGGGTGGTGGACTTTCTGAGGATGGATTGGGTCAGCTTTTTAGTGCGGGTTTCGAGGCCATGATGGGACAGGCAGCTGTGGTCGGAGATCGGGGTACAGATACTGTTAGCTATTGGGATACTCTTGGCGTTGCAGACCTTGGGGCTTGTTCATTTCAGACTGCTCCTGATGTGACAGTCCCGCCTGTTGTAGCTTTTCGGGACACCTTGCGTGACGCGATGGGCGATGCTGGCTTCTTTTGTCACTATGAGACAGACTTGCTGGACGAGGAGATGCCCATTGTTGATGATTCTCCTGCTGTCACGGGGATCCAAATTATTAAGGGCGTGCCTGTCCGGACCTGTCAATTGCAGCCACGTGCCACCTGTTTTGAGCGTCTGCACCTTTGGATAGAGCACTTGACCGAATATAAGATCTTTGAGCCAGGTTCCTTGGGCTTCTAGGAGGTCCTCCATTTCCACCGGGTCCATGTAGATTGGCGGCTATTGAGCACGACGCTGTATGATTGGGTTCCATCCCTGAATCTATTTTCCTTCAATGACCTGGAGTTGGGCCCATCACTGGAGGAGTTTTCGCTTTTGTCTGGTCTTTCCTTGACCCAAGGGCCCTATGTTCCTTCATTAGAGCCTGTCCATTCTACTGATCTGATCTCCTAGTTCGGTTTCTTATCGCTCTTCCTACTGTAGAGGGCAGGGTTGGCGAGCTTTCGCTTGAGGTCCTGTATGATCTCATCTGGAGAGGGATGAGATCTTCTACCTGCGCATGGAGATAGAGAGGCTCAGGCAGAGATTATCGCTATACGAGAGGTAGGAGCTTACCTATGGCTCTTTAATGTTGATCAACTACTTGTCTCTTATGCATAAAAATATTTTGTTTTGATTTTTTGGTTTTGTGTGAAAAAAGGAAAACAATGTACTTGTAAAAAAAAAAACATTCTAAAGAAATGGAAAATTTTGTTTGTGCCATTTTTGCCAATGCTTACTTGTGTTTGGATTTGTGCTTTGGATGATTGGGATCAGAATCTTGGGCTCAGCCCACGTTGCAAGCAGTGTCCTAGATTGTATTCATAGGGTCTTGGTTCCTTGAAAGGGTGTCCGAGATCGTATTTCGTGGATTTGAGCAGAGTTTAGTAGAGTACTGATCTGAAGTTGATCTTTCCATGTATCTCGTTGTGATGCTTGTCGTCTTGGCCTCTTCTGTACCTGCACTTTTATTATTATTTTTTTATTTCTTGCAATTTTTTTCCCGTAGCGCTTTTTCAGGTTTTCACTATGTCCGGCCCGTCACGTCATTTTTGCCCATAGCGTCCTTTCAGATTTTCACTATGTCCTGGATTTTTTATCTTACCTACCCCTTGGCAGCTGTGCTATTTTTACTCTTGGCACCCTTTTAGGTTTTCACCAAGACCGCTACATGTCTGTTGTTTTTACTCGAGGCGCCCTTTCGAATTTTCACCTCGCCCCTTCTGATTAGACATGTCTTCTCCCTCTTTTTTTTTTTATTTTTTTTTTTTTTAGAGGACCGGGCGAACCGGAGAGATTTCCTTCATAGCCAGCCAACTGGTTACCTTCCTGGCCTTGTTTTTGAAGCACAATCATAAGCTGCTTTTAGTTAGGTTATTTAGGAATGATGGGATGGACTTCTTCTCTTTCCCTTTTTAAGGTTTTCTTCTTTTTTCGAATTTTCTTCTTTTTTCTTCAATTTTTTTGGCTTTCTCCAATTTTTTGTTTTCTTTCTTTCTTCTTTCTTTTGGTTCTTCTTTTTTCTCTTTCGTGGGAGAGGCGATTGGTTTTTCTAATGGGAGAGGTGGTAGATACATTTTTTTTTTTTTGACGGGGAAGTGAGGGATGCAGCTTTGCGATTGTACTCATTGATAAGGTTAGGTATGGTTACCCGTGATAGATTTTCACATTATCGGGGTTGATGAGCTCGGGAAGATCTTCTCCTTTCAAATTAGTGAGCCGAAGAGCACCTCCTTTGAGTACTTCACGGATGATCAGCGGTCCGTCCCACAAGGGTTTGAACTTTCCTCTGGGATCCGGTAAGTGCGGTGGTAGGATGCGTTTTATGACCATGTCACCGACTTTGAAGCTCCTCTTTCAGACCCTCTTATTGTAAAATCGGGCGATCCTTCTTTGATAACATTGAGAGTGACTTAGCGCCCACATGCGCTTTTCATCTGCTAGATGTAGTTGATCGTATCTTGCTTGTTGTCACTCACCTTCCTCAATTTCACTTTCCAGCAATATCCGCAGTGATAGGATTTCGATTTCGATTGGAAGCACTGCTTCCATTCCGTATACTAGTTCGTATGGAGTTGCTCCTGTAGCAAACCGTACAGACATTCGATAGGCCCAAAGTGCATAGGGAAGCATTTCTGACCAATCATGATATGTCTTCACCATCTTCTCTAGTATGCCAATGATGGTCTTGTTTACAGCTTCGACCCCACCGTTCATTTGGGGATGGTAAGGGCTTGACCGATGACATTGAATTTTAAATTTGTCGAGGAATTCGCCCATCCTTTTATTGACAAACGGGGTTCCGTTGTCAGTGATGATGGCCTGAGGGATCCCATAACGGCTAATGATGTTGTTTTTCATAAACTTGACCACATGAGATATTGCGATGGTGGTGTAGGATGTCACCTCTATCCATTTGGTGAAGTAGTTTACTGCCACCAGGATGTAGTCATGCCCGTTTGAAGCTTTGGGGCTGATTTTGCCGATAATGTTCAGTCTCCATACAGAGAAGGGCCATGGTGCCGTCAGGTTGTAGAGTTCAGAAGCAGGCGCATGGATTTAGTTTGCATGTTCTTGACACTTGAAGCATTTCCTAACGTGTTTACAACAATTTGTCTCAATTGTAAGCCAATAATAGTCGAGTCGTAGGATCTTCTTTGCCATCATGTGTCCATTCATGTGTGGGTCACATATTCCTTTGTGGATTTCTAACAGGATTTATGTTGCTTCTGTGTCGTCCACACAGCAGAGAAGGATTTGGTTGAAGGATAGCTTGTAAAGAATACCCCCAGTTATCACGAACTGTGCCACTAGCCATTGGATGGTGTGTCGATCAACTAGTATTGCTCCTTCCGGGTATTTCTGATGCTCGAGATATTCCTTAATGTTCGTGTACCATGGCTGATCATTTGGAGATGGCTCAGCTTCGTTGATCTGTAGGCAGAATGCGAGTTCCTCCTGAAGTTCGACAGTGAGTTCCCATTCAGCAACTCCTTTCGGGATCTCCAGCATCGAGGCGAGGGTAGCCAAAGTGTCTGCAAATTGGTTCTTGATTCGGGGCATGTAAGAGAATGTGATATCCTCAAATTCTTTGGCTAAATTTTCCAAGTAGACATGATATGGAATTAGTTTTTCATCCTTGGTCTTCCAATTACCATTTATCTGATTGATGATGAGTTGTGAGTCTCCAAAGACTCGTAACTTCTTCACATTGAGGATGATGGCTTGTCTTAGACTGGCGATGCATGCTTCATATTCAGTTATGTTATTGGTGCATTTGAATGCCAGCCTTCTGGATATGGGAATTGGGACGTCCTCAGGAGAGTAGAGTATGGCGCCTAATCCACTCCCTTTCGAGTCTACGGCTCCGTCGAAAAAGAGTATCCACTCTCCTGCCTTCCTTTCTTCTTCTTCCTCAATCAGAAGAATGTCCTCGTCAGGAAAGAAGGTCTTCAGTGGTTAGTAGTGAGGTAAGTGGTCGTCCATTGCTTGCCCCTTGATTGCCTTCTGAGTGACGTAGGTGATGTCGAACTCAGAAAGCAATAGTTGCCATTTTGCCATCCTACCCGTTAGTACTAGTTTCTCAAACAAGTACTTTAACGGGTCCATACGAGCGAGCAAAAGGATTGGGTGAGCGATCATATATTATCGTAGCCACTGTGTTACCCAGACCAGGGCAAGGCATGTTTTCTCAAGGCTAGAATATTTGGCTTCATAGCTTGTGAATCGTCTGCTTAGATAGTAGATTGCTTACTCCTTTCTTCTTATGTCGTCGTGCTGGCCAAGAACACATCTGATTATTTCTGCCGCAACAGAGATATACAGCAGTAATGGCCTACTTAGAGTCGGTGGCATGAGCACTGGGGGATTCAGCAGGTATTTCTTGATCCTGTCGAAGGCCGCTTGATAGTCGTTATTCCATTCCTTTGTCAAGTTCTTCCTGAGTAGCTTGAATATAGGCTCACAGATCGGAATGAGTTGTGTGATAAATCGGCTGATATACTGGATCCGTCCGAGGAAGCCCCAAATTTCCTTTTCAGTTTTTGGTGGTGGCATTTCGATGATTGCCTTGGTCTTGGTCTCATCCACCTGAATACCCTCTTTGCTGGAGATGAAGCCCAACAGTTTGCCACTAGCTGCATCGAAGACACATTTTTGCGAGTTAAGGCAGAGCTTGAACTTTTTTAGCCTATAAAAGAGCCTTTTGATTGTGCAAGACTTGACGATTATGTCATCCACGTATACTTCTATTTCCTTGTTTATCATATCGTGGAACAAGGCAGTCATGGCTCGCTGATATGTAGCTCCCGCATTCTTTAGTCCGAAAGGCATGACCCGATAGCAGAAAGTCCCCCATGGTGTGATGAAGGAAGTCTTCTCTCGATCCTCAATAGCCATCTTGATTTGGTTGTAGCCTGAAAAACCATCCATGAAGGAGAAGATCTCGTGTCCAGCCGTATTATCCACCAGTGTGTCGATGTGAGGCAGAGGGAAGTCATCTTTAGAGCTTGCTTTGTTAAGATCTCTGAAGTCGATGCACATCCTGACTTTCCCATCCTTCTTTGGAACTGGTACGATATTTGCAAGTCATTCTAGGTAGTTGGAGACTACCAAGAATCCCGCGTTGTATTGCTTAATAACTTCATCACGGATCTTCGGAGCCCATTCTGGCTTCATTCTCCACAGTTTTTATTTGATAGGCTTCATGTACGGCTTGGTTGGCAAATGATGCACCACCAGATCCTCATCGAGGCTTGGCATGTCCTTATACGAGAAGGCAAAGTTGGACAACCTTGGTTTCAGAAACTCGATCATCCTCTGCTTGTATTCCGGGGAGAGCGATTTCCCGATGCGCACCTCTCTAGAGAATTCTGTTGACCCTAAGTTCACAATTTCGAAATCATCTGCTACAATATTGGCCTTTGTTTCAAACTTTTCGAGAGAATCCTCGAATTCGAGAGCAGTATCATCATTTCCCTCATCCAGGACTTCATCCAATCCTATGAGTTCGAAGTCCAACTCGAGATTGAAGTCATATGAGTCGACCTCAAACTCCTGCGTTGTGTGCGAGGTGTTTGGCGCAGTGATTTTTGAAAGCTTTTCTATTATTTTGGTTTTTTGAAAATTTTCTGGTGTTTTGTGATTTTGAGAAATATTTGATTTTTTTTATTTTTTTGGGAATATGTGATGTTTTTGTGTTTTGAAGATTTTCTGATTTTTTTGTATTGCCTGAGAGTCCCGAACAGGACAGTATTGCGAACCACGATTGGTCCTGTCCTATTTCGGGGTACCAACTGCTATTTACATTGGCATTTTTTTAAGGCCGGCATCCATGAATGGTTCATCGGCTAATACGATTGTTAAGGGGACAGCTGTCTATGGTGGTTCTTTCCCCCTCTTGATCTTGCTGTTCTAACCTGTTTGTTCCTGAAGGTCACCCATCTCAATGACCATGATATCCATCGGGCTGGGCGTAGAATCAGAATCTGATTCGATCTCTTCGCCCAGGAGTTGGAGCCCTTCTAGCTCTTCAGGTTCATCTTGTGATGGGACCTTAACGTTCATCCAATCAAGGGAAGGCCATTTTCCCTTGTCGATCTAACGAATGGGCTTCTTTTGCCCCTTGTGTTGTTGAGTTGGTGGTGGGGATGTGTCCCCCCGATTGTGGGTGGATATGGGTGTCTCCCTGTTCTTGCTTGTATTTCCTTCAAGGGGCACTCTTGGTTCTGGGTCTTTTGTGGGTGGACCCTTTTTCATGCCCCTAGTCTCTCGTGGTAGATCAGGGGGTTCTGCCCCTTACATCAGATGTGCTTTCGATGCCCTGAGGATCTTATCCTACCTTATTGGTGACCAGATGGACTCTAGGTTAGCATGTTCTGTGAGTTTGAGTTGCTAGAGTTGGTCCTCAAGGGTCCTTATCGTGTCTTCACAAATTATCCCAACCTTTATGAACTTGATGGGTGTGCACTTAAACGGTTGACCCTTTTTTAGCCTTTCAGCCTGATCCTCTGGTGTCGGCTGATATCCCAGTCCTTATCTATGCACGTTGGCAGGTGTTGGTTTTATCACCATCCCTTTGCCATGGAACTCGGTACGGTAGTTTAGGATTAGCCGTTTGGCAGGAGGAATGACATATTTAGCAGCAAGAGGGCGTGGGTTGGCGATTGTATTCACATTTTTGAATTCGAAGCCGTGATACGATATGTCACCTTCTACATGCGAAATGTCAATCACTGGGATGTCGGTTTCTAAGATATTGACCGTCACTGGTAAGATCGTTTCTGTCTCAGCCAATACTGAAATGATTTGATTTCCAGAAGGGAATTTAACCCTTTGATGGAGGGTGGATGGGATGGCTCCAACGGCATTGAGCCATGGTCACCCCAACAGAAGGTTAAATGAGGCAGGAATGTCAATGACCTAAAACGTGACAAGGTTCATGTCCCGTCCGATTTGTAATTCAAGGTCGATTTCTGCCTCAACCTGCCTTCGAAAGTTGTCGAAGGCTCTAACGCTCATGGTGTTAGGCCTGAAAGAAGACGGTTCTATCCTTAATCGTTCGGCAGTACTTAGAGGGTAGATGTTGAGACTGGATCCATTATCAATGAGCGTGAGTGGGACCATGAAGTTCTTGTGGTGGGCTACTATGTTTAGGGAGCGCCCATGCTTACGACCCTCAGGTGGTAATTCCTCATCAAAGAAAGTGATGGCTCGTGGTGCGAGGAGTTGTCCGATCATACTTGCCACCATTTTGGGAGGTACATCAGGAGAGATATGGGCATCATTCAGTGTTTTCGCAAAGACTTCTCGATGTGATCTTGATGTGCATAGGAGTTCCCAGATGGATATTTGTGTGGGAATGGTTTTGAGTCGAGCTGCTATGTCATAAGTAGCATTGGTCTTGTAAGTGGTTCCCGACAAAGTTCTCAGGGTTTCTTTTGGATTCTGATTATCTCTCTTGAAATACCTCCCGTTGTTACCCACTTCATCGCATTCTGGGTAATGCCATGGGACTACTTTTGGGTCGTAGGAGGGAACTGTCCTTCCTTCCAGGAATATCAGCGATTCCTGAGGATGAGGAGTTGTGGCTGAAATGTTTTGTGATAAATCCAATGATTTCTCTTGAGGTGCTACCAAGTCCTGACTGATTTTAGGAGCAGAGTTCTCTTCCCCTTTTTGATGTGTGGGAAGGGTCCTCTGGGTATGTGCCAGCTGGTGACGCATCAGGAATGTCGGGGCTTGAGCTGGGGGTGCCCCTTACAAGGTTAGCGGAGTTAGATCAGGGAGGCCTATCGGGAGGATAATAGGTTCAGGATTCGACCTTTTTGGATGTATTGGGAATGGAGTTGAATGCGCTCCTTTAGGGGCAAGATGTTGGGGGTGTGACTTATTGGGTGCTGCTTCAAGGAATACAAGAGGCGATGTTGATAGTGCTGCAAGAGGTTGAGTGGCTGGTGCTGCTTCCAGAAAAATAAGAGGTTGAGCGGCTGGTGCTGCTTCAAGGAATACCTGTGGCCCAGGCGATGGCGCCTGTTGGTATCCTCATGTCCGATTTGCTGTATCGAGCATGATTGCTTGAACGGAATGATGTGGGGAGGAGTACATGGGTTGCCCTCCTTCAACGTGGTTGACGGTAGAGGTGTCAGATGTGCTAGGTCCTGCTTGATGCGATAGCAGAGGATTTTGGAGAATGTTGGCTTGAGTTGTATTGTTGGCCTGTGGGGTGATCGCAATCTTCTAACTTTCAATCAAATCTTAGACCGCATGTTTCAAGGCGAAGCAGCGGTCCGTTAGGTGGCCAGGAGACTGGTGATATATGCAATATTAATTTTCATTGTAATCAAGAGATAAGGGATTAGGTGGAAGCCGAGGCTGGAGTAGTGTCAACAACTACTTTTGCATGAGCATTGTCAGCACTTGACTGTATGATTGTACTAAAGGGGTAAACTTCCTTCCTAACATTGCCTGTTTGTATGGCCCTGGCGCATTCCCCCTAACCTGTTGTTGTTGTTGTTGAGACGGTTGTCCCTGATATCCCTATTGGGCTTGTTGTGGTTGGTACTGTCTGTTTGACTGTGGCTGATACTGCCTGTCTTATTGTGGCTCCAGTTGCGGAGCTTATTGATTGCCCTGAGTGTTAGCGACAATGTTGTTAACTTCCATAGTGCGTTGCGTGGGAGCAGTGTTGTTTCTATTCCCGTATCCAAAGGGTTTCCCTTCGACTTTGTTTCTTTTGATGGAAGGGGTCTGGTGTGGCCACGGGGAAATGGTTCTAACCCTGATCCCGGCTTCCACTTGTTCTCCGGCTCGGATAAGTTGGGAGAAATTTACGTAGGGATACGAGATTAGATATCCTAAAATGCTGGGATTTGCTGAATGTACAATCATGGATATCTGCTCTTCGTCATCGATGGGGTTTCTCATTCGAGTTGTCATGGCTCGCCATCGTCCTACGTATGCCGATAAAGATTCATCGCTTTTTTGTCTCAAGGCAGCCAGGTCTGACCTTCTTGGAGCCATGTTCAGGTTATACGAGAACTTATCAATGAATGCCTGAGAAAGTTTCTCCTAGGTTCTGATTTGATGGCAGTTAGTGATGTGTACCAATCCAAATTGTCACCTTTAAGGGATTTCTGGAAGAGCCGTATCAAGGCTCTATCATTCCCTACTACTGCATTGAGTTCCCCACAAAATGCTTTTAGGTGTGCTATGGGGCACCCGCTGTCATCATACCTTTTGAATTTTTGTACCTAGAAGTTCGGAGGTACCCGGGCATCTGGGAAGGGATAGAGGTCCTTGAACTTGGTGGATGGGTGGTCCACTCCTTGCTGTCTCTGGAGCTGATTTTGCACCATTTGTAACTGCTCTCGTAATTCCTCAATCTCAGACTTGCCTTGCAGATGGTATTTTGCCCCTTGCTGTAGGGCTTGTGCTGCTTCCTCTTCATATGGATCGAGAATGTGGGGTTGCTGAAAAGATGGCGGACTCCCGGTGGCGGGAGGTAACTATAATTGAACACCGCTCCCTTTCGGAGGAGGGTGTGATGTTCGAAAATGGCTCCCGCCTAGGGTATCTACCAATTCCGGAATGTTACTCCCGTTAGGGGGAGTGAGCTGGTCTCGAAACTGGCCCCCTTCATGGGCATCCGCCAGTTCCTGTCTTTGGTTCTCGTTAGGGGGAACTTGTGTTGTAACCTGATTGTTATGTTGTGCTGAGTAGAGTGTGTGGGAGGGTTGCTCCCGATTGCTGGTTGTTGTTGATCTTGTGCTGACTCTTCCGAGAGAAGGAGCACGAGATTTGCTGGGAGAATGAGGGAGAAGGTAAAAGGGGTCTGAGGGAGTGAACTGTTCTGTACACTGGGCTGGGTTGCATGTGTATTTGGTGTGGGACTTGATACTAAGCGAAGTAGTAGCTCTTACATTGTTCGAAATAGCATCTCATGTGTGGTTACATTAGCTTAGGGGTCTCCCTGAACCACGGGTGGTAGCGGTGCGGATATTGGTGCAGGTGCAGGTGTTGATGTTTCGGGAGTTAGCTGAGCCGCCGGTTCTCCTTCATGGGTAGCTCGAGAGGTCATGGTTGCACGGGATCGAGTGGTCATGATTCAAATTTGTGCCTAAGAAAGAACAAGCCGAAGATTTTTTTTTATTTTTGTATGAATGCAATAATGATGTCCCTTGAGATTGGAATACCACACGTTTTCGAGTCGGATCTCAACTAGTGTGAGCTAGCAAATCCCCAGTGGAGTCGCCATTCTGTGGACACTAGAATTCGGCACCCACGTTGATTTATGTATTTGGGATGGGATTAGGCTGATTTGGTGATTGTTGGAGTCGCCACTAGCCGAAAAATCTTAGAATCCCGTGGTCGGCTAGAACTACGGAACACGTTAAGGTTGGAGAAATTCGAAGACTCTCCTTCCTTAAATTGACCCCTGGTCTGTGATCAGAGATTCCAGGCAAGGGACCTCAGGTACAAAGAGGGAAGGTGTTAGGCACCTTCTCTGCCCGTATAAATGTATGGTCTTTACTTAGTGTAGTAAAATGATCTCAAGGGATGATGATATTGTGGTCATGATGGGGCTAGTCACACATGGATTTCTAATATAGCAAGATCCGAGATTTCGGCAGACCACAAAGCATACATTCGACAAGGTGTCTAGAGGGCGGATGTGATGATGCTTATGTGAAAAGGAAAAGAAAAAGTGGACTAGGTCACTAGCAATTTCTGATGTGACAAGATCTGATGTACGACAAGTCACAGAGCATATGATCATTAGAGATTAAAGAAGTAGGGGGGTTGAGAAGGGAGTAGATATCATGATGAATGCTTGTGGGATGATGGACCTTTGGCTTGATCTCTAGTAGGCTAAAACATAAAGTGGACCATGACCAATTTCGGTTAGACTTATGGGTCGGAAGGGTTGAGTTGACGGCTAGGGGGTGGCTGAAAAAATCTGAATTTTAAGGGGCTTGGGAGCTCCTTCCCTTTCCCTCACTCTCTTCTTCACTCACTCTCTTTCTCTCCCACTCTCTCTCTCTCTCACTCCTCTCTTGGTTGTTGTTAAAATGAGAAAGGGAGAGGGCTATTTATAGCCTTCTCTAATGACACTGCTATAATTTTTGGTTTTGGGAGGGGTAAATGCTGAGGTGGAAAGTGGTGGTTGGTAGAGAGGAGAGAGATGTCACATGGCATTCTCTCATTGGTTTATGGGGCTGGTAAATTGGTAAATAGTGAAGGTAGGGGGGTAATTTTGAAGGAAAGTTGACTTTTAGACGCTGGGACAACTGTCCACACGTGAGTCGTGAGCGGCGGCAGTCGGAGTGCCGCATGAGGTAGTCAGACTACCGCTCGCGGTAGTCAGACTACCGCCTGGGCCTGGTTCAGGCCGAACTCGCATGTGTGTGCTTCATGTGGTACTCTGGTTCGTCCGGTGGTCTCCGTTTTGGGTTTCTGGGACTCAAAGTAGTAGATTTAGGTATGAATAGAGGGTTTTGGTCAAGGTATAGGGTATAGGCGAGGCTGTATGTGTGTTAAACGGTTTGGATTGTGGTTTCAGGTTATGGATCGGGAGCTTTAGGGACTTTCGGGTCATGGTTTAGTTTAGGCTGGGATTAGGGTTTGGTCCAAGGTATGACCATGGTTCCTGGATAGTCTTAGCCTTCTCAAGATGTTAGCCTTGGTAGGGTGTATACACATAACGATCCAAAACTTCTGTGACAACCAAAAGGGTTTCAATGGCATACGCTTAATCCCACTGTTCCTTATAGTGCGGACCACCTGAGTTCCTAACATGGCTGATTTTTGGGGTGGCCCATAGCTAGAAGGGGGGCCCACTAAATGCACAGTGTTGATGTTCTACATACATCACGGTGGGGCCCATAGCTATGACCCACGGTCCCTGCCTCTTCACCCCACAACACGACAGTCTACTCACGTGTTCTTTTGCTGAAGACGGCGTCTGCTGCATATATATATATATATATATATATATATATATATATATATATATATATATATATATATATTTCATGGTTTTTCCTGTGTGGGGCTCGTATCAGCAGGATCCACTCCATCCATTGGATCCTACAGCTCAAGACAGACCAAACAAGCCCAATATTCGACATGTTTTGGTGTATAGAAACATCAGAGTAGATTTTAATGGTAAAAACATTAGGATCGAGCTGTCTGAACTCTGGAAGAAGGGAGCTCGCGCGCTCCTACTCTGCCTGGGCTGGCGAAACAACTGGGTGCCTGTCCTATCCTTGCTACAACATCTGCTGTAACTGAGAGGCACTCACAGGTACAATCGGATCCGCACCAGTCTCAAGTGGAGGAACAACATCCTCAGATTGGGGAGTAGGATCTCTGGAGGTCGAACGGGAGCCGCAGGTGATAAAGTTAAAGCCTTAGGTGGTGGAGTGGGAGTCGATCAGGTCACTCTTCTGCGCGACATGTCCTATAGAAAAGAACAAAGACGTCTATCAATCCTTAAAAACTCCCAAAGGCATGTTAGGGGTCTAAATTGGAAGGTTATGCACTCAAAACCTAATTGACCTAAACTCATACTAGACATATGATGTTGTTCTGAGTTGTTTCCAAGTTATGCTCTGATACCAACTTCTGTCATGCCCCAAACTCGAAAACTGGGCTCACAAAATTCTCGATTATTGAATTCAGCGCTAATAGCCTCCATAGTACCCCATTCTCAGCTCCCGGCACCCATACACCAGGTTCCGACCTGGGATCCTATAATGAGGATTTCAAACATGATTTGATTCGTAATGAGCATAACCATAAGCATAACCCACTAACAATAATCACAAGAACACCATCACAAAATGCACTATGATAAAAAACTGAGTACAATGCGAATGAAAGGGAAATACAAGATAATGAAAATAACAGAAACTCCAGAAGCTCGACTGCACACTTCAACTATGACGAGGTTATGGCTGCGTCCTGGCGTCACCTGCACGCATCAATCATGCATAAGCTTATAGAAAGCTTAGAGGGTGGTGTAAGTGTGTGCGTAGTAAGAACGTGCTCAGAATACAAGGCTAGAGTAATGCGGAATCATGCTGATGGGTACATGAATACAAATCAGCAATACCAAGGCTATACGGTGCAAGATATGAATGTTATCGGTCATATCAAGACCATACGATGCAAGATGCAACTCAAGCATGCCAAACATCATCCAAATCCACATATCAATACGGCTCATCAAATATCGCTACAGTTCTCATTCTGGATAATCACCGGGGTCTAGTACACTCTACGTTAGCTTGCCGCCCCTATCCGAACGTACAACTAGGAGAGTGAAAGAGACCTCACTATCCGCCTGCCAATATCGGGCCCGGCTCATCGAGAGCGGACCGATTCCTCGAGCTGGTCAAACTCAACCTAGAAATTTCTCCCTCACTTAGGCGGGTAAGATCACACCCCTTTCCAACCGACCACGACATAGTGGGAGACGGGGCCTACTAGTATACGGCCCTTGCGCGCTTATGTATCCACTCGGTCTCGACGTTGGAGTCATCCTCTAGTACCATCGGGTTTAGGGATTTTTACCCAGGGACATCTATGGCACCCCGATGCTAGAAACAGTATTTTCGGTATCCAATCCAGTCATCCACGATATGTCTGTGGAGGCTATAGCCCTGATGTCGCTAGGGCATACAATAATCACAATCACACAAATGCAAGTGCATGAATCACTCTACCAAACATGCAACAATCCTGCGCGTACCGTGCGCTCATGAAGGGCAACTCCGCCTATCAGGGAGCCCATAAACAATCTGCCTGAAGACATATGCTATGATCAGTCACTCCTCATATCAAGCATACATATGATGCGTATGAGCATGAATCATGAATCTATACTAAACATGTTATATGGTGATGGACTCTGTTCATAATGAAGATGGGCCTACACTACAAGTATGGGCCTATCAATGGGCCTTAGGGAGAGTGACAATGCGGACATGTAACCAACATCATCCTTACAATGTGGGCATCAAACCATCATTGCTCCCAAGACACGGTCTGCCATAAACCATGGTGGAATCACACATTGCAATGGGCCTTATGTACATCCCATTAGGCCTCGACCCAAGGGCTCCAAATACATCAAATGGGCCACATCACATGGGCCTCATATATATCCAGGTGGGCCTCAACATAGGGCCTCATATTTCACATTGGGCCTAATCAAATAGGCCGAAACAATGGGCCGAATCAACTAGGCCAAGTCGAATGGGCCGAGTTGAATGGGCCAAGTTGAATATGCAGAGTCGAATGGGCCGAGTCAAATACATCAAATGGACTGCATCATGTGGGCCTCATATATATCAAAGTGGGCCTCAACAACATACCTCATACACATCAAGGTGGGCCTCAACAACAGGCCATGAATACATCAAGATGGGCCTCGTCACATACCCAAAAAGAGTCATATTAAAGGATCATTTGGACCATACCACAAATAGCAATGGAGATAATAATTCCCATGGTTAAATAATTCACAAGGCCCACTATAAAGTTTATTTTCCAACCAATCTAATCATAAGGTCATAAAGACCTGGATTAAGAGGGAGAACAATTCCCCATTGATCTAGAACTTCCGTGACCCAAATGGGTTTCAATGATAGACGTTCAATCCTCCACTATTTCTGTGGTGTGGTCCACCTGATCAATAGATGATCACCTCACGGTGTGGGCCGCCGTAATGTATTTGAGATCCAACCAATTCATAAGTTTAACATAGTGATAGATGAAGTGGAAACAAATATAACCTTAATAAGAAACTACTGTGGCCCTTAGAAATTTTGAATGATGCATGTCACTATTCCCACTATTTTAAATGGGGGGGGGGGCCTACTTGAACTATAGATTTGACTCATTCTTTAGCTCATGCCATAAAATGAGCTTCCAAAATGGTTGGACGGTTTGGATGCAACACATGCATCATGGTGGGTCCCATAAGGATGCACGGTGTGGAGAGAACACATACATCATTGGGGTGTCCCACCGTCCAGTGGTGTGGACAGTGTGAAAAGAACACATACATCATTGGGTCCCACGTGGGGCCCACCATAATGTTTATTTTCCACCCAATCCATTCATGGGGTCACACAGACCCAGATGAAGAGGAAAAACAAATTTCACAATGATCCAAAACTCCTAGACTCCAAGGAGTTTTAATGGCAGACGTTAAATCCTCACTATTTCCTGGTGTCGTGGGCCACCCGAGTTTGTATACGGCTGATTTTGGGGGTGGCCCACTTCCCTAAGGGGCCCACCCAAATGCACGGTGTTGATGACGACACACATCACGGTGGGGCCCACGATTGGGACCCATGGCCCCTGGCCTCAAACGCAGCATCATCCTGCTGCAGCATCAGCAACAACAGGCGCTGCATGACAAAAAAAAAAAATTTGAAAAGGGAGCTTTTTCCATGGTTTTTCGTATGTGGGGCCCGCATCAGGAGAATCCACCCCGTCCACTGGCTCCTATGGCTCAAGACAAGCCAAACAAGCCCAATATTTGGCATGTTTCGGTGCGTAGAAAGGTCAAAGTGAATTTTAATGATGAAAACTATTATTTTCTATGTTATGACCTGCCAGATAACCAGATAGGCTTCATTTTTCAGCTCAACGCCTAAAATGAGCTAGAAAATAGGATAGACGGTGTGGATATGATCCTTACATCAAGGTGGGGCCTGCATGAACAGCCCACCCCAAAAGCTCAAATATATATTATTATTTATTTTTTTGTTAGCTTGTTAGTACACATCCATGTCAGTACACACACTCCATGTTAGCCACACCCTACTGTCTTCACGTCCAGCGTCCAGGGACGCTGGACAGCATGGATAAACATGGGTATCATGGTGGGTCCCACATGGACGTGGCCCACCATGCATGTGTGTGTGTATGTGTGTGTGTGTGTGTGTGTGTATTTCAATCCAGTGGGTGGGATTTCCCACCATCCCATCAATGGACAGCGGATCTCCCTGAAATGTGGTGGGCCACACCATTTGATGGATGGAGTAGATTTAACACAATTCGGTGGGGCCCACTTCATTCTAGGGAGGAAAGAGAGAGAGAGAGAGAGAGAGAGAGAGAGAGAGAGAGAGAGAGGGGGGGGGGGGGAAGATGACACGTGAAGGGGAGGGAACTCGCCACTATTAGGCCCTCCCAAATACAATGCATATATCAAGTGGGTCCCACAACAAGTGGGCCCCAAAAAATGAAATCCAATGGTCGATCACCCACCTATTGGCCTCCTTCTTGCTCCCTTAGGCTTGTATGCTCCTTGCCTTCAACTTTAATAGAGGTTGATGGTGTTCGGAAGGTTGGGACGGAAGATGAGAAGGTGGGAAAGTGGGCCACACTTATTGTTGCTCTTGGAAGGGTTGGACGTTGGAACCTTGTTGCTTGGGAGTGAAGAGAGTGAATGAGAGAGAGAGGGAAGTGATGGGTGAAAAGGGATGGGGTGATGGGGTTGTAAGAAAGGGATGGGTGGAGAGAGAGAGAGTTGACTTTGGGAATGGGAAGGGATGGGTTGATGTACTTGGGGTATAGCTTGTACTTGACATTGATTGATTGATTGATTGATTGATGGGATAGGTTATAGAGATTCTCTCGAAATTCGCAATGCACGACATTTTTCTCGAAATGAACGCGGGCCTACATCTTCTGGCCTGGGTATAGATCGGTGCGCGAGTCGCGGCATTGGAACCACAGTGGCGGCGTGGTCACTAGAGTATAACTTTCGAGTCGAGTCGACCTTGACATGCAGGACTCGGTTTAAGATCGCACACAAACGTCTGATACGGGTCGAGGGTTGCCGGAATTCGACCGGAGGGACCGCGGAAGCCTACGGAACAGTACGGTTTAAAATACGGGCCTTACAAACTGGCTGCCCCTAGTAGCCTATTATGGGGCAGCATGGCCCACCAGATTAAGGGTGGATTATGCACATAAGATCGCCATTTTCTGAGGTGTCTTTTGGCTTCATTTATGTATGTTTAGAGGCCCACCTCCATTGAATTTTATTTTGGATCTATGTTCATAGTTTTGATTGGCCTTGGTAGGCCCATTCATCTTGGATCTTCTAAGTTAGGCCCCTTGACCATTCGGGCCTGTATATCACCACCTATTGTGATGGGTTGTGGGCCATAAGTGCAAGTTGTTGGGCCCTTAGTTGCCCACCAATATGACCTTGTATATGGGCCAAATTGTGAGGCCCAATTCACTCGGATAAAGTTAGGATATTGCCCATATGGTTAGATTACCGGGCTGCCCATTAGGCCCACCACAATATGTGAGTTTATGACCTTCATGGTTGGACCCAAACCTTGCTTAAGGGCCCACCATATTGCTTGTGTTCGGCTTTGAGTATAGCCCACTAGGCCATAGATTTCCTTAGGCTTTGGGCCTTGTTTCATGCTCGCGTAGTAGTGGGCTGCCTTTTTGGGACCCAGTTAAGGTTGGATGTCCTCCTTGGTGGCCCTAAGGTAGGCCCATAGGGTTGTTATAGGTGGTTGAAGGCCCGCCTTGGACCCTTGCTAGGACCGCTTAATCCTCTTAAGACTTATGTCTAGTCTTCCTTAGCTTGTGGGCTACCCCAAATTATCGGGCCCCCACTAGAGGATTGCTCCTTAGAGTACCTGTCTATATATCTAGACCTAGTCCCTCCTTGGGAGGGAGTGTATTCCACATCATCATCATCGTGTGGCGCACCCTTTTCACCCCTATGACCCATATGCATCATTTGCATGATTGGATTGCATTTGTGTGTGGTCATTGGGTTGATACAATAGAGGGATGGAGTTTCCCCTCTCGTGCACATTGTGTGCTTGAAACTAGTGCATGATTAGCATCGCATCTCATGGATATTGTTGCCCTCGTTTCATCAAGGCCCTGCCTCCACAAGAGTATTCGTGGATGGCCGTATGTGGACACCGAAAATGTTAGTTGAGCATATGGGGTGCATAGGATGCCTATGAGTCAAATTCTCAAAACTTCTATGGTACCAAAGATTTGCCCTAATGCCATGATTGGGTGGAACCACGAGCGCACGAGGGCCTTAACCTTTAGGCCGCGACTCCCACTGTCATGTAGTCAGTTAGGATGGGGTATGGCCTTACTGACCTGTGAGGGAGGGCATTGCTAGGCAAAGTTTGATTAGCTCGTGAATGGGTCCGCTACCGTCAAGCCTTGCTAGTGATTGGCTGTCCGCAGGCAAGTAGTGAGGTCTCCTACGCTCGTTTGACTGCGCGAATCTGTAGAGCGGCAGTCATCCTATAGTATACTAGACCCCAGTAGATTCCTTATGAAGAAACTGTACTGATATGTGGATTGGATATGAGGACTGACATCACTTCGCATTACATTCGCATCGGTTGTATAAGCCTTATATTGCATGACCTTGGTATGGTGCCCAGTACTCATTGCATTGTATAGCCTTGGTTGGCTTATTGCATTCATGACAGCCTTGGTTAGGCTTGTGGCATTGGCATTGATCATATTTCCCTTCTGTATCTCTTATTATTCTTCTACGCACCATTGTCACACACTTTCACCACCCTCTAAGTTTTCTACAAGCTTATGCACGATTGATGCGTGCAGGAGATCCTAAGTTGGTGTCTTAGCAGCTGAGCTTGGATAGGAGTTGAACCGAGGACCCGGTATTGCAGATCTTCTTCCTTCTTCCCTTTGTCATCAGATATATTTCCCTTCGACATTGTATTAAAGCTCAAATTTATAGTGAATTTTGTGATGTGTGCCTTTGTTATTTCTGAGATGTACTTGCTGTGATCTTAGGTATGCTCGTATTGGAAATAGTTATATGTTTATGAAAATCCTCCTCGTAAGATCCCAAGATCGGAACCTGCCTCAGGAGCCGAGAATGGGATACTACGGAGGCTATTGCGATCAGAACTGGCTATCGGATTCCTTGTGAGTCCGGTGACCGAGTCTGGGGTGTGACACATAGTTATCCCAGTAAGTGTTTGTTCTTCCTCTCAACCACTCCATTAAAATGTGGAGGATAAAGGAACGTAGTATGATATTCAATTCCTTTAGCCAAAGACGTCTCAACACGTTTTTGGTTAATAGAGGTTTTTGGGCCCTTTTTGTAAGATACAAGTCAAAGCTGAGCCATTTTAGCTATTTTTAATTTGGCATGTATTTCTAGACATACGCATGTGTTTTTTTTTTTTTTTTTTAATATGATAAATGCATTTTTCAAAATTTCATTATATACATTTATGCATGTGGACATGGAGCTTGTCTGGTTTTCCCGAGTCCTAGTGCCTAACACCATGTTCATGTCAAACATGAACACACGTGACCATGTTCAAGTTACATAGTTGCGTGTCTTACCTCACCACGTAACTATCAAGATGGACAACCCTCAAAAGTCTTCTGCAGTTCCGGTGATGAACTGCATCATTTCCATGTTTATCAGACTAATCCAAATATCTGTCCTTTCTATATCTTAAGTAAATGCATACAGCACAATTTTATTTTATTTTTTGTGTTACAACAAGAAGGATGATTGTGACCTGATGATTTGTCACACACCACAGTACATGTGATTGTATAGTTGATGAATCTGGTCAGTCCATCTGGTGGCCCCTGTGAGACCCACAGTAGATGGGAGAAAAGAGAAGAAAAAAAAAAAAAAACATATTGGATGTGCTATCCTAGCTATCAGTTTGGGGGCTTCAGAATGATGGTGGAAATCAGAAAGAAGAAATGGTCCCAAAATGAGAAGGGAAAAGTCTATTAATCAGAAATTAGGTATTTCTGTCTGCAGTTCCTTCATATCAAACAATAATACAACTGCACCCATTGCATAAGGAATATATAGATAGTCAGGCCTGGGTTCCCTACTTAACTTTATAAACATGTCAAAAAAAAAAAAAAAAAACCCATAACAGCACAGCTCTGTTAATAGCTTCATTTATATCAATCAAGCCACTTGCTTCGCAGTTTGGCATGATTGGCATAAAGACCCTTTGCTTGTCATTAATTCCATGATTTTAGTAAAGTAATTTGTTTACAACCTTTTATGGTTTGAAATTTTGTCCAATACAACTTTACAATGTCCGGTACAAACTCGTTACCGTCAAAAACAAAATGAGTAGCTGCACTGATACAGGTCCAAGTCAGATCGAGTCAGGGCGTGTTGTGCCAGTTTTGGTCCCCATGTTAGTTTCACTCCAAAACTGCTACTTAAAACCATGCCAGCTTCACTTGATAAAAGTTCACTGGCACTGAATCAATCTAATCGACAGCACCGTTGATCCAAGCAAATATTTGGTCCCCATGTTAGTTTCAATCCAAAACTGTTATTTAAAAGTTAAAACCATGCCAGCTTCACTTGAATTGAATCGATCTAATCGACATCACTGTTGATCCAAGCAAATATTTTCTTCCCAAACTGATGAGCTTCCAGTTATAACAACCAAAATTTCATTGGGTTGACTGTTAACTAAAGCAGCTTGAAAAAGGAGTGTTACTCAGAGTAATACTACGGCAACTCTCTCAGAGGCAATTCGCCATATTACAGTGACATGTGTCCTCTCCTCCCAATGAAGGCAGCATAAATCTCCATGGGGCCGATCATAATGTATATGTGACATCAATCCACCCATCACCTGAGCAAGACCAATTTCGGAGATACGCCCAAAAACCATGCTTTATCCAAATCTCAAGTGGACCACACCATAGGAAAACATGGGAATAGAGGTGTCCACTGTTGAAATCATTTAGGGTCCAATGTGATGTTTATATGACATCCAACCTGTTCCTAAGTATAGGTAGGATGAAGGAAAAAATCTATTAGAAATTAAAAATTATTAGTTATTAATGATGGAACCAAGTTGGTTCCTCAAAATATTATTTACCATCGTAGATTATTAGGTTTTAAGCATTAGTTGATAGAGAGCTTGCTGTTCTAGCCTGGTATTGTACAATTTGGCTACTTTCGCTTCATTGAAACTCCACAATAATTACTTAACTCTGATATGGTAAGAGTAGAGCTGTGCTAAATGTGAAGAGAAATGGAAGCACATCAGGGTACAGGACTCGGCAAGTATGTGTCAAAATGTTTGCGAGTATGGTTAGGGATAGGGAGCTGGAATCTGAGTATGAAGCATGAGCAGCACCCAGGTGGAAGGTTCATGCAACTGAGTATAAGAAGAGTTTTTGGACAGATGGAAACTTCAAGTATTCTGACACTACCACAAGCCTATGTATTTTGAGCACAACTCACATTCATGCCAAGATATTGTCGAAATTTTTATGTAAAGATAACATCCGTAGCCAAAATTTGATGAGAACTTGTAAAAATAGGATTTACCAAAACTTGATGTTTTTTTTTTTTTTTTTTGTTAGCTTGTTAGTACACCCACTGTCAGTTCACACTTCACTGTTAGCCACCCCCACTAGGAAATCGATACCAAGACCTCAGTGTTGAAACATGTCCACCCTCTCAACTGTTCATGCCAAAGACATCATTAGCCAGCTTAAATCTCATACAGAGGAATGAGACATCAGCAAGAAAGTGCAGAAAAAGGTGTCTAGGAGGAATTTAAACTTACATCCAATTGGCAAACAGCGCCCACTTGCTCACAAAGGAGAAATTTAGGAGAATGTGCAATGTGTAGAAAGTGATCCAAATCCAGTGGTGAGAATCTGTTAGCTGTTTTGATCATAATCACCTCCAATGCTGACCGGTGCAATCTAGGGTATTCAGTGTCTCACTGAGACCTTAGGTCTTGAAGAAAATGACCGACTTGCTGAGCACCAAGAAACAAGCCATCTGCAAAGAGAATAAGTCCAACCTGTGTCGAAAAGGCAAGCAGCAATTAGTTTTATTCAGATACTCATTCAGCTTAACCTTCACTGGTTTGGTTTTCAATAGAACCGGAAATAAGTCTTACCAAGCGGGCAGAGAAGACTAATCGATATCCCCAACCTTCCTTTGCAGCTGCAACTCGTTGTTGATCAGTCCAACTGGCATAATCAACCAAATAGCAGACCACTAAAAATGAAGAACTGGTTGATAATCTCCATCCAAAGTGAATGACCCTATTGAAATTGATTGGACTTCTGGGACAACTTTTTTATGTTTTTGCCAAGAACATGTTTTAAAATGTGCCTAATTAACTCGGAACTCGATCAAGCGAAATAGACATCAGAGATAACCCAATGAGGCAAGTTTTTCACTGTGTCAGCCGAGTCAAGGACAAACTCTTTTGACTCCACTTAATTGACTCATGCAAGCCTATGGGTGAGTTCAAATCAAGTCTAGGTTTTAAGATTTTGTCAAACAGGCTTAAGCATATGAACCATTCAAAAATAATAAAAATACTACGGATGTGTCATGATAATAAGGGTAAAGTTCTAAAGGACATCCAGATAAAGAGAGTGATTCAAGTACAAAACCACAATTCACTGCAAGCTAGTGATCCTATAAAAAGAAGCTAATCAATTGTATGTGAGAACTGTTTCAAAGGAAAAATGCAGCATGCTTGATAAACTTACCCAAGGAACTCAGAAACCCCGCCAATTCCAGCAAACTTGAAAGGTTGAGGACCTTCCCTTTCCAAATCCTAGTTCAATAAAATAAAATAAAATACCATAAAAGGTTAGATTTCAATATATGTATGTATTTATGTAAATGTATGTGTGTCTATAGAGAGAGAGAATGTGACGCTCCAGTGCTCTCAGGCACTATAATTTGTAGTGCTCCTAGTTGCATTGGGTGACTTGTAGCATCCAATCGATCAATCTGAACTGTACATTTAAGTCCGTAACACATTTCATGGAATGGGATGGTTAGGATTGCTTACAAAAGTGATTCTTTAGATTAATAAGCAATCCATGACATGTCCTAACAAATAGATAAACCAGACTGTTAATTGGGGCCTATTTTTTAGAATACGATCTTCACCGTCCATATTTAAGACTATTATTGAACAGGCAGTTAAGATCGTCATATTGGTGTGATCTTGCATGGTAGCTCACAAAATGTGTGTTTGGCCTGATGGACAGTCTATATCAATAGAACTTAATAGTGCTGAGAACTGGAGCATTTCTCACACACATATGCACACACTATTCCCATAGCGTCGACTGTATGGGAACTTCCCATACATATGAGCTTCTATGGGTCCCAAATTGATATGTGTATGACATCCAAGTCCATGCATTAGATGCACCCCTTCTTTGTTCCCGTACATCCAAACAATCAGACAAATCTCAGGTAGTTGAAATCATACCTAGAACCTCTAAATTCACGTGCAATCCCCCACCAGAGTTTTAGATGGAGCTCATTTTTGTTATGTCCCATCATCCTGATGGGGCACACCTAATGAACAGTTTGTATTGCACATACACAACATGGTAGACCCACAAGAATGCAAAGTTTTTGTGGCAGGTGCCCCCCTCACAACTGCCCCACATCATTCCCTTTGGTGCAACCGACCTTAGTTTTGGATCAAGCTGATTTTTGAGCTCTGAACGTAAATTGGGGGGCACAACTAATGGACCTAATGAATGGTACACACATTATGGTGGGGCCCACACTGCTCGAATGTATAAGAAGTTCACATATAGTTGATCCCATGCGATATTACTCTGACATGCAAGTTCACAATATAACTAGTTGCTTTGGATGTGTGGGACAGTCCAATTATCAATTTGGACTGTCCATTCATTTCATACCGGTAGTGACAGACCATGATGCAACAATCACTCTGATCAGATTATCTTGATCGTTCGAGTGTGTGGATCATTCTGTTATAACTGACCATTTAACCCATCAAAGATCTGATGATTAACATCATCTGACCAAATTAGTTACTTTGAATCAGAAGAAATCCAAAGTTGTCCATCAATTAGATGGTTCAAATTGGTGACAGGACCTATATTTCTCCACAGATCTTGACCATCCAATTTTACATGTTACTGATTGGACAGACAGGATCTACTGATTGGTAGAACTATGCATCGTTGCCTGCCAATACTGGCAGCGGATGAATGTACAGTTGAGATTGATGAATGGACTATCCCAAATGTCTGAAGTAATTAGTTGTAGTGTAAAAATGCTATAAAGCTAGTTGTGTTAGATGATCCTTTCCCTATATATTAAATAATGAAAGAAACACTGCTTTAGCAATACATTTTACCTCTTCTTCAGCAGCCTCTAGACCTCCTTGAACCCAAAAGAGGTTTTTGTAGCCTGCATTGTACAGCTGTTCACAAGCAGCTAGAGACCTGTGTGAGGTAATGTGCACAACTAAGCTACAGATCCAACTTGAAGCAAGGAAAGTTACAGAAAAATCATAAAAATGCATCGAGTTTCCCTGTGAAGTTTCTTGTGCTTTGTGCAGTCATTGTATTTCAAATAACTAAACTGTGAGGCATACCAATTACCAAGAGACAAACATCTAATATTTAAAATGACTACAAGAGTATGGATTATATATAGCCAACCAGTTACAATCATCTACCTCAACAAAATATTCTACCTCAGCATCCAATACCCAAGAGGAATAACTACACAGTATTTAACATGACTACATGAGTATGGATTATATATACATATATACATAGCCAAACAGTTCGCATCATCTACATCGATAAAATATTCTAACTCTCCCTCCCTCCCTGTGCGTGTGGGTGTGCACATGCATGCCTCTGTGTGCATGGGGAAGGGAGGGAGGGAGGGAGAGAGAGAGAGAGAGAGAGAGAGAGAGAGAGAGAGAGAGAGAGTTCATGTACATGTAGAATATTAGTAAAAATAGATGCAGAATACTGTATTATATATCAACTTAACAATTTACAAACTTTTACTATTCTATCTTGTGCAATAACATATAATATGGTATATAAAAAACACAACATTAATAACATAAAGGAAAAAGCCCAAGAAATTAGCAAAAAGCAAGAGACGGAATACTCTTAAATTGGCTCAACTAGCGTTGTCTGTGGGTCAGGTCGACCTACAACCCAACAGACCAGGTCCAACTTCGATGCAGTCCAGAGCCACATTTAACCAGGCCGGATCTGGGACCTATGATCTGATTATTAATTCAATGAGATCTGGTTCAACTCTGATCGTCCCAGATCTGAACCACTCACCACTAGGCCATCAATGAGCCATCTCAACCCCACTAACCCACAGACCTGGTCAAATTTGGATCATGTTTTGGACCCAGAAAAGGTGTTGCACGACTGGATGCAGATCCAGATCTAAGGGTTCAAGTAATAACCAGCTCGAACCTGGGTCTACCCAAACCCAACCCATTTAGAGCCCCATGAGTAGGGGTAAGGCATTTAGTGTCAGTTATAGAACGAATCAGAAATATAAATAAAGAAACTACTCAAATCCAATACCATCTAAAAACAACCAAATTAGCAACTAGTAAAATAAGCACAGAACCAAATCAGAATTCATAAAAAGTTCTTAAGCCTACAGTTGAATTATACAGAAACTAAATTGAAGATTAACACTCCCTTTGTCGACTAAGAAAAGTCCACATATTTCAGCTAGTTTCAATCTACGTAACACTGATATCCTACTTAAAATTTTGCTCGGCCATATATGTGTCAGTGTAAGACACAACAACATGGTGGTTGATCCTCAATCTATCATTTTCTAACATCGCTTAATATGTATAGGAACTTCCTAACCCTCACACCCTGTGAGTGAATTGTGCTTGCCTTACCAAAACTCATCGGAAGGTACTCATTGATTTGGGGTGTCCATTAGAACATTCACCTTGTGGATGTTTCCACCCAAAACCCAGGTTGATTGCATGGCCTGAAGTGTGCAAAAAGTTCCTTTCTTTCATTCTTTTTGATTTTTCTATTTCAAACTATGAAGAAAGTTACTAAATATCAACAAATTCAATGACCAATAAAATTTTCGTAATGGTGCATGATTGATGAGATTGATGGCAATGTAGAAGATGTCAAACAGCAAAATGAAGGTCAAAAGGATGACCAAGATGTCTCTCTTAATGCATCATCCAATAAACATTTCATTCTCCAGTGCATCATGACCATGATTGAATCAGGAAATGCATAATTGGAGGAAAAAGAAAATGTTCACAAACCTGTGTTACATATGGAGGTAAAATGTGCACCTTGCTCATAGGCAATGAAGTCAAAGATGAGCCAGCTGTCCCGGACTGAATGTTCACAAGGGACTAAATCAGGGACTTAGCCATTTTATGCTCTAGTTGTACACTGGAGGCCTGTGTACATAATGTGTAGAGATTTCTAGGAATGGTATAGTCTGGAGTAGTGTAGTAGAGATCTCTAGAAGTTTCTAAAGTTCCTTTGTGGTTTCTTATAGCTAATGGGTAAGAAAGACTAACCTTCTTCCTGAAACAGGAAAGCTCGCCACCAGGAAAGCATGAGCTGGAGCTGGAGTCGCCGGCGTCAGGAGTTTTCTTTATAAGAATAGGATTTAGTGTAGAATAGTCTAGAAGATTTCTATTCCTATCCATTGGATGATTGTCACATAGAATCATCCTAAACATCCAGGTAAAGTGACTAGAAGGTAATTGTGCCTCAGAAGTTGTAAACTCTCTTACGTTCTATTGCACTACAAGTTTTCTTGCCTTCAAGTCTCTTTCGTGCTGTGCTCTCTTCTCTTCAATTTAGCTTTGGCTAGCACAGGTAGTTGGCTGACTACTTCACAAAGGAGTTGTAACTTGTAAGGTGAGTGCTGCACAGTCTATGCTTGGGGGAAGCAATTACATGAGCCACAGGTGAGGTGGCATCTGTGGGTGTGCATGGTATGTGTGCCTAGCGCATAGCTGCGTGTTATATTCCATCACTAGGGGAACTTTTATCATTGTAATATCTATTAACAAGAATATGAGACTCAAGAGGCATGTGGCTCCAAAAGACACTTCCTTCTTCTCCTCTCCTTCCTCTTCCATTTCCTTTCAAGTTTAAAGCAAATCATGTAATTGCATGGGGTTCCTAAATCGACAGGGTCAAGCTGCAATGAGAATCTTTGAGCTACTTGTAGACCATGATCAATTTATCGATGGTATGGGCTGATATTATCGTTTCATGAAGTGTTCCAAATATTGGCATATTATCAATGATATCACCAATATTACCGGTATTGCTAGGTCAATGATACCAAACTGTTGGCTATGCATTTTTCCAAATATTAGCATGTATTGCAATGGAAATCCATGTATATGCACGATTCTCATGCATTGACATGGATTTGAGGCAAAAAAAAATAATCATTTAACTGAAAATGGGGGAAATTGATGAAATCCTTCTTCTTCTTCTTCTTTTTTTTCATTTTTTTTTTTTTCATTTTTCTATTGGAAAACATGTGTTTGTCACTATTAATTAATGTGGAAATTTTATATATTAATGAATGTTGCCCTATCCATTGATTGGCTATAAATTTTATATATTTGTTTTATATTGATTTTTTCGATAACACATGGTTAGGACCCTATAAAATGGAAACTTAATACGTATAGTTGTTTTTCGCAATATTATGATTCCTACATGTATAAACATGCCTTTTTACACCACCTGAAGTTTCATTGAAAAATTCCACCTTTCTCCCAACGTTTCCTCAATGTTTCCCAAAGATAGCGATACATTTCTCAGTATTGATATCAGCGATAATATTGGCATGGATACATGTTTTTGTATCCTTGGTCATCGATGCATGTAATGATACTGACACTCTGAACACTGGTTATATCACATGGGTGATATGAAATTTTTAGGCAATATTTGCAATATTTTGACAAAAACTAGTGAACATCATTTAAAAAAAGAAAAAAATTTATACAATGATATTTCTACAGAAATCTGAATTGCCAAGATCTTGAAATCAAGTTTTGATTCAATTTCGGTGGTCCTCATTATGAGATTCCATCCTCTTAAATAGATTACAGAATGCTATACATGGTATATATTGACCCATAACTTTGGGTGATTACAATCCCTGATTTAAGAGATAATGAAGGAGACTAATTCTATTCCTAAAACAGACAACCTAAGTATAGTACATGATTGAATGGGATCCATGTTTTGAGAGTGTGGTACCTCAATTGACACCCCCCTCAAATTGATGCCGGAGAATCGAACAACGTCAATTTAGATATGAAGACTTAATGGCGTGGTCGAGGCAATCCTTTCGTGAAGATATCAACAATTTGAAGGTTGGTGGAGACATGAGGGAGGTTGATGACCCGACACTCATATTCATCACAAATGAAGTGACAATCAATTTAGATGTGTTTTATATGCTCGTGAAACACTAGCTTCTCTGCAATTTTAACGACACTGGTATTATTAACATGTAGAGGCGTAAGATGAGGTTGAACAAAGCCTAGATCAGCCAAAAGTCCACGGAACCAAAGGATTCAGAACAAGTAGAGGACATAACTAGATATTCTGCTTCTGTAGAATATTTTGATACCTGATCCTACTTCTTACATTTCCAGGAGATCAATGCCTTGCCAAAGAACATGCACCAGCTACTGGTTAATCGGTGCATGTTGGGGCATTTAACCCAATCAACATCAGAGAATGCATGTAGGGTAAGATAATTAGCAATGGGAAAATATAAACCTCTTTGGATTGTGCTAAGAAGGTATCAAATGAGGCATTTGACCACGACTAAGTGAAGATGTCGAGGAGCACCTATAAATTGACTCAAGAAGTAAGCAACATAAGATATATTAAGTCTTGTGATAGTTAAATAAATTAAACTTCCAACAAGTCATCGATATAAGGTAGGATTAGGGAGAAGATCACTGTCATCTTTGCTCAACTTGACATTTAATTTAAGAGGTGTGTCAACTGGAGTAGAATGCAGAAGATTGGCAAGTTCAAAGAGATCGTCAGTATATTTGTGTTGATTGAGAAACAATCCTCGAGAAGATTGATGAACCTCCAGTCCAAGGAAGTAAGTGAGCGGACCCAAATCCTTCATATGAAGTGATGCATGGAGGGAAGCTTAAAGACGCTTTGTCATGTTGGAATTAGTACTAGTGATGAGAATATCATCAATGCAGACAAGGAGAGCAGTAAGGCCAGTAGAAGTTTGATGAAGGAACAAAGATGCATCATAAGTAGTCCAGGTAAAACCAATGTCATGAAGAGAGCTTCTGAAATTCTCAAACCAAGCATGTGGAGCTTGTTTGAGACCATAAAAGGAACGCCGCAATCGACGCTTAGTATGGCGAGAAGTAGAGTGTACTCCTTGGGATAAGCACATATAGACCTCCTTAAGGTCACCATGAAGAAAAGCATGTTCGACATCCATCTAGTATAGCAGTCAGGATTGTGATGTGGCAATGACGAGAATAATATGAATGGTATAATACATTTTTTGCCACTGGTGCAAATGTTTCTTCATAGTCAATCACGTATTCCTGTCGATTTCGTATTCCATCAGGTTTGAGTTTAATAGAATAAACCCACTTACATCCAATCGGTTTGATAAATGTGGGACCTTGTCCAATATCCCAAGTGTGATTCTTTTCAAGAGCCTACGATTCATCCTGCATGGCCTGTCTCCAACAGTCATGCTGCACAACCTGAGAGTAGGAGGTGGGAATAGAAGTAGAAGAAAGTGTAGCCATCAAGGTAATATGACCATATCGGTCAGGAGGCTTAGAAAGTCACAAGGAGAGACACAAAGAGGGAAGTTAGCTTGGGTTAGATGCAGACAAGAGATCTTAAGGGACATAGGCTAAAAACGGAGAATTTTAATGTAGGTAGAAAACTGATTTTTGACATAGGCTAAAAACATCTTAACGCATGAAAAACTTTGGACTTCAAATTCAAGAACTAAACCCAAGTAAAACGAGTAAAATCATCAATAAATGTGACAAAATACTTGTAATGGGCATAAGAAATAACAGGAGCAATTCCCCATACATCACTATGTATTAAATCAAAACATTTTGAACTTAATGTAGTGGATGAAGGAAATATAAGGGTCTTACTTTTTCCAAACTTAGAAGTATTGCAATCAAAAGAAACACAATTTTTCACACCAACAGATTTATTCGTCAATCCAGAATTGAACAATAACGAAAAGTTTTCGAATTTGGATGTCCAGGCCTATTGTGCCACAATTGGCAATTATTCTGAACAGAAAAATAAAAATCTTTTATTGGTTTATGTTCAAGAAGTGCATAAAGGCAAAGAGGAAAGAGAAGTTCATATGTAAGGCCCTCGCGATCACTTTCCCCGACACGACATATGATCCTATATCACACAAGCTGAAGGTGAAAATAAGATATTATAGTTATTGTCAACAAGTTGGCCAACAGAAATTAAATTGGTGGTCAAGCGAGGAGAAAGATAAACATTTGTCAATGGGTCTGAGCTGGGAACATCACCAACTGTAGTAATTGAAAGACTGTCTCCAACTGCAATCAGAACTTGGAGATTGCCAGTGTATTTTTTGACATATAAAAGATTTTCATATGTGAATGTGATGTGATTTGATGCTCCAGAATCAAGATACCAAACAAAATGAGGTTTTCTTATTTTACCTGAGACACCAAGTGCAAAAAATGTATTTAGAATCATTTGCTGGACCATTTCGGGGGTCAGAGAAGCAGATGAGCTAGGTTGTGTAATAGATGAGGAGGCAGTAGCTGAAGCAGATGAAATCGCAAGCTATGGAACAGGCGCAGCAATTGTTGCAGTATAGGTAGGAGAAAACCGATTTGAAGTAGTCCGATTCTGAGGTCATTTAAGGCATTCAATAATGATATGACCAGTTCCTTTGCAGTAAGTATAAAATTTTTGTTGACACTAGGAAGCTTAATGACCAATTTTTTTTTACAACTATAACACTGCACGATACTCATATCACAAGGAGAAGGTTATCTTTGAGCAGCATAAGCAACATCAACAATACTTTTTATAGTTTTATATTCCAAATATAATTTCGTCAATTGTCGATGTTCCTCACAAAGAAGTTCATTCAGGCATTCATCCAAGGATGGAGATGAAACCCTACTCATTAGCTTAGACCAAACTGTCTCATATTCAGAATGCAGTTTCATAAAAAATTGGTCCTGGTGACTAGTTGCATGAAGTCCTTGTATTTCAGCTAAAACGGCGTAAGATACATTAGCATATTTAATCTCATCATATTCAACCCGTAAAGTAAGAAAGCTTGAATAATATTCTTGAATGTACAAAGTTCCTTGATGATCTTGAAGAATGTCAAATTCTACTTGGAATTGACGTGTAGAATTTCCTTGATGATATACCTTTTTTAAAAATTCCCACATTTCCTTTGCAATTTTATAGGTTTGAGATGCAAAATGAATTTAGGATCTACTGATCGAAGAATCTAGGTGTAAGGCCCGTATCCTAGCCCGTACTGTTCCATAAGCTTCCGCGGTCCTTCCGGTCGAATTTTGGCGACTCGCGATCAGTAATCGGCAGTTGCGCGCAACCCTGAGTCGTATCCCATTTTCTAGAGTTGGCTCGACCCGAGACCTGTACCCTTGCGACCGCGCCGTCGCCGCGGTTCCAACGCCGCGTCTCACACTCCAAGGCGATGCCCTGGCCAGGAGATGTAGACCCGCGTTCAGTTCGAGAAAAACGCCGCGCGTTGCAAAACCCAAGAGAATCCATCACATCAATCACCTCACTCGTCAAAAGTACACCCATCACTCAACCCCTTACTCTTCCCATTCCCAAGTACAAAGCAACTTCCAAAAGTCAACTTTCCTATCACCTCAACATCCCTCTCTCCCATCACTTCATTTACATCACTCTCTCTCTCATCTCTCTCATTCTCCAAAACAATCCCAAGAGCTCCAACGTCCATGGCTTCCATGGAGAAGCTTGGTGTGGCCCACTCCCTACCACCCAATCCCATCCTCCAAAATTAATCTCGACCATTAAAATCCACCCCTTGGAGCTCTAGATCGTGTTGGCGGAAGAAGGAAGAGAAGATCCCACGGTGGGTGCTTCTCTCTCTCTCTCTCTCTCTCTCTCTCTCTCTCTCTCTCTCTCTCTCTCTCTCCCTCTCATTTTGAGTTGATTTGGCCATGTGGCCCACCTGAATGGACCCCACCATGAAGTATACATTTTGTTTATGCTGTCCATCAAGTGGGCCCACCTGACATCACATAACCCACAGGCCGGGCGTGGGGAAAACACAAATATCTGATTGATCCGATTAGGTGGGCCATGTTCATGTGGGACCTACCTTGATGTGTGGGCCACGCGAGACCCACCACAATGACGTGTTTATCCATGTCGTCCAGCGTCCTGGACACTGGACAGGGTGTGGTGGCTAACATGGAGTGCGTGTACTGACATGGGCATGTACTAACAAGCTATATAAAATAAAAAAAATTATTATATTCGTTTGGGGTGGGCCACCCATGTAGGCTCCACCTTGATGTATGGGGCTGATCCACGCCATCCATTCCATTCCCCAGCTCATTTCAGGCATTGAGCCAAAAAAATGAAGCCGATCTGATTATCTAGCGGGCCATAGCGTAGAACACTGTGGTTTTTACCATTGAAAACCACCTGATATTTTTATACGCCAAAACGCCTCGAATATTGGGCTTGTTTGGCTTGTTTTGGGCCATGGGAAACAGTGAACGGGGTGGATCCACCTGATGTGCGGCCCACGTATGAAAATCCCCAATAATACGTGATTTTTCAAATATATATATATATATATATAGTAAACAGCAGCAGCGTCTGCTGCTGCTGACAGATGACGCTAGCGGCATCTGCGCTACTGCGCTATATGGGCAGACGGGCCAGGGACCACGGTCCCAGCCATGGGCCCCACCGTGATGAGTATCAACATCAACACCGTGCATTTGCTGGTCCCTTAGGGCAGTGGGCCCCACACCAAAAATCAACCTCATCCGCATCTCAGGTGGCCCACATCACAGGGAATAGTGTGGATGAACGTCTACCATTGAACCCTTTTGGGTTGTAATAGAAGCTTTGGATTGATATGAAATTTGTTTTTCCTCTGCATCTGGGTCTGTGTGGCCCTACCAACCGATTGGACGGTAAATAAACGTTATGGTGGGACCCACATGGGACCGCACCTTGATGTTTTTGGTTGGCCCTCACCGTCCAGATAGCTGGACGGTGGGCTTAACCATGAAGTATGTGTTTCATCTGCGCCAGCCCCCCTGTACGTGAGCTGCGTCCATGTAGCATGGGGCCACTTGATATATTTGCTTTATCTACACCGTCCACACTACTGGACAGTGGGACCCACCATGATGCATGTGTTGCATCCAAACCATCCAACCATTTTGAAAGCTTATTTTAAGCTTGAGACTAAAAATAAGACAGATCTAGGATTAGGTGGACCACACTATAGAAATCAGTGGGTTTGACCGTTCACCATTAAAATCCCTTACAGGTCATTGTGACCTTATGATCAAATTGGATGGGAAATAAATGTTATTGAGGGCCTTGGGAATTTTAATGGTGGAAATCATTGTCACCACTTATAATTTGGGTGTGGCCCATTTGATATACCTAGGGCCCATTTGTGTGGCCGTTTGTTGAGGCCCACCTTGATATTTATAAGGTCCATTTGAGGAGGCCCACCTTGATGTATTTGTGGCCCGTTGTTGAGGCCCACCTTGATATTTATAGGGGCTCATTTGATGAGACCGATTTGATATATTTGGGGCCTACTTGATAAGGCCCGATATGAAGTATTTTGAGCCCACGTGATGTATATATTTTGTATCTAGGCCGCCCGTCCAGGACTGGGCGCTAGTTAGATATAATGATAGTATTATATTGTTATTATTATTATTATTATTATTATTATTATTATTATACAAATATACATGTATATGTTGTGGGACCCACGTGGGGACCACGGTGATGTATTTGTTTCATCCACACCATCCAGATGATCTGGACGGTGCTAGACATGCTTGGACGGTGCCGAATAGTGTTTGGGCGGTGTTGCGGACCCCACCTTGATGTATGTTTCGTATCCACACCGTCTAGAGTATTTGGATGGTGTTGGACAATGTCTGCAAGGTGTTGATTCACATGGGCAAAATTTAAACAATGTTGATTACCATTAGTAAGCCATGTACCCCCATAGAGTGATTGTGTACAGTGATGCATATGTTGCACCTGCAACTATTGAAATGATTTTAGATGTAATCCTAGCTCTCATCGTGATCTACAAAGCCTCCACCTTCCTAGGAGACCCATATCATAGTAGGACCCACCGTGATATATATGTTGTATATGTTGTATATTTACACATGATGTACGTATTTAAGGCCCAATACGATGTATATATGGCCCATGTTCGAGGCCCAATATGATGTATACCCGGTCCAAGTGTTGGGGCCCATTGGGATGTATCTGAGGCCCATGTATTGCGGCCCACATGATGTATGTGAAGCCCATGGGTTGCAGGCCATTGCGATGTATATTGAGGCCCATGGTTATGGCCGTTATGATATGTTTGAGGCCCATGGTTGTGGCCCTGGCCCGTTATGATATGTTCGAGGCCCATGGTTGAGGCCCATTAGGATGTGTTTATGGCCCATTTGGTAAGGCCCATCGAGATGTATTTTCGGCCCATGGGTCAAGGCCCGTTGTGACGTATTTCCGGCCCATATGTCGTGGCCCATTGTGACATGTTTCCAGCCCAGTTATCGAGGCCTAACTTAATGTGTATAAGGCCCATTAGTGTGGCTCATTGATGCGGCCCACTTGTTGGATATGAGGCCCATTGGTGCGGCCCACTTGTTGGATATGAGGCCCATTGGTGCGGCCCACCGTGATGTGTATATTAGGCCATTGGTGCAGCCCAATGTATTGACCCACCGTGATGTGTAGGCCCACGTGCTGCATGTGTAAGGCCCACCTGTGATGACTATTTGAGGCCACTTGTTGGATATTTGGGCCCACCTTATGTTTGACTCTATGTGGACCACTACTTGGGAACAGTGTTGGTTGATGGTTAAACGCCCACATGGTGACCTTCCCTTAGGCCTAGTTAGGCCCATTCTTATCGATACCGATTGTATAGGCCGATTCCGAGTGTCGAATCTGATTGTTAAGGTCGATTTCGATTGTCGAGGCCAATTTCGATTGTCATGGCCTATTGTCGAGACCTATATGATGTATATGCGGCCCGTAATTGAGGCCCATTGAGATGTGTATTCGGCCTATGTAATGTATATGCCGCCCGTGTTTAAGACCTAATGTGATGAGTAGGAGGTCCATGGGGAAAGCCCATTGTGATGTATTCGTGGCTTATGGGCAAGGCCCATTGTGAAACGTATTAGGCCCATGATGCATGACCCATTGATGCATTCGAGACCGATGTGAATTCGGCCTGTATAATGTATGTGCAGCCCGTGTTTAAGACCTAATGTGATGTATTTGAGGCCCACATGTCATCAAGGTGTCCCGTATCGGTATCGGTTGGCGTAACGGTGACCTCCAAAACCGATACGGATACGGGGGCGTAATGGCGATACGGGGGCGTAACGGCCCGTAACGGCGCATGAAAAAATTTTTTGCCAAAAAATATGAAAAAATATGGATTAAATCCGGAATATTCTAAGCATTCCAAATATGCATTCATTTATAAATTAGAACATGGTTATGGTGGTGTAACGGTCCACTCTTTGGTGAGAAGTTGTATCGGACTGTCTGATGAATTTATGAACCAGATAACCTAAATTTGACTACGAAATTCATATATTTAATTTTCTAACTATCTACTATCAATGATAGATATATTAGAATGAATGTAATATGAAAATATCTTACATTAGGTGTTTGCAACTATTTTTGAGGAATTTCTCGAACATACCTGTGCTACACATTAACATTTTCTACTATGATTAACATATCACATGGCATGATTAAAATAGCAAAATAACCATTAAAAATTGATTTTTCGAATTTAAAAAAAAAAAAAAAGTCAAAATTCATGCATAAATAGAAAAAAAAATATTTAAAAAATATTAAATGGCACCCCAAATCAGTAAATGCACATTAATATGTTCTACTATGATTATCACATCATATGGCATGATTAAAACAAAAAACAACCATTAAAAATTGATTTTTCGAATTTTAAAAAAAGGGTAAAAATACATGCGTAAATAGAAAAAAATAATAAAAAATATTAAATGGCACCCCAAATCAGTAAAACGCACATTAATATGTTCTACTATGATTAACACATCATATGGCATGATTAAAACAAAAAACAATCATTAAAAATTGATTTTTCGAATTTTAAAAAAAGGGTAAAAATACATGCGTAAATAGAAAAAAATAATAAAAAATATTAAATGGCACCCCAAATCAGTAAAATGCACATTAATATGTTCTAATATGATTAACACATCATATGGCATGATTAAAACAGTAAAACAACCATTAAAATTTGATTTTTCAATTTAAAAAAAAAGGGTAAAAATACATGCGTAAATAGAAAAAAATATTAAAAAAATATTAAATGGCACCCCAAATCAGAAACGCACATTGATATGTTCTACTATGATTAACACATCATATGGCATGATTAAAACAGCAAAACAATCATTAAAATTTGATTTTTCGAATTTTAAAAAAAAGGGTAAAAATACATGCGTAAATAGAAAAATAATAATAAAAAAATATTAAATGGCACTCCAAATCTGTAAAATGCACATTAATATGTTCTAATATGATTAACACATCATATGGCATGATTAAAACAGTAAAACAACCATTAAAATTTGATTTTTTGAATTTTTTAAAAAAGGTAAAAATAAATGCGTAAATAGAAAAAAATATTAAAAAATATTAAATGGCACCCCAAATCAAGCAAAATGCACATTAATATGTTCTACTATGATTAACACATCATATGGCATGATTAAAACAACAAAACATGTTAAAAAAAAGTGTAAATACCTATTTTTGACGAATTGAATTTCTGAAAAATGGCCCCCGAGCTTCGATTCAACAAAAGCGGCAATACAATGCGTTTTATCACAAAACCCAACCAAGGTTGGTCGAAATTAGCGATAAAGGGGTGAGAAGTACTTTGGAAGCAAGAAATTTGAAAAAAACAGCAAAAAGTAGCTTAAAATGGAAAAAAAAAATGGTAGTTTTTCGACCGTTCTGGTCACCCATTCTGGTCGACAGGTTACTCCCGTCCGACCCGATCGGTCTGGTGCAAAAATCGTATCGGCCGATACGACCCCGTATCGCGTATCGGTTCAGGCCGTTACCGTTACGTATCGGCCGATACGGCCGATACGTAACCGTTTTGGCATACCTTGCATGTCATGTATTTGAGGCTCATAAGCAGGGCCCACTTGTTGTGGATATGTGGGCCTTGAGTAAGGCCCGTGGTGTTGTATATTAGGTCCTTGTGTGAGGCCATAGGTCCATTATATGTTTAGCCCTATGTGGGCCATTCCTTGGGGGCAATGTTGGTTAAATGTCCACATTGTCGATACCAATTATGAGTATGTGACAGCAAAGCATCATGATACATGCCCATACGCATCATCTGCATGTTTGTTACGAGATGTGATTGACCATTGCATATGTCATTGGGCAGGATGATATGAGACTCCCTGATAGGCGGAGGTTATCTCACATGAGCGCACGGCATGCACAAGATTGATACATGACTTGATTGTATGACTCATGCATCTTACATTGTGTTATGATTACTGTATGCCCTAGCGACGTCAGGGCCGTAGCCTCCACAGGCATGTAGTGGATTGTCAGACGGGACACCAGAAATTTGTTCTAGCATCGGGCTGCCATAGATAGCCCTGGGTGAAAATCCCTAAACCCTCTTGGTACCAGAGGACGCCCTAACATCGAGACCGAGTGGATACATGAGCACCCGAGTGCCGAATACCAGGAAGCCGCATCTCCCACAGTGTCCTGGTAGATTGGGAGGTGATGTGGCCTTACCCGCTCAAGGGTAGGGGGCATAGCTAGGCTGAGTTTGACTAGCTCGTGAATGGGTCCGCTATCGACGTCTTGGGATAGGTATTGCGGACTATTGGCGGTAGCGGATAGTGAGGTTTCTTACGCTCACTTGGACTGTGCTGTTGGGAGAGGGGCAGTGCCAATTGGAGTGTACTAAACCCCGGTGATGATCCCAGAGATGAACCATACTGATACGTGGACTTATTGGGCTGGAGCTGCATACTCATTCATACATTCATTCATTATCCACTCGGGCTGGTGGTGCGCAACTATTTGTTACGTGTACCTTCGCAATGGCTAGGATTTCGGCTGGGGCACACGAATAACCTGAGATTAAAAATTTACCACATCGAGTCTGACTATCCAAATTTAGGTATGGGACTGGTTTGGATAAAAGTCCCTTGTGATGGACCCCATAGCCTGCAATACTACGTACTATCATCCCGACTTCACGCTCCAGCATGGTCATTTCATTCGCACTACATATTGCATATTGCATTACATCCTCAGCATATGGCATTTTGGGTTGCTACGTTTCTGTATTCATATGGCTTAAACGAGGCTGATGGTATTTGTAACTCTTCAAAATTGCATATGATATTGTATCATCAGTATTTGATATTTGACTCATTATGTCTCTACATTGCATAACTGACCAACATTACTTTCTCAGTACATGACAATGGCTTACTATGTCTTTTCATCGTATATCCTGGATTAAGTTGATGATATTTTTATGGTCTTGTCAGTATTCTTGCTTATTCCGATGATGTATGATCTATGAACTTTATTGTATACTTGACACTTACCTTACACACACTTACACCACCCTCTAAGCTTTCTATAAGCTTATGCACGATAGATGCGTGTAGGTGATGTTAGGTTGCAGCAGTGTTGAGCTTGAAGCGTGCAGCGGTCTTCTGGAGTTTGACTTTCAATTTATGTATTTCCCTTTCAGTATTGTACTCAAATGATTATATTAGTGGATTTGTGATGATGATGTTGCCTTTGTGAATCGGGTAATCTTGTGGTTATGCTTCTTATGAGATAAATGTGCATTGAAAAATCCTCCTTGTAGGATCCCAAGATCGGAATCTGGCGTATGAACGCTAGGAGCCAAGAATGGGGTACTACGGAGGCTGTCAGCACCGGATTCGGCGATCGGGATTCCTGTGAATCCGATTTCCGAGTTTAGGGAGTGACAGAAGTTGGTATCAGAGCATAACTTGGGGATACCTGAAGATAACATCACATATCTACTGATAGTTACCCTACACTGTGATTGTTGGGAACTTAGAATGATTAGATTCCCGAATTCGAATAACTTAGAGATTTTCTGATATATCTCCCTACCGTTGAGATTATGAGGCTGAATAGTTTCTGATTCGGGATCCGAGGATTAATATGGTTCACCATTCTGTTAAGGACGTGTCTTGGGAGCGCAAGGCTGAGATTAGAGAGCGTTATCTTCATCCTTTTGTAGGTTAATTGTGCCTTCACATATATGCTTAATGGGGATTCCTCTTCCCTTGTCTGTTCTGTAAATTTCGAGGATGAAATTTTTATTAGGAGGGGAGAGCTGTAAAGCCCATATCCAAGCAAGTACAGTTTATCCTTCCGGTCCCAGTCGAGACTCGCGAAAGCCCATATCGCTGCAACCAACCACCGAGTCGTATCCCATTTTCCATAGTTGGCTCGACCCGAGACTTGTACTCTTGCCACCGCGTCGTCGCCGCGTCTCACGCACCAAGGCGATACCCTGGCCAGGAGATGTGGACCCGCATTTAGTTCAAGAAAAACACCGTGCGTTGCAAAACCTAAGAGAATTCATCACATCAATCACCTCACTTGTCAAAAGTACACCCATCACTCAACCCCTTACTCTTCTCATTTCCAAGTACAAAGTAACTTCTAAAAGTCAACTTTCCTATCACCTCACCATTCCTCTCTCCCATCACTTCTTTTACATCACTCTCTCTCTCATCTCTCTCTTTCTCCAAAACAATCCCAAGAGCTCCAACGTCCATGGCTTCCATGGAGAAGCTTGGTGTGGCCCACTCCCTACCACCCGATCCCATCCTCTAAAATTAATCTCGACAGTTAAAATCCACCCCTTCGAGCTCTAGATCGTGTTGGCGGAAGAAGGAAGAGAAGATCCCACGGTGGGTGCTTCTCTCTCTCTCTCTCTCTCTCTCTCTCTCTCATTTTGAGTTGATTTGGCCGTGTGGCCCACCCAAATGGACCCCACCATGAAATATACATCTTGTTTATGCTATCCATCAAGTGGGCCCACCTGACATCCCATAACCCACAGGCCGGGCATGGGGAAAACACAAATATCTTATTGATCCGATAAGGTGGGCCACGTTCATGTGGACCCACCTTAATGTGTGGGCCACGTGGGACCCACCACAATGACGTGTTTATCCACGCCGTCCAGCGTCCTGAACGCTGGACAGGGTGTGGTGGCTAACATGGAGTGCGTGTACTGACATGGGTATGTACTAACAAGCTATATAAAATAAAAAAATTTATTATATTCGTTTGGGGTGGGCCACCCATGTAGGCTCCACCTGGATGTATGGGGTTGATCCACGCCGTCCATTCCATTCCCCAACTCATTTCAGGCGTTGAGCCAAAAAAATGAAGCCAATCTGATTATTTAGCAGGCCATAGTGTAGAACACTGGTTTTTACCGTTGAAATCCACCTGATATTTTTATACGCCAAAACGCCTCGAATATTGGGCTTGTTTGGCTTGTTTTCAGCCATGGGAACCAGTGAACGGGGTGGATCCACCTGATGTGCGGCCCACGTATGAAAATCCCCAATAATACGTGATTTTTAAATATATATATATATATGTGTGTGTGTGTGTGTGTGTGTGTGTGTGAGTAAACAGCAGCAGCGTCTGCTGCTGCTGACAGATGACGCCAGCGGCGTCTGCGCAACTGCGCTATATGGACGGACGGGCCAGGGACCACGGTCCAGGCCGTGGGCCCTACCGTGATGAGTATTAACATCAACACTGTGCATTTACTGGTCCCTTAGGGCAGTGGGCCCCACACCAAAAATCAACCTCATCCGCATCTCAGGTGGCCCACATCACAGGGAATAGTGTGGATGAACATCTGCCATTGAAACCCTTTTGGGTTGTAATAGAAGCTTTGGATTGATATGAAATTTGTTTTTCCTCTGCATCTGGGTCCGTGTGGCCCTACCAACCAATTGAACGGTAAATAAATGTTATGGTGGGCCCCATGTGGGACCGCACCTTGATATTTTTGCTTGGCCCTCACCGTCCAAATAGCTGGACAGTGGGCTTAATCATGAAATATGTGTTTCATCTGTGCCAGCCCCCTGTACATGAGCTACATCCATGTAGCGTGGGGCCACTTGATATATTTGTTTTATCTACACCGTCCACACTACTGGACGGTGGGACCCACCATGATGCATGTGTTGCATCCAAACCATCCAACCATTTTGAAAGCTTATTTTAGGCTTGAGACTAAAAATAAGATAGATCTAGGATTAGGTGGACCACACTATAGAAATCAGGGGGTTTGATTGTTCACCATTAAAATCCCTTGCAGGTCATTGTGACCTTATGATCAGATTAGATGGGAAATAAATGTTATCGTGGGCCTTGGGAATTTTAATGGTGGAAATCATTGTCACCACTTATAATTTGGGTGTGGCCCATTTGATATACCTGGGGCCCATTTGTGTGGACGTTTGTTGAGGCCCACCTAGATATTTATAAGGCCCATTTGAGGAGGCCCACCTTGATGTATTTGTGGCCCGTTGCTGAGGCCCACCTTGAAATTTATAGGGGCTCATTTAATGAGGCCGATTTGATATAAAGGCCCGATATGAAGTATTTTGAGCCCACGTGATGTATATATTTTATATCTAGACCGCTCGTCCAGGACTGGGCGCTAGTCAGATATAATAATAATATTATATTGTTGTTATTATTATTATTATTATTATTATAATACATATATACATGTATATGTTGTGGGACCCACATGGGGACCACGGTGATGTATTTGTTTCATCCACACCGTCCAGATGATCTAGACAGTGCTAGACATGCTTGGACAGTGTCGAAAAGTGTTTGGGCGGTGCTGCAGACCCCACCTCGATGTATGTTTCGTATCCACACCGTTCAGGGTATTTGGATGGTGTTGGATAATGTCTGCAAGGTGTTGATTCACATGGGCAAAATTTAGACAATGCTGATTACCATTAGTGAGCCATGTACCCCCATAGAGTGATTGTGTACAGTGATGCACATGTTGCATCTGCAACTATTGAAATGATTTTAGATGTAATCCTAACTCTCATCGTGATCTACAAAGCCTCCACCTTCCTGGGAGACCCATATCATAGTGGGACCCACCGTGATATATATGTTGTATATTCACACGTGATGTACGTATTTAAGGCCCATATGACGAGGCCCAATACGATGTATATATGGCCCATGTTCGAGGCCCAATATGATGTATACCCGGTCCAAGTGTTGGGGCCCATTGGGATGTATCTGAGGCCCGTGTATTGCGGCCCACATGATGTATGTGAGGCCCATGGGTTGCGGGCCATTGCGATGTATATTGAGGCCCATGGTTATGGCCGTTATGATATGTTTGAGGCCCATGGTTGTAGCCCGTTATGATATGTTAGAGGCCCATGGTTGAGGCCCATTAGGATGTGTATGGCCCATTTGGTAAGGCCCACCGAGATGTATTTTCGGCCCATGGGTCGAGGCCCATTGTGACGTATTTCCGGCCCGTATGTCGTGGCCCATTGTGACATGTTTCCAGCCCAGTTATCGAGGCTCAACTTAATGTGTATAAGGCCCATTAGTGTGGCTCATTGATGCGGCCCACTTGTTGGATATGAGGCCCATTGGTGCGGCCCACCGTGATGTGTATATTAGGCCATTGGTGCGGCCCATCGTGATGTGTATATTAGGCCAATGGTGCGGCCCAATGTATCGACCCACCGTGATGTGTAGGCCCACGTGCTGCATGTGTAAGGCTCACCTGTGATGACTATTTGAGGCCACTTGTTGGATATTTGGGCCCACCTTATGTTTGACTCTATGTGGACCACTACTTGGGAGTAGTGTTGGTTGATGGTTAAACGCCCACATGGTGACCTTCCCTTAGGCCTAGTTAGGCCCATTCTCATCGATACCGATTGTATAGGCCAATTTGTTGAGGCTGATTCTGAGTGTCAAATCCGATTGTTAAGGCTGATTTCGATTGTCGAGGCCGATTTCGATTGCCAAGGCCTATTGTTGAGACCTATATGATGTATATGCGGCCCGTAGTTGAGGACCATTGAGATGTGTATTCGGCCTGTATAATGTATATGCAGCCTGTGTTTAAGACCTAATGTGATGAGTAGGAGGTCCATGGGTAAGGACCATTGTGATGTATTCGTGGCTTATGGGCAAGGCCCATTGTGATACGTATTAGGCCCATGATGCATGACCCATTGATGCATTCAAGACCCATGTGAATTCGGCCTGTGTAATGTATGTGCAGCCCGTGTTTAAGACCTAATGTGATGTATTTGAGGCCCACATGTCATGTATTTGAGGCCCATGAGCAGGGCCCACTTGTCGTGGATATGTGGGCCTTGAGTAAGGCCCGTGGTGTTGTATATTAGGTCCTTGTGTGAGGCCATGGTTCCATTATATGTTTGGCCCTATGTGGGCCATTCCTTGGGGGCAATGTTGGTTAAATGTCCACATTGTCGATACCGATTATGAGTATGTGATAGCAGAGCATCATGATACATGCCCATACGCATCATCTGCATGTTTGTTACGAGATGTGATTGACCATTGCATGTGTCATTGGACAGGATGATATGAGACTCTCTGATAGGCGAAGGTTATCTCACATAAGCGCACGGTATGCGCAGATTGATACATGACTTGATTGTATGACTCATGCATCTTACATTGTGTTATGATTACTGCACGCCCTAGCGACATCAGGGCCCTAGCCTCCATAGGCATGTAGTGGATGGCCAGACGGGACACCGGAAATTTGTTCTAGCATCGGGCTGCCATAGATGGCCCTGGGTGAAAATCCATAAACCTTCTTGGTACCAGAGGACGCCCCAACATCGAGACCGAGTGGATACATGAGCGCCCGAGTGCCGAATACCAGGAAGCCGCGTCTCCCACTATGTCGTGGTCGGTTGGGAGGGGGTGTGGCCTTACCCGCTCGAGGGTAGGGGGCATAGCTAGGCTGAGTTTGACCAGCTCGTGAATGGGTCCGCTATCAACGTGCCGGATAAGTATTGGCAAACTATCGGCCAGGCGGATAGTGAGGTTTCTTACGCTCACTTGGACTGTGCTGTTGGGAGAGGGGCAGTGCCATTTGGAGTGTACTAAACCCCGGTGATAATCCCAGAGATGAACCATACTGATATGTGGACTTATTGGGCAGAAGTAGCATACTCATTCATTCATTCATTCACTATCCACTCGGGCTCGTGGTGCGCAACTATTTGTTACGTGTACCTTCGCAATGGCTAGGATTTTGGTTGGGGCACGCGACTAACCTGAGACCAGAAGTTTATCACATCGAGTCTGACTATCTAAATTTAGGTACGGGACTGGTTTGGATAGAAGTCCCTTATAATGGACCCCATAGCCTACAATACTACGTACTATCATCCCAACTTCACGCTCCAGCATGGTCATTTCATTCGCACCACATATTGCATATTGCATTACATCCTCGGCATATGGCATTTTAGGTTGCTACATTTCTGCATTCGTATGACTTAGACGAGGCTGATGGTATTTGTAACTCTTCAAAATTGCATATGATATTGTATCATCGGTATTTGATATTTGACTCATTATGTCTCTGCATTGCATAACTGACCAACATTACTTTCTCAATACATAACAATGGCTTACTATGTCTTTTCATCGTATATCATGGATTAAGTTGATGATATTTTTATGGACTTGTCAGTATTCCCGCTTATTCCGATGATGTATGATCTATGAACTTTATTGTATACTTGACACTTAACTGACACACACTTACACCACCCTCTAACCTTTCTATAAGCTTATGCACGATAGATGCGTGCAGGTGATGTTAGGTTGCAAGCAGTTGAGCTTTGGAGCGTCGCAAATGGTCTTCTCTCGAGTTGACTTTCGATTATGTATTTCCCTTTCAGTATTGTACTCAGATGATTATATTAGTGGATTTGTGATGATGATGTTGCCTTTATGAATTGGGTAATCTTGTGGTTATGCTTCTTATGAGATAAATGTACATTGGAAAATCTTCCTTGTAGGATCCCAGGATCGAAATCTGGCGTATGAACGCTAAGAACAGAGAATGGGGTACTACGGAGGCTGTCGGCACTGGATTCAGCGATCGGGATTCCTGTGAATCCGATTTCCGGGTTTGGAGCTTGACACTAGGATTTGATTTTCGCATCTTGAGTATGCCAGGAGGATTTCTTTTTCTCGTCCTCTGTAGGCAACAGATTAAACATGGAGACATGGCCCGACAATTCATTGCCTTTAAGGTATACTTGGAATTGAAAAGCCCAAGAGGAATAATTTTAGCCAGTAAATCGAACCAAAAATACCTCAAACTTCTCCATTTCTATGATTGACAGCCAAGAATAGATAAAATCTACGAACGAAGTACAGAAAACAAGTCAACCGGCCCTATCTGTGGCTAACGATTGCACAGGGGAGTCCCAGTAGATGATCGGACGATGGATCAGATCCAATAACCAGCAAGAGGACCTTGATGTTGTGTGGATTAAATGAAACCTACTGTAGAAAACTGGGAAACCAAAACTATGAAAAAATAAATAAATAAATAAATAAAAATAAAAAAAATCCTACCTCTAATAAGCAAAAAATGCTAAAAATCTTCTTAATGTTCTGAATATTCAGGCTGTCATAAACTGAGAGTTCTAATGTTGCTTGGAAGATTGCAGACTCGTTCTGTACGAACTGAGAGGAGATGCTGCGACTTTCTTTCATTGCAGCAGATAAAAAAAAAAAAAAATTTGATGGGAATGACAAGACAAGGAAGTCTATAAATCAACGACAAAAAGTCTCCGATCGCAAAGAAAATCGCACGAACTTCAAAGAGAGCAACCTAGCTTTGATATCATGATATTTCTGTAGAAATTTGAATTGTTGAGATCTTGAAATCAAGTTTTGATTCAATTCCGGTGGTCCTCATTGTGAGATTCCATCCTCTTAAATAGATTACAGAATGTTATACATGGTATATGTTGACCCATAGTTTTGGGTTATTACAATCCCTGATTTAAGGGATAATGAAGGAGACTAATTCTATTCATAAAATAGACAACCTAAGTATAGTACATGATTGAATGGAATCCACGTTTTGAAAGTGTGGTCCCTCGATTGACAAATAAGAACAAGAAAAACTACTTTTGCCCATATCTCTTACTAGATTCTCTATAGTTATGTTTTAATAATCCACCTGAATTGTTTTTCATCAAAACATGAATTTGGTGGATAAATCGTGACCAAAGAGGATTTTCAAAGCAATGTTTTATCCAATAGGCAAAAACATATTGTTTTGTCCTATAAAAAATAACTATTGTGCATAGTTTTTTCTTTTTTTCCTCATTTTGTAATGTTTTAGAATGTAATCATGTGCAATGAAAAAAATCTGTGAAAATATGAAGAATTAAAGTTTCACTCAAAATTTTCACCATTTCAAAAAGTTTCCCTAATGTTACCATACTATGATACAATATGAGATATTTCAATGTTCCCATGATAGTTGCATCTCCCAAGGGTGTGATACATAGTGCAACATCAATACTTCGAACACTGCTTCTAGAAGACTTTAGTGCAAAGATAAGAAAAGACTTTAGTGTAAAGAAAAGAAAGGACTTAAATATTCAAATGCTTCTCATCCTTGAACAATCAGCTATATGGAAATGACCAATCAAAGTTTGGACACAATGCCGCAATGTCCAACAAGTCATAAAGTGGCAATTTCGTATTTAGTGCTTACAATGCTGAGTTTCTGACACAGGACCAATGCATGAACCAAATAACATGTGAGATCAAGTAGCAGAATTAAGACAATTAACAAATAAACACAAGCATTACCATAATCATCACGAATCTCATGAAAACCAAATGAACATCATGCATGATCCTAGCCTAAGTTACCAACATCATCACACAAGATCATTAAATAAAACGAAACTAGGATATAATGGATGTAGGGACATCCAATTAGCATAGGATATAGTTTATTTCAAAGTAGAATGCCTAATACAACCTAGGGTAAAAATTAAGGTTTAGGTAATTTGGGAAAGTAGGAAAAATAGGAATTTTAGGTTTAGGGATAGAATTTTGGGTATAAAAGAAAGGAGTTTTGATATAAATATAATGGAAAGCCAAAAGGGGCAAGGTGTGGCTGTACGGCCAACCCGAAGGATTCACATGTGTGGCCATACGGTCACGAGTGTGGTGTGGGATGGATGGGTTAAGTTGGTTGGGGTTTGGGATTATTGAAAGGTCAATGAAAGATTGGTTTATGAAAGGATGAAGGCTTAGGATGGGAGAATCGAATTCCAAAAAAATACCTTGATGGAGGAGGAGAGAAGATGTTGTAGGGATAGATGGAGACCTCGTATCTCCGTTGATGAAGATTAGCCTCGTACCAATCTCTCTTCCAAATCACATTTAAGTATCTTCAAATCGCATGAAGATGGAAGAAGAAAGCAAGAGCTTTTCTCTTCTTTTTTTTAATTATCATAAAATCCAATGAGAGAGAGGTCGCACTCTCCCCTCTTTTTATAGATTCAAGAGGTTTCAAAATTTACAATAATCCTCATCTTGTGAATCTTAACGAAAATGGCCCTAGTCAAAATAAAATCAACCAAAACACTCATAATATGTCCAAATATAAAATAATCAAAAACTAAATCCTAAAAGATGATAAAATCTAAAACTGATGTGGACGATCAACAATCAATGGCCCTATCATGCGATCCAATGGCCCGATCGTTGCGTCCCTCCAATCCAACTGTCTGGATCACTCCATAAAGCATCCCATATGCATCTTCCCAGTGTAGGGTCTTCCAGATGCTTGCACATGCACATGGAGTCTTCAACACGATCACAGATACTCGCCTAGCCACAGGGAAATCGATGTGGCCCGCCTCCTCTGATATGTACGCAAGGTTGTATGTGAAGCGATGGCCTCATCAACTCTCCTCGGCTGAGAAGAGTTCGCCTCTGGCAGACTAAAACTCCTGTAGTGCTCAAAAATGTCTGGATCTAAATGTTGTAGCTCATCCTCTGTAATCCACATCCTCTTGCTCTAAAAGCTTGAACTTTTAAAGCATGGCGAATCAATCCCTTTATCTCATAGCCCATGCCCCACATCTTATGGGTTAGGACCTCGGCCGAACCCCCCTCGTGAGCACCACATCACATGGGTACCGCCTCACATGGGCCACCCACCCCGAGTGTGTCCCCGCATCCCACAGGCTACCCCACTCGAGCCCAGTGTGAAAATGCCCCTACATTAGTTTCCTTGCAATAGCTCAGTGAATAGCACTGCCGGAAGCTCTCTATTTGAGGTTGCATGTAGGTACCAAACCAATAATGTCTTGCATTTGATTTGTTTGCCTCTACAAACTCAGGTTAGCCATGAGCCTGAAGACTTCATAGACCATCTGCAGTAGATACATATGAGGTTCAACAGGAAACCGTGAACAGCAAAACACAACTCAAGCAGATGCACATCAACAATTCAAGGAATATGCTGAAGGTCATTTGATGGTCTACCCAGGTTAGTAACTGTTTCCTCAGGGAATGTATCGACTATCTAAAGCTCAAGCCTTACATGATTGCATTATGCGGCATCGGTAAACGCATGGATCCTAATGCATCTTATATTCAAATACTAAAGGGTGCTAAAATAAGTCAATTTCAGTATGGAAGACTTAGAAGAATATATGCAAGATGATCACAGCAGTGAAGTATCTGATGAAATAGATATAGCTACCAAGCAGTTGCCTTTGGAACACAAATGAGATCGAGAGATAAGCAGGCAATCTTTACTTGCATCAGGCTTACAATGAAGTTTTGATCAAATGGAGAGTACCAGAATTGATGACATATAGATTATGGAGGAAGATCATAGAAAATTCATTCTGAGTGGTAGTAGTACTAGAAGTTCAACTGTGAGTTCTTTCTTGCTCAGAAGAACTAATGCGGAGCATATAATTTCGGCATCTTCATTTATGACCCAAAACCAGAGATAGAAATTGAAGAAACAGGAGGGAAAGAAACACGGTGGACTGACTGAGGATATGAATCAGTTGTTTGTTCATTGTAGATTTGCTCGGAGCATGTGGTATGCAGGCCGTTTGGCATCTTGTGGGTAATGCCAGCAATGACGAAGGAACTTTGCAATTGCTGGAAAGTTGGAGCTTGGGGCTTCGAAGGTAAATCCCTTCGGCCTTTGGTGACTATGGTTGAAGGCATGCTTCTGGTGAGTGCAGATCAAACAAAACAACAGAATTTTTCAGAATGTATCGACTATCTAAAGCTCAAGCCTTAAATGATTGCATTATGTGGCATCGGTAAACGCATGGATCCCAATGCATCTTATATTCAAATACTAAAGGGTGCTAATATAAGTCACTTTCAATATGGAAGACTTGGAAGAATATATGCAAGATGATCACAGCAGTGAAGTATCTGATGAAATAGATATAGCTACCAAGCAGTTGCCTTTGGAACACAAATGAGATCGAGAGATAAGCAGGCAATCTTTACTTGCATCAGGCTTACAATGAAGTCCTGATCAAATGGAGAGTAAACCAGATTTGATGACATATAGATTATGGAGGAAGATCATAGAAAATTCATTCTGAGAGGTAGTAGTACTAGAAGTTCAGTTGTGAGTTCTTTCTTGCTCAGAAGAACTAATGCGGAGCATATAATTTCGGCATCTTCATTTATGACCCAAAACCAGAGGTAGAAATTGAAGAAACAGGAGGGAAAGAAACACGGTGGACTCTGACTGAGGATATGAAACAGTTGTTTGTTCATTGTAGATTTGCTCGGAGCATGTGGTATGCAGGCCGTTTGGGATCTTGTGGGTAATGCCAGCAATGACAAAGGAACTTGCAATTGCTGGACAGTTGGAGCTTGGGGCTTCGAAGGTCCCTTCGGCCTTTGGTGACTATGGTTGAAGGCATGCTTCTGGTGAGTGCAGATCAAACAAAACAACAGAATTTTCAGGATGCAGAAAAATCAGAAGCTTTCATCTTTGGGGAGTCTTTGAATCTTGTGGGAAGTTGGGGAAAGCAAAATAAGGTCACGGCCCGTATTCGGGAGGTTTTACTGCAGCCCAATTGGGATGCAGCCTTAAATTGTGGGCGTAACAAGGAGAAGAAAGAGATCAGATGGCTCCTCTTGGACTATAGAAGCTAAACTTAAACAATGCTCCCCCAGGTAACCAGAGCCAAACAGTAGGAGGGAATGTTAGGGACAACGACACAAATAGTCCACTTTTCTGGGCCATCAGGGTTCAGAGATTCATCTTAGGCTGAATCTAAAGCGCTCCTCAGAGGAGCTCAAATTGCGGGGGATCACAGCCTATACTCACTGACAGTGGAAGGTAACTTGCCGAATGGCATTGGGTGGATGAGGGCCAGCAGAGGGCTACTGTTGCAGGCATTAGAGCAGGCTAGAGATCTATGGTGCTGACTTGGAAGTTGTGTCTGTTCACATTAATCGCTTAGCGTATGACCTGTTCGATGCAGCTAAAGAGGGCACTTTGAGAGTCCTTTGGATCTCGGACCGGGGTTAGCCTGTATCGTGGGGTTTCTTAGGTTCTCCTGCTGCAGCAGTTTACCTGTAAAAGTTATATCCAGGGCTGGGAGTTGGTGTAGCTGATGTCACAAGCACTGAGCGCTTTTGTATTTTTAGTTTGTCTGCTTTTGCTGTTCTATTTGCCGTTGGGTTAATAAAACCATTACATTCATCAAAAAGAAAGAAGCAAAAAAAAAAGCCAACAGACAGGGTATGGTCAGGACCACATTGGCAATGAAGATCGATGGGGCTGATTTTTTTTTATTTTTTATTTTTAGGTTGAAGGCCACACGAGTCAATTTACATGTAAATGACATATAACTTTTCACTGGGCTCACGGTTGGTAAAATCAGGACAGGAGCTTGGCTCTGGTCCGGCTACAAAATTTGACTCAGGCAAAACCGATCAACATGACGGTAAACATGTGGGAAACACTGGGCCCAACAAAGTATCCATCCTCATGGCGGTGGAGACACACCTTCATGGTGGGGTCCATGGGGACACGTCACCCATTGATGAAATGCGATTGCAACATTTCAATTTTTTTGCAAAATTGTATATTTTGTATCTGTGATTCTGCTGTGCAAACTGCAACCTTCAAATTGAAAGTTGTCAGCAATCAAAGTGTAGTATGTGCTTTGTGTGTAGTGAAAAGTGCAAACTGAATGTGATCAGCACTCAGCAGTCACGAGTACAAAGGAAACAAGGTCAACAATGAAGTAGGGTGATAAGCAATCAGAGTGCACACACCGAAGAAAACCAGCAATGAAGAGGTACAGGCCACTGACAACAATGGGAGAACCAACAAGAGAGAGAGAGAGAGAGAGAGAGAGAGAGAGAGAGTAGCAATCAGAGTGCAGACTGTGTATTTGAAGCCTTCTGTTTGTCCCCTTGACTCTATTCGATTTCTCCTCTTGTGATTGATTTGTTCTCCCCGTTCTCCCTACATAGTTATGCCTAGAACAGCAAGAGAAACAAATCCAGAAGCACACTGTTGCATGCAAGAATTAGTAAAACATATTAAGAAGCTAAAATCATTTACCTCAAGCCCTTTTGGCAGGCAACAATGAGGTCGATATCTTTTGGAAACTTCTCCTCAACTTTTGACATGAACCGGCTGTGGCAAAAAGGTGGATAGCAAAGATTTAAAAGAATAAGAAATTACATAAAAGAAAAGGAAATGATAGTAACTTGTTACATACTTATCATAGGCAAACATAGGTATGCCGCTCCACCAACCTCCTACACAAACACAAGCAGTGAAAAACAACACTCTTCTCCCAATTTCCCAAATAACTTCTAGAGAAGAGCAACGACTTCTTAACTAATAATATTAATAATGAACTAACACATCATGGAAAACAGTGATATAAGTCACCTAATATCCAGGATTTCAAATGGAGACCAGAAATAAGACAAAGTTGTCTTCTGACATCTTTTCCAAGATTTGAGAAATTGTAAATTTCCCCCAATTAAATCCACCCATAGAAATCAAACCACAGTATAGTAAGTGCTTGCAGCAAAAATCGTGGTACAGTAATTTGGGGAAATTGAAACTCCGTTATAGAAATTTAATTTAGAGCAGAAATGTGAAAAGTTGTGTTATATAACTTCACCAATAAATTCATGCTTGAAAACCAAGAATAGTCAAATATATACAATTTCACATCTCAACAGCCAACTAATTCAAGAAGAATATTGATTAAAGCATAATGGGAAATATCTTGATTTTTGCATTATTACTAATGCCCTGTTTGGTAGACGACTAAAAATGAATTCACCTCAATTTTAGTTAACATTAATTATGTATTAGAGATTTGATCTTCTCCATAATGATCCCTCTTCCACCCCAAATTGCCAAACCCATTTCCCTAACAAGGTTGAATTCATCATCTCCAAGCTCTTTAACCCTACTCCCCTTGTTCCCACAGCATACACACTTCCTCCTACTTCATTAGATGAAATTTATTTGTCATCTGCCCCTTGGCATAAGAAGTCCCGCCTTAGCTTTTCCAATTTATTTAGCACTGCTATTAGATATTTAAATAACGACATATAGTTACCCCAGAAGGTTAAACATTGTCGCCTTTATAAGAGTTAACCTTGTACCCAAAGATAAGTATTAAGTATTTACCCTTCCATTGAAATAGTTTGCTTTCGAATCTCTCCACCACTTTATCCAACAGATGTTTCGTGGGCCTTCCAATACATAAAGGAAGACCAAGGTACATTGTAGGAAAATATCCCTCCCTGCACTTTGAAAATTCTTGCAAAAGATTTCACTTCCTCTTTTGAGATCCCCAGCCCCAATAATTCGCTTTTGGCAATATTCACCTTCAAACCTGATACCACTTCAGAACTCACCATTATCAGTTGAAGATTACTTACTTTAGAAATTTCTTCTTCACAAAAATAGCAATGTGTCATCAGCAAACTGAAGATGTGTAACCTGAATATCCGAATTATCCACTCCAAATCCTTTTACCAAGTTTACCTCAGCTCCTCTTTCATTCATTCTACTAAAGAACTCCATCACCACTACAAACAAATAAGTGGATATAGGATCCCCTTGTCGTAATACTCTCAAAGCTAAAAAGAAACCATTTGGAGATCCATTAACCAAAATAAAAAATTTGGCCAAAGAGACATTCCCTAATTCACTAACGCCACTTTTGACCCCATCTCATTCTTCCCAATATATAGTCCAGCAATCCCCAGTCAACATAGTCGTATGCTTTTTTGGTATCCGCATACTATTCCCCTCTGGCCCTACCTATTATATGAATTAATACACTCATGCACCACCAAAGAAAAATCCACAATTTGTCTTCCTTCCACAAAAGACCCTTACGAAAGAGATATAACTTTCCTAATGACCGAGCGGAATCTAGAAGCCAACACCTTTGCCAGTACCTTGTATGGACCTCCTAAGAGACTTATCGGTCTAAAGTCACGAAGGCTTTCAAGTACTTTTTTTGGAATCAACGCAATGAATGTGGCCCCTAGCTCAGGGATGATTTTACCTTGATTGTAGAGCTCGCTAATAAAACCAATTACACCTTGCTTAATACTCCCCCAAAATCTTTGAAAGAAGGCTATCAACTTTGATACTGCTTTCACTATTTTTGCCTCCGAGATAGGATCTTCCAAAAATTCCGCCGCTTCTGGAGATATAAGGTCAAATATGAGATTATCTAATAATGGCCACTTCCACTCATCTCTCGATAGGAGGTTCTTATAGAATTTAATAATAGTATCACACACCTTAGATTTCCCTGCAACTCTATTACCCTCCACCATCAATGACTAAATTTTATTAACTCTTGCCCTCGCACTTGCCATTGCATGAAAAAATTTCGTATTTTTATCTCCTTCCTTCAACCATAGAGCCCTAGAACGTTGTCTCCATTTTATTTCCTCCTCTCCTAAATCTAGTAGCGTACTCCGCTTGCAAGAGTTCCCGTCTTGCAATCTCCTCTTCCAATAATTTTTCTTCCTCTTCTTTGATCTCTAGAGATTAAATAGCTTCCAATATCCTTCCTGTATCCTCAACAATAATATTAGCGATATCGATACATATTTCTATATCCCCTGCTAGCAATACATGTAACAATATCGATACTACGAACACTTCTAGCAACTCACTTTCCGACTTCAGGGTAACTAAATAAACTTCTCAAGAAGCTACCCAAAGGACCCAAAACCCATGACTAGCAAATTTAATCTAGGTAACTTGACTAAATGACAAGAGTCTAAACTCAAACCAAACACTTCCATAAGGTAGCTTTTTAATTTACATTAACTCTTTCTAAATTCCAAAACCTACCCGGTATAAAAGCCAAAGATGTTGACACCCTTGCAAAAGGTTAAGCAACATTGTCACTTTGTATTGGATAAGCATTCCCGATCTCTTAATGTATCATTTCTTCCTATACTCACTAAGTTGCTGTTAATTATATTTTTTTTTAAAAAAAAAAAAGGGAACCAAAACGCAACTTAGAAAATTCTACATGCTAAAATACCTAAACTGCACACAAAAAATAGGAAAAAATAATAATAATAACTATAATACCCCCTGAGAAGGATGGTACAAAACTCAAAATTTTAAAATACAGGAAATATCGTTCACAAGAAAATGCACCAATTGATTGCTACAAAAAGGAATGCATAATGTTTGTTCAAAAATGAATGCTAATAGCTCATGAAAGAAGATACAAGATGCATATACCCATTACAAAATTTGTGATCTTCTTCGAGACAGTTCCAACATCCAATCTGTCATCAACATCAAAGATTGGAATCCACGTAGAGCCTTTAACCCATGCCTGCAAGCAGATAATGATATTGATAAAGAGAGAGAGAGAAAGCTAACCAAACAATAGATTTACATCATCGTCAACATAGCCCACCGCCCCCCCCCCCCCCCCCCGCACACACACACACACACACACACATTTAAAACTTTAATATTATGAAAGTTGTAAATCATAAAAGGAAATGACAATGTAACATTCAGAAACAGAATTGTCTAGGAAGGTTCCACTTCATAAACAATGAAACTGGGTGGCTAAGAAGAGTGAGCATTCTACACATCGGTGTTTCACATATTTGAGTTCAAGCACAGAAAAATAGAAATTGCTCACCTTCTTGTGTTCTGTTGATGGACGAACATCAAGGAGGGTTTTGTTTGAGAGTTGAATTGCATACCCAGCTTCCTTTGGTGTCAGGACCTTAACTTTTTCTTCCCTGATCTACGAAAATAAACAAAAGCCATAAGAGAAGAAAAACAATATATATATATATGACAAAGATGGAAAAAGGAAATGTAAAAATTCTTTAGCACTTTTCATTGGATGCCTCTTGATCTAAATAATAATGATCATCATCATCATAGCCATGTCCTAGCTATTTGGTGATGGCCTTGGCCCTTGATCTAAATAAAGATAGCACGAAAAACAAAAACAAAAAGAAAAAAAATGCTTTACTTCTTCAGTGGCATACCATAAAAAAATAAATAAATAATAAATAATAAAAAAACATAGGATAGAATCTATAAAACACTCAAGTTGAGATGGTGCACCAGTGTCATATGTGTACACCATGCACACATAATAAATAATTCAGGGCAAAAGATGGAGCACCAGTGTCATATGTAGTGTTCGAAGTATCGGTATCGCTACAAGTTTCGCTAGACAGGGATACGGAAACAATATCGATATTGCCGATAATATCGCTGATAACCGGAAATGCGAGAAAACATGAGAAAAACAGTGGAATTTTCAGCGAAATTTCAGAGGATGTTAAAATGTACATACTTGCATATTTAGAAATTAAAAAAAAAAAAAATTTAAAATTTAAAAAAGAAATCCAAAAATGACCTTAAAAGCATGTGTTGTTGTAAGAAATCAATCCAACCATCTCATCCTACCTATTTAACCGTCCAACCTTCCATTCAAACATCCCTCGATATTGCAAATTATCAACAACACTTGATATTTCACTAAGAAATCGTCAACAATCGGAAAGGAAATGAAAGATTTGGGTCTCAATATCGCGCAAGTTGTGATATCGCTAATATCAAGACATTATTAATATTATCAAGGACAAATTGAACACTACATACAACCATGAAAAAAAAAAATTTGAAATAATTTTTTTTTTTCTAATTAACAAAATTTTGATGATATCAATACATTGGCGATATTATGAAAATATCGTCGATACACTTATGATGCAAGCATTGCCTAGAATTTACAGAGTCAAAAATATTGATGCTACATTGGCGATATTAATTGATTGGCATTACAAGCGACACTTAGAATTTACATAGTTGAAAATATTGGTCATTACATTAGCGATATTGATACATTGGCGGTACTTAGCGATACATTGCTAATACTTGGAATTTCGGATACTACCAGTGTTATCGGTATCGCTGAGTTGGAGATAAAGATAATATAGGAGATATTTCGATAATATCGGAGATAATTCGAACACTGGTCATATGTGTGCAAATATAATTTCAACTAACATAAGAGCATGCATGCAAAGAGTTCTTTTCCCCCACTTCTTTTTTCCCTTCAAGAAGCATGCTTCCAAGCATAATATATTTTATGTCAAATAAAACAGCGATGTTCACCGATTGGTGAAGAACATATTGAAGGAATTAGAATCAATGTTGATCCGAAAACAAGATGAAAAGATAATGGGAATTTCTTGGGTACAAGAATTAAAGAAATGTTTTGGAATCAAGCACATCCTGGGTCTTGAGAGTTCAGTTGTTCTCTTGATAGTGTTTGATCAGCTAGATTTATTTTCTCTGTCCTTTGATGTCAATTTTGTTTCTCTCACTCCAAACATGTCATGCACAGTATGTCACTCATCACTTGTTATAAGTTGTTGAATGAAACATAAAATAAGGATTAACACTGAATTTCATAGTACAGCAAATATCAGGTTTGAGAAGTTACCATTGATTCCATTGTTTTCCCTTTAACAGGGCTGTTCAGTATTAAAAGACCAAATAACACATATTTTTCTAAATTTTTGTTGTGTCATATGTTTAGCATTGAGTTTGGACCACCATAGCAAATATCTGCGATATAATTGATAACATAGCTGATACTATTGGTATCAGTGATCCAGCGATATTGAAATGCAAGTTAGTTTCGAAAATTCCGGATGTCAGTAAAATTTCACCAAAATTGCAGCGAAATATCTGTAGCTGTCAATATCGTGAGATATTGCTATATTATCGCTGAGAGGTCACATGCATAAGTTCTAGATACCACCAAAACAGGTGATATTTTCAGCAACATCAAGCAAAAATATCCCTGCATCCAGCTACTTTGTGCATAATTCTCAAAAAACAAAAAACAAATTGTCATCCTTAGTGGATTTCGGCACCTCGCCTTCCTGTTTTGCGGCTCGAAGCTCCTTCGTTGTGGAGAAATCTTGGATCGAAGGTTTGGCGGACCGTGAGTTTGAAGGTATGAAATACTTGAAATAAATTGTTTTTTTCCTTTGATTTTCTTGTAGGCTTCACTTGAAATTTATGTTTCTCATGCATTTACATTGATGTGGGTAAGAAATCGAGAGATTTGAATATCGAATCATCCAAATGGGAAATTTTGGGGATGGGTGTATGGTTGGATCGATGGATGGTACGATGGTTGTATGGTTGGATGATTGGATGGTTGTATGGAGGGAATGGATGGATGGCTGGATCAGAGGAATGGATGGCTATATGGTTGGATGGATGGATGGATGGATTGATGATTGTATGGTTGAATGGTTACTATTGGACTGATTTCTTACAACAACAAATGCTTCAACAAATGCTTTTAGGCCCCATTAAATGGAAACTTATTATGCATGCATCCTTTGTGTAATTGTTTTATTCCTAAATAAGCAAATATGTGTACTTTAGCATCTCCTAAAGTTTCCTATAAAATTCCACCGTTTTCCCAACGTTTCCCTCAGTCAGCGATACATTTAGGCCCCCATTAAATGGAAACTTACTATGTATGCATCCTTTATGCAATTTTTGGGTTCTTAAATATGTGAATATGTGTATTTTAGCATCTCCTAAGGTTTCGCTAAAAAAAATCCCCTTGTTTTTCCAATGTTTCCCCTAGTCGGCAATACATTTCTGGGAATTGGCAATATCGATACTTGTTTCTGTATCCCAGCCAGTGAAACTTGTAACAATATCGATACTTCTTTGAACACTAGTTTGGACAACCAGAAAAATCTCAACAAAATTTATTGGAGAAAGCTGTTCACATGCTTTATAATCCAAGACTTGATACATACTAGTTTAAGAGGGGGCCTAAAATGCAATAACCATGTGAAGCGCATTTAGAAAATGACTTATCAGTATGAAGGTAATCATAACTACTTGATAGGCAACAACTTTCTTGGAAAAAATCTGAAGGATGTGCAAGAATAAGCATCCAGTGAATGCACATGGGAAATACATGAACATATAAGATGATAATTAGAACAATCTTTGCGAAGATAGCACCATTTCCAATAATAACTGAGGAAATGATGTAGAGTTACAGGCAGTCCAATCAACAGATATGAAATTACAGTAAAGAAGCCATGAATTTAATAAATATCAAGTGATCAACTGAACACTGACATAATTAGCCATGTATCTGTTTACACAAATTCCAAGTGGCATTCATGCCCAAACAAAACATCTAAGGACCTGCTCTAGCCTTATCAAAACTTGGAGTAATGAGCATCATAGTAAACAGTATGCATCATATACGTGACCACATGTATGCAGCAAAAACTTACCACCAAAGAAGGGAAATGTCTTGATTTCATTTCAGATAGAGTGCAATTGTAAGTTGCGTTTGATGATGCAGATTCATGAATTCAGTTTAAAGGAATAAAAGCATGACGAGTTGATTGCATGATAACCACTAAAGCATTCAGAGGGACTTTTACTGGTTAATAAAGCTTAGGAGTTACAACTATATGTGATGTTAATTTCTGGTAAGAGTGAAGCTCATAAAAGTAATATAACTATCTCATATAATCATATATGACACACAATTACTTGACTGCATGATAGTTACTAAATCATTGAAGAAGTGTGACCTTTATTGGCTAATAATGACACGACTTATGTATCACACTAATGTTCTGACCATAATGCAGCTCTGAGTGTCAGATTGACAGTCTCATAAGTGTGATATCCATGTATGGTGGTACCCTACTGACTAAGATGCAGCATTCTCCAAAGTAATTATGTTTACAATGGCATACAAGATGATCTACTCAAGCCCAGATAGAAGCTAAGACATCCCTGGTCTCTGTTCATTCACGAGCATACATTTGAATGGCTCTGCACTCACACATGCACAGATTTTTAAAATCAATACACAAATGTCCCAACATGCTCCACCAGACACCAACATAATCAAATGAATATCATTCCTTGAGACTAATCTCATAAGCTCATAGTCACAAACTTCATAATATTTTGAAATCTGCATGAATTATTTGTGAATCCTACGCAGGGGGGGATTGCAAAGAGAAATGACATAACAATAGAGGTGTGGAAGATATTGGTGAAATTAGACTAGCTTCATTGACTAGTCCATTGAACAAAATTTTGTAAACAAAGAAAATGCAGGAAGCGTGGAGGATAAGCATTGTAATACCCATTTACCCGAACAACGGACAATGCACAAAATTACACTAGCTATTGAGGGATCAAGCCTACAAATCACCTTTGGAGCTCTAAGAGAGTGGTGGAGCAAAAGACTAAGACAAGAAACAAGTTTATCTGAGAATCAGTTTGAATTCATGCCACAGAGATCAAAAATCAGAGTTGCTTCTTACTATGACAAGTGATAGAGAAGTCTAGAAAGAAAAGGAAGAATCTATAGAGACCTTTGTAGATGATGAGAACACATATGATAGAGTACTGCAGGAGTTTATGTGGTGGATGCTGATAGAATGGGTTAGACACAGTTGTAACTAGGTGTGGGTTCCGCTACAAATCACGCCTCAAACTCCTATCCTGCTCCCACTTCCTACCTATTTACACTTGAAAACATTTTGAAACAGATGCTTCCCCGGTCTTGCACCCAAATCTGTTAGCGCTTAACGCTTCGAACAACTCTAGAATAGGGTCAAAAAGAGAACATATCAACATCATTAAAGACATCTATGAGGGATTGTTACAAGAGTGAGAATGACTATTGGTTGGACAAGGGGAAATGGCTCTCCAAGGGTAAAATCCTTACATGTTTCAAGTTGTTATAAATGAATTAACCACTAGGATTCAAGAAGAGATACCTTGGGGTATGTTGACTCTTGAAGGAGGTGGTACAGGTCAACAAGATCAGCAATAGGCGAATCTAAATTGGAGGTTTGGAGGAAGGATCTATATTCTATATGTTTAAAAATTAGAAGAACCAATGGAAAGTATTTGGTAAGCAACTTTATTAGGAATGGTTACCTGCGCGGTGTTTTAATTAAATCAATGATCAAGAGGTTCCTCAAAGTTAAATGATTTTCTATCTTGTCTCTATAGAGTCTATACTTCAAAAGATGGTGAGCATGATTATGGTGTTTCTAATAGCATGTGAGTTGGATAGATAAAGAAATCAACGTAAGAGATAAAAATGACAGAGTTGATTGAGGACAACCAATGCAGCCTACGAGTAATCCCGATAAGAGATAAAAAGGACAGAGTTGACTGAAATGGTTGGGTCGTGCAACAAAAGCCGAATAGAAAACCAAAGAGGCAAAAACCTTGGTACGGGTTGAAGGGCATGAAAGGATGATGAAGGGAAGAACTTGGCATGAGATGGTAAGAAGGAAAAAAAGAAGGCTTGTAGACTTGCCAAGGATATGGGTTTAGACAGGAGTGATCGACAAAGCAAAATTCATACCCAAAATAATTGAGACAAGGGTATGAGTTGTATGACAATGATGATTTCAAGACATTTTCAGGCAAAGGATTCCCATTGATTGACTTGGGAATTATTGAAGAATCCATGAAGTATTCAATAGCTACAAACAAGGAAAAAAAGGAAAAATTTCCCCAAAAAATGTCCTAATTCTTTTCCTAGATTTCCGAAATTCCTTTTCTGAATGGTCAATAACTGCATTCCAAAGTTGTTAACCGATGATATTACAACATTGCATAGATCAACAAAGCACACTTGCAATTACAAATAGGTTATTTTGTCTGTTATGCACCAACATCAAACAAAGTCAAATTAACACTTCCTTAAAACAGGTAAAAGATGAGGGTACAATTCTTGGGCAAAGAGTTTGTACGCTGCACCCAGGTTTTCAGCTTGTGCAAGTGGGGCCACAGTTCAGTGATCCAACCCGTTGATATGATAAGCCTCAGCATGGATGGCTGATGAACCAAAAATCCCCATGCAGGAAGATCCTAGCCCTCAAATATTTGGCATTGGTTGAATGTGGACTATATATGTATTTGTTGGGGATCGATGCCAGAGCTCAACGGGAGAGCATGTTTCAAAATAAATAAGTTGTGTATTTGCTGACAATCAATTGGCAGGTCACACTTTTCTCATCTCATGTATAAGTGGTGCATTGGCAATCCACTGTGGGGCCCACAATATCAACCATTAGGATCACTGAACCACAGGCCTCACTTGTACAAAATGAAAACCTGAGTTTATTGTAAAAGCACTCAGCCCGAGCATCGCATAATACCACCAAAAAGGAATTACTACTTGAGGGAATACGATTTGCCGCCCACATGTTTGCACAATGTACACAGGTTTTCAATTCTTATAAGCGAGGCCCATGTTCATGTAATCCAGACCATTGGTCTGTTGCGTCTCAACAATTGTAGATGATGCATGAGACCCACAAGTACACAGATTGAAAATGATAGAAACCAATATTAGGACCTTCTTCAGTTGAATGTGGACTCACATGTAGGCAACAAATTGAAAGGTTAAGATTACCAGTAGATTTTTCTCAACTGACTTCTCAAAGCAAACACATCATGTGTGATCAAAACCCATCTCAATGATAGAAGTTACTGTTGGTGCAATTTTCAGATAGACCTCCCTTACTTGACCCTCCTGGACCTGCACAAGCGAAAAGGAAGAACAAATGAGACCCTGACTAATGTAGGGGACCCTCCGATGCTTAAGTCAGGACTCTGGGTCTATGGAAGGGGATGATCTCTTGGAAAAGAGTCACCAGTCAAGGATAGAGATGAATCTACGTACCTTTCAGAGGTTTAGGATACCTCTATTTATAGGGATAGGATGTGGGTGTTGTGAGGAGCCTTTCTTGAGGATTCGGAGGGGAATCCGTCTGGATCCGGGATGTGTACAGAGTTTTTATCTTAATCCCTTGATCCCGAAGATCTTGGGATCTGATCTCATCTCCCGAAGATCTTGGGAGAGATCTTCAAGCTTGTTGGAGAAGTTTTCAAACTGTTTGATCCATGTATGGATTGTAGAGGGCAACAACTGTTACCGAGCTATAGGCGGGCCATTATCGAGCTGTAGCCAATCCAAGTCTTGTTTTGGCCGATCTATTGCCGACCTATGGGCTTGGTTGGCATTTGGCCATATGAGCGACTATATAGTTGCACTTTCTTTGTGGGTCCTTCTAGTTGTATCAACCTTCGTGAAGGTCGGTCTGTTTTTTGGACGTAGAAGCCCTTTATTGGCTTGGGTTTTGAGGGCCCGTGCTGTACTGTAGAGTTGGTCCATTCCATAAGTCAACCTATCCAACTTAACTATTTCTCCACCCAACAGTAAGCCCCCCTTACTCATCAAGCTGATCATGAAGAGGGTTGTGGAGTTAGCCAGATCTAGTTTAGGTCGGAGTTTGGTTGAGCTGTATAACCAATAATGCCAGGTTTGGCAGCCAGCACGGTGCGCGAGGCGTGTCATCAATGGTCACCGCGTGTCATTTCGAAGTACGAGGTCACGTGGAGCGTCAGGCCGCCGTTTCGGTGACAATCGAATGGGGATGCGACACGTGGCTCTGTACTCAATAGTGGGGTCGAGCAGCGCGTAAGGTTGCGCCATGTGTCCATTGAGGGGAAGTCAAAGGGACATCGTACGGCCCTCATTGATGGGTGAGTTTAAATGATGTCACGTGGCCATCCTATATAAGGGAAGCCCTAACAGAGGTCATCCATTTGCGATTTTCATCCTCTTCCCAACCGTCTCAAACGCCACAGAGGGATTCTAGGGCTGGTGGTCATCGGTGTTCCAGGCGAACTCCCTTCTCCAGTGAGTTTTTAATCACTTGTCTCCCCCTCCTCTTTTCTTTCTCCTTTGAAGGACCACAATGTCGGATTTTGTTGGTTCACGGGAGGGGGTTTCCGGCGGTGACAGTGGGTCCGGTAACCTTCGGGTTATGTCGAATCCACCGTCGCCGTTGAAGATGATGGAGAATGTCAATCTCCCGGCATCTCAAGCCACAGAGTTAGCAGAAAGGCCTCTAGAGCCTAATTCCACTATTAGGAATGACCCTGAAGGGTTTAATGAGGACGGGATGGGGGGTCTGGTGCCTTTCACCCTCACTGTCGAGGATCTAGATCGGATAAGGCTCGGGTACCACATCCCTGAGTTGGTGGTGATGCGGCTTCCCTTGCCGGACGAATTCACGAACCAACCACAAGAGGGATCGGTCGTCATTTTCTAAGTCGCCCTTCAATGCGGCCTGCGACTTCCTTTGCAGCGAGTAGTGAGGAGACTGCTTGCGCAGCTTAACTTGGCCCCAGGATAGATGATCCCTAATGGTTGGAGAGTGTTGATCGGTTGAGTTGTCCTGTGGACCGAGTTAGAACAGCCCGAGCTAACAGTGGAGGAATTCTTCCATCTGTACCAAGTCAAGTCAAACCATAGTCAGCCCAACTGGCATTATTTTTTTGCTTGGTGAGGAACTGGGGGGAGCCTTATTACCGACCCACCGATGTCTAATAAGAACAGGAGGGAAAAATGGTTCTAGGCGTCCGGGTGTTGGGAGGCAGCCGATCTGCCTTTAGATCAACATCAGGTCCCTAGCGAATTCTCTGATCCAGGTATATACTTCTCGGATAGCCATTTTTAGCACTTTTCAACCCGAGTTACTCCTTCAATCAGGCTTGGACTTCGCTCTTACCAGTAAGCCATTGGGTAAGACCTACTTCCTAGCTATTGTACTTGGCTATATTTTTTCTTTTTGTGGAATCTACCGACGTTTCTTTTTTGCTTGTTGAATGCAGAGATGCCTGAAGCTCGTCCTATGGTCTGGCCTCCTTCCAAACTCCGCACCCCTCCTACTAGGGATGAAATGGCGGCGCCAAAGAAGAAGAAGACTAAGGCCTCCTTTAAGAGCAAGGGGAAGGTCAGACCCTCCTGTCCTATTGTAATAGAGGCAAAGGGAGAGGGTATGGAGGTGGAAGCCTCCTCTGGCGCCGCTAGAGCGACAGGGACAGTTGTCCCGGAAGAGGCTGCTCCTACCAAAGCACAAGGGGCGGCCAAGCTTCTTGTTGAGGCTCGGTCTTCGGACGCTAAGGGGGCAGCTCGCCCATAGGGTCTTCGCCAAACCATCGAGGAGATCCTCCCTTCGGCGGACCGCCATACGCCAGAGGCGGAGTTCGGTAACTTGTTTGACTCCCTTGTGGAGTCAGCCCTGGCCCACGTGACGACGAGCCTTCTTGGGGTAAGATATTCTTCAAATTTATGTTCTCTTCCCTTATGTTTTTACTCTCGCCTAATTTATTTTCTCTGCTTCTGTTGTAGTTCGCTTCATGTGTGTTGAAGGCATGCGCCGAGTTTGCTCGGATGCATGAACTGGTGGATGGGGCCGACCAAAAGGTGGCCCAGTCGAAGGCTCAGGCAGAGGCTGCAGAAGCCGAGCTAAGGGCTGCGAGGATGTCCCTCGATACAGATGTTGCGAAGAAGGTCGAGATAGGAAGTTGAAAGAGGTTCAGGCCTGGTACGTGGATTGTCGGGGGAGGCTCGCGAAGACCTCGGGCAAGCTCGAGGAACTCAAGGTCGGGACCAAGGTTGCTCTCGTGCTTGCTTAAAAGAATGAGGCGGAGGAGTTTAAGGCCTCCCAAGCGTATTCGAATGACAAGGATTACCTCTTTCATCAGGGTTACGCCGAGTGCGTGAAGGCCATGAAGGAGTCCTTCCTCGAGCTAGATCTGTCTGGCTTCAACGAGATCGAGTCGGGCTCCAATGGGTCGGGGGATGAGGCGACTCCCGAGCAGCCCCCCGAGGCTGAGGCTTGAGGATCGGTTTTTGCAGAGCAGTATTTCCTTCATCCTGCAATACCTTTCCCTTTTTCAGCTTCAAGCACTTCGAGCGTCATCTTCCTTTCCCTTTTTCAGCTTCAAGCACTTTATGCACGCCAAGCATTATATGCCTCTGCCTTCTTTAGCTTCATACATTTGTTGACCGATGTACAGCTTTTTGTGTTTTGAATCGTAATCGATGTAATACCGATATAATACCAATGTAATCATGCCTCATTAATGAAACACTTCTTACTTGGAAGATTTCTCTTTGAATTGTGAATTCCCAAGTTTAGCGGATACTCTTTTATCTTGCTTGAGTAGGTCGAATTGAACTTAGATTATGAATCAGGTATCATTCGAACGTTGAGTGGCGTTTTACCAAGTCCCGTGCAAAATGGATAGATCGGGAGTTGGTCGGATCATGTCCACGTACGGATTAGAACTTGGTCAGATCTAGGTCGGATAGTATGCCGAAGCTCTTATTTCTTTTATTTCAAAGTTGAGTGATACATAATAAACATTGTACCAATCAACTTAAGGGTAATAAATCTTCAGATGCTCGGCATTCCACGGGTGCGAGAGGAGCTGGCCAATCAGGTCCTCTAGTCAGTATGAGTCAGGCCGGCTGGTGCTCAATATCACATAAGGCCCTTCCCAGTTTGGGCCTAAGGTCCTTGATCCTATCTCTTTGGTATTCTAGAACGTCTTCCGAAGAACTAAGTCTCCGACCCGGAACCTTCTGACCTTGACCCGAGTATTATAGAAGCATGACACTTGTTGCTGGCGAACAATAGTCCAAACCCGAGCTTGTTCCCTTTTTTCTTCGAGAACGTTGAGACTAAGGGTCATAAGCTCGGTATTAGCTTGTTCATCGAATGAGTTTGTCCGGGCTGTATGTAGTCCGATCTCCACGGGAGTGACTGCCTCTGCTCCATATGCTAAAGAGAAAGGGGTCTCCCCGGTAGCTGTTCAGGCAGTAGTTCGGTATGCCCAGAGGACTTTGGGGAGTTTCTAGGCCCATGCTCCTTTAGCGTTCTTGAGCTTGGTCCGGAGGTGATGCTTGATGATCTTATGAACCGCCTCAACTTATCTGTTATCTTAATCCCTTCATCCCGAAGATCTTGGGATCTGATCTCATCTCCCGAAGATCTTGGGAGAGATCTTCGGGCTTGTTGGAGAAGTTTTCGGACTGTTTGATCCGTGTATGGATTGTAGAGGACAACAACTATTACCGAGCTATAGGTGGGCTATTATCGAGCTGTAGCCAATCCAAAGTCTTGTTTTGGCCGATCTATTGCCGACCTATGGGCTTGGTTGGCATTTGGTCGTACGAGTGACTTTATAATTACACTTTCTTTGTGGGTCCTTACAGTTGTATCAACCTTCGGGAAGGTCGATCTGTTTTTTAGACGTTGAAGCCCTTTATTGGCTCGGGTTTTGAGGGCCCGTGCTTACTGTAGAGTTGGTCCATTCCATAAGTCGACCTATCCAACTTAACTATTTTTCCACCCAACAGTTACCATGCATTACATGCATACACTCATGCATGCATATGTATCCTAATTACTTGAATCAAGACGATGAAGACGTTGAAAAATGAAAATGCAGATAAAATGGTTACAACAGAAAAAGAAGAGCAAAATAAATTTTCCTATTTTAAGAATATTTTAAATAATAATTACCACAAGCAGTCATATATACCAGAGATTCCCATCTCTTCCTGGCTGCAGCCATCTCTTTCATCTGCTTCACCGACTCATCTTCGCCATCGTCCACTTGCATTCTAACCGTCCATCTCTGGACCCAAAACCATAAAATCCATATCAAGAAAAGAAAACTAAAATTCAAAAACCCAAGATTTGGAAAGGGAAAAAGGGTTGAAATTTTTGAATTACATGGGAATGGCTTCTTCTGTAACAGGGCTTGAGTTTGAGTTTGAGTTTGAAGGTGGGATTTTTAAATTTGGTGACTGCTGGTTGCAGAGGAGAAATGCTGAGAGTAGTATTGAGAAGTGGGAGTCCTAGAGCTTCCATTGGGAGGGACGTTAGAGCATCGAAGGAGAGAGAAACATGCTTCTTCCGTGGCTTTTACGATTTTATCTTCTCTTTACGCACTTCGATAGGCCCACACGTGTGCGCTAGGGAGCCCGTGTCGTACAGGAGCCTTACCTATTCCCCACACGTGTGTGCTAGGAGCCCGTGTCGTACAAGAGCCTTACCTATTCCGGACGCGGATTGCGTCCTACCCCCGCCCGGACGGTAGGGGCTCCGTGGAGCCCACCGTGATGTAACTGTTTTATCCCGCCGTTCAACGATTTTTTCAGAAAACTTTAATAAGTGAACCAAAAAATGAGGCAGGTCCAAGTCTTGAGTGGACCACAAAGTTGGGGATTGAACGTCCACCATTAAAAGCTTCTGGGGAGCCAGAGAAGTTTCGGATCAAGCTGATATCTGTGTTTTCACTTCATCCACTTCTACGTGACCTTATGAATAGGTTTTATGGTATATAAAAAAAAACATCATGTGGGCCCTTAGAAAGGTTCAATAGTGGGTGTCATATCAGTGCAAGTTCCTTTGGTGTGGTCCACTCAAGCCTTGGACCTGCCTCAATTTTTGGTTCACGTATTAAAATTTTTTGAAAAAATCATTAGACGGTGGGATAAAACAGTTACATCACGGTGGGCTCCACAGAGCCCTGCTCGGACGGATTACCATCCGGGCGGGGGTAGGACACAATCCGCGTCCACCTATTCCCCCGTACGTGGGGACGGGATTGCGTCCTACCCCCGCCCGGACAATAATCCGTCCGGGCAGGGCTCCGTGGGGCCCTCTAAGATGTAACGCCTTTAAAAGTTTTGGAATATCATTATAATATGTGAACGAAAAAATGAGGCACGGCTAAGGATTAAGTGGACTACAAAGTGGGGATTAAATGTCCACCATTAAAAAGTTCTTGGGAGCTGGATAAGCTTTGGATCAAGCTGATATTTGTGTCTTCGCTTCAACCACGTCTATATGACATTATTAATAGGTTGGATGATAAAAACACATCCGTTGGCCCTTTGGATCAAGCTGATATTTGTGTTTTCGCTTCAACCACGTCTATACGACATTATTAATAGGTTGGATGATAAAAAACATCCGTTGGCCCTTATAAAGGTTTCAACAATGGGTGTCATTTTCAATGCAGCTTCCTTTTTAAAGGAAGCTGCATTGAAAATGACACCCACCATTAAAACCTTTATAAGGGCCAACGTGATGTTTTTTTACTATCCAACCTATTAATAATGTCATGTAGACGTGGATGAAGTGAAAACACAAATATCAGAATTTTTTAATGGTGGACATTCAATCCCTACTTTGTGGTCCACTTAATCTTTAGATGTGCCTCATTTTTTGGTTCACATATTATAATGATATTCCAAAAGCTTTTAACAGCGTGGATAAAACACTTACATTACGGAGGTCCCCACAGAACCCTGCCCGGACGGATTACTGTCCGGGCGGGGGTAGGATGCAATCCCGTCCCCAGTACGTACCGGTATGGTCCATGAACAATACGGCTGTATCTGTCTGGCCTGTATCAACTCGATGCAGGGGGTGGACACGATTCGGTTCAGTTCGGTCGGGCTCTCGGGTGAAACCCGAACTGAACCATTCCTAACGGAAATTGGAACTGGAACTAGAACCGGACCGTTTGCACCCTAGAATCAAACAGGACCCTAAAAACTAGGTTCGGTTCGGTTCGGTTTTACAATTTTAGGCATCTTATAATCCAGCCCAATTCTTTTTCCATGGGATAAACATAAATGAATTGACATTATAAAAGACTTACAACACTGAGAAAAAACAGAATGCAGACGGCTTGTATATTCCAATCTTTTTTCCATTCATAAATCGTACTCTGAGAGGCCCAGCAGAATGACAGCCTCGATCAATAAACCATAGACCGTCGATACGATGATTCGAGCTTTTCTAAGCCCACATAGGTGTATAGGGCATCTCATCTACAACCATCCCATGTGGCAACAGGACACATAAGCTTGAGATCTAAGCTATCCACACTGTGGGTTTCTTTATTTGGATCAATGGCGCAGCAGCCAAGCCACTGTGTGTGTCAGATGGGCCACAATTTAGAAAAGAAATTGATGGATGAAAAAACTATCGGCTAGTTTTCTAAGCCATACCCCTATTTCTAACATTGTGCCCCACTTGACGCAGGAACCAACCTGTTTTTGGACCATTGAATCTAGATGGTCGGTCCCACGTGATGAACAGGATGCACTTGGATCTCATTCCCCTGTGTGACACTAGCACATGTATTGGCCGGGACATCAATTGCTTTGTACACGAACGTGGGTTTAACTAAATCTATGATGTTTCAACCATAGATAGATAATAACCAGAAACCTTTGCAAATTGGATAATTCAATTAGATGGACATGTGGATTGTGTGGATGGCCCTGGAATTAATTCCCCTAAATCTTAAAAGAAAATAAAAGGAAAAAACAATCACTTACGTTTAAATCTTCTCTCTTATTCTTTTTCTCCTCTCTTTTTTTTTTTTTTTTTGTTCTTTCTTTCTTTCTTTGTGAAAAAGATATAGAGGCCAAAGGAGATCATTGTAAGGAGTGAGAGGGAGAGCGTCGGGCCGGGGTTGTCTTGAGAGAGAGAGAGAGAGAGAGAGAGAGAGAGGAGAATGGGGGATGGGTGGCGTTAGGTGCTTGAGATTAAGAGATTAGGGTTTTTTTTGTTTTTGTTTTTTTTTTTTACTTTTTATTTTTAATTTTTAAAATATTTATTGACTGGATGGTCCGGTTCTAGGTTCGGGTCCAAGTTCGGTTCTATGGTCTGGTTCCAAGTTCGGTTCTATATAACCCCAAACCAAGAACCGAACAAAACTAATCTGTTCTTTGATTTTCAGAATCAGAGCCGGAACCAGTGCACTTCAGAACCGGACCAAATCGTGTGGTTTGGTCGGTTCCAGTCCGGTTTACCGGTTCCATGTGCACCCCTAGATAGCGTACAATATACAAAACATCTTTTAATCCTTAGCATCTTGAGCCGCATTCTCCCAAGGGATACTGCCGGTCATTAGTTAAAAAAACTCCCTTCCAACCTAATGTCTTAGGGTGCATTAGTTGGATCTCGCAAGGCCACAAAAAGCAAGGCAACTAGCATTTTGTTTAGTCTGAAGTCCAAAGCTTAAACCTGAAATATGAATCTAAAGTCGGAAAACTAAGTATTGAATCTTGGATAACCTGCTTGTTAACTAATGTCCTAAATGTCTGAAATATGTTAATTTAACACATTTTCCACTGTCTTCATAGAAAACAATCGTGATTGAATCGCTATTATTAAAAACTTCGTAGATTCCACATAAATGTTTATTTGTCATCCAACCTATTGATAACATCAAAAACACCCGAATGAAGAGACCACACAAATATCATCTTAATCCAAAGCTTTTATGGCCCAAAAGAATTTTTTTTTAATAGTCATTTACCACTATTTCTTGTACTATAATCCATCTGAAAATTGGATTTGCTTCATTTTTTGGATCATGCTTTAAGAATGAGCTTTTAGACAACATGGATGTAGTCACATACATCACGATGAGCCCCACAGTTAAGGGACCTAGCCACCTCAGTGGATCCAGATTGCATACCGACAATGCCAATAGCCCCTAGCTATTGGACAGTGTTGTGTGGCCCCCAAGACAGTGTGGCCCTAATTGTAGGGACAACCTTAATGTATGTATTATGTATCCATGTCATCCTTCCATTTTTTTTTTCTAGATCATTTTAGGGCATTATTAATTTTTTTTAAATAAAAACTAAAAAAATCCAATTATCATGTGGACCATACCATAGGAAATGGTGGTGATTGAATGCCCTACCATTAAAAACTTCTTAGGGTGCACCTTATTATTTTCTTAGTGTTTATTTGCCAACCAATCTCTTGATAAGGTCACTGTTAAGAGTCAAATATTGCATATTTAACTCTTCAATTACATTAGCTTTCCTGGCATACTAGTGTTAACTCGATTTAACAGGATCGGAAAATCTTCCTTGTAGCATCCCAGGATCGGAATCTGGCTTATGGGCGCTGGAAGCCGAGAATGGGCAACTACAGAGGCTATCAGCACCGAATTCGGTGATCGAAAATTCTGTAAGCTCGATTTCTGAGTTTGGGGCGTGACAACTCCTCTAGTGTGAAAGATAAGAGTCACATGTGCATCTTGTTAGCTCACATCACACCATCCCTCCCAAGAAATTTGGGAGATCATAACTCTACAAGGAGGTGACCTTAATGCTCTATTTAATCTAAAATAGTAGATCAAAGGATCAAGCCTCCTATACAAGCTCCATTACTGAATTTGAGGATTTCAGTCTCATACTTAAACATATAGTTAAATATGAGGATTAAGCCTCATTTGCATTAAGGTAATCTAAGCTTTAAATTTGCTAAACAATACATCACATATTTTAGCTTAGATTGTCCTTGGTCATTCCTGTTTTCATTGATATTTCATTGAATGACCTTAATTTGCATGCTCCATGTTTTTCATGTTATTATGCATCCTTAACCCTTTTTAGTATAGATGTGTTAATTGGTATATCTTTGACTTATAGAGTTGGTTCACACATGATTTTATTGGTATATATATTTGTTTTGGACTAACCCTTTGTCAAATATTAACAAAAAGGGGGAGAGAGATCAAATCCCATCAAAATAATGCATTCTCTTGTGTAGGGTTTGTTTGTTGTGTTACAGGTTTGATCGGGAAAGCAATTCAGGGAAGCATTGCTGCATTACATGTCTTAATGTATCGAGTTGTAAATTTTTTATATTTGACATGTAATTTTATTTAGTCATTTTGGTATGTCATTAGTATGAACCATGATATTGTCTTAGGTTAGGTTTTTGTCACGTAATTAACTAAGGAGGAGATTGTTAGTGCACTCATTTTCGCACCCCATTTTGTCAATCACGTGAACCTTATGTCATGTAGTCGGTTGAGTCTTTGGAAAGTAAAGCCTAAAAACATAAGTGAAGCAAAAGCATCAAGGAGCACATATAGGTAAAAGAGATGCCTTTGTGACACTAACCCCTAACCAAAACAACCCTATAACCTCTAGATAATCTTGTCTTATTACGAATATAAATTTGATCATCCCTTAGCCTTAGGAGAACAAGAAAAACATGATAAAAAAAGGCTAGAAGAGGTGTGAATCTACTATGTATTAGATTTCCAAAAACAACAAATTCTATGTAATGTTCGACGGCATCGAGCTGCCATTGAACGATCTTCAATGACATCGATCGAGAGTCAGGATTGTCCAGCAACCAAACAGGATTTTGGCTGGAATTCTCGATGGCATAGAGGACCCTTCGATGGCATCGAAGTTTCCTCGATGGCATCAATTTGAGATCTAGAAATGTCCAACAAGGTTTTTAAATTTTTCCTTGACTTTCTTGATGGCATCAAAGTACCGACATAGATGGTCAATTGATGACATCGAAAAAAGACCTGTATGTCCAACAAGCAAACATGATTTTTGTTTGGAATTCTCGATGATATCGACAGATCCATTTTTTGCCCATTTTTGAGCTCGAACTTTTTATAAAGGGCATTCAATTATTAGGCATGATGATGAGTTTTTGGAGCAATAGAAGGTAGGGTGATTCCATATGTAAATCGCTCATCATAAGCCTCTATTCTATTGAGTTCTAATCCATCTTCTTTGAGATTACAACTTTAATGAGGATTCCAACCTCAACATTGAGATGTGCTTGAACTCCTTCATTTTCTAAAGATTGGACTCAAACATTCTTGGTAAATCATTGTCCAACTCTTCTAGGAGACATATTTAGTGGAATCCCCTATGATAAACAACTACCCATTAGTTGTAGGTGATTCAACCCACTCCCATCACCTTGGTCATCTTGAAGAAGCATCAAATGTAATGAGATTGATTATGGATCTGAAGCCTTGGCGAAGCTACGGCAACATGATCGGGGGAGTATCGGGGAGCTGATTAAAGCACGAGAGAGCAAAGATCAAACAACCTAAGGGAAACATAAAAAAGACTCAATCCGACAAGTGCCATGTGTAGGAGTCCATGTTTGTACTCCTTCTTTCTGTAGGTTAGAGTGCAAGAGTTTGTGTTCAAACTCACCTAAGTTCTTTCGTAGGACCTTGGCTCTTTCGTAGGCCTAAATTCTGTGGTTCTTGTGTAGGACCAAGGTTGTTGGTTAGCCTAAGGAGAACCAACCAAAGTCCTTTTGTAGGTCTCCAGTGTGAATAACGTGTCGAGTTTGGGATTAGGACCCTTGCTCTTGTGTAGGGCATAAATCTTAGGTGCAAGAGTAGGACTTTGGCTTTTGTGTAGGGCCTAAACCACTAGGTTCTTGTATAGAACCTTGGCTCTTATGTAGGGCCTAAATGAGTTTAGTGCTTTGGTATGACTATTGCTATTGTATAGGGCTTAAACTTTAGAGTCCTTGTGTAGGGCTGTATAGGTTTGAGGTGAACCTAATTAAAAACCTCCGATAGTGAAATCTGGTACACTCATGGGTTGAGTGCATCCGCTAGGAGTGGAGTAGATACGTAGCCGAACCACTATATATGATCATGTTTGGGATTGTCATTTATGTAATTGTTTAATTATGCTTATGGTTTTGATTGTTTACATTATGCTAACATGATTAGATAAATGCTTAGTGATTGATAGGTAGCACATCCCACAAACTCATATACACTATCTTCTATAGGATAACTGCTTAACTTATATATCTAGTGTAGCTTATGTGATTGGACCCTCTAATGGCTTGGAAGACTTAGATTTATATTGCATTACTTAGTTTAAGTTAAGAAATTAGTGTTTTTAATAAGTATAATTTTTAATCGGTCCTAATCAGTAATCACAACCCTCTAGGGCTTAGCTTACATTCTATAGCTCCACCATATTCCACACTTAATGCATTGCTGCACGAAAACTGCAATTTCAGTCGATGGGATCGAAGTCTAGTTGAAAACTACTGTTTTGGGCATATGATTTCACAATAGCTTAGCACCTTAACTAGCCTTACTTATTATATTCTAAGTAAGTTTCTAAGGCTAAGGGATGATCAACAAGGTATACCTATTAAGGCTAGGATTATCTAGAGGTTCAAGGGTTATTTTGGGTCAATGGTTAGTATAACGACTCGAAAAATTTCATACAAAGACCCGAGTACCACCTCAGGCAGAAATCACTCAGGATCAAATCATTTAGGAATTAGGCAAAATGAACTAAGTGCTAAACTAGATTAGCTACGAAATCCTCTTGATCCACTTTAAATACGATCTACAAGATCCAAAACTTGTAGAATCATTGACGCTAGGTTACCCTGAAATCTAGGATCAATCTCATTACCCAGTTGCTCTCGGGAGCACATTGAAACTCCGTATCGGATCTGGACCGCACGTTGAAAGTCCGAATAATAATACGAAGTTATATAATTAGGACTGCCTTGCTGGGCTTGACAACCATCTCAGAAATCAAATCCAGATAGTGTCCCGGGGCTATTCGCTTAAGCCCGGATTGAAGTGTGTGAGAAAGCGTGGTTTTCTTTAGAAATTAAATCTAATTTAAGTAATCTGAGACTTGTCGCTTATGGGCCTGATATAAGCAATCAGACCATCAGAATTTGACCCAAATACACCCTCGGATCAGGGAACATTTCCCATACATGTCCGTGTACTTGTAATCCTGATCGAGTTCCGGTGACCGTTGAACTGAAACTAGTCTACCACATGCGATCTGGAAACCCAATTGGAATGAAAACTTAACTCGACCTAGATCCATGGTCAGGGAGCTTAAGTCCAACCTTTGGCTTAAGGGGGGCTCCGAAAGTGCTCTGTTGAGCTGAAACAGACGCACTTTGGCTATAACCTAAGTATACCTTGGCCCTGAGGCCATTTCCATCAGTTTTAGGCCTATATAAAGACCTTAAACCCTCTCTCATTCACTCCATACGAATTTGGGAAAAACCCTAGGAGAGAGAAGAGAGTAAAGAGAGAGAAAGTGAGAGTGAAGTTAGAATCACTCTTGGGAATCGATCCCTGCTATTTTACGTGTCGATCCATCACTATCGTATCGCTTTTCTGGCAATTCTGATTCTGTTTTCGGGTAAGAAAACCTAACCCTAATCAGTTCTAGAGATTCAACTAGTGGAAGTGATGAAATAGCTAACCTATTTCATGCCATAGGTTGTCGTTCTACCGTTGATAAAGAATTGGTGTTTAAACTGAGTCCGTTACTCGCTTCTATGGCATAAGGTGCGGACTATAGACATATAGGTTATGGTTTTCAAAGCTTTCAATATCAGATAATGATAGATTCATGATATGGGTGTTATTTCACATGCAAAATGCGATATTCGTTTTGCGATTCAGTTACGTATGCAACTTATGGCGTTTAGTGTATTCTGTATATTTGTAGAAAATACTGTATACGTACAAAATATGAAAGTGTGTTTCTCATGATTAATTACTGTGTACATATGCTAGGTATATGTGTAATAACTACTCGACGAAAGGATTCGCCCTAATACATGTTTTAGCCAACATGCGTTATGTATGTTAATAAGTGTATTCTAAGTGATTGTGAAAATGCATGTATGAGTAAGTATTTAGATGGTAGTACTTTAGGTGGGTGTTGAGATAGGATTCTCAACTACCTTAAAGATGTGTATGACTTCCTTCATGCAAGTTGTTTAATTTAATCGCTTACTCATGAAATGTATGTGTTTGAATTTCCTGTTTAAGTTGTGTTTTATAACATGCTTGTTAACATGTTTGCACTATTTGGTTAATTCTTCTCTGACTACTCTACATGCTTCTGGTTAAGGATTGAATGTGATTGGGGTTATGTTATAGTCCAAGCAATCGGTAACAGGCTTTGAGTTCGTGGCTGAGATTCATCCGCCACGTAGGACGTGTTTGACAAACCCGAGTCGTGTGTTGGTCGTCGGCAATGGTTAGGCCATACGAAGTGCTTATGCACTTCATGTCGATCGATACAATGTGCGCTCGTATTAGTCGAGCTCGCCAAGTAACCCGATTGGCCTATTATATGTTCACCATGTATGGACGCTATTGTTTGAACCTAAGGTACCGAACTCACCAGTGAAACCCCGTTAACCTTGGTACCTCGATCTGCTAAGACATATGAGCCAGACATGGTGGTATGGGACACCGTGGTCGAGCTGTCGGCCTACGCCGGGGCGACGAGTCCACCCGTAGTGACCAGTGTGCAACCAGAGCTCGTGAGCTGAATACAGTGGTATGGGACACTGTATTCGAGCTGTCGGCCTACACTGATTGGTGACGAGCCTTTTGTAGTGACCTCGAGCATACTCTGAACCTACATAGAGGCGATGAGCCTTTCCGTAGTAATCAGAGTATACACTAGGCCTGTACTGATTGGTGACTAGTCCTTTGTAGTGACCTAGAACCGCAACATCATATGAGATTTACTAGGACTGACGACCCTAGAATGGATCCTTGTTTGGGAATGATATAAGGGAGGTACCTTAGTTTCTCAATCCTGCTGTATGAAAAGGACAAATAAGAACTTGGTAATCATATGCATGCACTGCATTACGCGTGCGTTCAGGCGTAGCAGGTTGTAAGACCCGTATCCTAGACCGTACCATTCTGTAGGTTTCTGCGCTCTTTCCGGTCGAATTTCGGCAAACTTCGACCCTTAACTGGCGTTGCGCGCGACCTTGATTCACACATCATTAATCTGATTCGACTCAGCAAGAGACTTGTACCATTGCGACCGCACTGTCGCCGCGGTTCCGATGCCGTGACTCGCGCACTGAGGCGATACTCTGGCAAGGAGATGTGGGCCAGCGTTCAGTGCGAGAAAAATGCCACGCGTTGCGAATCCCAAGAGAATCTCTACGGCTTATCACATCCATCAATCAATCAATCCATCCCATCATGTCAAGTACACATCACCTCACACCCTTCCCCAAGCAAGCCCCAAAGTCAAAAAGTTCTTACACCACCCATGCTTTTCTTACACAATTTGCCACAAAAGTCAAAAAAGAGGCTCTTACACCCATCACCACCACATCAAACATCACCCATCTCTCTCTCCCATTTACAAACCTCTCTCTCTCTCTCTCTCATTTTCAAACTACAATTCTAAGCAACCCAAAACACATCCCATGTCCAAGCCTCTCCCCATTTCTTCCAAGAGAGCTACAAGTGTGGCCCACCTTTCCCACCCTCTCATCTTTTATCTCAATCATCCAAACCCCATCTCCTCCGTTGGAATCGAAGCAAAGGAGCATAGGAAGCCTAGGGTGTAAGAAGAGCCGGTAGGTGATCTAAGATTTTATTTTTTTTTCATTCATTCATTTTGTTGATTCAAGGGTTCATGTAGTGGGACCCACCTGGATGTATGCTTAAATTCAAGACGAGCCCATAGTGGCGGGGCCCCTCCGATATTGCCAATGTCTCCTTCTCTCCCTCTCTCTGTCTCTCTTTCTATGATTGTGGCCCACCTAATATGTATGTTATCATCCATGCCATTTTCAGTGGACCCCATCCATGTGGGATAAACCATGATGTTTTGTGCCATCCCAACAATCTATTGGGGGCCCACCTTGAGGTGGCTAACAGTGGGAGTGGCCGTCAGTGAAATGTGAACTGAGGTGGGCCCACTCAGCCCCCCTTGCTCATGTAGTAGACCGATTGAAGATACCTCGTTGCAACGCTGGCCCACGCTTAGCTCCCTACCTCACTGGCTGACCGAGTGAAGGATACCTCGTTTCACACAGGAGGTTTTGGCATCAGTAGAGAAAAAGATTTTAGGTGGGCTGCTCATGCAGGCCCTACCCTGATGAAAGGGTTTGATCCATGCCGTTCATCCCTTTTCTCAACTCATTTTAGACATTGAGCCGAAAAATGAGGTGAATCCGATAATCAGGCGGGCCATACCATGAAAAATCCTATTTCCTATTGTACAAAGCTTTTAGGACCCACCTTGCTGTATCTGCACCCCAAATATGCTGTATATTGGACTCATTTTGTGTATTTTGAGCCCTAGAACGCATTAGACGGAGTGGATTCCCCGATAGCGGGCCCCACATGCAAATTTCCTTCGGAAAAAAAAAAAAAAAACGCCCAATGCCGCAAAGACCGCCGCTATTGTCGGGAAGGCGAGGCGCCGCTGCACTACGCACTCACAGTGCAACGGGCGGGTGGAAGGCAGCCACCCACGGCCCCTATCATGGGCCCCACCTTGATGTGTATTTGCCATCTAATCCGTTCATACGGTGGGCCCCCTCCTCAGGTGGGTCCCCTCCAAAAATGAGCCGCATCCAATGCTCAGGTGGCCCACACTGCAGAAAACAGTGGAATTGAACCTCTGCCATTGAAACCCTTCTACAGGCCACAGAAGTTTTGGATCAAGATGAAATTTGTGTTTTCGTTTCACTCAGGTCCCTGTGATCTTGTCAACGGGTTGGATGACATGTAAACATTGTTGTGAGCCCCACATGGAGCCCACATGATGTCTGTATTTTGCCTCCACCGTCCGCCTGGACGGTGGAGCCCACAGTTATGTATTTATTAAATCCCCACCGTCCAGGGACGGTGTGGGTGTGTGCGTGGGTGCATGCGTGTGTGCATGTGGGTGCGTGCATGTGCATGCATGTGGTGTGTGCACGTGTGTCTGTGTGGATATATATTATATATATATTGTATATTATACATATATATATATATTATATTATGTAATATACATATACCTGATGGTGGGCCTACATGGGACCCACCATGATGCATGTGTTGCGTGCAAGCTGTCCATCTATTTTACAAGCTCATTTCTATGGCATGAGATAAAGATGAGCCAGATCCATAGTTCAAGTGGACCCGACCTTGGTATGTTATGAGGCCCATCTTGATTTATCTGTGGTAGTCCATTGGGGCCCACTTTGATGTGGATGTAAGGCCCATGGGACTAGGACCATTTGATGTTTTAGGGGCCCATTGATTAAGGCCCATTTGATGTTTCAGGGGCTCATGGGTTAAGGCCCATTGAGATGTATTAGGGCCTATGGGTTGAGGCCCATTTGATGTACATATGGGGCCCCATTTGGTGTGGCCCATTTATTACATATAAAACCCATGAGACTAGGGCCATTCGATGCAATCTAAGGCCCACGGGTTATGACCCATTGCAATGCGCATAAGGCCCATTGGTGCGGCCCATTGATGTGGCCCACTTGACGAATGAAAGGCCCATATGAGACTAGGCCCATTTGATGTATTTAAGGCCCAATGGGATGAACCTAAGGCCCATTGTAATGTGTAACCCCAACCTGGTTCATGTAATGATATTCACTACGAGCTGCGCCTTGGGAGCAATGTTGGTTTGACGGAGGCTGGCGGCGCCGGATTCGGCAATCGGGAATTTTGTGAGCCCGGTTTCTAAGTTTGGGGCGTGACTGAAGTTGGTATTAGAGCATAACTCGGAAATAACCAAGAATAACATTACATGTCTACTATGAGTTAGAATGATTGAGTCCTTAATTCGGATAGCTTAACGATCTTTTATTACCGATCCTTAACGTGCGTCCCTTCGAGAGTTTCTAAGTTGATAGGTGCCTTCGATCTTCCTGTAGGACATGGCGCGCCAGAGAGTGACCTGATCGACCCTCGCACCACCACCTGAGACTCCCGCACCAACGCATGAGACTCCCATACTACCACCGACGATCCCCGCTCCACTACCAGAGATTCCTACTGCCCAGCATATGGATACAGCTCCTCTACTAGAGATTCCTACTGCCCAGCCTAAGGATGCAGCTCCTCTACCAGAGACCGGTATGGACCCGACCGTATCCGTGAGTGCTTCCCAGTTACAGCAGATGTTACAGGCTGTGACCGCCACACTACAGGGGTAGGGCAGGCACCCTATTGTTTCACTGGAGCAGGCCGAGCAGGATCGCGCGAGTGCCCTTCTTCGAGAGTTTCGACAATTCGATTCTCCGCATTTCCAGGGTGAGCCAGACCCAACGGCAGCAGAGAGATGACGCTCTGATGTGGAGAAGATATTTGATACGATGGGATGCACGACAGAGCGACGAGTCCAATTAGCCGTATTTCTCCTCCATTGTGAGGCTAAGAATTGGTGGGCATTAATCTCCCTAGCAGCAGACGCTGATTTCGTGTGAACATGGGAGGATTTTGTGGATCGTTTCGACCGACAGTATTTTCCTGATCACATCCGACGACAGCGAGCGTTGGAGTTCGAGGCCCTGGTGTAGGGTGATATGACATGGCTCAGTACGCGGCCAGTTTTATAGCGTTGTCCAGATTTGCGCCGTACTTGGTAGATGATGAGGGGCGGAAAGCATGCCGATTCGAGGATGGTTTGCGCTACGGTCTCTAAGGCCATGTCATTAGGCATGAGCTTCCGACTTTTGAGGGAGTGGACGGAAGGCCCAGATTTATGAGGCTGAGTGGGCCGGTTCTCAGTCCGATCACAGTCAGAGGAGAGACCGGAAGAGGCCCGCTCCTTCCAGTGACTCGCAACAGCATCGACCGCAGCAGCAGAGGCGCACAGGTCACCCAGCCTTCCGAGCGCCAGCAACACCTCCAGCACCACCTCCGAGGCAGTTCACCGGCACCTGTTTTGGGTGCGGTGCGACGGGGCACCGTATGTGGGAGTGTCCTCGCCTTCAACAAGAAGAGAGAGGCCCCACAAGAATGGTAGCAACCGAGAGGTTCACGGCGCCTCCACCACAAAGAACGAGAGACCTCCACAACGGTGCAGGGGACAAGAACCTCCACCACCGAGGCCACCTCAGCAGTAGTATCAACACCAGCCTCCGAGACCACAACAACAAAGGCAACAGTTTCGATTGCCTCAGCGACCCCAGCAGCAGCAGCATGTTCAGAGGGGACAAGCACCTCCCTAGCCAGCTCAGGCTAGGTTCTACGCGGCTCAGCAGGATCCGCAATCATCTGGAGAGGTTGTCGAGGGTATGATTTTAGTCTTTGCATGCGCTGCATGTGTGTTGTTTGATTCTGGTGCATCACATTCTTTTGTGGTTGAGAGTTTCTGCCGATCGAATGGCTTACCATTAGAGTCTACTCATGAGAGTCTGTCAGTATCGACTCCCTTGGGGAAGACTGTAGTGTTGGGCCAATTTTGCTCGTCTTGCCCCGTTCTAGTCAGGGATACCTTTTTGCCTGCCGATCTGTTTGCATTGTCAATGTCCGAGTTCGATGTCATCCTGGGCATGGATTGGCTTGCTAAGTACTATGCCATATTGGACTGCTCTGCGAGGACAGTCACGTTCTGTATACCCGGTGTGCAGCAGCTCCAGTTCATTGCAGAGCCCAGAGGAGAGCCGTTATCATGTTTGATGTCGTGTGCTATAGAGGAGCCCATAGCGGTGAGCTTCGACTAGTTGCCTATTGTTTGTGATTTTTTCGATGTGTTCCAGGAGATTCCAGGATTATCGCCTCGCCAACTCACCGAGTTTCAAATTGATCTCGTGCCTGGTACGGGCCTATCTCGAAGGCCCCGTATCGTATGGCACCGTTGGAGTTGCGGGAACTGCAGAAGCAGTTGGACGAGTTGCACGAGTTGGGGTTTATCCGTCCGAGTAGTTCGCTGTGGGGGGCGCCGGTACTCTTCGTGAAGAAGAAGGATAGATCGTTGAGGCTTTACGTGGACTACCGCGAGCTCAATAAGGTCACGATCAAGAACAAGTACCCGCTCCCAAGGATTGATGATTAATTTGATCAGCTGCAGGGTGCACAGTTCTTTTCGAAGATTGACTTACGTTCCGGTTATCATTAGATTCGAGTCCGAGAGGAGAACATTCCGAAGACGGCTTTCAGGACGCGCTATGGTCATTTTGAGTTTCAGGTCATGTCCTTCGGACTGACCAATGCACCCGCGATCTTCATGCAGGTGATGAACGAGGTCTTCCGCCCTTATCTCGATCAGTTTGTTGTAGTCTTCATCGACGATATTCTGATCTATTCGAGGACCGTGAGGAGCACGAGCAACATTTAGAGGTTACGTTGCAGACCCTCCGCGCACACCAGCTGTATGCGAAGTTGGAGAAGTGTGAGTTTTGGCAGGAGGAGGTGAAGTTCCTGGGTCACGTGGTGACGAGGGAGGGTGTTACAGTGGACCCCTCGAAGGTTGAGGCAGTGCGTCAGTGGGGCCAGCCCACGAACGCGTCTGAGATCTGCAGGTTCCTTTGTTTAGCTTGCTATTACCGGCGTTTCATTGAGGGCTTCTCTCATATTGCAGCCCCGCTGACCAGGTTCAATCGGAAGGGTGCGAAGTTTATTTGGAGCGACGCCTGCGAGCAAGCATTTATAGAGTTGAAGGATCGTCTGACGTCTGCTCCTGTCCTCACTCTTCCCTCTAGGAGTAATAAATTTATTGTATTCACCGATGCCTCACATATTGGTTTGGGTGCTGTCCTGATGTAGCACGGGAGACCAGTGGCTTTCGCATCTCGCTAGCTCAAGATCCATGAGCTAAACTACCCCACGCATGATTTGGAGCTCGCTGTAGTTATCTTCGCACTGAAGGTGTGGAGGCACTATCTTTATGAGGTCAGGTTCGAGCTCTTCTCCGACCACAAGAGCTTAAAGTATCTCTTCTCGCAGTCTGAGTTGAACATGAGGCAGAGGCGCTGGATGGAGCTCCTGAAGGACTATGACTTCGATCTTCAGTACCACCCGGGCAAGACGAACGTGGTGGTGGATGCCCTCAGCCATCAGCCATGAGGCTTGGTGGTGCATATGATGATTAAGGAGTGACAGATGCTTGAGGATGTGGCAGAGTATGATTTGAGTTCGCCTGCAGTCTTCTATCGTGCAGTTATCGAGCCTGTCGATTCAACTCTCTCTTGTAGCAAGGGTGATCGAGGCTCAGCAGGCTGATGAGTTATTGCAGAGTTATATGGCTGAGGCAACATCTGAGAGTCAGGCAGATTGGTACAGATGGTGGACTTCGCTTCAAAGGCAGATTATGTGTCCCGAATATTCCTGAGTTACGCAGAGATCTTATGACCGAGACACATCGATCGCGGTTTTCTATCTATCCTGGCTCGACGAAGATGTACCGTGACATGAGGCGACAATATTTTTGGGTAGGGATGAAGTGCCAGATTGCTAGTTTTGTGGTCGAGTGTGACACATGCCAGCTTGTCAAGGTCGATCATCAGAGACCCCCTGGTCTATTGCAGCCGTTGAGTATCCCGATGTAGAAGTCGGAGCACGTGTCGATGGATTTCATTATGGGCTTGCCAAGGACTCAACACGGTTATGACACCATTTGGGTTGTTGTGGATCGTCTGACGAAGTCGGCACATTTTCTTGCGATGTGTGCTGCTTGGTCTATGGACCCGCTTGCGAGATTATTCTTCGAGGAGATCGTGAGACTGCATGGTGTTCTAGTCTCGATCGTTTTGGACCGAGACTCAAGGTTCACGTTTCAGTTTTGGGGGAGCTTCCAGAGAGCGATGGGGACTGATTTGTAACTCAACATCGCGTACCATCCGCAGACCGATGGCCAGACCAAGAGGGTCAACCAGATCCTTGAGGATATGCTTCGGGCTTGCGCGATTGATTTTGGAGGTAGCTGGGATGAGCATCTGCGATTAGTTGAGTTCGCATACAATAACAGCTATCAGGCGACCACGACATGTCTCCTTTTGAGGCACTATATGGCAGACCAAGCAGATCACCGAGTTGTTGGACCGAGGTTGGAGAGCGTCGTCTCCTAGGTCCCGAGCTTATGCAGGAGACGTCAGAGGCTATTGATATCATCAGGCAGAGGATACACACAGCTTAGAGCTGACAGAAGAGTTTTGCTGATCGTCGGTGTCGTCCCTTGGAGTTTGATATAGGGGACCATGTGTATCTCAAGGTCTCACCCATGAAGGGCGTAGTTCGATTTGGAGCGAAGGACATACTTGCCCCAAGATTCATAGGACCTTTTGAGATCACTGGGTGCGTTGGCGCCGTGGCGTATCGGCTTGCCTTGCCATCTCAGTTATCTGGCGTCCACAACATTTTTCATGTCTCTATGTTGAGGAAGTGTGAGTCAGACACCGTTCCTGTTATTGATTGGCAGCCGCTGGAGGTTCGTGAGGACGCTTCTTACATTGAGCAGCCAGTCCGTATCCTTGATCGGAAGGAGCAGGTCCTCCGGACCAAGGTCATTCCGTTGGTGAAGGTTCAGTGGGGTCACCATTCTGTCGAGGAGGCTTCTTGGGAGCCCAAGGCTGAGATTTGAGAGCGTTATCCCCATCTCTTTGATGACTGATTATGTGTTATTTCTGATTTTATATGATGATATTATGTCTCTTCTTCCTCACGAGTTATAACTAGTTGCGATGATTGTGTAAATTTCAAGGACGAAATTTTTATTAGGAGGGGAGAGCTGTAAGACCCGTATCCTAGACCGTACCGTTCCGTAGGTTTTCACGGTCTTTCCGGTCGAATTTCGGCAACCTTTGATCCTTAACTAGCATTGCGCACGACCTTAATTCATACATCGTTAATCTGATTCGACTCAGCCCGAGACTTGTACCATTGCGACCGCACCGTCGCCGTGGTTCCGATGCCGCGACTCGCGCGCTGAGGCGATACTCTGGCCAGGAGATATGGGCCAGCATTCGGTGCGAGAAAAATGTCGCGTGTTGTGAATCTCAAGAGAATCTCTACAGCTTGTCACATCCATCAATTAATCAATCCATCCCATCATGTCAAGTACACATCACCTCACACCTTTCCCCAAGCAAGCCCCAAAGTAAAAAAGTTCTTACACCACCCATGCTTTTCTTACACAATTTGCCACAAAAGTCAAAAAAGAGGCTCTTACACCCATCACCACCACATCAAACATCCCCCATCTCTCTTTCTCTCTCTCTCTCTCTCTCTCTCTCTCTCTCCCTTTTACCAACCTCTCTTTCTCATTTTCAAACTACAATTCCAAGTAACCCAAAACACATCCCACGTCTAAGCCTCTCCCCATTTATTCCAAGAGAGCTACAAATGTGGCCCACCTTTCCCACCCTCTCATCTTTCATCTTAATCATCTAAACCCCATCTCCTCCATCGGAATCGAAGCAAAGGAGCATAGGAAGCCTAGGGTGCAAGAAGAGCCGGTGGGTGATCTAAGAAATTTTTTTTTTTTCATTCATTCATTTTGTTGATTCAAGGGTCCATGTAGTCGGACCTACCTGGATGTATGCTTAAATTCAAGAGGGGCCCATAGTGGCGGGGCCCCTCCAATATTGCCAATGTCTCCCTCTCTCCCCCTCTCTCTCTTTCTATGATTGTGGCCCACCTAATATGTATGTTATCATCCATGCCATTTTCGGTGGACCCCATCCATGTGGGACACTTCATGATGTTTTGTGCCATCCCAACCATCTATTGGGGGCCCACCTTGAGGTGGCTAATAGTGGGAGTGGCCGTCAGTGAAATGTGAACTGAGGTGGGCCCACTCAGCCCCCCTTGCTCAGGTAGTAGACTGAGTGAAGATACCTCGTTGCAACGCTGGCCCACGCCCAGCTCCCTACCTCATTAGCTGACCGAGTGAAGGATACCTCGTTTCACACAGGAGGTTTTGGCGTTAGCAGAGAGAGATTTTAGGTGGGCCGCTCATGCAGGCCCCACCCTGATGTAAGGGTTCGATCCATGCCGTTCATCCCTTTTTTCAACTCATTTTAGGCGTTGAGCCGAAAAATGAGGTGAATCCGATAATTAGGCGGGCCATACCATGAAAAATCTTTTTTCCTACTGTACAAAGCTTTTAGCACCCACCTTGCTGTATCTGCACCCCAAATACGCTGTATATTGGACTTATTTTGTGTATTTCGAGCCCTAGAATGCATTAGACGGAGTGGATTCTCCGGTAGTGGGCCCCACATGCGAATTTCCTTGTGAAAAAAATGTTGCACTATAGCGGCAGAAGACTCTTCTTGTCGAGAAAATGGCAAACAGGCTCGCCCGTGCTCTTCGTACGACGGCGGGGGCGGGCGAGGCGCCACCCACGGCCCCTGCCGTAGGCCCCACCTTGATGTGTATTTGCCATCTAATCCGTTCATACGGTGGACCCCCTCCTCAGGTGGGTCCCCTCCAAAAATGAGCCGCATCCAACGCTCAGGTGGCCCACTCTGCAGAAAACAGTGGAATTGAACCTTTGCCATTGAAACCCTTCTACGGGCCACAGAAGTTTTGGATCAAGATGAAATTTATGTTTTCCTTTCACTCAGGTCCGTGTGATCTTGTCAACGGGTTGGATGACATGTAAACATTGTGGTGGGCCCCACGTGGAGCCCACATGATGTATGTATTTTGCCTCCACCGTCCGCCTGGACGGTGGAGCCCACAGCTATGTATTTATTAAATCCCCACCATCCAGGGACAGTGTGGGTGTGTGCGTGGGTGCATGCGTGTGTGCATGTGGGTGCGTGCGAGTGCATGCGTGTGGTGTGTGCACGTGTGTCTGTGTGTATATATATTATATATATATTGTATATTATACATATATATATATATATTATGTAATATACATATACCTGATGGTGGGCCTTCATGGGACCCACCATGATGCATGTGTTGCGTGCAAGCTGTCCATCTATTTTGCAAGCTCATTTCTATGGCATGAGATAAAGATGAGCCAGATCCATAGTTCAAGTGGACCCGACCTTGGTATGTTATGAGGCCCATCTTGATTTATCTGTGGTAGTCCATTGGGGCCCACTTTGATGTTGATGTAAGGCCCATGGGACTAGGCCCATTTGATGTTTTAGAGGCCTATGGGACTAGGCCCATTTGATGTTTTAGGGGCCCATGGGTTAAGGCCCATTTGATGTTTTAGGGGCCCATGGGTTAAGGCTTATTTGATGTTTCAGGGGCCCATGGGTTAAGGCCCATTGAGATATATTAGGGCCTATGGGTTGAGGCCCATTTGATGTACATATGGGGCCCCATTTGGTTTGGCCCATTTGTTAAATATAAAACCCATGAGACTAGGGCCATTCGATGCAATCTAAGGCCCACGGGTTATGACCCATTGCAATGCGCATAAGGCCCATTGGTGCGGCCCATTGATGTGACCCACTTGACGAATGAAAGGCCCATATGAGACTAGGCCCATTTGATGTATTTAAGGCCCAATGGGATGAACCTAAGGCCCATTGCAATGTGTAATCCCAACCTGGTTCATGTAATGATATTCACTACGGGCTGCGCCTTGGGAGCAATGTTGGTTTGACGTCCACATTGCAAGGTTAATGTTGGTTAAATGTCCGCATTATGACTCTCCTTAGGGCCCATTAGTAGGCCGGTACTCGTTGCGTGTAAGCCGTCTTGACCCATCTGCATTGTGAGGATAGTTCATTACTTTATTACATGTTTTGTATAGTTCCATGACTCATGATCATACGCATCATATGTATGCTTGATATGAGAGGTGATTGATCATAGCATATGCCTTCGGGCAGGTTGTTTGTGGGCTCCCGGTTAGGCGGTGTTGCCCTACATGAGCGCACGATACGCGCAGGATCTACTACATGACTGGATAGCGTGATTCATGCATTTCGCATTGTGTGATATGATCACTTTACGCCCTAGCGACATCAGGGCTGTAGCCTCCACAGGCGTATTGTGGATAACAGGATTGGATATCAGAAATCTTGTTCTACATGGGGTGCTATAGATATCCCTGGGTGAAAGTCCCTAAACCCTTATGGTACCAAGAGGTTGCTCCAACGCCTAGACTGAGTGGGTGCATGAGCGCCAAGGGTCGATTACCAGAAGGTCACGCTTTCCACTGTGTCATAGTTGGTTGGAAGGGGGTGCGGCCTTACCCGCTCGAGATGAGGGGGCAATGCTAAGCTGAGTTTGAGTAGCTCGAAGAATGGGTTCGCTATCGACGAGCCGCGCCTGATATTGGTAGGCGGGTAGTGAGGTCTCTTCCACTTACCTTATTGTACACGATGGGGCAGCAATCTGGTTTAGAGTGTACGAGACCTTGGTGATAACCCAGATTTAAGCTGTACTGATATGTGGATATAGATGAGGATTTGTATGCTTGAGTTGCATCTCGCATTGCATGGCCTTGGTATGGCCGACATCATTCATGCCTTGCATCGCATAGGCTTGGTACGGCTAGTAGTATGCATGGATTCACTAGCATGTTCTGCATTACTCTGATACTGCATACTGCATTACTACCTTACGCACACACTTTGACCACCTTCTAAGCTTTCTATAAGCTTATGCACGACCGTTGCGTACAGGTGACGCGAGGATGCAGCAGCGCTGAGGCAGGACCGCAGAGAAGATCATTTTGGAGCTTTTATCTATCATCATTGTATTTCCCTTTATGCTCATTGTACTTATAAATTTTTGATCATAGTGGAATTGTGATGGAATTTTTGGTTGTTGTTTGTGGGTTATGCCTTTAGTTATGCTTATTACGAATTAAACTGATGTTGAAAATCCTCCTTGTAGCATCCTAGAATCGGAACCTGGCGTATGGGCGCTGGGAGCTGAGAATGGGGTTTTACGGAGGCTGTCGGCGCCGGATTCGGCAATCGAAAATTTTGTGAGCCCGGTTTCCGAGTTTGGGGCGTGATACAGGTCAAGCACTGAGGCAGTGTTATTCATGCACGAATGTGAGATGAAGTCGCTGAGGGAGCGTAGGCAAGGGCATGCATCATACATTCATACCATTCTTGCATTAATAAGAGTACTTAGGGATGTGTGATTTATTGCTTTATCATTACTGCTTGATTGAATTGATAACATGTTAACCTTTGCTTTATTATTCCACTGAGTTGATCACTTACTCCCACGTTACTGGACGGTGTTTTAAACATCAACCAGACTCTGTCTTGATTTCAGATGACAGCGTGACCCCTAATGTGGAGCCTGACTACTACGATGATCAAGATGAGTTCTCTTATATGCAGTTCTCCGATGGCTTTGCTTAGGCTATCCGGATTGACAGGGCTATAAGGATTATCATTATAGTTGTACTATTTTGACATTTTGATGTTTGAGACTATTACATGTATATGGTGACTCAGTGATGTATTCATACTCTAGAGACCGATCGTGATCTTTGACTTATAAACGTGTATTTATGTCTTTCAGTCTTTCGCTTGCGTTTTATAACTTGATCTGGAGTATGAATTACTGTTTTTGTATAATCCCACTCATGATTAATGCACTAACACAGACAACATTGATCATAAGCATATATGTTGCATAAGTGATATTTTGGAACTCGGGAGTTGAGTTGCTACTCGACCCCCGATTTTCAGGGTGTTACAAGTTAGGGTCATCAAGGCACTCCATTTACCTGTTATTTACTCCTTGATGCTCATATCCACTTGTATATTTGGTCTTCAACTTCTAAGGGCTCAACTAACTACATTACACATGGACTCACGTGATTGACCAAAAAGGTACACAAATCAATGGCCAAAAAAATAAATGTTTAACTAACTATTTAAGCGTATTGCTTACTCAGAAGGGAGCTTATTACAATCATTCTCAAATCAGTTCAAATCCATGATATAAAACATAAAATAAAGATAAAATAGATGCATCAAACAATGTAAGCCCACATTACTTGTAGTAATCATTTATAAAGAGCTTGCCACCCGTCTCCTCCACCTGTACGTCACCTGCACTATATATATGGTTAGAGATAGTCAATGCCCTACTCATAGTGATAGTTTTTCCGCAAGATTAATAAAAATTCAAGTAATTCATCATAGTAAAATAATTCATGGGTTCCTATACGTCTCGCATTCCATACTGCGAATGGTATCAGTTATGCACAAGCAACCTACATGAACACATGTATTTATACAAAACCTAGTGAGTGTAGCACAACACACAAAGTGACCACCACATAATGGAATAATTCATAAACCCATTTTTCCATACATCCCATAACTATAGAGAGAACAAAAATGTGTCCGACGTTACCGTGGATTTATGTGAACACCCCTAGATTACACTATACATGGATTGGTAGATTTATGTGACATGATTTGTTCGCGGAGCTACTAATTGTGACATCCAAATCCCTAGAGAGATACACCACGACAGCATGAATTACATATATTGAAGTGTGACAACATTGCCACTCTAATGAATTATGCACCGAACAAGAGGGTCACTACCCAGAGTGCAAGATGTACACGATGTATAAACAAGTCACCTAGCTATGAGGCTTTAAACACAACACATGCATCAATAACGAATTAAATCAAACCATGAGGGTGATAAAATCTAAAGACATGCACCCAAGCATAAAATACATAAGAAGAATAGCATAAAGCTTAATTAATATAATAAAATAAATGAAGAGTAGTATAAACTAACTCAATACATAGAGCGGAAACATGCATCGCTCTCAAAGTTGGCGAAGGACAAGGCGTGTATCTATTATACATATACATTCATCAAAAGTCTATCTATATTTTCATGGAAAAATCAATTTGGAATTTTAATAAAATAAACCAAAATAGGGTAGAAAGTAATTTAGATACATTAGGGTGGACCAAAAAATATAATAGTGAGATTTCGAGTCAGACAGGTCAACCCGATTAGTCCAAAATGTCCAAAAGTGGGTCCCTCTACCCGAAGGTTTAAAATATGAAATTTAGATAAAATTATTACAAAAAAACCCTTAACGGTTTTTTGAATTAAAGATCCGATCCATTCAGAGCCCGAATGCATGTAGTTTTAAGAAATAAGTGTAGTTTTGTGATCCATACCATAAAATCTGTCCACCATCATTAATACATACATATATATATATCATATATATATATATATATATATATATATATATATATATATATATATATATATATATATATATATAAACCAATCATAATAGATCAATGACTTAATAGCATGGAAATTGTAATAAAAATCAAGTTATGCACAGTTATACAGCAAAAATATGAAAAGTTATGCATAAGTTAATCTTAAATTGAAGTAAGCTTAAAGGAATCCCTCACCTCATATAATGAGTCTTGTTAGGATTGGTCCAATGAAGAATTTAATGATCGAAAATAAAAATTTAAGTTTACATAGTTTAGATAACATGTGTAATTTGTAGATCGAAACTAGGGTTTTGATCGAGCGTTCTAAAAGCTAGAAAACTATTGTTTTTTTTTTTTCTATATTACCTAAAAATAGGGCTGACATGACATACCTTTAATGGAGCATGATGAGGAACTACAGAAGAAAACTCCTTTTGGAAGAGTTGGAGATGTCCACACCCATCTCTCTCTTTCTTCAAAATGTATTGGGGGGATCGACATTCCACACTTCCCTTTTATAGAGGAAGGATAGGATGTTCCCTTTGTGTGGTGGAATGTGGGAGTAATTGTGGCCCGCTTGTTGTATTTAGGATCTAAAACGTTCACGAAACTAGATTTTTTGATCCCTTTCCATGGTGTATTTTTGTGTAACCATCGAACCATCCTAGGTCCACTTTCCAACCAAGATTTATCCACTCTTTTGATGTAGATGGCCCACCTAGGTTATAGTTCACTTAGATTTTTTATATACTAGTTAGTTTTGACAAAGTGGTGCTAGTTTATGGAGTAGATTTGACAATATGCAAGAGGCCCCCCACTTTGACTGTCTAGCCAGCCACTTGGATGCTTTCGCATGCCCAAGGGCTGGTTTATGTGTCAATCACCCTTTGGACTCGAGGTGGAACTCGATTTCTGTCTTGTTCGTGTGGTGTTTCCACCATTCGATGTGTTGTCTTACATAGTTTTGATGAACGACAACCAATGATGTAATTTTCATGATGGATGGACACCTATGCTGTTTTTTATACTATTCATGAGATATATGCTCCATTCTCAACAATCGGATCCCAAAATTTCTACAAACTCATAGTCAAACAATTCTAGTTATTACGAGAATTTTCATCACAAACGGACGGTGGGAAATGGTCCAACTTGACGTCCAACTCCAAGTTACTTAGGGTTTAATATACCTATTTTAAAAAGAATTAGGAAACTTCTAAATAGATGGATTTTTAAATAAACTTAATTTCTCTCATAGATTTCTATGATCAGCCCATGAAGGGTGTGATCCAAGACGTTCATTAAATCAAGTCCATGGCCTCAAGTTTAGGAAAAATAATTTTATGATCATGGGACTCTAAATGAAGGTTTTAGGGGCTGATTTGCTGGTTTGGATATTTTGACAATGTTCTAATAGTAGAAGTTTGGTTTGTACAGTTAAATCATGACCAATATCTATGGTTTAAATTTTGGGTTCGATCGGATCACTGGAAGTGGTCTGTTTAATCATTTTAGGCATAGGTTAATGTGAACCATTATAACTCTTAAGTAACTTTGAAAATTACATTTATAACTCTCCATTTGTAATTCTAACAATGGGTTTAAGGTTGATCAATGTGGCAAAGAGAATGGTCAGTTCACCTTCAAGACCACATTTCCCGATCGACTATCGTGATGAGTCGATACACTAGATTCCATAATCTAGTGTCCGATTTGAGATTTTGGTTTTATGGAATTCTTCCTTTAGCTATTCTATGATAATACCACTATTTACTTTGGAATAGATTATCATTATTTGGTTGGAAAATGTGTAGGTTTATAAAGGTATTTTCGTTATTTATGCAATTTATGCTCGTATTTGAAAGATAGCTTATTTTGATTGGAATCTATATTTTGAGCAACTTTAATAAAAGATGGTCCTCTTAATTCTTTCATATTGACGGAAGTGAAAACATAATATAGTGCATTTAAGCGAAAAAATTCTACGTAATAATTTAGACTTTTCCAGACCTAAGTATGGAAATTTTAGGTTATTAGAATCCAAGTTCAGATAATGAATACATCGATCCACCTAGCATGGCCAAGCCTGTAACCATTTGATCGGATGAAAATCTAATCACATATATGGCTTACATGATGGCATGGGTGGGCTCATCAAAATAAGGGCCCCACACGATCATCATGGGCTAGACATGTGACGCCACCATCCACCAAGGGTAGATCCGACATACATTGCACATGTGGTCAACTAATCAAGAATCAATGTGGATCATAATAAATATGAAGATGATCAACAATATAGCATGAATCAACTACCTAAAATAACAAAACTAGGTCCATTGATTGATTTGATCAAATCTCCATGATCAATGCCCCATTAGTTAATCTGAGCTGACGGATGTATCCATGACTTGACAATTGGGTTAAGGAACAAGTTTAGGACCAATTTGATCTCAGATTTAACAGATCTATGCAAAATAGTTCATTTTTTTGGCAATATAAAACAACAAATGGTCCAAGTTTTTTTTTTTTTGGGCAAATCTGAACATAAAGTGTCCACTCCGATCTATCCATCTTAGTGTGCACATCCAAAAGATCACTCATAAACATTTTCATCTGAGTTCGATCCCTAGATCTTGCAATATGGCCCACCCAATACATCACTTGATCACCAGAGATTCAATCTTATTTGTCAAATAACTTCATGATTTGAACTCTAATAAAGGAAAATGACCCCATGTTTCAAACCTAATGCTCTAAATTACAATATAATTAATTTAGATGTCCTAAAGAGGACCATCAAATGGCTCAAAATTATGCCACAAGTCAGCTGGCGTCATTAAGGATCATGGGATGCATACACCTGGACACCCCAACTTGATTCAACTAGATCTCAGCCATCTGATGCCCATTTAGGGCTTGCAACCACTCATTTAAGGTATCGTAAAGTACTTTAAGATGAATGGTTACTTTGTAAATTTGATTGCAAAAACGGGGGGGGGTGGCTTGCGCTTGTCTAATAAGTTTTAACAAAGTCCAGGATAAGACGTTTACACTTCTAAAATAGGTGGGCCCCATGCAAATTTTAAGGGGGCTAGGGGTGTGGAGTCCAACCCACATCATCCTAAGATAGGGTCCACACTCCCATAGATCATACATCCCAAGTGGGCCCCAGAAAAACAATTTAAGTGAGCCCACATGGTGATGCACATTCACACTCACATATATGGTATATATATCTTATTAAATAAAGTAAGCCACATCCCAATCCTAATATTTAGGAAAATTTCAAGGCTATAAAAATCAAGAAACTAGAAGGTTGATTGCAATAATCACGCACTCTTAAATTGGAAACGACCCAATAGGAGAGTAGAGAGAGAGAGAGAGAGAGAGAGAGAGAGAGAGAGAGAGCATATGAGTGTCGTATAACACCCCTCATGTAGAAAAAATACCTCTCAACCAGCATCCATATGATGGGCCCCATTCTGGATTAGGTGGGTCCTATGTGACACCCTGACCCTCCAATACTTGGGAGTTGGATGTCCTTGGGTGTAAAGCTTGTATCTTAGTCTATACCGTTCCTTAGACTTTCGCGATCCTCCCCGTCGAATTCCGACGACCCGCGGCCTGTAATTAGTGTTTGTCAGAAACAGTCGCCCTTTGGTTGTAAATTAAGTATACCATGGCCCTGGGGCCATTTACATCAGTTCTGAGCCTATATAAGTCCCTTGCTATGCCAAAATCACGGATTTGCGATGGACCAAATCCGTCGTAAAACCAAAAAAACGACGGCTTTTGTCCGTCGCTTGGTCCATCGCCGTTTACTGCGTCATTTTTTCCTTTCCGACGGATAAAATCCGTCGTTGAATCTGCGATGGATAAGGTCCGTCGCAGTTTAACAACGGATAAGATCCGTCGCAAAAAATTAAAAATTCGTCGCTGAAATTCTGAAAAAACCACCCAAATTTTGTCATTAAAAATATTATTGACGGATAAGGTCCGTCGCTAATAGAAGGAGAGCGACGGACTCAGATCAATCATTGATATGCTACTTGTTGAGAAATTAGCGACGGATTTGGTCCGTCGCTAAAATATCTGTAAATTTTTTTTAAAAAATATCGTCAGATTTTTATTTTTTTTATTTTTTTTATTTTTTTTATTTTTTTTGAATCTTACACCTGATAGTCATTCAAAAAATAATTCACATGATTGTTTAATAAGAATCCCATTCACAAAATTGGTAACAACTCAATTCAATAAGGAGGAAATGGCTAAATGAGGCCATTTGAATGGACTACTACAGGTACACCTTTCTTTTCAAATAATTCAAATCAAACCATAATTAAGAAAAATTATAATAGACAATATGTAACCTGAAATTATAATAGAGAATATGTAACCTGTAGGACAAACAAACCATCTTCAGCCAAAACGGATTCGCGACAACCGAAGAACTCTTCCATGTATTCATAGCCAACTCCTATCATCTCACTGCAATAAAATAAAATAAAAAAATTCACCAGTTGGGGAATGCAATTTAATTCTATTAAAAGCTAATGGAGTTTCAGCAGTTGCCGGGGAATCACCATGATGTAATCCTGCATTGGCTGATGAGTAGTCAATCATCATGTCGATGAATCCAATGGCCTTGGCTGCACAGCTTCTCAATGGACCTGAGATCATCAATGTGAAAAATGTCACGACAGGGAGATACTCTAGCAACTACCATGTCTTAGAAAATAGAAGTATGAAGATAACACTCATACCAGCAAATATTGTATTAACTCGAATCTTATGACACCTTCCTACTTCAAATGCAAGCACCTAACAGATCAGAAAATGTTATAAATACAGCCCCATTTGCTTCAGGAAAAAATATATTTTGCATTGAAGGCAGCAAATCGGCCAGCTACAAAAATCTCACCTTAGTATCACTCTCTAGAGCAGCTTTAGCTGAACTCATGCCCCCACTATATCTGTATGCATTAATATATAAAGAACAACACAACAATAAGAATCCTTTCTTTAATGGTTCTGGTTTACATGGCCTGCTAAAATCACAGGGTGTGTAAATCAAGTTACCCAGGAATGATCCTTTCAGCAGAATGTATGTGAGAGAAATTGATGCATCACCTATAACATTACATGGACCACATGTTCATATGGTAAGTTGACTGCACATACATACAAATATAGAGGTTGGCTAGGCAGCCCATCTACACCAAGCCACAAGTTCTAACAAGGCACATGGTGCCAATCTTAGCCATTCATCAAGTGGTCCCACAGTGCAAATGACCCTAGCTAGCCAAAAAATCAGGCAGCCCACTTTTTTTTTTTTTTTTTTCATTTTCTAAGAAGCTTGCCTGGATTCATTATTGGAACAAAATGCTTAAGCAATGACAAATAGGAATAACTTGATGCTGAAATCGCTGGAAGATATCCATTTCGGGATGTCTCTAATAGAGGTTTATTGACCTATAAAGGAAATTACAAGTTAGACGAAAACAACAAACATAAACATGATAAGGGGCATGAATAATATAGTTACTACGGTACCTTTGGGCCATTGGCGAGAGAGTGCACAAGGATGTCAATGCTCCCAAAGTCATGTTTTACTAATTCAGCTACTTCCTGCGAAGGTGTCAAAACTGTGTTTGAATGAAAAACAACATAGTGGTAGAGGTCATTGACAAGGAAGACCTAGTGCTAAATCAGGAAGGAAATTTTCAGGATCTAACATGCATAATCGCACATAAAAAATAACAGTGTATAAGATAAAAATTTGTTAAACAAATGCAATAAATGAGATACTTAAATTACCCATGAGAATAACTCACAGTTTGGTTTCATTCATTTTCAGGTAGTTAAGCAACTGCAATAGACATGTAGCTGCAATTTGACATAGAACCTTGGATAATACTTCAACCATTTTCATTGTTTTCGGTATTATAATTGTAGTTTTGATGTTATTATGATTAGATCATCATCATCTAAGCCTTATCCTGAATAATTGAGGCCACCTACACAAATCCTGTTATGCATTCCAACCTATCAGGGACCATATCCTCGGTTAAACCATAGTTCCTCAAGTCTTTTCTTGCTACCTCCACCCACATCCTTTGGGGCCTCTCCCTTAGAGCCTTCAACTTGAATTGACTCACTCCAAATTGTCGCAGTTCTTGGTTTTTGCTGCACATGAATCCATCTCTATCTATTTTCCCTCATGTCATTATCTATTGGTGTTACTCCAAAGTTTCCCTCGAATGAATTGATGTCTAATTCTATCCTTCATTGTCTTGCCACTCATCCATCTCAAGATCAATGTATCTACTATGCTCATCCTATGAACATGTTGTTCCTTGACTGCTCAACATTCTGTACCATAAAGCATGGTTGGTCTCATAGCTATCCTATAAAAAAAATCCCTTGTTAACTCATTTTCCTGATTACATGGTTACACGGTTTTTGCATTTATATTTACCATGAACAGAATTTTATGAGAACACTATTTTTTAACATCATCATGTAACTAGATGGACATGTTGGCATGTTGAGGTACTTTAAACTATATCGTCTGAGCTTCTACAGCAGAAAACTGCAGTTAATAAAACTTCAATTGTAGTGGTTGATTGTCTACTATTGAAGTACTCATGCTGGATGTGTAAGCATCATACATCACATTTGAATATAATAAAAACAACTTACAATATAGTTGAAGTTTCATATTATGGAAATACTGAGTATTGGTGTATTGACCCACTGATAAATAATATGAAAAACCTGTGACCCAATATGACTTTTCTACAGGATTTCTTGGGAATGTGGGAAACCTTAGAGAAATGACATCAATTTCAGTGAAAAATCCACCTCCTAAAAAACCTGAGGACATTCATTTCTCCCAAAAATGATGTTACATTTATTTCCAAGGTTGAGAAAACACATGAAATGAGAGAACTGACATGAAATTCATGTACAATTGGAATTCAAAACAAACAACATATGAAAATTGGAATCCATGGTTTTCCATTTCTTGAGGATTCCAAGTTACATTTTGCTATGCATATTTTTATTTCCTTCCTTCCAAACACCCTCTAAGTTAATTTCTCATGCAATATTTCTTAACCTCAAGCTGTTATTCTGTTAGTGTTCCTTTAGAAGAGAATGTTGAGTTTGGTTCTATTGGGCAGTTGTTCCATCGATTGCATCAACAAGACGTCAGTAATTTGGTTGCTTACGACAATGTGTGCAAGAGTAGCATGTCCTGACCAAATGTCAATTCCATCCACTTGCTTTTGTGACAATGCTTGTGGTTGTCTTATACATTTGTTTCTTTTACTAGTACATCATTTTCTTGACTAAAACATTAAAGTCTTGCTTCTGGGACAACCTTGTTGGGGCACAGAGATACCACACAAACAACATTGTGGCCTCCACATACCAACTAGTGGGATGTACAATCAGTTGTGTGTGCATATGTTCTTGTGTGTTTCAAGTTGAATTACATTTGAACTGTGTCAAGGTACATAAGCGGCCGAAGCGGTGACCAAATTGTTTGATTTAGGTTCAGGGTACATTCACGATGGGGCCCATCGTGTAACAGCCTAGTTCACACCCACTTAATGTTGCTTTGCCAAATTTGTTGTGATTGCAAACACAACATTCTATGCACAGATGGAGATGGGATATTTCCATTTATATGCAATCTATTATATCATCTCGTAGTTTTGTGCTCTTTCATTACTTGCCATCTATTTTCTTAGAATTCCATGTTCTGTTGATGAATTTAGGACATAGTGACTAGGTTCTCTGTAAAAATGGCTTTTTGGCCACATGCATGGCCTTTTGATGATAAGTTTGAATTAAATTATCCTGAGAAGGCCTCTTTATAGTGGCTAATTTCAAGGGGGATAACCATCATACAATGGCAATCCAGGATGTCAGGGAGATTACTCACCATCAAAGTATAACCATGAAGGAAGAGAGATTGGGAGAAAGAAAGTAACTGCTAGAGAACCATGGAAAGAGAAAGCAGGCGCTGGGCTGAAATGACAGAAATAGCCATGGCTCAATGACTCACATTTTTATTCCAAATACCGCCTATATTGGAATTCCCTCGTACGCCCTTTCAAATCTTTAATTCGAGGACTCTCCTAAAATTTAATTGTAGAGGCTAAATCATCCAAAACTGCTATCATTATATATAGAGATTTATGCACTAACATTTTCCTCTTTTTTCTGATATTTTGAAGCTCTAAATCTGGTATGTATTATTCAATTTTCTGCAACTAGTTTCATCATACCCTAGCTGCATGAAAACTAAAACACTTTTTTAGCCATCCATTTGTTTCGTATGATATGGCCCCCCTCGTGTGTGAAATGGCCTGATTTTTAGAGTATAAGATCTAAACTACGCGCCCCACCTACTGGAGAGAGATGATCAAGCACTAATGGCATGGCCAACACACACGTGTGGGCTACACAAACCAATATTTCACATATAAAAAATATTGGACCTAGTATTATTTACTACATACTAGTAACATACAACCAATATTGGGGTACCATACCATAAGCTACAAGAATTTCATGTCCCCTTAAACAAGGTATCCTTCATTGATAACACACACATATATATATATATATATATAATAAGTTTTTATTTTCATTTACATTCGTAAATACATTCATCATCCATCCAACTATTAACAACATTTATAAAAAATAAAATATATCCAACCAACTTTTAATAATAATTTACAACTTAACCTACTGGGAACCGTCACGCACCGTAATGTCTTACGGCAGAGCGGGTTCTGAGGAGTTACAAGTTGACCATGACGATAGCTATAAATGAAGTGATAAAGATATAAATGATTCAAGATTAATTTAAGTTTTCAAGAACTTACATCCACCTCACTCTTACTGCCAAGTAGTCCTGACAAAAATGCATCCACACTACAAAAAGGGAAAAAAGAAAAAGAACTTGTGGCTGCACCGATACGGTCTAGTATGAACAGCTGCTTACGTACCCAATGTTCGGAAGATTGGGATCAAGCCACTACGTAGTTCTTAATATTTAAATCAGAACGTTTTACACATAAGCAGAGAAAAAAATCAAAAAAAATCATAATAGAAATATGTGTACCTTCTGTTACGCTTAATAAGATGAAAAGCTGAAACAAATCACTAGATTAGTCAAGCAAAACTACTAAATAATTCAAGATAAAGATTTAGTCAAATAATATCCAAAATAACCTCAAACACAATCCACATGTCCTGACCAAATTACAAAAGTATATTCTTGAATCCTCCTTTCACCACTAGTAACAAAAAGAAAATGCTCAATCCATGTGTAACAGGTTTATCCACCTTTCTTTTTATTAAGCATGGTGATGGGGATATTCTTTTCTAACAGATGGGTGTAATCTCTCATGGATGGTGCAACCATACATGAAAGTAGACATGATTATGGTAAACAACATTTAGTCCCTGCCTTTCTTATGCATGCGCCCCCTTTTTTTTTTTTTTGGTATCAGAATAGTGCCAAAAATAGTAATCAATTACCATTAGTACAAAATAGGAGTGCAAACATAAACAGTGCAGCATCAAACAAATGCCCATTAATCAAAGGTTAAAATCTTTTAATTAATATGATTTTGAATAATAACCTACCCATAATAGGTAATGCAATTTGGGCAGATTAATTTCAGTTATTACATACCATGTGCACTTGCATATCAACTCTCGCACTTGCCCATAGTATCAAATACCTCCCTATTATGTGTATTATTTAAAGATTTTTCCTACAAAATTCCTCATAAATTTGCTTTATGCAGCGATTCTTTACACCAGATCATGATAACACTACCCTATCAAATCTCCAAAATGGATACTTTACACTAGATCATTCCCCTCATACAAAAGTAGCAATGAGATGAAAATAGACGTAATGGTATTATAAAAACTACAAGAGTTTTTACACCAGATCATTCCCCTCATACAAAAAAAAAAAAAAAAAAAAACTCAATGCAGCTCATATCAATCTAAAAATTGAAGTCTTAGCAACATAATCAAACAGAGGAAAAAAGACCACCCCACATACTCTACAAATTCATCAAAGAAATGAAGAAAGGAAGCAAATCAAGGGTAGGGATTCCTTCTACAAATGATATAAGCAAAACCCATAAAAGCAACTCTCATTGCAATCCATTTTCTATCAGATAAGATCCAAATCTAACTTAAAAAAAGAAAATAGAGAGAGAGAAAAGAAAAAGAAAGAAAAACCCATCTCATATAATTCATAAATTACTTGAACAAGTGATGTAATCAAACCTGTCAAAGTAGAATCGATTCTAGATTATAATAAATCAAGATCCAACATCCAAACATGAAAAAAAAAGGAATCTGGATATGATTTTGATTAAACCTTTTGGCTTTGAGTGAGAGAGAGAGAGAGAGAGAGAGAGAGAGCGTGCGCGGAAAATGTATCGAAGTATCAAGTACTGAGGTTTTATAAACCCACACGCGTGTAGGAGGCTATTCATGTACACGCCATTATATGTTACAGCTTAGCATATAATAATAAGATCTAACATGTTCATCTGGTGGGTCCCACCATTTATATTATTTAATAAATAAACATACCCTGGATTTATCCTTTATGATACACAATTTAGAAAAAAAATTCAAGATTACTAAGTACTGAAAGCCCGAGTAATAATGAAATGGCTCCGACCGAGTATTCTAATAAGCAAGGAAAGATAATATGCTAGAAATTGTGGCATTTGCATTACACGCATGTATGCTTAGAAAAGGAAAAAAAATGTATGCTTAGAAAAGCTACTATACATACAAGTGTAACTGTTAGGTGGAATAGCTCATTCACATCCAAAACCCAAAAATTTGAGCAGAAAATAAAAACAGGGAATCGAATTAGATATCTGATGAGGGAAAGTAGATAAATTGAAAAAAAATAAATAAAAGATAAATAAATTGAAAAAAGGAATCTCAACTAAGCCTGGAAGATCTACGGGTCACATGACTATTGCAGGCGCTCTTTTTTTTTTTTTTTTTTTTTTTTCTTTTCTTTTTTACATATGAGCCTGTGAGGAGGTAGCAAGAGTAAATGTGAAATCCCTCGGTTCATTCAAAAGCATTGATGGCATTTCCTTCACTTCCATGCTTAAGGATAAACTAATGCTTCACTTAACTTAATAATCTACCATCATTAACAGAGAAATACCTAGGCAGCCTTGATTTCTGATTCTTGCTTCTGAATGTTGGACGAGAGGGGGCATAAACTTCCAAAGAATGACTTGTGGCTTTGCTCGGTTTAACTCAGCAAACGGGTTGTAAACTTAAGATCCTGCTCAGGTAATAAGATACATGTTTACCTACTAGGAATTTCACATGCTGAAGGGTGCAGTTGAATGCACTGTTGAATTGGTCTGCAATAATTACTCCAAAGAATAGAAGCACAATCCAAACAAGATCCACTTGGAAAATTCGTACCTTTTGAGATTCAAATAAACAAAAAATGTAACTGAATCTCCAACCATATACAAGAAGAACCACTTACAAATTCAAACCTTTTGAGATTTAACAAAATTAAAAAGGCCTAGAAAGAGAATTCTTTCTAGAATTTGAAGTTTACAACTAGCAAAAAGCCTAAGAAATGTACATGTGCATTGGACTTAATGAATAGGTAAAAAGGAGAAGCCTACTGAGTTGACCCTATGAGTTTCCAACCTGGCATATGACCATGACATGAACTGCATGACGAGAATAGGCATCAATGAGAGTGACAGGAATTAGCTTCTTGGCAGTCCATAAGGAAAATTTCATAATCTTTATTGCTAGAATAAGCTTTTTCTTTACCCTTGTTTTTTTTTTTTTAATTCAATTTCTATTAGAGTCTGGTCATGTTATTCTATCGAGTAGTCTGTTCTTTAATTCTTTGGTGGGTTTCTGCCAAAGTAAATTGGATTTACTAAGAAGAATTAACCGTCTCAGTCATCTCAAAATTAATTTAATCCTCAAAATGCTAATAGTTTTACATGTACTTCCATGAATGACTTAGGAACCTTTTGCATTCTTTGTCAAATGATGGAAAGCTATTTCACCCTACGAACATTAAAATAATCTGAAAGAGATTGCTTGATCACGGTCAAATCCAAAAGTAGAAACAGTGAATGAAATGCACATCCAAAAGATAATAGAAAGATATTCTAATCAAATTTAGTGAATGAATGCGAATCCATGAGATCCACTATCTAGGAAAGAAAGCTAGTTCTTCCAAATGCCTGTTGGTCTTAATCACAGCTACATCACATCTATTCCTACGAAAGACAAATTCATTTCGTCCTCCCCAAGTTGCATCCATTTCACATTGCCGAATCTCGACATTATTACAATCAATGCCAACCGGAACCATGGCCCAATGAGAAGAAAAGAGAAAGCAATGACAAATGGAATGGATTTTAGAATAAAAACAGGGATTTTGAGAGAAGCTCACCCACAGCAGGAGAGATATTCTAAACAGGGATTTTAGAATAATTTCTCATGCAATATTTCTTAACCTCAAGCTATTATTGTTTAGTTCAACAACAGTGCCCACTGGAGTTTGAGACTCTCGTGCAGGGGACATATTAGTGTCCTAGTATGAGGCACGTTTCGTCACATTGTCGAGGTTCGTAACGTATCTTGTCGATGATGAGAGGTAGAAGGCCTGCCGCTTTGGCCTCAGGAACTATGTTGTCGGACACATGCTTCTGACGTTCGAGTAAGTAGTGTAGAAGGCCTAGGTTTACGAGGCGGATTGGGCTCATTCGCAGAGGGTTCGTGATCGATGAGGAGACCTGAAGAGGAAGGTGCCCTTTGGTAGATCCCATCAGCAGCAACATCGTCCACAATAGGGACGCACGACCCTCCCAGCATTCTGAGCACCAGCACCACCTCCAGCACCACCTCCGGGATTATTCGCAGGGCTTGCTTTGGATGTGGTAGGATAGGATATCGTAGGAACGAGTGTTCCCATCGGCAGCAACAATAGCCGAGGGCACCGCAGCAGCCTTCATAGCAGCAGCAGTGACAGCAAAACCAGCCTCCAAGACCTCCCCTGCAGCAGCAAAGGAAGCAGGTCAGGCCGCCACAGCGGTAGCAGGAGCAGTAGAGACCTCAGAGGGGACATGCACCTCCCCAGTAGGCCCATGAAAGATTTTATGCTGCCCAACAGGACCCTCAGTCATCAGGAAGAGTCGTCGAGGGTACTCTCCTTGTTTATGCATGCATAGCTCATTGTTGTTTGACTCCGGTGTATCACATTCCTTTGTGGCTGAGGATTTCTCCCGATCGATTGGTTTATCATTAGAGTCTGCTCGTGAGGGTTTTTTGGTATCGACGCCCTTGGGAAAGACTATAGTGTTGCGTCGATTTTGCTTGTCTTGCCCCATTCTGGTTGGGGATATCTTTTTGCCAGCCGATCTCTTTACATTGCCGATATCCAAGTTCGACGTCATCCTAGGCATGGATTGGCTTGCTGAGTACCACGTCATATTGGAGTGCACCACGAGGACAGTCACGTTCTGTATACCCGGCGTATCGCAGTCCCAGTTTGTAGCAGAGCCTAGAGGAGAGTAGCTTTCCTACCTGTTATCATGTGCCGTTGAGGAGTCAGTTGCTTTGAGTATTAACCAGCTGCCGGTCATCTGTGGTTTTCCCGATGTGTTCCAAGAGATTCCGGTCTTACCACCTCACCGACACATAGAGTTTCAGATTGATCTCGTGCTCAGTACCGTGCCTATTTCGAATGCCCCGTATTATATGGCACTGTTAGAGTTGTGGGAACTACAGAAGTAATTGAATGAGTTGCGCGAATTAGGCTTTATCCGTCCGAGTGTTCATAACACCAAGTGTAGGGTCGCGATGTAGTAATAATCTTAGTAAGACCGAGGTCAAATCCACAAGGATTGAACCTTGTACGTAATCTGAAAGTAACCAGAACTAGAACTAGACGAAGTTATAATCTAAATCAGAGAAAATTAAGAGAATAATGATGAATTATTAAACTAAAACTTGTAAAATTCAATGGTGGGAAACTAGGGTTTACAAGGATCCACTTGTAGAGATCAGGGAGATCTATACTTACTTCAAGAACACAACTGGAATCAGAGTCCCATCTTCATCCAGTTGGAAGATATTTTATTAAAAACCAATTCTGAACTTCCTTTAATCTAGTTTTCAATAAAAGATAGGTATGACAATTATAATTGATTACATCACAAAACCATGCCCACGGGACAAAGCAAACAATAAAATTTAACCAATCCACATCCAATCTGAAAGAGTTATGAATGTTTAGGAAAGTTTCCATCATCCAACCATGTCCATGAGACGATGGTGAATAACAGGGCTTCCTAACTTCACAATCATAATAATGAAAAGAACATGCTCAGAGCTATCGTGGATCTATTGTAATTTAAGTCACAGTAAACCATTATAAACTAAAAACATTCCTTATAATTAAACTATAATTAAAGTGAGTTCATTAAACATGAATCAAAGGCATAGAAATAATCCTATCACACTACAAGCTTCACCTCTTAGCCATAGCTAAGTGGTTTAGCCGATCATAGACATGATTAGGCTAGAATCTCTTAAAAAATAAAAAGAATAGAAATTAAGAAAACCAGGAAAGGAGAATTCGCAAACGGCCGGCCCACACTCCTTGCTCTCTCCTTCACTTCACACGTCTGATGATCTCTCTCTCTATTCTCTTCTCCTTTTATAAGCACTAGAAGTCGGTCGAGTGGAGTCGGCAAAAGGGAGGTGGTGCGTGTGTAAGCTTTTCGCACTCTCTTTCGTAGCGTGCGTAAGAACTTACACAGAAGCACTTGCGTTTGGAGGAGTTTCGGGACGGCTGACCGTCCCAAACTCCAATTTTGAATCCATGAATGGGGTCGGAGGCACCTTGGGCTACCTCTGGACGGTCCGGATCGACCATCCAATCAACGATGGTGGACCACTACTTCCCAGATCATCCGGAACTTGCAGACGCAAGCCCTGCACACGGAAGTTGCACTGAGCTCTGTGGGGCCCACTTATGATGAATTTTTAGTGGATCAAGCCCGCTCATTAGCCTCGTTGGGTCGATTCAAGCCACGAGTAGAAGTTTGAACCAGATCAAAGTTCTGGGGGGAGCCACAATGCTGATCAATGTGTGTCAGCTTCTCCTATCTTTGCAAGCTTGTTCTTTTGCATGGTTGCACAAGAATATGAAGGTTTTGGTCGTCGCCCCCCTTGGACATGATGGACAGCTCCGATCATTGACATGGTCCACGTTGGTGGCCCACTACATATCCCAGCGAACCCCGTCCGTCCGTTTTTGCAGCAAAAATTGGATTTCCAAATCCTGTACGGGTCAACGACGTTTGATCGCCTTCTCTGGCTTGGTGCACAACTGGTGCGTGTGTGCTATACACACGCACTTGTAGGTGGGGTCCACTATGATGCTTTCTAGGAAATTAGCACCGTCCATTCAGTTTTCCATCTAGTTTAAGGAGTTGAGACCAAATTTGAAGTAAATCCAGAATCAGGTAGGCCCCAAATTGATGATTTATTGGCTGATCTGTCCATTGAATGACTTCCACAAAGATCCAATGGTTGAAATTTTACGTGTACGGTTACTTTATGATCCTCAGGCCGGACATAAAGTTTCGAGCCAAACGGATGGTGGGAACCCTGTGATTTTCAGGCCTTTTTATCGTTAATCACTTGGTTTTCTCGGATCTTTGGCATGTGATTTCTTCAAATTTGGTCCCCTAAGATTCATCCCTTGCCTTGATAATTCTTGAGTGTTAAATCATGCTTTTAATACCCTTTTAAGTCCATGCTCCTAAATTCACCTTGCAACAAAAACATGATTAAAATGTTAAGCATTATCGTGTTTGTAAAATCAGCTAATAACTGGGGTCTAATATGCAATATTTGACCCTCAGCACTTTTATATTTGACCCTCAACACAATCCCCAACCAACATTTTGCTAGTCCCGAGTAAAGTATGTGAAAAATATTTTAAGAATTATGGGACAACTTCTGTAAACTCGAGTGATTTTTGAAAAACAATCTAAATACTAGAATTCTAAGCTATATCAATGTTGGGCATTTCCTTCTCCTAAACTCAAGCGCACGGTAAACTTCATAGCCAAGTTCAAAGTATTAATCCATTGATTAAAACAATTCTAAACATTGAGTTCCATAGGTGTATAGTGCAACCTCGACTTATTACAATTAAAGGTCTAATTCTCAATTTTCATGATATTGTTGGTAATAAAAAAGAGTATTTCGGATAACCCAATCTAAATCGAAACTTTCCTTACAGTTCAACCTTTTAATTCTTCCAGCTTTTGATTTTTCCATCGATGGCTTCACGTAGTGTCAACCTTTTTAAAGATCTTTAATGGGTAGCCGTTTTCGAGCATGACTGTTTTTTTAGCTAGGTATTCTCTTTCTTTTCTTTCAATGAACATGATGGACAGATTCCCCAGGTTGGTTCCTTCCATGCTTAGTGATTACCATGTTAATAATTCAATATCGAACTGAAACATTAATGTGTAAGCTAGATGTGACATGTGAAATCATGACTCAATCAATGTTTAAAACTTTTAATCATGGATTACTAATTCGAACTTAACTGTGAAATCTAATAGTCAACTGAATCCAAGAGTCATAAATCACCAACATTACATATCTTATACTTCTTAAATTAAGACCATCCTTTAAAATCACTCGAATTCACAAGAATTTCTAGAAAAACTGTCAAAAATTTTCACGATTTTTGCTTAAAACCGAGAAAACACTGATTAGGTAACCTAATCTCCCATCCCCAACCTAAAATCTATATTGTCCTTAATGTAAAAGATACATATAAGCATGTAATGCACATGAGGCAACGAAGTTGAAGGAGAAGTGATGGAAAGATAGTACCTGATGAAGGAGTTAAGAGGCTTTTTCCAAAGAGATCTCAACGTGAAAGTGGGTCAGCACAAGAGTGAAACCAACAAAAAACAAACTATCTTAAAGTAAGTAGAAAGCAAACTATCCTAATGGCATAAAGCTAACTATCCTAGAATGATAAAAAGCAAACTACCCTAGTCTTATGAAAGCAGTAAACTAATCCTAAACTAGGAAACCAAGGGAAAAGCTACTCAGTCATGCCGCAAGGTTCTCCTTTCGGCCAATATCTTGATAAGTTTCTTAGTAGGTTTCTCAACAAGATCATCCAAGAGCCCTTTTTTGCAATAGGCTTGGATGCTCTGGAGTATGAATTTTTAGAGAAACTTATGTACCTCAGCATAAGGTTTCCTTTTAATCTCCTGAGGTGTCCAAAGTATATACGATTCACCTGTGATAAAAAAAGTTGTAGAGTTAGTACCCCATGGTGAATCAGAGACTACACATAGATAAAATTCAGAAAAATTCTCAAAAAGTGATGTAGTCTCGACACATTCTAAAGTTTTAGACTTCGGCTCAATTTCCAGCTCCTCCTTCCTTAATGGTAAGCATTTAGGATCTGGGAAAGAAGGAGCTTCAGAATATCTCTCGGTCAGTGACAACTACTGAGGTATTGTCTTACAAGATATCCACTGTCTTTTAACATAGGATCGTTTGAATCTGAAAAGTGTGCTAAGCAATCACCGAAAGAGTTGGAAAATTCAGCGGAAGTGACTCATTTTCCACATTGAAGTGTGTGATGATCTGCCCAAGGATTCCATCATCTCTGGAAGTGGATGGAGGCATGCCCTCTTGCTCTTGCCCTGCACAAACAAGTTGAGGATTAATAAGCGACGCATTGATGTGAAAACTCTGTTCATCGGTACCACCTAGTAATGACATTGTATTGTCAAGGGTTGATAACTCAAATGGTGGCCTTAACTGGATGGTTTCAATTCCCAGAGTCATATCAAGTGACTCGTCCATCTCCCGAATCATATCATCATTCAATTAAGGGGAGTGGTCTAAACATGTCTCATAAGAGTTAGAAGGGTTGATTGAAAGGAGCTCATTCTCCACATTTAAATCAGTTATTTCAGATGGGTGGAGTGAATCATTATGGTCAACCACTTCCTGTACCCCTTGATCATTGACCTGGACCAAACTTGAGATTGATTCCCGAGGAATTTAGGCTGCACATTCATGATTGCCATCCCAATACTCATCATCTTCTAATTCAGTGCAGTACACACTTAGGATGGGATTGCTTCCCTCACATTCTACTCCTATATTGGGTTGAGGTTCGAATAAACTAACTTCTCTCTCATCATTAAAACTAAGTGTGTCATGTGAGTGAAGTGTGTCATCATCATTATATTTGAAAGACACCCACATCTCGTGATCATTCTTTTGAATAGTCATCGAGATCGACTCATCAAGAAATTGAACCGTATGCTCATTAACGAAATCCAACTCCTCATTCCAAATTCCAGAGTTCTCCATAATTGCCTCACGTGAACTTCATTGTTGAATATCTTTTCTAAGTTCTTGCAATCTTTAGAGTGTATTTTGTTGGTTGAGCTTTAGAGTTTGGAAGAAATTTTAAATTGAATTCTCTTGGATTGTTTCTGGTTGAATTTCAAAGGTAGAGGACCCAAGAGAATTATCACTATGATGCATTGTTGGTTCATCTTCTCAATGTTGATGTTTCCACTGATCATAGTCATACGGTCATAGGTGGGAGAATATGATGGTTATTGATACATATTATCAGCCACAATATAATCTCTCATTGTTTTATTCTGGTTTGATGGTTGATTATAATTCTGACTCCCATAATTCTAACAACCTCAACATTCACACACTGTTTCCTTAATTTGTGGGGTATCATTATTCTCCCGCATATGATCACGTAAGGACTTCTTAACTGGTGGAACATTATGTTCTGGTTGGTTCTTGATAATGGTTTTAAAAAAGTTTTGAAGCATAGGTTGATTTCTATCATAATCATCATACATCCTTTCACACTTTTTTGCATTCTCAAAAGTTATCTTAGCATATTGACGTTCTCACTCGTGCATATACATGGTGAAACCCTAATCCTGAACCTAATCCTACAGCAAATATGGAAAGTAAGTAGAGGAAAAATTAGAATGAAGTTACCAAGTTAGAAGTTCGTATGTTAAGATCCTGCAAAAGAAAACAAAACAAGTAAGTTTCTAACAATAGAAATTCTACAATTAGAAAGTTTCTACAAACAAAAATAGAAAGAGGAGTTAGTTTCTAAAAAAGTTAGTTTCGAAAAACAAATTAGGGAAATCTCTAAACCTAGAAATAGAAAGCTAAGTTAGTTTTTAAAATAATTTAGAAAACTCTAATCCTAAAAATTGAAACTAGAAAAACGCTAATCTTAAACTAATTCCAAAACTAGCTAATCTCAGAAAAACACAACCGTCACTCCCCAGCAATGGCGCCAAAAACTTGTTCACAACCCCAAGTGTAGAGTCGCGATGTAGTAATAATCTTGGTAAGACCGAGGTCGAATCCACAGGGACTGAACCTTGTACGTAATCTGAAAGTAACTAAAAGTAGAACTAGATGAAGATGTAATCTAAATCAGGGAAAATTAAGAGAGTAATGATGAATTATTAAAATAAAACTTGTAAAATTCAAAGATGGAAAACTAAGGTTTCCAAGGATCCACTTGTAGAGATCAGGGAGATCTATGCTTGATTCAAGAACACAACTAGAATCAGAGTCACATCTTCATCTAGTTGGAAGATATTTTATTAAAAACCAATTCTGAACTTCCTTTGATCTAGTTTTCAATAGAAGATAGGTATGAGAATTAGAATTGATTCCATCACAAAACCATGCCCATGGGACAAAGCTAACAATAGAATTTAACCAATCCATATCCAATCTGAGAGAGTTATGAACGTTTAGGAAAGTTTCCATCATCCAACCATGTCCATGAGACAATGGTGAACAACAGGGCTTCCTAACTTCATAATCATAATAATGAAAAGAACATGCTCAGAGCTATTGCAGATCCATTGTAATTTAAGTCACAATAAACCATTAAAAACTAAAAACATTTTTTATAATTAAACTATAATCAAAGCAAGTTTATTAGACATGAATCAAAGGCATAGAAACAATCCCATCACACTACAAGCTTCACCTCTTAGCCTTAGCTAAGAGGTTTAGCCGATCATAGACATGATTAGGCTAGAATATCTTAACAAATAAAAAGAACAGAAATTAAGAAAACCGGGAAAGGAGAACTCGCAAATGGCCGGCCCACACTCCTTGCTCTCTCCTTCACTTCACACGTCTGATGATCTCTCTCTCTCTCTCTCTCTCTCTCTATTCTCTTCTCCTTTCATAAGCACCGGAAGTCGGTTGAGTGGAGTTGGTAGAAGGGCGGTGGTGCGTGCGTAAGCTTTCCGCACTCTCTTTCATAGCGTGCGTAAGAACTTATGCAGAAGCACTTGCATTTGGAGGAGTTTTGCGACAGCTGATCGTCCCAAACTCCAATTTTGAATCCATGAATGGGGTCAGACGCACCTTGGGCTCCCTCTGGATGGTCCGGATCAGCCATTCGATCAACGATAGGGGGCCACTACTTCCCAGATCGTCTGAAACTCGCGGACACAGGCCCTGCGCACAAAAGTTACACTGAGCTCGTGGGGCCCTCTTGTGATGAATTTTTAGTGGGTCAGGGCCACTCATTGGCCTCTAGGGTCGATTCAGGCCACGGGTAGAAGTTTAAACTAGATCAGAGTTCTGGGTGGGCCATAGTGCTAATCAACGTGCGTCGGCTTCTCCTATCTTTGCAAGCTTGTTCTTGTATATGGTTGCACAAGAATCTAAAGGTTTTGGTCGGTGCCCCCTAGACACAATGGACAGCTCCAATCATCGAGATGGTCCACGGTGGTGGCCCACTACGTCCCAGCGGACGCCTTTAGTCCATTTTTGTAGCAAAAACTGGATTTTTAAATTTGGTACGGGTCAGCTGTGTTTGACCGCCTTCTCTGGCTTGGTGCATAGCTGGTGCACGTGTGTTATGCACACACACTTGTAGGTGCAGTCCACCGTGATGTTTTCTCGAAAATTCGCACCATCCATTTGGTTTCCCATCTAATTTATGGAGTTGAGACCAAATTTGAAGTAAATCCAGAGATCAGCTGGGCCCTAAATTGGTGATTTATTGGCTGATCTGTCTGTTGGACCACTTCCACAAAGATCCAATGGCTGAAATTTTACGTGTACGCTTACTTTATGATCCTTGGGCCGGACATAAAGTTTCGAGCCAAACGAATGGTGGGAACCCTATGATCTTGCATTCAGGACGATTTTCGAGCATCTTTATCATTAATCACATGGTTTTCTCGGATCTTCGGCATGTGATTTCTTCAATTTCGGTCCCCTAAGATCCGTCCCTTGCCTTGGTGATTCATGAGCGTTAAATCCATGCTTTTAATACCCTTTTCAGTCCAAGCTCCTAAATTCACCTTGCAACAAAAACATGATTAAAATATAACGTTAAGCATTATCATGTTAGTAAAATCAGGTAATAACTAGGGTCTAATATGCAATATTTGACCCTCAACACCGAGTAGTTCACTGTGGGGAGCACAGGTACTCTTCGTGAAGAAGAAGGATAGCTCGTTGAGGCTTTGCGTGGATTACCGCGAGCTCAACAAGGCCATGATTAAGAATAAGTACCTGCTCCTGAGGATTGATGATATGTTTAATCGCCTGCAGGAGGTACAGTTCTTTTTGAAGATAGACCTTTGGTCCGGTTATCATTAGGTTTGTGTCCGAGAAGAGGATATCCCTAAGACAGCCTTCAAGATGCGCTATGGTCATTTCGAGTTCTACGTCATGTCCTTCGGACTAACCAATGCGCCCATAGTATTCATGCAGTTGATGAATGAGGTCTTCCATTCGTATCTTCATCAGTTTGTTATGGTGTTCATCGATAACATTCTGATATATTCGAGGACCCGTGAGGAGCATGAGCATCATTTGGAGATTACATTGTAGACTCTCCACGCACATCAGCTCTATGCGAAGCTAAAGAAGATTGATGCCATGCGTCAGTGGGGCCAGCCCACGAATGCGTCCAAGATCCGTAGTTTCCTTGGTTTGGTAGGCTACTACCAGTGTTTTATTGAGGGCTTCTCCTGTATTGCAGCCTCGTTGACTAGGTTGACTTAAAAGGGTGTTGAGTTTGTTTGGAGCGACGCATGTGAGCAGACATTCGCAGAGTTGAAGGACTGTCTGACATCCTCACTTGTCCTCACTCTTCCCTTTGGGAGTGATGGATTCATGGCTTTTATCGATGCCTCGCATATTGGTTTGGGTGTTGTCCTGATGCAGCATGGGAAACTGGTGGCCTTCGCATCTCACCAGCTCAAGGTCCATGAGTAAAACTACCTCACGCATGATCTAGAGTTGGCTACCATTGTCTTCGCACTGAAGGTGTGGAGGCATTATCTTTACGAGGTTAGGTTCAAGCTCTTCTCTGACCACAAGAGCTTGAAGTATCTCTTCTCACGGTCTGAGTTGAATATGAGGCAGAGACACTGGATGGAGCTCCTGAAGACTATGATTTTGATCTTCAGTACCACCTTGGCAAGGCGAACGTGGTGGAGGATGCTTTCAGCCATCAGCCACGGGGCTTGGTGGTGTATACGATGGTCCAAGAGTGGAGGATGCTCGAGGATATAACAGAGTATGACTTCAAGTTTGGTCTGCAGTCTATTATTGTTCAGTTATCGAGCCTATCGATTCAACCCTCTCTTATCGCAAGGGTGATCAATGCTCAGCAGGCAGATGAGTCATTACAGGATTTCTGAGCAGAGGCAACATCTAAGGAGCAGTCGGATTGGCAGATTAGTTCTGATGGTAGACTTCATTTTAAAGGCCGATTTTGTGTTCCGAACGTTCAAAAGTTGTGCAGAGATCTGATGATCGAGGCACACTGATCGAGATTTACTATCCACCCGGGCTCCGTGAAGATGTATCGCGACATGAGGAGGCAGTACTTTTGGATGAGGATGAAGCGCTAGATTACCAGTTTTGTGGCCGAGTGTGACACGTACTAGCGTGTCAAGGCCGATCACCAGAGACCCCTAGGTTCATTTCAGCCGTTGAGCGTCCCGTTTTGGAATTGGGAGCATGTATCCACAGATTTTATTATGGGTTTGCCGAAGACTCAGCGCAGTCACGACGCTATCTGGGTTATCGTAGATCGTCTGACGAAGTCGGTACATTTTCTTGTGATTCGTGCGACATGGCCTTTGGACCGGCTTGCCAGATTATTTATTGAAGAGATTGTGAGACTGCACGGAATTTCAGTTTCGATCATTTGTGACCAAGACCCGAGGTTCACATCTCAGTTTTAGAGGACCTTTCAGAGAGTGATGGAGTCTGTTTTTTAGCTCAGCACGGCGTATCATCTGCAGATCGATGGGCAGACTGAGAGAGTCAACTAGATCCTTGAGGATATGCTTCTGGCCTGCGCGATTGACTTCTTGGGTAGCTGGGATGAGCATTTATGATTAGCTGAGTTTGCATACAACAACAGCTATCAGGCGACCATTGACATAACTCCTTTTGAGGCATTATATGGAAAATGGTGCAGATCTTTGAGTTGTTAGACCGAGGTTGGAGAGTAGCATCTCCTAGGTCCCGAACTTATACAACAGACATCTGAGGTCATCGATATCATTCGCAGAGGATGCGCACAGCTCAGAGCCACCAGAAGAGTTTTGCTGATCGTCGGCGTCGTCCCTTGGAGTTTGCCGTTGGGGACTATGTGTATCTTATGGTCTACCCATGAAGGGTGCGGTTCATTTTAGAGTGAAGGGCAAGCTCACCCTGAGATTCATTGGACCTTTTGAGATCACTGGGTGCATTGGTGCCGTAGCCTATCGGCTTACCTTGTCATCTCAATTGTCTGACATCCACAACATTTTTCATGTATCCATGTCGTGGAAGTGTGGGTCAGACATCATTCCTATTATTTATTGGCAGCTATTGGAGGTTCGTGAGGACGCTTCTTATATTGAGCAGCCAGTTCGTATCCTTGATCGGAAGGAGCAGGTCCTTCGGACTAAGGTCATTCCCTTAGTGAAGGTGCAGTGGGGTCATCATAGTGTAGATGAGGCATCTTGGGAGCACGAGGCCAAGATTCAAGATTCATGAGCAGGTTACAACCACCCTTTCTCTCTCTCTCTCTCTCTCTCTCTCTCTCTCTCTCTTCTCTACCCATTTTCCCAAGCCACCAAGAGATGTGACTGTCTAAGGAGAGAAGAGCTAAGGAGACCTAGGTGTGGCCCACTTCCTACCCTCAAAACTCTCAATCCAACCCTTCAATCACTAAAAAAAATGGTCAAAGGCTACGGACTATGATAGTTTTTGGCTACGGCTATAAACCGTAGCCATATATCTATGACTTAAATCCGTAGCTAAAAATAATCGAACTGTAGCTAAAGGTTAACCCACCACTAGTACCTACCACCTATGACGACACACAAGGGACTCTACGATGCACATTAAAATGTGTGTGCTACATCTAATACGTCTATTCATTTTGAAAGAGTATTTCTAGGCAAGAGCCTAAAAAAGGAAGTAGATTGAAGGCTCAAGTGGACCACACGGTAGGAAATAATGGAGATTAAATACCTACCATCGATCGATGGTGTGTTTCAAGTTGACCTTCCAATTGCCTATATTTTGAGGTCATTCCCTATAATAAAAATTTTAAAAATTAATGGACGGAATGGATATATGGAACGTATTATGATGGATCCCACAAAGCCGCCCGTGAGAGGGCCGTCCTTGACCGTCAAAACATTGTGAAAGTGGCTATGGTCTAGTAGACTTTTAGCTACGGATTAAAACCGTAGTAGAGCCGTAGCAAATAAAACTGCGGAAACTCATCCCGCGCTACCCTTTTCTTTTCCCTCCACGCACGAAACCTTTCATCTCCCTCCACTCCTGGAAAAAAAAAACTATTCCGCACCCATCTCTCTCTCTCTCTCTCTATCTCCCGCGCCCTTTTTCTCTCTCTTGATCTCCCCTCTCACGAACCCCTCTTCTCTGCCTAAGCATCCCCTCTCTCGATCTCACGAAGACTTCCCTCTCTGACGCCATAATCCACGTCCATTTTAGGTATGCAAGAATGATTTGCTTGTTTGTGTTTCTTAGTTGCTGATAAAAGAGAGGTTGCATATCCACTAGTTTGCTAGAATTTATTCCTTGTTCCGTTAGGGTTGTATGTTTCCTTGTTTTGTGTTGTAGGTCCCAGAAGATTCTTACAATTAACTGTATGTACCACAGAATGACCAGAACTCTGAACATACACGTCATGTGTGTTGGGTAGTCAAAGAGAGCAAAGATCCCATTTTTTTTCCGCCATATGATGGCAACTGCAACTTCGAGTTTTTTTCCCCACCCTTTTCTATTGTTTGGGATATATTAGGAGGAGATTTCTCAATCATGATTTCCTTTTTGACTAGGATGTTGTCAGATCTGAGTAACAGATTTCTTTGATCCATGTTTATGCTGGAGTGTGAGGGTTTGATAATTGTGCTGATCGTCTGGGTGAAATGAATGTCAGCATGCCGCATATATTGTCTTCGAGGAATTATACAATCCTTCTATTTGGCTGGGATTTCTGTGTATGAGCTAGGCCCATGGTTCAATTATCCAAAACATTCATTGGATTGATCCGTGTGGATTGACCATGCCCAAATATCTCCTGGGTTGGATGATCTGAAAGATCCAGTCTTTCACATTGTTCCAGTTAAATGTGGATGGTTCCTGTGTTTACTTCCTTAATGGTGTTCTGAAAGGCCCCACATTGAAGGGTTAGGATCTTCCAATCTGAGAAATTTTAGAGCATACCTTGTCCATGGTGAGGTCCATCGATTTACATTGTGGATCACTGAATCATGGGCCTCACTTGTGTAAGTTGTAGATTCAAGGATGCTATAAATATCTTCTTGGTTGAGGAACATATAATTCCTGTGTTTCATGCCTGGTAATCTGTGGATGTGCTTTTAATTTGGAAGCATATGAGGATATTAATGTAAGAAAGAATTCACTTCTCCTGGACTGTTTCTTTCACTTCCTTGTCTTCCAGTTATATAGATTTCAATGATGGTTAGAATTGTCCAATCAAGACGTTTTTGCATTGTTGCCCATGAAATATGTGCTAGACCTGGATTGTCCAGATCAATCTACTGGATGGTCCAAATGTCCGATTCTACTAAGAGCACTATAACCAATGGTGCTCTGAAAGCATTGGATCATTTCTGTGTTGTATTGTAAATGTTTTACAAACTGCCCTTATACTATTTGCTGACTTTCTTCTTCTTCTTCTTCTTCTTCTTTCTTTTGTTTGTTAATTTCCTTCTTTTTACATCACTAGGTAGAAATGAAATAATTTGCTAGTTTCATTTGTCGGCACTTCCATTTTCTAAATGTTCTCTATACCAATCTCCCTTCTCAGTGTTTTAGGACTTCTTTAGATTGAAATTGAGCTAACCACACCGCTTCTCTTGCCTGACGAAAATGGAAAACAAGTCGAGATCTTTTGCTATTTTCATTTTCTCGAAAAAGGCTTTCTAATATCGCACGCAGTGGAGCCACTGCTCATCCTTATGCGGAGTTCATTTGGTAGAGCAGTTTGCAAGTTCTGAGCTTTCCATCAGGTGGGATGCACTGTTTAGATCTTCTGGCCTAGAAATTAGGCCACTTCATACCTCAGGTGGGTCACAACATACAATACAAATGCACGGTTGGAAAATTTGTTTCAACGGTTAGTTTACTTTGTACACCGTGGCCCACTTGAGGAGTGGAACAACCTGAAGCTTATAGGCCAGAAGATTGAAACAATGTAGTCCCCGATAGGGGTTGGGTCATGAACTTTCTTCATTGAAGTCAATCATGTGATCCTATTGAATGCAGATGGAGAAAGACACTTCACCCTTCTAGGAAAAGGGTAGGGAGATGGATTGTGGATGAAGACAAGCACTTGAAAATAGCTGTGATGCTTTTCGGTCAGAAAAAAGCGGATGAAAATTGCTCAGTTTGTCCCTGGCTGAACTCAAGTTTAATGTAGAAAGAGGTATTTCAAAATAATTTCCTAAAAATTTAACCTGACCAATTGCTTAAAACCATTAGTTACTATTCTGCCCCATCTTTGATATACAGATTCTCTCTTTCTTATCGCTAGTAGCTGAGCATTTTAAAGTACTATTCTAATACCACAAATAGTCGATAGGGAGGCAAATGCATAAAAAACAAGGGTTGTAGGATTCATTCATATATCATTAGTTTATATATATATATATATATATATATATATATATATATATATATATATATATATATAAGAATGAACCATTGATTTAACTAAATTGCAGATTCTTGATGTGGTGACATGGTGGGTCAACACTCGGATCTGTCTTTAAATCTGGAACCATGGACTGAAGAAGAGGACTTTAAACCGAAAGCGAAATCACCGAACATGGACATTCTTTGGTCCAAGATAACAACATTGGTGCCTCCGCATCGATAATCGGTCACGGGAGGTATGGGCTTCTCTGTTTTTGCTTTCTTTGAGCATGGTTATTAATTAACAAATGTTCTGCTCATGTTTTCATGTCCTGCTCAAAATGACATCATGTGTAAGTGATGTAACACTTAAAAACAAGGACGCGTTTGGATGCTCTAGTGAAATGAACCACAATGATACAAAGGTGAGGAGGAAACAACAAATGTGGGGCTAAAACCGCTCCCTTCATAATGAGGGAGTAGCCCCAACCTTAACATTTGGTCGTTTCAATTCCAACTGGAGATGCATAAAATTGCAGGTTTAGTCATCATTATGTATTATGTTAAGTTTCTTATTTTTTGTCATGTTTCGGGATCAACAGGGAGATTGGAGCACTGCAACTAGAAGTATGTTAAGAACTTGGAATTGAATTTTGATACATTGTCATGCATTCCTAGGATACTTTTAGATCGGATTAGATTTAATTTAAGCTATCATCATGGCAGGAGAAAAAGTGAGAAAAAGCTTGTTGCTGAAATAAAGAAGACCGCCAAAACTGGAAATGAAGTAGGTTTTTGTTTATTTTTGCTTGATTAGCAGATTGTGTTTCTCCTTTCCTAGGAGGCAAGGAGTGTCCATCATTGAATCCATTGTCAATGGTTATGAAGTACTTCTCTTGTTTCAAATGAAGGATTACTAACTATATTTTTGTTTCATTTACAGGTTGCAACTAAAATTTTGGCCCGTCAACTTATCAGGCTTAGGCAACAAATTGCTAATTTATAAGGTAGTCGAGCTCAGATGTGAGGTATAGCAACTCACACACAGGTGAACCAACACTACCTCATTCAGTGGGTTTGCTATTAGATTGACTCTTTTTTTTTTTTCCTGGATGTGATTGTTTGCTTGAATTGTTTTATTTAATCCATTGCAGGCAATGCATGCCAATACTTCAGTTGCTAATGGCATGAAAGGTGCAAGTAAGGAGATGGAAGCCATGAACAAGGTCTGGAAACTACACGCACATTAATTGAAGGCTACTGTTAGATCTCTTTAATATTCCATGCTTTATGACTCCAAAGAAATTACCTTTGTTTCAATGGACATGTCCAGTGGATATTTCGTTGGTGTCTAGGCTTCAGTTACCATAAAGATCTGGCCTAAAATTATAACTTCATCTGGTTTTTCTCGTGTCTCCTTTTTCCTTGCACCTGACTAAACTATCTAGAACTTATTTTCAGCAAATGGCACTTGCAAAGCAAATGAAGGTGATTCAAGAATTTTAGAAGCAATCAACACAAATGGATATGACGGTAAGATATTATCTTTTATTTCAATTGTGAAATCTTGTGTGTTGTTACTGACAAATGACAATGTCAAAGTCCCATGGAAGTTTATTCTCTTCGTTTCTGTAGCGGTTACCATTCATTGGGTTACATTCATGTGTGAGTGGAGTCTCTAAAAAGCATGTGTGGGTGGAGTTGTCTTCCCCGCTTGCCAGTTCATATTAATTGCCTTTGCACAAGATAACCAAACTGAAGCTCCATGTCTGCAATTTCCTTTAGCTGAAGAATTTCTGTTTCATATTGTCAATAACTTTGATTTTTGAATTCCATGTTTCTGTGGCTAAGCCATCCTTCATATCTTTGTTGCTTGCATGGGCTTCTGTTAAATATTTCCGCATTTTTTCCCTGCCTCAAGAGGCGAGAATTAAAAAAATCTTTTAGGCATTTTTCATGTATGCATGCATCTTCTGGTGGTAACCTGTTCCATTAACCAATAGAAAAATGATTTTTTATGAGTAAGTTAGGCAAGCCAAATTGCAAATCGCACCAGGGCATCGAACCTTAGGCTATTGGACGGAATTTCTTACATTTATGTTGATTCATTTTGGCTGCTTCTTTGTAAATCTGTAGAGCATCTATTGATCATCTTAAATCTTTACTAATAACATTTACTCTCTCTCTCTCTCTAAAAAAAAAAAAAAACATTCTGCCAAAGGGGAACAACATTATTGCATCAAGGAGCCACAAATCCCAAAAACAAATGTCTGCTCTTGATACTCTCATAAACAAGATAATTGCAAAGCCAACAACATCTCTACCCACATGGTTAAGTGAAATATCTAACCCGGTTGAGGAACATAAAAAATTAAGGCCTTACTGCCTTCAGTTGACCTTCAACGACTTGCTCATAAAATGTTATTTTCACAGCTTTAGAGACATCTTTGTCATGATGGAGGACAATGTCATGTTTGTTTGGTTTGTGAAGTTACAATATTTACCTATTTTCCATTCCTATATGCAGAGTGAGATGATGTCAGAATCGCTTGACAATGTCTTAGACGATGATGAGGCCGAAGAGGAAACTGAGGAACTGACTAACCAGGTAAACTTCGCCTTTATTTAATACTGGAATCTGCTCTATGGAGCTAACCATGTCATGCGTGTTGTAGATGTAGAGGATGGGATTAGTAGTTTTAATCAGTACATTGCATGCATTAACAATTTATTCATTGTTGTCTTTAGATATTTTGTCAGTAATTTCATGCTTTGCTGGCCCCAAATATCTGGGATAGGCTACAATGATAATCTTTAACTTATGGAATATTTTAGCGGATGGAGCTACTGCCAATAGGTTTCCATGGTGTGTTATGGGGATCTTCAATGCCATACTATATGAGAAGCAAAAGGTCCATCAATCAATCTGTTTCTTGTTACTGGATTTCAGGAAATCATTTCTGATTGTGACTTCCTAAATATTGGAGATTCAAAGCACCCATTCACATGGAATAACAATCGCAAGCAAACCAGTTTTGTTGCAGGATGGTTGGATTAAACTCTTAAAGATTTAGAATGGGCAAGAAGAAGCATTGTTTTCTTCACCATCTGGACAGAGTTGCATATGATCATTCTTTATTTTTGCTCAAAGGCAGCAGATCCTTCAACTGGAAAAGATCTCCATTTAAATTTGAAAAAATAATGTAGATTTATCCATCCATCTTTCTTAGATGTGGTTATGGATTATGCTAACTCATTTTGGATATAATTGCATCGTTATAGACAACACATAGTTTAGGACCCTATACAAGAAAACTCATTGTGCATACTTGTTTTTTGTAATGTTTTCAAGAGTGTATAATCATTGAAAAATTCCATCATACTTTCTGAATGTTTCCTTCAGACTGATACATTCCCCAATACATGTGATATTTCTCATGCGATGCTGATGAGTTTTTAAATCCCAATGGTGCAATACATGCATCAATACTGATATTTTAAATCACTCTGTGCAGACTTTTGTAGTGGAAAGTGACTCTAAAGTGCCTTTTTCTTGGCAAAGCATGTGCATATGGAACCTTAGTTTCTTGGTTTTGTGTTTTATTAAATTTGAAGCTTGCCTCAATGTTAAACATTGGCCGAGTTTAGATAAAATAGTTGATCTATTCTGTTTTTGCAAATTTAGTTGGTATTGCTTTACCTATATTAGTTGTTATTTTGAATAGCTGAATGTTTATTTTGTCTTTGGCTGTTGCAGATTTTGCTTCTTCAGAAATGAGAAGATCAATTTATGCTCCTGAGTACTGTCTTTCTTTTTTATGTCATCTCGTCATCATCTTTCTCTATAATTTAGTTCTTCAGTTTCGAGGCATAGCTTTTTCATATGACTACATTGTTTGTATGATGAAATTAATTTTCAACCATGTGCAGTAAGCTTTCGGATGAAACCAAAGTTGAGAATAGGGTGTTAGTTGATGGCAAAGTGATAACCAGTAGAGGCACATCCATGGAGTTCTCATTTGCGATTGTTGAGAAGCTATTTGCTGCAAGAAGGCATTGGATCTTGCAGTCAATGAGAACTTTAAATAGACATATAACTATTATGTTAGCATTGTAATTTTGTGAATGGATTAAAATGAATGATTGTATTTAATTGAATGAACGAATGATTGTATTTGATTGAATGATTTATCCCTGAAGTATTTATCTATATTAGCTTATATGAGTTAATCCATCAGGGCATGTACTACATTGGTAAGAGATGCCATTATTATATTTTCTTAAATGATTTTATTTTAAAAATAGGTACTAGCTACGGCTATTAACCGTAGCCCTTTATCTAGAAACCGTAGCTGTTGTAATTTCAGTCCATTGCTACGGTTCTCGCACTACTTTTAGCTACAGATATAATCCGTAGCTATATGTACTTTAGAGCTACGAAAAGTATTGCTACGGATTTAATCCGTAGCTATTGTTTCTATGGCTGCGGACTAAATCCGTAGCCATAGCTTTTAGCCCTATGGTTACGGTACCAATGGCTACAGTTGTGCTACGGATTTTAACCATAGCCATAGGCCTTTAGCTACGGTTTTTATCCGTAGCCTTTTCCCAGTTTTTTGGTAGTGAATTCTCATCTTCCACCATTAAAGGTTGAGCTTATGAGCTAAGGAAGCCAATGAACCAAGAAGATTAGCAATCGGTGGGTGTTTTGTAGGAGTAGATTTATATTTTGATGTTCAGCCAAGTGGGGCCTACCGATCGATGGTATGGATCTCACTTTGGACCCTAGGTGTGGCCGATGGCCCACCATGATTCATATGTTCATTCCATGATGAGGCCATTCTCCATGGACCCCATCATGATGTTTATTTTTGTAACGCATCGGAAATTCGGGGTCAGAGCAAATTGAAAAGGTTGAACTCAACTCCCTTATTCCAACGCATCACTTATGCAACATACATCAATGATGGTTAAATGTTGTCCAGTTAAAAGTTAATAAACATGAATGAGATTATACCAAAGAATGCGATCTATGATGTTATACTCAGTTCAATTGTATAAATGCAAGCGGAAGACCGAAATTGTATATTCAAGATATGTTCAAGTAACAAAATTTTCGTGAACTCCAGAGTATGAGTACTTCAAGTCATCCCAAATATCATGTATTGTTTCATGGAAGTCAAAAATCAAAATACAACTCCGTAGATAAGCCCTGAATCCAATCCGCGATGCGGTCGGCCTAAGCATAGCCGTTGTAGCATAAGGAGATCACTCCTCTGATCCTCCTCGAAGTCGAGCTACGGCTCTCATGAAAATGAAAACTCCATTCTTCTGCATAAGAAGACTTGTGATTGGCCGACATGTGTTATCTTGACACCGTCCCGCAACCATATGTGCGGAGTGAGTAGCTAACTCATGTGGTTCAACAATAAAGCATAGGTTAACATGTTTCATCAAATCAATCAAGCAAAGGTAATGATAATGGGGTGCGTAATTTCAAACAATTGTATTTCTAATTACTCTTGTTAAGTGCAAAAATGATGTCATGACATGGATGCTTTCCTTAAGATGCCCATGAAAGACTTTAAGCGACATCATCTTAGTTCACAATGTTCTCTACTCAATATCAACACATACTACAGAAGCACATGCGGTGCGATGATGCTCATGATTACAAGTTTTTATTAATCCATTTCAACCAGCGATGGGAAACTAAGCTACCTCCCTTGTCTCATTCCCAAACATGATCCATTCTAGGGTTGTCAATCCTAAAGATTCTCATACGATATTATGGTTTGAGAAGCACACTGGCAAGCAAGGCATCGCAAAGGGAGCTCACAAAGAGTGAGCGGATTGCAATTAGTCTCACCGTATCGGCCATTTGAGACACCTCGGCTCGAGTAATAAATACAAGTTATTACCTTCTTGAAGATCAATCACTAGCCGTCGACTCAGTATTTGTCAAAGAGTCTTGTATTTTCAAAAGATTCAATGCTCAACTCATACTCTGAAAGTTCTTTGTGAAAGACTCTCGCTAATCACGTCCACGGAGTACACTTTGTGATTCCTAAATTTTCGATGATTACCAAAAATCCTTAGGACTCGTTTTTAACTAGCCATGTTGTCACTTGTTGACCCTTGATGCTTGAAGTGTCTCACCGTATGTCGGCTCTCGCGATAAAGTATCGACAAATTTGAATATAACCACCATAATCGGCTCACGAGGTTGGTTGCGCAATGATCACTACGGGGAGGCACATGGCCCCATGAATTGTTCATCAGGGCCGACCACGGTGTCCCATACCACCATTCAAGACTCATAACGTCTTAGCGGATCGAGGTACCATGGTTAACGGGATCTTAACTAATGGACAAGTTTTACCCTTAGGTTCAAGCAACCAACGACCAAACATAGTGAACATACATATACACTTTTTTCTAATTGACGGGCCCGACTAAGCTCGAGCGCACCACTTAGTTGAACCAGCGATATGGAGCGCCCAATTCAAAAAATGCACTCAGTGTGGCCAACCACTATCGCCAACCGAAGTACGACTGCCCGCCCACTAGTTTCGAAATTATACGTCCCATTTTGGCGATATGAATCTCGATCACAACCGAAGTCCGTACCGGATGCTTGGACTATAGGCATAGTCCCAAACTCAAACAGTTGTAAGGCATGAAGTTAAGCATGAAGTAAAGCATGTTAGCCAGACTTATAAAGCATGAAAAAGCATGAAGTAAGGCATGTTATAAAGCATGTTGTAAAGCATGTTGTAAAGACTTACACATAGGATTGCAATTACATCCACATCTCCAAGTGAGTGGTTATAGCTATACCACCGCATGGAGGGGGTCCTACATGTCTCGGGAGTCATGGAATCCCATATCAGCACCTCTCTAAGGCAAATTCAACACTCAAACATTTACACACACCCTAAGCATCTGGGCGAACACTTAGAATACACTATTCCAACATACACGGGCGTATGTTAGCAAATGCGTATTAGGGCTATTCTTTCGACATAAGCGGTTATTTTATCCACGCATACCATATTCATCGACAAATATCAGACAATTAAGGGAGAATGGAGGAAGGAGCTCCTGGGGGAGATTTCCAAAATTTATACATATGCGGTATTTCTAGAATACGCAATTTCAACATACATAAAGTGTTTACAAGCGAACATAACCATTGCCGATTCCTTTCCTAAATTTCAACTAGTATTTTATTCATGTATTGTATAATCATATATTAAATAAATATGTCAAACATTATTCCAAAAAAATCGTACGGTATTTCTAAAATACATTCTTAAATTTCACATACGTCTTAGTTACAAGTGAACATGTATTTGATTGGTGATTCTTTGCATGTTGAAACTAGTATTTTATTCATATATTATATAATCATACATTAAATAAACATGTCAAACATTTATCCAAAAAACTAAGTCTTTATAATGTATTTCTACATGTACCTTCTCAGTATGTGAAATTCAACATTTTGCACGTTAATCGAAACAGTAAATTTGGGGAAGCACTTTGTACATGTGCAATTGCAAGCGAATCATGAATCTACCATTATCCAACATTGAAAGCGTTGAAAACCGTAACTTATACACTTAAAGTTCACCTTTGCCCTTGGAATTCCAACGAATCAATTAAGGGTAGTAGAGCTTGTAAGTTTTCTAGCTAAAGAAATTCAATCCTCTTTATACACAACCCACATCGATCCTAAATTAAATCGGACCTAGGGTTAGGGTTTCTTACCTTCAAAATCGAAATGGAAACCACCATCGGAAAACACTGAATGGAGCGGTGTAGGCCGTGTAACATATCCAAAGCGATAGGAGGAAGATCTCCCACAAATCCCAAACTATTCTCCAAATTGGCTCTTTTCTCTTTCTCTCTAGGGTTTTAATCCCAAATTCGTATGGCTGTGAGAGGGGCTGTTCAAAATGCCCCATTTATAGCCAAAAGACATTTCCAAAATAGACTCGAGTTTCTAAGGGTGATCATGCTTATATAGAGCATTTTGCCACTTTTCCAGGCTCAAACGCACTCGCTTACGTAGGGAGGTTCTCGCGTGGCCCCCTTGAACCAAACGTCGACTTAAGCTCACCATCTATGGATCTACGTGGGATTACGTTTTCGACTCGATCGGATTCCCAGATCGCTTCGTGGCGGACCACTTTCGGCTCACGAGAGGTCAAATTCAACACCGACCTAGAAATTCCAAGTACATGTAAATGTTCCCCAAATTTTTCTTAATCCGAGGGTGTAATTTGGTTTGATTGCCCATCTCAAGTTGTTAATCTTGATCATTCCCACTCGAATGATTTTCCTAGACACTATTCCGTGTATTTATTTTGGAGATAGGGAATAGTGTTTTTCACACTCCCTCGCTCCGAGATCAAACGAATGGCCGTGGAACATCGGATGGACCTGATTTTGAGATGATTGTCAAGTCCGAATGAGGCGGTCCTAGTTCTTAGCTTCGTGTTAATCGGACTTCCCTGCGATCTAGACCATAATACGATAAATCGTTTCAATATACATTCCCGAGAGCAAACCGGGAAATGAGTTTGGTTCTAAACTTTAGGGTAACCTAGCGTTTGTTCTCAAAGTTTTGGGTCTTGCAGGATCGTATTTTTGCGATCCCAACGGATTTCATGGCTAATTGAGTTTAGTACTTAGTTAACTTTGTTAAATTTCTAAAGGATTTAATCCTAGTCATGTGATTTCACACACACACACGTGTGGTACCCTTTATTCCCTGTAACACCTAAATTTCAAACCTCGTTACTAATTTTCCTACCCCAAGGTCATCAAGACCTCTAGCATTTTTCAACAAGAAACCATCTCCACCGATGATTTAATCCATTGGTTTCCCACATGTAATGGGACCCACTTGATGTACATTTATAATTTATGGAAGGGAGGGCTCATAGTGGCGGAGCCTATAAATGTTATTCTATCTAGTTCATATGTTTGTCAAATTTTGTAGTGCCAAAACATCTTGGAATCTGCATCTTGTTTAGTTCATCTTCTTATTCAAGATTGTGCAATTCAAGTACAAGTTCAAGATGTTACAATTCAAGATTCAAGCATCACAAGAACAAAAGAAACACAAGTTCAAGTACAACATCAAGTGATAATTCAAGGTTTCAAAGCTTCAACTATGTCAAGACAAAGTGCTTTGTTTTGGAACTCAAAGCTCAAGGTGAAATACAAGTCACAAGTACTTCAAGTTAAAGCTTCAAAGTACTTCAAGTTCAAGATTCAAAGTAAGTCAAGATATCAAGCTTCAAGTACTTCAAGATCAACTATCAACCGAAGCAAATGATGAATTCAATGTTCAAATTTCACTTTTAAGGTATGTATGACCCTAGATTCACCGTAGGTTGGGTTATATTGATTGTATACTTAAATTGGGTCATTATATACTTGTATAGGTTTTTTCTTGACTAGTCTTAGCCTATGTTCAACTAGTCCTAGTACTGGCTCGACCAGTCCAAGAAATTCCTTGACCAGTCCAAGCTTTGTTACTAATTTTCATGATTTTTTGTTGAACCCTCGACCAGTCGAGTGAACAGTGTTTGACCAGTCGAGCAGGCTCAACTCAAAGTCCAACAACTAAATTGGGTCACATACGACCAGTCGAGAGCAGGGTTCGACTAGTTGTGCAGGCCACTCGACCAGTAGAGTAAGCCACTCAACCAATTGTGGAACGGTCTTATCTTATCGTGCCTGAAATTTTAAAAATTTGTTAGTCCTTTGACCAGTCGAACTGTCCCCTAGACTAGTCGAGTGAACAGTTTTTGCACTTATAAATAGAGTAAAATTTTTAGAGTTTTTCATTCAATTCGATCAAAATCAAGACACCACTTTGAGAGATAAGCTTGTGATATTCTTAAGCTATTTAGTGCTCATTTAATATTCTCTTTAATTAGTTTTTTGTATTTAATTTTGAGATTCTACATTCCAATCTTATTTGAAGAAGGGATTTTAGTTTTCCCCTTTTTTGGAATTAAAATCAAATCGAGCAAGCCCAAGGTAATTTAATTTAAAATTCAATTAGAACTTAGAACTTTTTCATAAGTGAGTTTGGACATTGAACATCTACGTTGAACATCTACTTCGAATTGATTCTTCCGGGCTTCATCAAGGGCGAATATCCAGATAAGTATTTTACATTTCTGTAAATCTATTTTTGGTTTCTTTGAGATTGTACAAGGAAAAATCTCTTTCTTTTTGGTTTTCTGAGGTGATCCAGAAAACTCAGAGTGTGGAGTTTTTGAATTGTGTAAGCCCACTTGAAAGACACAATTATGAAGGTTTCAGGTAAACCTTGAAAAACCTATTGCATAGTGAACGCTAATATCCATTGTGTGAGGATATTGGGAGTGGAGTAGTTGTGTAGCTATTTTTCTAAATAGTTGGTGTACATACAAGCGAACCATTATAATTTCTGGTCTTGTGATGGATGATTGTTTGTGGTTTTCTGTGAACGTTATAATTTCCTTTTAAGCATTTATGGAGGATGTTGTAATCTTTTATGCAAGTGTGGGAATGTTATAATAACTTAGTTATTTTAATTGCTATTTTATTCTTTATTCCTCTGTATCGGTTTGAGATTTTGATACACAAACCTTTCTAAGAATCAAGTTGTCTTACCATAAACTATTGGTTTTTGGTGTAAGGTTGTCCTTAGAACAACATCTGTTTCAACCTCTCAATACTTGTACATTTGAGGTTGTTATTCGTTTCTGCTTTGTGGGATTGTTTAGTGCTATCTTTATTTATATTTGTTTATTTCTGCAATTAATTTTTAATTTGGCATAGTCCTATTCACCCCCTCTCTAGGACTCTTAGCTTGGCCTTTTCAAGTGGTATCAAAGCCTAATACCTTGCCTTATTTTTTAGATTAATTTCCTGAGCTAATCAATCTGAGCTTTTTAAGATGTCAAATTTTGATAGCCTTTCAGTTATTAGGCCTCCACCATTTGATGACTCCAATTATGCCTATTGGAAAGCCAGAATGAGGATTTTCTTGAAATCCATGGATGAGAGCATGTGGCAAGCCACAGTGACCAATTGGACCCCTCCTACCACTGAAGTAACTGGTACTGATGGATCTAAAACTGTAAAAGTCTCACCTTATTTTTCTTGCTCTTCAGAAAAGTGAGATTAGTGCTAATGTAAAGGTTTTAAATGCTATTACTTGCGCACTATCACCAGATGAATTCAAGAGAATTATATCCTGTGATACTGCAAAGCAAGCCTCGGATATTTTGGAAATGACACATGAGGGAACAATATATGTCAAGAAATCTAAAGTCCAAATCCTTACAACTAAATTTGAGGAAATACGTATGGAAGAAAGTGAAACTTTCATGGACTTCTATATGAGATGGAATGACATTGTCAACTATATGTGAGGTCTTAGTGATAGAATCCTAGAAAGTAAAGTCTGTGCAAAGATACTGCACTCATTGCCTGAACGGTTCAATTCAAAGGTAACCGCGATCTAGGAACTTCGTGATACGGATAATATGAGGGTAGAAGAATTAGTTGGTTCCTTACAGACCTATGAGTTAAACTTTAAAACTCCTAAAGGTAAATCCATCGCCCTTAAGTCTTTTAAAAATATTTCTCAAGAAATTAACAATTCTGATTTAGAAAATTTTGAAGATGATTTGGCCCTTTTAGCTAAAAAAGTTTTATAAGATTTTTAAAAGTAAAAAGAGGGTTTATTTGTAAAAACCTAATGAAAAGAAAAGATTTAGATCTAAAACTTGGAAATCTTTAAAAGATAGTCAATGTTACAACTGCCATGAATATGGGCAACCAGCAAACAAATGTCCTAAAAAGGATAAACCTAAAAAGAAAAGTATGTTGGCTACATGGGATGAATCTTTCTGCTTTGAAGCTTCTTCTGAGTCAGAAGATTCTAAAACCGAGTCGAGTAATGATGTTAAAGCCCTAATGACTCTAGCCAAGTTCACTTTTTCAAATAATGATAATTTAACCAGTGAAGAAAATCTGAATAGTGATGATGAAAATGAAGAAGATCTTCAATATGTTATAATGCTCTATACAAGGAAAGTTGCAAAATTGCTGTAAAGCTAAAACTCCAAAAAGAAAAGTTTTCAAAACTAAAAGAAAATTTTGATAATCTAGTCTTAGAAAAATCATACATTTCAGATTACTTTGAAAAACTAAGTGTGACTTAGATTTCAAAACCTCCCTAGTTGAAAACCTAAAATCTGATAATGAAAAGCTAAAACTTGAAGTCTCTTCGCTTTTGATTTTGAAAGACACATGGAGGTATGCCCAAGGTGATCCCAAGTTAGAAAAACTCTTATCCGGATCTAGAAAATGTAGCGATCGATCTGGATTGGGCTACGACAAAAGTATTCCTCATAAACATACGAATAGTCCACCCAAATTTGTGAAAGAGGAGTCTTCTAACTCAAAAGGGAAAAGTCTGAATCAAAATTATTCTAAAAATTCTAAAACATTATAGACCTTAAAAGCTAAAAGTAACCATATCAACTATAAAAATCAGAATCATAATCCTTTACCTGAGAAAATTGTTGATTTACTTAAGGAGCTCTTAAAATCTAACTTAATGGGTCGGTCTTATAACAACTACAAACATAAGAAGACCAACTACACTTCTAAACCCAAAACTGTAATGAAATGGGTCCCTAAAGTTACTTGTTTAGTTGCCCACACCACTTTCAAAGCTTCGAGCTATTCAAAGTGGTACCTAGACAGTGGATGCTCCTGACACATGACAGGTGACAAAGGTCTGTTCACCAATCTTAAAGACATGACTAATGGTTCAGTCACATTCGGTGATGGTAGCAACTGCAGAATTATTAGCAAGGTACAGTTCAACTCTTTAACCTCCCTCTATTTGAGAATATTTTATATGTAGAAGGGTTAAAACATAATTTATTAACCATCTCCCAAATATGCGATAATAATCATAGTGTAAAATTTACTAACCAAGGGTGTGAAATTTTAAATAAAAATGGTTTTGTAATATTAATTTGTCGTAGAACTTCTGAAAACTGCAACATTATTTGTGATTCAAGCTCATCTAATCTATTGTATTACATGGTCCAAGATAATGAGACCGAATTATGGCATAAGCGCCTCAAACATGTACACTACCATAACTTGTATAGGTTGAGCAAAAGAGAGTTGGTAAGAGGTTTACCCAAAATACAGAAAGTAGATAAAATATACGGCGAATGCCAGATTGGCAAACTATGAGGTCCGTATCTTAGACTGTATCATTCCCTAGGCTTCCGCAGTCCTTCCGATCGAATTCCGGAGACTCGCGATCTGTTATCGGCATTTACGCGTGACCTTGAGTCGCATCCCATATTTCAGAGTCGACTCGACCTGAGACTTGTACGCTTGCGACTGCACCGTTTCCACAGTTCTGATGCCGCGTCTCACACACCGAGGCAATACCCGGGCCAGAAGATGTGGGCCAGTGTTCAGTTTGAAGAAAAACACCACGCGTTGTAAATCCGAAGAGAATATATCCCATCAATTAAGTACACATCACACATCAATGTCAAGTATAACACCATTCCTAAAGTTAACTCTTTCTCTTACAACCCTTACCTATCAAGTACGCCCATCACTCACTCCCCATCACTCCATCACTCACCCATCCCTCTCTCCTTACAACCTCTCTCTCTCTCTCTCATCTCTCTCTTATTCTCCCAACCAGCCCCATGAGCACTCCATGTCCAAGCTTCCATGAGAAAGCTAGGTGTGGCCCACCTTCTTACCACCCAATCCCACCCTCCAAGCCTCATCTCAACCGTTGGATCACATTTTTTGGAGCTATAGAACGTGTCGATGGAAGAATGAAGAAGAGATATTGAGGTAGGTTTTTTCTAGAGTTGATTTATGTGGTTTTGATGAATTGAGGGCCCACATATGGTGGGACCCATCTTGATGTATGATTTGTATCAAAGAGGGGCCCATAGTGGCGGGGTCCCTCCACTACTTCGATCTCTCTCTCTCTCTCTCCTTATCTCTTTCTCTCCTTTCCATGCATGATGGCCCACCCGATGCATGTGTGTGTGGCCCACAATGATGCGTGTATTCTATATCCATGCCGGCCTCATGTGTGGACCCAACTGCTGGTGTCCTGCGGTTGGCTGGATAGTCCAGCACTGCTGGCACCATCTAGTAGGCCGGGATGAAGAGAAATCCTAAATATCTATGTTTCATCTAGGCTGTCCGGTTTATGTGGGGCTTATCGTGATGTAGTGTCTTATCCATAACCGTCTAGTGGACAGTGGAATGGAGCCTACCTTATTATTTATATGTCATTCACACCGTCCGGAGGTCTGGACAGTGGGGACCACCTTGATATATGCATTTTATATCTAGGCATCCATGGCCTGGATAGCAGCAACTGCATGCTAGTAGCTCTGTGGGTCCCACTGCTGTGATGTCACCAGGGTCTGTGGGACCCAGCTGATGTAAGTGTTTTATCTAGGATGTCCATCTGTTGGATGGCCAGTAGCCCCACCATGATGGATGTGTTCCATCCAAACCGTTCATTCATTTGGTGAGCTCGCTTTAAGGCTTGTGACTAAAAATGAGGTAGATCCTAGTATCAGGTGGACCACACTGCAGTAAACAGTGGGGGGGTTAAACGGCTACCCTTGAAACCCTCTTAGGTGCACAGAAGCTTTGGGTCAGTTTGATATTTGTTTTTCCACTTAATTCAGGTTTTTGTGACCTTATGAACAGATTGGATGGAAAATAAATGTTATGGTGGCCTTGTGTGATTTAAACAGTGGAAAACATTATCTCCACTATTAATTGTGGTACGGTCCAGATGATCTTTTGATATGATTCATTTTTGGGTAAAGATCTCTAAATGGTGTAGATGATGCGACCCACTTGATGTATGTTGGGCCCATGTCATGCGCCCCTTTGTGATGTGTATTGGGCCCATTGGTCTGTCCCATTGATGCGGCCCACTTGTTGAATAGGAGGCCCATTGGTGCGACCCATTGATGCAGCCCACTTGTTGAATAAGAGGGCCATTGGTGTGACCCATTGATGCAGCCCACTTGTTGTATTTAAGGCACCTTGTGATGTGAATTAGTCCTACTTGTGATGTATATTTGAGGCCCACCCGGATGTATTTGTGGCCCATACTTGAGGTCCAGGTGGTATGGTATTTTCGGCTCATTAGTGCGGCCCATTAAAGCAGCCCACTTGATGTGTATGAGGTCCATTAGTGCAACCCATTGATGCAACCCACTTAATGTATATGAGGCCCGATATGATGTATTTATGGCCCATGTGCACAAGCCTAATGTGATGCATATGTGGCCCCTTGAGTGAGGCCCATGGTGACGTATATTAGGCCCTTGTGAGAGGTCATGGGCCTACTATATGTTTGGCTTTATGTGGGCCACTCCTTGGGAGCAATGTTGGTTAAATATCCACATTGATGGGCAATGATGGATAAATGTCCATATTGTGACATTCCCTTAGGCCGATTGTGGAGGCCGATTCTGATTGTGGAGGCTGATTCCGATTGTCGAGGCTGATTCCGATTGTCAAGGCTGATTCCGATTATCGAGGCCGATTCCGTTTATCGAGGCCAATTTCCATTGTTGAGGCCGATTCTGATTGTTGAGGCCGATTATGATTGTTGAGGTTGATTCTGTTTATCGAGGCTGATTCCACTTATCGAGGCTGGTTCTAATTATCGAGGCCAATTCCGCCTATCGAGGCCGATTCTAATTGTCGAGGTCGATTATTGAGGCTAATTCTGTTATTCGAGGCTAATTCTGATTATCGAGGCCGATTGTGATTATCGAGGCCGATTCCAATTGTCGAGGCCGATTCCAATTGTCGAGGCCGATTTTAATTGTCGAGGCCGATTTTGTTTATCAAGGCCAATTCCAATTGTTGAGGTTAATTTCGATTGTTGAGGCTGATTTCGATTGTTGAAGTCGATTGTTGAGGCCGATTTCGATTGTCGAGGCTTATTGTTGAGGCCAATTTCGATTGTCAAGGCCGATTCCGTTTATCGAGGCTGATTTTGATTGTCGAGGCTGATTGTTGAGGTCGATTCTGATTATCGAGGCCGATTTCGATTATCAAGGCTGAATGTTGAGGTTGATTCCGATTATCTAGATCGATTGTTGAGGCCAATTCCGATTGTCAGGTCCAATTCTGTTTATCGAGGCCAATTCCGATTGTCGAGGCCGATTCCGATTGTCAAGGCCGATTGCTGAGGCCGATTCCAATTTTCGAGGCCGATTCCGTTTATCGAGGCTGATTTCGATTGTCAAGGCTAATTGTTGAGGCTGATTCCGATTGTCGAGGCTGATTCCGTTTTTTGAGGCCGATTCTGATTGTCAAGGCCGATTATTAAGGCCGATTCCGATTGTCGAGGCCGCTTGTTGAGGCTAATTTAAATTGTCAAGATCGATTCCGTTTATCGAGGTCGATTCCGATTGTCAGGTCTATTCCGATTGTTGAGGCCGATCCTGATTGTCGTGGCTGATTCTGTTTATCGAGGCTAATCCCAATTGTCAAGGGTGATTGTTGAGGCAGATTCCAATTATCAAGGCCGATTCTGATTGTCGTGGCTGAATGTTGGGGCCAATTGTTGATTGTCGAAGCCGATTGTTGAGGCCGATTTTGTTTATTGAGACTGATTCCGATTGTCGAGGCCGATTCTGATTGTTGAGGCTGATTCCAATTGTCGAGGCCGATTGTTGAGGCCGATTCCAATTGTCGAGGCCGATTCTACTTTTCGAGGCCGATTCCGATTGTTAAGGCAGATTATTGAGGCCGATTCTGATTATTGAGGCTGATTGTTGAGGCTGATTCCAATTATCGAGGCCAATTCCGATTGTCGAGGCCGATTGTTGAGGCAAATTCTGATTATCGAGGTCGATTATGATTATCGAGGCAGATTCTGATTGTTAAGGCCGATTCCAATTATCGAGGCCAATTCTGATTATCGAGTCCAATTCCGATTGTCAAGGACGATTCCGATTGTTGAGGCCGATTCCGATTGTCGAGGCCGATTTCGATTGTTGAGGCCAATCATCAAGGTTGATTTTGATTGTCAAGGTCGATTTTGATTGTTGAGGCCGATTCCGACTGTCGAGGCCGATCACCGAGGCTGATTATGATTGCCGAGGCCAATTGATGAGACTCAATGTGATGTATATGCGGCCCATATTTGAGGCCCATTGTGATGTGTATTCAGCCCGTGTTAAAGGCCCGTTGTGATGTATATTAGTCTTATGTGATTAGGCCCATTGCGATGCATTTGGGGGCCAGGCGATGGAGTCCATTGTGATGTATATTAGGCCCATGGGAGAGGCTCATTGTGATGTGTATTAAGCCCTTGAGTGGGGCCCATGGTGTTGTATATTAGGCCCTTTGTGAGGTCGTGGGTCCACTATACGTTAGGCTCTATGTGGGCCACTCCTTAGGGGCAATGTTGGTTAAATGTTCACATTGTCGAGGCCGATTGTCGATGCCGATTATCGAGGCCGATTCTTGATACCGATTATGAGTATGTGACAACATAACATCATGATACATACCCATATGTATCATTTGCATGCTTGTTATGAGATGTGATTGACCATTGCATATGCCATAGTGCAGGTGGTTTATGGGACTCCCTGATAGGCGAAGTTATCTCACATGAGCGCACAGTATATGCAGGATTGATGCATGATTAGACTGTGTGACTCATGGGGTAGTGAGGCCTCTTTCACTTACCCAGTTGTATTGTGTGCTTGATGGGGCGGCGATCCCAGAGATGTACAGTACTGATACGTGGATTTATTGAGCATGAGGTGCATACGCATTCATTCATTTATTCACTATCCACTCGGGCTGGTGGTGCGTAACTAATTATCATGTACCTTAGTAATGGCAAGGATTTCGGTTAGGGCGCGCGACTAACCTGAGATTAGGAGTTTATTACATTGAGTCTGGCTATCCAAATTTAGGTATGGGATTAGTTTGGATAGAAGTCCCTTGTGATGGACCCCATAGCCTACGATACTACATACTATCATCCCGACTTCACTCCAGCTTGGTCATTTCATTCGCATCACATATTGCATTACATACGTGGCATATGGTATTTTGGGTTGCCATGTTTCTGCATTGATATGGCCGTTAGCATTCATGCCATGCATCACATAGCCTTGATACGGCTAATGGCACTCATAGACTTACCAGTATATTTTCACTTACTCTGATATCGTATGATTCATGATCTTGTCAGTATTTTCGCTTATTTCTGACATTGTATGATTATGGCATAGTATTGTATACTTGGCACTTACCTTGTGCACACACTTTCACCACCCTCTAAGCTTTCTATAAGCTTATGCATGATAGATGCGTGTAGGTGGCATTAGGTCGCAGCAACGTCGAGCTTGGAGAGTGCAGCGGACTCCTGGAGCTTTGAATTTGACATATGTATTTCCCTTTCAACATTGTATTCAAATGTTTATATTTGTGGATATGTGATGATGATGTTGCCTTTGTGTTTTTGGTATACTTGTGGTTATACTTCTTACGAGATAAATGTACATTGGAAAATCCTCCTTGTAGGATCCTAAGATCGGAACCTGGTGTATGGGTGCTGGGAGCTAAGAATGGAGTACTACGAAGGCTGTTGGCACCGAATTTGACAATCGGAAATTTTATGAGCCTGGTTTCCGAGTTTGGGGCATGACACAAACAAACCAGGAGTACTCACAAAAAGGTGAACTCCAATGACACATCTAAACCACTTGAACTTCTCCACATAGATCTCATTGGACCAACTAAAATGGAAAGTCCAGGTGGCGAGAAATACTTTCTGTTGATAGTAGATGACTTTACCAGATATACTTGGGTTGTCTTCTTGAGAGAGAAATCAGAAACTCTCGATGAAGTAAAGAGGTACTTAAACGTATCCAAACAGAAAAAGAATTACAAGTCTCTAAGATCCGTAGTGATCATGGTTTGAAATTTGAAAATAGCGGTTTTGAGAAATTTTGCAGTGATCAGGGAATATCACATGAATATTCTGTGCCCAGAACACCACAACAAAATAGTATAGTGGAAAGAAAAAATAGAGTGCTTCAAGAAATAGCAAATGTAATGCCAAATAGTATGAAGCTTCCTAAAAATCTTTGGGCTGAAGCCATTAATACTGCTTGTTATATAATTAATCGTGTTTATACTAGAAAATCAAATGGTAAAATGGTTTACGAAATGTCGTTTGATAAGAAGTCTACTGTCAAATACTTTCGAGTTTTTGGCAGCAAGTGATATATTTTACGTGACCGAGAAAATTTAGGTAAATTTGACACCAAAAGTGATGAAGGGATAATTTTAGGGTATGCTCTGAATAGTCAAGCGTATCAACTTCTTAACAAGAGGACATGTGTAATTCAAGAGTCCATTAATGTGGTTATAGACAATCACTTGAATACACCTTGAAAGTGCCCTAGTTTGTCTATTAGTGTGAGTGTTGAGTTTGTTCATCTACAGAGCCTGATAGGAAGATCAATGCAAGCGTCTGCCTCAACCGGATGTGTGCAAGCTCTCCACAGGTAAATCTGAGCCTCACATCCCTTGTCCCAAATCACCAGGTATATTAAAACACTTAAAAATAAACTAGAACAACATAAGCTTTTTGGGTAAGAAAACTTTTTTCAAAATAGGAAAATTCTCTAAGTTTTCTTGCCCTGTCGATTGTATCGATACACATCTCAATATAATCGACCTGCTCTATCGAGTCCTCAATTCTCCATCGATACCATCGAAAAGAAGACCAAATATGTCCAGCAACTTCATAACATATCTAAACGAATTATCGATGTATCGATACACCTATCGATATCATCGATATTCAAAATCTCGAGTTTATCGAAGTCGACTCGATAACATCGACAGGAAGATTTTCGGCGCCCCTATTTTTTAAAGAAAATTTCAAATTCCTTCGATATATCGATGCTTATTCCGATATGATCTGAAATCAAATATCAATAAGATCGGAAGTCCATCGATGATATCAATCGAGGGCGCGCATTTCTTCCAGCAAATATTTCAGGTTGGTTTTAACTTTGATCGGGGGCCATTCAAGGAAATCGATATTCATATATCGATGATATCGAGGCCAAGTCAATTGAATCAAGTCTGGACACAATCTGTCCAGCGAGCTTATTGGTAAATCTATAGGATTTATCAATCCCATCGACATTGTCTTCGATATCATCGATATGCAAATTCCGATGACATCGGCTGACCCTCGATCATTTCTTAAAACCTAGAATATTCCAAGTCCAGTCGCTCTCATTTTTTAAATGTCGAGGAATCGATCCTCATATCGATGAAATCGGAGTTCAAAATCCGATGACATCGACACAAGTATCGATGCCCTCGACCAGCTGGCAAAAAGTTTCAAAAGCGTATGACATTTGAGTTTGCATCATCGAGCGGACCATCGATGTTATCGAGAGTATATGCTCGATGATATCGACATCGCTCGATGATATCGAACTCTGTCATAAATGTGACCGTTTTATATCTGTTGGAACCTTTTGCCTATTTAAAGAGAGACTTGTCTTTATAGCTGGGAGAGAAAGTAGAGAGAGCTTTTGAGTGTTTAACTTTAGATCCTATATCCAAAGCCCTTTCTCTCAGGGGAGTTCATCCTCCAATCCACCCTCACCATTGATATTCAATAGAGTGGATTGGGTAATGAACTTCCACATTCAAGGATCCTCTATCTACCATCTTAATGACAAATCATTAAGCTGGGATGCCTTGAATGCTTAGATGATTGAAATCGCTCTATCTTCCTTATAGGAAAATTTTTTGAGAGTAGGATTTCATCATAACCTTGACCCAACTTGTTACCATGCATTGGTATATCTTTTGAGTTGTGGATCAAGGAGATCTAAGAGTCTTCGTTAACAGAGGAGGAGATCTTCGTCAAACGTGCTTAATAGGACTCATCAGCTTATCTGTAAGTACTAGAGTCCAGAGGAAACTTGTGATCATTCCTTTGTAGGATTGAGTCTTAAGTGTTTCTCACCCTTGAAGCCCTCGTAGGAGGCCTCCAGCAGGAGTGTACGTGGTGGGTGCGTTGGGTGGACCCTTGCTCTATGGAGAGCATAAATATCTGGTTGAAGGTGAACAAGCAAAACCTTAAGTTTGAGGTCAACCGTGTGAAACCTCGGGTTTGAGGTGAACCGTGTAGAAACCTCCGTAGGGTCTTATGGAAGATCCTTGGCCAGTGTACCTAAAAATGGGTGCGTTGTGTTGACCCCTGCTCTTGAGAATATAAACAGTCAGCCTCAGTGTAGGTTGTAAAGGTTGAAGGTGAACCTAATTTAAAACCTTAGGTTTGAGGTGAACCGCTGTGAAACCTCTTTAGTGAAATCCGGTACACTTAAGGGTTGAGTGCAGTTACCGGGAGTGGAGTAGACAAGTCGTCGAACCACTATAAAAATGACTGTGTTTAAGATTGTTATTCTTCTGATTGTGTGATTTACTTTAATATTTACATATCTGAATATCTGAGATCATACCTCACACACTTACACAGTCATATCCATCATAAACTAGTTTGCACAGTGTTTACTTCTTAAACAGTTTGTGATTGGATCCTCTATCGGGCTTGGAAGCCAGTAAAGTTATTTTTGAGTAATCCTAATATGTACATATTGTTAGGATTAGTGTAATAGGACTTTAAATAAATCATAAAAACTTTTAAAAGTCCTATTCACCCCCTTTAGGAGATATTGGCATATCCTGACTTCAACTAAAGCGGTCTTCATCACAATTTCAATTGGTATCAGAGTGGGTCTCTCTTCAAGGGCTTCACCGCCTAGAGAGTGATTTGACTGAAATTGAGAATATGACCAAAGGAGAGGGCTCATCAGTCACTAGACCTCCAGTATTTGACGACTCAAACTATGCATACTGGAAGGCTAAGATACACTACTTTATGAGATCTTTGGATCATGATGTTTGGGATATGGTTGAAAGCGGATACGTGCCACTAACTGAACAAATCGTACTTGTCAGTGGCACAACCATCACAAAGCCTAAATCCAAAGAAAAGTGGACGATGTTTGACAAAGAAAAATATACTGCTGAAGCAAAAGCTATGAATGCCATCTATTGTGCCGTGTCCTAGAATATATTCAATCAAATAAGTATGTGTGGGACATCCAAGGAAGCATGGGATCTATTGGAAACAACCCATGAAGGCACAAGCACTATGAAGAGATTTAAACTTTAACTCCTGACTTCACAGTTCAAAAGTCTCAGAATGGAAGAGCATGAGACGTTTATGAAGTTTTTCACAAAATTGAATATAATTTGCAACTCCGTGGATGGATTGAGAGAAAAAGTTCCGGTTCCTAAAATCTGTAGGAAAATACTTAGATCTCTGCCGGAACGGTTTAATCCCAAAGTAACAACAATTGAAGAGTGTAGGAATATTAACGAAATGAAAGTAGAAGAACTGGTAGGTTCCCTACAAACTTTTGAACTACACTTCAAACAAACCCAAAAATCCAAAACTACTGTCCTAAAAACTTCTAAGAAAACATTGGACAATGAGAGCGAAAAGGAAGATGAAGATGAGGAAGTGGCTTTGCTGGCACAACGATTCAGGAAGTTCTTTCAGAAGAATCATGGCCGGCCTTCCAGAGGAAGAAAGGTGAACAACAAACTTTCTGCAGGCAAATTTGGTAGAAGAACCAAAGAATCATAATGCTATGCTTGTCAGGAGTATGAACACCTATCAACCGAATGCCCAAACAGAAAAACTAAGGGCAAGGCAATGACTGCCATGTGGGATGATACTTAAGAGTCAAATTCAGAATCTAGTGACTCAAAAAGCAATGGAGATCAGAAATCATTGAAAATACTCATGGTCTCCACTGCTTCAATCATTTCCACTGAATCTGAGAATGAGAAAGAACAGCAAGCCACTGAATCATTTCCATCTGATAATGAGGAAACTGGAGAAGAAGAAGAAGAAAAGGATAAACTACAAAATGCTTATAATCAACTTTACATTCATAGCTTAAATATCTTTAAAAGACTTGGAATAGCGGAAAACAAAAGTAAGTTGCTATAAAAAGATTTAGATAAAACATTGGAAATAAACACACAATTAATAAATGATCTGCAACAATATCATACGGATAATGATAGGCTTGAACGAATTAATATCCTTCTCGAAAACATGTCTGAGAAATTGAACAAATAGGTCAAGATCTTAAAAGATAAAATTGTGCTTCTTTAAAATGAAAATCATACAATCCTATTTGATCTAAAAGAATCCAAAAAGATGGCCAAGATAAACTACAAGTTTTCTCAAAGTGGCGAAAAGCTAGAAAAACTGTTAGGAATGGGAAGACCTGGAAGAGATTAAAGCGGCCTAGGATATGAAAAATTTAAGCCAAAGGCTGGAAATGCAGCATCTAGAACTGAAAAATCTGCTGCTTCTGGAAGCAAAACCAGAACAACTCCAGTGTGTCATTTGTGTGGTGATTTAGGTCATTATAAGTTTGAATGCATAACACCTAGGAGGACTCAACCTAACTCTGGTCAGAATCATGTTAACAAATTATTAACCAGAGAAATGCAGAATTTCAAAAGTCTTCTTAAGGATATGAATATAAGCAATGCCCATGCACCACCACCTAAATCTGTTAACAAAATGAAATGGATAAGGAAGAATTAATTCAGATCGTGCATCAAAGATCTGAACATGTGCTAAAATGAGGATTCTCTTTGCTAAAGTTTCAAATGATATATCTGAGGTTCCTGGCCTCAATCTTTTGTATAAACATTCAAATGTTTATAATTTTGTTGTGTACAGTGTGTGTACATAGTTTTTGTTAAGTATACTGTTGATAGAAATACGAAAAGTATACTTGGAGAGTCATCTGAATGCTGAAAATTGAAAATCTTCATCATCGATATGACTGTCGATATAACATTCTTGATTTATCGATAAAAGGTCAATATCATCGACGCCTCTTTAGAATATGAATAGTCATGTGACAAAGAATGATATCGAAGACAGACTTGATAGAATCGATCAGCAACTTCTCGATGTCATCGAAACAATATTGATAATATCGACAGATGCCGCCCGATAAAAATTAGCAAAGCGAAAAAGGGAGTTTATTTTCTTAGGGGTTTTGGTCATCTTCTCTGCTCAATCCTCTCGACCAAACCACCCGGAAGCCATGTCGGACTACTCAAATCACTCCACAAATCGGGTAATACCCTCTTACGTCATCCCTTTTTGGGTATTTTTCTTGGTTCGTCAAGTGCGTTTGTCGTCTTTCCCAAATCCTTCAAAAGCTTATTGGTCCACACGGGAAAAGATAAAGGAGTAGCATCCGGTCCAGGGGAGTTTTCAAGAACTACCCAACAAAAAGTCCTCGCCTCAAAAGAAAGGGCGAGGGGCAAAGATCACGACAGACTTCATGTGGTGGGTCCCAGACCGAATTTTCGGCACCTCCTCAACCGGCACCACCTCCTCCGGCTAGCCAATGCCCAGCAAAATACACCGGCAGGAAACTGATCCATGAAAGAAAAGTCGACAGGGGTTGCTTAACACCTTATAATCTGGACCCTTATTTGCTGTGATCGATTGGCTGCCCATCCTAGACTTCGAGGGGCCGTGCCAGCTTGAACTAACAAACAACTTCCTGTCCATGTGTCACTCTCCTGTATCTGACCCTCCCTCGGTTGTGGTCGATCTAAATGGTGATGAGGTGTTAATCACCTCTGCTACAATGGCTAACATTCTCAATTTGTAATTGGCACCAGAAGGCCTTCCAGAAATGGATCTTGACCATCCTGATGTCCGATCCATGGTAACCAAGTACCTATGCAATGATAGAGATATCCCCTAGCACAAAGGGAATGCATTGAAATCCAGGTACATGGATCCCCAATTTTGGATTCTGCATGGTATCTTCACGACAAATATATATCTAAGAAGTACCAATTGATTTGATCTCACTGGATTCATGGCCATGATAGTTTATTCTATTGCAAAAGGGATGAGGATGTGCCTACCTATTCTACTGGTTAATCAGTTGGTATATGCGGTCCATACCTCCAGGGATCTTCATCTTCCATATCCCTGGATCATAAGTAGAGTGTATAATGTCATTGGGTTCCCATCTACAACTGATCCGGTACTTCCACTCAAAGTCTTCAATGCCAAGAATATTCACAAAATGGACCTGAGGTTCCATAAGTACACAGAGGACGAAGAGAAAGAAGGGATCCAAGAAGGGGGAGCCGAAGTTGATGTCTCTCATACTGAGGAAACAGAAATGGCAGGAGATGAATCCTCTAGACCCGATCCAGCCTCATCGGCGTTAACACCTGGACATGCCAAACGATACAAGCTGGACAAGATCGGGGCGATTCAGCGGGATGTTCAATCAGTGGAAGGGCGACTCACAGTCTTGGAGTCGGTCATCCATAAAGTGCAACAGTCTATGCAACAGCTGGTAGATTCGATGACTTGTTGACGGGACGACATAGCGCCATCGCACTCTGCTCCATAACATTAATCCTTGAATGCTGTCACACACACATACACCTCCTAACTCAGCGTATGAACATTAGTATCTTTTTTTTTTTTAAAAACGTTCTATGCTCCCATGAGTGCATGTGACAACTCTCTAACCTGCATGAGTTTTTTTTTTTTTTTTTTTTTTTTTTTTTTTGTATTTGCCCACGGTTGGGCCAAAATATTTTTAGGGTGCCCGCCAAAATATTTTTAGGGTGCCCTCGAATGGGCTTGGTAGTCGTTGTGGAAAACTGTTAATCTCTGCCAACCTTGGGCAGTGTAGATATATTTTGGATATTTTGGTAATGGCTGAGTATTATTCCTATCTTTACTACCATTTTTATACTTTAAAGATCCCTTGGTTTATCAAGTTTCTGATATGGAATGCATGTGATGTCTCTAATGAATATTCTAAACTGCTATATCACTGCTCTATTCTGTCTAAAATGCATCCATAAGTTCTGAAATTAATGTCTGCTTAAACTGACTTACTCATTATACATCAATGCGTTAAAACTGTATGCTTCTGACTGGATGGTTCTCCTAAATACTTCAAGCTTCAGTCAATATCACCTGATATATCTTTGTTAATGATTGACAAAAAGGGGGAGAACACTTCAAACACCCGAATGGAAATTGTATATTTGCGTGGATGTTGTTGCTGGTGTTAAGGGGAGCAGCTGCATCAAGTAAGGGGGAGTTTGTAGAGAACAATAATTGGTGGTGTACATGGGCTAGAAATTGTAAAATTGTGTAAAAAGCATGTACACACAATTTAGGATGTGTTTGTCCAGAGTGTTCTAGGGTGTTTTGGGATTTTGTCACGTAATTGATAAAGGAGGAGATTTGCCCTGGTTTGTCTATTAGCGTGAGTGTTGAGTCAGTTTGTCTACAGAGCCTGATAGGAAGATCGATTCAAGTGTCTGCCTCAACTGGATGTGTGCAAGCTCACCACAGGTAAATATGAGCCTCACATCCTTTGTCCCAAATTACCAAGTATATTAAAACCCTTAAAAATAAACTAGAACAACATAGGGTTTTTGGGTAAGAAAATGTTTTTCAAAATAGGAAAATTCTCTAAGTTTTCTTGCCTTGTTGATTGTATCGATACACATCTCGATATGATTGACCTGCTCTGTCGAGTCCTCGATTCTCCATCGATATCATCGAAAAGAGGACCAAATATGTCCAGCAACCTCATAACATATATGGATGAATTATCGATGTATCGATACACCTATCAATATCATCGATATTCAAAATCTCGAGTCTATCGAAGTCGACTCAATATCATCGACAGGCAGATTTCTGGCACCCTTGTTTTTTAAAGAAAATTTCAAATTCCTTCGATATATCAATGCTTCTTCCGATATGATCTGAAATCAAATATCGATAAGATTGGAAGTTCATCGATGATATCGATCGAGGGTGCGCATTTCTTCCAGCAAATATTTCAGGTTGGTTTTAACTTTGATCGGGGGCCATTTGAGGAAATCAATATTCATATGTCGATGATATCGAGGCCGAGTTAATTGGATCGAGTTTGGACACAATCCGTCTCGTGAGCTTATTGGTAAATCTACAGGATTTATCAATCTCATCGACACTACCTTTGATATCATCGATATGCAAATTCCGATGACATCGGCTGACCCTCGATCATTTCTTAAAACCTGGAATATTCCAAGTCTAGTCTCTCTCATTTTTTAAATGTCGAGGAATCGATCCTCATATCAATGAAATCGGAGTTCAAAATTCGATGACATCGATATAAGTATCGATGCCCTCGACCAACTGGCAAAAGGTTTTAAAAGCGTATGACATTTGAGTTTGCGTCATCGAGTGGACTGTCGATGCTATTGAGAGTATACGCTCGATGATATTGAACTCTATCATAAATGTACCATTTTATATCTGTTGGAACCTTTCGCCTATTTAAAGAGAGACTTGTCTTTATAGCTGAGAGAGAAAGTAGAGAGAGCTTTTGAGTGTTTAACTTTAGATCTTATACCCAAAGCCCTTTTTCTCAGGGGAGTTCATCCTCCAATCCACCCTCACCATTGATATTCAATAGTGGATTGGGGAATGAACTTCCACATTCAAGGATCCTCCATCTACCATCTTAATGGCAAGTCATTAAGCTGGGATGCCTTGAATGCTTAGATGATTGAAATCGCTCTATCTTCCTTATAGGAAAATCTTTTGAGAGTAAGATTTCATCATAACCTTGACCCAACCTGTTGCCATGCATTGGTATATCTTTTGAGTTGCGGATCAAGGAGATCGAAGAGTCTTTGTTAACAATGGAGGAGATCTTTGTCAAACGTGCTTAGTGGGACTATCAGCTTATCTGTAAGTATCTAGAGTCCAGAGGACACTTGTGATCATTCCTTTGTTGGATTGAGTCTTAAGTGTTTCTCACCCTTGAAGCCCTCGTAGGAGGCCTCTAGCAGGAGTGTACGTGGTGGGTGCGTTGTGTGAACCCTTACTTTGTGGATAGCATAAACATCTGGTTGAAGGTGAACCAGCAAAACCTTAGGTTTGAGGTCAACCATGTGAAACCTCGGGTTTGAGGTGAACCGTGTAGAAACCTCTGTAGGGTCTTATGAAAGATCCTTAGTCAGTGTGCCTAAAAGTGGGTGCGTTGTGTTGACTCTTGCTCGTGAGAGCATAAAAAGTCAGCCTCAGTGTAGGTTGTAAAGGTTGAAGGTGAACCTGATTTAAAACCTTAGGCTTGAGGTGAACTGCTGTGAAACCTCCTTAGTGAAATCCTGTATACTCAAGGGTTGAGTGTGGTTACCGGCAGTGGAGTAGACAAGTCGTCGAACTACTATAAAAATGACTGTTTGAGATTGCTATTCTTCTGATTGTGTGATTTACTTTAATATTTGCATATCTAAGATCACACCTCACACACTTACACAGTCATATCCATCATAAACTAGTTTACATACTATTTACTTCTTAAACAGTTTGTGATTGGATCCTCTACCGGGCTTGGAAGCCAGTGGAGTTATTTTTTAGTAATCCTAATATGTGCCTATTATTAGGATTAGTATAATAGGACTTTAAATAAATCATAAAAACTTTTAAAAGTCCTATTCACCCCCCTCTAGGACATATTGGCATATCTCGACTTCAACTAAAGCGGTCTTCACCGCAATTTCACCCCTGTCTCAAGTTCAGAAAATGATGAAGTTCTTCTAATTGATAAACCAGACTCTTTATCAAGTCAAAATAACACTGAACTGAGGACAATTAAAGACCATCATTCTAATCAAATTCTTGGAAACCCTCTCACTGGTGTGCGCACTCTTAAACAACTAGAAGATATATGTAACTACATGTGCTTTAAATCTCAAATAGAACTAGCTAATGTAAAAGAAGCTCTTACTGACGAAAACTGGATTGTAGCGATGCAAAGAAAACCTCAATCAGTTTGTAAGAAAATGATGTGTGGTATTTAGTTCCAAGATCAAAAGATAAACACATTATCGGAACAAAATGGATTTTCAAAAATAAGTCTGATAAACTTGGTAATATTATTAGAAACATGGCTAGGCTAGTTGTATAAGGGTACACTCAAATTGAAGGCATTGATTATGATGAGACATTTTCCCTAGTAGCTCGTCTTGAATCAATTAGACTATTTATATCCATTGCTTGTTTTAGAAAGTTCAAAATATATCAAATGGATGTAAAGATTCTTAAACGACAATTTGCATGAAAAAGTGTATGTTGAACAACTAACGGGTTTTGAAGGCCCTAAGCATGCTAATCATGTCTGGCGCCTGAAAATGTCACTCTATGGTTTGAAACAAGCTCCCAGGGCATGGTATGAAAAATTGACTAAGTTTCTACTAAGTCATAACTTTATAATGGGAAGTGTTGATAAGACATTGTTTATAAAGAAACGTAATGATTATATACTAATAGTGCAAATCTATGGTAATGATATTATCTATGGATCTACCGTGATAACATAACTGTTGAGTTTACGGATCTTATGAAGTTTAAATTTGAAATGAGCATGGTTAGAGAATTAAACTATTTGCTAGGGTTGCAAGTCAAACAGCTTCTTGATGGTTTCTTTATCTCTCAAACCAAATATGCTTTGAACTTAGTTAAAAAGTTCGGCTTTGAGAGTGGAAAAAATTTTGATACTCCAATGAGTACTACTTTAAAACTTTCTAAGGATTCAACAGGTAAAAGTGTGGATCCTAAGTTGTATTGCAGTATGATTGGTAGTTTACTTTATTTAACTACGAGCTGACCTGCTATTGCTTTTAGCGTAGGAATTTGTGTTAGATATCAATCTGACCTTAAAGAGTCACATCTAATTGCTGTTAAGCGCATTCTGCGATATGTCGATAGTTCAGCAAATATTGATCTCTGGTATCCACATGATACTAGTGTGCAATTAGCTGGTTACATGGATGCTGATTAGGCTGGTAACATTGATTATAGTAAATCAACCAGCGGTGGTTGTTTCTATGTAGGGAACGGTTTAGTTTCTTGGCTAAGTAAGAAACAAAGTTCCGTATCACTCTCAACAGTTGAGGCTGAATATATTACTACTGGTAATGCATGCACTCAACTTGTGTGGATGAAAAGAAGGGTGAGCGATTACGGAATTGCGCAAGAATCTATGGTTTTATATTGTGATAATTTAAGCACAATTAATATCTCTAAAAATCTAATTTAGCATTCACGAACCAAGCATATTGACATTAGATATCACTATATTCGTGAATTAGTAGAAGACAATACAATTTTTTTGGATTATATTCCAATCGAGACTCAACTAGCTGACATATTCACAAAACCGTTCGACAAAAGCAGGTTTGCAAAATTGAAATTTGATCTTGGTATGTGTAATATAAACTGATGATTTGTGTCTTTCTGTATCATAATGTATATAATTATTATGTTAAAATTTTTAAACTTTAAATTTTATGAAAAATTGTAAATTTTGTGAGGTGCACGACCAGTCAAGTACATACTCGACCAGTTGTGGCATGACCGGTCGAGCATGTACTCGACCCATCGTGAAATATGGGTTTGACCTTTTATTTGGGAAAAAATTACTTTTTTCTTCATTTGAGACTTCTTCTCCAACGAGCCCTACCTCGACCGGTCGAACCCATCTTCGATTCCTCCATGGTTAGTGCATTATTTTCAATTTTCTTTTAGATTTAAGTCCTTTGTACTTCCTTTTCTTTATTTGTGTGGTTTATTTCATGCTTTATGATTGTTTTGGGGGTTTTCTATCAATAAATATGATCTACTAGAAACCCTTCTTGCCTCTTTTGTAATCTCTTTATTCCTTGCTTTCTTTATTACAAATGGAGGGTAGAACCAAGAGGAAATGATCTCGTAGTCCCTCTTCATCTCATTTGGCTCCTATCATGGTGCGCCACCTTCAGGTTATGTGCGGGATATTCGATTGGGCAATGTAATAGTAGAACAAACTGTTAATCCTGATCATTTGGCACCATTTGATGTTATTCCTCTCCTTCAGTCTGTAGGATGGGATAATATATTGCATTGGGGTGGACTTGCATATCGCTCCATTGCGCAGGCTATGTATGCTTGCATTACTGACTTTTCTACTGAGAATCTGACATTTACTATTACGACCAGAGAAGGTCCAGTTGATGAGGATCGTCATCTTATTTCCGAATTAATGGATATACCTATCAATGATGAAGGTATTCCCATTAGTTCTCTTATGGACAAACCTTCTGAAACTGAGAAGCGTAAGCTCACTAAAGATTTATGTAATATGGATGCGGAATGGAGTACTGGGAATGCGCTCGCCTCCAAGTTTATGTTACCTAGATATAGAATCCTTTATAGGATTTTCATTTCAAATGTTTATCCTCGATCTAGTATCAAAACCGAACTTACTACATTCATGGTTCGTATTCTTCATTATATCATTTCTGGAGTCTCTGTATGTCTTCCTTTTCTAATTTGTCATAGCATAATTTAGTTCCGTCTCCACCCAGGACACAGTGACATACCCTTTGCTTATCTTATGACTGTGTTAGTCACCCATAGTTTAGTGGCTATGCCTATAGGGGAAGCTCCCATTCACCATTTACCCTTCAACAACTCTAACATTAATAAGATGAATTTGAAGTTGGCCCCAGGCCAAGTTGATGTGGGTGCTGGAGGAGCAGCTGAAGCAAATGAAGAGGAGGGTGATTTGCCTCCAGATGATGTCAATATGGATGACCTCTTTGATGAAATTGAATTCGATTTTACTGGTGATTCTGATTATCAGCCATCTGATTATGATGTACGGTTGTGCTCACTTGAGGAGAAGGTTGAAGGTATGCATGTGTACCAAGAAATGCAATTTAAATATATGCGCAAATATTTTAGGCGCATTAATAAGGGACTTCATCAAATTGATCATACCATACCTGCTCCTTCTTCGGGTTTAGATTAGTATTTGAATATCTGTTATGTAATAACTTTTAAAATACTTGAATTTCTCTTGTTTTATGTGCTTGGACATGCTTGTTTATTATTATGGACTTGGTTAACTGGTTAACTTGTTCATATCTTCTCTTATTCTTCATTACTCTTCTATTTACTTCCATATTGGTTCTTTCCTTTGTCATATTGTGATAAAAAGGGGGAGAATTTTATCATGCCTATTTCATTATGATGAATGTGAAACTGTGAAGAATGGGGATAGGTAGCATTTTTTTTTTTTTTTTGCAATATGGTATTAAGGGGGAGTATTGATGTGAGTATTGGAGCGTATTGATTTGACCAATTTGTAACTGGTGCACGATTCTTTGACCAGATTGATTTGACCAGTTTGAAACTGGTGCATGATTCTTTGACCAGGTTGTAACTAGTGCATAATTCTTTATTGTGCATATTATGCTTATCTTATTTTAATGAAGTGTGTTTTATCACAAATTTGACAAAGGGGGAGAGTGTAAATGTTATTCTATCTAGTTCCTATGTTTGTCAAATTTTGTAGTGCCAAAACCTCTTAGAATCTGTATCTTGTTTAATTCATCTTCTTATTCAAGATCGTGCAATTCAAGTGCAAGTTCAAGATGTTACAATTCAAGATTCAAGCATCATAAGAACAAGAGAAACACAAGTTCAAGTACAACATCAAGTGATAGTTCAAGGTTTCAAAGCTTCAACTATGTCAAGACAAAGTGCTTTGTTTTGGAACCCAAAGCTCAAGGTGAAATACAAGTCACAAGTACTTCAAGTTTAAGCTTCAAAGTACTTCAAGTTCAAGATTCAAAGTAAGTCAAGATGTCAAGCTTCAAGTACTTCAAGATCAACTATCAACCGAAGCAAATGATGAATTCAATGTTCAAATTTCACTTATAAGGTATGTATGACCCTAGATTGACCATATGTTAGGTCATATTGATTGCATACTTAAATTGGGTCACTATATACTTATATAGGCTTTTTCTCGACTAGTCTTAGCATATGTTCGACTAGTCCTAGTACTGGGTCGACCAGTCCAAGAAATTCCTCGACCAGTCCAAGGTTTGTTACTAATTTTTAGAATTTTTTGTTGGACCCTCGACCAGTCTTGGAGACTGTTCGACCAATCGAGTGAACAGTGCTCGACCAGTTGAGCAGGCTCGACTCAAAGTCCAGTAACTCAATTGGGTCCCACACGACCAGTCGAGAGCAAGGTTCGACCGGTCGTGCAGGCCACTCGACCAGTGGAGCAAGCCACTCGACCAGTCGTGGAACAGTTTTATCTTATCGCACCCGAAATTTTAAAAATTTGTTGGTCCTTCGACCAGTCAAGCTATCCCTTGGACCAGTCGAGTGAACAGTTTTTGCACTTATAAATAAAGTACAATTTTTAAAGTTTTTCATTCAATTTAAGAAAAATCAAGACAATACTCTGAGAGATAAGTTTGTGATATTCTTAAGCTATTTAGTGCTCATTTAATATTCTCTTTAATTAGCTTTTTGTATTTGATTTTGAGATTCTACATTCCAATCTTATTTGAAGAAGGGATTTTAGTTTTCCCATTTCTTGGAATTAAAATCAAATCAAGCAAGCCCAATGTGATTTAATCTAAAATTCAATTAGAACTTAGAACCTTTTCATAAGTGAGTGTGGACATTGAACATATACGTTGAACATCTACTTCGAATTGGTTCTTCCGGGCTTCATCGAAGGAGAATATCTAGATAAGTGTTTTACATTTCTGTAAATCTATTTTTGGTTTCTTTGAGATTATGTCAGGAAAAATCTCTTTCTTTTTGGTTTGTCTGAGGTGATCCAAAAAACTCAGAGTGTGGGGTTTTTGAATTGTGTAAGCACACTTGAAAGACACAATTGTGAAGGTTTTAGGTGAACCTTGAAAAACTTATTGCATAGTGAACGCTAATATCCATTGTGTGAGGATATTGGGAGTGGAGTAGTTGTGTGGTTGTTTTTCTAAATAGTTGGTGTACACACAAGCAAACCACTATAATTTCTGGTCTTGTGGTGGATGATTGTTTGTGGCTTTCTGTGAATGTTGTAATTTCCTTTTAAGCATTTGTGGAGAATATTGTAATCTTTTATGCAAGTGTGGGAATGTTGTAATAGCTTAGTTATTTTCTTTGCTATTTTATTCTTTATTCCTTTGTATCGGTTTGAGATTTTGATACATAAACCTTTCTAAGAATCAGGTTATCCTACCATAAACCATTGGTTTTTGGTGTAAGGTTGTCCTTAGAACAACATCTGTATCAACCTCTCAATACTTGTACAATTGAGGCTGTTATTTTTTGTGCTTTGTTAGATTGTTCAGTGCTATCTTTATTTATATTTGTTTATTTCTACATTTTATTTTTAATTTGGCATAGTCCTATTCACCCCCCCTCTAGGACTCTTAGCTCGGCCTTTTCAGAGCCCTCCATCGCACATTTTTTTCTCCTTCTCTCTCTCTCTCTCTCTCTCTCTCTCTCTCTCTCCCTTTTCTCTGATCGTGGACCACCTTGATGAAGGCATGATTGGACGATCCAGACCGTCCAGCAGGTGGGACACCTTGCTGTCCACCTTGCTGGACTGTCGGTCTGGTTGGGCTGTTTGGATGATGGGAAAACATAAATATTGGCTTGATCTAAAGCTGTGTGGCCCACCTTGGTGGACACCACCTTGATGTACGCGATCTCCATCCACACCATCCGTCCAGTGGAGAGGCCAGGCCACGTTGGATCTTTGGATAAATGGGCAGTCTTCTTTGGGCGGTCTGTCTCCGATGTGAGGCATGGATGGTATTTAAATAAATATATAAATATATAATAATAATTAAATAAAATATAATAATAATAATAATAATAATCATAATAAAAAATAAAGATTAGCTTAATCCAGATACAGGTGGGCCACGCTGACGTGGACCTCACCTTGATGCATGATGCATCCACGCCGTCCATCTGTGATGACCCACCGTGATATTTGTATTTTATCCCACCGTCCATCTGGACGGTGGGGATCTCCAGCCACTTAGCTGTTGTACTGATGTCAGCAAGCTCTGTGGGTCCCACCAGATATATAACTACTGCATTGACATCAACAAGTTTTGAGGGTTTGATCAGAGGTATGTGTTATATCTAAACCATCCATCTTTGCAGTGGACCCCATCATCATATATGTATTTTATCTCAACCGTCCATCTGGATGGTGGGGACCCCACCTAGTTGTTATATTAACGTCAGGAGTTCTGTGGGTTGGATCATGAGGTAAGTCTTTTATCCTCACCGTCCTAGGACGGTGGGATCCCTGGCATGTGTGGAGTCTCCATCGTCCAGCTGGGATGGTGGGACCCACTATCACGCCCCAAACTCGGAAATCGGGTTCACAAAATTCTCGATCGCTGAATTCAGTGTCGACAGCCTCTACAGTACCCCATTCTCGGTTCCCAGCGTCTATATGCCAGATTCTGATCCTGGGATCGTACAAGGAGGATTTTTTAACTTACATTTATCCTGTAAGAAGCATAACACAAGTATACCCAAATCACAAAGACAACATCATCATCACATATCCACTAATATAAATATTTGAATACAATACTGAAAGAGAAATACATATGTTAAAATCAAAGCTCCAGGAGTCTGTTACATGCTCCAAGCTTAACGATGCTGCGACCTAACGCCACCTGTACGCATCTATCGTGCATAAGCTTATAAAAAACTTAGAGGGTAGTGAAAGTGTATACGATGCACGTGCCAAGCATATAGATATCAGAGTAAGTGGAAATATTGACAATCCACAAATCGTACAATATCAAAGTAAGTAGAAAACTGACAAGTCCATAAAAATATCATCAACCTTATCCAGGATACGCGATGAAAAGACACAGCAAGCCAATGTCATATACTGAGAAAGTAATGTAAGTCAGCTATGTAATGCAGAAACATAATGATCCAAATATTAAATACCGAGGATGCAGTACAATATGCAATTCGGAAGAACTACGAATGCCATTAGCCTCATCTGGGTCATATAAATGCAGAAATATAGTAACCCAAAATGCCATATGCCGTAGATGAAATGCAATATATGGTATGCTGTACGTATGAAATGACCAAGCTGCAGAGTGAAGTAGGGATGATAGTACGTGGTATCATAGGCTATAGGTTCTATCACAAAGGACCTCTATCCAAACCAGTCCCATACCTAAATTTAGATAGATAAACACAATGTGGTAAACTCCTGATCTCAGGTTAGTCGCGCACCCCAACCGAAATCCTGGTCATTGCGAAGGTACACACGATGACTTGATTGCATACCACCAGCCCGAGTGGATAGTGAATGAATGAATGAGTATAATGTTGAGTATGCAACTCCTGGTCCACAAATTAGTACTGTACATCTGTGGGATCATCACCGGGGTTTAGTACACTCTACACCAGCTTGTCGACCCATCAAGCGCACAACTGGGTAAGTGGAAGAGACCTAACTATCCACCTATCAATATTAGCCCAGCTCGTCAATAATGGACCCATTTACGAGGTGGTCAGACTCAGCCTATCATTGCATACTCCCTCAGGCGAGTAAGGCTACACCCCCTCCTAACCGACCACGATACAGTGGGAGACGCGGCCTCTTGGTATTTGACACTCGGGCACTCATGTATCCACTTGGTCTCGACGTTGGGGCATCCTCGAGTACTAAGAGAGTTTAAGTATTTTCACCTAGGGCTATCTATAGTGGCTTGATGCTAGTAATCGATTTTTGGTGTCCCATCTGGCCATCCACGACATGACCGTGGAGGTTACGGCCTTGATGTCATTAGGGCGTACAGTAATCACCATTACACAATGCGAGATGCATGAGTCACACAGTCCAATCATGCATCAATCTTGTGCATACCGTGCGCTCATGTGGGATAACTTCGCCTATCAGGGAGTCCCATAATCCACCTGCACTATGACATATGCAATGGTCAATCACATCTCATAACAAACATGCAGATGATGCATATGGGCATGTATCATGATGCTATGCTGTCACATACTCATAATCGGTATCAAGAACCGGCCTCGATAATCGGCATCGACAATCAGCCTCGACAATGTGGACATTTAACCAACATTGTCCCCAAGGAGTGGCCCACATAGAGCCTAATGTATAGTGGACTCATGGCCTCACAAAGGTCCTAATATACAACACCATGGGCCCCACTCAAGGGCTTAATACACACATGATGGGCCTCTGCCATGGGCCTAATATATATCACGATGGACTCCATGCTTGGCCCTCAAATGCACCACAATGGACCTCATCACATAGGCCTCATATACATCACATTGGGCCCTAAACATGGGTTGAATACACATCACAATGGGCCTCAAATACGGGCCTCATATACATTACATTAGGCCTCGATAATCGGCCTTGACAATCAGAATCGGCCTCGATAATCAGAATCGACCTTGATGATCGGCCTCAACAATCTGAATTGGCCTCGACAATCGGAATCGGCCTCGATAATCGGAATTGGCCTTGATAATTAGAATCGGCCTCGATGATTGGCCTCAACAATTGGAATTGGCCTGGATAATCAGAATTGGCCTCAATGATCGACCTCGACAATCAGAATCGACCTCGATAATCGGAATCGACCTCTATGATCGGCCTCAACAATCGAAATTGGGCCTCGACAATCAGAATTGGCCTCAATAATCAAAATCGACCTCAATAATCAGAATCAGCCTCAACAATCGGAATCGGCCTCGACAATCGGAATTGGCCTCGATAATCAAAATTGGCCTCAACAATCAGAATCGGCCTCGACAATCAAAATCGGCCTCAATAATCAAAATCGGCCTCGATAATAGAAATTAGCCTCAATAATCGGAATCGGTCTCAACAATCGGAATCGGCCTCGGTAATTGAAATTGACCTCGATAATCGAAATTGACCTCGGTAATCAGAATCAGCCTCAACAATCGAAATCGGCCTCAATAATCAGAATCAGCCTCAACAATCGAAATCGGCCTCGACAATCAGAATCAGCCTCGATAATCAAAATCGGCCTCGATAATCAGAATCGGCCTTGATAATCGTCCTCAACAATCAGAATCGCCCTCACGCAAGGTGGGGTTCATAGATGGATGGCCGAAGATGGATCAAGCAATATCAATGGGGCCCAATAATTTGGGTTAACCCACTAGGGAAGGTCATAATGTGGACATTTAACCATCATTGCCCATCAATGTGGACATTTAACCAACATTGCTCCCAAGAAGTGGTCCATATAGGGCCGAACATATAGTGGGCCCATGGCCTCACACAAAGGCCTTATACACAATACAATGGGCTGCATAATATCTCAATGGGCCTCATACAATCATAATGGGCCTTATACAAGGGTCTCATACATCATAATGGGCCGCGTCACATGGGCCTAATACACATCACATGGGCTGCATCATATGGGCCTATATATATCAGATGGGCCACGTCTCATGGGCCCCGAATACATCACAATGGGCCACAACCCATGGGCCCCAAACACATCACAATGGGCCTCTCATACGGGTCCATTATGCATCACATCAAGGTGGGCCTCAATGGATGGCCACAAATATGTCACATTGGGCCTCATATACATCAAGTGGGCCGCATCATATGAGACACATATACATCATAATGGGCCGAATCATATGGGCTACATATATATCGTATTGGGCCTCATCACATCACAATGGGCCTAATCGTATGGGCTGGAAATATATCACAATGGGCCACGACATATGGGCTGAAAATACATCATAATGAGCCACTCATATGGGCCTCTCATACATCACATCAGGCATCACTCATAAGCCTCATATCATCATATTGGGCCTCACCAAATGGGCCGCAAATACATTATATTGGGCCTCATACAAGGGTCTCATATACAACAAGTGGGCCACATCAATGGGACTCATATACATTGAGTAGGCCACATCACATGGGCCGCACCAATGGGCCTCAGTACATGGGCCATAAATACATCACATTAAGGTTGACCTACACATTCCAAATGGGCCCACTAGATGAACAACATGGATGTTCAACACATACATCAAGTGGGTCGCACAAATGATGGTCATAGATGTAAAATAGATGAGCGGCATGGAATACACCACATAAATCAAGTGGGCCCCATGGAACTTGCTGACATCAATACCTTTGATATCAAGCTGGTGTGAGGTACTCCAGTCAATCCGCATCCACCATCCATGGATTGGACAGTGTGGATGCAATACATTAAATTAAGGTGGGCCCCACATGCTGCCATGGTGGGGCCACGTCCAATGAATGGATGAGGTGGAGAAACGCATACATCATGGTGGAATCCCACTGTCCTTGCACTGGACGGTGAAGATACAACACTTACATCATGGTGGGACCCACGCCCATAGACGACATGGACGAAACACTTACATCAAGTGGGACCCACGCTCATGCATGGACGGGGTGGATTAAAACCATATACCAGGGTGCGCTCCACACCAGCATCGTCCAGATGGATAGTGCAGATATAGGAAATATGCATTAAGGTGGGTCTCATCCCACATGTGCAGTACGTGTGGGTGGGCCCCACATCCAACCATGAGGACGGTGTGCTCCTGAGATTTGAATCTATCTCATTTGCAGGCCCAAGACCTGGAATAATAAGGGAGGCTGGATGGATAGTATACATATATCATGGTAGGGCCTCACTAGTGGATGGCGGCCTGATGAAAATCAAGGTGGGCTCCACATAGCATCGTCCAGTCCTGGACGGTGCAGATACAGAATACATATAACAAGGTGGGCCCCACCCCACACGTGCATCATGTGTGGGTGGGTCCCATGCCCTGCCCAAACGGATGGACAGATGGATGGAAAAATACATCTCGGTTGGTCCCACCATCCCAACTCTACTGGACGGTAAGGATATAACACATGTTGCAAGGTGGTCCACACGCGTGGCCCACCACAGATTTGAATAGAGCTGATATTTATGTTTTCCATTCATATAGGCCACTGGACGGTGCCAGCAGCACTGGACCATCTAGCCACTTGCTAGACCTTAGCAGGGTGGGCCCAATGCATGGCCGTCGTGGATATGATACATACTTCATGGTGGGGTCCATTCGGGTGGGCCACACGGCTTCATCATCACCACAAGAAAAATGAAAGAGACTAGATGGAGGGAGAGACGAGATGGAGGGACCTCGCCACTATAGACCCCTCCAGGTTACAACACATACATTAAAATGGGTCCCATCATAAGTGGGCCATCAAATTGAAAATCAACGGTGGAATTTCTCAGATCACCCACCTATCCTTCTTCTTCCTCCCTAGCCTTCCAATGCTCTAAAAGTGCTCCTTCAATGGTGGAGATGACGATCCAAGGGTGGAGATGGGAGATAGGGTGGTAGGGAGTGGGCCACAAATGGCTCTTCTAATGGAGAGCTTGGAAGTTTCCTCTCCCTGGGAGTTGCTTGGGAGAGTGAGAAATGAGAGAGGGAGGAGTGGTGATGAGATGAAAAGGGATGGGTTCTCTTGACTTTGGTAAGAAAAGAATGGGTTAAGCATGGGTTACTTTGATTTTGGGTGAGAGAGGGATGGGAGTGTGATGAATGTGTACTTGACTAGTACATTGATTGATTGATGTGAAAGGTTGTAGAGATTCTCTTAGAATTTGTAACATGTGGTGTTTTCCTTGAACTGAACGTGGGCCCACATCTCCTGGCACAGGTATCGCCTCGGCGCGCAAGACGCAGCGTCAGAACCGTGGTAACGGCACGGTCACAAACTGTCATGCCCCAAACTCAGAGAATAGGCTCACAAAATTCCTGTTCCTCGAATCCAGAGCCGACAGCCTCTGTAGTACCCCATTCTCGGCTCCCGACACTCACATGCCAGATTCCCATCCTAGGATCCTATGAGGAGGATTTTCAGTATGATTTTTTTTTGTAATGGAGTATAACTGCAAGCATAACCAAATCACAAAACAACATCACCACATATCCACTATTATAAACATTTGAATATAATGCTGAAAGGGAAACACATATGTATCAAAATCAAAGCTCCAGAAGTCCGCTGCACGCTCCAAGTTCAACGCTACTGCGACCTAACACTACTTACAGGCATCTATCGTGCATAAGCTTATAAAACGATTAGAGGGTGGTGAAAGTGTGTGTAAGGTAAGTGCCAAGTATATAATAAAGCCTATAGATCATATATCATCGGAATAAGCGAAAATACTGACAAAATCAGGAATAATACGATATCAGACTAAGCGGAAATATACCAGTAAGTCCATGAGTCATATAATATCAGAGTACGCAATGCAGATCATAATGGGCCAAATATCATATACTACGGATGCAATGCAATATGCAGATCCTGCCAAGTCCGTCTAAGCCATATAAGTGTAGAAACGTAGCAATCCAAAATGCCATATGCCGTGGATGCAATGCAATAGGCGATGCGAATGAAATGACCAAGCTGGAGTGAAGTCGGGATGATAGTACGTAGTATCGCAGGTTGTGAGGTCCATCACAAGGGAATTCTATCCAAACCAATCCCATACCTAAATTTGGATAGTCAAATACAATGTGGTAAACTCCTGATCTCAGGTTAGTCACACACCCCAACCGAAATCCTAACCATTGTGAAGGTATATGTAATAAATAGTTGTACACCACTGCCTGAGTGGATAGTGAATGGATGAATGAATGAGTATGTAACCCCTGCTTAGTAGCCTGCTAACCACTGGTAGCTCGCTCAGTGTGGTAGCTCACCCAAGCCTCTGCCCCGCCCACATCACACCCGCCCACATCAACGTCCGCCCACGTGTAACCGCCCACATGTGCAACAGTGACAGGTGTCATAATATCATGTCAGTCCTCATATTAAGTCCATATATCAGTAATGTACATCTCTGGGATCATTACCATGGTCTAGTACATTCCACACTGACTGCCGCCTCTCTAGCAGCACAGCCTAGCGAGAGGAAAAGACTACATTATCCACTTGACCAGTAGTCTGCCAATACCTACCCGGCTCGTCGATAGCGGACTCATTTGCTAGTTGGTCAAACTCAGCCTAGCTTATAGCCCCCTCACTCGGGCGGATAAGGCCACACCCCCTCCCAACCGACCACGACACAGTGGGAGATGCGGCCTACTGGTATTCAACACTCGGGGGCTCATGTATCACTTGGTCTAGACGTTGGAGCATCGGCTAGCCTCGAAGGTTTAGGGACTTTCACCCAAGGACATCCAAAGTGCCCGGATGCTCAAACCAAACATTTCCAGAGTCCCATCTAGCCATCCACGACATGCCTGTGGAGGTCAAGCCCTGATGTCGTTAAGGCGTATAGTAATCACAATCACATAATGCAAGATGCATGAGTCATGTAGTCTGCGCATATCATGTGCTCATGTGGGATAACTCCACCTATCAGGGAGTCTCATAAACCATCTATACTGAGGCATATACAAGGGTCAATCACATCTCACAATAAACATGCAGATGATGCATATGGGCATGTATCATGATGCTATACTATCACATACTCATAATCGGTATCAATAATCGGCATCAACAATCAGCCTTGACAATGTAGACATTTAACCAACATTGCCCCCAAGGAATGGCCCACATAGAGCCAAACATACAATGGGCCCACAGCCTTAAATAAAGATCTAATATATAACACAATGGGCCTTACTCAAGGGCCACATATACACAATAGGTGGGCCCTGTTCATGGGCCTAATACATATCACAATGGGCCTTGCCCACTGGCCACGAATACATCACAATGGGCCTTGCCCATGGGCCTTAAATACATGACATGTGGGCCCTACACATGAGTCTTGAATACATCAAATGGGCCATGCATCATGGGCCTAATACATATCATAATGGGCCTCAACTACGGATCGCACATACATCATATAGGTCTCCACAATCGGTCTTGGCAATCGAAATCGGCCTCAACAATCGAAGTCGGCCTCAACAATCAGAATCGACACTGAAATCTGCCTCGATACTCAGCCTCGACAATTGGAATCGGCTTATACAATTGGCCTCGACAATTGGAATTGGTCTCGATATTCACCTCAACAATCGGAATCGACCTTAACAATCGGAATCAGTCTATACAATTGGCCTTAACAAATCATAATCGGCCTATACAATTGGCCTCGACAAATCAGAATTGGCCTCGATACTCAGCCTCGACAATTGGAATCAACCTATACAATCGGCCTCGATAAATTGGAATCGGCCTATACAATCGGCCTCGATAAATCGGAATCGGCCTCAACAAATTGGAATCGGCCTTGACAAATCGGAATCGGCCTATACAATCTGCCTCAACAAATTGGAATCGGCCTTAATATTCGGCCTTAACAATTGGAATCGGCCTCGACAGTCAGAATCGGCCTATACAATCAGCCACGACAAATCAGAATCAGCCTTGATATTCAGCCTTGACGATCGAAATTGGCCTATACAATCAGCCTCGACAAATCGGAATCGGCCTTGATATTCAGCCTCGACAATCGGAATCGGCTTATACAATCGGCCTCAACAAATCGGAATCAGCCTTGATATTCGGCCTTGACAATCGAAATCGGCCTCGACAAATCAGAATCGGCCTATATGGGCCTATCAAAAGGCCCTAGTGAAAGTTACAATGTGGACATTTAACCAACATTATTCTTACAATGTGGACGTTAAACCATCATTGCTCCCAAGGCATAACCTGCCATAAACGTCATTACATAAACCATGGTGGAATTACATATTGTAATGAACCTTATACATATCCCATTGGGCCTTGACCCATGAGCCTTATATATATCAAATGGGCCGCATCACATGGGCCTCATACATATCAAGGTGGCCTCAACAACGGCCCTCACACATCACATCCAGGTGGGCCTCAACAACGGGCCTCATATATCATATCGGGCCTAATCAAATGGGCCAAAACAATGGGCCGAATCAACTAGGCCAAGTCAAATGGGCCAAGTTGAATGGGCCAATTTAGATGGGCCGAACACAATCTTATTTTAAAAATCAATATATATGTATAAAAAAATGAATCATATTAAAAGATCAACTGAACCATACCATATCTAACCGTAGTGATAATGTTTTGTACAGTTAAATTCCAGTGGGCCCCATCATAGGGTATATTTCCCATCCAGTCTATTCATAAGGTCATAAAGACCTAGATTTAGGGAAAAAACAATTTTCATAATGGTCCAAGCTTTGAAGCCCAAGGGTTTAATGGTGGACGTTCAAACCCATTGATTTCTATAATGTGGTCTACCTTAGCCTAGATCTGTCTTATTTTTATTCTCAAACTGTAGGACGAGCTTGCCAAATGGTTGGACGGTATGGATACAACACATGCATCATGGTGGGCCCCACCATCCAAATAGTGGACGGTGTGGATAAAACAATTACATCAAGTGGGTGGGTCCCACCGTCCAGTGGTGTAGACGGTGTGGATAAAACACACACATCATGGTGAGTTCCACCGTCCAGTGGTGTGGACAGTGTGGATAAAACACATACACCATGGTGAGTCCCACCATCCAGTCATCTGGATGGTGTGGAATACAATACATACATTAGTGGGTCCCACGTGGGGCCCACCATAACGTTTATCTACCATCCAATCTGTTGGTAAGGTCATACAGACCTGGATTGAAGAGGAAAAACAAATTTCATAATGATCCAAAACTTCTGTTACCCAAAAAAGGTTTTAATGGCAGACGTTCAATCACACTGTTCCCTGTGATGTGGGCCACCTGAGCACCACATACGGTTGATTTTGGGGTGGCCCACGGTCCCAGAAGGAGGCCTACCAAATGCATGGTGTTGATGTCAACACACATCACAGTGGGGCCCACGACAGGGACCCACATCCCTGCCCATTCACATACAGGACGCTGCTGCAGGACGTCAGCAGCAGCGCCTGCTGTATAATAGTTTTTTTTTTGGTTTGTGTATGGTTTTTCCTAGGCGGGGTTTACATCAGGTGAATCTAACCCATCCACTAGATTCCAGGACTCAAGACGGACCAAACAAGCCCAATATGTAATGTGTTTTGGCAGGTAGAAACATCAAGGTGTATTTTAACAGTAAAATCATTGTTTTCGACGCTATGGCCCACCGGAAAATAGGATTGACTTCAGTTTTCGGCTTAACGCCTAAAATGACTTGGGAAATAGGATGGACGGTGTGGATTAAAGCCATCCATAAAGATGGGGCCTACATGAATAGCTCACCATAACGTTTAGAATCAAACTGATATTTTTATTTTCACTGCACGTCCAGCGTCCCTAGACGCTGGACGGTTTGGGCACAACACATATATAAGGTGGGCCTTGCTCAAGTGGGCCACCAAATGCATGGATGGTGTGGATAAGACATAAATCAAGTGGGGTACATTCGGGTGGGCCACATGGCTACATCATCACATAAGAAAAAAATGAAAAAGAGAGGGAGAGAGAGAAAGAGGCATGCGTGTGATGGAGGGACCCCACCACTATGGGCCCTCCCTTCCATACATCATAACATAAATCAAGTGGGTCCCATTACATGTGGGCCCATCGATCAAAAATCAACGGTGAAAATTACCTCTCCACTAAAATGAAAGGTATAGATGACCTCTTTAAATCTAGAAAGTAAACATCATGATGGGGTCCATGGAGATTGGCCCCATCATGGAATGATCATGAGAATCATAGTGGGCCATCAACCTCATCTAGGGTCCAAAGTGAGATCCATACCATCAATCAGTAGGCCCCACTTGGCTCATCATAAAAACATGAAATTTATGCCTATGAAACACCCACTGTTCGATCTTCTTGGTCTGATGGAATGTCGAGCTCCTTGTGTCTCACTTTGATGGAAGGTGATGAGAGATGAAGGGCTAGGATGATAGATCTTGGAAGAGGAAGTGGGCCACACACAACATCTCACTTTTCTCTCATGGAATAGCTTGGACGTCCATTTTTTTCCTTTGCTTGGTTGCTTGGAAAAATGTGAAGAGAGAGAGAGAGAGGGTGGTTGTAAGAGAGGTGATGGGTGTGAGTGATGGATGTGAGGAGATAATTGTACTTGACTTGAGAGTTGACTTGGTAGGTTGCTTGACTTGGGGAGAAAGAAAGCATGGGTTGTGTACTTTGATTGATTGATTGATGGGATGGGTTGTAGAGATTCTTTTAGGTTAGTAAACATGCGACATTTCTTTGAGATAAACATCGGCTCACATCTCCTGGCCAGGGTGTCAGATCGGTATACAAGACGTAGCGTTGGGACTGCGGCGATGATGCAGTCGTAATAGTACAAGTCTTGGATTGAGCCGACTCAGATCCGCGGGATATGTCTTAGGGTCGCATGCAAATGTCAACCATAGGTAGCGAATTGCCAAAATTCGATGAGAAGGATCGCGGGATTGAACAGAACAGTACGAACTAGGATACTGGCCTTACAGGGTATAGGTCTCGGGTCGAGCCAACTTAGGAATATGGGGTACGACTCAGGGTTGCGCACGAATACCGGTTACAGATCGCGGGTTATCGAAATTCGACCGGGAGGATCGCGGAGGCTTACGAAATGGTATGGTCTAGGATAGGGGTCTCACACCCACCATGATATGTGTGTTATATCCTAATCGTCCATCTTCTTTGCGAGCTCGTCTTAAGGCTTGAGACGACAAATAAGATAGATCTATCTATCAAGTGGACCACACTGCAAAAACCAGTGAGGGATTAAACGTCTACCATTAAAACCCTTTTGGGGTCACAGAAGTTCTGGATCAATATGAAATTTTTTAATCAGTGAAAATCATTATCTCCGCTGCTATTTATGGTGTGGTCCAGATGATCTTTCGATATGATTCATTTTTTTGGGTAATGCTCTATAATGATCTCTAAAGTTAGATGAATGGTGTAGATATAAAAAGAAAAAAAATATAATGTTTTACTCACACGTGTGGGTCCCACCTTGATGTGATGTATATTGAGCCCGCGTGAGAGGCCCATTATGATGTATATTAGCCCGTGTGAGAGGCCCATTGTGATGCATATTAGGACCATGTGATGAGGCCCTTTGTAATTGTTTATGAGGCCCATTGGGAATGTGTGAGGCCCACCATGGTGTATTTATATACACACCGTTTATCCATTTTTAGGCCGTGGGACCCACCGCCTAATGCAGGCCCACCATGTATGAGCGATGGGCACGCACTGTCCATCCATTTTCGAGATAATTGGAGGGCCGAGAGACTCATTATGATTCAGATTCGAATTCCGATCCCAAATGGACCGCACCTAAGGACAATGGTGGTTAAATGTCCACTGTTGTAAGCTTTCCTAGGGCCAATTGTTAAGCTCGTGTCCACCCTTAACCTAGTGGGCTAACCCAAACTATTGGGCCCCCACTTATGTTAATAACCCCCATTGGGCTAACCCAAACTGCTCGGCCCCCATTGATGATAATGCTTCCCACCATGATTGGTAGTATCCCAAACCTTGGAACCTACCTTGTTGTGTAGTCATAAGTATCTCCTCTTACCGTAAATGGAAGAATATGTGCTATCAGATTTGATACACCCACTGTTGAAGCTTATCTTGATTTATGGGTTAGATCCACTATCCTTGCAAGGGACCCCACCTTAGGATATATGATATTCTAATATCTTAAGTAGGTTATGATAGTCTAACATGGACCATTCCATATAGACTTTTATATGACTAGTGGGGCATGTTGTTCGGCCCTTACTCTTGTAAGTAGCATATCGGTTAAGGCCGATCATCGCTTGCTATATCGGATAATCATGATAATGTACTTAGTCTAGTAGGATACACTGAGAACATGCTTAGTATTGCATCATGATACATGCCCATACGCATCATTTGTGTGCCCATTATGAGGAATGAATTGATCATAGCATATGCCATTGGGTTGAGACATTTATAGGACTCCTTATGAGAATGAGTGCCCCACATAATCGCGTGGTTCGCGCGGGACTGATGCATGATTGGATGGTATGATTCATACATCTCACATTTATGTGACACAATCACTATACGCCCTAATGACATCAGGGCTGTGGCCTCCACAGGCACATCATGGATGGCCAGATTAGATACCAGAAATATTTGGTTCTAGCATTGTGGGCACATAGGATGTCCTTGGGTGAGAGTCCCGGAACCCTTTTTGGTACCAGGATATGCTCTAACGTCTAGACCGAGTGGAAACATGAGTGCATGAGTGCAGAATACCAGTAGGCCGTGTCTCCCACTGTGTCGTAGTCGGTGGAAGGGGGTTTGGCCTTATCCGTCCGAGTGAGGGGGTTGTAATCTAGGCTGAGTTTAACTAGCTCGCAAATAGGTCTACTGGTCAGATGGATAGTGTGGTCTCTTCCACTCACTGGGCTGTGCAGTTAAGGAGGCAGCAGTTAGTGTGGACTATACTAGGCCCTAGTGATATTCCAAAGATGAGCTGTATTGTTAGTGGATTCAGATGAGGACTAGCATGCTTGCGTTGCATCTTGCATATGACATTTGGCTATATAGGCCTCGCATTGCATGACCTTGGTATGACTGATAGCATTCATGGATTGCATAGCATAGCCTTAGTATGGCTGATAATATTCATGGACTTACTAACATATTTTTGCGTTACTCTGATATTACATAGTTGACACTTACCTTGGGCACACACTTACACCGCCCTCTAAGCTTTTTGTAAGCTTATGCATGACCGTTGAGTGTAGGTTTCATTGGATTGTAGCAGCGCTGAGGCAGGAGCGCATGGCAGATTATGTTGGAGCTTTTTGATCATCTTGTATTTCCCTTTTCGCATTGTACTCTAATGATTTATTATAGTGGATATGTGGTGATGCTATTTTGTGACTTGGTTATGCTTGTGGTTATACTCCATTACCAAAAAAATCATATTGAAAATCCTCCTTATAGGGTCTCATGATCAGAATCTGGCATATGGGTGCAGGGACTCGAGAATGGGGCACTACGAAGGCTGTTGGCGTCGGATTTGGCGATCGGGAATTCTGTGAGCCCAGTTTCCGAGTTTGGGTTGTGACATTGGGTGTCACCATAAATTTTTTTATTGTGTGATAGCATGTGCACATGTATTCTTAAACTCAAAAACTTGGGGATCTCAGATAAAGCCTTATTTCTGAATACCTAAACCTCAATTAAACTTTGTACATGAACAAATCACGCTGTACAAAACCAACTATGGGCCCTAAACCCTTAGATCCTGTAAGTACTATAATGTATAAAGCACACTCTTGTTTGTCAAGTTTTGATTGGACAAAACAATTTATGATATGGTTCACACAATGTGATGGAAAGTTCACCTTCAAGCGAATCAAGATGGAAAGTTCTCCTTCAAGTCAATCAAGATGGAAAGTTCACCTTTAAGTACTAGTCATGAAGTTGGAAAGTGCAAGTATAAGCATAAGTTATGAAGTTGGAAAGTTCAAGCTAAAATGAATTCAATTCTACTACACTTCTAATAGAAGATCAAACTCCACCTTCGACTGCACTTCAAGTAAAATATCAACTGTGCACTATTGAAGATTCAAGAAGAAGATTCAAGCTTTACACTTCCATGTCCAGTTTTCTCAGGTATAATTAACCGTAGGAATACCTTAGACTTAGGTGCTTTCAAATGATAAACTTATATGTATTTTTATACTTTGGTTAGGCTTTAGTTCGACTAGTCTAAGCCTTGGTTTTACTAGTCTAAGATGTGGCTTGACCAGTCTAAGATTTTTTTCGACTAGTCCAAGTTTAAAATCCAAAAAATGGATATTTCTGGTGGTTTCTTGACCAGTCGAGCAGACTGCTCAACCAGTCGAAGAGGGACCTTCGACTAGTCGAGGGTTCCTTGAATTAAAGTCCAGTAACTATTTTTTAGCACCTTCGACCAGTCGAAACTCATGCTCGACCAGTCGAAGAGGGCCCTCGACCAGTCGAAGAACTGTTTTATCCGATCGCGCCCAAAATTTAAAATTTGGTTAGATCGTAGATGAGTCAAAGGAGACCTTAGATGAGTCAAAGCAACAACTTTTCAGCCTATAAATAGAAGCCTTCTCTCAATCCAAAATTACTCATCTAAGCTAAGAAAAGCCTTCACTTAGAAAGAGAGAAGTCCTCACTATCTTCAAGCTATTACATGATATTTTAATATTTTGTTTATATAGCTTTCATTTTTAATTCCTTGATCTATTTTCATGAATCTTATATTTTAAAGAGAGTAATCACTCTTCTTTTGATATCTAAAGAATTCAAATAAGTAGTCTTTGGTTTAAATTAATTTAAAATCATTCTAGAACCTAGAGCCCTTGTTTATGTTACTGGACATTGAACATTCTATTTCAAGCGAAGTGGTTCTACAAGCTACATCAAGAACATCTTCAAAGAGAAGATAAGTACCATTCTATTTCTTTATACTTTGGTTTCTTTGAGATTTCCAGAAAATCTCATGTATTGGTTTTGACTAAGATAGCGAGAAAATCTCAGCGTGGGGTTTTTATTTGTGATAGCCCTTTTAAAATCACAATTATATAGGTTTTAAGGTGAACGTGTGAAAACTTTATTTTTAGTGAACGGCAATATCATGTGGGTTATGATTATTGGGAGTGGAGTAGGTGTGGTTGTTTGAGAACAATTGGTGTACACATCGAACCACTATAACTCCTGGTGTTTGTGGTGAATGTTTAATTTTTATATGTGGTGAATGATTGTAATTTATTTATGCAAATGTGGTGAATGCTTGCAATAGATATCTCTCTTATCTCTTGCTTAGTTTGAGATCTTGATACTTACAAACGTTCGTGAAATCAGGTTGTCCTACCTAAAACTTTATTTTTGGTGTAAGGTTGTCTTACAAACTAAGTTTGAATTAATTTTTCAATTCTAATGCTATTGAGATATGTGATTTATTTATTATTTCAGTACTTTAAGTTTTTATTTGGTATAGTCCTATTCACCCCCCTCTAGGACTGTTAGCTCACTTTTTTCAAGTGGTATCAAAGCCAAGTTGCTCATATTTTTGGATTAAGTTTCTTGAGTTCAAAGATTTAGAGCTTTCATTATGTCAAATTTCGATAACTTGTTTATTATCAGGTCACCACCCTTTGATGTCTCTAACTATGCATACTGGAAAGCCAGAATGGGGATTTTTCTAAAATCCTTAGATGAAAGCATGTGGCAAACCACTGTAACCAAATGGAAACCATCTATGTCTAAAGTGTATGGTTGGAGATTTGAATTACTTTCTTGGTTTATAAGTAAAACAACAGGAACATGGTATTTATATTCCTCAAACCAAATATGCTCTAAATTTGGTAAAGAAATTTCAATTCGAGAACGGCAAAAAGTTTGATAATCTTATGAGTACAACTCTCAAACTTTCAAAGAATGAAACAAGTAAAAGTATAGACTTTCACTTATATCGAAGCATGATCAGTAGTCTCTTATATTTAACTGCTAGTAGACCAGATATTGCTTTTAGCATTGGAATCTGTGCTAGATATCAGTCTGATCCAAAAGAATCTCATCTCATTGCTGTTAAACGTATAGTCAGATATATCGTAAGTATTATAGCTAATTTTGGTCTATGGTATCCTCATGATACAAAGGTATAACTAGTTGGATATACCGATGCTGACTGGCCAGGAACCATTGACGATAGAAAATCTACCAGTGGTGGATGTTTCTATGTTGAAAATTGCTTAGTTTCCTGACACAAGAAGAAATAGAGTTCTTTATCTTTATCTATAGCTGAAGCAGAATACATCGCAACTGGTAATGCTAGTACCTAGCTAGTTTGGATGAAAAGAATGTTAGATGATTACAGAATTGCGCAAGATACAATGATTTTGTACTGTGATAATTCTAGCACAATCAATATTTCAAAGAATCCTATTCAACATTCTCATACGAGACATAAACATTAGATATCATTATATTCGAGAATTGGTTGAGGGTAAAAGTATTTCATTAGAATATATTCAGACTGAAAAATAGCTTGCTGACATTATGACTAAACTGCTTGATAGGAATAAATATTCCAAATTAAAACATGATATTGGTATATGCACTTCTAATTGACTAAATCATGTTGTTTATTATATATATATATATATATATATATATATATATATATATATATATATATATGCAAAAATGAGATTTTTTTTTCAGATGCTCAACGGGTCGAGTATATCCTCAACCAGTCGACCCTCGACGAGTCGAGGACCACACTCGACCGGTCATGGATCATGGGCTTACTCATTATAAGAGGGAAAAACACATTTTTCACCCCATTCTCTCTTCTTCCTTAACTAGTCGTGGCTCCACTCGTCAAACCCATCTCTATTCCCACCATGTAAGTGGTTCATTTCACTTTTTCTTCTTGATTTGGGCTTATATTTTCTAGTTAATCATTCCTTTGTGATTTATTTTGAGTTCGTCACCCTCTCTATAGTGGGTTTTGTGCAAAAATTTGATCCTTGCCAAACCCATCTTTTATTTGTAATTTTCTCTATTGCAATCTCTAAATAGAGCATCGCATCAAGAGGAAAGTAACTCGTGGCTCTTCCTCCAGGTCGACTCTAGTTAGGGTTAGAACCCTAAGATCTCCTGAACAAGATTCAGAGCATGTTAGGGATCTCCAAAATCAGAAAATTATCATAGAGAAGACTGTGAATGTTGATCACATTGCTTCATTCCAACTCCTTCCTATCCTTACCTCAGTCGGTTGAGAAAACATTCTTAATTGGGGCGGAATGACATACCGCTCTATAGCTTAAGGGATATATACTTTGATAGGTGAACTGTCCCTAGAGAATCTGACATTCTCTATTAATTTTAGAGAAGGGACATTCCATGTTGATAGGCATCTTATTTCAGGGTTGATGGACATTAATATCAATGATGAAGGTATTCCCATACCTACCCTTGCTGAAAGGATGAATAAAACTGAACATTGGGAAATTACTCATAAATTGTGTCAGTTTAATGCCAAATAGAGTTCGGGTAATGCCCTCTGTGCCAACAAGATGTTGTCCAAATATAGAGTTCTTCATTATATTTTCACTTCCAATGTTTATCCTAGGTTCGGGAATAAGTATGAACTTACTTCCTTTATGTCCCGTGTTCTTCATGCTGTTGTGTCTGGCATTCCTATCTGTCTTCCCTCACTAATTTGCTACTTAATTATTCAATTTCGTATCCATCCTGGCCATGGGTCTGTTCCTTTTGCTTATCTCATGACTAGCCTTGCCATTCATTGTAATGTTGTTATTCCTCCTGCTGAGGCACCTGAGGCAGCCCTTCCATTTGATAATACGAACATTTACAAGATGAATCTAGACTACCTTCCTGGCCAGCGAGATGAGGATGAAGTAAAAGAAGAGGATGCTCCTTTGCTTGAAGACACGTCCATGAATGACATTTTTGCTGAGCTAGAATCGGACGATGCGGTTAATCCTGATTATCAGCCTTTTCAGGTTGATGATCGGCTTAGATCTTTAGAAGAGAAATTTGTTGAGTTAAAGGTATCTTAGGATACTTTGGCTGGAAGTCACAAAGCTTCAATGAAATACATGCACAAATATTTTCGTCGCATTACCAAAGGACTTCACCAAATTGATCCTTCCATTCCTCCTCCATCTTCCTCTGGGTCTGATTAGTTTAATTACTGACTTATGATGTATTAATTTGCACTATGTGGTTGGTTGACTTGTTAACTCTTGGATTATACTCTCTCTATGTTTTCTTTATGCTTTCATTACTCCTTTTCCAGACTTAATTATAATGATCATCTCTTGGTTCAGTCATGCATTTTCTAGTTCTTATTTTTCAATTATATTGTGTTCATATGCTCACTCTTTCCTTTGTCAATTTGTGACAAAAAGGGGGAGTGAATGCTTAGAATGATGTGATTGGATTGATGAATATGATTGATATGATTAATGAATGAATAGAAAATATTGTTGGAGTTGTGTATTGGAAGTATATGTTATAATACAGGTGTAGTACAAGGCAGAGAAAAGCTCACATTGAGGGGGAGTAGCAGAAACGTAGCAAAAATTTTGTACTTAGTGTTTTGTCATGAATTTGATAAAGTGGGAGATTGTAAGTACTATAATGTATAAAGCACACTCTTGTTTGTCAAATTTTGATGGGACAAAACAACTTATGATATGGTTCACATAATGTGATGGAAAGTTCACCTTCAAGTACTAGTCATGAAGTTGGAAAGTGCAAGCATAAGCACAAGTCATGAAGTTGGAAAGTTCAAGCTAAAATGAATTCAAGTTCTACTACACTTCTAGTAGAAGATCAAGCTTTACTTTCGACTGCACTTCAAGTAAAATATTAACTGTGCACTATTAAAGATTCAAGAAGAAGATTCAAGCTTTACACTTCGATGTCCAGTTTTCTCAGGTATAATTGACCCTAGAAGGACCTTAGACTTAGGTGCTTTCGAATGATAAACTTATATGGGTTTTATACGTTGGTTAGGCTTTAGTTCGATTAGTCTAAGTCGTGGCTCGATCAGTCTATGATTGTCTTTGACCAGTTCAAGTTTGAGATCCAAAAAATGGATATTTCTAGTGGTTTCTAGACCAGTCGACCAGACTGCTCGACCAGTCGAAGAATTATTTTATCCGATCGTGCATAAAATTTAAAATTTGGTTAGATCTTGACAAGTCGAAGGAGACCTTAGACGAGTCGAAGAAACAAGTTTTCAGCCTATAAATAGATGCCTTCTCTCAATCCAAAATTATTCATCCAAGTTAAGAAAAGCCTTCACTTAGAAAGAGAGAAGTGCTCACTATCTTTAAGCTATTACACAATATTTTAATATTTTGTTTATAGCTTTTATTTTTAATTCCTTGATCTCTTTTCATGAATCTTATGTTTTAAAGAGAGTAATCACTCTTCTTTTGAGATCTAAGGAATTCAAACAAGTAACCTTTTGTTTGAATTAATTTAAAATTAATCTAGAACCTAGAACCCTTGTTTATGTTACTGGACATTCAACATTCTATTTCAAGCGAAGCGGTCCTGCAGTGTAACGCCCCAAATTTCGAGGGTCGAACAAAGGCTCAACTCCCGAGATTCGTCGCATCACTTATGCAATATAGAAAATGATGATTACATGTTATCCATATTAGTACATTAAACATGAATGGAATTATACTAAATCAACATATCATACTCCAGAGATGATTAAATTTAGCAAGCGGAAGACTGTGATAAATATATAAGGTGTATAAGAGGATATGAACCCCAGAGTATGATCATGCCACCAGACTGAATAATTACATGTATAATTCCAAAATTTACAAAATGATAAGGTGTAATGTTTAACTAGTCTGTATCCCTATGATCCCTGCGATGCAACTCTAGGTCTACATAGACTTGCCAGAGAGTTGTATGTAGGAGAACTCCTCGTCATCATCATAAAAGTCAGGCTCCATCTCGTAAGCCGCAACATCATCTACAACTACAACAGAGTCTGGTTGGTGTTTTAAAACACCGTCCCAGAGTGGGAGTGAGTGATCAACTCAGTGGAGCTATAAGGCAAAGGTTAACATGTTATCAATTCAGTCAAGCAATAATGATAAAGTAATACAAAAAGCATTCATAAGTACTTTGGTTAATACAAGGATGATATGTATTAATGATGCATGCTCTCGCCTGCACTCTCTCTGCGACATCATCTCATGGTCATGCATGTTAAACTCCCACTGTGCTCAACTTCCAAGCCAAAGGCACATGAAATGTGGTGCATTGTCGTGTTAGCCAAGTTCTTAATTAGACCTATTCATACAACAGATTTGAGAAGCTAAGGTACCTCCCTTTATATCATGTCCCCAAACAATGATCCATCTAGGGTCGTCAATCCCAGTTAATCACATACAATGGGCAAGTTATAGGGCAACATCACCCTTGATTTGAAAGCAATGGATATGCAAGTTCAGGTCACTACGAAAAGACTCGTCACCTCAGCGTAGGCCTTAGTTTATACTCGAGGTTACTACGGGAAGGCTCGTCACCTTAGCGTAGGCCGACAGCTCAAATACAGTATCCCATACCACTGTATTCGGCTCACGAGTTTGGGTTACTCACTGGTCACTACGGGGAGGCTCGTCACCCCAGCGTAGGACGACAGCTCAATCACGGTGTCCTATACCACCATGCTTGGCTCACAAGTCTTAACGGATCGTGGTACGAAGGTTGAAACGGGCTTTACATTGGTAAGTGGTACCTTAGATTTAAGCAGTAGCGTCCATACATGGTAAACATATAATAGGCCAATCGGGTTAATTGACAAGTTCGATTAGTACGAGCGCACGCTGAATTAATCGACATGAAGGGCATACGCACTCCTCATGGCCTAACTGAAAGTGCCCTGGTTTGTCAATTAGCGTGAGTGTTGAGTTGGCTAGATAGAGAAGCTCCATAAGAAGATCAATCAACCGTCTGTCTCAACCAGATGTTGGCTCAAACTCGCCATAAGTAAACCTTAGCCTCACATCCCATGTCCCAAAACACCGGGTGCTTAAAACCCTTAAAACTGATTAGAATATCATAGGATTTTTGGGTTAGAAAACTTTTTCAATTTTTCAGAAAATCTCTAAGTTTTCTACCCCTATTGATTTATCGATAGTCTGATTGATATAATCAAGAAGTGCTGTCGATGTCCTCGAAACTCACTCAATAATATTGAATGAGGACATAAGTTGCCTAGCAACCGCATATACTTCTAGATGGAATTATCGATGTATTGATATCATCAAAATTTGAATCTTGAGTCTATCGAAGTTGACTTGATAAAATCGACAGCAGAGAAATTATGTCCTTAAAAGTGTACCTGCTAGTGCCCTGGCTTGTCAAGTTAAGTGTGTGGTGAGTCAGACTGGCTGCGGAACTCGATGAGAAGATTATTTCAACCGTCTGCCTCAACTGGATGTGTGGAAGCTCGCAATAGGTAAATCATAAGCCTTATATCCCTTATCCCAAAACACCAGGTGATTAAAACCCTTAAAACAAGATAGACATCTTAGGGTTTTTAAGGAGAGAACTTTTTGTAAAATAGAAAAATCTCTAAGTTTTTCTCGCCTTGTCGATTTTATCAAAGCACCCTCGATATGATCGACCTACTCTGTCGATGTCCTCGATACCTTAACGATATTATCGATAAGAGGACCAAAATGTCCAGCAACTAAATATTCATTTAGACGGAATTATCGATGTATCGACACACCTATCGATATCATCGATAAAAGCACTAAATATGTTCAGCAACTTCACATTATATCTGGACGAATTATCAATGTATCGATATCATTGATATTCAAATCTCGAGACCATCGAGAGTGGCTCGATAAGATCGATAGGTAGATTTTCGGTGCCCCTATTTTTTAATGAAAACCTCAAAATCCTTCAATGTATCGATGACCATCCGATATGATCTGAATTCAAATATCGATAAGATCGGAGGTCCATCGATGATATCGATAGTGGGCGTGCATTTCTTACAGTAGTTATTTCAGGTTATTTTTTTAACTATGATCGAGGGCCCTTCGATCTAATCGATTTGATATCGACACCAGATCGATTGCATCGAACAACACCATAAACTGTCCAGCAAGTTCAAAGATAAATCAACTGGATTTATCGATGCCTTGACTTTGATCTCGATATCATCGACATTCTAATTCCGATGACCTCGACGGTTCCCCTGATCATTCATGAAAACCTAAAATATCTCAAAGTCAAGTCTCTCTCATTTTTCATGTGTCGATGGATCGATCCTGTCATCGATGGAATTGGAGTTCGAAATCCGATGATATCGATAATAGCTTCGATTCATTGACCAATTGGCAAAGAGTTTTAAAAGCATATGACATCGAGTCCGAGTCATCAAGCAGACCATCAATGCTATCGAGAGTATACGCTCGATGATATCGAACCTGCTCGATGATATCGAACTCTGTCATAAATGTGACCGTTTTATATCCGTTGGAGCTTTTTGCCTATATATAGAGGACTTGTCTTTTGTTGCTATAAGAGAGAAAAGAGAGAGCTTTTGTGTGTTTCAACTTACATCTTATACCCTAAGCCCTTTCTCTCGAGGGAGTTCATCCTCCAATCCACCCTCACCATTGATATTCAATAGAGTGGATTGGAGAATGAACTTCCGCATTCAAGGATCCTCCAGCTACTACTTTAATGACAAATATTATGCTGTGATGCCTTGAATGCATAAGAGTGGAACTACTCTACCTTCCTTATAGGTAAACCTTTAAAGAGTAGGATTCCATCTCTACCTTGACCTAACCTCAAGCCTAGTCTTGGTATATCTTTTGTGTTGTGGAAAAAGGAAGCAGAAGACTCTTCGTCAATAAGGATGAGGAGATCTTCGACGTTGTGCTTAACGGGACTCATCAACTTATCTGTAAGTATTTAGAGTCCAAGAGGACACTTGTCATCATTCCTTTCTAGGATTGGATCTTAAGTGGTTTTCACCCTTTGAAGCTCTCGTAGGAGGCCTCCGGCGGGAGTGTACGCTGTGGGTGCGTTGTGTGGACCCTTGCTCTATGGAGAGCATAAACATCTGGTTAGGAGTGAACCAGTGAAACTCCAGGGTTAGAGGTGAACCAAGTAGAAACCTCTAGGTGTGTTGTGTGGACCCTTGCTCTTTGGAGAGCATAAACATCTGGTTAGGAGTGAACCAGTGAAACTCCAGGGTTAGAGGTGAACCGAGTAGAAACCTCCGTGTAAAGGTTGAAGGTGAACCTGATTTAAAGCCTTAGGTTTGAGATGAATCCTGGAAAACCTCCTTAGTGAAATCCGGTACACTCAAGGGTTGAGTGCGACAGCCGGGAGTGGAGTAGACTTATCGTCGAACCACTATAAAATGACTGTGTTTGTGATTGCTTTCTCTATATGTGATTCATGACAATGCATTCAAGTTCGTATATCTGATCACATCTCACACACACACATATTCACATCCAACATAGACTAAGTTGCATATTGCTATATCTTGATTAGTTTGTGATTGGATCCTCTACTTGGCTGGGAAGCCAGTAGAGTTACATTTGAGTAATCCTGAAAATTGCATACATGATAGGATTAGAGTGATAGGATTTTTAAATAACTCATAAATCTTTAAAAAGTCCTATTCACCCCCCTCTAGGACATATTGACATATTTCAACTTCTACTCAAGCGGTCTTCACCGCTATTTCAATTGGTATCAGAGAGGGTCTCTCTTTAAGGGCTTCACCGCTTAGAAAGTGATCTTGACTGAAGTAACAAATATGGCCAAAGGAGAGGGCTCATCAGTCACCAGGCCGCCAGTATTTGATGGAACAAATTATGCATACTGGAACGCTCGCATGCAGTACTTTCTAAGATCTTTAAACCATGATGTTTGAGATATTGTTGAATATGGATATGTGCCACCATATAAAAAGATTGTACTTGAAGATGGCACAACAGTTGAAAAACCCAAATCTAAAGAAAAGTGGACAACATTCGACAAAGAAAGACAAACATCTGAAGCCAAGGCTATGAATGCTATCTACTATACCATGTCCCAAGATATTTTTAATCAAATAAGCATGTGTAGGACATCTAAAGAAGCATGGGATCTCCTGGAAATAACTCATGAAGGCACAAGTACTGTGAAGCGATCCAAACTACAACTCTTGACCTCACAGTTCAAAAATCTTAGAATGAAAGAGCATGAGACATTTATGGAGTTCTTTACAAAACTGAATATTATTTGTAACTCCATGGGTGGATTGGGAGAGAAGGTTCTGGTTCCTAAAATTTGCAGGAAAATTCTAAGATCATTGCCGGAACGCTTTAATCCCAAGGTAACAACAATTGAGGAGTGTAGGAATATTGATGAAATGAAAGTAGAAGAACTTGTAGGTTCCCTACAAACTTTTGAACTACACTTCACTCAACCTCCTAAGTCCAAAAAAACTACCCTAAAAGCCTCCAAGAAAGCATTAAGAGAGGACAATGAAAGCGAAAAAGAGGATGACAATGAGGAGGTGGCTCTGCTCGCACAAAGATTCAGAAGGTTCTTTCAAAAGAACCGCGGCCGTCCTTCTAGAGGAAGAAGAGTGGACAACAAACCTTCTCCAGGCAAATTTGGTAATAAATCCAAAGAACTACAATGCTATGCTTGTGAGAAGTATGGACACATTGCTACTGAATGCCCAAACTAAAAAACAAAGGGCAAAGCAATGACTACAACATGGGATGATACAGAAGAGTCAAACTCTGAATCTAGTGACTCTGAGAGCGATGGAGACTGAAAATCCATGAAAATTCTTATGGTCTTCAGTGTTCCGATCAACCCAACTGAATTTGAGAGCAAACAGCAAGCCACAGAATAATTTTCATATGATAATGAGAAATCTGAAGAAGAAAAAGAGGAACAGAGTGAACTACAAGATGCTTATAATCATCTCTATACCCATAGCATCAATATCCTTAAGAAACTTGGAATATCAGAAAACAAAAGCAAGCTGCTGCAGAAAGACTTGAATGAGACACTGGAAATTAACAAACAAGTAATGAATGATCTGCAACAGTATTATTCAAAAAATGATCAATTAGAAAAAGTGAATATCTTTCTAAAGTCTGAATCTGATAAGCTGATTAAACAGGTTGAACTACTAGAAGACAAAAATAGTGTAACGCCCTGAAAATCGGGGGTCGAGCATAAACTCAACTCCTGAGTTCCAGAACATCACTTATGCAACAAAATGAATGATGATTGAATGTTGACTGTATTCGTGCATTGAACATGAGTGAGATTAAGCCAAAACAGCATATCATACTCTAGAGACAGTTAAATTGCAAGCGGAAGACGATGATATATAGATAAAATATATAAACTGTGATGAGTCTCCAGAGTGTGATAACATTACTAGGTTAAATAATTACAAGTACAGTTCTAAAATATACTAAATGTGTAAGTGTAATATCTTCTATCCCAAGTACCATAGCCCCGTCAATGCAGTACCAGGTCTTTAGAGACCCGTCAGAGAGTTACATGATAGGAGAACTCCTCCTCATCACCATAGAAGTAGTTCGGCTCTGCTTCATAAGCATCGCCATCATATGAAATTCAACAAATCTGGTTGGTGTGTACAACACCGTCCCGTAACGTGGGAGTGAGTGATCAACTCAGTGGAACAATAAAGCATAGGTTAACATGTTATCAATTCAGTCAAGCAGTAATGATAAAGTAGTACAAATCAAACAATTCTAACTACTCTTATTAAGTGCGAGAATGAAATGACATGATGCTGTATGCCCTTGCCAAACCACCCTCATGCAACATCATCTTACGTTCACGAATGCTTAACTCCTTCAGTGCGCCACATCTACTAAGCACATGTGGTGTGATGATGATCATGATTACCGAGTTATTATTAGTCCATTTCAAACAACAGTATTGGGAAACTAAGGTACCTCCCTTGTATCATTCCCAAACATGATCCATTCTAGGGTCGTCAATCCTAATTAATCTCATAGGATATTATGGTTCGAGAAGCATAGCGAAGGCATCGCAAAGGGCTCGTCACCTGTCAGTGCGGATACAGATCTCACCGTATGCGGCTCAATTGCTAGCCGTCAGCTCGAGTACATGTCTCACCATACTCAGCTCAATCACTGGCCGTCAGCTCGAGTATAGGTCTCACCGTACTCGGCTCAACTCATACTCTAGTTACTGTGAAAGACTCATCGCCAATCACAGACCCTTGGAGTATACTCGAAGATACTACGGAGGACTCGTCGCCCGTTAGCACGAGCACAGGTTGCACCGTACTCGGCTCTCACCGTAAATATCGACAGCTCGAATATAGTGTCCCATACCACCATAATCGGCTCACGAGTCTGGTTGCTCACTGGTCACTACGGGGAGGCACGTGGCCCCAGCGTAAGCCGACAGCTCGACCACGGTGTCCCATACCACCATGCCCGGCTCATGAGTCTTAGCGGATCGAGGTACCATGGTTAAAAGGGATTTCACTGGTAAGTTTGGTACCCTAGGTTCAAACAGTAATGACCAAACATGGTGAACACACATTAGACAGATCGGGTTACTTGACGAGCTCGGCTAACTCGAGCGCACAACAAGTTGAACGACATGAAGTGCATAAGCACTTCGCGTGGCCAACCACTATCGCCAACCGAAGTACGACTCGGGTTCGTCGAACACATCTCACGTGGCAAATGAATCGCAACCACGAATTCAATTCTGGTACCGATTGTCTGGACTATAATCATAGCCCCAAACACAATCAAGTGCAGATAGATAAAGCAGTAATGGATCAAGATTCAACTCATACTATCAAGGTATGGTATTATCTGTTTAGGGCTGCCAGGGCTGTTGCACGCACTCGTTGCTCCGCTCCCCCATCACCCATGACGGATCATACAACGTAAATATAAATTTAAACATATGCATTACATAGTTATAATCATAAAGCAGTTGAGTATGTTATGAATCACAACACAAGCATGAGTTTATACATGTTCAATTCCTAATCACACAACAATCCAAGGAGATCATACACATAGTTAAAAGAGGTTGAGAATCATATCTCAACACCCTTATACATTACAATTTGCTAACTACTACTCATTCAGACATTTCAAGAAACACTTAAACAAACATGCATCAACATACATGACATATGTCGATCACATAGGCATTAGGCCAAATCCTTTCACTAGGGAGTTGCCCCAATCATAACACGCGTACACCCACGACGGATAGTCATGGCAACCAGGAATCCAAGTTTCATATTCATTCAGTCATTTCCACAAACACTTGGGCCACACATTTTAGCATATATGGTGTCTATTGGCCGTGGCGTGATTTAGGGCAAATCCTTTCGTCAAAAGGGTATCGCCAATACAACAATCATGAATCCATGACAATTAGTCATGGTGAGCACGAATGAGGATTCTATACTCATTCAGTCATTTTCACAAACACTTAGAATACACTAATACAACATACATGGTGTATGTTAGCAAAACATGTATTAGGGCTATCCTTTAGCCAAGTGAGTATTTTATCCATGTATAATATATTACTACAGCAAATAATCATGATAAATGCATCTCCAAAATTTATACGTATACAGTATTTTCTAGAATACGCATTTTCAACATACATACTGTATACAAGCAAACATGTATTACGGCGATTCCCTTCGCCAAGCAATTATTTTATATGCACATAATATATTTATACGACGATTAATCATGACAAACACATCGCTAAAATATACATGTATACGGTACTTCTTACAATACCGTATTTCTACATACATAGTGTTTATTAGTAAACATGTATTTAGGCGAATCCTTTCGCCAAATAAGTATTTTATCCATACGTCATATATCCATACGACAAATAAACATGTCAAACACATTTTCATAAAAAATACGTATACGGTATTTTATACGAATACCTAGAGTATGTGAAATTCCAAATTCTACAATTCTAATCGAAACTGAAAACGGAAAGCACTTTGTACATGTGCAATTGCATGCAGATCATGAATCTATCATTATCTGACATTGAAAGCGTTGAAAACCATAACCTATACACCTAAAGTCCGCACCTTTTGTCGTAGAATCGTAACGGAGTCGATAGGTTCGCTAAGCTTCCATATACGGGAGTTTGGCAACCTAAAGAATGAAATAGGTTAGCTATTTCCTAACCTACAACTGTCTAATCCCCCAAACAGGTTCAGGTTAGGGTTAGGGTTTATTACCTAGAAATGACGCCGGAATCGCTGGGAAAGCGGCAAGAATGAGGTGGTTAAGCACCGATAGTAGCAGGGTAGAGCGACGAGGAGATCTTCCCACAACTCCCACACTTTCTCTTTCTTTTCCCTCTCTCAAATCTCAAATTCGTATGGCTGCCATGAGAGAGGGTTTAAGGTCCTTATATAGTCTCAAAACTCACCGAAATAGACTCCTGTTCAAGGGGTACGACTATTATAGGTATTTCGGCACTTTTCCAGCTCAAAAGAGGGTTTCTGGTGGCCCTCCTTGAGCCAAACGTCAGGCTTAAGCTCTCAACACATGGATCTACGTGGGATTACGCTTTCGACTAGATCGGATTCCTAGATCGCACGTGGCGGACCATTTTCAGTTCGACGGTCGGTGGGCCACGATCTGAAATTCCAAGTACATGTAAATGTTCCTGAAATTTTTCCTGATCCGAGGGTGTAATTTGTTCAGTTCTGACGGTCTGGTTGCTTAATACTGATCCACAAACAAATGATGCCAGATCACTATCAAGATATTTATTTTGTAAAGGAAATGGTGGTTTTCACACTCCCTCGCTTCGGACATGATCGAATGGCCATGGGACATTGTCTGGACTTGATTTCCGAGATGGTTGTCGAGCCCAGTGAGGCGGTCCTAATTCCTTAACTTCGAGTTATTCGGACTTTCGACGTCTTGTCCGGATCTGATATGGAGTTTCAATGTGCTCCCGAGAGCAAAGGGTAATGAGATTGATCCTAGATTTTAGGGTAACCTAGCGTCAATGATTCTACAAGTTTTGGGTCTTGCAGATCGTATTTAAAGTGATTCAAACGAATTTCGTAGCTAATCTGGTTTCACACCTAGTTACTTTGTCTCATTTCTAAAGGATTTAGTCCTAAGTGATTTCTGGTCGAGGTGGTACTCGTGCCTTTGTAGTTTGTATATAAAGTGATCCAAGTTATACTACTTAGCTAGTTTAAGATAGTGTCTAGGGTGAAAGTTCTTAGAAAAATTGGAAGATCAAGGTGATAAAGGGTGAGATTTGTGAAGGAAATGAGTTCAAAGGCGGCTTTAGACTTTGGGATTTAGTTCTGACAAGTTAATGAGGTATTAGGATCGACCCATTGCCTAAGGACGTCTAATCCCAGGTTGGCAAAAATCCGGGGCGTTACAAATAGACTTCTTCGAAACGAGAATCATACACTCCTATTTGATATAGCAGAATCCAAGAAGATGGCCAGGATAAATTACAAGTTTTCCCAAAGCAGTGAAAAGCTAGAAAGAATGTTGAGATGGGAAGACCTGATAAGGATAAAAGTGGCCTAGGCTAAGAAAAGCCTAAACCAAAATCTGGACATGCAACACTTAAAACCGAAAAATCTGCTGCTTCTGGAAGCAAAACTAGAATAACTCCAATATGCCATTTGTGTGGTGATTTAGGCCATTAAAAGTTTGAATGCATAACTCCGAAGAGGACTCAATCTAGCCCTGGTCAGAATTATGTCAAATTGTGGATCAGAGAAACACAGAACCTTGGAAGTCCTCTTAGGAATATGAATAAAAGAAATATCTTTGCATCACCACCCAAATTGATTAACAAGGTAAAATGGATAAGGAAGAATTAGTTCGGATCATACAGCAAGATCTGGACATGAGCTGAAATGAAAGATGTTTTTTTTTTTTTTTGTTGAGCCACCAATGTTACATCTGAGGTTACTCATCTCAAACATTTTGTATATAAACATTATCATGTTTATGATTTTTGAGCTGTATAGAACTTGTACAAAAATTTTGCAATGCATACTGATAAATTCAAGACATATCTCACTATACATGGAAGCTTGTCGAAATGGTGAAAAACCTGAAAAATACTTTCTTTCGATATGACTATCGATTGGTCTTTGGTTGAATATCGATCTTATCGATAAAGAGTCGATACCATCGACAATCGTTGGAAGTTGAAAAGACACATGATCGAAAATGATCTCGGTGACAGAATCGATACGATCGATCCGCATCTTATTGATATTATCGAAACATGTATCGATCATATCGACAGATGGTGCTCGATAAATAGGTAGCGAAGTGAAAAAGGGGTTTCTTTCTTTTGTTTTTGGTCATCTTCTCTGCTCGATCTTCTCGACCAAAAGAAGCCACGTCAGCCCACTCAAATCCTTCCTCATATCAGGTAATATCCCTCTGACACTTCAAGAATCAATTCCTTTTTGGGTATTTCCAGCCTGTCAAGCATTTTTGTCGCTTTCCCAAATCCATAAAAAGCTTATTGGTCCACATGGGAAAGGGTAAAGAAATAGCATCCGGTCCTGGGGAGTCATCAAGGACGACTCGATAAAAAGTCCTCGCATCTAGAACAAGAGGAAGGGCGTCAGACTGTGGGATCCCCACAAGAGAAAGTTCACGACCAACCACACGTGGGGAGTCTCACCTGACCAACCAGCACTTCCTCCTTCTCCTCCCTCTTCGGTTGCCCAACGTCCAGTAAAATACACCGAAAGGAAGCTGATCCGAGAGAGGAAAGTCGACAGGGACTGTTTGGCTCTATATAAACTCGAAACCCTATTTGCTGCGATTGGGTGGGAGCCAGTCCTAGATTTCGGAGGACCTTGCCAGATTGAATGAACACGAAACTTTCTGGAAGCATGTCATTCTCCTGTATCCGATCCTCCCTCATTTATGGTCTTCATGAGTGGTGATGATGCATTCATTACCCCGGCTACAATGGCTAATATCCTCGAGTTGCAGTTGGCATCAGAGGGTCTTCTGGATTTGGACATTAATCATCCTGAGATTCGATCCAAGGTGACCAAATACCTATGCCAAGGAAGGGACATTACCTGACACCAAGGAAATGTGTTGAAAGCCAGATACATGGACCCCCGATTTCGAATTCTGCATGGTATCTTCACCTTGAACATATATCCAAGAAGTACCAACAAATCCGATCTCACCGGATTAATGGTCATGATAGTTTACTCTATTGCTAAAGGGACAAGGATGTGCCTCCCTACTCTACTGGTTAATCAGTTGGTGTATGCGATCCATACCTCCAGGGATATCCATCTTCCATATCCCTGGATCATAAGCAGGATCTGCGACAAAATTGGTTTCCCATCTACTATAGATCCAAAATTCCCTCTTCAAATCTTCAATGCCAAAAATATTCGTAAAATGGATTTGAAGTTCCATGATGAAAAAGAAGAAGAAGGGATTCTAGAAGAGGGAGCTGAAGGTAGTGGGGACCCTCATGTTGGAGAAACTGACATAGGCGAGGATGATCCGTCTGGATTTGAGGCTGCACCATCTATGTTAATGCACTGGCACACAAAAAGATTTAAGTTAGACAGGATTGGGGCGATCTAGAGAGATGTTCACTTGATGCGGGAGAAGCTGACCATCTTGGAGCGGGTTGTCCACAAAGTGCAACAAATTGTGCAACAATTGGTGGATTTGCTAACCTGCCGACGAGACGACACGACACCCTCTCACTCGGCTCTGTAGCATTGATCTCTACATGCTGTGGCACACACACATACCTCTTAATTCAGTGTATGAACATGAATATCTTTTTGGATGTTCTACGCTCTCTTGACTATGTGTGACAGCCCTTCAAATTTTTAGTTTGTATATGTCCACAGTTGGGACTAAATACTGTTTGCTTTGAGTGCTCTCAAATGGGCTATGTTTTTGTTAGATCACTGTTAACTACTGCTGTCTGTGGCAGTATGGATATTTTGCTTTAGCTGGGTATAATTCGTATTTTTACTACCATGCTTATGATTTATAGTCCCCTAGTTTATCAAGCTTCTGATAAGAAATGCTGCCTTTATTGCTTATCATATTTGCATTTATATCTTCTAAAAATGATGTTTGTTTTAAAATGATTTCATCTTTATACATCTGCTTAGTTCTCCCATGCAATTCATTCTTCAATCAATATCACTTGCTATACCTTTGCCAATGACTAACAAAAAGGGGGAGAATAATTCTAAACACCTTAGTGGAAAAATTGTGTATCTAATGTGTTGCAGGTTTTAGGGGGAGCAACTGCACCAAAGGGAGAGTTTTGAAGAAAGGGGGAGCAGACACTTCTAGAATGTGTACATGGGGTAGATAAATTGTAAAATTGTGTAAAGGCATGTACACACAATTTAGGGTGTGTCTAAAAGTGTTATAGGGTGTTTTTGGGTATTTTGTCATATATTTGACAAAGGGGGAGATTGAAAGTGCACCTGCTAGTGCCTTGGTTTGTCAAGTTACGAGTGTGGTGAGTCAGACTGGCTGCAGAACTCGATAGAAAGATTATTTCAAGCGTCTGCCTCAACTGGATGTGTGGAAGCTCGCAATAGGTAAATCATAAGCCTCACATCCCTTGTCCCAAAACACCAGGTGACTAAAACCCTTAAAATAAGATAGACATCTTAGGGTTTTTCAAGAGAGAAAACTTTTTGCAAAATAGGAAAATCTCTAAGTTATTCTCACCTTGTCGATTTTATCGAAGCACCCTCGATTGATCGACCTGCTTTGTCGATGTCCTCGATACCTTAACCATATTATCGATAAGAGGACTAAAATGTCCAGCAACTAAATATTCATCTAGACGAAATTATCGATGTATCGACACACCTATCAATATCATCGATAAAAGTACTAAATATGTCCAGTAACTTCACAATATATCTGGACGAATTATCGATGTATCGATACACATATTGATATCATCGATATTCAAATCTCGAGACCATCGAGAGTGACACGATAAGATCGACAGGCAGATTTCCGGCGCCCCTGTTTTTTAATGTAAATCTCAAAATCCTTCGATGTATCGATGACCGTCCAATATGATCTGAATTCAAATATCGATAAGATCGGAGGTCCATCGATGATATCGATAGTGGGAGCGCATTTCTTACAGCAGTTATTTTAGGTTATTTTTTTAACTATGATCGGGAGCCCTTCGATCTAATCGATATTCAAATATTGATGATATCGACACCAGATCGATTGCATCGAACAATGCCATAAACTGTCCAGCAAGTTCAAAGATAAATCAGCTGGATTTATCGATGCCTCGACTTTGATATTGATATCATCGACATTCTAATTCCGATGACCTCGACGGTTCCCCCGATCATTCATGAAAACCTGAAATATCTCAAAGTCAAGTCTCTCTCATTTTTCATGTGTCGATGGATCGATCATGTCATCGATGGAATCGGAGTTCAAAATCCGATGACATCGACAATAGCTTCGATTCATCAACCAATTGGTAAAGAGTTTCAAAAGCGTATGACATCGAGTCCAAGTCATCGAGCAGACCATCGATGTTATTGAGAGTATACACTCGATGATATCGAACCTGCTCGATGATATCAAACTCTGTCATAAATGTATCCGTTTTATATCCGTTGGAGCTCTTTGCCTATATATAGAGGATTTGTCTTTTGTTGTTGTAAGAGAGAAAAGAGAGAGCTTTTGTGTGTTTCGACTTACATCTTATACCCTAAGCCCTTTCTCTCGAGGGAGTTCATCCTCCAATCCACCCTCATCATTGATATTCAATAGAGTGGATTAGAGAATGAACTTTTGCATTCAAGGATCGCCCAGCTACTACCTTAATGGCAAATCATTATGCTGTGATGCCTTAAATGCATAAGAGTGGAACTTCTCTACCTTCCTATAGGTAAACCTTTAGAGAGTAGGATTCCATCTCTACCTTGACCCAACCTCAAGCCTAGTCTTAGTATATCTTTTATGTTACGGTTCAAGGAAGCAGAAGACTCTTCGTCAACAAGGAGGAGGAGATCTTCGGCGTTGTGCTTAATGAGACTCATCAACTTATCTGTAAGTATTTAGAGTCCAAGAGGACACTTGTGATCATTCCTTTCTAGGATTGGGTCTTAAGTGGTTCTCACCCTTTGAAGCCCTCGTAGGAGGCCTCCGGCGGGAGTGTACGCTATGGGTGCATTGTGTGGATCCTTGCTCTGTTGAGAGCTTAAACATCTGGTTAGGAGTGAACCTGTGAAACTCCAGGGTTAGAGGTGAACTGAGTAGAAACCTCTGGGTGCGTTGTGTGGACCCTTGCTCTATGGAGAGCATAAACATCTGGTTAGGAGTGAACCAGTGAAATTTCAGGGTTAGAGGTGAACCGAGTAGAAACCTCCATGTAAAGGTTGAAGGTGAGCCTAATTTAAAACCTTAGGTTTGAGGTGTACCCTGAGAAATGTCCTTAGTGAAATCCGGTACACTTAAGGGTTGAGTGCAACAGCCGGGAGTGGAGTAGATTTATCGTCGAACCACTATAAAATGACTGTGTTTATGATTGCTTTCTCTAAGTGTGATTCATGACAATGCGTTCATGTTCGTATATCTGATCACATCTCACACACACACATAGTCACATCTAACATAGACTAAGTTGCATATTGCTATATATTGATTAGTTTGTGATTGGATCCTCTACTTGGCTTGGAAGCCAGTAGAGTTACATTTGAGTAATCCTGAAAATTGCATACATAATAGGATTAGAGTGATAGGATTTTTAAATAACTCATAAATCTTTTAAAAGTCCTATTCACCCTCCTCTAGGATATATTGACATATTCCATCTTCTACTCAAGCGGTCTTCACCGTTATTTCATCCCTGTTTTTCTAAGGAAAATCGTAAAGTCTTCTATATATCGAAGTTCTCCTCGATATCCTCAGAATTCAAATATCGATGATATCGGAAGGCCTTCGATGATATCGGTCTTGGACACATTGTTTACCAGCAATATTTTTAGGTGGTTTTATCTAAGATCGAGGGACACTCGATAAAATCGATATTCAAATATCGACGATATCAAGGCCGAGTCAATTGCCTGGAGAATGGACATAAACTGTCCAGCAAGCTTACTAGAAAATCCTTTGGATTTATCGATGCATCGACACTGCATCGATATCATCGACATTCAAATTCTGATGATATTGAGTGTGCCTCGATCATATCTTAGACCTGAAATATTTCAAAGGCAAGTCTCTCTCATTTTTCAAATGTCGAGGAATCGAACCTCGTATCGATGCAATCAGAGTTCTAAATCCGATGATATCGACACATGTTTCAATGCCCTCTACCAACTGGCAAAAGGTTTGAAAAGCATATGACATTTGAGTTTGTATCATCGAGCGACCAGTCGATGCAATCGAGAGTATACGCTCGATGATATCGACCCTGCTCGATAATATCGAACTCTATGATAAATGTGACTATTTTTTATCCATTGGAACCTTTTACCTATTTATAGAGAGCTTGCCCTTAGTTGCTGGTAGAGAAAGAAGAGAGTGCTTTTGAGTGTTTAACCTTTGATCATATACCCAAAGCCCTTTCTCTCATGGGAGTTCATCCTCTAATCCACCCTCATCATTGACATTTAATAGAGTGGATTGGGGAATGAACTTCCGCATTTAAGGATCCTCCAGCTACTACCTTAATGTCAAATCATTAAGCTGGGATGCTTTCAATGCATAGATGATTAGAATCACTCTATCTCCCTTATTGGAAAATATTCATTAGAGTAGGATTCCATTATAACCTTGACCCAACCCGTCGCCATGTACTGGTACAGCTTCTGAGTTGCGGATCAAGGAAGCTGAAGTTCTTCATCAAAGGATGAGATCTTCAACAATGCACTGAAATGGACTCATTTTCTTATCTGTAAGTTATTAGAGTTCAGACGACCCATGTGATCATTTCTTTGTAGGATTGGGTTTAAGGTGTTTCTCACCCCTTGCAAGTCCTCTAGGAGGCCTTCGGTGAGAGTGTACGTAGTGGGTGCGTTGTGTTGACCCTTGCTCTGTAGAGAGTATAAATAATGAGGTTCAATGTGTGGATCCTTGGCCATTGTGCCTAAAATCGGGTGCGTTGTGTTGACCCTTGCTCGAGGGAGCATAAACTGTCAGCCTAGGTGTAGGTTGTACTGGTTAGAGGTGAACCTGATTTAAAACCTCGAGTTTGAGGTGAACCATGTGAAACCTCCTTAGTGAAATCTGGTACACTCAAGGGTTGAGTGCGGTTGACAGGAGGGGAGTAGAGAAGTAGCAGAACCACTATAAAAATGACTGTGTTTGAGATTGCTATTGTCTTCCATTACTTATGTGATTTCCTTAAGTATTTTCTTATTTGATTATTTGAGATCACATCTCGCACACACACACACACAATCATATCCATCATAAACTAATTTGCACATTGTTCATTTCTCAAATAGTTTGTGATTGGATCCTCTACCGGGCTTGAAAGCCAGTAGAGTTACTTTTGAGTAATCCTAATGTATGCTTGCTGTTAGGATTAGAGTGATAGGATTTTAAATTGTTATAAAATTTCATAAAAGTCCTATTTACCCCCTCTAGGACATATTGGCATATTTATACTTTAACTAAAGCAGTCATTACCACAATTTCACTAACCATTGTCGATAATCACTGTACGACTCAGATTCATCGAACGTATCCGTTGTGGCAAAACTGATTCGACCATTAGATCGAAAACTATTACCGATTGCCTGGACTACGCATTAGTGCCAATTATACTTAAACACAATAGGCATTTATATGTGATAGTCAAAACATCATGTGACAACCAATTTAAATATAAATCTCATTTGGGCATTTCGACAAACACATAATGCACATGTTAGCATACATAGGCATTTCATCTATAAAGCACGTAGTAGCGATATAAGTTACATGAAGGAAACGGTAACTATAGATAAGGTAATTGAGAATCCCATCTCAACACCCTCATTAAATATGTTTCAACAAGCATTTTCTCATTCAGGCATTTTATCAAACACTTAGACTACACATATCAATATACAGGTAATAAATTAGTTATAACATATATTATAGCAAACCCTTTCACAAGGAGTTATCACATATACAACAATCATGTATTCGTAATCAATAATCATGACAAGCACATATCCTAATTCTATATTCATTCAAACATTTCAACAAACACATGGAATGCAGTATATTCAACATAGGTCATATATATGTGTAATACACGGAAAACATCGCATCTAAGTATATGTGACAGCAATCAAGTCAGTTATAAATCATTAACTGACATTAAAAGCCATGAAAACCATAACCTAAATGTTTATAGTCCACACCTTTCACCGGTACGCCGATTACGAACTCAGTTCATACACTACGCCTTTGTTTACTGCACAACGACAACCTATAGCATGAAATAGGTTAGCTATTTCACTGATCTACCTATTTGGATACCTAAAACAGGTTAGGGTTAGGATTCCTTACCCAAAAATGGAGTCAAAATCACCGGTATAATGACACAAAAGAGTGGATTCAGCACGTGGAGTGGCGGGAATGAATCTGTAAGTGCTATGGTTTGATTCCTCTTTGGTTGTCAAATTTTGTGTGTCAAAACCTCTGTATCTGTCTTGTGTTTATATCTTGATAAATTTGTTCGAGACACTATGTCAACAATTGAAGTCAAGAAGATGAATTCTTCAAGCTAGTTCAAGCTACAATATAGAAGATATTAAAGAAGAGTTCAAGTTCAAGACTCAAGCTCAAGTTCATGTGTATTTAAGATCAAGACTCAAGCATAGTTTGGGACTCAAGTGTAACTCAAAATGACATTAATTTCAAAGCTTGTGAAGTGGTCAAGCTACATCAAGAAGAACTCAAGCTTCGTAATGTTCAAAGTCTAATCAAATAAAGTTTTCAATGTCCATACTTCATGTCCCAGGTATGATAAACCTTAGATTGACCTTAGGGTAGGTCACTTTGGCTACATAATTCATTTGAATATTAATATATGATTTTTGTCTATTCTAAGACTAGTCGTAGACCTTGTTCGACCAGTCCTAGCACTAGTTTGACCAGTCTAAGAAATTCTAGGACCAGTCCTAGAGTTGTTGGAATTTATCAAATTTTTTTTGTTCGGCTACGACTAGTCCTGGAGTCTGCTCGACCGGTCGTGGGATGGTCTCGACTCGACCTTCGACCTGTCGTAATGCTACGACTCAAACTCCAGCGACAAAATCAAGTGTCACATGACCAGTCATAGAGGGGTCTCGACCGGTCGTGGACTACCTTCGACCAGTTGTGGAATGCCTACGACCGGTCGTACAACAGTTTTATCCAATCGCGCTCAAAAATTAAAAAATATGTTTCTCCTTTGACCAGTTGTGGTGTCCCTAGGACCAGTCGAAGATGAATTTTTGCAGCTATAAATAGCACACGAATTTTAGAGTTTTTCAATTGAAAATTAAGTGAATTCAAGGCTCCACTCTGAGATAAGTTTGTGTTTGTTTTTAAGCTATATTGTGCATAATTCTATTTCCTTTTATTAGCTTGTTGTTATTTGATTTTGATTTGCATCCCAATCTGATTAGAAAAAGGGGAAATTCTTAATTCCTTCTTCTCGGAATCAAAATCAAATACAGCTAGCCCTAATTTGATTAAACTTAAAATCAATTAGAAATTAGAACCATTGTAAAGTGAGTATTGGACATTGAACTTACATATTCGAACTCTTACTTCGATTGGTTCTTTCGGGCTGCTACAAGAGGAGAAATCCAGGTATTTTACAATTCTATAAAATTTCCATTCTTTTGGTTTTTGTTTGGGATTCGCCAGAAAAATTCCATTTGTGTGGTTATCTGAGGAGAGCCAGAAAACTTAGAAAGAGGGGTTTTTGGATTGTGTAAGCCCAAGTTAAAAAGACACAATTGTGAAGGTTTTAGGTGAACCTATGAAACCTATTTTGATAGTGAACGCTACTATCCCCTGTGTGAGGATATTAGGAGTGGAGTAGCATTCTGTGTGGCTGTTGTTTAACAGTTGGTGAACACACAGGCGAACCACTATAATTTTTTGTCTTGTGGATTGAATGCTTACTTAATCTTTTATCTTTTATCATTCAAAGCTATGGAATGTATGTGTGGATGTGAATGTTGTAAATATTTACATTTCAAACAAGTGTGGGGAATGTTGTAATAAGTTAGATTTAAATTTCTGCAATCTATTTCAATTCTTGGCTATTTATTTTTATTGAGTTCTTGATACAAAGGACGTTCTAGAAATAAGGTTGTCCTACCATATACCTTTGGTTTTTATGGTGTAAGGTTGTCCTCAGAACTGAATTCGTATCAACCTCTCAATACTTGTTAATTGAGGTTGAGTTTATTTCAACATTGTGAATTGATTTATTTTTGTAAGGCTATCTCTTTATCATTTATTTCACTATTTTAATTTTAATTTGGCATAGTCCTGTTCACCCCCCCCCCCTCTAGGACATATAGCTTGGCCATTTCAGAATCCCAGCAACAAACCACAACTCTCTCTCACTTCTCCTCATCTTCTCCTTCTCTTTTCTCTCTTCTCTCCTAAGTTCTAGGAAATTCGTATGAAATGAGAGAGGGGTGGGTTTAGGGTCTTATATAGGCCCATAAGTGAAGTCAATGGCCCAAAGGTGATGGTATACTTAGGATATAGCCAAAAGACCCCTGTTTCAGGCTAACGAAGCTCATCTGGAGGTCTATTGCCTGCATACGTCTGGGAAAAGTTTTCTGACAATAGATCTATGTCAGGTTAAGATTCTGTCTGATCGAATTGTGGATCAACCGCGATGCACCTGTTTCAGTTCAACAGTTGTCATTACTCAATCAGGGCCACAATTACATTGACATGTGTAGGGAAATTTTCCTGATCCAAGGGTGTAGTTGGGTTAGAATCTGATGGTCTGAACCCTTAAATTTGGACTGCAAGTGAATGGCCCAAATCACTTAAGTTTGACTTCATTTTCTAAAGATATTCATGTTTCTCACACACTTCGCTCAAGGCTCTAGTTATGCATTTCTGGATACTATTTGGGTTCAATTCCCACGATGGTTGTCAAGCCCAGTAAGGCGGTCATAACCATATAGTTTTGCGGTCATTGGACTTTAGACACGCGGTCAAGGTCCGATACGGATTTTCAATGTACTCCCAAGAGCAACTGGGTTTTGAGATTGATCCTAAGTTTTCAAGTAATGTTGAGCTAGCGATTCTATTAGTTTTGGGTCTTGCAGTTCGTACAGAAAGCGATTCAAGTTAATCTACTGATTAATTTAGTTTAGTACTTAATTCATTTTCGTCTAATTTCTAAAGGATTCGGTCCTTAGCGATTTTTTCTTGAGGTGATATTTAGGTCTTTGTACGGATTTTTTCGAGACATTACAATCTACCCCCCTTAAAGAAAAATTTTTCCTTAAAATTAGTACATTTTCATACTGCTCGAGAATTTGAGGGTAGTTCTTACGAACCTCAGCGTCTATTTCCCAAGTAGCTTCCTCTTCAATGTGGTGTGTCCATAGTACCTTCACAAGCAAGATAACTTTACTATGCAGCACCTGTTCCTTCCTGTCTAGGATACTCGTCGGTCGTAGTACATAAATATCATCTTCACTCAACTGTACCTGCTCCCATTTGATAATGTGAGAAGGATCAGGAATGTATTTCTTTAACATCGATATGTGAAATACGTTGTGCACGCCTGTGAGTGGTGTGGACAAAGCAAGGCGGTACACTACCACACGCACTCGGTCTAAAATCTGGAATGGGCCAATGAATCGCGGTGTGAGTTTTCCCTTCTTGCCAAATTGAAGGACTCTCTTCATGGGGGAAACCTTAAGAAACACATTATCCCCGACCTCAAACTCTAGCTGTCTCCTTCTCGTATCAGCGTAACTCTTCTGTCTACTCTGTGCCGCAAGAAGTTAACGCCTGATAATGTCAATATTCTCTGAGGTCCCCTGTATTAACTCTGGGCCAATCAAACTTTTCTCACCAACCTGTGTCCAGCAATGCGGTGCTCGACATGGACGTCCATACAGTGCCTCGTAGGGAGCTATGCCAATACTCGCACGAAAACTGTTGTTATAAGTGAACTTAACATAAGGAAGACAGTCATACCAACTGTCCTTGAAATCAAGCACACAAGCTCACAACATATCCTCTAACACCTGATTCACCCATTCCATTTGCCCGTCTGTTTGTGGGTGGAACGCGGTACTGAACTTAAGTTTCACACCCATTGCTTTTAGGATATGAGTCCAGAAGATAGATGTGAATCGTGTGTCTCGGTCCGACACGATCTCCATAGGCACTGCATGTAGATGTACTATCTTCTTGATGTACAGCCTAGCCAAATCGTCTGCTGAGTTTGAGACTCTAATCGGGAGAAAATGAGCCAATTTCGTCGACCAATCCACAATCACCCAAATGGAGTCATGCCCCTTCCTCATCTTCGATAACCTTGAAACGAAGTCCATAGAGATGAAATCCCATTTCCATTCAGCTATGGGCATGGGATGAAGTAGTCCATGAGGTTAGCAATGCTTTGCCTTGACCTGCTGGCACGTGAGACAACGGGATACATAATCTACTATGTGGGCCTTTATGTTGTCCCACTAGTACGAACGCTATGTGAGCAGCTTCGAGAACTTCCCTTCTCAAGTCATAAAGGTTTAGGATGCATAGGCAGCCACGATAATGTAAACCCCTATCTTTACCAACCCTCCATTCCGAGTCTTCACTGTCACTCACTTGCTCTCTCATCTTTGCCAATAGTTCATTGTCTTTCTAAGCCGCAATAATCCTGTCATTAATGAGTGGCTGCACACGAACGTGTGCGACGCTCTCGAACGGCTCCTCTATCGTAAGCTTCTGCTCGAAGTCTCGCACAAATTCTACCATGTTCCACTCATCTATCATTACTGGAGCCACAAATACTATCGTCTTCTTGTGACTCAACGTAGCTGCCACATTATTAGCCTTGCCAGGATGGTAGAAGACCTCAAATTTGAAGTCTTTTAAGGTTTCCATCCATCGCTACTACCTCATATTCAGGTCCCTCCGCGTAAATATGTACCTAAGGCTCTTGTGGTCCTAAAAGAGCTTGAACTCTTCTCTATAGAGGTAATGTCTCCAGAGTTTCAATGCAAAGATGACGACTGCTAACTCTAAGTCGTGCGTAGGGCAGTTTTTCTCGTGCTTCCTCAACTGTCGTGATGCATGGGCAATAACTTTATCCTTCTGCATCAGAACACAACCCAAACCAACACGAGAGGCGTCGGTGTATATCGTATATTTGACCCCCTGCTCTGACAATACTAGCATGGGTAGGGATGTCAACTTGTCCTTCAATTCCAGAAAAGCTACTTCTGCCTTCTCATTCAAAGCAAACTTGAGATCCTTCCTAGTGAGCTGAGACAACGGTCTGGCTATCTTGGAAAAGTCCCTAATGAAACGATGATAGTAACCTGCCAGGCCAAGGAAACTCCTCACTTCAGTAACCGAACTGGGTTGCTCCCAGTCCTGAACTGCGGTTACCTTAGCAAGGTCCACAGCTATTCCTTCCTTGGACACCACATGTCTCAGGAACTTGACCTCTTCTTTCCAGAAGTCACACTTCTTGTACTGAGCAAACAACTAGTTCTTCCATAGAGTATCAAAGACTGCTCGCAAGTACTCCTCGTGATCTTCCCGACTCTTGGAGTATATTAGGATGTCATCTATAAATACGATGACGAATCGGTATAGATACGACTGAAATACCCGTTTCATCTGGTCCATGAATACGGCCGGTGCATTCGTGAGTCCAAATGACATCACGAGGAACTCGTAGTACCCAAAGCTGGTTCTGAATGCTATCTTCTACACGTCCTCATCCCTGATGTGCAATTGGTAATACCCTAACTGTAAGTCGATCTTTGAAAAATACTGTGCTCCTTTCAACTGATCGAATAGATCATCTATCCTGGGCAAAGGATACTTGTTCTTCACTGTCACTTAGTTCAACCTATGATAATCAATACATAATCGCAGCGAACCATCCTTCTTCTTCATGAACAACACGGGTGATCCCCAAGGAGATACACTCAGTCGTATGAAGCCTGCATCCAACAGATCATCGATCTGTCTCCTCAGTTCCTCCATCTCACATGGAGGCATGCGATACGTTAGTAGAGATATAGGTGTCGCACCAAGCACTAGATCAATGGTAAAATCAATGTCGTGCTGAGGAGGTAACCCAGGTATCTTCCTGAACATGTCCACAAAATCCTGAACTACTGGCGTGTTCCCAAGTGTCGGACCACCAACATTCTCTAACAAGGTAGCATAACAACTAATGCGGTAGTACCAACTGACCTGAATCGGGAATGTAAAGGTCGTGCCCTCAGGTCCATGGGCAGTCACCACCCTAGTATCATAATCGATCTCCACTTTCATCTTGGTGAGCTAATCTATACCGAGGATCATATCGTAGTGACATAGCGGGGCAATAATCAGGTCGACGAGTACTGTTCTGCTCCCTAAGTCTATCGAACAACCCTTACACATCTTGGTCGTGTCTTAGAAGGTCCCTGTGGCGGTAAGGAGTCTTAACCCAACCATAGGACTAGTTTCTAACCCTAGTCGCTTGACTGCTGCGCATGATATTATAGAGATAGTGGACCCAGTGTCCATCAATAAGAAGACTGGTGTACCTTGAATATGTGTTGTGACTTTGAAAGCCATCGGTGCTGTAGTTGCTGTCTCGGATGCCTTAGCTGCAAGTGAGTGCATCTGAGCCTGTTGAGAACGATTCGGTTACGGTGCCATAGGTCATTGAGACGGCCTAAATCGAGGTGCAGGTGGCCTGTAAGAAGGCTATGCTGGCGGTACTGATCGTAGAGGTGAAGCTGAGATAGTTGGGGGCATCTAACGGTTGATCTTCTGAGGGGGCATGAAGCTGTTGTCCCTCATCCTGGTGAAGCAGTAAATATCAGAATGGCCCGACCTCTTGCAATAGGTGCACCATACATCAGGTTACCTCGGTTGTGTCGATGGAGCCATAAGCCTAGGAGGAGAATCTACACATGGCCTCTTGCTGGGGAACGGTCTGCTCGGAAAATCTGGTCGAGGCCTCGAAACCATGGACACACGCGTACAGGATAATCTGTCCCCGTCCTGCTAATCTTACAGAGACAAGTTCACTAGCTCAGCATAGTTGGGTATGCTAGCGCAACACATCTTCCAGCATATCTCGGGTCGCAGACCCTCAGAAAATCACTACATTCGCATTGACTCATTTGCTAATATCAGGGGAACATATCTGGCCAGCTCCGTGAACCTATTCTCGTATTCCACCACAGTCATCCCTCCCTGTCGGAGGCGAAGGAACTCTCACTCCTTCTCATTTAGTAGGTGAGAGGGAAATACTTCCCGTGGAAGCGCGTCTCAAAAGTCTCCCATGTCCATACGTAACTAGGAGCAATGGTCCGAAGGATGCTGTCCTACCAGAGACTGGCTTCCTTTTCGAACATGTAGGTAACTAACTCAACTTGCTCTGCCTCAGTGCAGTGCAGCGGCTTCAGCATCTTAGAGATGCGGTCAAGCTAATATTCGGCCTCCTCGGGTCTGTGAGTACCCGCAAAAGTAGGAGGTCGGAAGCACTGAAATCGTTCGAACAAGCCACTGGCATTCATGTGTCCAGCAAGGTGCACAGGTGGTGTAAGCAGAACCATATTCATGTTTTGGGCAAGAGCCCCAGTGATGGTGGTCCAAATTTTCTGCTGCTGCTACATAAGAAGCATCATCTGCTCCAACCTATTGGAGGAGAAGCCTGATACATGTGGGGCAATGATGAGGACGCACGGTTCTGCTCGGGAACCGGTGGTGCAGAAGGTGTTGGCCCATTAGTGGGGCCAGTGGCTAGTTGTGAATCCGACATCAGTCACTGTCAGGGCCCAAGCTGCGGTCCGTGTGGCTATCGCTTAGGGGAGGTGCCCCATCAAACTATCTGCCAAGTACTAGACGTGTAGTACTCCAAGTGGCCTTAGGTGGCTTTCCCTATATACAACATAGGGTGCAACATGTGTAAGATTTAGCATATTAACACTTAATTGTCAAGCATTCTACACAATCCATAAACGAAGAAGCTTCATGCATTTCATTTAACCAAAATCGTCACAATACATGAGATATAGTCTTACATGGATCATGACAGAGCTTTAAACACCAAAACACATCAACAACTCTACCCTACTACTAAGCCTATCAAGGTTGTAACATAAAAAGCAAGAAAACAATGAAAGAAAATATAGGACTAGTCGTCCGAATTTGGTGATTGTGGGGGAGCGCCCTTGTCCTGCATACAGCATAGGAGAGCCTTTAAGGTGCGAGATACCTTCTTAAATTTCTGTTTCATGAAGGCCCTATTCTCTTCAAGTTCGGCCCGTGTCTCTCTGACCTCCTGTCGCAGGGCGACTTGGCCCCCCTCAATCTGAGCCAAACGGGCTTCTAAAGCAGCCCGATTATGATGGCGCTCATGTGTAGCAGGTGGAGAGCCCTCATCAAAGTCTTGGGCCTCCTCTTCTTCCTCTTCCTACTCTTCCTCTTCATCGTTTCCTTCCTCACCTTCCTCATCCTCGCTTCCGTCTTCCTCTTCACTTTCTTCCTCTATCTCATGTAACATCCCGGATTTTTTCCAACCTGGGATTAGACGTCCTTAGGCGATGGGTCAATCCTAACACCTTATTAACTTGTCAGAACTGAATCCCACAGTCTAAAATCGCTCCTTAACCCATTTCCTTCACAAATCCCACCCTTCACTACCTTGTTCTTTCAATTTTTCAAAGCACTTTCGCCCTAAACACTATCTTAAACTAGCTAAGTAGTATAACTTGGATCACTTTAGATACAAACTACAAAGGACTAAGTACCACCTCAGACAAAAATCTTACAGGACTAAATCCTTTAGAAATGAGACAAAGTAACTAAGTGCTAAACTAGATTAGCTACGAAATTCGTTTGAATCGCTTTAAATACGATCTGCAAGACCCAAAACTTGTAGAATCATTGACGCTAGGTTACCCTAAAATGTCGAATCAAACTCATTACCCGACTGATCTCGGGAGCACGTTGAAACTCCGTATCTGATCTGGACCGCACATCGGGAGTCCGAACAATACGAGGTTAAGGACTTGGGACCGCCTCACTGGGCTTGACAACCAAATCCAGATAGTGTCCCACGGCTGTTCGCTTGAGTCCGGAGCGAGGAAGTGTGAAAACACTTGTTTCCTTTACAAAATAAATATCTTGAATAGTAATCTGAGACTCGTCGCTTGCGGATCAGTTTTAAGCAATCAAACCGTCAGAATCTGACCCAAATACACCCTTGGATCAGGAAAAATTTCATACACATTTACATGTACTCGGAATCTCCGATCGAGACCCACTGACCGTTGAACTGAAAGTGGTCCGCCACACGTGATCTGGGATTCTGATCGAGACGAAAGCATAACCCCATGTAGATCCATGTGTTGTGAGCTTAAGTCCGACGTTTGGCTCAAGGAGGGCGGCCAGAAACCTTCTTTTGAGCTGGAACAACGCCGATTTGCTTACAATGTAAGTATACCTTGAACATAAGTCTATTCTGGAGAGTTTTTAGGCCATATAAGAGCCTTAGAACAGCCTCTCTCATAGCCATACGAATTTGGGATAAAACCCTATGGAGAGAGAGGAAAAAGAGAGAGAAAGCTTGAGGTTTGTGGGAGAATCTTCCTCCTACTACTTTCGACCACCACACAAGCTGCACCACCTGTTTCTCATCGCTTTCCCGGCGATACTGACTCCATTTCTAGGTAAGAAACCCTAACCCTAGTCTGTTTTAGGGTTATATAGGTTGTAGGTTATGAAATAGCTAACGTATTTTGTTCTCTAGGTTTCCAAACTCCCATATACGGAAGCTTAGCGAACCTATCGACTCCGTTACGATTCTACGACAAAAGGTGAGGACTTTAGGTGTATAGGTTACAATTTTCAATGCTTTCAATGTCAGATAATGATAGATTCATGATCTGCATGCAATTGCACATGTACAAAGTGCTTTCCATTTTTTGTTTCGATTAAAATTGTAGAATATGGAATTTCACATATTCTAGGTATTCGTATAAAATACCGTATACGTATTTTTTTTGAAAATGTGTTTGACATGTTTATTTGTCGTATGGATATACGATGTATGGATAAAATACTTATTTGGAGAAAGGATTCGCCTAAATACATGTTTACTAATATACACTATGTATGTAGAAATACGGTATTGTAAGAAGTACCGTATACATGTATATCTTAGCGATGTGTTTACCATGATTAATTGTTGTATAAATATATTATGTGCGCATAAAATATTTGCTTGGCAAAAGGACTCTCCCTAACACATGTTTGTTAACATACGCTATGTATGTTGAATTAGTGTATGTGAAGTGTTTGTGGAAATGCTAGGGTGAGTAAGTATTTGAATGTTGATGCCTTAGGAGGGTGTTGAGATTGGATTCTCAACTACCCTAACAACATGTATGATTACCTCCATGAGGTTGATCACTTAAACCGCTTACTTGCAATACATGTGTTTGTATTCCTATTGATGTAGTGCTTTACAACATGATTTATATCATACTTTATAACATGCCTTATAACATGCCTACTAGCATGCTTGAACTACTTTGTTTATCATGCTTTACTCTACATGCTATGGATGAGAATTGACTGAGTTTGGGACTATGTCTATAGTCCAGACAATCGGTACCAGATTTGAGATCGTGGCTGAGGTTCATGTCGCCACGTGAGATGCGTTTGACGAACCCGAGTTGTATGTCAGTTGGCGATAGTGGTTAGGCCACGCGAAGTGCTTATGCACTTCATGTCGTCTAATTGATTGTGCGCTCAAGCTAGTCAGGCCCGTCAAGTAACCCGATGTGTCTAATGTATGTTCACCATGTTTGGTCACTACTGCCTGAACCTAGGGTACCAAACTTACCGGTGAGATCCCTTTTAACCATGGTACCTCGATCCGCTAAGACTCATGAGCCGGGCATGGTGGTATGGGACACCGTGGTCGAGCTAGCTCGGCCCTCTGGCGCTGGGGCCACGTGCCTCCCCGTAGTGACCAGTGAGCAACCAGACTCATGAGCCGATTATGGTGGTATGGGACACTATATTCATGCTGTCGGCCTACATTGATAAGGTGATGGGGGAGTGGTGCAACGAATGCGAGCAACAGCCCTGACAGCCCTTTGTAGTGACCTCGAGCATATTCTGAAATCGCAGTGCGCCTTAGGGTTCGCCGCGATATATAGAGTATGAACTAGGCCTGTTTCTGTATTGTGATGAATCGTTTAAGGGGTGATGGAGGAGTGGTGTAACCTTTGTGCGTAACAGCCCTGACAGCCTCTGCAGTGACCTAGAAAACACACCATCGTCTAATATTAACTAGGACTGACGACCCCAGAATGGATCATGTTTGGGAATGATACAAGGGAGGTACCTTAGTTTCCCAATCCTGCTGTTTGAAATGGACTAATTAAAAACTCGGTAATCATGCTCATCATGCATTGCATGTGCCTGGAAGATGTGGAGCACTGTGGGATGAAAGCATGCCGCGAGCGTGAGATGGTGTCACATGAGGGAGTATATCGGTGAAGGCATACATCATGTCATTCATACTTGCATTAATAAGAGTAGTTAGGAGTGTTTGATTGTACTGCTTTATCATTACTGCTTGACTGAGTCGATAACATGTTAACTTATGCTTTATTGTTCCACTGAGTTAGCTACTCACTCCCACGTTACGGGATGGTGTTTCGAACACCCACCAGACATTGTCTAATTTCAGATGGCGACGCTACTTCTGAGGCGGAGCCGGACCTTTGCAATGACTATGATGCCTGCTTGTATTGGTTGTCTTCTGATGGCTTCCTGTGAGTCGTGTCCTGATCGACGGGGCTTTCTGGGATATTGACTAGAGGACCTTACACATTTGGTATATTTTAGGATTGTACTTATAATTATTTAACCTGGTAATGTTATCACACTCTGGAGGCTCATCATAGTTTATATATTTTATCTATCTATCATAGTCTTTCGCTTGCAAATTTAACTGTCTCTGGCGTATGATATGCTGTTTTGGCATGTTCACTACTCTAATACAGTCAACATTCAATCATCATTCATTTTGTTGCATAAGTAATGTTCTGGAACTCGAGAGTTGAGTTACTACTCGACCCTCGATTTTGGGATGTTACATCTCATCACGACGGGCTTGGCGTGGTCATGGCCCAATAGCCATGTTGTTGAGTGTAGAGTCATTAATAAAGTGAATCGGCACAAGCTCATCAATACGCCTGTAGTCGAACTCGCGAGCTAGTTTGCATATGAGTCTGCCAAATGAGACTGAAAGATCAGTACTAGGAGAGCGAGCGGTCTGAACTCTCCGTAGTAGGATAAATGTAGGCAGGCACAGCTTGTCTCTCTCGCCAGCTCTGTATAGGAAGTCCACCATCAAACGCGTGCATTCGGTATGATTGCTCCACATGGGATACACATTGTATGTGAATATGTGGTGGAGTAGGCGGAAGTCAGGAGTCATCTTTGTTGCTGGGAGGCAGTTGCCTCAACTCCAATGGATCAGTCAGCCTCAAAGAAATCGAGTACGGGGATCTCTTTCACACGCACTCTTGAGGTTCTTCTCGCTAGCATGAACCTCACCGCGCTTCATCCCCATGATCCGAGCTATCACACCAACATCAATTGTGGCTTCCCACCTTCCCACAGGAATAATGAACTATAGAGGCTTCTTCGATGGGTCCCGTATGTTGGCGTAGAAGGCTTGGATAGTGTTCTCACATGCACGTGACTTACCTTCAAATATGGGACCCTATCTGGCGTCCACCAGGAGGTCCATCACTAGATAAAGCCCAAATAGCTTCTCGTCTACATGATCTTCGCAGAGAACTCTACGACCTTGAAATCTACCATGTGCGATGCCCGGTTGTAGGGCTCTTTCGAGCGAAACTTGGGGATCGAGATCCCGCTTCATCCTCCTCTCTCGTGTGGCGCTTGTACTTGCTTCGGCGTCTGATTTTCTCCTTAGACAGGTTGGGCGACTAGGCCCATCTTCATCTGTGGAAGCCCTCTTCTTTCCCATAAGAGAAAGAAGGGTGGAGAGAGAGAATACAGCAGCCATGAGCTCGAAAAGAGCCATGAGAGTGAAATAAGATGGGGGATATGATGGATTGGTGGACTTTGAGATTTTTGAGACACAAAGGAGGATTTGTGTGCTCAAATGGGAGGAAATGAGGGAGATAGGAGATGGGTTTGAAAGGAATGGTGGGAGGTGGGTACGTAGTGATGAAGAAGAAGAAGATTTGAGAATGGAGGGGAGATTTGAGAGAGAAAAATGAAATTTTGAGAGATTTAGAAAGCTTGAAGGGGTGAAAATAGAAGAAATGAAGTAAATGGAGAAGATATAAGGGGTCTCACACAATTTCATGGGCCCCACACGCATGTATAATGGTCAGCCCACTGCGGCCCGACTGGCCAGCTGTCCGTGGACCGCGATGCATCGTGGTTGGGGCAATGCCATTGCAGTCCGCTGGACTTGGATTGCCTCAGCGGTGATGGCATCCCCCTCCCAGGGTGCTAGAAATGCATGGGGCCCACCTCGGGTTCCACTGTTTTATGCGGTTTAGACCCCCGCAATCATTTAGTGCAGTTTCGAGTTCCATCTCGTGTATATTCATGCTTTTCGGGTTATTAGAGTGTGGAATAGGTTAAATTACCATCTAAACGCGTCGATTGACAATTTAAAAAAGAACTGGGATCACCTCACATGATCACAGATGCGTACGGGTCTTGTTTCAACGGTCAGTTTCACCCATTGGTAAAACTTAGAATCCTATGACTGTTCCTATGTTTCACCGCTCCCTCCTAAATTAAAGTACGTCAGTGTGCATCGCGTTACCATAACCCAGGTCCAGTTTAATCCAAATCATGCTCTGATACCAACTTGTAACGCCCCAAATTTTGAGGGTCGAGCAAAAGCTCAACTCCCGAGATCCGTCACATCACTTTTGCAACATAGAAAATGATGATTACATGTTGTCCATATTAGTACATTAAACATAAATGGGATTATAGAAAATCAGCATATCATACTCCAGAGATGATTAAATTTAGCAAGCGGAAGACTATGATAAATATATAAGGTGTATAAGTGGATACGAACTCCAAAGTATGATCATGTTACCAGACTGAATAATTACATGTATAATTCCAAAATTTACAAAATGATAAGGTGTAATGTTCAACTAGTCTGTATCCCCGCGATCCCTGCGATGCAACTCTAGGTCTACATAGACCTGTCAGAGAGTTGCATGTAAGAGAACTCCTCATCGTCATAAAAGTCAGGCTCCATCTCGTAAGCCGCAACATCATCTGTAACTACAACAGAGTCTGGTTGGTGTTTTAAAACACCGTCCCAGAGTGGGAGTGGGTGATCAACTCAGTAGAGCTACAAGGCAAAGGTTAACATGTTATCAATTCAGTCATGTAGTAATGATAAAGCAATACAAAAAGCATTTCTAAGTACTCTAGTTAATGTAATGATGATATGTATTAATGATGTATGCCCTCTCCTGCACTCCCTCTGCGACATCATCTCACGGTCGCGCATGCTAAACTCCCACTATGCTCAACTCCCATGCCAAAGGCACGTGCAATGCGGTGTATGGTCATGTTAGCCAAGTTCTTAATTAGACCTATTCATACAACAGATTCAGGAAGCTAAGGTACCTCCCTTTATATTATGTCCCCAAACAATGATCCATTTAGGGTCGTTAATCCTAGTTAATCACATACGATAGGCAAGTTATAGGGTAACATCACTCCTGATTTGAAAGCAGTGGATATGCAAGTTCAGGTCACTACAAAGAGGATCGTCACCTCAGCGTAGGCCATAGTTTATACTCGATGTCACTACCGGAAGGCTTGTTACCTTAGCATAGGCTGATAGCTCAAATACAGTGTCCCATACCACTGTATTCGCCTCATGAGTTTGGGTTGCTCACTGGTCACTATGGGGAGGCTCGTCACCCCATCGTAAATTGACAGCTTGACCACGGTGTCCCATACCACCATGCCCAGCTCATGAGTCTTAGCAGATCGTGGTACTAAGGTTGAAATAAGCTTTACATTGGTAAGTGATACCTTAGATTCAAGCAGTAGCGTCCATGCATGGTAAACACACAATAGGCTAATCGGGTTAATTGACAAGTTCGATTAGTACGAGCGCACGCTGAATTAATCGACATGGAGTGCATACGCACTTCTCGTGGCCTAACCACTGTCTATAATCACCGTACGACTCGAATTCATCGAACGTATCTGTTGTGGCGAAACTGATTCGACCATTAGATCGGAAACTGTAACCGATTGCTTAGACTATGCATTAGTCCCGATCATACTCAAACATAATAGGCATTCATATGTGATAGTCAAAACAACATGTGACAACCAATTTAAATATAAATCTCATTTAGGCATTTTGACAAACACATAATGCACGTGTTAGCATACATAGGCATTTCATTCATAAAGCACGTAGTAGCGATATAAGTTACTTAAAGGAAACGGTAACTATAGATAAGGTAATTGAGAATCCCATCTCAACACCCCTATTAAATACGTTTCAACAATCATTTTCTCATTCAGGCATTTTATCAAACACTTAGATTACACATATCAATATATAGGTAATAAATTATTTATAACATATATTATAACAAACCCTTTCACAAGGAGTTGTCACACATACAACAATCATGTAAGTACAAATCCTAATTCCATATTCATTCAAACATTTCAACAAACACATGGAATGCAGTATTGTAAGTGCAATGATCTCATGCTCCTTTGATTGTCAAATTTTGTGGTGCCAAAACCTCTTGTGTACCAAAACTTCTATCTGTGTGCCTTGTGTTTGTATGTTGATATATATATATATGTGTGTGTGTGTGTGTGTGTGATTCAAGATGACATCATAATAGTTCAAGACATGTACATTGCTCGACTTCAACAAATACCAGGTTATGTACTGTGTCCTTTTCCGTATGCATCAATGCTCAGAACTACATCGATAAGAAGAGTGTTTGTTCAAGACTCAAGTACATTTCAAGACTCAAGTACAACTCAAGTTGAAGTTTAAATTCAAGCTATAGAAGATCTCAATCTCAAGCTACATCAAGTAGAGCTCTCAGGCTTCAAAGGTTAAACCATCATTTGAAAGAATGATATTCAATGTTCATACTTCATGTTCCAGGTATGATAAATCTTAGTTTGACCTTAGGGTAGGTCATTTTGGATACATAAGTTAAGATAAATCTTTATACATGAAGTTGGTCTGTTCTAAGACTAGTCTTAGACCTTATTCGACCAGTCCTAGACCTGGTTCGACCAGTCCAAGAAATTTTACAACCAGTCCTAAGTTTTTGAAGATTTTTGGAATTATTTTGATTATTTTTCAACCAATCCTGGAGATTGTTCGACTGGTCGTAGGGGTGTCTCGACTCGTTCTTCGACCAGTCCTAGAACTTCGACTCAAACTCCAGCAACCAAATCTGGTTTCCTACGACCAGTCCTGGGTTTACTTCGACCAGTCGTATGTGGTCTACGACCAGTCAAAGGGTCCCTACGACCAGTCATATAACTGATTTTTCAGATCACACTTAAAATTTCAAAATGCCATTAGAGCTACGACCAGTCGAAGGTTCCTAAGACCAGTCATAGACGCAATCTTTGCTTCTACAAATTGAGCACGAATTTCAGAGTTTTACATCGATTAATTTGAGAAATTCAAGCCTCCACTCTGAGATAAGTTGTGTCCATTTTTTAGCTACGCTACGCATATTTAATATTCTTTTTGTTAGCTTTTCATATTTGATTTTATTCCTATATTCCAATCTTATTTGAAAAAGAGGAATTGCTGTATTTCTTCTTCATGGGAATCAAAATCAAATAGAGCTACGCCCAATTTGATTTAATTTAAAATCAATTAGAAACCAGAACCATTTCTTAAGTGAGTATTGGACATTGAACGTTGATTCAAACTTCTACTCTTATTGGTTCTACTAGGCTACTACAAAAGAAGAAATCCAGGTATTTTACATTTATTGTAAATTCATTATTTTGGTTTTGTTTGAGATTCGCCAGAAAAATCTCATTGTGTTGGTTATCTGAGGAGAGCCAGAAAACTCAGAAAGTGTGGGTTTTTGGATTGTGTAAGCCCAAGTTAAAAAGACACAATTGTGAAGGTTTTAGGTGAACCTGTAAAACCTGTTTAATAGTAAACGCTAATATCCCCTATGTGAGGATATTAGGAGTGGAGTAGTAAGTTGTGTGGCTATTGTTTAACAGTTGGTGAACACAGAGGAAAACCACTATATATCGATGTGTTTTGTGATTTGAATGTTCTTTTAATTTCTATATTTTTAATCATTCAGATTTGTGGAATGTATACGTGGATGTGAATGTTGTAATCTTTACATTTCAAGCAAAGTGGGGAAAGTTATTATAGTTTAGAATTTATTTCTTGCTATTTCCTTTATTTCCTTTCTGTTTGAGTTTTGATATTTAATTTGTTCTAGTAAAGCACTAAATACAATCACTTGCGCACTATCACCGGATGAGTTCAAAAGAATCATATCCTGTGATACTGCAAAGCAAGCTTGGGATATATTAGAAATGATACACGAGGGTACTTCAATTGTCAAAAAATCTAAAGTCCAACTCCTCACAACTAAATTTGAAGAAATTCATGAGGAAAATGAAATGTTTATGGACTTCTACACTAGATTAAATGACATTGTAAACTCTATGTGGGTTCTTAGCGATAAAATCCCAGAAAGTAAAGTATGTGCAAAGATACTACGCTCACTACCTGAACGGTTTAATTCTAAGGTAACCGCAATCCAGGAACTTCGTGATACGGACAATACGAGGGTAGAAGAACTAGTTGGTTCTTTACAAACCTATGAATTAAATTTTAAAGCTCCTAAAGGTAAATCTATTGCACTTAAATCTTAAAAATGTATTTCTCAAGATTCTGATTTAGAAAATTCTGAAGATGATATGGCCCTTCTTGCTAAAAAGTTTTACAAGATCTTCAAAAGTAAAAAGAGGGTTGATTTTTAAAAATTAAATGATAAGAAATGTTCTAAACCAAAATCTAAATCTTGGAAATCTTTAAAAGATAGTCAATGTTACAACTACCAAGAATATGGGCATTTAACAAACAAGTGTCCTAAAAATGAGAAATCTAAAAAGAAAGGAATGTTGGCTACTTGGGATGAATCTTCTGGCACTGAAGCCTCTTCTGAATCAGAAGATTCTGAAAACGAGTCGAGCAATGAAGTTAAGGCCCTTTTGACTCTAGCCAAATTCACTTTTTCAGATCATGATGATTCAACCAGTGAAGAAAATTTGAATAGTGATTAGGAAAATGAAGAAGATCTTCAAGATGCTTACAGTGCCCTATACAAGGAAAGTTGTAAAATTGCCGTAAAACTAAAACTTCAAAAAGAAAAGTTTTTAAAACCTAAAGAAAATTTTGAGTCACTTGTTTTAGAAAAATCCCATATTTCAGATTGTTTTGAAAAGACTAAATGTGATTTAAAATTCAAAACCTCCCTGGTTGAAAATCTTAAATCTGAAAATGACAAACTTAAGCTTGAAAACTCTTCACTTTTGAGTTCAAAGGATACATGGAGGTATGCCCAAGGAGATCTGAAATTTGAGAAACTTTTATCCGGATCTAGAAAATGTGGCAACAAATCTAGGTTGGGCTATATTAAAAATATACCTTCTAAACAGAAGAATACTCCTCCTAAGTTTGTGAGAGGAGAAACCTCTAACTCAAAAGGAAAAGTATTAATCAAAGTTTTTCCAAAAATGCTAAAACTTTTCAAAAACCTGAGCAATTATGTCAACTATAAAACTCAAAATCAAAGCCTTTTAGCTAGAAAAATAGTTGATTTGCTTAAGGAGCTCTTAAAATCTAACTCAGTGGGTCACTCTTACAAAAATTATAAATACAAGAAGACAAACTATACTCATAAACCCAAAACAGTAATGAAATGGGTTCCTAAAGTTACTTGCTTGGTTGCCCACACTGCTTTCAAAGCTACAAGCCATTCAAAGTGGTACTTAGACAGTGGATGCTTAAGGCATATGACAGGCGACAAAGCTTTATTCATTGATCTTAAAGATATGACTGGAGGGTCAGTCACATTTGGTGATGGTAGCAACTGCAAGATTATTGGTCAATGTACAGTTCAACTCTATAACCTTCCCTTATTTAAGAATGTTTTATATGTTGAGGGGCTAAAACACAACCTGTTAAGCATATCTTAAATATGCGATAACAATTACAGCGTGAAATTTTCTAATAAAGGTTGTGAAATCTTGAACAAAAAGGATTCTGTAATATTAACTGGTCGCAGGACTTCTGAAAACTGTTATATTGTAAGCGATGGTAGCTCATCTAATCAATCGTGCTACATTGTCCATATCGATGAAACTGAATTATGGCATAAACACCTTGGACATGTACACTACCGTAATTTATATAGATTGAGCAAATGAGAACTAATAAGAGGTCTACCTAAATTACAAAATATAGACAAGGTATGTGGTGAATGCCAGTATGGCAAGCAAATAAGGAGCTCTCACAAAAAGGTGAACTCCAATGCCACATCAAGACCACTCGAGCTTCTCCATATGGATCTTATAGGACCTACCAGGACGGAGAGTCGAGGTGGCAAAAAATACATCTTGGTAATCGTGGATGATTTTTCTAGATTTACTTGGGTAGCATTCTTAAGGGATAAATCAGAAACCCTTGATGAAGTTAAAAGGATTCTCAAACGGATCCAAACTGAAAAAGGTTCTCAAGTTTGTAAGATCCATAGTGATTATGGATCTGAGTTCGAGAATAGCAGTTTTGAGAAATTCTGTAATGATCAGGGAATATCGCATGAATTCTCTGCACCCAAAACTCCTCAATAGAATGGTATTGTGGAAAGGAAAAATAGAGTGCTTTAAGAAATGGGAACATAATGTTGAACAGCATGAAGCTCCCTAAAAATCTTTGGGCTGAAGCAGTGAATACTACCTGCTATGTTACTAATCGTGTTTATATATGTAAATCTAATAATAAAGCCGCTTATGAAATGTGGTCCGATAAAAAGCCTACTGTCAAATACTTTCAAGTTTTTGGTAGCAAGTACTATATTTTGTGTGACCGTGAAAATCTGGGGAAGTTTGATACAAAAAGTGACGAAGGAATCTTTTTAGGATACTCTTTAAACAGTCGCGCATATCGTGTACTGAACAAAAGGACCGGTGTTATTCAAGAATTAATTAATGTGGTCATAGATGATCATTTGAATACACCTGCCCCAAGTTCAGATAATGACGAAGTTCTTCTAATTGACAAACCTAATACTTCATCAAGTCAAAACAATTTTGAACTAAGGACTGTTAAAGATCATCCAACCGCTCAAATTCTTAGAAATCCTCTCACTGGTGTGCGCACTCGTAGACAACTAGAGACATGTAATTACGTGTGCTTTACATCTCAGATTGAACCGGTAAACGTAAAAGAAGCTCTTTCTATTGAAAACTGGATAGTAGCTATGCAGGAAGAACTTAATCAGTTTGTTCGAAATGATGTCTGGTATCTTGTTCCTAGACCTAAAGATAAACACATTATAGGAACTAAGTGGATTTTCAAAAATAAGTCTGATGAACTTGGGAATATAATTCGAAATAAGGCAAGACTGGTTGTACAAGGGTACACTCAAATAGAAGGCATTGATTATGATGAAACCTTTCCCCCAGTTGCTCGCCTTGAATCTATCAGACTTTTTATATCCACTGCATGCTTTAGAAAGTTTAAAATTTATCAAATGGATATAAAGAGTGCTTTTTTGAATGGTGATTACATGAAGAAGTATATGTTGAACAACCTACAGGGTTTGAAGCCCTAAGTTTACTGATCATATATATCATCTTAAAAAAGCTCTATATGGTTTAAAACAAGCTCCTAGAGCATGGTACGAAAAATTGACTAAGTTTTTACTAAGTCATAATTTTCAAATGGGTAGTGTTGATAAGACGCTTTTTGTTAAGAGACATAACGATGATATCTTAATGGTTCAGATCTATGTTGATGATATTATTTATGAATCAATTTGTACTAACATGACTATTGAGTTTGCAGATTTGATGAAATCTAAGTTTGAAATGAGCATGGTTGGGGAATTAAATTATTTTCTTGGGTTGCAAGTAAAACAACAACCAGATGGCATTTTCATTTCTCAAACAAAATATGCTCTAAACTTAATCAAAAAGTTTGGATTTGAGAATGGTAAGAATTTTGATACTCCTATGAGTACAACTTTAAGACTCTCAAAAGACTCTACAGGTAAAAATATAGATCCTAAATTATATCGTAGTATGATTGATAGTCTACTTTACTTAACTATTAGTAGACCTGATATTGCTTTAAGTGTTGGCATTTGCACTGGATATCGTCTGATCCTAAAGAGTCATATCTTTCTGCTGTCAAGCGGATTATGCGATATGTCGCAAGTTCTACTAAAATGGGTCTCTGGTATCCATTTGATACTAGTGTTCAATTGGCTGGGTATTCAGATGCTGATTGGGCTGGAAATATTGATGATAGAAAATCAACCAGTGGTAGTTGTTTCTATATTGGAAACTGTTTGATTTCTTGGTTTAGCAAGAAGTTCTATATCGCTCTCAACTACTGAGGCCGAATACATCGCAGCAGGAAATGCTTGTACTCAGCTTGTTTCGATGAAACGTATGTTAAGTGATTATGGAATTACACAAGAATCAATGATATTATATTGTGATAATTCCAATGCTATAAATATATCAAAAAAATCCAATCTAGCATTCACGTACCAAGCACATTGACATTTGGTATCACTATATTAGTAAATTAGTGGAAGATAAAATAATATCCTTGGAATATATACTGATCGAGACTCAACTTGCCGACATTTTCACTAAACCGCTCGACAAAAGTAGGTTTAATAAATTAAAGTTTGATCTCGGAATGTGCATTCTAAATTGATTATTCATGTATATTTGTATCATAGTATATATATATTTGATAATTTATTTGTTTAGATTTCAAATTTTTATGGAAAAATACATGTTTTTATGTTTTCACGACCAGTCGAGGACGTGCTCGACCAGTCGTGGTACGATTGGTCGTGAACGGTCCTTGACCAGTCATGTAGCGCGTTGAAATCTTTTAAAATTGGGGAAAATCTCCTCTTCTTCATTTCCTTTTTTCTTCTCCAACGAGCCGAGGCACGGCTAGTCATACCCACCTTCCTAGATCTTCAAGGTGAGTGCATATTTTGTGTTTCTCTTGTAGATTCTAGTTTCTATTACTTCATTTTCACTATTGGAGTAATCTATTTTGAGATTCCTTGACATTTTGGAGTTTTTTCTTGAAAAATCTGATCTAGAAAAACCCATTTTTAAAAATCTTTTGTCTCTACTAGATCTTTTGATTTTCATTCTGATTATGGATGCTAGAGGGAAAAAGAAAACTTCTCGTGGTCCATCTTCTTCTAAATCAGCTCCTCTTACTAGGCGCCATCTTCGTTCACCTGAGGATGATCCCTCCGATGTACGGGATTTGCGTATGCGCAATGTCATTGTTAAACGGTCTGTTTGTATTGAACATATTGTTCCTTTTGGTATTCTACCTATACTCCAAGCTATAGGATGGGATAACATTTTACATTGGGGTGGGCTTGTATATCAATCTATTGCACAGGCCATGTTTGCATGTATCTCAGTATTCTCTTTCGAGGATTTAACTTTTAAAATTGATACTAGAGAAGGTCTATTTGAAATTGACCGTCATCTGATTGCAGGGTTAATGGATGTACCTGTTAATGAGGAGGGTATTCCTATTCATACTTTAGCTGAGAAACTCTCAGAATTTGAAAAGCGTATGCTAACCAAAGATTTGTGTAATATGAATGTGCAATGGACTCACAAAGAAAATGTGCTCCCCGAAAAGTACTTGTTACCCAAATACAGGGTACTTCACAGGATTTTTGCGTCTAACCTGTATCCTCGTTTTGGTAATAAGACAGAATTAACTGCCTTTATGGTTCGTATTTTGCACTCCGTCATTTCTGGTACTAAAATTTGCCTTCCTTAATCTGTCATTCCATTATTCATTCTCGTCTCCATCGAGGTCAGTGATATTCCTTTTGCCTATCTCTTGACTGTTTTAGCTACTCACATGCTTGTGGCTATGCCTGTTGGAGAAGCTCCCATACATCAACTTATTTTTAACAATTCGAATATTAACAAAATGAAATTGGGATTGGCCCGTGGCCAAGTGGATGTTGGTAGAGCTGAGGCTAGAGATGAAGAAGCTGGTGATCTTCCTCCTGACGATGTGGATATGGATGATATTTTCGATGAACTTAAATCTGATTCTGAAAATGATCCTAATTTTGAGCCTTCTAATTTTGAGCTCGTCTTCATACTTTAGAAGAGAAGGTAGAGAATATGAATATTGCTCATGATCTTCAGTTTAAATATATGCGCAAGTATCTTAGGCGCTTGAACAAATGAATGCATACTCTTGATCCTACTATTCCTGCTCCTTCTTCAAGATCCGATTAAGTATTTTCATTCATAGTTTGTAATAACTCTCTTACTTGTGTTGGCTTGTGCACTTTATTTAGTTTGATGACTTTTTAGTTATACAAGTAACTGGATTGTGAACGTTTACTTTCTTATATTTTGTTGAGTTACTTCATCTATTCCTCCATTATTATCCTTTCCTGTGTTGCTTCCTTTGTCATATTGTGATAAAAAGGGAAGAAGGTTTTTAGCTTTTAGAAGATGAAAGGTTGCATATGGATATGAGTATTTTTGGACATGTGATATGTGCATATGTGATATGTGCTGCTACTCAGGGGGAGTAGTATATAATAAATTTGTGCTAATATGTGTTGCTACTCAGGGGGATAGTATATAATGAGTTTGTGCTACTTAATGACAACTGGTGCATGATTCATTAATATGCACGTTGTGCTTTTTACTATACTTGTTGTGCTTCTCTTAATGCAGTATGTTTTGTCACTAATTTAACAAAGGGGGAGATTGTAAGTGCAATGGTCTCATGCTCCTTTGATTGTCAAATTTTGTGGTGCAAAAACTTCTATCTATGTGTCTTGTGTTTGTATGTTGATATATATATATATATGTGATTTAAGACGACATCACAATGGTTTAAGATATGTACGGTGCTCGACTTCAAGAAATGCAAGGTTATGTATTGTGTCCTCTTCCACATGCATCAATGCTCAGAACTACATCGATAAGAAGAGTGTTTGTTCAAGACTCAAGTACATTTCAAGACTCAAGTACAACTCAAGTTGAAGTTTAAATTCAAGCTGTAGAAGATCTCAATCTCAAGCTACATTAAGTAGAGGTCTCAGGCTTCAAAGGTTAAACCATCATCTGAAAGAATGATGTTCAATGTTCATACTTCATGTTCCAGGTATGATAAACCTTAGTTTGACATTAGGGTAGGTCATTTTGGATACATAAGTCAAGATAAATCTTTATACATGAAGTTGGTCTATTCTAAGACTAGTCCTAGACCTTGTTCGACCAGTCTAAGAAATTTCATGACCAGTCCTAAGTTGTTGAAGATTTTTGAAATTGTTTTGGTAATTCTTCGACCAGTCCTAGAGATTGTTCGACCGATTGTAGGGGTGTCTCGACTCGTTCTTTGACCAGTCCTAGAACATCGACTCAAATTCCAACAACCAAATCTAGTTTCTTACGACCAGTCCTGGGTCTGCTTTGATCAGTCATAGGTGGTTTACGACCAGTCAAAGGGTCCCTACGACCAGTCGTAGAACTGATTATTCAGATCGCGCTTAAAATTTTAAAATGCCGTTGAAGCTATGACCAGTCGAAGGTTCCTAAGACTAGTCGTAAATATGATCTTTACTTCTATGAATTGAGCACGAATTTCAGAGTTTTAATCGATTAATTTGAGAAATTCAAGCCTCCACTCTATGATAAGTTGTGTTCATTTTTTAGCTACGCTGTACATATTTAATATCTTTTTGTTAGCTTTTCTTATTTGATTTTATTCCTATATTTCAATCTTATTTGAAAAAGAGGAATTGCTGTATTCCTTCTTCATTGGAATCAAAATCAAATAGAGGTATGCCCAATTTGATTTAATTTAAAATCAATTAAAAACTAGAACCATTTCTTAAGTGAGTATTGGACATTGAACGTTGATTCGAACTTCTACTCTTATTGGTTCTACCGGGCTGCTACAAAAGAAGAAATCCAGGTATTTTACATTTATTGTAAATTCATTATTTTGGTTTTGTTTGAGATTCGCCAGAAAACTCAGAAAGTGTGGGTTTTTGGATTGTGTAAGCCCAAGTTAAAAAGACACAATTGTGAAGGTTTTAGGTGAACCTGTAAAACCTGTTTAATAGTAAACGCTAATATCCCTTGTGTGAGGATATTAGGAGTGGAGTAGCAAGCTGTGTGGCTATTGTTTAACAGTTGGTGAACACACAGGCGAACCACTATATATCGGTGTGTTTTGTGGTTTGAATGTTCTTTTAATTTCTATATTTTTAATCATTCAAATTTGTGGAATGTATATGCGGATGTGAATGTTGTAATCTTTACATTTCAAGCAAAGTAGGGAATGTTGTAATAGTTTAGAATTTATTTCTTGCTATTTCCTTTATTTCCTTTCTATTTAAGTTTTGATATTTAATTTGTTCTAGTAAGGTTGTCCTGCCATAAACCCTTGGTTTTTATGGTGCAAAGGTTGTCCTTAGAACAACGTTAGTATCAAGCTCTTTATTTAAGATTGCTTTACATTTCAGTCTTTGATTGATTTAAAGTATTGTTCTTTATTTTTATACGGCTATCGTATTTCAATTCTACTGTTAAATTTTAATTTGGCATAGTCCTATTCACACCCCCCCTCTAGGACATATAGCTTGGCCTTTTCAAATATATTCAACATAGTTCATATATATGTATAATACACGGAAAACATCGCATCTAAGTACATGTGACAGCAATAAAGTTAATCATAAATCATTAACTAACATTGAAAGCCTTGAAAATCATAACCTAAACGTTTATAGTCCGCACCTTTCGTCAGTACACCTATTACGAACTTGGTTCGTACACTAAGCCTTTGTTTACGGCACAACGACAACCTATAACATGAAATAGGTTAGATATTTCACCGATCTACCTATTTGGATACCTAAAATAGGTTAGGGTTAGGATTCCTTACCTAAAAATGGAGTTAAAATCATTGGTATAGCAACACGAAAGAGGGGATTCAGCATGTGGAGTGGCGGGAATGAATACCAGCAACAAAACCACAACTCTCTCTCACTTCTCCTCACCTTCTCCTTCTCTTTTCTCTCTTCTCTCTCCTAGGATTTAGGAAATTCGTATGGAATGACAGAGGGGTGGGTTTAGGCCCAGAAGTGAAGTCAATGGCCCCAGGGCCATGGTATACTTAGGATATAGCCAAAAGACGCATGTTTCGGGCTAACGGAGCTCATCTGGAGGTCCATTGCCTACATACGGTCTGAGGAAAGTTTTCTGACAATGGATCTATGTCAAGTTAAGATTTTGGTCTGATCAAATTTGTGGATCAACCACGGCGCACCTGTTTCAGTTCAACGGTCATCGTTACTCGATCAGGGCTACAAATATACTGACATGTGTAGAGAAATTTCCCTGATCCAAGGGTGTAGTTAGGTCAGAATCTGACAGTCTGAACCCTTAAATATGGCCTGCAAGTGAACTGCCCAAATCACTTAAGTTTGAGTTCATTTTCCAAAGATATTCACGTTTCTCACACACTTCGCTCAATGCTCTAGTTATACGTTTCTGGATACTATTTGGGTTTGATTCCCGCGATGGTTGTCAAGCCCACTCAACCGATCATAACCGTATAGTTTCATGGTCATCGGACTTTCGACATGTTGTCCAGGTCCGATACGGAGTTTCAATATGCTCCCGAGAGCAACTGGGTTTTGAGATTGATCCTAGGTTTTCAGGTAATGTTGAGTTACCGATTCTTTTAGTTTTGGGTCTTACAGTTCGTATAGAAAGTGGTTCAAGCTAATCTACCGATTAATTTAGTTTAATACTTAATTCATTTTCGTATAATTTCTAAAGGATTTGGTCCTTACCGATTTTTGCCTGAGGTGATATTCGGGTCTTTGTACGGATTTTTTCGAGACATTACATGGAGGCTACATTAAGAACGTCTTCAAAGAGAAGATAAGTACCATTATATTTCTTTGTATTTTGGTTTCTGTGAGATATTAAAAAAATCTCATTTATTAGTTTTTGTTTATGATAGCTAGAAAATCTCAACACGAGGTTTTTGTTTATGATAGCCCTTCTAAAATCACAATTGTATAGGTTTAAAGGTGAACCTGTGAAAACCTTATTTTTAGTGAATGTCAATATCATGTGGGGTGTGATTATTGGGAGTAGAGTAGGTGTGACTGTTTGAGAATAGTTGGTGTACACACCGAACCACTATAACTCCTAGTGTTTATTGTGAATGTTTAATTTTTGTATCTGTGGTGAATGATTGTAATTTATTTATGCAAACGTGGTGAATACTTGTAATAGATAGCTCTCTTGTCTCTTGCTTAGTTTGAAATCTTGATCCTTACAAACGTTCGTGAAATGAGGTTGTCCTACGTAAAACTTTATTTTTGGCGTAAGGTTATCTACGAACTAAGTTTGAATCAATTTTTCAATACTAATGGTATTGAGATCTGTGATTTATTTTGATTTATTTATTATTTCAGTACTTTAAGTTTTTATTTGGCATAGTCCTATTCACCCCCCTGTAGGAATCTTAGCTCGCCTTTTTCAGATCCATTGTCTATCGAGTCCCTAGTTCTGGTTAGACAAAGACTTTCAATTGAGCGTACCAAATTGATTATTTAGTTCAAGATTAACCAATAGAATCATATTAACCAACCCTTAAGACTCGAAAGTAGTGAAAGGAATCTAGTATAAGTCGAATTAGTGCTTTGTTGTTTCGTCTGACCTGTGGATAAATGAATATAAGTGGAACAATGTTTTGTCAGTTTGACTTACAGCAACCATCAGTCCGACCAACAGGCACCTACGGGTTATGCTCCCATGAATTACCAAATCATTTCTTTTGAGAAACTATATATATTTTCCTCCCTCCCTCTCCTTTAGTTGTGACTCTTCAAACATGTGGGAGACAGGGATAGTGTGATTAACGGGAGTTGAGAATTGAAGAGGAGGAGTGGTTCTTGCCACTGTGAAGCGTCATGAGCCGAGTCTCGGAAGGTTTGCCTGAGTTCAAATTTTATTGTGGGCCTAGGAGAGAAGGAATTATAAGTCGAGGATGCTGGTTTGAGCCCATTTGTAACATGCATCCTAGTCAGGTCATCTCAACCATTTTTCACAGAGTTTAGGTCGAGTTAGTCGTCCCAGACATCCTCCAGTCAGTGCATGCATGTGGCATGTCCTCTAACTAGCACATGCATGATGTTCTACAAGTTCTCATCAACCTAGTGATTTATGCATGTCAGGTTGTGGGATTCGGGCTGGCATTGGGAGCGGCTCAACTGCTTGAAGGTGCTGTGAGTGGGATTAACTTTGTCAGAACCTTAGATTTGCGCTGACTTGAGTCACCTAATTAACACTTGTGAGAGGTATTGAAATTGCCCCAAATCCTATACCTAGTATGTGCTCTAATTGAAGAATCCTAATTCAAAGGTGATGATCTTCCCCTGAGGCTTTCCTACGGCATGTTTAGTCTGGTGAAAGTTTTAATACTTGAATTGTCTTGTTAAATTGATTTGTGAATCATGTGATAACTATTATAATCCCTATTACATGCATTAATCACAGGTCTATGAGTAGACTCCTTAATTCTTGAAACTTTTACATGAACATATGAATTGTATTATTACTTTGAAAGTGTGGAATGCATATGTAGCTCTTGAAATCCATGTTTACATACATAACTTTTGAGTATAATTCCCTTGAAGGCAAACTCTAGCTTGTCATCATATAAGTAACATGTGATAGATTGTTAATATACTTAAAAATTTGGAAATGTAGCAATTAAAACCTAATTGTGAAACTTGTGGACTATTGTAAATTATTTATATGGTTAGGATTGTTGTTTTATGAATTGGTCATGTTCCCACCTTTAAGAATTGCTTATGTGGTTTGGATCGTTATTGTTATGAATCAATGGAAGCACACCTTAGACTATTGGCCTTGTCATATGGAAGTTATATAAATTTGATTTATGAATTCCATTTGTCAATATTTATGCCCATTGTGGCTTGTGAGATGAACCTTTTATTTATGTCCTTGAATGGACTTGATTACGTATTTGGCTTGTTGGGTTGAACCCTTTATTGTGTCCATAATTGGACTTGCGACGGAAAAGATAAATTGATTATTATGTTACTATTCGTTCGTTGTTATTTTCTCACATAGTGTGTTGTTGTGCTAAAATTGGATTTATTGCTCTAATTCGAACTGAACAACAATGACCCTGAGCGCCAAGATAGGCAGACATGTAGTGTATGACGGAGATCTGAGGAGGTCGGTTGCCTATTCAGCCACTCACTCAATGTGTAAATTAAATCAGGTGATATTCAAAGGGTGGGGTTCGTCCTCTGATGATGGGTCACTCCTTTGCTTTTCGTATGAAACAACTTTTCAATACATATTAAATGAAACGAGAAAAAGATCCTTACTGTTGGTCGATGTGAACTGCTGAAGGACACCTCTCCAATGATTGAACGAAGTCCAGCGTGCGAGCGTAAGCTCCAATTACAACTAAAAATTAGATTATTACTACGGATTATGCTAAGGAATGTAAATCAACAAACTGAAAAGTAAAAGATTACGTTAAGAAATGTAATTTACTCAGCGGAGAAAGTAAAATATTACACTATGGAATGTAAATTGACTGATAAATTAAAAGGAAAATTAAAAGATAGACTTGGTTTGTTTTCTTTAGTATGAGACACTTTTTCTACTACAATTTCCTTCTATTTATAGCTCTAATCCAGCCATTCTGGATCCTTCTCACGTTCTAACGGTTATGGTAATCGCTCTCCATCACTTGGATTCTTGATGATTCCCATATTCTGCTTCTTCTAATATCTTCAAGCCAACTGTCATGTAACCATTCGAGTTCAGTCGTTTCTCCTTATGTCATGTAATCATTTGAGCTCGATCATTTCTCTTCTCGACCGCCTTAGTAATGCTCGGTGACAATTGATACGTTATGATTCCACTTTTTGAGGAGTCACCGTACGTATCCATAGGAAAATCTCCTGGTACAACATGCATATTCGTACAAATCACACATAACTGACTCTGATTGGTGGTAGAAATGGGTATGAACATTGCCCCTTCATCGCCGTCCTTTTGGTGAAACTAATAGTGATGTTTGAATCCTCATTAATACCGCAATAAATGTGTACACGTGCCACTTGAATGCGAACCACCTTCGCCCATTTTTGTCAGTATCGATGCGTAGAATTGAGGCATCGAATGAACTCTGTGCTTACACGTGTCCATTCTAGCTATTGTGCCGAAACAGTAATGATGCTCCAATAAATGCTTTCTCTCTCTCTTCAACTAATATAAGCAGTACTTCAAACGTTTTCTGCTTAAGCTTTTCAAATTTCCTTTCTTCTTGCAATCAATCTTCATTTGTCACTTTCCCTTCTGCAATGGCTGCTTCTTCTTCCTCTGCTCCTACATTCAATTAACATGACATAATGCTTGTCATGGAACTTCTTGCGAAGAAACATATTCAAGATACGATCTTCAAATCTCCTATGGGTTATGAGATCCTCTGTCTTGGTCTGACATTTTCCGTACAAGTTAGGGTGATGAGGTTCGACCTCTGAATCCCTTTTTTCTGATCTCCCTGGGAGAAAAGATTTTGATTCGATCTGGGTCTATTTTTGACATTGCAAATGCTCTGAAGACACCTCGGACATGGCGGAAGCCTCTCCATGATTGGGACAAATGGTTCATCTGAGTGTCCTCCTAATATGAAGCATCATGGAAAAACATGGGCATCTATGAATGCCTAAAAGTCTCCATCCTAGAGTATGTGGCCAAACCAGCCATTCTTCTTGCTCTTTCATCATTCTGGAGCGCATCGACCAACACCTTCCTTTTTAGCTTTGGTCGAATGAGCCCCACCATCAAGGACATTTGTCACCTGACCGAACTACTACCCTTTAGTATGACATACTATGTGGGTGATGTTTCCAAACAGCACAAGGATTTCCCGATCAAGGCGCATAAGGCCTACACCACCTTCATAAAGACCTACTGCAAGTTGGAGGGCCCAATCGATGATAATGAAGATGTTGCATTCCTACTTCTTTGGATCTGTTGACACCTTCTCTGTGTGAGTGCTCAGTTGGTCACTACAGAATATGTTGCTATGGTCGAGCAACTTGCTTAGAGCAACAGGATCGCCCTGACACCCTACGTTCTTGGCCACCTATATCGGGGTCTCTATGAGACTACTCGCAAGGGATTACATTCTGCAGGAGGGCCACTATGGCTCCTACAAATGTGGTTATATGCATATTTTCATCCTAACCTCTTCTATCATATCATGCATAGAGGAAAACCATACTCTTCCTTAGCGACTAACTCCTCCATACCCGACCAGAAAATCTTACAATCAAGCAATGTCTCCACAGCTTCTTCCTTTTCAACAAACAAAGAAAGGACCAATCCTTGATGCCTTTCTCTAAGGGAGAGATATATAGACCAACATGGCTCACTAGACAGTTTGAGCCAACAGATGTATATTTGGCTGGTCAATTGCACAAAGCCTAGGCTAGTTATATTATTGGTCGAGACCTTGCCTATGAAGGGACAATCAAGATGGGTAAAAATGGCAAGGCTGGTGTCAAGCAACACTGCCTATCATTACTTGCACGGCAATTTGGCCTCGTTCAATGCCTTTCATACCTTCTCACCCACAAATCCTACAACTAGCCTCCTTACGATCCCGTTTTAGTGACCGATACAGAGCTCTATATGTCTCTCATCAACACATACCGCAACGAAGCACTTACCCTGGTGATTCCTAGCTATCTTAACTCCCCGATGGTAATGGACACCTTTCTTGCATGGTGGGATCTTCACTATGAAAAGTTGTCAGGTTCCAAGAGTGCACTTGAGCTTATCAAGCAATTCACCTCTCATTTAGAGGTGAAGAGCAAGAAAAGAAGTACTGCTCCTTTGCTTGTTCCTATTGCTAAGAAGACGGTTGGCCAGCCTAAGACAAGATCAACTGTTACTCCTCCTGTTCCAGCCCCCTTGACCGAAGCAGCTGTCTCAGCTAGCTAGGAAGTCGCAGAGGAGGATCTACTTGCTTTAGCACCTACTCTGCGGCAAACAATGACTCTGAAGAAGATACCAGATCTAGGGGATATCTCCAGTCAAACCCCCAAAGCCCCTGTTCATTTATTCCAGCACGTTAGCCCTCTCAAACCACCTTAACAATTAGAGGCTCGACCACTGCCAACATCGGTTAGGCCCTATTGAACGTCAGGTACATCTTCAGTTGAGGCCATATTTGTAATGCCCTAACTTTTCAGGACCCGAGTACACGACCCGTTTCCCAAAAACCCGAGTGTTAACCTTAAAGGATGGTCAAACTCAAGTATATATTTTTTTTTGTTCAACTATCAGAGTAAGCAGATGAGCATAGAATGGATAAGTAAGCATAAAGGGAAATTTCAAATTTCATTTAGAATATACAAGTGCTGCCCATAATGACTTATACAAACCAATGTTCCCATTCTTACAATTACAAAATGAAATAATATTACATGTGAAATAAAGTAAATTACAACAAATTTAGGATATGAAATCCTGTAACAACCCTTAGCTATTTCAATCATGCATCCCTGTCAAATGTAGCTTGCTCCTCGTCAATATAAACATGAATTTCACCTGGGCCACCTGTGCTACCTGTACGGTTATATATTTGATGGATGAGTGGCCAACTCAGTGTGAATTTCCCTCAAGATTATACACCGCCGCATTAGGTAAGAAATAGTATAAAACATCCAGACAACTAAAACAGAGTAAATGCAGTCTTATTAGATGCATGGATGCATAAATACAATCATTAAACCTGGGAAACATCATCCAGTCAGGTCACCTATGCCATCATCGACCCGGGTAAAACATCCAGATGGTTTGTGCCCTGGGTAAAACATCTGGACGGGCATATGACTGGTCATCAGTGCAACATTCAGCGTAATCACGGGGCATGATGATCCGAGTCATTATTATAAATCGAATGACTGGTCATTAGTGCAACATTCAGTGTAATCACGGGGCATAATGATTTAAGCCATTATAAATATGTCATGTATGCATGATTAGCCAAGTCATTATTAGTCTATTTACAACCAACAGATTTAATAAGGTCAAAGGTCACTACGGGGAGCTAAGAGCCCAGCGTAGGCCGACAGCTCGGGCATAGTGTCCCATGACCACCATCCCTGGCCCATGAGATTACCACCTTAGGATGTTTAATGGAAATCCGTCGACTAGTGGCCAATCATATTGCAGTATATGGGGCTTACCATCGCATGGTTGCACAGTATAAACATCGACCCCATATAGGGAAAATACCCAAAACAAAGCCACATAAGGTTAATATCAAAATAAACCTGATAGGGCGAGTATTAGACCATGCGATAAAATACTATCCTTGAAAACCATTGGATGCAACAACCCTGGATGGTAGGCCCACATCAATGATCCATCAAGACCAGCACTCAATAACCACCAAGTTAAAGGTCGATTACGATCACAACTAGTCAAGTTATATCCCAAGTATGGGTGTACATTCATATGTGGGAATTTCCCACTACTATACCAGTTTAAGTTCCATAAGCAATCCACAAGCATGAACAATTATATGGGATAATCATAGAGCATGTAATACAACAATTCAATTTCCACCAGTTAACACATGTGATTATAAAGGGAGATATCAATTATGAATTTAAATAAAAACTATAACTTAGGCTAATGAGAAGATGAAAAGATCAAAGGGAAGAATCATCACCTTAGTTTGTCGACTCACATTTTAATGTTATTAGGAAGCACGCACACCATTAAACTTGGATCCTTGACAGGAGATAAGTGCGGCTCAACTCAACTTCCAATGAGTTAACTCGGTCCCAACCCGAGTCCTTCTTTGAAACTAGCCACCAACTTGGCTTACTGCAATAACTGGACCTAAACAGCCCTACTGTAACCATTTTAGTTGCTAGACTTAGTGAACCCTACTGAGTCAACTCGGCGCGTCTCAACTTGAAGACTGAGTTGATTCAGCTCACACAACCACCCACTTTACTCTTTCTTCTTCTCTTTCTATTGGTTTCCCACATGCTGGGAAACCCGAAATGTCAGGACTATGTCCAAACCTAACTTGACCGAGTCAACTCAGTTCTAGCAGAGTCGACTCACTCACCATCTCACTCTCTCCTCCTCCTTCATGGTCTCTTCTTCTACCTCTTTCGAGGGTTAACCAGGTCAGACCCACGCCTAACTTGACCTAACTGGACTTGGTTTCGGACCCACCAACCATCGCTTTGGCAGTGAGTCAACTCAACAATCAACCCATGAGTTGGGCAGAGTTAAGGTTGCACATGCACACACTTCCTGTCCTATGTTCTTCTTCTCCCTCCTCACATCATAAGTCCAACAATATCTGGACTAAATCTCAACTCGACTCATGCCCCAACGAGTTGAATCTATTCAACCCGACAGTGAGTCAACTCGACCAACAGCTCATGAGTTGGTCAGGGTTGAAGTTGGACATGCACTCACCCCCTGACTATCTCCTTCCTTCCACTTCTACCTTTGTTAGGTTCTCATCATAGCCCGAACCATGCCTGACTTGGACTACACCTCAAATCAACCGATCAGTTGGTGTAATAGCTTGGTGCGACAGCCCTCACATTCAGTTTGAGTGAAGTTCTTTCACCACATCTCTCTCCATCTTCCTCTCACTGCCATCCAATAGTCTCTGGACTGAGACAAGGCCCGACCAGTCACGCCCAGACCCAACTCGTGGCTAGGGCAAGTCGAGTCGGTGTACACAACGAGCAGCTCGCTCCTGACTCTCCTTCATTTGCTTTCTCTCTCTCTCTCTCTCTCTCTCTCTCTCTCTCTCTTTCTTTCCTTTCCTTTTCTCTTTTCTTCCCTCTCCTTCTGGTGTGGATTCCAAGACGCAGCAATGGCTTTTTATAACCGAGAGAAAACCCTAGATCATCTCAGCCGACAGTTGAGCTTAAAACGTCCTTTACAAGGGCTATTTTTGAGAGACTGCTAAACGTGGGGTCCATCCAATCACGGGGATGGATTCCGGGTGTTGAGACCCACAGGAAAGTAATCTGGATCAATGGGTGGGGTCCACGCGAATGTGATGGGTTCTCCTGCTTAACGAGAAGATGAGGTCGCCCTAATGGAGTTTTCATATTGGTCGGTTAAAATGGCCATCCAATCCATTTGGATGGATCAGATGGGACATGGTATTAGTGTGGGACCCACTTTCTCTCTTACAACTCATCTGAGTGCAATATCCCATGAGATATTCTGCCTTTACAGCTTTTCTCACAAGATGGGTGGCTGTGCTGAGAGAAACATTGCAACCCTATTGCGGATGGTGGAGAGCACTCCACGTGGCCGGGTGGAGGCTTCGGATCATGCTAGCGTACCCTTCCTGAAGTGGAAAAGCTTCCAACATGGTTTTGCCTTGTAGACAATTGCTTGCTCTTATTTGACACTGAAAGGAGCGTTGAGATATATTTCCAATGAGCGGCTGGGATTAAGGGAAAATCACGTACGCGGATCGCTAACGTGGAGAGTCCTATAACGGCTCTATTCTTGGGGAGATGTTGTTGCCCGTCCGTGATCGCCTGCACACATGCACGTATGCATGGGTTCGAATGGTCACCATGGAACTGATCGTCCAGAGCCCCCTATCCGATGAACAATTTATATTGTCCGGATAATGGCTCGAAACGAGTCACAACCCGTCCCAAGTGGATGTTTCCTCGTCGTCCCTTACCCGTGCATGAGCATGAATGTATGGGCCCGATTGACTGACATGTTTGTGGTCGTTTGGATGGTGTAAGACTGATGAGTGGTCTGGATCTTACGGAAGGTGGCCAGAGGTGGGCCCACAAATCATCCAAAATGGACGTTGTTCGTTCAACGCGTTTGACAGAGGGTTTTCCTTCCCTTTCTTGAAATTTCACGGGTTTGCATGGGTTTGATCGTTCGAGCAATCTGGTGCACGTCCTGCATACTGGCTGTGGTGCACTCTCACCACTGTGCGGGCCTGATCATGATGTCTATGGGAGATCTGCTCCGACCATTTCACTTGATGGGCCCCCTTAATGTCTCTGACCAAAGGCTAGATTGACACAAGTCTTAGGTGGGCCATACCAACTAAATCATGACCTCGGGCTATAGAATATCATCATTTCGGCGGTTAGATTAATTCCAATCTGAACATCAATGGTTAGAAGGTACTAATGGACCTTTTGTAGGCTTAAGCACACCATCTTATGTTTTTATTCAAATAAGATATAAATTTTATTTTTTAATCTTAATTCTTATCACTATTATATGAAAAAATATATATATGTATGCACATCATGTTGTGGGTTAGGTTATATAGGACCATTCACCCCATATTTTTATAACATTAAATGTTTAATTAGTATTACTATTATTATTACCTACACATTGTTATCTATTTATTCTTTTTGTTTATTTATTTATTATCATTATTGTTATTATTATTATCATTATTATTTTAAATCATGAATGTGGGGCCTACCTCTAGTCAGAAATATTCCTCCAGGTGAGTAGACCACTACGAGTTATGTGCCTCGTTCTTCAACTAATTTTAACAATCAAGCGAGTCGCGCCAAGTGATCATCCAGTTATCAACTCTCAACGTCCTAATGATTCCAACAATCCAATGGTTGACTCAGCCCTAAGCATCCTGAGAAGCATTTAGGTGTGATCTGGTAGTCGTAATTCGGCCCGTGTTTCCCCAAGGATGGATAGATTTAGAGTGACTATTTAAATAAGTTAGGTTAGCATTCATACTAAGTTAGGTTATATAGTAACACTGGAGTAATGAAAGTACGAGGTGTTACAATATTTGCCTTCAAACATATTTCAAAACAAAGTATTGACCTGGTCATACCATTGCAGACTATCACAAGAGATCGATGAAGGCTTGAAACGGAACAAAGAAGCCCATTTTAATAAATGCTTGAATAAATGATGGTAGGATAGAGAGAAATTGAACAACCTTGATCTTCCATTTGATGAAAAGTATCATCTGCCCTATTGTCCTAATCCACCACCATTTCCTACTTCCACTCGACCACTGGCAACCATAATAAAAAAAAACCCTCAACCCATTAGAGATCAGCCCTTTGTCAACACCGTTTAGTCTGACTTAGGTGGAGATTGCTTTCTCGTATATCTATTCTTATCGACTTACTTGTTTATGTACCTATTAACCCCTTTCTGTTTTTCTTGTAATTACTTGGGAATTGACATCAGACAAGAAACAAATGATTGTGGACCAACTGCAACAATGACAACCATAAGTAGTTTCATTAATATCAGCAGCAGCAGTAGCAACAATAAGCTTATAAGCTCTAACAATCTTGGCAGTTCCAGAAGTTCCCGACCCCATGATTACTGAGCTTGCGACCATATATTCGGAAATGACAGTTAGTGTAGAGGGTATCTGTAAATGTTATAGTGTAAATCTAGCACCAGAAGAGTTGTCAAATTTGCTGTGCCAAACCATTTAGAATATATATCATGCTTTGAGTTGAAGTGATCAGGTTCGTGTATTTCAAAGTTGTCTGGATCTTCGTCGAACTTTCTTACATTTTCAAGATGAAGTGAAGATTGTTAAAGTTCATGGTTTTAAGCTCAAATTCAAGAACTAAGGATCAAGAACTCAAGTTTAAGTTTGAAGTTCAAATACTGTATGTTAAAGACTCGAGAACTCAAGCGTAACTCAAGCTCAAGTTCAAGAGATCGAACTCAAGCTTCTCATATCACAAGTATTCAATGTTCTGAAACAAATGATGTATCAATTGTTCCAACTCACAAATAAGGAATGGATGACCCTAGATTGACCATAGGTTGAGTCATATTCATTGCATATTTTATGTGGGTCATTTCATGTGTTTATAGGTTATTTTCTTGATTAGTCTTAGTCCTTGTTCGACTAGTCCAAGTACTAGCTCGACCAGTCTAAGAGTTTTCTCGACCAGTCCAAGGTCTGTTGTGAATTTTTAGAATTTTCTGTTGGACCCTCGACCAGTCGTGGAGACTGCTTGACTAGTCAAGTGAATAGTACTCGACCAGTCGTGCAAACTCGACTCAAAGTCTAGCAAGCTTTTTTGGTCCCACTCGACCAGTCGAGTGTATTGCTCTACTAGTCGAGCAGGCCACTCGACCAGTCGAGTAACAACCTTATCTTATCGCGCCAGAAAATTTAAAATTTTATTGGTCCTTCGACCAGTCGAACTGACCCTTAGACCAGTCGAGGGAACAATATTTTCACCTAGAAATAGAGCACGAATTTCAGAGTTTTTTCATTCATTGAAAGCTAAATCAAGACACCACTCTGAGAGATAAGTTTATGAATTTATTAAGTTATACTGTGCTCATTTTAGATTCTCTTTAATTAACTTTTGTAATTTGATTTTGTGATCTTTATTCCAATTTTACTTTAAGAAGGGATTTGTGTTTTTCCCTTTCTTGAGATCAAAATCAAATCAAGCTAGCCCAGGTTGATTTAATTTAAAAATCATTTAGAACTAGAACCTTTTCATATGTGAGACTGGACATTGAACATCTTCGTCTACATCGGATTGGCTCTACCAAGCTTCTTTAAAAGTAGAATTTCCATATAAGTATCACTTACAATTTTGTGTATCTTTTTTTGGTTTTTGAGGTTGTGCCAGAAAAATCTCTTTTTAGTTTTGTCTGAGGAAATTCGGAAAATCTCAAAGTGTGAAGTTTTTGTGATTGTGTAACCCCAACTAAAGACATAATTGTGAAGGTTTTAAGGTGAACCTTGGAAAACCTTTTTCATAGTGAACGCTAATATCCTGAGGGTATGGATATTAAGAGTGGAGTAGTTGTGTGGCTATTTTCTAACATTTGGTGTACATACAAACGAACCACTATAATTCCTGGAGTTGCGGTGGATGATTGAATGTGATTATGTGTGTGAATGTTGTAATTTATTTTGAGCATTTGTGGTAAATGGTGTAATTTATTTTATGCACTCGTGAAAATGTTGTAATAACTTAGTTTATTTCCTTTGCTATTTTCTTTGTTTCTTTATTGGTTTGGGTTTTTGATACTTACAAAAGTTCTAGTAAGGTTGTCCTGCCATTGTCCTTAGAACTAAGTTTGTATCAACCTCTCAAGACTAGTACATTTGAGGTTTCTATTTACTTGTGCTTCTTTATTATTTGATTGTGCTATCTTCTTTCAATTCTGCATTTATTTTTTAATTTGGCATAGTCCTATTCACCCCTCCTCTAGGACGTTTAGCTCGGCCTTTTCAAGTGGTATTAGAGCCTAATACCTCTTTTTTATTTAGATTTATTTCTTGAGTTAACCGATCTAAGCTTATAAAGTGTCAAATTTTGATAGCCTCTCAATAACTAGGCCTCCACCTTTTGATGGCTCCAATTATGCTTATTGGAAAGCCAAAATGAGGATCTTTTTAAGGTCCATAGATGAGAGCGTATGGCAAGACATAGCGACTAGATGGACCCTCCTACCACTGAAGTGACTGACACTAATGGATCCAAAACTATAAAGGTTACACCATATTTTTCTTTGACCACACTTCGAAAAAATGAGAGTAGTGCCAATGCAAAGGCTTTAAATGTAATCACTTGCGCACTATCACCGGATGAATTCAAAAGAATTATATCTTGTGATACTGCAAAGCAAGCCCGAGACATTCTATAAATGACACACGAGAGTACGACTATTGTTAAGAAATCTAAACTTCAAATCCTCACCACTCAGTTTGAGGAGATGCATATGGAAGAAAGTGAAACTTTCACGCACTTCTATACTAAGTTAAATGACATAGTCAACTCTATGTGGGGTCTTGGTGATAGTATCCTAGAAAGCAAAGTCTGTGCAAAGATATTGCACTCATTGCCTGATAGGTTCAATTCTAAGATCACTGCCATTCAGGAACTTCGTGATACGGATAATATGAGGGTTAAAGAGCTGATTGGTTCTTTACAAACCTAAGAGTTAAACTTTAAGGCTCCTAAAGGCAAGTCCATCACCCATAAGTCTTCTAAAAATATTTATCATGAAAATGCTAGTAATTTTGATTTTGAAAACTCTGAAGATGATATGACACTATTAGCTAAGAAGTTTTATAAAATTTTCAAAAGCAAAAAGAGGGTAGATTTTAAAAAACCTTCAAAAAAGAAAAGGACTAGATCTAAAACTTGAAAATCTATTAAAGATTGCCAATGTTTCAACTGCCATGAATATGGGCATCTGGCAAACAAATGTCCAAAGAGGGACAAATCTAAAAAGAAAGGCATGTAAGCCACATGGGATGAATCGTCTTGCTTTGAAGCTTCTTCCAAGTCAGATGATTCTGAACCCGAGTCTACTAATGAGGTCAAGGCCTTAATGACTCTAGCCAGAGTCACTTCCTTAGACAGTTGTGATTCAACTTTTGATGAAAATCTGAGAAGTGATCCTGAAAATGATGAGGATTTACAAGATGCCTATAATACTCTATACAAGGAAAGTTGTAAGATAGTTGTAAAACTAAAACTTAAAAAAAAAAAGTTTTTAAAGCTAAAAGAAGATTTTGATAACTTAGTTTTAGAAAAATTGTATTTTTCTGTTTGTTTAGAAAAAGCTAAGTGTGATTTGGATTTCAAAACATCCCAAGTTGAAAACCTTAAATTAGAAAATGAAAAACTAAAACTAGAAGTCTCTTCTCTCTTGAGTTTAAAGGATACTTGGAGGTATGCCCAGAGTGATCCTAAACTAGAAAGACTACTAACTGGATCAAGGAAATGTGGTGATAGATCTGGTCTGGGCTATGATAAGAATACACCTCCTAAAAGTAAGTCCACTCCACCTAAATTTGTTAAAGGGGAGTCCTCTAACTCAAAAGGGAAAAGTCTAAATCAAAATAGTTTAAAAAATCCTAAAACTTTTCAAGCTATGAAACTTAAAAGCAACCATATCAATTATAAAAATTGGAATCATAACCCCTTAGTTGTGAAAATTGTTGATTTACTCAAGGAGCTTCTAAAATCTAACTCGAATGGTAAAATATACAACAACTACAAGTATAGAAAAACCAACTATGCTCCAAAACCCAAAACAGTAATGAAATGGGTTCCTAAGGTTACTTGTCTGGTTGTCCACATTGCTTTCAAGGCTTCGAGTCAATCAAAGTGGTACCTAGACAATGGTTGTTCTAAACACATGACAGGTGACAAAGATTTGTTCACTAATCTCAAAGATATGACTGATGGTTCAGTCACATTTGGTGATAGTAGCAACTGCAGAATTATTAGCCAAGGTACAGTTCAACTCTTTAATCTTCCTCAATTTGAGAATGTCTTGTTTGTAGAAGGTTGTAAACATAATCTCTTAAACATTTCTCAAATTCGTGATAATAAACATATCGTCAAATTCACCATGGGTGTGAAATTTCTAATGAGAATGGTTCTATGATATTAATTGGTTGTAAAACATCTGAGAATTGCTATTTAGTCAGTGATTCAAGCTCATTTAAGTTATCGTGTTACATGGTCCAAACCGATGAGACCAATTATGGCATAAATGCCTAGGACATGTACACTACCATAGTCTTTATAGATTGAGCAAGGGTGAAGTAATAAGAGGTCTACCCAAGACTAAGAAATTGGATAAAATCTGTGACGAATGTCAAATTGGAAAACAAATAAGGAGTGCTCACAAGAAAGTGAACTCTAGTGCCACATCCAAACCCCTTGAACTCCTCCACATGGATCTCATTGGACCGACTAGAACAGAGAGTTGAGGCAGTAAGAAATATATTCTGGTAATAGTAGATGATTTTACCAGGTATACATGGGTAGTTTTCATGAGAGAGAAATCAAAAACTCTTGATGAAGTGAAAAGGATACTCAAGCATATCCAAACTAAGAAGGAATCACATGTCTCTAAAATCCGTAGTAATCATGGTTCCGAATTTGATAATAGCAGTTTTAAGAAGTTCTGTAGCAATCACGAAATATCGCATGAGTATTCTAAAGTTAAGACACCTCAACAGAATGGTGTAGTTGAAAGAAAAAATTAAGTTCTTCAAGAAATGGCTAATGTGATGTTAAATAACATGAAACTCCTCAAAAATCTTTGGGCTGAAGCCGCGAACATGGCTTGTTATATCATTAATCATGTTTATACTAGAAAATCTAAGTGGTTCAATAAGAAGCCTATGTCAAATACTTTCGATTTTTTGGTAGCAAGTGTTACATTTTGCATGACTGGGAAAATCTGGGAAAACTTGACACTAAAAGTGACGAAGGGATATTTTTAAGGTATGCTTTAAACAGTCGAGCGTATCATGTTCTCAATAAGAGGACCAGTGTGATTCAAGAATCCATTAATGTGGTTATAGATGATCACTTGAATACACCCCTGTCTCCAGTTCAGAAGATAATGAAGTCTCTTTATTTGATAAACCAGACTCTTCGCCTAGTTAAAATGACACTCAACTACGGTCATTTAAAGACCATCCAACTAATCAAATTCTTGGTAATCCCCTCACTGGTGTACGTACTCATAGACAATTAGAAAATATTTGTAATTATGTGTGCTTCACATCCTAGATTGAGCCAACCAATGTAAAAGAAGCGCTTGCTGATGAAAACTGGGTAGTGGCTATGCAAGAAGAAAAACTTAATCAATTCGTAAGAAATGATGCATGGTACTTAGTTTCTAAACCTAATGATAAACACATTATTGGAACTAAATGGATCTTTAAAAATAAGTCTGATGAACTTGGTAATATTATAAGAAATAAGGCTAGACTGGTTGTATAAGGGTACACTCAGATAGAAGGCATCGATTATGATGAAACCTTTACCCCAGTAGCTCGTCTTAAATCTATCAGACTGTTCATATCCATTGCTTGTTATGAAAATATTAAAATTTATCAAATGGATGTTAAGAGTACTTTCTTGAACAGTGATCTATACGAGGAAGTTTATGTAGAACAACCTACTAGTTTTGAAGACCCTAAACATACTGATCATGTTTATCGCCTGAAAAAGGCACTCTGTGGATTAAAAAAAGCTCCCAGGGCATGGTACGAGAAATTGACTAAGTTTTTATGAAGTCATAACTTTATAATGGGGAGTGTTGATAAGACACTATTTTTAAAGAAACAAAATGATCACATACTAATAGTACAGATATATATTGATGACATTATCTATAGATTTACCTGTTCTAACATGACTGTTGAGTTTGTCGATTTAATGAAGTCCAAATTTGAAATAAGCATGGTTGGGGAACTGAACTATTTCTTAGGTTTGTAAGTAAAATAGCTTGTTGATGGGTTCTTTATCTCTCAAACCAAATACACTCTAAACTTGGTGAAAATGTTTGGTTTTGAGAGAGGTAAAAATTTCGATACTTGTGAGACCTGTATCCTAGACCGTACTGTTTTGTAGGCTTCCGCAGTCCTCTCGGTTGAATTTTAAAGAGCCACAACCTGTAATCGGCATCTGCACGTGACCTTGAGTTGCATCCTATCAATCTGAGTCGGCTCAGCTCAAGACTTGTACCCTAGCGACCACGTCGTCATCATGTTTCCGATGCCGCTCGCCGAGGCAATACCTGAGCCAGGAGATGTGAGCCCATGTTTAGTTTGAGGAAGAACGCCGTGCAGTTGCAAAACCTAAGAAAGAGCTTTCAAATTAATCTCATCAATCACATCTTATGTCAAGTACACATCACCTCACACCCCATCCCCAAGTAACCCCTAAGTCAACTCTCTCTCTCTTACAAGTACACCCATCACTTACCTCCCTCATCACTCACGTCTCTCATCTCTCTCATCTCTCTCATTCTCCAAGCAACCCACGTCCAAGCTTTCATGAGAGAAGCTAGTGTGGCCCACCTTCCTACCTCCCATCTCCGCCATCTAAACTTCATCTCGACTGTTGAATCTCATCCATTGGAGCTCTAGAATGCGTTGATGGAAGGAGAAGTCCATGATCAAAGTTGAATGATTTTATTAATTGACTTTGCGATTTAAGGGCCCACATATGGTGGGACCCATCTTAATGTATGCAATGTATAGGGAGGGCCCATAATGGTGGGGTCCCTCCCCTCTCATGTCCGTCTTTCTCTCTTTCTCTCTCTCTCTCTCTCTATCCCTCCCTTTTTTCCTTTGTGTTAATTGTGTGGCCCACTTGATTCATGTGTTTCATCCTGCCGTCCAGCGGGGATGATGGACCCCACTGTGATGCATGTGCAGCATCCACACCGTCCAGGTAGTTGGACGGTGGGCCACACCATGATGTATGGATTTCATCTACACTGTCCACCATGTGGACCCACCTCAATGTATGTGTACATCCACCCATCCATCTGCTAGACGCTGGGCCAGCGGCCCGACAATCCAGCAGCTGGATGTTACTGCTGTAAGTGGCATCACCAAGCATTGTGGGATCCCATCACTTTAATGTATGTGTTTTATATCCTTACCGTCCAGCCATTTTGGCTGACATGTGGGGCCCACCCCACACATGCTGCACATGTGGGATGGGACCCACCTTGATGTGTGAATTATCTGCGCTGTCCATTGATCAAGACGGTGCTATGTGGGCCAGCGTATTGGATGTGTTAAATCCACACCATCTATCTAGATTGAGAAGGCCATGGGCCTAGACGCTGATTGATTTTATAAAAAATAATAAAATAATAATAAATAAAATAATATAATATAATATATATTATATGATATATATGCCATGTATATCTGGTGGGCCCCACATGGGACCCACTTGCATGGAAATGGATTGGATAGTGTACCGTACACAACTATATATAGCTGACTGTATTGACGTCAGCTGTGTCCTTGGGCCTTCATCATGAGGTATTTTTATATCCAAACCGTCCATCTCAAGGGTCCACTGTGATGCATGTGTTTCTCTAAGCTATCCATCTGTTTCACCAACATGGGAACCCCATGGTGTATTTATCTCATCCACACTCTCCCGATTATGTTGGACGGTGCTGGATAATGTTTGGGTAGTGCAGATTTGTAACATCCCGAAAATCGGGGGTCAAGTAGTAACTCAACTCCCGAGTTCCAGAACATCACTTATGCAACAAAATGAATGATGATTGAATGTTGACTGTATTCGTGCATCGAACATCAGTGAGATTAAGCCAAAACAGAATATCATACTCAAGAGACAGTTAAATTTCAAGCGGAAGACTGTGATAGACATATAAAATATAAAAACTATGGTGAGTCTCCAGAGTGTGATAATGTTACCAGGTTAAATAATAACAAGTACAATTCTAAAATTTACCAAATGTGAGGAAGTGTAATATCTTCTATCCCAAGTACCATAGCCCCGTCAATACATTACCAGGTCTTTATAGACCTGTCAGAGAGTTATATGTAGGAGAACTCCTCCTCAACATCATAGTAGTAGTCTAGCTCTACTTCATAAGCATCACCATCACCTGAAACTCAACAAATATGGTTGGTGTTGCAAACACTGTCCCGTAACGTGGGAGTGAGTGATCAACTCAGTGGAACAGTAAAGCATAAGTTAACATATTATCAAATCAGTCAAGCAGTAATGATAAAGTAGTAAAATCAAACACTCCTAACTACTCTTATTAATGCAAGTATGAATGCAGTCATGATATATGCCCTTGCCAAACCACCCTCATGCGACATCATCTTACGTTTGCAGATGCCTACCTCCCTCAGTGCTCCACATCTACCAGGCACATGCGGTGTGACGATGAGCATGATTACCAAGTAGTTATTAGTCCATTTCAAACAACAGTATTCGAAAACTAAGGTACCTCCCTTGTATCATTCCCAAACATGATCCATTCTAGGGTCGTCAATCCTAGTTAATCTCAGACGATGGTGTTTTTCTAGGTCGCTACAAGGACTGTTAAGGCTGTTACACGGAATCGTTGCACTACTCCCCCATCACCTTATCAATACAGGCCTAGTTTATACTCTGTTACTACGGGAAGGCTCGACACCTCACTGCAGGTTTAGAGTATGCTCGAGGTCACTACACCGGATACGGTCAGGGCTTCCAGGGCTGTTACACGGAATCGTTGCACCACTCCCCCATCACCCATCAAGTAGTGTAGGCCGACAACTCGAATATAGTGTCCCATACCACCATAATCGGCTCACGAGTCTGGTTGCTCACTGGTCACTACGGGGAGGCACGTGGCCCCAGCGTAGGCTGACAGCTCGACCACGGTGTCCCATACCACCATGCTCGGCTCGTGAGTCTTAGTGGATCGAGGTACCATGGTTAATGGGATTTTCACTAGTAAGTTTGGTACCCTAGGTTCAAGCAGTAGCGTACAAACATGGTGAACGTACATAAGACAGATCAGGTTACTTGACGAGCTTGATTAGCACAGGCGCCTGTTGAGTTGTACGACATGAAGTGCATAAGCACTTCATATGGCCTAACCACTGCCGACAAGCAACGCACGACTCGGGTTTGTCAAACACGTCCTACGTAGCAAATGAATCTTAGCCATAAATTTGGTTCCATTACCGACTGTCTGGACTATACCACATCCCCAATCACATTCGATTACAGATAGGTAAAGCAATAATGGATCAAGTTTCAAATCATACAATCAAAGTCTGGTATTATCCGTTTAGGGCTGCGAGGGCTGTTGCACGGAATCGTTACACCACTCCCCCATCACCCTTCATGGATTTCATGGAATACAACATAAACATGTGAAGTAAATAGAGTAAAATTAAATAAACAAGTAATTCAGGCATGTTAACAAGCATGTCGTAAAGCATGATATAAAGCATGTTATAAAGCACTATATAAATAAGAAACACAAACACATATATTTCATAAGTAAGCGGTTAAAGTAATTAACCACATGGAGGAAATCATACCGGTCTCTAAGGTAGTTAAGAATCCTATCAACACCTACCTAAGGCATCATCATCCAAACACTTACTCTCTCAAGCATTTTCACAAACACTTAGCATACACTATTTCAACATACTTAGTGTATGTTAGCAAACATGTATTAGGGCGAGTCCTTTAGCCAAGAAAGTATTTTACGCATATATAATATATTTATACAACAAATAATCATGGAAAACACATCTCTAAAATATATACGTATACGGTACTTTCTACAATACAGTATTTCTACATACATAATGTATATTAGCAAAACATGCATTAGGGCGAATCCTTTTGCCAAATAAGTATTTTATCCATATATCATACATTCATACAACAAATAATCATGTCAAACACATTTCCAAAAAATATATGTATACGGTATTTTCTACGAATACCTAGAATATGTAAAATTCTATATTCTACAACTTTAATCAAAACAAAAAACGGAAAACACTTTATACATGTACAATTGCATGTAGATCATGAATCTATCATTATCTGACATTGAAAGCATTGAAAACCATAACCTATACACCTAAAGTCCACACCTTTTATCGTAGAATCGAAACGGAGTCGATAGAATTGCTAAGTTTCTGTATACGGCAGTTTGGTAACCTATAGAATGAAATAGGTTAGCTATTTCATAACCTACAACCTATACAACCCCAAAACGGATTAGGGTTAGGGTTTCTTACCTAGAAACGGAGCTGAAATCACCGGGAAAGCGATTAGAACGGTGGTGGAGCTCGTGGAGCAGTAGGGAAGCATAGCAGGGAGATTCTCCCACATCTCCCACACATTCACTCTCTTTTCTCTCTTCTCTCTTTAGGGTTTCTCTCAAATTCGTATGGCTACAATGAGAGAGGGTTTAAGGTCCTTATATAGTCTAAAAAATTACCTAAATAGACTCCAGGTCAAGGTATACTTAGGTTATAACCAAAGCGGACCTGTTTCAGCTCAACGGAGGACTTCTAGCGGGCCTCCTTGAGCTAAAGGTCGGCCTTAAGCTCACAAACTATGGATCTAGGTTTTATTAAGTTTTTGTTCCATTAGGGTTCTCAGATCATGGTGGCGGGCCAGTTTCAGTTCAACAGTCAGCGGATCTCGATCGGAGATTCCGAGTACATGGATATGTGTGTGAAATTTCTCCTGATCCGAGGGTGTAATTTGGCCTGATTCTGACGGTCAGGTTGCTTAATACTGACCTGCAAGCGACGAGTCTCAGATTATTATTCAAGATATTTATTTTGGAAAGAAAACAATGTTTTCACACTCTCTCACTCCAGGCTCAAGCGAACAGCCGTGGGACACTGGCTGGATTTGATTTCCGAGATGGTTGTCAAGCCTAGCGAGGCGGTCCTAGGTCCTTAACCTCGTATTATTCGGACTCCCGATGTGCGGTCCAGATCTGATACGGAGTTTCATTGTGGTACCAAGAGCAGATGGGTAATGAGATTGATCCTAGATTTTAGGATAACCTAGCGTCAATGATTATACAAGTTTTGGGTCTTGTAGATCGTATTTAAAGCAATTCAAACGGATTTCGTAGCTAATCTAGTTTAGCACTTAGTTACTTTGTCTCATTTCTAAAGGATTTAATCCTAAGTGATTTCCAGTCGAGGTGGTACTCAAGCCTTTGTAGTTTGTATATAGGGTGATCCAAGTTATAATACTTAACTAGTTTAAGATAGTGTCTAGGGTGAAAGTACTTAAGAAAATTGAAAGAACAAGGTGGTGAAGGGTTGGATTTGTGAAGGAAATGGGTTCAGAAGCAATTTTAAACTGTGGGATTCAGTTCTGACAAGTTAATAAGGTGTTAGGAGCGGCTCATTGCCTAAGGACGTCTAGTTCCAGGTTAGCAAAAATCCGGGCTGTTACAAGATTTACATAGACAATGTTTGGATGGTGTTGATTTACATAGACAATGTTTGGATGGTGTTGATTTACATAGACAATGTTTGGATGGTGCTAATTTACATAGAAAATGTTTGGATGGTGTTGATTTACATAGACAATGTTTGGATGGTGCTGATTTACATAGACAATGTTTAGATAGTGTTGATCATCATTAGTGGGCCATGTGCCCCATGAAATGATAGTGTACAGTGATACACACGTTACACCTACAACTATTGAAATGATTTTTGGTGTGGTCCAAGCCCACTTGAGGCCCATTGGTGCGGCCTATCCATGAGACCCATCAGGATGTATATTTGAGGCCCATGTGATGAGTGTTAGGTCCGTGTGAGTGGCCCATAGTGATGTATTTTAGGCCCATATGATGCGGCCCGATGTGTTGTATATGAGGCCCATATGACGAGGCCCGATGTGATGTATAAGGCCCATGCGATGCGGCCAGCTTAATGTATGAGACCCTTGTGTAAGGCCCATTGAGACTTGTATGTTGTCCATTGTGATTGTATGTGGCCCATTGAGATTGTATGGAGCCCCATTGTGATATAATTGTGGCCATTGATGAGGCCCGATGTGATGTATTTATGGCCCAGTGTGATGTATATTAGGCCCTTGTGTGAGGCTATGGGCCCACTATATGTTTAGCTCTATGTGGGCCACTCCTTGGGAGCAATGTTGGTTAAATGTCCACATTGATGGGTAATAATGGTTAAATGTCCTCATTGTGACCTTCCCTTAGGCCCTTTAATAAGCTGATTATCGATGCCAGTTATCGATACTGATTATGAGTATGTGACAGCATAGCATCATGATATATACCCATACGCATCATCTGTATGTTTGTTATGAAATGTGGATGACCATTGCATATGCCATAGGGCAGGTTGTTGATGGGACTCCCTAATAGGTGGAGTTGCCCCACATGAGCGCACAATATGCGCAGGAGTGATGCATGATTGGACTGTGTGACTCATGCATCTCACATTGTGTGATTATGATTATCATAGGCCCTAGTGACATCAAGGCCTTAGCCTCCACAGGCATATCGTGGATGGGCAGATGGGACACTAGAAATCTGTTCTACATGGGGTGCTATGATATCCTTGGGTGAAAGTCCCACAACCCTCTTGATTCTTGAGGTTGCTCTAACGTCTAGACCAAGTGGACTCATGAGCGCATGAGGGCCGTATACCGTTAGGCCACGTCTACCACTGTGTCGTGGTCGGTTGGAAGGGGGTGCGACCTTACCTGCCCGAGAGGAGGGGGTAAAGCTAGGTTGAGTTTAACCAGCTCAAGGAATGGGTTCGCTATGGACGAGTCAGGCCGATATTGACAGACGAATAGTGAGGTCTCTTCCACTCACCTTGTTGCGCGCGATGTGGTGACAATCTAGTTTAGAGTGTTCTAGACCCCGGTGATTTCTCAGAGAGGAACCGTACTAATATGTGGAGTTATTGAGTAGGAGTTACATACTCATTCATTCATTCATTCACTATTCACTTGGGCTGGTGGTGCGTAACTAATTGTTATATGCCTTCGTAATTGTAAGAATTTCAGTTGGGGCGTGCGGCTAACCTGAGATCAGGAGTCTATTATATTGAGTCTGGATATCCAAATTTTGGTATGAGACTGGTTTAGATAGAAGTCCCCTGTGATAGATCGTAAAGCCTATGATATTACGTACTTTCATTCCGACTTCACTCCAGCTTGGTCATTTCATTCGCATCACATATTGCATTGCATCCGCAGCATTTAGCATTTTGGGTTTCCATGTTTCTGCATTGATATGGTTGTTAACATTCATGCCTTACATCGCATAGCCTAGGTACGACTGATGGCACTCATGGACTTACCAGTATATTTCCGCTTACTCTGATATCGTATGATTCATGATCTTGTCAGTATTTTTGCTTATTCAAATATTATATGATTTATGGCATTGTATTGCATACTTGCCACTTACCTTGTGCACACACTTTCACCACCCTATAAGCTTTCTATAAGCTTTTGCATGATAGATGCGTGCAGGTGGCGGTAGGTTGCAGCAGCATTGAGCATGAAGTGTGAGACCCGTATCCTATCGTGTACTATTCCGTATGCCTCCGCGGTCTTCCCAATCGAATTCTGGCGACCTGCAATCTGTTATCGACGTTCGCGCGCAATCCTGAGTCATGTCCCGTATATCAGAGTGGCTCGACCCAAGACTTGTACCCTTGCGATTACGTCGTCGCTGCGGTTTCGATGCCGCGTATTATGCGCCGAGGCGATATCCGGGCCAAGAGATGAGGGCCCGCGTTCAATTCAAGAGAAATGTCGCGCATTGCAAATACCGAGGGAATCTCTACGACACATCACATCAATCACATCAATCAAGTACACATCACTCCTATCACTCACACCCATCCCCAAGTACAACCACCCTCCCCAATAGTCAACTTCTCTTATGAAAAGGCTAAGCTATATGTCCTAGAGGGGGGAGGGGGTGAATAGGACAATGCCAAATTTAAAATAATTACAGCAGAATTGAATAAAGAGATATCCAAATAAAGTAAATCAATTCACAATGCTGAAATGAAAAGTAACCTCAATTAACAAGTATTGAGAGGTTGATATAAAAGTTGTTATAAGGACAACCTTATACTAAAAACCAAGGTTTATGGTAGGACAATCTTATTTCTAGAAAGGTTTTTATATCAAGAACTCAAACTAAAGAGGAGTAAATATATTAAAACTATACTGAGGAATAAAATACAATCTCAAATATTGATTGTTCTAAGGACAACCTTGCACCATAAAAATGGCAGGGCAACCTTACTAGAACAAGTAGAGAAACTAAGCTCATACAACTAAAGGAATAGCAAGAGATAAATTGTGAAAATATAAATTTAAACTAGTACAACATTCTCACTGAGCTTGAAATAAAATGATTACAACATTCACATTCACAACTGAATAATCAAAGATAGGAAAATGAAGCACACATCCACACAACACAAAGAGTTATAGTGGTTCGCCTGTGTGTACACCAACTGTTCAACAACAGCCACACAGAATGCTACTCCACTCCTAATATCCTCACACAGGGGATATTAGCATTCACTATCAAATAGGTTTTCACAGGTTCACCCAAAACCTTCACAATTGTGTCTTTTCAAAGGGCTTACACAATTCAAAAACCCTCACTTCTGAGTTTTCTGGCTCTCCTCAGATAACCAACAACTTTGAGATTTTTCTGGCTTAACTTCAAATAAAACCAAAATACAGTAAATTATAAAATGTAAAATACTTCTAAGGTTTTTCTTCTTTGATGTAGTAGCCCGGAAGAACCAAGTCGAAGTAGAGATTTGAATGTCAAAGTTCAATATCCAATACTCACTATGAAATGGTTCTAAGTTCTAATAGATTTTAAATTAAAACACATGGGCTAGTTTTAATTGATTTTGATTCCAAAAAACGGAAAACAACACTTCCTCTTTTCAGATCAGATTGGAATACAAGAAATAAAATCAATTTAAAAAGCTAAAGAAAGAAAATATTAAATATGCACACTTAGCTTAAATGGAGCACAGACGAATCTCTCAAAAGGCCGAATTAAATTAGTTTGATTTTCTTATTTTATTCTGAGAGTCGTGCTCTATTTATAGGTGAGTAAATCACGTCTTCGACTGGTCTTAAGTCGCTACGACTGGTCGTAGGACCAACTGATATTTAAAAATTCGAGCGCGATAGGATAAGGCAGTTTCACGACTGGTCGTAAGTAGTTTACGACTAGTCGAAGGACACCTTCGATTGGTCGAAGGTTTCTCACGACTGGTTGAAGCAAGTCAAATTTCATCGCTGGACTTTGAGTTATAGGTATACGATGGGTCGAACAATCAGTCGACACTGTTCATATGACTAGTCGAACAGACTCTAGGACTGGTCGAAGCTTAACTAAAAATTTCAAATTTTTTCAACAAACTTACGACTTGTCCAGGCAAATCTTAGACAGGTCGAAACAGTGCTAGGACTAGTTGAACAAAGACCAGGACTAGTCTTATAATAGACCAAACTCACTTATATAAAACATATGGATTATGTATCCAAAATGGCCTACTCTAAAGGTCAACCTAAGGTCAGTCATACCTCAATAGTGAAGTAAGGACATTGAAACTTAAAGATGAGTGACCTTAAACATAATGAAGCTTGAGCTTGAGATCTTGATGTGGTTCAAACTTGAAAGCTTCTAGAAATCTTGAGTCTTGAACTAAGGCTTCCCACATTGTTGAGTCTTCTTGACTTGTGAACATAGCTTGTCTATCGAAGCTGATCTTGTGAGAATTTTTTCTTGACTTGACATACCATTTGTAGAGCTTTGTTCTTCACATATGCAAGCTTCATAACAAGATACATACAGTATCTTTTGGCACCTCAAATTTGACAATATAGTGAAGCTATCAACTATAGCACTTACAATCTCCCCCTTTGTCAAATTAGTGATAAAACACACTTACAAGATATATTTCATAAAATAGAATATTTGAATCATGCACCAGTCAATAACGAATTATGCACCAGTTAATATCAACCAACACATATACATAAGTATGAACCTACAAATCAATTCAACATATATTCTTTGCAATCTCCGCACATACTCCCCCTGAGTATAACATATATCCAACATACTCCCCCTGAGCATAACATATATCCATTAACCATTAACCATCCATTCATTCTCCCCCTTTTTGGCACAATAAGACAAACGAAGCACAAAACAGATGCCTGAGGAGAAAATAATTAAAAAGATATAGGAGAGGTAATAGGACAAGATATGAGAGAATAACATAAGCAACACACATAATTCATAAACTGAACTAAGTCAAAGATAGCTACAATCTCAAAAACCAGTTAAGCTAGTGCAAGAGAAATAAAGTTATTACAGACGGGTAAACATAAAAGAACTAATCTGAACCAGATGAAGGAGTAGGAATGGAAGGATCAAGTTGATGCATGCCCTTGTTCAAGCGCCTAAGATATTTGTGCATATACTTGAACTGTAAATCATGGGCAACAGACATGTTTTCCATCTTAACATTCATGTTATCAACCTTCTCCTCTAAACCACGCAAACGCGCATCAAAGTCTGATGGTGCATAATCAGGGTCATTTGCAGAATTAGAATCAAGTTCTTTAAAAATATCATCCATGTTAATATCATTAAAAGGAAGATCAACAGCTTCTTCCTCATGTTCAGCTTCACCACCAACATTACCAACTCCTTGACCAAGAAGCATATCCAGCTTCATCTTATTAAGGTTAGAATTATTAAATATAAGATGATGGATAGGGGCTTCTTCAACAAGCATGTCGACTAACATATGCGTAGCCAACATAGTCATCAAATAAGCAAAAGGAATATCACTATGACCTGGATGGAGTCGAAACTGAATAATGTGGTGACAAATCAAAGATGGTAAACAAATATGTGCACTTCTGGCAACAACATGAAGAACACGAACCATGAAGGACGTCAATTCAGATTTATTACCAGATCAAGGATACAAGTTAGACAAAGATTTTGTGAAGAATTCTGTATTTGGGTAACAAAAACTTTGAAAGGAGCACATTCCCTTTATGTGTCCATTGAGCATCCAAGTTGCATAAATCTCTAGTGAGCATGCGTTATTCAGTGACTGAGGGTTTATCAGATAAGTTATGGATAGGAATGCACTCATCATTCACAGGAATATCCATAAGAGATAAAATCAAATGACGATCAACGTCAAATGGTCCTTCTCTTGTGGCTATTGAAAAAGTTAAATTTTCTAATGAAAAATTACTTATGCATGCAAACATGGATTGTACAATGGACCGGTATGCTGGCCCACCCCAATGCAATAAGTTATCCTAACTTACAGTTTGAAGAATGGGAAGGATATCAAATGGGGTAACATAATTAATATCAACTCGATGTTCCACAATAACATTACGCAATCTGATGTCCCGAACATAAGACGGATCATCATCGGAGGTCCGAAGATGACGCTTAGTAAGATGAGTAGATTTGGAAAAAGATGGACCACGGGATGTTGTCTTTCTACTTCTAGAAGCCATTTGTAACAATATTTCAAGGAAACAAATAGTTGCAAAGGATTGAGAAGTGGGTTTTCTAAAATCAGATTTTGGAGAAGAAAAACCCCAAATCTCAATGAAATTTGAAATAGACAACTTCAAGAAGAAAATAGAACCAAACTTGACCTAAATCTATAAGAAATAAGCAAATAAAACACTAACCTTGAAGGATTTGGAAGGTGGGTTCAACTGGTCGGGCATCGGCTAGTCAGAGAGGAAAGATGAAATAAGGACGAAAAGAAAATTTCCCCAAAATAAGCCAATCACCACGATCTACAACTGGTCATGGTTATCTTTGACCGGTCGTGCCACGACAGGTCGAGTAAATCCTCGACTGATCGAACATCACCAAAAATCTGATTTTAAGCATATTTCACAAAAAATTGAAATTTAACCTAGCAAATATATATAATATGATACAAAAAGGAATAAGTAATCATTTTAGAATGCACATGCCAAGATTAAATTTCATTTTGTTAAACCTGCTTTTGTCGAGCAGTTTAGTGAAAATGTCAGCACGTTGATTCTCGGTAAGGATATATTCCACAGATATAACTTTTTCTTCTACTAATTCACGAATATTATGAAATCTAATGTCAATGGCTTAGTACAAGAATGTTGAATTGGATTTTTTAAAATATTTATGGCACTGGTATTATCACAATATAATAACATAGAATCTCGTTTAATTCCACAATCACTTAGCATACGATTCATCCAAACAAGTTGTGTACACGCATTACCAGCTACGATATATTCAGCTTCAGCAGTTGAAAGTGATATAGAACTTTGTTTCTTGCTGAGCCAAGAAACTAAACAGTTTCCAATATAAAAGCAACCACCACTGGTAGATTTTCTATCATCAAGATTACCAGCCCAGTTAGCATCCGAATACCCAGCTAATTGAACGCTAGTATCATAAGGATACCAGAGACCGAGATTAACAGTACTTGCGACATATCGCATAATTCGTTTAACAGCAATTAAATGCAATTATTTAGGATCAGATTGATATCTAGCGTAAATACTAACACTTAAAGAAATATCAAGTCTACTAGCAATTAAATACAATAAACTACCAATCATACTCCGATATAATTTTGGATCCACATTTTTACCTGCAGAATCTTTTGAGAGTTTCAAGGTTGTACTCATATGAGTATTAAAATTCCTACCATTCTCAAATCCAAATCTCTTAATTAAATTCATAGCATATTTAGATTGAGAGATGAACATTCCATCAGGTCGTTGTTTTACTTGTAACCCAAGGAAATAATTCAATTTCCCAACCATGCTCATTTCAAACTGAGATTTCATCAAATCTACAAACTCAATAGTCATGTCAGTACAAGTAGATCCATAAATAATATCATCAACGTAGATCTGAACCATTAAGATATCCTCGTTATGCTTCTTAACAAATAATGTTTTATCAACACTTCCCATTTGAAAGTTATGACTAAGTAAAAACTTAGTCAATTTCTCGTACCATGATCTGGGAGCTTGTTTTAGACCATGGAGAGTTTTTTTGAGACGGTATACATGATCAGTAAACTTAGGGTCTTCAAACCCTGTAGGTTGTTCAACATATACTTCTTCATGTAAATCGCCATTCAAAAAGGCACTCTTTACATCCATTTGAAAATTTTTAAACTTTCTTAAGAATGTAATGGATATAAAAAGTCTAATTAATTCAAGACGAGCAACTGGGGCAAAGGTTCATTATAATCGATACCTTCAATTTGAGTGTATCCTTAAACAACTAATCTTGCCTTGTTTTGAATGATATTCCCAAGCTCGTCAGACTTATTTTTAAAAATCTACTTTGTTCCGATAATATGTTTTTCTTTAGGTCTAGGAACAAGATACCAGACATCATTTCGAACAAACTGATTAAGGTCTTCCTACATAGCTACTATCCAGTTTTCATCAGAAAGAGCTTCTTTTATGTTTGCCGGTTCAATTTGGGATGTAAAGCACACGTAATTACATATGTCTTCTAGGTGTCTATGAGTGCGCACACCAATGAGAGGGTTTCCAAGAATCTGTGTGGTTGGATGATCTTTAACAGTCCTCAATTCAGAATTAGGCTAGTTAGATGAGGTATCAGGTTTATCAATTACAAGAACTTCATCATTATTTGGACTTAAGAGTAATGTGTTTAAGTGATCATCAATGATTACATTGATGGACTCTTGAATCACACCAGTCCTTTTGTTCAGAACCCTATAAGCTCGACTGTTTAAAGAATATCCTAGAAAGATCCCTTCATCACTCTTCGTATCAAACTTTCCTAGATTTTTACGATCTCGTAAAATATAACACTTGCTGCTAAAAACTTGAAAGTATTCGACAATAGGCTTTCTATCAAACAACATTTCGTAAGCCGTTTTATTATTACCTTTACAAATGTAAACACGGTTAATGATATAGCAAGCTGTATTGACTGCTTTAGCCTAAAGATTTTTAGAGAGCTTCATACTATTCAACATTAGAGTTCCCATTTCTTGAAGCACTCTATTTTTCCTTTCCACAATTTCATTCAGTTGAGGAGTTTTGGGTGTAGAGAATTCATGCGATATTCCCTAATTGTAACAGAATTTCTCAAAACTACTATTCTTAAACTCAGATCCATGATCGCTATGGATCTTACAAACTTGAGAACCTTTTTCAGTTTGGATCCGTTTAAGAATCCTTTTAACTTCATTAAGGGTTTCTGATTTATCCCTTAAGAAGGCTACCCAAGTGAATCTTGAAAAATTTGCCACCTTGACTCCTTATTCTGGTAGGTCCTATAACATCCATATGGAGAAGCTTGAGTGGTCTTGATGTGGCATTGGAGTTCACCTTTTTGTGAGATCTTCTTGTTTGCTTGCTATACTGGCATTCACCACATATCTTGTCTACATTTTGTAATTTGGGTAGACCTCTTATTAGTTCTCCCTTGCTCAATCTGTATAAATTACGGTAGTGTACATGTCCAAGGCATTTATGCCATAATTCAGTTTCATCGGTATGGACAATGTAGCACGATTGATTAGATGAGCTACCATCGCTTACAATATAGCAATTTTCAGAAGTCCTGCGACCAGTTAATATTACAGAACCCTTTTTGTTTAAGATTTCACAACCTTTATTAGAAAATTTCACACTATGATTATTATCACATATTTGAGATATGCTTAACAGGTTGTGTTTTACCCCCTCAACATATAAAACATTCTTAAATAAGGGAAGGTTATAGAGTTGAACCGTACCTTGGCTAATAATCTTGCAATTGCTACCATCACCAAATGTGACTGAACTATCAGTCATGTCTTTGAGATCAATGAATAAACCTTTATCACCAGTCATATGCCTTGAGCATCCATTGTCTAAGTACCACTTCGAATGACTTGTAGCTCTGAAAGCAGTGTGGGCAACCAAACAAGTAACTTTAGGAACCCATTTCATTACTTTTTTGGGTTTAGGAGTATAGTTGGTCTTCTTATATTTGTAATTTTTGTACGAGTGACCCATTGAATTAGATTTTAAGAGCTCCTTAAGCAAATCAACTATTTTTTCAGCTAAAAGGTTTTGGTTTTGATTTTTGTAATTAATATGGTTACCTCTGGTTTTGAAAGATTGAAAAGTTTTAACATTTTTAGAAAACTTTTGACTTGAACTTTTCTCATTTGAGTTAGAGGACTCTCCTTTTACAAACTTGGGAGGAGTATTCTTCTGTTTAGGAGGAATATTTTTGTTGTAGCCCAAACCAGATCGGTCACCACATTTTCTTGATCAAGTTAAAAGTTTTTCTAATTTAGGATCACCTTGGGCATACCTCTATGTATCCTTTAAACTCAAAAGGGAAGAGACTTCAAGTTTAAGTTTATCATTTTCATATTTCAGATTTTCAATAAGGGTGGTTTTAAAATCTAAATCACATTTGCATTTTTCAAAACTATCTGAAAGATGAGATTTTTCTAAAACAAGAGACTCAAATCTTTCTCTGAGCCTTGAAAACCTTTCTTTTTGAAGTTTTAATTTTACGGCAATTTTACAACTTTCCTTGTATAGGGCATTATAAGCATCTTGAAGATCTTCTTCATTATCATGATCACTATTCAATTTTCTTCACTTGTTAAATCATATGATCTGAAAAAGTGAACTTGGCTAGAGTCATAAGGGCCTTAACTTCATTGCCCGACTCGTTTTCAGAATCTTCTGATTCAGAAGAGGCTTCAGTGCTAGAGGATTCATCCCAAGTAGCCAAAATTCCTTTCTTTTTAGGTATGTCCTTTTTAGGACACTTGTTTGCTAGATGCCCATATTCTTGGCAATTGTAACATTGACTATCTTTCAAAGATTTCCAAGATTTAGATCTAGATTTAGATCTTTTCTTATCATTTGATTTTTGAAAATCAACCTTCTTTTTACTTTTGAAAATCTTGTAAAACTTTTTCGATAAAAGAGCCATATCATCTTCAGAATTTTCAAAATCAAAATTTTCTTGAGAAATACATTTAGAAGACTTAAGTGCTATTGATTTACCTTTAGGAGCTTTAAAAGATAACTCGTAGGTTTGTAAAGACCCAACCAACTCTTCTACCTTCATATTGTCTGTATCACGAAGTTCCTGGATCGCGGTTACCTTAGAATTGACCCGTTCAGGTAGTGAGCGTAGTATCTTTGCACACACTTTACTTTCTGGGATTTTATCGCCAAGACCCCACATAGAGTTTACAATGTCATTTAATCTAGTGTAGAAGTCCATAAAAAATTCATTTTCCTCCATATGAATTTCTTCAAATTTCATTGTGAGGAGTTGGACTTTAGATTTTTTGACAATTGAAGTACCCTCATGTGTCATTTCTAATATATCCCAAGCTTGCTTTATAGTATTACCGGATATAATTCTTTTGAACTCATCCAGTGATAGTGCGCAAGTGATTGCATTTAGTGCTTTTGCATTGGCACTACTCTCACTTTTCTAAAGAGTGGTTCATGAGAAAAATGGTGTTACACTTATTGATCTTGAACCATCGATACCAGTCACTTCAGTGGTAGGTGGGTTCCATTTAGTCACTGTGGTAAGCCACACATTTTCATCCATGTATTTGAGGAAGATCCTCATCCTGGCTTTCCAATATGCATAGTTGGAGCCATCAAAGGGTGGAGGCTTAGTGACTAAAAGGCTATCAAAATTTGACATCTTATATATAGCTTAGATTATTAGCTTAGGAAATGAATCCAAATAATAAAGCAATTAAAACAAGCTCTTAGGCTCTGATACCACTTGAAAAGGCCAAGCAATATGTCCTAGGGGGGAGGAAGGAATAGGACAATGCCAAATTTAAAATAATTACAGTGGAATTGAATAAAAAGATAGCCAAATAAAGTAAATCAATTCACAATGCTGAAATGAAAAGCAACCTCAATTAACAAGTATTAAGAGGTTGATACAAAAGTTGTTCTAAGGACAACCTTACACCAAAAATCAAGGTTTATGGTAGGACAACCTTATTTCTAGAAAGGTCTTTATATCAAGAACTCAAACCAAAGAGGAATAAACATATTCAAACTATACTGAGGAATAAAATGCAATCTCAAATATTGATTGTTCTAAGGACAACCTTGCACCATAAAAATGGCAGGGCAACCTTACTAGAACAAGTAGAGAAACTGAAGCTCATACAACTAAAGGAATAGCAAGAGATAAATTGCAGAAATATAAATCTAAACAATTACAACATTCCTCACTGAGCTTGAAATAAAATGATTACAACATTCACATCCACATACATTCCACAACTGAATAATCAAAGATAGGAAAATGAAGCACACATCCATACAACACAAAAAGTTATAGTGGTTCGCCTATGTGTACACCAACTGTTTAACAACAGCCACACAGAATGCTACTCCACTCCTAATATCCTCACACAGGAGATATTAGCGTTCACTATCAAATAGGTTTTCACAGGTTCACCCAAAACCTTCACAATTGTCTTTTCAAAGGGCTTACACAATTCAAAAATCGTCACTTCTGTGTTTTCTGGCTCTCCTCAGATAACCAATAACTTTGAGGATTTTCTGGCTTAACCTCAAATAAAACTAAAATACAGTAAATTACAAAATGTAAAATACCTATTTTTCTTTTTTGATGTAGCAGGCCCGAAGAACCAAGTCGGAGTAGAGATTTGAATGTCAAAGTTCAATGTCTAATACTCACTATATGAAATGGTTCTAAGTTCTAATAGATTTTAAATTAAAACACATGGGCTAGCTTTAATTGATTTGATTCCAGAAAAAGGAAAACAATACTTCCTCTTTTTAGATCAGATTGGAATACAAGAAACAAAATCAATTTAAAAAGCTAAAGAAAAAATATTAAATATGCACACTTAGCTTAAATAGAGCACAAATGAATGTCTCAGAAGGCCGAATTAAATTAGCTTGATTTTCTTATTTTATTCTGAGATTCGTGCTCTATTTATAGGTGAGTAAATCATGTTTTCGACTGGTCTTAAGTCGCTACGACTGGTCGTAGGACCAACTGATATTTGAAAATTCAAGCGCGATAGGATAAGACAGTTTCACGACTGGTCGTAGGTAGTCTACGATTGGTCGAAGGATACCTTCGACTGGTTGAAGCAAGTCGAATTTCATCATTGGACTTGGAGTCGTAGGTCTACGACGAGTCGAATAATCAGTAGACACTATTCATATGACTAGTCGAACAGACTCCCGGACTGGTCGAAGTTTAACTAAAAATTCTGAATTTTTTCAACAAACTTACGACTGGTCTAGGCAAATCTTAGACAGGTCGAAACAGTCCTAGGACTAGTTGAACAAAGACCAGGACTAGTCTTATAATAGACCAAACTCACTTATATAAAACATATGGATTATGTATCCAAAATGGCCTACTCTAAAGGTCAATCTAAGGTCAGTCATACCTCAATAGTGAAGTAAGGACATTGAAACTTAAAGATGAGTGACCTTGAACATAATGAAGCTTGAGCTTGAGATCTTGATGTAGTTTGAACTTGAAAGCTTCTAGAAATCTTGAGTCTTGAACTAAGTCTTCCCACATTGTTGAGACTTCTTGACTTGTGAACATAGCTTGTCTATCGAAACTGATCTTGTGAGAATTTTATCTTGACTTGACATACCATTTATAGAGCTTTGTTCTTCACATATGCAAGATTCATAACAAGATACATACAGTGTCTTTTGGCACCTCAAATTTGACAATATAGTGAAGCTATCAACTATAGCACTTACATCTTACAATAAGGTATACCCTTCCATCACTCACCATCACTTCTCTCCCATCACCTCTCTCTCTCTCTCTCTCTCATTCTCTCTCTCATTTTCCCAAGCAATTCAAGCCTTAATGTCCAAGCTTCTTAAGCTTCCATGAGAGTAGCTAGTGTAGCCAACCTTCCTACCTCCCATCTCCACCATCCAAAGTTTATCTAAACCGCTGGAATCGTTCCCTTGGAGCTTTAGATCGCATCGGTGGAAGGAGTCCGAGAAGATTAAAGGTGGGTGATGTTTTTTATGGTTTTGATGATTATAGGGCCCACTTATGGTGGGACCCACTTGATGTATGCATTGTATCAAGGGGCCTATAATGCAGGGTCCCTCCTCCATCTCGTCTCTCTCATCTCTTTCTCTCTATCTCTCTCCTTCACTGTTGATGGCCCACCTAATGATATATATATATTTTATCCATGCTGTCATTTAATGGACCACACCACAGTCCACTTGTGGGGCCAACCTTACTGCCTTTCCGTTTGGACAGGCCATGATGAAGGAAAAACATAAATATCGACTGATCCAAAGCTTTGGTGGGCCACCATGTGGAGCCGCCTTTGATGTATGTGGTGTACTCGCACCATCCAGCGAGTGACAGTGGGTCCCACGCAGCAAAAATGTTGTTGTGTTGGACGTCAGCAAGTTCAGTGGGTCCAATCACGAGGTATGTATTATATTCCACACCGTTTGTGAATGTGGGACCCCACCCCACATGTGTTGCACGTGTGGAGGTGTGGCCCACTAGGTGTATGCGCTATATATCTTAGCCGTCTATTCCTGGATGGGAAAGGTGGGACCCACCTTGATGTAAGTGTTTCTCCACACCGTCCACCCTCCTGGACGGTGTGACCCACCTCTATATATGTTATATATGTGTGTGTATATATATAATATATAATATATATAAATAGTATATTATGGTGGGCCCCACGTGGGACCCACCTTACCTAATGTATTGTATCTGCATCGTCCATCATCTAGACGGTGGTGTCCACCATGATGTATGTCTTGTCCACACTGTCTAACAACAGTAGGAGCCCACCATGATGTAGGCTTTGATTTATGTATTTTATCCTCGCCGTTCATCTGGACCGTGGGAACCTACCACGCTGTATGTGTTTCATCCACATCGTCCATAATGTCTGGGCGGTGTTAGACAATTTTTGGACGGTGCTATGGACTCCACCATGTTATATGTGTTTCATCCACACCATCCATAATGCTTAGACGATGCTGGATAATGTTTGGACGGTGCTAAATGACATGGACAATGGTTGGATGGTGTTGATTTGCACATTCAATGTTGGACAGTGTTGATCATCATTTGTGGCCATGTGCCCCATAGAATGAAAGTGTACAGTGATACACGTGTTATACCTGCAACTAGTGAAATGATTTTTGGTGTGGTCCTAACCCATTTGTGGCCCATTGGTGCGGCCCATCCATGGGCCCGTCATTATTATTTTTGGCCCATGTACAGGGCCCACCTATTTTGTATTTTGAGTCCCATGTGTAAGGCCCACCTGTTGTATATTTTAGGCCCATATGATGTGGCCCATCATGTTGTATCTGAAGCCCATGGATGCTGCCCGCTTGATGTATATGAGGCCTAATGGCACGGCTCATTGATGTGGCCGATGCTATGTATATGAGGCCCATCGGTGCGGCCCATTGACGTGGTTGATTGTATAGGCCGATTCTGATTGTCGAGGCCGAGTATTAAGGCCGATTCCAATTGTCAAAGCCGATTGTATAGGCCGATTTTGATTGTCGAGGCCGATTTCAAATGTCGAGGCCGATTGTATAGGCCGATTTTGATTGTCGAGGCCGATTGTATAAGCCGATTCCGATTGTCGAGGTTGATTGTATAGGCTGATTCTAATTGTTAAGGCCGATTCCAATTGTCGAGGTCGAGTATCGAGGTCGATTCCGATTGTCGAGGCCGATTGTATAGGTCAATTCCAATTGTCAAGGCCGATTGTATAGGCTGATTCTGATTGTGAAGGCCAAGGATCGAGGCCAATTCCAATTTGTTTAGGCCAATTGTATAGGCCGATTCTAATTGTAGAGGCCGAGTATCGACATCGATTGTATAGGCTGATTTCAATTATTGAGGCAGAGTATCGAGGCTGATTCCGATTGTCGAGGCCAATTCCGATTGTCGAGGCCGGTTTCGATTGCCAATCCGATTGTCGAGACCGATTTCGATTGCTGATGTCGATTGTCGAGACCTATATGATGTATATGCGACCCGTAGTTGAGGCCCATTGTGATGTGTATTCGGCCTGTGTGATGCATATGCGGCTCATGTTTGAGGCCCAATGTGATGTATATACATCCCGTATTTGAGGCCCATTGTGATGTGTATTCAACCCATGTTTAAGGCCTAATGCGATGAATATGACACTATGCCAAAACAACAAAAAAAGGATGATTAAAAACCGCTCAAATGACCAAAAAGGACGGTTTTGAACCATTGCATGGGCCGTCATATTTTGGGGCGTCGTATTACTTAAAGGATGGTCATGAACCATCATTCTTATTAACATTTAAAGGATGGTCATGGACCGTCTGTAATAAGGACGGTCATCGACCGTCCTTAAAAAGGACTGTCATGAACCATCTCTTATGACCCTTAAAGGGACGGTCATGGACCGTCCTTAAAAAAGACTGTCATAGACTGTCCTTCAAAAGGACTGCTATGAACCATCTCTTATGAGCCTTAAAAGGACGGTCATGGATTGTCCTTTAAAAGGACTGCTATGAACCATCTCTTATGAGCCTTAAAAGGACGGTCATGGACCGTCCTTAAAAAGGACTGCTATGAACCGTCTCTTATGAACCTAAAAGTCTTTTAAAAGGCGATCATAGACTGTCCCTAAAAAGGACTACTATGAACTCTCTTATGACCCTTAAAAGGACGGTCTTTAACCGTCTCATATTTGAATATTTAGAAAAATATGGACGGCCTAGAGCCGTCAGAAATTTTCAAATATGAGATGGTCGATATACACCTGTTACAATATATTTCATCATATTCGCATTCACATCCATCTAAACCCAAACTACGTAAATCCATCCAAACATAAATACATTCATCCAAACATAAACTACATCCATCCAAACACAAATAATCTTATCCACATTATATTCATCCATGAATAAATACATATAAGTTTAACATCATAAATAAAACAGGAAAAAAATCAGCTACAATTTTCTTTTTGTGTCTTTCATCTAATAAAAAAATATTCAACCAACAAAATATTATAATTCAGAATCACGAAGAATTGTAGAAACTTCATTCACTTTTTTTTTTCTTCCAAAAAAGTGGACACATTTTTTTAAAATAAAACTGATCATTAAAATAAAAATAATGCAAGCAAATAATTCAAAAAAGTGTTTCAATTCAAGTTAATAGAAACAACAACAAAATTTAAAGCTTTGTAAAAAGGGGCATGTGTTAAAAGGGATACATTCTTGTTTGTTGCCATCTGATTGGGCTACATTATTATAGCAATCGGGTTCGGGATCGGGTTTAGGTTTGGGTTTTCAAGTTTAGGTTTAGGTTTAGGTTAAGGAGTTGAGATTAGGATTAGGTGTAGGTCTAGGTTTAGGGATTTGAGAATACATTTAGGTTTTTAGGTTTAGGTTTAGGTTTTAGGTTATAGGTTTAGGTTTACGTTTTAGGTTTAGGTTAAGGTTAGGTTATAGGTTATAAGTTTAGATTATAGGTTATAGGTTAAGGTTTAGGTTATAGGTTTTGTTTTAGGTTTAAGTTAAGGTTTAGGTTTAGGTTATAGGTTTAGGTTAAGGTTTAAGTTTAGGTTTAGGTTATAGGTTATAGTATATAGGTTATAGCTTTAAGGAATTGAGAGTAGGTTAAGGTTTACGTTTAGGAAATCGGGTTCGGGTTTGGGATCGAGGTTTGGGATCGGGTTTAGGTTTGGGTTTTCAAGTTTAGGTTTAAGTTTAGGTTAGGGAGTTGAGATTAGGATTAGGTGTAGGTTTAGGTTTAAGGATTTGAGAATACATTTAGGTTTTAGGTTTAGGTTTAGGTTTTAAGTTTAGGTTTAGGTAATAGGTTTAGGTTATAAGTGTAGGTTATTGTAACACCCTGAAAATCGGGGGTCGGGCATAGGCCCAACTCCCGAGTTCCAACACATCACTTATGTAACATAAATAATGATGATTAAATGTTGTCCGTATTAGTGTATTAAACATGAATGAGATTATACCGAATTAACATATCATACTCTAGAGACAAGTGAATTTCGCAAGCGGAAGACTGTAATAGATGTATAAGATATATAAACTGTAGTATGTCTCTGAGGTGTGACCATGTTACTAGGTTAAATATATACATGTATACTCTCAAAATGTACAAAATGAATATACATGTGTTCTCCAAAATACAATCATAATGGGTGCAATGATATCTAGTCAGCATTCCTATAAGCCCCGTCGATCAGAACACGGTCTACATGAACTCGCCTGATAACTGCATGTAATAGAATTCTTCCTCGTCATCATAAAAGCCGACTCTGCTTCATGAATATCGCCATCACCTACAGCTAAGATAGAGTCTAGTTGGTGTTTAAAAAACCGTCCCACAATGTGGGAGTGAGTGATCAACTCAGTGGAGCTATAAAGCAAAGGTTAATATGTTATCAATTCAATCAAGCAGTAATGATAAAGTAATAATATCAAACATCCCTACGTACTCTGGTTAATGCAAACATGATATGTATTAATGATGCATACCCTCGCCTGCACTCCCTCTGCGATCTTCCACTTACGGTTGCGGCATGCACCCCTTTCTCTGTGCTCAACACCAATGCCAAAGGCACATGCAATGCGGTGCATGAGCATGATTACCTAGTTCTTATTAGACTTTTTCATATAGTAGGATTGGGAAACTAAGGTACCTCCCTTATATCATTTCCCAAACAATGATCCATTATAAGGTCGTCAGTCCTATCTGGTCTCATATAATGTTGCGGTTCCAGGTTGCTATAAAGGGCTCATCACCTTAATGCAGGCCTAGCTTATACTTTAGTTACTAAGGAAAGGCCCATTGCCTCAGCGCCATCTCAGATTATGCTTGAGGTCACTACGAATGGCTCGTCACCTAGTCATAGGCCGATAGCTCGAATACAGTGTCCCATACCACCATATTCGGCTCACGAGTCTGGGTTGCTCACTGGTTACTACGGGGAGGCTCGTCACCCCAGCGTAGGCCGACAGTACGACCATGGTGTCTCATACCACCATGCCTGGCTCATGAGTCTTAGTGGATCGAGGTACCAAGGTTAACGGGTTTCGCACTGGTAAGTTGGTACGTTAGTTTCAAATAGTAGCATCCATATATGGGGAACATACACCGGGTCAACTAAGTTGCTTGACAAGCTCGACTGGTATGAGCATATGTCGAGCCGATCGACATGGAGCGCATAAGCACTTCGCGTGGCCTAACTACTGCCGACAAGCAGCCTATGACTCAGATTCATCAGGCGTATCTGTCGTGGTTAAGCAGCTCAACCACCATTCACAAACAATTACCGATTGCCTGGACTACATCGTAGCCCCAATCACATTTCAAACAATAGTATTCACATATAATAGCCCAAAACAACATGTGACAACTAAAATCAGATATAAATCTTACTTGACCAATTTAACACACACATACTACACATATTATCATACGTAAACATTACATCCATACAACGCATAGTAGTAAGAAAGGTTATATAAAGGATATTATAACCATAGTTAAGGGAATTGAGAATCCTATCTCAACACCCTCATTACATGCATTTAAACAAGCATTTTCATATTCAAGCATTTTATCGAACACTTAAGTTACACATCATATACATATAGTAAGGTGGTTACAACAAGTATTATAGCAAATCGATTTATAAAGGGTTCACCATACTTACAATAATCATGAATTCTCAGTCAATAAACAAGGCAAGCATAAATCACAATTCCATACTCATTCATACATTTCAACAAACACATGGAATGCATTATAAATCAACATAGTTTATATATGTACATAATACACGGAAACCCTTGTATCTAAGCACATGTGATAGTAATCAAGCCAGTCATAAATCATTACTGACATTGAAAGCCTTGAAAACCATAACCTAAACATTTATAGTCCGCACCTTTCGCCGATAAACAAGTATCGAACTCAGTTTGTATATCAAGTCTTTGTCTACGGCACGACGACCACCTATAACATGAAATAGGTTAGTTATTTCATCACTTACACTATTTGAAAGCCTAAAATAGGTTAGGTTTAGGATTTCTTTCCTAAAAATGGAATTGGAATCACCCGTGTAGCGCTACAGGAATGGTGATTAAGCACTTGGAGCGTCATGGAAGGATCCCAGGAACAAACGCCTACTCTCTCCCTCACTTTCTCTCTCTTTCCTTCTCTTTTCTTTATTCTCTCTCTTAGGGTTTTCCAAATTTATATGGAGTGAGAGAGAGATAGAGGGTTTTAGGCCTTTATATAAACCCAGGACTGATGGAAATAGCCCTAAGGCTAAGGTATACTTAGGTTATAGCCAAATAATGGCTGTTTTAATCCAACGGAGCACATCTGGAGGCCCCTTTTCTGCATGTGATCGGACTTAAGCTTCATGGTATTAGATCTAGGTCGAGTTAAGTTTTCGGTCCTATTGGATTTAAAGATCCACCGCAGAGGACCAGTTTCAGTTCAACAGTCATCGTCGCTCGATTAGGGCCACGAGTACATGGACCTGTGCAGGGAAATTTCCTTGATCCGAGGGTGTATTTGGGTCGGATTCTAATGGTTTGAATTCTTAGATTTGGCCTGCAGGTGAACGACTCAAATCACTCAAATCTGAGTTCAATTTTCAAAGATATTCACGTTTCTCACACACTTAGCTCAGGGCTCAAGTTATGCGTTTCTGGTTACTATCTAGACTTGATTTCCGAGATGGTTGTCAAGCCCAGTAAGGCGGTCATAAGCATATAATTTCACGGTAATCAGACGTTTGACATGTGGTCCAGGTCTGATACAAAGCTTTAAGGTGCTCCCGAGAGCAACCGGGTTGGTCCTAGGTTTTAGAGTAATGTAGCGTTAATGATTCTACAAGTTTTGGGTCTTGCAGATCATATTTGAAGTAGCTCAAGCTAATTTCATAACTAATATAGTTTAACACTTAGTTAATTTCATCTAATTTCTAAAGGATTTGGTCCTGAGTGATTTCTGCTTGAGGTGGTACTCGGGTCTTTGTACGAATTTTTCTGAGACGTTACAATCTACCACCCTTAAAGAAAAATTTCATCCTCGAAATTAGTACCTTTTCGTACTCCTTAAGAATATGAGGGTAGTTCTTGCAAACCTCAGCTTTTGTTTCCCAAGTAGCCTCTTTCTCAGTGTGATGCATCCATAAAACCTTCACAAGTGGAACCACCATACTGCGCAGCACCTGTTCCTTCCTATCTAGAACACGCATCGGGCACAGTACATAAGTAGCATCCTCACTCAACTACACCTACTCCCACTTGATAATATGGGAAGGATCAGGAACATATTTCTTCAGCATAGATACATGAAATATATTGTGCACGCCTATGAGTGGTGTGGGTAAGGCCAGGCGGTACGCCACCGCCCCCACTCGATCCAGTATTTGGAATGGGCCAATGAACCTCGGTGTGAGTTTCTCTTTCTTTCCAAACCGAAGGACTCTCTTTATGAGGGAAACTTTCAGAAATATGTAGTCCTCGACTTCGAACTCTAGTGGTCGTCATCTCGTATCGGCGTAGCTCTTCTACATGTTTTGTGCTGCAAGAAGTCGACACCTGATAATATCGACCTTCTCTGAGGTCACCTATACTAACTCGGGGCCAATCAAACTTCTCTCGCCAACCTCTGTCCAGTAGTGCGGTACTCTACACGAACGCCCATACAGAGCCTCGTAAGGAGCCATGTCGATATAAGCCTGGAAGCTGTTGTTATAGGTGAACTCTGCATAAGGAAGACAGTCATCCCAATTGTCCTTGAAATCTAGTACACAAGCTCGCAGCATATCTTCCAACACCTTATTTACCCGTTCTATTTGCCTGTCAGTCTGTGGGTGGAACGCGGTACTGAACTTCAATTTCACACCCATTATTTCCTGGATATGAGTCCAGCAGATAGATGTGAATCGCGTGTCTCAGTCCGACACGATCTCCATAGGAACTCCATGCAGACGTACTATCTCTTTAATGTACAACCGGGCCAAATCGTCTGTCGAGTTCGAAACTCTAATAGGAAAAAAATTGGCCGATTTCATCAACCGGTCCACAATCACCCAAATGGAATCATGTCCCTTCCTCATCTTCAGTAACTCTAAGATGAAATCCATAGAGATGAAGTCCCATTTCCATTCTACTATGGGCATGGTGGAAGTAATCCTGGAGGTCGGCGATGCTCTGCCTTGACCTGCTAGCATGTGAGACAACGGGACACATAATCTGCTATGTGGACCTTCATGTTGTCTCACCAGTACGACCACTTCATATCTCGATACATCTTTGTACTGCCAGGATGCATTGCCATCCTTGAAGTGTGAGCGGCCTCAAGAACCTCCTTTCTCAAGTCATGGAGATTTGACATGCATAGGCGGCCACGATAACTTAAGCCCCCATCCATACTAACTCTCCATTCGGAGTCTGCATCACTACTATCTCGTTTCCTCAACTCTAGCAACCCTTCATCTTCTCCCCAAGCCACTATGATTCGGTCATCGATTAGTGGCTGCACATGCATATGTGCGACTCTCAAATGGCTTCTCTACCGTAAGTATCTGCTTAAAATCCTGCACAAACTCTACCATATCCCATTCTGCTATCATCAGCAGAGCCGCAAATGCTATAGTCTTCTTACGACTCAATGCATCTGCCACAAGGTTGGCCTTGCCAAGATGGTAGGAGACCTCGAACTTGAAGTCCTTCAGGGTTTCCATCCATCATCGCCGCCTCATATTCAAGTCCCTTTGAGTGAATATGTACCTAAGGCTCGTGTGGTCGCAAAAGAACTCGAACTCCTCTCCGTAGAGGTAATGTCTCCAGAGCTTTAATGCAAAGATGACAGATGCTAACTCCAAGTAATGCATAGGGTAATTTTCCTCTTGTTTCCTCAACTGACACGATGTATAGGCAATCAGCCTATCCTTTTGTAGAAGAACACAACCTAAACCAATACGAGATGCGTCGGTATATATCGTATACTTGACCCCTTACTCTGGTAATATTAGCACAGAGGCAGATGTCAACTTATCCTTCAGCTCCTGAAAAGCTGCCTTTGCCTTCTCATTCCAGGCAAACTTGAGATCTTTCCGAGTCAGCTGAGATAACGACCTGGCTATCTTCAAAAAATCCCAAATGAATCGTCGATAGTAACCTGCTAGGCCAAGGAAAATCCTTACTTCAGTAACCGAACTGGGCTTCTCCCAATCCAGAACTGCGGCTACCTTAGCAAGGTCCACTGCTATCCCTTCATTGGACACAACATGTCCCGGGAACTTGACTTCTTCTTTCCAAAAGTCGCACTTCTTATACTGCGCAAACAACTGATTCTTTCTAAGCGTATCGAAGATGGCTCGCAGGTGCTCCTCGTGATCTTCGTGACTCTTGGAATATATTATGATGTCATCCATAAACACGATAACGAATTAGAATAGAAATAAAAGAAACACCCTGTTCATCAAGTCTATGAACACGACCAGAGCGTCTGTGAGTCCAAACGACATCACAAGGAACTCGTAGTGCCCAAAATTGGTCCTAAAAGTTGTCTTCTGCACGTCCTCATCCCTGACCTGCAATTGGTGGTAGCCTGACTGTAGGTCGATCTTTGTGAAATATTGTGCCCCCTTCAACAGATCAAACAGATCATCTATCCTGGGCAAAGGGTACTTGTTCTTCACCGTTACTTGGTTTAACCTGCGATAATTGATACACAATCGCAGTGATCCATCCTTCTTCTTCACAAATAACACAAGTGCTCCCCAAGGAGACACACTCGGTCGTATGAAGACTGCATCCAGAAGATCGTCGATCTGTTTCCTTAATTCGTCCATCTCACATGGAGGCATGCGATACGTGGGTAACGAGATGGGTGTTGCCCCAGGCACAAGATCAATGGTAAAATCGATCTCGCGTTGAGGAGGTAGTCCAGGAATCGTCCCGAACACGTCCGAAAAATCCTGAACCACTGGCGTATTCTCAAGTGTCAGACCATCAACACTCTCTAACAAGGTGGTATAACAGCTAACACGGCAAGGTCAACTAACCTGAATAGGAAAGGTAAAGGCCGTGCCCTCAGGTCCATGGGCTGTCACTACTCTGGCATCACAATCGATCTCGGCCTTCATCTCGGTGAGCCAATTTATACGGAGGATAACGTCGTAATGGTATAGTGGGGCAACGATCAGGTCAACAATTACTGTCTGGCTTCTTAAGTCTATCGAGCAACCCTCAAAAGTTCTGCTAATGTCTAAAAAAGTCCCTTTAGCTATAAGGATCCTCACTCCCTTTGTGGGAATAGTACCCAATCCCAGTCGCTTGACTGCTGCGCATGATATGATCGATATAGTAGACCCAGTGTCAACCAACAAGAAGACGGGTGTACCTTGAACATGAGTTGTGACTTTAAAAGCCATCAGGGCTGTAGCTGACATCTCAGGCGCTTCAGCTACAAGCGCGTGTACTCAAGCCTATTGTGGACGGTTCGGCTGCGGTACTATAGGCCGTTGAGGTGGCCTGAAGCAAGGTGTAGGCTGTCGAAATGGGGGATGTGCTGGTGCTAATCGTAGAGGCGGGGTTGTAATGGCCTGAGAAAGTTGGCGGTTGATCCTTTGAGGTGGTGAGAAGCCGTTGTCCCTCATCTTAGTGAAATAGTGGGTATCCGCATGGCCCACCTGCCTGCAGTAAGTGCACCACAAGTCTGGTCGCCTCATAGGGGCTGGTGGAGCCGCAAGCTTGGGAGGTAAGTCTGCACGAGGCTTCTTGCTGAGGAACGACCTGCTTGGCAACTCAAGTCGTGGCCTAAGAACCATAGGCTGACAAGTGGGGGATAACCTATCCCCGTCCTGCTCTGCTCACAAAGACATGACCACTAGCTCGGTATAGGTGGATATACTAGCGCAACACATCTTCAAGCATATCTCTGGTCGTAGACCCTTGGAGAAGCGTCGTATCCTCATTAGTTGATCGACAAGAATCAAAGGAGCATACCTAGCCTGTTCCGTGAACCTGTTCTCGTACTCTGTCACTGTCATCTCTCCCTGACGGAGGCAAAGGAACTCTCCCTCCTTTTCATGGCGGTACATGAGGGGGAAATATTTCTCGTGGAAGCGTGTCTCGAAGGCCTCCCACCTCTACACATGTCCGACCGCAATGGTCCTGAGGACGCTGTCCCACCATAAACTGGCCTCTTTCTCAAACATGAAGGTGATCAGGTCAACCTGCTCTGCCTCAGTGTAGTGCAGCGGTCTCAGCATCTTAGAGATGCGGTCAAGCCAATACTCGGCCACCTCGGGTTTGTGAGTACCCGTAAAAGTAGGAGGCCACAAGCGTTAGAATCACTAAAAAAGGCAGCTAGCACCCGCATTGCCAGTGGGGGTACAAATGGAGCAGGCAGAGCCACAGCCATGCTCTAGGCAAAGACCCCTGGAATGGTAGTCAGAAACTACTGCTGCTACTGTTGTTGCCGTATCTGCTTCTGTTGCATCAACAACATCATCTGCTCTAGCCTATCGAGAGGTGGAGCAGACTGTGGTATGTGAGGCGTCGAGGTAGACACACGGTTCTGCTTAGGAACAGATGGTGTAATAGGTGGTACCACTGTGGTGCCATAGGCGGTGTCATAGGCGTCGGTCCAGTAATGGGGCTAGTGGCCGGCTGAGAATCCGGCATAGTCTCGTGAATCAGACCTAAGCTAGGATCCATGTGACTATTGCTTAGGGGAGGTGCACCGTCAAATGATTCGCCCTTAGGTGGCATTCCCTATATACAACATAGAGTGCAACCGATAAGATTTAACATATAACACTCAATTCTTCAAGCATTCTACACAGTTCACAACAAAAGAGTCACATGCATTTCATTAAACAAAATTTGTCACCATACATGAGATATAGTTTTACATGAATCGTGACAGGAAATGCATGTGAGCTAAGCTAATAAAGCCTTAAACACAACACACCATTAACCTACCCTACTGCTAAGCCCGTTAAGGCTAAAACATGGAAACTAGGAAACAAGCAACAAAGTAAACTAAGAGACGACTGCGAGCATGACTAGTCGTTTGAATCAGGTGATGGTGGTGGCGCACCCTTGTCCTATAAACAACATAGGAAGTCCCTCACGGTGCGAGACACCTTGCTAAATTTTCTCTTTGTGAAGGCCTGATGCTCTTCGACCTTGGCTCGGGTCTCTGTGATCTCTTGTCAGAGGGTAACCTGGCTGTCCTTAATCTGAGTCAAGTGGGCTTCTATAGCAGCCCGATCACTGTCACACTCCTTTGTAGCAGGAGGAGAGCCCTCATCAATGTCTTGGGCCTCCTCTTCTTCCTCTGCTTGCCCTTCTTCTTTCCTTATCTTATCTCCTTCTCCATCACTCTCCTCTTCTTCGCTTTTTCGTCTCATCCTCACTCTAGTCGAGTCGAGTTTTTCGCTGTCGTGGCCCAATCTCCATGTTTTTGAGAGTCGTGTCATTGATGAAATGGATCGATACAGGAAGTTTGGCGCCAAGTCTATAGGCAAATTCACGTGCAAGCTTGCATATAAGTCAGCCGAAAGGGAGTGAAACAGATGTCCTAGAAGAGCGTGCAGTTTGTACTATCTATAACAGTACATATGTAGGCACACACAGCTTCTCTCCCTACCCAGCACGGTACAGAAAGTCTACCATCAGACTCATGCACTCATTACGGTTGCTCCACCTAGGATACACGTTGTACGTGAAGACGTGGTGGAGTAGGCGAAAGTCGTCGGTCATATTGGATGATAGGAGGCTATTGTTTGGATTCTAGTGTGCCAGTTGGCCACAAAAGAATTGCATGCGGCTATCCCTTTCACGTGCACTCTTAAGACTCTTCTCACTAGTATGGACTTCACCAAGCAGCATCCCCATGAGTCGGGCTATCAAGCCAGCATTGACTATGAGTTCTCACCTTCTCACAGGGAATTTGAACTGCAAAGGCTCCAGTGTTAGCTCCCGTATATGTGCATAAAAGGCTCGGACAGTGTTCACATTCGCATGAGACTTGCCCTCAAATATGGGACCCCATCCGGCCTCCACCAGGTGGTCTATCACTAGATATTCTCCAAAGAGCTTCTCGTCCACGTGTGCTTCAAAAAGGACCTTACGTCCCTCAAATATTCCATGGGACAAATCCGCTAGTAGAGCTCTCTCAAGGGGAGCCTGGGGATTGAGGTCTTGCTTTGTCCTTATCTCTCGATCGATGCTTGTACCTGCAACGGCGCCTCTCAGCCTCCTTGAACGAGTAGGGTGGCTAGGCCCGGCCTCATCCGTAGGAGCTCTCTTCTTCCCTATGAGCAAAAGAAGCGTGAAAATGGAGAAAATGGTCGTCACAAGCTCGAAAAGAGCCACAAAAGTGAAATGAGGTGGAGAAATAGAATGGGTTGTTGAACTTTGAGATTTTTGAAACACAAGGGGGTGTTGTGTACTCAAATGAGAGGGATTAAGGGAGATAGACAGTTATGGAAGATTGGTTTGAGAGAATGGTGTAGATGGTGCAAGAAAAGAGAAGAAAATGAGCTTCAATGGTGATTTGAGAGGAAAAATTTAGGATTTTTGAGAGAAAGGAAAGCTTGAAGGGGTGAGAAATGAAGAGGGAAAGAAAATGGAATGAATAAAAATATTCCCACTCACTTTGGTGGGCCACACAATAGCTCACACGCGCTGGCCAGCTGGCCCGCGTCGGCCCGACAGGCCCAGTCCGCTCGATCGGTGAGGCCTCGCTTAACTAGCGATGCCATCGCCGGTCCCTGGACCGTCTGACGATGGCTCATCCCAGGGGTGATGCCATCCCCCTCCCCCGGGGTGCCGAAAACATGCAGGGTCCACTTTGGGTCCTCCCGATTTGCACTGATTTGACCCCCGACTCCGTTTTGAGTCATTTTGGATCCTATCTCATGTACATTCACTTTTTCCAGGTTGTTTGAGGTTGGAATGGGTTAAACCTTCATTTAAACCCATTGATTGACGATCTATAAGTGATCCGGGATTGCCTCAAGTGATCACAGGTGTGTACGGGTCCGATCTTGGCATTTGATTTTGATTAATTTCACCGATTGGCGAAACTGGGAATCCTATGCATGTTCTTATGTTTTATCGCACCCTCCTAGGTCAAAGTGCATCAATGTGCATCGTGTGACCATAACCCAGGTCCATTCTAATCCAAATTATGCTTTGATATCAACTTGTAATGCCCTGAAAATCGAGGGTCGAGCATAGGCCCAACTCCCGAGTTCCAACACATCACTTATACAACATAAATAATGATGATTAAATGTTGTCCGAATTAGTGCATTAAACATGAATGTGATTATACCAAATTAGCATATCATACTCTAGAGACAAGTGAATTTCGCAAGCAGAAGACTAGAATAGATGTATAAGATATATAAACTGTAGTAAGTCTCCGAAGTGTGATCATGTTACCAGGTTAAATATATACATGTATACTCCCAAAATGTACAAAATGAATATACATGTGTGCTCCAAAATACAATCATAGTGAGTGTAATGATATCTAGTCAGCATCCCTGTAAGCCCCGTCGATCAGAACACAGTCTACATAGATCCGCCTGATAACTTCATGTAGGAGAATTCCTCCTCATCATCATAAATGTCAGGCTCTACCTCATGAGCATCGCCATCACCTATAGCTAAGACAGAGTCTAGTTGGTGTTTAAAACACTGTCTCAGAACGTTGGAGTGAGTGATCAACTCAGTGGAGCTATAAGGCAAAGGTTAACATGTTATCAATTCAATCAAGCAGTAATGATAAAGCAATACAATCAAATATCCCTAAGTACTCTGGTTAATGTAAACATGATATATATTAATGATGTATGCCCTCGCCTGCACTCCCTTTGCGATCTTCCTCTTATGGTCGCGGCATGCACCCTTTCCTTTGTGCTCAACACCAATGCCAAAGGCACATGCAATGTGGTGCATAAGTGTAATTACCGAGTTCTTATTAGACCGTTTCATACAGCAGGATTGGGAAGATAAGGTACATCCCTTATATCATTTCCCAAACCATGATCCATTCTATGGTCATCAGTCCTAGCTGGTCTCATATGATATTGCGGTTACAGGTCGATACAAAGGGCTCGTCACCTCAATACAGGCTTAGCTTATACTCTAGTTGCTACAGAAAGGCTGGTCGCCTCAGCGCAGTCTCAGAGTATGCTCGAGGTCACTACGAATGGCTCGTCACCTAGTCGTAGGCCGATAACTCAATACAGTTTCTTATACCACCATATTCAGCTCACGAGTCTGGGTTGCTCACTGGTCACTATGTGGAGGCTTGTCACCCCAGCGTAGGCCGACAATACGACCACGGTGTCCCATACTACCATGCCCAGCTCATGAGTCTTAGCGGATAGAGGTACTAAGGTTAACGGGTTTTTCACTGGTAAGTTAGTTCCTTAGAATCAAACAGTAGCATCCATACATGGTGAACATACATCGGGTCAACTGGGTTGCTTGACAAGCTCGACTGGTAAGAACATACGTCGAGCCGATCGACATGGAGCACGTAAGCACTCTGCGTAGCCTAACCATTTCCGATAAGTAGCATACGACTCGGATTCACCGGACGTGTCTGTCGTGGTTAAGCAGTTCAACCACCATTCACAAACAATTACTGATTGCCTGGACTACATCGTAGCCCCAATCACATTCTAAATAATAGTATTCACACATAATAGTCCAAAACAGCAAGTGACAACTGAAATCAGATATAAATCTTACTTGATGAATTTAACACACATATACTACACATATTATCATATATAAACATTTCATCCGTACAACAAATAGTAGTAAGATAGGTTATATAAAGGATATTATAACCATAGTTAAGGGAATTGAGAATCCTATCTCAACACCCTCATTACAGGCATTTAAACAAGCATTTTCACATTCAGGCATTTTATTGAACACTTAAGTTACACATATCTTATACATGTAGTAAGGTGGTTATGACAGGTATTATAGAAAATCGCTTTATAAAGGGTTCACCATACATACAACAATCATAAATTCTTAGTCAATAAATATGGGAAGCATAAATCACAATTCCATACTCATTCATACATTTCAACAAACACATGAAATGCATTATAAATCAACATAGTTTATATATGTACATAATACACGAAAACCCTCGTGTATCTAAGCACATGTGATAGATATCAAGCTAGTCATAAATCATTACTGACATTGAAAGCCTTGAAAACCATAACCTAAACATTTATAATCCGCACATTTCGCCGATAAACAAGTATCGAACTCAGTTTGTATGTCAAGTCTTTGTCTACGGCACAACGGCCACCAATAGCATGAAATAGGTTAGCTATTTCATCACTTACACTATTTGAAACCCTAAAATAGGTTAGGGTTAAGATTTCTTACCTAAAAATGGAATCGGAATCGCCCGTGTAGCGATACAGGAATGATGATTAAGCACATGGAGCGTCATGGAAGCATCCCAGGAACAAATGCCTACTCTCTCCCTCACTTTCTCTCTCTCTTTCCTTATCTTTTCTCTCTTCTCTCTCTTAGGGTTTTCCAAATTCGTATGGAGTGAGAGAGAGAGAGGGTTTTAGGCCTTTATATAAGCCCAGGACTGATGGAAATGGCATCAGGGCCAAGGTATACTTAGGTTATAGCCAAATAATGACTGTTTTAGTCCAATGGAGCACATCTGAAGGCCCCTTTTCTGCACGCGGTCGAACTTAAGCTCTCTAGCATTAGATCTAGGTTGAGTTAAGTTTTTGGTCCGATTGGATTTACAGATCGATCGCGGAGGACCAGTTTCAGTTCAACGGTCATTGTCGCTCGATCACGGCCATGAGTACATGGACCTGTGCTGGGAAGTTTTCTTAATCTGAGGGTATATTTGGGTCAAATTTTGACGGTCTGAATCCTTAGATTTGGCCTACAAGTGAACGACTCAAATTACTCAAATCTGAGTTCAATTTCCAAAGATATTCATGTTTCTCACACACTTAGCTCCGGACTCAAGTCCTGCATTTCTGGTTACTATTTGGACTTGATTTCCGGGATGGTTGTCAAGCCCAGTAAGGCGGTCATAAGCGTATAGTTTCGCGGTAATCAGACTTTCGACGCATGGTCCTGGTCTGATATAAAGCTCTAAGGTGCTCCTGAGAGCAACTGGGTTTAGAGATTGGTCCTAGGTTTTAGGGTAATGTAGCGTTAATGATTTTGCAAGTTTTGGGTCTTACAGATCATATTTAAAGTGGCTCATGCTAATTTCACAACTAATCTAGTTTAACACTTAGTTAATTTCATCTAATTTCTAAAGGATTCGGTCCTGAGTGATTTCTGCCTGAGGTGGTACTCGGGTCTTTGTACGGATTTTTCCGAGACGTTACAATCTACCCCCCTTAAAGAAAAATTTCATCCTCGAAATTAGTACCGAGAATTTGAGGGTAGTTCTTACAAACCTCGGCTTATGTTTCCCATGTAGCCTCTTCTTCAGTGTAATACGTCTATAAAACCTTCACAAGTGAAATCACCTTACTGCGCAACACCTGTTCCTACCTATCTAGAACACACGTCGGGCGTAGTACATAAGTAGCATCCTCACTCAATTGCACCTGCTCCTACTTTATAATATAGGAAGGATCAGGAACATATTTCTTCAGCATAGATACATGAAATATGTTGTACACGCCTATGAGTGGTGTGGGCAAGGCTAGGTGGTACGCCACCGTCCCCACTCGATCCGGTATCTGGAATGGGCCAATGAACCTCGACGTGAGTTTTCCCTTCTTTCCAATCTGAAGGACTCCCTTCATGGGGGAAACTTTCAGAAATATGTGGTCCCCGACCTCGAACTCTAGTGGTCGTCGTCTCGTATCAACATAGCTCTTTTGCCTGTTCTGTGCTACAAGAAGTCGACGCCTGATAATATCGATCTTCTCTAAGGTCACTTGTACCAACTCGGGGCCAATCAAACTTCTCTTGCCAACCTCTGCCCAACAGCGCGGTACTCTACACGGATGCCCATACAGTGCCTCGTGAGTAGCCATGTCAATACTCACCTGGAAGCTGTTGTTATAAGCGAACTCTGCATAAGGAAGACCATCATCCTAACTATCCTTGAAATCTAGTACACAAGCTCACAGCATATCTTCCAACACCTTATTTACCCGTTCTGTCTGCCCGTTAGTCTGTGGGTGGAATGCGATACTGAACTTAAATTTCACACCCATTGCTTCCTAGATACGAGTCCAGAAGATAGATGTGAATCGAGTGTTTCAATCCGACATGATCTCCATAGGAACTCCATGCAGAGTTCTATCTCCTTAATGTACACTTGGCCAAATCATCTGCCGAGTTTGAAACTCTAATAGGGAGAAAATGGACCGATTTCGTCAACTGGTCCACAATCACCAAATGGAATCATGTCCCTTCCTCATCTTCGCTAGCCCTAAGATGAAATTCATAGAGATGAAGTCCCATTTCCATTTTGCTATGGGCATGGGCTGAAAGAATCCTAGAGGTTGGTGATGCTCTGCCTTGACCTGCTGGCATGTGAGACAACGGGACACATAATCCGTTATGTGGACCTTCATATTGTCCCACTAGTACGACCTCTTTATTTCTCAATACATCTTCATACTGCCAGGATGCATTACCATCCTTGAATTGTGAGCGGCCTCAAGAACCTCCTTTCTCAAGTCATGGAGATTTGGCATGCATAGGCGGCTACGATAACAAAAGCCCCCATCCGTACCAACTCTACATTCGGAGTCTACATCACTACTAGCTCGTTTCCTCAACTCTTTCAACCCTTCATCTTCTCATCGAGCCACTATGATTCGGTCATCGATCAGTGGCTGCACATGCATATGTGCAATGCTCTCAAATGGCGCCTCTACCGTAAGTCTCTACTCAAAATCCCGCACAAACTCTATCATATCTCACTCTACTATCATCAGCGGAGCTGCAAATGCTATAGTCTTCTTACGGTGCAACACATCTGTCACAAGGTTAGCCTTACCAGGATGGTAGGAGACCTCAAACTTGAAGTCCTTCAGGGTCTTCATCCATCGTCGCTGCCTCATATTCAAGTCTCTTTGAGCGAATATGTACTTAAGGCTCTTGTGGTCACAAAAGAACTCTAACTCCTCTCCGTAGAGGTAATGTCTCCAAAGCTTCAATGAAAAGATGACAGATGCTAACTCCAAGTCATGCGTAGGGTAATTTTCCTCATATTTCCTCAACTGCGGGATTGCATAGGCAATCACCTTGTCATTCTGCATAAGGATGCAACCCAAACCAACATGATTTGCGTCGATATATATCGTATACTTGACCCCTTGCTCTGGCAATACTAGCACAGAGGCGGACGTCAACTTGTCCTTCAGCTCCTGAAAAGCTGCCTCTGCCTTCTCATTCCAGGCAAACTTAAGATCTTTCCTAGTCAGCTGAGACAACGGTCTAGCTATCTTCGAAAAATCCTGAATGAATCGTCGTTAGTAACCTGCCAGGCCAAGGAAACTCCTTACTTCAGTAACCGAACTGGGATGCTCCTAGTCCTTAACTGCGGCTACCTTAGCAAGGTCCACTGCTATCCCTTCCTTGGATACCACATATCTTAGGAACTTGATTTCTTCTTTCCAGAAGTCGCACTTCTTGTACTGTACAAGCAGCTGATTCTTTCTGAGCGTATCGAAGATGGCTCGCAGGTGCTCTTCATGATCTTCTCAACTCTTAGAGTATATTAGGATGTCATCGATAAACATGATGACAAATCGGAATAGAAATAGCCGAAACACCCTGTTCATCAAGTCCATGAACACGTCCGGTGCATTTGTGAGTCCAAACGACATCACAAGGAACTCGTAGTGCCTAAAACTGGTCCTGAAAGCTGTCTTCTGCACGTCCTCATCCCTGACGTACTGGTGGTACCCTGCTGGTAGGTCGATCTTTGTGGGCAAAGGATACTGAAAGCCGGTCCTAAAAACTAGTGATGAGTGTCAAATATTGCATATCAGACCCCAGTAATTGCCTAATTTTACGTACATGATAAGGTTTAATGGAGTGTTTTAATTGTGTTTTTGTTACAGGATGAAATCAAGAGTATTATTGCAAAATAATGTTAAAAGTATGGATTTCATGTTCTGAAGGCATCAGAGCACGAGAACGACCCCAGGGAACTAAGATCAACGCTCGAGATCCGAGGAAATCAAGAAACTGAAGCCAAAGGGGCCCGAAAAGGGTCAAGAATGCAAGATCACATGGTTCCCGCCATCCAATCAGTTCAAAACTTCATACATGGGATAAGGGCCATAATTTAACCGTACATATTAAATTTCAGCCATTGAAGATCTAGGGAAGTGGTCCAATAGACAAATCAGCCCATGAATCGTTGATTTCAGGCCCACCTGATAGCAGGATATGCCTCAACTTTGGTCTCGACGGTTAATATGGTTTGAGAAAGGGAATGGACGGATTGGATTTCGTAAAAACATCATAGTGGGCCCTGTGTATGGGGAGTGTACACCGAAGTACACGGGCACCAGCGCCGCACCGGACCGCCCGGACGGTCAGCGCTCGCGCTGACCCGCGCCCGTCTTCCAAACGATCTCCGCGTTCCAGCGTCCGCGGGAACCGACCGCTGTCGTCGGTTGTGGACCCCACCTACCTTCCAGAACACAAATCCAATCCGTTCATCCACTTCCTGGGGCGGCTGTTGCCCACGCCTAGGTGGCAGAATTGCAAATGGTCATCAGGAATGAAATCTAACCATTCAACAGATAACCGACGGTGAGTTCAAAAGTCAGGTGGGCCTCATCAACAAAAGGCAGAAATCTGCCTTCCCAACCGGAATTCGCTCCTCTGTGCAATGGACGGAGTGGATTTTCCATGTAACCAGCATAATGGGCCCCACCATTTACGCAGCGCAAGCAGTCGGCGTCCGCGTCAGCGAAACGAACGACCGCTGCCGGTTTTTGCGAACGGCTGTGGGCTCCACACATCGCCCGTAGGACCGATCCGACCCGTTCATCGTGTAGAGGGGCACGAGAACTACAAAACCATGCTGAGATTCCACTCCCATGCGTACACACGTGTGCGATACGGAGGCCACAAACAGGCTACCCGGCGACGTTCAAATCTGATCTTTTTGAGATTTCTTCTGTGGGCCGCGCTAATGGACCTTCAAAACCACCCATTCTTAACTGAAATTTCGTCCTGAATCCAATGGACGGGGTGGATTTTCCAAAAAATACCTCTCGTGGGGCCCACCGATCACGGCTGCGAAAAATTGCACTCCGAGTCCGTCACGACTCTGCCACCGATTCCACCATCCAAATGCCTATAAAAGGGAAGTTTTGGACGTGGGAGAGGCATTCGGATCCGTAGAATTGGAGATCCAGAGCTGTGGAGAGAAGAAAGAGAAGGAGAAAGAGAGAGAGATTGTTCGGTTTGGAGTTTTAATTTATGAATTTTATTTAATATTTTTTATGGATTTCATGGGTAACTAATCTCTCGGCTAGGGAGATGAAGCCCCTAATTTGATCACTCTTGTATTGGTTGATTTACTTTGAATTTTATTTAATTTGTTTCTTTCTCTCGAGTGGGCTTTATGGGTTTAAATTCCATACTTCTCCATCTATGAACTTGATCAAAGTATAGATGGATGTTGTTTGGATGCTTATTACAGTGCTTGGAGTCTGATCAAGAACAGTTTCTTATAGAAGAAGGAACAGTGCTTTAATGAATTTTGCATACCATGTGCCCGACCAAGGACATGGGATGTATTGTTCATGGCATTGCTTAAAGGAATTAGACAGTCTGTATGCCCGATTTAGGACACAGATTGTGCTTTCTCTATTTAAGTGGTATCAATCAAGGTCAAGGTGAATCAACAGACAAAACAAGGGTTAGGATAATTAGGGGTGGATTCGAAAGTCCTAGTGCTCTCTCTCTGATTGAATTTTCTTCCCTATTCTTAATTGTTTTTCCTAAAATTGTGCTTAATAGTTTAGTTCATTATTCATTGGATTAGTTAAGAAGAATCATAGATTTGAATTGTGACAACCAAATCGTGGGATTCGACCTCGATCTTACCGAGTTTATTACTACATCACAACCCTATACTTGGGGAGTGAACAAGTTTTTAGCGCGTTGTTGGGATCAAGTTTGATCCAAATTGGATTTAAGATTCTCTCTTATCATAATTCATAATCGTAGGATTTTACTAACTTTAGGTTAAAATTTTTATTTTATTTTTAGAAACTAACCTATTTCTTGTTTTGTAGGATTCTGAGATAGAAACTTCTAATTTGGTGATATCTTCCTAATTTCTCTATTTTTTTTTATTTATTTTTATTTCTATAATTAGGGTTTTTTTTAGAAATTTTCTAACCTTAGATGTACTATTTTTAAAAAAAACTAACTTGTTTGTTTTGTTTTGCAGGTTTTTAACATAGGAACTTCTACTCTGGTAACATCCTTCTAACTTCTTCCTTACCTTCTGTATTGCTGTAGGATTTTGCTTTCTTCTAGGATTAGTCTCAGAGTTAAGGTTCTACCATGGAATCGTGGGTAGATGCATATGCTGAGTTGGATAGGTTTTATTGGGAAATGCCTGAAGGTTGTGGAATTCAATGTATACCTCAAGATTTCTCTCCATCGAGAACAGAAATTGAGAACCGACTAGAACGTTATGTTCCATCGGTTAATAGGGCCGTATACGATCATCATTATGGGAATGAGGATTATTATCAACCATCATATTCTCCCATGCATGATCAGTATGACTATAACCAGTGGAACCATCAAAACTGGGAAGATGAACCAACAACATATTGTAATAATTATTCTCTTGGATCCCATACCTTTGAGATCCAACCGAAACGATCCAAGAGGATTCATGTTTTAATCCGAACAATTTAACCAAAGATGTTGCGAAATTGATGAAATCATTAGAAGCACTCAATTCGCGATCGAAGGATAGAGGAAGCTCGCTCATCCCAACTACAATCCAATCCAGAAATACAATGCGAGGATAGTGATCCTCACTCGCTTTTTGACGAAATCGAATTTGGAATGAGGAGTTGGATTCCATTAATGAGCATACGGTTCGATTCCCCGACGAGTCGATCTCAATGACTGCTCAAAGAATGATGGAGATACTTGGGTGTCTTTCAAATACGTGATGATGACACACTTTCCTTACATGACACACAGGATCTCAATGATGAGGAAGAGGTTAGTTTATTCGAACCTCAACCGAATTTAGAATGTGAGGAAAGCAATCCCATCCCAAGTGTGCACTGCACAGAATTACACAATGATGCGTATTGGGATGATGATCATGGATGTTCCGCCCCAATTCCCTTGGAATCAATCTCGAGTTTGGTCCAAGTCAATGATCAAGACGTACACGAAGTGGTCGGTCATAATGAGCCACTCCCCTCACCTAACATGTCTGATTTAAAGGTAGAGGATGGGCCCCTTACAACTGACCCTTTTAACTCTTGTGAAACGTGTTTGGACTACTCCTCTGACTTGAATGATGATATGATTCGGGAGATGGACGAGCTACTCGATATGACTCTTGAATTTGAAACCACCCAGTTGAGGCCACCATCTGAACTGTTGAATAATAATGATTCATCGCCTCTTCTGAGTAGTATCGATGAACAGAGTCCATACATCAATGCTTCGTATACTGATCTTCAACTGCTGCAGTGCGAGGTGGAGCAAGAGAGCACACCTCCGTTTACCTTCAAAAACGATGGAGTCCTTGGGCGCATCATCATGAGCTCTAATGTAGAAAATGAGTCACCCTCACCGAATGTCCCACCTCTTTGGATGATTGCTTGGCACACTTTGCGCATTCAAACGATCCCATGATAAGAGACATAGTGAATGCCTTGCAAAACAATATCTCGGTAGTCATCACCGACCGAGAGGACCCTTACTCAAGCCCCTCCTTCCACAAATCCCGAATACTTACCATTAAGGGAGGAAGAGCTAACACTTGAACCGAAGTCTCTGCTACTTCGAATGTGTTGAGACTACGTCCCTTTCGAGAATTTTTCTGACTCTCATCTATGTGTAGTCTCGATTCACCATGGGATACTAACTTCGAAACTTCTTCATCGCAGTGAATCGTATATACTCTGGATACCTCAGTAATCAACGACAAATTTTTGATGAGGTACATAAGTTTCTCTCGGAATGTCATGCTCCAGGGGCATCCAAGCCTATTGCAAAAGGGCTTTTGGATGATCCCTGTTGAGAAATCTCTTGAGAAACTTATCAAGATCTCGGCCTAAGAGGAACCTTGCGGCATAACTGAGTAGTTTTTCCCTGCTTTCTTAGGACTAGGATAGTTTCCTTTATGTGGTTTTAGGATAGGCGGTAAACTTAGCGCTCCTGGGAGGCAACCCAGATTTTCATTCCATTTACTTTTCTTAGTTAGTTACTTCAATGTTTGTGGGTAACATTACTGCAAACCCTCACGAGACTACAACTCGTCCACTAGGGGGTAACCTAGGGGTTTAAAGGCTTGTTGCATGCGCTAAATGCAATCGAGAGCACTGCGAAAGTGGTATAAGTAGGATTTTCTTTTGTTTTTCTTTTTGTTATTTTTACTTCTGTTGATCTCTCTCTTGTGCTAACTCGCTTTTATGATGATATCTTTTGAGGAAGCTTCTTGATTCTCCGTCCAGGTACTATCTTTCCCTCATTCCTCTTTTATTCTCGTTGTCCCATGTGCATTGCATGCTTATTTCTTTTACATTGAGGACAATGTAGATTTTAGGTTGGGGGTGGGAGATTAGGTTACCTAATCAGTATTTTCTTGGTCTTGAGCAAAATTTGTGAAAATTTTAAAATTTTTTTATGGAATTTCTATTGAATTCAAAGTGATTTTGAAGGATAGTTGTGATTTTAACATTATTAGATTTGTGATGTTGGTAACTTATGACTCTTGGATTCGGCCATCTGCTTGATTTCACAGTCGATTTTGAATTGTTAATCCATGATTAGAAGTTATAAACATTGATTGAGCCATGATTCCACATATCACATCTCGCTTATACATTAAGTGTTGGTTTGATAACTGAATGATTAACTTGGTAAAAAGAAGAATTGAAGGAGTAAGTCACATAATCTTCACCATAGGTTTGCTCCCTATAGGTGTGGATTTGATTCTCCATAGTTGACATAAAAAAAAAATAAATAAATAAAAAATTAGGCGACAAGTTTTCGCCATAGGTTTGCTCCCTATAGGTGAGAATTTGATTCCCCTCATTTACGTTACTGCTCATAAAGAAAATCAAAAGCTGGTAAAATGAAAAAGTTAATCTGTGAGATAAGTGTTGGTTTCAAGTTTTGATTGTCCCGAATTACTAATAATATCATGAAATTGACAATTGGATCTCTTACTGATTGTAAGTCGAGATTATATTTTACACTCGTGGAACTCAATGTTTAGGAATGTTCTAATTGATGGATTAATATTTTGAACTTGACTATGAAATCTGCTGTAAGCTTGATTCCAAGAGAAAAATTCCACACACTAATCATGAATCTTATAATTTTCACATCTCAGCTATCTGTTCACAAGTCACTTGAATTTACAGGAATTGTCTTTTATTTCTAAAATTATTTTTCGCATGTTTTGCTCGGGACTAGCAAAATGCTGGTTGGGGGTTGTGATGAGTGTCAAATATTGCATATCAGACCCCAGTAATTGCCTAATTTTACGTACATGATAAGGTTTAATGGAGTGTTTTAATTGTGTTTTTGTTACAGGATGAAATCAAGAGTATTATTGCAAAATAATGTTAAAAGTATGGATTTCATGTTCTGAAGGCATCAGAGCACGAGAACGACCCCAGGGAACTAAGATCAACGCTCGAGATCCGAGGAAATCAAGAAACTGAAGCCAAAGGGGCCCGAAAAGGGTCAAGAATGCAAGATCACATGGTTCCCGCCATCCAATCGAGTTCAAAACTTCATACATGGGATAAGGGCCATAATTTAACCGTACATATTAAATTTCACCATTGAAGATCTAGGAAGTGGTCCAATAGACAAATCGGCCCCATGAATCGTTGATTTCGTGCCCACCGATAGCAGGATATGCCTCAACTTTGGTCTCGACTAAGGTTAATATGGTTTGAGAAAGGGAATGGACGGATTGGATTTCGTAAAAACATCATAGTGGGGCTCAGTGTATGGGGAGTGTACAGTACACGTACACGTGCACCACGCCGCATCGACCGCCCGGACGGCCGCGTCACACCCGAGCCCGTCTTCCAAACGATCTCCGCGTTCCGGCGTCCCGCGGAACCGACACGCCGTGTCGTGGTTGTGGACCCCACCTACCTTCCAGAACACAAATCTGCCGTTCATCCACTTCCTGGGCCGGCTATTGCCCACGCCTAGGTGGCAGAATTGCAAATGGTCATCAGGAATGAAATCTAACCATTCAACAGATAACCGACGGTGAGTTCAAAAGTCAGGTGGGCCTCATCAGCAAAAGGCAGAAATCTGCCTTCCCAACCGGAATTCGCTCCTCTGTGCAATGGACGGAGTGGATTTTCCATGTAACCAGCATAATGGGCCCCACCATTTACGCAGCGCAAGCAGTCGGCGTCCGCGTCAGCGAAACGAACGACCGCTGCCGGTTTTTGCGAACGGCTGTGGGCTCCACACATCGCCCGTAGGACCGATCCGACCCGTTCATCGTGTAGAGGGGCACGAGAACTACAAAACCATGCTGAGATTCCACTCCCATGCGTACACACGTGTGCGATACGGAGGCCACAAACAGGCTACCCGGCGACGTTCAAATATGATCTTTTTGAGATTTCTTCTGTGGGCCGCGCTAATGGACCTTCAAAACCACCCATTCTTAACTGAAATTTCGTCCTGAATCCAATGGACGGGGTGGATTTTCCAGAAAACACCTCTGTGGGGCCCACCGATCACGGCTGCGAAAAATTGCACTCCGAGTCCGTCTACGACTCGCCACCGATTCCAAGCCATCCAGCAGCTATAAAAGGGAAGTTTTGGACGTGGGAGAGGCATTCGATCCGAGAATTGGAGATCCAGAGCCGTGGGAGAGAAGAAAGAGAAGGAGAAAGAGAGAGAGATTGTTCGGTTTGGAGTTTTAATTTATGAATTTTATTTAATATTTTTTATGGATTTCATGGGTAACTAATCTCTCGCTAGTAGATGAAGCCCCTAATTTGATCACTCTTGTATTGGTTGATTTACTTTGAATTTTATTTAATTTGTTTCTTTCTCTGAGTGGGCTTTATGGGTTTAAATTCCATACTTCTCCATCTATGAACTTGATCAAAGTATAGATGGATGTTGTTTGGATGCTTATTACAGGTGCTTGGTCTGATCAAGAACAGGTTTCCTATAGAAGAAGGAACAGGGTGCTTTAATGAATTTTGCATACCATGTGCCCGACCAAGGACATGGGATGTATTGTTCATGGCATTGCTTAAAGGAATTAGACAGTCTGTATGCCCGATTTAGGACACGATTGTGCTTTCTCTATTTAAGTGGTATCAATCAAGGTCAAGGTGAATCAACAGACAAAACAAGGGTTAGGATAATTAGGGGTGGATTCGAAAGTCCTAGTGCTCTCTCTCTGATTGAATTTTCTTCCCTATTCTTAATTGTTTTTCCTAAAATTGTGCTTAATAGTTTAGTTCATTATTCATTGGATTAGTTAAGAAGAATCATAGATTTGAATTGTGACAACCAGTCCTCGTGGGATTCGACCTCGATCTTACCGAGTTTATTACTACATCACAACCCTATACTTGGGGAGTGAACAACTAGTCCTAAAAGCTGTCTTCTACGCCCCCTTCAACTGATCAAACAGATCATCTATCTTGGGTAAAGGGTACTTTTTCTTCACCGTTACTTGGTTCAAACTGTAATAATTAATACACAATCGCAGTGATTTATCCTTCTTCTTCACAAATAACACAGGTGCTCCCCAAGGAGACACACTCGGTCGTATGAAGCCTGCATCCAACAGATTGTCGATCTGTTTCCTCAATTCCTCCATCTCACATGAAGGCATGCGATATGCGGGTAACGAGATGGGTGTCACACCAAGCACAAGATCAATGGTAAAATTGATCTCGCGCTGAGGAGGTAGTCCAGGAATTGTCCTGAACACATCCGAGAATTCCTGAACCACTGGCGTATTCTCAAGTGTCGGACCATCAACACTCTCTAACAAGGTGGCATAACAGCTAACATGGTAGGGCCAACTGACCTGAACAGGAAAGGTAAAGGTCACTACTCTAGTATCGCAATTGATCTCGGCCGTCATCTCGGTGAGCCAATCCATATCGAGGATAACGTCGTAATGGTATAGTGGGGCAACGATCAGGTCGACAAGTATTGTCCTGCTTCCTAAGTCTATCGAGCAACCCTCACAAGTGCTGCTAACATCTGAAAAGGTCCCTGTAGCTGTAAGGATCCTCACTCCCTTCATGGGAGCAGTACCCAACCCCAGTCGCTTGACTGGTGCACATAATATGATAGAGATAGTGGACCCGGTGTCCACCAACAAGAAGATGGTGTACCTTAAACGTGAGTCGTGACTTCAAAAGCCATCGGGGCTGTAGCTGATGTCTCAGGCGCTTCAGGTACAAGCGCGTGTACTTGAGCCTGTTGCGGACGGTTCGGCTGCAGTACCATAGGCCATTGAGGTGGCCTGAAGCGAGGTGCAGGTGGCTGAAATGACGGATGTGCTGGTGCTGACCACAAAGGCGAGGTTGTAATTGCTTGAGAAAGCTGGCGGTTGATCCTTTGAGGCGGCGAGAAGCCATTGTCCCTCATCTTGGTGAAACAATAGGTATCTACACGGCCCGCCTGCCTGCAGTAAGTGCACTACAAGTCTGGTCGCCTCATAGGGGCTGGTGGAGTCACAAGCCTAGGAGGTGAGTCTGCACGAGGCTCTTGCTAAGGAACGACCCGCTTGGCAACTTGGGTTGTGGCCTAGGAACCATGGCCCATAAGTGTGGGATAACCTATCCCCGTCCTGCTCTGCTCGAAAAGACATGACCACTAGCTCAACATAGGTGGATATGCTAGCGCAACACATCTTCGAGCGTATCTTGGGTCGCAGACCCTCAGAGAAGCGTCGTATCCTCATCAGCTGATCGGCAAGAATCAAAGGAGCATACCTAGGTAGCTTCGTGAACCTGTTCTCGAACTCTGCCACTGTCGTCCCTCCCTGACGGAGGCAAAGAACTCTCCCTCCTTCTCATGACGGTATGTGAGGGGGAAATATTTCTCATGAAAGTGGGTCTCGAAGGCCTCCCACGTCCACACATGTCTAACTGCAATGGTTCTTAGGACGCGGTCCCACCACAAGCTGGCCTCTTTCTCAAACATAAAGGTGACCAGCTCAACCTGCTCTGCCTCAGTGCAGCGCAGCGGTCTCAGCATCTTAGAGATGCGGTCAACCTAATACTCGGGTCTGTGAGTACCCGCGAAAGTAGGAGGCAGCAAGTGCTAGACTCACTCGAAAAGGCCGCTAGCACCCTCGTTGCCAGTAGGGGCACAAATGGAGCAGGCGGAGCCACACCCATGCTCTGCGCAAAGACCCCTGCAATGGTAGCCATAAACTATTGCTGTTGTTGTTGTTGTATCTGCTACTGTTGCATCAACAACATCATCTGCTCCAGCCTATCGGGAGGTGGAGCGGACTGTGATATGTGAGGTGTTGAGGGAGACGAATGGTTCTGTTTAGGAACCGATGGTATAACAGGTGGTACCACATGTGGTGCCATAGGTGGTGTCATAGGCGTCGGCCCAACAATGGGGCCAGTGGCCGGTTGAGAATCAGGCATAGTCTCGTGAATCAGACCCAAGCTGGTGTCCATGTGACTATCGCTTAGGGGAGGTACCCCGTCAAACGATTCGCCCTTAGGTGGCATTCCCTATAGGGTACAACCCGTGAGATTTAGCATATAACACTCAATTCTTCAAGCATTCTACACAGTTCACAACAAAAGAGTCGCATGCATTTCATTAAACAAAATTTGTCACCATACATGAGATATAGTTTTATATGAATCATGACAGGAAATGCATGTGAGCTAAGCTAATAATGCCTTAAACACAACACACCATCAACCTACCCTACTGCTAAGCCCGTTAAGGATAAAATATGAAAACTAGGAAATAAACAACAAAGCAAACTAAGAGATTACTGCAAGCATGACTAGTCGTCTGAAACAGGTGATGGTGGTGGTGCACCCTTGTCCTACAGACAACACAGGATGACCTTCAAGTTGCGAGACACCTTGCTAAATTTTAGCTTTGTGAAGGCCTGATGCTCTTCAACCTTGGCTTGGGTCTCTGTGATCTCCTGTTGTTGGGCAACCTGGCCCTCCTTGATCTGTGTCAAACGGGCTTCTATAACAGCCCGATCACTATCACTCTCATGTGTAGCAGGAGGAGAGCCCTCATCAGTGTCTTGGGCTTCCTCTTCTTCCTCTACTTGCCCTCCTTCTTCCCTTATATCATCTCCTTGTCCATCACTCTCCTCTTCTTCGCTTTCTATCTCATCCTCAGTCTCGTCGAGTCAGGCTTGACGCTGTCGTGACCTAATCTCCATGTTTTTGTGAGTAGTGTCGTTGATGAAATGGATCGACACAGGAAGTTCGACGCCAAGTCTGTAGGCAAATTCACGTGCAAGCTTGCATATAAGTCGGCCGAAAGGGAGCGAAACAGACGTCTTATAAGTGCTTACAGTTTGTACTATCTATAGCAGTACATACGTAGGCACGCACAACCTCTCTCCCTACCTAGCACGGTACAGAAAGTCTACCATTAGAAGCATGCACTCGCTGCAGTTGCTCCACCTGGGATACATGTTGTACGTGAAGATGTGGTGGAGTAGGCAGAAGTCATCGGTCATATTGGACGCTAAGAGGCTATTGTTTGGATTCTAGTGGGCCAGTTGGCCAAAAAGGAATCGCGTGCAGCTATCCCTTTCACGTGCACTCTTAAGACTCTTCTCACTAGCATGGACTCCGCCAAGCAGCATCCCCATGAGTCGGGCTATCAAGCGAGCATTAACTGTGAGTTCTCGCCTTCTCACAGGGAATTTGAATTGCAAAGGCTCCAGCGTTAGCTCCCGTATATGTGCGTAGAAGGCTCGGACAGTGTTTACATTCGCATGAGACTTGCCCTCAAATATGGGACCCCACCCAGCCTCCACCTGGCAGTCCATCACTAGGTATTCCCAAAAGAGCTTCTCGTCCATGTGTGCTTCAAAAAGGACCCTACAATCCTCGAGTTTTCCATAGGACAGATCGGTTAGTAGAGCTCTCTCAAGGGGAGCCTAGGGATCGAGGTCCTACTTTGTCCTTATCTCTCGATCGATGCTTGTACCTGGGACGGAGCCTCTCGGCCTCCTTAAACGAGTAGGGCGGCTAGGCCCGGCCTCATCCGTAAGAGCTCTCTTCTTCCCCATGAGTGAAAGAAGCGTGGAAATGGAGAAAATGGTCGTTACAAGCTCGAAAAGAGCCTTGGAGGTGAGATGAGGTGGAGAAATAGAATGGGTTGTTGAACTTTGAGATTTTTGAGACACAAGGGGGTGTTTGTGTACTCAAATGAGAGGGATTAAGGGAGATAAATAGTTATGGAAGATGGGTTTGAGAGAATGGTGTAGATGGTGCAAGAAAAGAGAAGAAAATGGGCTTGGAGGGGTGATTTAAGAGGAGAAATTTGGGATTTTTGAGAGAAAGGAAAGCTTGGAGGGGTGGGAAATGAAGAGGAAAAGCAAATGGAATGAATAAAAACATTCCCACTCACTTCGGTGGGCCACACAACAGCTCACACGTGCCGACCCGCTTCGGCCCGACAGGCTCGGTCCTGCCGATCGGCGAGCCCTCACTGAACCGGCGATACCATCACCTGTCCCTGGAACTTCTGATGATGGCTCACCCCAGGAGCTATGTCATCCCCCCCGGGGTGCCGAAAACATACGGGGTCCACTTTGGGTCCCCCCGATTTGCACTGATTTGACCCCTGACTCCGTTTTGAGTCGTTTCAGGTCTTATCATATGTACATTCACGTTTTTCAGGTTGTTTAAGGTTGGAATGGGTTAAACCTTTATCTAAACCCATTGAGCAATGGTCTAGAACTGATCCGGGATCGCCTCAAGTGATCACGGGTGTGTACGGGCTCGATCTCAGTGATTGATTTCGGTTAATTTTGCCAATTAGCGAAACCGAGAATCCTATGTCTGTTCCTATGTTTTATCGCACTCTCCTAGGTCAAAGTGCGTCAGTGTGTATCATGTGACCATAACTCAGGTCCAGTTTAATCCAAATCATGCTTTGATACTAACTTGTAATGCCCTGAAAATCGAGGGTCGAGCATAGGCCCAACTCCCGAGTTATAACACATCACTTATGTAACATAAATAATGATGATTAAATGTTGTCCGAATTAGTGCATTAAACATGAATGTGATTATACCAAATCAGCATATCATACTCTAGAGACAAGTGAATTTCGCAAGCGGAAGACTGTAATAGATGTATAAGATATATAAACTGTAGTAAGTCTCCGAAGTGTGATCATGTTACCGGGTTAAATATATACATGTATACTCCCAAAATATACAAAATGAATATACATGTGTGCTCCAAAATAAAATCATAACGAGTGCAATGATATATAGTCAACATCCCTGTAAGCCCCGTATATCAGAACACAGTCTACATAGACCCGCCTGATAACTGCATGTAGGAGAATTCCTCCTCATCATCATAAAAGTCTGGCTCTACCTCATGAGCATTGTCATCACCTACAACTAAGATAAAGTCTGGTTGGTGTTTAAAACACCATCCCAGAACGTGGGAGTGAGTGATTAACTCAGTAGAGCTATAAGGCAACGGTTAACATGTTATGAATTCAATCAAGCAGTAATGATAAAGCAATACAATCAAACATCCCTAAGTACTCTGGTTAATGCAAACATAATATGTATTAATGATGCATGCCCTCTCCTACACTCACTTTGCGATTTTCCTTTTAAGGTCACGGCATGCACCCCTTCCTCTTTGCTCAACACCAACGCCAAAGGTACTTGCAATGCGGTGCATGAGTGTAATTACCAAGTTCTTATTAGACCTTATCATACAACAAGATTGGGAAGCTAAGGTACCTCCCTTATATCATTTCTCAAACAATGATTCATTCTAGGGTCGTCAGTCCTAGCTAGTCTCATACGATGTTGTGGTTTTAAGTCGCTACAAAGGGCTCGTCACCTCAATGCAGGCCTAGCTTATACTCTAGCTGTTATGGAAAGGCTGGTCGCCTCACCACAGTCTCAAAGTATGCTCGAGGTCATTACGAATAGATTGTCACCTAGTCGTAGGCCAATAGGTCGAATATAATGTCCCATACCACCATATTCAGCACTCGAGTCTGGATTACTCACTAGTCACTACGGGGAAGCTTGTCGCCCCAGCATAGGCCGACAGCAAGACCACGGTGTCCCATACCACCATGCCCAGCTCATGAGTCTTAGCGGATCGAGGTACCAAGGTTAACGGGTTTTGCACTGGTAAGTTGGTACCTTAGATTCCAACAGTAGTGTCCATACATGGTCAAAATACATCGGGTCAACTGGGTTATTTGACAAGCTCGACTGGTACGAGTATACGTCGAGCCGATCGACATGGAGAGCGTAAGCACTCCGCGTGGCCTAACCATTGCCAACAAGTAGCGTACGACTCGTATTCATCGAGCGTGTCTGTCGTGGTTAAGTAGTTCAACCACCGTTCACAGACAATTACCGATTGCCTGGGCTACATCGTAGCCCCAATCACATTCTAAACAATAGTATTCATACATAATAGTCCAAACCAGCATGTGATAACTGAAATCAGATATAAATCTTACTTGAGCAATTTAACACACATATACTACACATATTATCATACGTAAACATTTCATCCATACAACACATAGTAGTAAGATAAGCTATATAAAGGATATTATAACCATAGTTAAGGGAATTGAGAATCCTATCTCAACACCCTCATTACATGCATTTAAACAAGCATTTTCACATTCAGGCATTTTATCGAACACTTAAGTTACACATATCATATATCATATACATGTAGTAAGGTAGTTATGATAGGTATTATAGCAAATCGCTTTACAAAGGGTTCACCATACGTCCAACAATCATGAATTCTCAGTTAATAAACCTAGCAAGCATAAATCACAATTTCATACTCATTCATACATTTCAACAAACACATGGAATGTATTATAAATCAATATAGTTTATATATGTACATAATACACGAAACCCTCATATCTAAGCACATGTGATAGCAATCAAGCCAGTCATAAATCATTACTGATATTGAAAGCCTTGAAAACCATAACCTAAACATTTATAGTCTGCACCTTTCACTAATAAACAAGTATCGAACTCAATTTGTATGTCAAGTCTTTGCCTACAGCACGACGGCCACCTATAGCATGAAATAGGTTAGCTATTTCATCACTTATACTATTTGAAACCCTAAAATAGGTTATGGTTAGGATTTCTTACCTAAAAATGGAATCGAAATCACCCATATAGCGATACAGGAATGGTGATTAAGCACGTGGAGTGTCAAGGATCCTAGGAACAAATGCCTACTCTCTCCCTCACTTTCTCTCTTTCCTTCTCTTTTCTCTCTTCTCTCTCTTAGGGTTTTCCAAATTCATATGGAGTGAGAGAGAGGGTTTTAGGCCTTTATATAAGCCCAGGACTGATAGAAATGGCCTCAGGGCCAAGGTATACTTAGGTTATAGCCAAATAATGGTTGTTTTAGTCTAACGGAGCACATCCGGAGGCCCCTTTTCTGCATGCGGTCAGACTTAAGCTCCTTGGTATTGGATCTAGGTCGAGTTAAGTTTTCGGTCTGATTGGATTTACAAATCGACCGTGGAGGACCAGTTTCAGTTCAACGGTCATCGTCGCTCGATCAGGGCCACGAGTACATGGACCTGTGTTGGAAAATTTCTCTGATCCGAGAGTGTATTTGGGTCAGATTCTGATAGTCTGAATCCTTAGATTTGGCCTGCAAGTGAATGACTCAAATCACTCAAATCTGAGTTCAATTTCCAAAGATATTCACGTTTCTCACACACTTAGCTCCGGGCTCCAGTCTTGCGTTTCTAGGTACTATCTGGACTTGGTTTATGCGATGGTTGTCAAGCCCAGTAAGGCGGTCATAAGCATATTGTTTTGCGGTAATCGAACTTTCGACGCGCAGTTTATGTCTGATACAAAGCTTCAAGGTGCTCCCGAGAGCAACTGGGTTTAGAGATTGGTCCTAGGTTTCAGGGTAATATAGCGTTAATGATTTTGCAAGTTTTGGGTCTTGCAGATCGTATTTAAAGTGGCTCAAGCTACTAATCTAGTTTAACACTTAGTTAATTTCATCTAATTTCTAACGGATTTGATCCTAAGTGATTTCTACCTGAGGTGGTACTCGGGTCTTTGTATGAATTTTTTCAAGACGTTACAGTTATAGTTTTAGGTTTAGGTTAGGTTATAGGTTAAGGTTTAGGGAATTGAGAATAGGTTAAGGTTTAGGTTTAGGAAATTAGGTTCAGGTTCAGGATCGGGTTTAGGTTTGGGTTTTTAAGTTTAGGTTTAGGTTTAGGTTAGGGAGTTGAGATTAGGATTAGGTGTAGGTTTAGGTTTAGGGATTCGAGAATACATTTAGGTTTTACGTTTAGGTTTAGGTTATAGGTTATAGGTTAAAGTGTAGGTTTTAGGTTTAGGTTAAGGTTAGGTTATAGGTTATAAGTTTAGGTTATAGGTTATAGGTTGGGTCATAGGTTTAGGTTAAGGTTTAGGTTTAAGTTTAGATGAAGGTTTAGGTTTAGGTTTAGTTGAAGGTATAGGTTTAGGTTATAAGCTATAAGTTTAGGGAATTGAGAATAGGTTAAGGTTTAGGTTTAGGAAATCAGGTTTGGGTTCGGGATTGGGTTTAGGCTTGGGTTTTCAAGTTTAAGTTTGGGTTTAGGTTTAAGTTAGGGAGTTGAGATTAGGATTAGGTGTAGGTTTAGGCTTAGGGATTTGAGAATACATTTAGGTTTTAGGTTTAGGTTTAGGTTTAGGTTTTAGGTTATAGGTTAAGGTTTAGGTTATAGGTTTAGGTTAAGGTTTTATAGGTATAGGTTTAGGTTTAGGTATAGGTTTTGGTTAAGGTTAAGGTTTAGGTTTAGGTTTAGGTTTAGGTTTTGGTTATTAGCTATAGGTTTAGGGAATTGAGAATACATTAAGGTTTGGGTTTTCAAGTTTAGGTTTAAGTTTAAGTTTAGGAAATCGGGTTCAGGTTCTGGATTGGGTTTAGGTTTGGGTTTTTAAGTTTAGGTTTAGGTTAGGGAGTTGAGATTAGGATTAGGTGTAGGTTTAGGTTTAGGGATTTGAGAATACATTTAGGTTTTAGGTTTAGGTTTAGGTTATAGGTTATAGGTTTCGCTTTTGGGATTTGAGAGTAGGTTTAGGTTAAGGTTATAAGTTTAGGTTAAGGTTGTAAGTATAGGTTATAGGTTTAAGTTAAGGTTTAGGTTTAGGTTATAAGTATAGGTTTTGAGATTTGAGAATAGGTTTAGGTTAAGGTTATACGTTTAGGTTAAGGTTATAAGTATTGGTTTAGGTTATAGGTTTAGGTTTAGGTTTTGGTTATAAGTATAGCTTTTGGGATTTGAGAATAGGTTTAGGTTAAGGTTATAAGTTTAGGTTAAGGTTATAAGTATAGGTTTAGGTTATAGGTTAAGGTTTAGGTTTAGGTTACAAATATAGGTTTTGGGATTTGAGAATAGGTTTAGGTTAAGGTTATAAGTTGAGGTTATGGTTGTAAGTATAGGTTTAGGTTATAGGTTAAGATTTAGGTTTAGTTTATAAGTATAGGTTTTGGGATTTGAGAATAGGTTTAGGTTAAGGTTACAAGTATAGGTTTAGGTTATAGGTTAAGGTTTAGGTTTAGGTTATAAGTATAGCTTTTGGGATTTGAGAATAGGTTTAAGTTATAGGTTTAGGTTTAGGTTATAGGTTATAAGTTTAGGTAATTGAGAATAGGTTTAGGTTATAGGTTTAGGGTGTGGTTTAGGTTAAGGGTGTGGTCCCTGCAAATATAGATATAAACACGGCCTATCCAAATGGCCAGACCCCTTCAATGTTGTCCATAGGAAATGGACAACTTCATCATGGTCATAACAGCGGTTTCCACTGTCCAGGGACCCCTGCTCATCCGGATAACTCTGACTCACATCCGGGTCTGCTCCATTAATTTCGAGCAAATACATAAACACAGCCTGTCCAAATGGTCAGGCCCCTCCAATATTGTCTATAGGAAATGGACAGCTTCATCATGGTCATAACAACGATTCCCACCTTCCAAGGACCCCCACTCAACATCTAGATAGGTCCAACGCACATCCGGGTCTGCTCCATCAATTTCGAGCTAATACATTTAAAAACAACATAAATATATCTAAAAGCATCTGGATACTTGGGGAAGGCCTCCCATATTTGTATTGTTGGTTACTCATCCCTTTGTCTACAAGCCACAATTGACCAACAATTTCTATTCGCTACCTGTACTCTAAAACCAACACAAATATAACTGGGAAATAATATAAGGAATAAGAAAAAATGAATTTACCTGTACACATCCTTAAATGTTTCCCTATAAGGAGGTGATATTATATCTTTGATTGCCACAACTTGTATGATAGAGAAAAATGAAACCGATACAGTCTGTTACAATTCAAATGAGAAAAAAGATTTGTGGCTGCACCGATATTCTAGTACATTACGAACGGCTGCCTACATACCCAAAAAGTTAGATTGGGATCAAGCCGCTACGTAATTCTTTTTAATTAACCAAGTTATTAAAGGTCATAAATTTCACATTTAACAAAGTATCATTGAACGTCGTCTCAAATCGTTTCTGGTTGGTGCATTTAAAAAATTAAATACACAATCAATGTATATTCTTGTTACATCTCGTACTACAACTAGAGACAACGTTCTGTCAATACTTCAGTTACATTTGAAATTGAAATCCTTTAGTGACTTGGTTAATAAAAAACAAATGACAACAAGCCATAATTAATAAAAAGGATGCTAAAGATTAAATAAATAAAAAAGGCAACTTGATCAAAAAAGGATTTCAATGAATAATCAAGTTTTCATCATACAAATTACCAAAGCATATCCTAGAGTTCAAAAAGTTAAACAAAACTACTGAATATTCAAATTCTCATCAGGAATTTGGGTCGAACAACAATTTCACCCAATTGAATATCTTCAAATGTCCTGTCATCATTAAACAACTCTGTTGTGCGAACATCGATATCAATTATTACAACTATGATGCATTCTGGAGGGATGCATGTATTATCTGACACCATTCGCCCACTAGGAACAGTTCGACCACGGATATCTCTCAATTGGCAAATTTGTTCCATCGATGGAGTTGTTGCAGAGTCTTCTTGAATACTTGCAGAGTCTGTTGCAAGTCCCAACCGAACATTACGTGGATCCACAACAAAATCACTAAATTTTCTATCTGCAAACTTCCACATAGAAGAATCCACAGGATGACGCATGTACGAGTCATTTTTAGCCCCCTTTAAATGCCACAACATATTCTCTGCAATCCATGATACGCTATAAAGTCTCTGTAACCTTGGTGTTAATGGGAAGTATCTTAGCACCTTCCATGGTACATGTGAGACTATTGATCTTACAATACTATTCACTTTCCATCTACTTGTTTTACATGTAGGATAACTTTCCTTATTAGCATGCTTCTTCTAGTATAGAATATAATCAGTACGGCATGCATGTATTGCCTCATAGTTCATACCCAATGAACTAATCAATCTCTTTGCATTATAGGTACTATCTGGCAAAGAGTTCTCGCTTAGCAAAATCTTCTTGAGCAGTTGTAACAAACTCGTAAAGCTATTATTTGACCACTAATATCTAGCCTTCATGCTCATCAACTCAACTGTCACTGACAACTTTGTATACTCATGTTTGCACGATGGATATAGGGGTTGTACCGCATCCTCCCTTAATTTATTGTACTGAGTATCATTGTCTATGTCATCTTGAGGCTGACTACCATGTTCCTCATTGACCTCATTCATACATGCATCTAAGTCATCGGGTTGAACACAACCAATAGTATTATTAACAAAATCAACCATTCTGGGCAACAACTCTTCATTGCAATTAGTGGCAGATGTACTAAGAGCCTTGGCATTGACACCCATATTGGGAAGTTGTTCTCCATAAAAAAAAACTAAGTTGTGTATGTCTGATCTATACCATTCATAATCAAATGCTCAGAAACTGTACTTAGTGTTTTCTTCTCATGCACATTACGACATCTAACACAAGGACAACTATACCAATCAACACCTCTCGAATTCCTTTTCACAAAATAATAAACGATTCAACGCCTTTAATGTATTCATCACTCAATATATCTTTCGTCATCCAATTCTTGCTCCAGGGCGTCAAATCCATTTTTGATATCACGTGCATGCAACATATAAAAAGTGAGATACAATAAAAAAGAGGCTTTTCATAAACTACCAAAACATGCCCCACATGTGGTCACCAATCACAAAAAAATAAAGATATATATATATATATATCCGCAAATATATGCACATGATTAGGTGTAGGTTTTAGGTTTTAGGTTTTAGGTTATAGGTTATAGCTTTAGGGAATTGAGAATAGGTTTAGGTTTAGGTTTAGGAAATCGGGTTCGGGTTCGGGATCGGGTTTAGGTTTGGGATCACGCATACATACATACATGCATACAAACATGCATGATGATACATCCATCCATCCATGCATGCATACATACATAAACACATGCATGATTATTCATCCATCCATGATCTAATAATCCATCCATCCATCCATTCATGCATACACACATACACACACATGCGTGATGATCCATCCATCCAATCTTCCATCCATGCATGCATACATACATACATATACACACACATAAATCCATCCATGCATGTATACATGCATACACACATGCATAATATGTCCATCCATGCATGCATGTATACGTTTCATCCATCCATGCGTGCATGCATACATATACACACATACATACATGTGTTTTATCATAAAACCATGCATGATGCATCCATACAAAAAAAAAATCAAATGGAAATTTTTTTTATATAAACAAATTTTTTTAATATTATTATAAACAAAAATTGATTTCCCACCAACAAATGCAATCTATTGATCATAATCATAGACCATAAATAAGAAAACATTGAAATACAACAGATATCTAAAAAAAAAAAAAAAAGTTACAATTATTCTTATTCTTATTAAACAGATTTTTTAAAAAAAAATACAAATAATTAAAAATTTTCAAAAAATTGAGAGATGAACATGCTTCATCGTCATATTAAAAAGTGGGGCCCCAAATACTTTAGAAAAGAAATTTTCCCCTGTTTTCCCAAATTTTCCATTTCGATCTTTTTTGGCCTAAATCCATGTCAATGCATGAGAATCATGCATAAACATGGATTTTAAGAAAAATGCATGAGGGGAATACATTTATTGTCATGGAGGGACTAAGATCACCCAACTAACTGTAATGGCAACAATGTGGGTATAAATGGACAAACATAAGGAGCAGCTGCCATTACCAAGCAGCTACATCTTCATTGGACATTTGGATGAATGGGAAGCATCCCATGGTTCACTGAAGATGTAGCTGCCGGGTTCACTGGTTGTTACTAATGGAATGAACTGACTATGATGGAGTTACCTAAGTTTGTTTCAGATTGTTTTAGTAATCTCATCGCTTTGATTTTAAAAAAGGATATGCTCCTTGTTATTGTATAACTATAGTTTCTAAATTTAGTTATAAGTTTACATTTTTTTTATTTACCACAAATGTACTGTGTTCTAGTGGTGACATGGGGGTGTGGTGAGGTTACCAGGGGTTCCCTTAAATACAGGTTGGTCCACTGCGTAGTACGGTGTAACGACCTGAAAATTTCCGTACATTGGGTCGAATACCACCTCGACCAGAAATCACGTAGGATTAAATCCTTTAGAAATTTAACAAAGTTAACTAAGTACTAAACTCAATTAGTTATGAAATCCGTTAGGATCGCTTTAAATACGATCTGCAAGACCCAAAACTTGCAGAACAAGTGACGCTAGGTTACCCTAAAGTTTAGAACCAAACTCATTTCCCGTATGCTCTCGGGAATGAAACGAAACTTCGTATTAGGTCTAGATCGCACATCGGGATTCCGATTAACCCGAAGTTAAAGAACTAGGACCGCCCCACTGGGCTTAACAATCATCTCAAAAATCAGCCTTATCCGATATGCCACGGCCATTCGTTTCGAATCGGAGCGAGGTAGTGTGAAAAATACTATTCATAAGCCAAATTAAATATCTGGAATAGTGATCTGGCATCGTTCGTTGACGCGTCAGTATTAAGAAACCTGACCGTCAGAATCGGACCAAATTACACCCTCGGATTAAGAAAAATTTCGGAACAATTACATGTACTTGGAATTTACGATCGTGGCCCACCGACCGTCGAATCGAAAGTGGTCCGCCACGTGCGACCATCCGAATGAGTCAAAACGTAATCCCACGTAGATCCATTGGTGGTGAGCTTAAGTCCGACGTTTGTTCAAAGAGGGCTACCGAACTTCCCTTTTAGTAGGAAAAGCGTCGAAAATCCTATATAAAGCAGGTAACCCATGAACCCGAGTCTATTTTCGTAATGTTTGAGGCTATAAAAGGGGCTTAGAACAGCCCCTCTCACAGCCATACGAATTTTGCAAGAAACCCTAGAGGAAGAGAGAGAAAAGAGAGAAAGAACTTGGAGATCGTTGCTTTCTTCCTCCACTTGCATTGGCTTGCTACACGGCCTACACCGCCTTATTCTCGGCGTTTTCCGGCGTTTTTACCTCATTTGAAGGTAAGAAAACCTAACCCTAGGTCCGATTTGCGGTGGAATCAAGGTGGGATGTATACCGACTAACCGATTCCGCTCTTTAGGCTAAAATCGCCTGCAGAGATCGGAAGATCTATCACCCTTGCCGATTCGTTCCGTTTCCAAAGGCAAAGGTGAGGACTTTAAGCTTATAAGTTACGGTTTTCAACGCTTTCAATGTCGATAATGGTAGATTCATGATCTGCTTGCAATTGCACATGTACAAAGTGCTTTCCGTTTCTGTTTTGATTAACTGTGTGAAATATGGAATTTCACATATTCTAGGTATACGTAGAAATACCGTATAATGTATTTTTTTTTTGGATAAATGCTTGACATGTTTATTTAATGTATAATTATATAACATATGGATAAAATACTAGTTTGGCGAAAGGAATCGCCAAAATATATGTTTATTTGTAAATGCTACGTATGTTGAAATTACGTATTGTAGAAATACCGTATACGTATTTCTTTTGGAATAATATTTGACATATGTATTTAATGTATGATTATACAATATATGATTAAAATACTAGCTTGGCGAAAGGAATCGCCGAAATCTATGTTCCTTTGTAAACACTATGTATGTCGAAATCGGGTATACGTGGAAGTACCCTATACGTATAAAATTTGCTTGATGTGATTGTCATGTTTAATTGTTGTATGAATATGATGTATATGTATAAAATACTAGTTTGGTAAAGGGACAACCCTAGTATACACTTCCCTAGCATACGTCATGTATGTTGAAATATTGCATTCCAAGTGTTGGTGAAATCACTTGTGAGTGTAAGTGCTAAGTGTTAGAATCTTAGGTAGGTGTTGAGATGGGATTCTCGGTTACCTTAGAGTCGCATATGACACTCTCCATGTGGTTGTTCACTCTAACCACTCGCTTGCGAAATGTAAGTATTTGTATACTTATTTACATAATGCTTTATAACATGCTTTTGAACATGCTTTGTGACTTGTTATTAACATGCTTCATGTTATGCTTTATATTATGCTTGCTAGTGTTCTTGAATTACCAAGTTATCATGCCGTATTTCACATGCTATGGTTAGGATTTGATGAGCTTGGGACTATGTTCGTAGTCCGTATCCCATCGACTTGAAGATGTGGTTGGGATTCGTCCGCCACGCACGATGTGTTGGTGAACCCGTGTCGTATTCATAGTGGTTGGCCACACGAGGTGCTAAGCCCAACTTGTTGTGCGCTCGAGCTAGCCGAACATGTCAAGTAAACCGTATGCCTTATGTATGTTCACCATGTTTGGTCGCTAATGCTTGAACCTAGGGTACCAAACTTACCAAAGTGAAAATCCCGTTAACCATGGTACCTCGATCCGCTAAGACTCATGAGCCGGGCATGGTGGTATGGGACACCGTGGTCGAAATTCCGTCGGCCTACGCTGGCTACGTGCCTCCCGTAGTGACCAAGGGAGCAACTCAACTCGTGAGCCGATTATGGTGGTATGGGATACTATATTCGCAACTGGCCGTCGGCCACACCGATAAGGTGATGGGGGAGTGGTGCAGGTCTTTGTGTGTACAAACATAGTAGTGACCGCGAGCATACTCTCCGAAGTTGCAGGCGTGCCTTAGGGTTCGCCGCGATATATAGAGTATGAACTAGGCCTGTTTTCGTATAGTTGTATCGTGATGAATCGTTTAAGGGGTGATGGGGGAGTGGTGCAACCTTTGTGCGTAATGCCACGGCAAATTCTCGATTCGTCGATATTAACTAGGACCGACGACCCTAGATTGGATCATGTTTGGATATGATACTGGGAGGTACCTTAGTTTTCCCAATCTGCCGTTTTTGAAATGAACTAATTAAAAACTCTGTAATCATACTCATCATGCATCGCATGTGCCTGGAAGATGTGGAGCACACGTGGGATGTAAGCATGCGCGAACGTGAGATGGTGTTGCTTGAGGGAGTATGTCGGAGAGGGCATCCATCATACTGCATTCATACTTGCATTAATCGAGTAGCTAGAGTGTTTGATTTATTGCTTTATCATTACTTGTTGATCGTATTGGTAACATGATAACCTATATCTTATTGTTCCAATCGAGTTAGCTACTCACTCCCACGTTACGGGACGGTGTTGCGCACACCAACCGTGAGACTGCCTCTCGTGTTTAGGCGATCCGGCTATTCTGGAGACGGTCCGACACGACGAGGACCAGGAGGAGTTCTCGATATGCCGTAATGCTTCACTAGTCACGGACCGATGGGATTTACAGAGATTGTACCTAGTTTATTTTGACATTTTGTTTACATAGACACACATGTATATTGTGACTCAAATTCATACTCTGGATAATGAATCGATTATTTTGTTCTTTACATACATATTTATACGCTTCAGGTCTTCCGCTTGCTTTTATACAACTCGATCCGGAGTATGAATTACCGCTTTGGTATAATCTCATTCATGTTTACTGCTCTAACACGACAACATTCAAATATCATTAAACATGTTGCATAAGTGATGCGTTGGAACTCGGGAGTTGAGTTACACTTGACCCCCGATTTTCAGGGCGTTACATACGGGAATGCATGAAATACCTCCAACACATTGTACATTAGGGCCCACCATGATTTATTCATTTTATCCACTCCATCCATCCATTTTAACATATAATTTTATTACATAAGCTCAAAATTAAAGCCTATAAAAATTTGAAGTGGACCACATCATAGGAAACAATATAAATTGAACGTCTACCATTGAAAATTTTTGGGAGGCCACTGAAGTTTTGGATCAAAGGAAAACCTTTTCCTTTTCTATTGTTTGGCACGGAATTCTAGTAACTAAACATGGCCTTAATAAATATCAACTAAAAAGCAATAACAACCTATACAGATAATGAAAGATACAAATTAAATCAAATTCAGATAATTGAATTTAAAAAGAACAATTGGATGTAATCAACAAATGACAAAATTGAAGGTCATAAATTTAACAAGAAAACCTTTCAAAACAAATTTTTAACAAGAAAACAGAGCTTTATCAATGAACGGAGAATGATTGTTGGAGTCATCTGAACACTTTCAAATAGAAATAACGAGATTAGAAAGCAAAGGGGAAACATAATACAGAGAAAACAATCCAAATTGAATAAAATTCAGATAATTCATGTCTAAATTCATCCAATACAAATTAAAACAGCCCCAGCTCCTAATTAGAAGCTTCATCATCATAACCATCATCATCTAAGCCTTATCCCAACTAATTAGGGTTCCTGAATCCTTTGCACAAAATCTTCTCATTAAGTGATGGGATGATGACATTGAAGACTTAAAACTGGCAATGTAAATTCAAGATCAACCCGATGGATCTGCGTGACACATCAATCATAAATATTCAGAATAATAAAGAAATTTATTATTGGAGATAACCCCAAAATCTACACCAAAGAATGATCTTAACCTTCTTATTGGGCCCTTATTAAAATGAAAAAAGCACACAGATTCATAAGAAATATACAATACCAGAAGCACAGTGCCCATTATAAATGGAAGTAGCTAGAAAATACAGAGATAATAAGCAAAATTAGAACACAATTCAAATTCAAATTGCCATTACCCTCCATCGGGTTGATCTAGATCTCTCTCTCTCTCTCTCTCTCTCTCTCTCTCTCTCTCTCAGATCTTTACAGATCCATGTCTTCAAATCTCTAGTTTGCCAAATTCAAATTGTCGTTACCCTCCACAACCAAAATCACTAAACCCAAATAAAACATCAAACCAAACCAACATGTGCCAAAGGAAATTTTGCAGGAATTAATATAGTCACAAGCTTCAAATAAGACCATCAGAATTTAAGAATCAAAAGCATAATTCAACAGAGCCAGACAAAACTCTGAAATTCTGTTGAAAAAATGTCTCCAGTTTCATACAACCTGTAGGAACCCACTGACATGTATGAAACCAGAATGTTCAATTTCAGTTCCTACCTTAAAGCAAGTTTAGAAAAACAAAAAACTGATAATGGTTCAACTAGTGCAACTTCAAAATTACACAAGGCATTGCTAATCTGAAAATATAATCTACCATAAAATGTTGTGCACTACACTGTTAAACACTAATGTCCAAGGACCAACTATTATCATTCACAAGTCATGCACGCCTATCATCTTCTCCTCCACTACCATAGACAGACTTTCTCCACAAAGCTTGACATAGAACAGGGTCTCTACAACTTTCAAACAAGCGCCATTTTCATGAACTGGCACTGTTTAAATATCGCCATTGACATCTGTACCCTTTTCGAAAGGCCAAGTTCCAGTTTTCAATACATTTCATACAAAGAACACTACTAATTTAGTACTAATTCAGAGCATAATTCATTCAAATTAACCTTTTAAAAAAAAAAAAAAAAAAAAGAATAAGAAAAGAAGAAGAAGAATAAATTCCAAACACAAAAATCTGTATCAAATAAAAATGTAAAATCATAACAATGGAACAGATGAAGTATGCTATATCCATAATGGGGCCAACCATTTATGTCAGAAGCCCACATCAAGGAGGTAATGCTTAACCTTCAAACCCAATATTAAAAACTTATTTTCTTTAATCCTAAAATCCAAAATTCTTAAAATCCTCACATCCTTGATTCCTAAAATCCCCAAACCCCCAATTTCTAAAATCGAAAAATCTCCAATTTCAAAAGTCCTTAAATCCCCAAAATCTTAAAATCCCTAAATCCCCAATTTGTAAAATCAGAAAAACCCAATTTGGGGTCCACATTCAAATCAAAAATCTACAAACTACTAACTCCCAATTTCCTAAATCAGCATTAATATTGAGAGAGATTGAGAGAGAGAGAGAGAGATACCTCACTGTCGTGCTGGCAAGCTCTCGATGGGGCAAATGTTGGCATCAATCGGTGGAGGTGGCAGCGCTAGTAGAGCAAGGACGGTGGCGCGAGAGAGAGGGTTTGGGTTTTGGGAGAGGCGCGGGCGCGAGAGAGAGGGTTTGGGTTTTAGGAGGGGCGGGCACGCGAGAGAGATTTAGGGATTTAGGTTATGGGAGATGGTGCTTGCGGGATTGGGTTTTAGGGGAGGGGGGGGAGGGGGGGCTATGACGGACTTGAGCTTTGGATCTGGTATGGCTCTGTGGGCCCCACCATGATGCATGTCAAACATCTACCCCATCAGTCAAATGCACCATTCCATGGTGGGCCCAAGGATTAAAAATAAAATCAATCTGTGACTTGTGTTGGCCACACCACATACAAAAGTTGAGAGGGGTTACCCTCCATTAAAACATTCATAATTATTTTTGGGCCCACAGAGATATGGTTCACAAATCTAGCCCATCCATTATGTGTTGCCACTTGGATGAGGGGTCATACCAAGTTTCAGACGCATCCAAATTTTAGGTGGGGCCCCACCAAGTGCTTTTATATGTTTTAGGCATGTCTTCACATGGTTTTAGATGGTATGGCCCACCGGAGTTCTGTATATGGCTGATTTTTGGGATATCCCATAATTTAAAGGGGACCCATCAAATGCACGGTGTTGATTTTTGACACATGTCATGGTGGGGCCCACACAGCTCGACCTCATGGGGAGTTCCCATGAGCTCGACGTATAGAACCTTTTCCATATATATAATATTTTAAAAATATAAAAACCTATGATGTATTTGTTATATCCACACCGTCCATCCATTTTGAGATATCATTTTAAGTCACGAGCAAAAGAATGAGATAGATAAAAATTTGTAGTGGACCCCACCACAGAAAACAACGGGAGGGTGATTCCCACCGTTGAAACTATCCTAAGACCCATCGTAATGTTTATTTGAAATCCAACTGGTTCGAAAGTAAACAAAAAATAAAATGGTTTGTGGGGTCATACATCATGGTGGGGTCCACACAACACCAACCACCAGCCATTGGATGGTCTAGGGGGAGTAGCTAATTTGTTCCCCTTATTTGTGGTGTGGTCCATTAAATCTTTGGATATGATTCATTTTTTAGATAATTCTATAAAATGATCTCGAAAAATCGATGAACGGTGTGTGTTGATCCCAAAATTTTGGTAAATCCAAAACTCAAGTGGACCATGCCATACAAAATAGTGTGGAATAATGATTTCCACCATTGATACCTTCCTTGGGCCCACAGTAATGTTTATTTGCCATCCAACATGTTCATAATATCAAAAAGATATGAATGAAGGGGAAACACAAACATCAGCTTGATCCAAAACTTCTATCAAATGCACGGTGTTGATGTTTGACACACATCATGATGGGCCCCACAAAACTTACTAACATTAATTATTAGAGTCTCAGGGTGTCAATAAGTTGGGTCACAATTTTGACTAGAATATTTAACCCATTTTACATGTCTGGTCCATTCACTCTATTTTACTGATCATCACCCTCAATTTGACTAGTTACTCGCCCTGATCATGCTACATATGAGAAAGATATTGGGCAAACAAGATTAATCAACAATTTGAGTGAATTTTGATTTAAACATCTGAAGTTATTACTCTTCAATCTGGACTAATCAAATTGTCCAAAAATAGTTAAAGGTTGTTCATAATATCAAAAATATATGAATGAATAAAAAACACAAGCATCAGCTTGATCCAAAACTTCTATGGCCTCCAAGAAATTTTAAATGGTAGAGGTTCAATCACACTATTTCCCGTAGTGTGGTCCACTTGAGCTTTGGATATGCTTCCTTTTTGTTCTTTAGACCTCAAATTATCTGTTAACATGGATGAATGGAGTGGATAAAATAAATAAATAACAGTGGACCCCACAGAGTTTACTCTGGTAAGGATAATGAGTAACTCACCTAAATGTAGTAAAAAAGGGTTTCCTTAAAACATTCATAGTCATATATTGGGCCTGCCTAAATGTGATTAACATATCCAACCCACTCATTATGTGTTTCCCACTTGGATGAGGGATCAGACCAAGTTTCAACCACATCCATGTCTATATTAACTTATAAACAGATTATATCTCAAATAAACATCGCGGCGGGCCCTAAGAAGGTTTTAATAGCGGGTGTCACTATCCCAATCTTTTCTATGGTGGGTCCACTTAAACTTTGGATTTGCCCCATCAATCAGATGCACCATTCCATGGTGGGACACGAGCTTACAAATAAAGTCAATCCATGACTTGGGTGGGCCACACCACATACTATAGTTGAGAGGGTTACCCTCCCATTAAAACATTCATAATCATTTATTGGGCCCACCTAGATGTGGTTCATAGATCCAGCCCATTCATTATGTGTGTCCCACTTGGATGAGGAGTCAGACCAAGTTTCATACACATCCAAAACTCATGTGGGCCCCACTAAATACTTTTATATGTTATAGGGATGTCTTAACATAGTTTTAGATGCTATAACCCACCTGAGTCTCGTATATGACTGATTTTGGACTTAAAGGGTACACATCAAATGCATGGTGTTGATGTTTTACACACATCATGGTGGGGCCCACATAGATTAACCTCATGGGAAGTTCCCATGAGGTGACCTTATAGTACCATTTCACTATTTAGGTAACTCCTTCATGGTGTTACTCTAACCGTGTAGGGCCCACCTTGATATATTTTATGTATATCGACACTGTCCATATATTTTTCCATCATATTTTAGGATGTGATTTCAAATCATAAGAACTCAATAATCTCAGGTGGGCCATACCAATCAAAACAATGATGAATAACTATTAAAAACTTTTGAAGGCCACAAAAGTTTTGGATCAATTTGATCTTTGTAGTTTACCTTCATCTAGATCTTCTTTACATTATCAACAAGTTGGATTGCAAATAAACATTACTAAAACCTTATGATGGGCTCTTTATAATTTTTAATGGCGAGGTACTATATTATCATTCTTTCTAGTGGTGTGGTCCACATAAGATTTAAAGCTACACAATTTTTTATACCCGGCCCAAAAATGCATTGGAGAAACATAGGGGCGGCAAGGATATACAACACATCATCAAAATCTCACTTTTGTTATCTAACTTTTCAATTTTTCTTATCAAAATACAAAATCTAGTTTTCTTTTTTAAAATATATATTTTTTTACAATTTGACAATTTTTTCACAATTTTGTTTAATTTCTTAAATTTTTTTTTTCAAAATATCATTTTTTTAATCTCACTTTTGTTATATAACTTTGCAATTTTTCTTGTCAAAATAAAAAATCTAGTTTTCTTTTTAAAAAAATATATATTTTTTTAACAATTTGTCAGTTTTTTCACAATTTTGTTTAATTGTTTAAATTTTCCTTTCCAAAATATTATTTTTTTACAATTCTTGTTATATAAACTTTTTAATTTTTCATGTCAAAATACAAAATCTAGTTTTCTTTTAAATATATATATATATATTTTTTACAATTCGTCAATTTTTTCACAATTTTGTTTAATTTTTTATATATTTTTTTTTCAAAATATCATTTTTTTTATCAAAATCTTTTTTCGTTTCAAAATTATCAACATTATTCAAAGTTCTTAATTTCCTTTCTTTAAATCTAGATTTTTATAAAATCACTGTTTTTTTTTTTTTTTTTTTCAAAATCTAAATTTTTCTTAAACATTGTTAATTATTTTTTTAAAGCTTCTCAACAATTTTTTTTTTTCGAAATTCATAATTTTTCTGTTGTTAAGGGTTGACCTGAGCATTAGAGACGGTTTAGGACCGTCTCTAATGCAGATGGTCTTTAACGGTGTTAGATATAGACGGCTAGGGACCGTCTCTAATATAGACGGTCTTGGACAGTCTCGAATTACCAGTAAAAGAAGGCCAATGACCATCTCTAATACAGACGGTCCTTGACAGTCTCAGATTACCAGTAAAAGACGACCAATGACCATCTCTAATGCAGACGGCCCTTTACAGTCTCAGATTACCAGTAAAAGATGGCCAGTGACCGTCTCTAATACGGACGGTCTTTGACTGTCTCAAATGGCTGCATATAAGACAGTCAAAGACCATCTTTTATTCCAGACGGTCTATAGCCGTCTTTTCTCCGCAGTTAACGACGGATTCTGACTGTCTTAAATGATTTTTGGACGTTCGATATTTTAAGACAATGTTAAGGACAGTTAAGAGCTGTCTAAAATTTTAGAGAGTTTATGGCCGTCTCTAAAGCGTCTTTAAACTAAGGAATTTTAAAGACGGTCCACAACCGTCTCAAAATCCATCCTTTTTTTCCATTTTTCACATAGTGTGAGGTCTATATGATGAGGCCCATTGTGATGCATTTGAGGGTCAGGCGATGGAGTCCATTGTGATGTATATTAAGCCCATGTGAGAGGCCCATCGTGATGTGTATTAAGCTCTTAAGTGAGGCCCATGGTGTTGTATATTTGGCTCTTGTGTGAGGCCATGGGTCCACTATATGTTAAGCTCTATGTGGGTCATTCCTTGGGGGCAATGTTGGTTAAATGTCCACATTGTAGGGGTCGATTGTTGATGCCAGTTATTGATACCGATTATGAGTATGTGACTGCATAACATCATGATACATGCCCATATGCATCATCTGCATGTTTATTATGAGATGTGGTTGACTATTGCATATGTCATTGGGCAGGTTATTATGAGACTCCCTGATAGGCAGAGGATATCTCACATGAGCGCACGGTATGCGCTGAATTGATGCATGACTAGATTGTATGACTCATGCATCTTGCATTGTGTGTTGTACGTCCTAACGATATCAGGGCCGTAGCCTCCACAGGCACATTGTGGATGGCCAGATGGGACACCGGAAATCTGATATTTACATCGGGCTGCCATAAATGGCCCTGGGTGAAAATCCCTAAACCTCCAAGGCTAGGAGACGCCCCAACGTCGAGACCGAATGGATACATGAGCGCCCAAGTACCGAATACCAGGAGGTCACGTCTCTCACTGTGTCGTGGTCGATTGAGAAGGGGTGTGACCTTACTCGCCTGATTGAGAGGGCAATGTCTACGTTGAGTTTGACCAGCTTAAGGAATGGGTCCGTTATCGATGAGCCGGGCCCAAAATTGGTAGGTGGATAGTGAGGTCTCTTTCACTTACCCAGTTGTACGCTCGGATAGGGGCGGCAAGCTGGCGTAGAGTGTAATAGACCCCGGTGATGATCCTAGAGAGGAACCATACTAATATGTAGAGTTATTGGATAGGAGTTGCATATTCATTCATTTATTCATTCACTATCCACTCGGGCTGGTGGTACGCAACTATTTGTTACGTGTGCCTTCGCAATGACCAGGATTTCGGTTGGGGCACATGACTAACCTGAGATCAAGAGTTTACCACATTGAGTCTGACTATCCAAATTTAGGTATGGGACTGGTTTGGATAGAAGTCCCTTGTGGTGGACCCCATAGCCTGCGATACTACGTACTATCATCCAGACTTCACACCCCAGCTTGGTCATTTCATTCGCATTGCATATTACATTACATCTACAAGCATATGACATTTTGGGTGGTTATGTTTCTGCACTTATATGGCCTAGATGAACTCAGCAGGATTTACATATTTCATTTTATCCTCAGTATCTGATATTTGGTTCTCTATGACTCATTGTATAGCTAATCTGTATTGCGTACTCTGATATTTATGGTTTATAGACTTGTCAGTATTTCCGCTTACTCTAATTAATCTGATTTTGCTTACCTGGCACTTACCTTGTGCACACACTTTCACCACCCACTAAGCTTCTATAATCTTATGCATGATAGATGTGTGCAGGTGGTGTTAGGTTACAACAGCGTTGAGCTTGGAGCATGCAGCGGACCTTTGGAGCTTTAATTTTCGATATATGTATTTCCCTTTCAGCATTGCATTCAAATGATTATATTAGTGGATATGTGATGATGATGTTGCCTTTGTGTTTTGGGTAAACTTGTGGTTATGCTTCTTATGAGAAAAATGTACATTGAAAAATCCTCCTTATAGGATCCCAGGATCAGAATCTAGCATATAGACACTAGGAGTCGAGAATGGGGTACTATGGAGGCTGTCGGTACTGGATTCGGCGATCGGGATTCCTATGAGTCCGATCTCTGGGTTTGGAGCGTGACATGGAGCTTGCAGCGGTCTTCTGGAGCTTTTATTTTTGATATATGTATTTTCCTTTCAACATTGTATTCAAATGTTTATATTAGTGGATATGTGATGATGATGTTGCCTTTGTGATTTGGGTAAACTTGTGGTTATGCTTCTTACGAGATAAATGTACGTTGGAAAAATCCTCCTTGTAGGATCCCAGGATTAGAATCTGGCGTATAGGTGCTAGGAGCCGAGAATGGTATACTACGGAGGATGTCGACACCAGATTCGGCGATCAGGAATTTTGTAAGCCCGATTTTTGAGTTTAGGGTGTGACAATATTCTTATGAGTACGATACTTAAACTCTCTAAGGATTCAATAGGTAATAGTATAGATCCTAAGTTGTATCGCAGTATGATAGATAGTTTATTATATTTAACCGCGAGCCGACCTGATATTGCATTTAGCGTTGGAATCTGTGCTAGATATCAATAGGACCCTAAAGAGTCCCACCTGATTGCTGTAAAGTGCATTTTAAGATATGTTGCAAGTTCGGCCAAACTCAGCCTTTGGTATCCTCATGATACTAATGTTCAATTAGCCAGTTATTCGGATGCTGATTGGGCTGGTAATATTGATGATTGCAAGTCTACCAGCGGTGGATGTTTTTATGTCGGGATCTGTCTAGTTTCATGGCATAGTAAGAAACAGAGTTCCGTATCACTTTTCATAGCTGAGGTTAAGTATATTGCAGCCAGTAATGCATGCACCCAGCTTGTGTGGATGAAAAGGATGTTAAGTGATTACGGATTTGCGTAAGATTCTATGGTGTTATATTGCGACAATTCTAGCGTAATTAACATTTCTAAAAATCCAATTCAGCATTCACAAACTAAGCATATTGACATTAAATATCATTATATTCATGAATTAGTAGAAGATAAGATTATTTCTTTGGATTATATTTAGACTGAAAATCAACTTGCTGACATTTTTACAAAACCATTTGACAGAAACAAGTTTGATAAATTAAAACTGGATATGGGTATGTGCAATATGATTTGAATTGCTTATGTTTATTTGTACTATATTGCATGTTTTCATTTTATTTTTACAATTTTTCTTAATATAAAAAATAGTGAAAAATGTAAAATTTATGAGGTGCACGACTAGTCGAGTACACACTCGATCAGTCGTGGCACGACCGGTCGGGTATGTACTCAACCAGTCGAGCCACTCGGGTTTGGGGCTTTTTATTGTGCAAAAAGCACTTTTTCTTCATTTTTTTCATCTTACCTAACCAGCCCTACCACAACCAGTCGAACCCACCTTCGATTCCTTCATAGTAGTACATCTTTTTCATTTTCCTTATGGATTTAGGTTCTTTGCACTTCCATTTCCTTGATTTTGTTATTTATTTTAAGATCTTTGGTGGTTTATTGCAGTTTCTAGCATAAAATCTGATTTCCTTGAAACCCATCTTTCCTTTCTTGCATTGCTTGTATTTTTTGTGCTATGGAAGGTAGAAATAAGAAGAGATCCTCTCATGGTCCCTCTTCTTCTCGTTCCGCTTCAAGCACGGTGGTCAACTTCATTCACCCAAAGAAGATCCTGAATATGTGTGGGATATACGTCTCCACAACGTGATTGTTGAACGGACTATCAATTCAAATCATTTAAAACTGTTGGACATTGTTCCTTTCCTTCAAACTGTAGGTTGGGCTAACATATTAAATTTGGGCGGTCCTGCATACCGTTCCATTGCGCAGGCCATGTTTGCTTGTATAAGTGACTTTTCTACTGAGAATTTAACTTTTACTATTATAACAAGAAAAGGTCCTATTGATGTAAACCGTCACTTGATATCTGGACTGATAAATATTTCAGTAAATGATGACAGAATTCATATTTCTACTTTAGTGGCAAGACCTTCTGAGTCTGAAAAACGAATGCTAACTAGGGTGTTATGCAACATGGATGCTGATTGGAACTCTAGTGTTGTGCTTAGTTCCAAATATATGTTACCCAGATATAGGATTCTCCATCGTATTTTCATGTCTAATGTGTCTCCCAGGTTTGGTAACAAGACTGAGCTTACTTCTTTTATGGCTCGCATCCTTCACTCTATTGTTACTGGTGTTCCTGTATGTCTTCCATCTCTTATATGTTACATTATCATTCAGTTTCATCTCCATCCGGGTTATAGTGATATTCCCTTTGCTTTTCTGATGACCACACTTGCTACCCATAGTCTTGTGGTTATGCTTGTTGGAGAAGCTCCCATAAACCATCTTCCCTTCAACAATTCAAACATTTATAAGATGAATTTGAGGTTGGATCCTGGCCAAGTTGATGTGAGTGTTGGTAGAGCTGCTGAAGAAATTGGACATGAAGATACTTTGCCTCCTGATGATGGTAATATGGATGACTTGTTTGATGAAATTAAGTCAAATTCTGTGGCTGATCCAAACTTTCAGCCTTTTGACTTTGATGAACAATTGTGATCTCTTGAGGAGAAGGTAGAGGGTTTGCATATGTCCAAGGAAAATTAATTCAAACACATGTGCAAATATCTTAGGTGCATTAACAAGGGACTACATCAGATGGATCCTTCTATTCCTGCTCCATCATCTAGATCTGATTAGCCTTTTATTTTGTTCTGGACATGTATTAACTCTTTCTACTCTTTGTGTGTTTGGATAATTCTTGGGCTTATACTCCTACTCTAACTATGTGGACATGATATTATGCCTTAAGTTGATATTATGATTGTCTTGATGATGCTCTTTCCTCTCTTATTTCATTTACTTTTTTTTATCTTTATATGTCTTTCGTTTATCATATTGTGACAAAAAGGGGGAGAAATTGTGGAGATGTTTTGTGTGATTGTGGAATATGGAATATGGAATGTAGTATGGAAAATTTTTTGTTTACAGGTTCTACATATCACCTCTTATGGATTGAAAGGGAGTAATGGAATGAGGGGGAGTCGAGACTATTGATCATTTGTTGCTCATATGGTGCATGATTCTTTATTGTGTGTATAACTGGTGCATGGTCCTTTATTGGTGTATGATTCTTTATTGTGCATGATTCTTTATTTGGTTTTGTCACAAATTTAACAAAGGGGGAGATTGTAAATGTTATAGTGTAAATCTAGCACCCGAAGAGTTGTCGAATTTTATTGTGCCAAACCATTTAGAATATATATCATGCATTGAGTTGAAGTGATCAGGTTTGTGCATTTCAAAGTTGTTTGGATCTTTGTTGAACTTGCCTACATTTTCAAGATGAAGTGACGATTGTTGAAGCTCATGGTTTCAAGCTCAAATTCAAGAACTAAGGCTCAAGAACTCAAGTTCAAGTTTGAAGTTCAAATACTGTATGGTAAAGACTCAAGAACTCAAGCGTAACTCGAGCTCAAGTTCAAGAGATCGAACTCAAGCTTCTTGTAACACAAGTATTCAATGTTCTGAAGCAAATGATGTTTCAATTGTTCCAACTCACAAACACGGTATGGATAACTCTAGATTGACCATAAGTTGAGTCATATTCATTGCATATTTTATGTGGGTCATTTCGTGTGTTTATAGGTCATTTTTTCGACTAGTCTTAGTCCTTGTTCAACTAGTCCAAGTATTAGCTTGACCATTCTAAGAGTTTTCTTGACTAGTCTAAGGTTTGTTGTGAATTTTCAAAATTTTCTATTGAACCCTCAACCAGTCATGGAGACTACTTAACCAGTCGAGTGAATAGTACTCGACCAGTTGTACAGGCTCAACTCAAAGTCCAGCAAGCTTTTTTGGTCCCATTCGACCAGTCGAGTGCATTGCTCAACCAATCAAGTAGGCCACTCGACCAGTCGAGTAATGATCTTATCTTATCACGCTAGAAATTTTATAATTTTATTGGTCCTTCTACTAATCGAACTGACCCTTAGACCAGTCGAGTGAACAGTATTTTCACTTATAAATAGAGCATGAATTTCAGAGTTTTTTCATTCATTGAAAGCTAAATCAAGACACCATTCTGAGAGATAAGTTTGTGAATTTATTAAGCTATATTGTGCTCATTTTAGATTCTCTTTAATTAGCTTTTGTAATTTGATTTTGTAATCTTTATTCCAATCTTACTTTAAGAAGGGATTTGTGTTTTTCCCTTTCCTAAGATCAAAATCAAATCAAGCTAGCCCAGGTTGATTTAATTTAAAAATCATTTAGAACTAGAACCTTTTCATCTGTAAGACTGGACATTGAACATCTTCGTCTACATCGGATTAGTTCTACTGGGCTTCTTTAAAAGGAAAATTTCTAGATAAGTATCATTTATAATTTTGTGTATCTTGTTGTGGTTTTTGAGGTTGTGCCAAAAAAAAAATCTCTTTTTGGTGTTATCTGAGGTAATCTAGAAAATCTCAGAGTGTGGGATTTTTGTAATTGTGTAAGCCCAACTAAAGACACAATTGTGAAGGTTTTAAGGTGAACCTTAGAAAACCTTTTTCATAGTAAATGCTAATATCCCAAGGGAGTGGATATTAGGAGTGGAGTAGTTGCGTGGCTGTTTTCTAATAGTTGGTGTACACACAAACAAACCACTATAATTCTTGGAGTTGTGGTGGATGATTGAATGTGCTTATGTGTGTGAATGTTGTAATTTATTTTGAGCATTTGTGGTGAATGGTGTAATTTATTTTATGCACTTATGGGAATGTTGTAATAACTTAGTTTATTTCCTTTGCCTCTTTATTGGTTTGACTTTTTTATACTTACAAACATTCTAATAAGATTGTCCTGCTATAAGCCTTTGGTTTTTGGTGTTAGGTTGTCCTTAGAACTAAGTTTGTATAAACCTCTCAAGACTAGTACATTTGAGGTTGCTATTTACTTGTGCTTCTTTATTATTTGATTATACTATCTTTCTTTCAATTTTGCATTTATTTTTTAATTTGGAATAGTCCTATTCACCTCCATGTAGGACGTTTAGCTTGGCCTTTTCAATATCCATTCTAATAGCCCACATGAAATTAGTAATCTTCCTGGTGACTTGGAGTGCATGATACAAACACTCCCAGCCCTACTCTAGTTGCTTTGAGTGCGGCCGTGGTGCCTTCCTCTTAGCCCTTTATTGTGAAATTCGCCCCTCCATTGCTGCTCCTCCCACCACCTGCAATGGTCGAGAAGGTCCCTACTTCGAACGTACTTAAGATCGCGGTTATCGAAGAGGTGGTCATGGAAACAGTTAAGACCGAGAGGACCGTGTTCGAGGAGGAGGGAGTCATATGCACTTTAGTTGAGGTCGTTGAGTTAACTTTGGCCGAGGTTAGCGAGCCAACCACGGTCGAGATTAAGGAACCCGCTGCCACCTCGGTCAAGACAGTTGAGACGGTTTTAGCTGAAGCTATAGGGCCCACTGTGGTGGAAGTCGTTGAGGCAATTTCGGCTGAGATTTCTGCAACTAAGACTATTACTTCCATCATCGAAGGCCTTCCTCTGGTGAATGATATCATCTCTTCTTTTAAGAAAGCGTTTGTTGGGGAGACCATAATGGTCAAATCTTCTTCAACTTCCAGTAGCCTGCAAGACGTAAGAGTCAAGCTCCAACTCCTGTTATAGAAGGGTCTGGAGGGATCCCTTGACGCTGAATTGGTCGATAAACTCGACTGCTTAGTTGAAGCTTACCGTGTCTACTCTTGGTTAGACCCGTATCTTATCAACAATGTGCTTATTCTTCAGGAACTTCAGGCGCTACTTAAGACCTGCTTTCTTGTTGGTACCGTCGTCGACTGACTTGAAGCAGAATGAGTTGTGGCCGAGTCCAAGAGGACCTCTGCACACACCACTCCCTAGAAGCTTGAAGCCAAGAATGCTGCAATGAAGACTTCTAAGGATGAGATGGAGAACATGGAGGTTAGAATTACCACTCTGAAGGAGGAGCTACTTGCGCTGAGGTAAGAATTTATGAGAAAAACATGCGGAGCACCTTCAGTACAAGAATGAAGTTCTGCAGTTGGCTGCTATTGTACATTCCCAAACAGTAGACATCGGCTGACTATCTCGGTCAACGACTAAGAAGTAGGCTTCTCTACAAATGGCAAGGGGCTAATTGGGGATGACCAGGGATTCACTACAACAATTTTTGTCTAAGGAATTTTAATTTTAATTACTCTTACTATATATGAACGGCCATCAAGCCACCTTTTACAACTTGTTCCCTCTTCTATTCCTTATTCTTGTCGTTTGTAACCTATTGTTGACCCATTCTTGAAAATTTGGTGGATCAAGAGTTGCTCCTGAATTCAGAACTCTAACTGCCTCACGCTTTTAATAAACAGGAACATGTGACGATATTATCACCATGACTCTTCTAAATCGTGGGTACTGGACGCTTACTATTTAAACAACATTTGATTTCTCATTTTATCAATCATTCTTCGTAACCTTAAACTGTCCCGATGACTTCTATTTCACCTTCTCTTATTGCATGTGTTGAATCCTATTTGAAGGAAATTCTTGAATTTGGCCTGAAGGATTATTCCCTTTCCAGCTTACTGTTTGATGCCAATAACTTTGCATTAGGTGCTTCATCAGCCGTCGAATCGGATATTGTGTTTGGAGTGTTATTCAAAAGCTGCAACATCTGTACGCCATCAGAAGGCACCACTATGACCTAATTTTTGCTCATCAAGTGAATTTGTCCTATCTGTAACAACAAGATATGGCAAGCATGAATTAGCTTGGTATGAATGGCTACGATGTGCCAAGCACACTAATTCAACTAGAACATGTTGAAGATATTGCAATCCTACCAAGCTAGACTAATAGAAGAATTAGACAAGCATGATAACTCTTTTTATGCCAAGGGTATGGGCATTCTAGTGGACTTATCATTCCTGGATGAATAAATCGCCCTATATCAGGTGCGGTCGAAAGCAAGTTCTTTGACCACCCTTTGTATCTACTAGTTACTTCATCTCTTCCAACTTATAATTGAAGGAGTGGCCTGGGTTGCACTCAAGGACAAGGATGAAGCGGAGATGCAAGTCCTCCTTGAAGAGTTCGAGGGGATGAAAATTCAGGTTATTTCGACTGCTTTCAAACTTTTTGTTTATATTTTCCTTCTATAGCAATGCAGTTGATGACTAGTGTGGCAACGACTAAATTTCAGTATTGAATAAAAACTTAAGGAGTAGGACGTACTTTTGTTTCAACCATGCTGTTAGACTTTGATAGTACTTTAGCAGTTGGCTTAGCCCTTGTATTCCAGCACTAATGTGCAGTACTTAGCCATTCCTTAAAGTGCATGCCATACCTCAGCCACGCCGACAGCGTCTCTTTTATCGGAGAAATCCCATTTATTCCACTGCATTCCAACGATCTTGGGAATTGATCGTTCATCCTTGAATAACCAACTATCACACCGCACCTTACATGCATTAACTGTTGCATCTCCAATCTATAAAAGTAGCCCTTATATTTTAAAATCCATCATGAACCACTTTGAACCAGAATCTCTGCCACCATTACTTCAACACTCATGGACTTCTTTGCTCTGTCAATTCAAATCATGGAAGAAATATTTTCAGAATGGATAGACTCATCCTCGCATTCCTCATTTTTGCATGATCCCTTTACCTTTCTTAAGGACTATGCTTAGCTTCCTACAAATCGTCGGCCTCCTTAGGAGATTATGAAGACTCTTTCAGAACTCTAACAAATTATTGAAGAATACTCCAAGGTCAATTGAGAGCTTGAGCTCTGCATTACTTCCCGGTCTTGTCTATCCACCCTTAGTGCTGAATGCAGAACCCTATCGGCCCGCCATGAAGCAGCTTAGAAGAACAAATTATATTGAACTTGTGAACATGATTTTAATAAGAAGATGCTACGAATGTTGAATCACACTCACAATAATCTATCTATTGATTTGGTTTAGATTCATCAGCTTTACCTAGGCCGTGATCGGCCTGAAAATGAGGAGTTGGTCGCATTCATTGAATCCTAGATAGCACTTTATCAGGATCGCATTGAATCTAGTGAAGCCAAAAAATAGTCTGCTGAGTTGGAGCACACGGCTATCGACCAACGTCTTGCTTACATTGAATGCTCCTTTGTAGCGGTCGTGATCCGGCAAGCCTCATGGATTAAGAGGTGAGATGCGGTGAGGGAGGCAAAAACTGAAGCTGCTAAAATATTTGAAGAGATCAAGTTGGTCCACTTGTAGCTCTTCAAAGCTTTTCTCCTACCCCTCTTCTTCTTCTTCTTCTTCTTCTTCTTCTTCTTCTTCTTTTATAACTGTCTTGTAACTAATAGACCGTTATCTCATATCTTGTAACTAATAGTCCCTTATCTTAGTGCTTTATTTGAATAAACTATGTATTTTACTGACTTAGCTTAGCCTGATTCCTAATGACTTCCCATAATGAAGGGAATCATTGTTTTAAGAAACGGTCATTTATAGGAGCCCTCACAATATTCCCGTCCATATCTTTGAGTACATAATCTCCTCCCTTTCAGATTTGCCCGATAGCATATGGCCCCTCCCATGTGGGTGACCATTTCTTGTCTAGCTCTTGATATTTCTGGCCGATGGGCAGTGCCATTTTCCAGACAACATCACCTATCCCGAAAGACTTTCCTTTCACTCTTTGGTTGTATGCTCATGCCACAACCATTTTGTTGGCCACAATCGAGTCCAGAGCTCTAATATGGACCTCTTCTAACTCCTCAAACTCAGCCAACATTGCCTCCTTGAACTCTAGAGTAGTTAACTGAGCTTGATATGTAATTCGCAATGAGGGGACCATAATTTTCGTAGGTAGGACTGCATCAGATCCGTAGGTCAATGCAAATGGAATGACCCCAATGCTGGTATGAGGTGAATCCTGTAAGCCCATAAAGCATCAGATGGTTTGGTGTGCAATTTCCGATAATTTTCTCGAATAATTTTTCTTAGGATATTCTTGATTAACCTCAGCCTGGCAGTTAGCCTGGGCATAGTAAGGGGTCGAATGTAGAATTTTTATGCCATATCTTTCGGCCATCGCCTGCACTTCCTTGGCTGAGAAAGCTGCACCTTAGTCCATGGTAATGGACTCTGGTATCCCACAACGATGGATAATGTTTGTTTCAATGAATCCAATGATTTTTGCATGAATGATCTTCCTCATAGGCCTTGCCTCTACCCATTTGGTGAAGCAATCAATCATCATGATATGAATGAATCCATGCGAGTTGAGGGTGGGTGAATTTGGCCTTTCAAATCAATCGCCCATCCTCAGAACGGTTATGGCTTTATTATATGATGTATCTCGGTCGTGGGTACATGTTGGACTGGTCCATTCTTTTGACATGCTTCATAGCTCTTTGTATATTGGATATCATCCTTGACCAAAAATAACCGCAACATCTGAGCGTGAGCTTCATCTTTCTCCCAGCCTAATGGGCCCCACAAATCCCCTCATGGACCCCCTCCATGACTAATATAGCTTCTTTATTTGATAAACACCAAAGTAAAACTCCATTGGTTCCTTTCTAATACAGTTCACTATCGACCATTACATAATTTGCGGCCAAACTTTGTATATTCCTATCAGTCTTGGTACATGGGCTTTACAAATAGCCCATGAGAGGAGCCCTCCAATCATCCTTCTATACTTCTATTTGGCAAACTTCCATTACATCCTCCCTCTGAAATACAGAAGGCAATGACTTTCTCTGGACAGTGATCAACCGAATGGCTGATCCCCTTAAGACTTCAAGTCTCGCGGCCAACTGTGTCATCTCATTGACATCCGTGTTATGTTCCCTGGTAACATGCATCAATTCGACCTCTTCAAATTGGTAAAGTAACTGGACTGCTATGGCATAATATGGTAATAAGGATGGGCTGGTGCACTTAAATAATTCTGCCATCTGATTTAGTACCAATTGTGAATCTCCAACAACGGTCACATTTTTCACTGATAATTTTAATAATAATTCTTGTCCAATTATCATAACTATATACTTGACCTGATTGTTAGTAGAGTCGAATTCTATTTAGAAAGCAAATTCCTAACGATTCCCATTCGGGGCAACCAAAATGACTCCAGTCCCAGACATATCATGTGTCTTTGACCCATCAAAGATTAATTTCCATCGCATGAGTCGTACATAATACACATCTAGGATACTCGGGGGAATTTGCTCCTCTAGATCCGAAGGATGGTTAACCAAGAAGTCAGTTATGGATCACCCTTTTACTGCCTTCTGCGACACATAATATAGATCAAACTCAGATAAGGCCAACACCCATTTACCAATTCGGTTTCTTAAAATTGGCCAGTTTGACATATATTTCACTAAATCGGTGACTGTTATTACATTTACTCTCTTAGCCAACAAATAATGCCTCAATTTAGTGGCCACGAAATACAATGATAAGCATAATTTTTCCATGGTCGAATATCATTTTTTCACATCGAGCAACATCTGACTCAAATAATAGACCACCCGCTCCTTTCGCATATCATTATCTTGTGCTAAGAGAGCTTTGATCGACTCTATTGAGGTTACGATGTATAACATGAGCAGACGATTTTTTATAAGGGGCATCAGCATGCAACTTCATCAAATATTCCTTAATTTTATTAAAAGCCAGCTAGTGTTCCACTTCCCACACAAACTTGGTTCCCTGTTTCAATTTTGACAATGGAGAAAATATGTTAGTTTTACCTGCACAGTTAAATATAAACCGCCTCAAGAAATTGACCTGTCCCAATAACTTTTGTAGTTTAACCTTGTTTCTTAGAAGCCGTGCATTAATCATGGCTTGACCCTTGTCCTGATCACTTTCAATCCCTCTTTGATGTACCATGAATCCTAAGAAATTACCGACCAAAATCCCAAAGGCACATTTCAAAGGGTTCGCCTTTAATTTATGGATCCTCATTCGTTCAAAGGACTTACACAAGTGGGCCAAATGCTCATTTACATCAGTCAAATTGACTACCACATCGTCTATGTAGACCTCCATAAAGTGACTGATCATATCATGAAAGATAGCTTTCATTGCCCTTTGGTATACGGCTCCTGCATTCTTTACTCCGAAGGGCATCACCACCTAGCAATATGTTCCCAAAGGCCCTGGACATCTGAATGTCATTTTCGGTACATCATCTAACTCTATATGGATCTGATTATATCTAGAATGCCTATCTAAGAAGGACACAATCCCATGTCTAGCGACCCGATCAATAAGCTAATCGGCCACCATTATGGGATATTCATTTTTTTGGCGTAGCTAGATTTAAATTTTTGAAGTCGACACAGACTCTTAACTTACCATTCTTTTTCATCACCAAGACCACATTTGACATCCATTCAACATATTTGATTGGTTGGACGAAACCAGATTTTAGGAGTCCCCTGATCTCCTTTTTGATCTTAAGGGTGACTTCGGCTGTCATCTGCCTAGGCGGCTACCTATACGATCGATAGCCGTCTTTCATGGGCAATTTATGTTTGTCCAGGGATCTATCAAGTCCCGACATTTCATGGTAATCCAATGTGAAGCAATCAACGAACTCCAAAAGTAAATACATCAATTTCTCCTTCTTGGGTGATCGTATGAAGTTGCTTATGAATGCTGGTTTCATATCATGATCCATCCCCAAGTTGATCTCAACCAGTGGATCCTGGACCTATGGTTGAATACCTTCTTTTTCTTGTGAGAGTTCTTCAAACTAAAAAATTTCTTCCTCAATCGATTCCTCTAATTCAGCCAAATTCATAAAATAACTCTCGTCAGTTTTCTTCAGGCTTTCTTCAATCCTCTTTATTTTGGCCATGAAATCGACCCCATCTACCTTAGTTCTTGGCATCCTAATCATGGGACCTCTTTATAATATAGTGAGAGGCCAGCCGATAGAGGACAATGTCATTCGCCTGAGCGTCATTAGCTTAGGTGACTTCCGACATTGCTTACATAATGTTGTCTGGGTTCATTTTTACCATGATCCTCGTAAGATGGCCGAGCTTATTAATTTCTCCCGGTGAATCAAATGAGCCCTACCTCTTCACCATAGTAATAAGCTTCATTGGCATTTGATGTAGCCAAGAAAGGTTTATTGTTGGCCATGACTAGCTCAACCTTGTCATGGTTCCAAAAAATTACAAACTGATAGAGAGAAGATGGGATACATGCAAAAGAATGGATCCAATCCCTTCCTAATAGTGCATTGTAGCTCGATCAAGTATCTACTACAAAAATGGTGCCAAAATTGTCTTGGTACCCGCCGTCAGATCAACCAGTAAGACACCATGTCTGTTCATAACGTGGCCAACTGAATTACTGACAGTCACTTCGGATGGGATTAGGTCAGTCGTGATCTTTCCCAACTTTCCCATCATTCTCTTTGGTAACAAATTCGTAGCAGCCTCATTATCAACTAAAAATTTGGTAACCGGGCATCCATCCAAATGGGCCAATATGTATAACGGTTTAAGGTGTTGAGTCATGTCGCTAGTGGATTTGTCAATAATCACCCTTTCAGACGCACTCCTGGCCTTGACGGTGACCGTGTCGACATGTGATGCCTTATCAACCCTAGTTTCTCTTCCTTACCTTCTCCAAACAGGAAAGAAACATACTGTATGATTACTGGAGAGGCATATTCCTCTACGTCTCCAAGCATTATGTTTGGTTAAGTAGGCCTCCCTTGAAAGGTGGACAGCAACGTAAAAACCATATTACAATGAAACATTACTAGCGGTAGCGAACCAAATACAATTTTACCACTTGAACTTTGCCCCCGTAGTGTTTTAGATCCGATTTCTTCGATCTGACTAGGGTGTTCATCAGTCATGGGTTCAGCCGAAAGGTCGACAGGTGAGGAACTTTCTAGAGCATCTACGGTCGATGAGAGTTCATTGGCTAGCCACTCCTTTGTCGGGAAACAATCTTCACCGAGGTAGTTTGACAAGTTATCGCAACTGTCCTCCTCTTCGAAGTCCTCTGACCAAGACGTATTGTTGAAGGTATTTGGGTCCTCTTATGTCACAACTAGTAGCACAACCTCAACCACATTTATTGCCAATTTCTCATCAAGAGCAGGAACCTTCCAAAAGGGACACGACATTTTAGCCTCTAATCAAGGGACTGTTCCTTCCCCTTCCACTTCCCTTCTCGCAGCAACCCTCTATCTTTGCCACTGAAGTTTCTGGGTCTTTGTTAAAGCTTCCGATATTGCTAAAAATTTTGGATGAATGACCTATTTTCATATCCCCTCCCATGTAGTAGGAGGTTTGACCATCTTTAACAAAGGTGGTCCCCACTATGAACGGTGATTGGGGGTTGATTGTGTCGGCCGATAATGGTTGAGACCGTTACTATGATCCCCTGACTGTGAGACAATTTCTTGAGCACATCGATCGTAGATTTGAGGACCTTGGTGTCTTCTTCGGATGGAGACTAACTGATCATCTTGAGGATGAGGAATCCAACGATGTCCTTGGGCAGGTCGGTCGGACATTCTTCGTGGATCATTGGAGCTGAGATCGACCTTCGACTTTAGATGATCCCTCAGATTGGCAGTGACCATGTTCACCTTAATATTCGTTGGAAATGGATCAGTGTCGATCAACATTGCTTCCTTATCCTTTTTCGGGAACTTCAGTAGCCCACAGTCGATATGGTCCTGAATGACGTTCTTGAAATTAACACACTTGTTAGTTGAGTGGGATCGAGATCCATGCCATTTGTAGTACTCAATCCCCTGTAATTCATTGGTCAGATGCACTTTATGGTTGATAGGGACTTTACTACTTCAATAAAATTTTTAGCTAACAAGATACCAAATATTTCTTTGCCTCTAGTAATATCAAAGGTATAAACCTTCTACGCCTTTTGTGTGGTGGGGCAGTCGACTCTGATTTAACCAATGTTGCACATACTAGTGGCTTCTTAGCCACTACTTCGGCAATCCTAATTTCGCAATTAGGGTCGTTGTAATACGTCCCCAATGACGAATTCATTCTTTCAACCCCTTCCAGTAGGAGTTCCTCATAGCGAGAAACCTTCTTAGTTAGGCCGTATAAATCGATAAACTCCCTGCCTATGAACTTTTTACAGAGCTTATATTCCAGTCCATCTTGTACGAGTTGTACAAATTCGTCCTCGGTCATGACCACTTTATAGTAGGTCTTCGTCCACTTGAATCGCATAATATAACTCTCACATGTTTCCCCAGGTAATTGTAGGAATTGTGTGAGATTGGCCATGGTTATCTCCTAGTTTGTAGAGAAGAATTGAGCATAGAATTTCTCTTCCATTTCCTGCTAAGTGTGTACCGAATCTAGCAGTAGGTTTGAATACCAGGTGAAGGCTATCGTAGTCAATGAGTGACCGAACAATTGTAATTTATGATAATCATTATTGGTGAGTTTTCCACACTACATCGTAAAATGGCTTACATGTTCAATGGTTAATAGACCAGGCTCACTTGAGAATAGGGTAAACTCTGGTCGATAATTTCTTGGTAGGGGATGTGGCCAATCTACCCATTCGGGGTAAGGCTTGTGGTACACATGAATGGTGTTATGGCCAAGTACTTGGCCAATAACCTCTTGAACAAGTTGTACAATCTAGTCCCGGTCAACCCGCTGAGGTTTCACAACTGGTGGATGATCCGGAACAAATAGGTTAACGTTATCAAGAAATCTGAGGCCCTGTTATGGATTAAATTTAGCTGACGGTCCATAATTCCTATTATTGGGTGCAAAATTCCTAACCTCCCACTCAGGTTGCCTAACTTCCATAAGAGGTGGCACATTCTTAACATCCGAAGGAGGAATCAGTGGTGGATTACTTTGTAAAGGTGACATAGGTAGTAATATAACTACATTGCTGACCAAGCTTCCATTGAAAGCGTATTGTGGTACCAATGGTATTCATTCTGTTATTGAAAAGGGCGAACTATAAGTCTTGGGGGGGGGGGGGGGAATAGGACTATGCCAAATAAAAAAATAAATGCAAAAATTAAAGGCAGATAGCATAAGTAAATAATAAGATAGCACAAGTAAATTGCAACCTCAAATGCACTAGTCTTGAGAGGTTGATACAAACATGGTTCTAAGGACGACCTAACACCAAAAACGAAAGGCTTATGGTAGGACAGCCTTACTAGAACGTTGGTAAGTATCAAAAACTCAAACCAATAAAGAGGCAAAGGAAATAAACTAAGTAATTACAACATTCACCACAAGTACATAAAGTAAATTACAACATTCACCACAACACATGTACCAACATCATCATCCAAACTCCAAGAATTATAATGGTTCGTGTATGTACACCAACTGTTCGCAAACAACCACACAACTACTCCACTCCCAATATCCACACCTACGGGATACTGACATTCACTATGAAATAAGGTTTTCCAAGTTTCACCTTGAAACCTTCACAATTGTGTTTTTCAAATGGGCTTAACACAATTACAAAAACCCCAATCTGAGATTTTCCTGGCTAATCTCAGACAAAACCAAAAGATGAGATTTTCCTAGCTGAATCTTACAAACCAAAAATGCAAAAAATAGAAATGATACTTATCTGAAGATTCTTCTTCAATGTAGCCCAGTAGAACCGATTCCTTGTAGATGTAGATGTTCAATGTTCACGAGTTGAAGGGTTTTGGATCTAGATGAATTTTAAATTAAATCAACCTACGGCTAGCTTAAATTTGATTTTAGATCTCGAAGGGTAAAGCAAAGTTCCCTTTTAATAGATTTGAATAAGGAGATCAATAAAATCAAATAGAAAATCTATAAAAGAATTTAAAATTACTAACCAATAGCTTCACAATAGTGGGGACTTATCTCTTAGAGTGATGGCTCAATTTGGAATGGAATGAATTGAAATCTTTAAGAAATGTTCTCAATTTATAGGATGCAAATCGGTTCCCTCGACTGGTCCTAGCCAAACAACATTTCAAATTTTTTGGCGCGATCGGATAAAACAGACTTGAAAAGGCCTAGCTATAAGTCCTAGAGGAGAGGTGTCACGCCCTAAACCAAGGGACGGACAGCTTTCGTGATGCCCCGAATCCGGCACTCGTCTTCCATTCACAAAGTCCCGAGTTCGGCGCACCACAAGGAAGATTTTTTACTGAATTTTTTTTTTGTATATACATGAAATACTACCTGAGCATAAAGATCCATGATCAAATTACCAAGCGACACTCTCCAATAGAAATCATGATGGTTACAAGTACAATGCTTTCCAAAAGATACACAATGTCAATATTGTCAAATCGAAAAATAGATGCAATGCATCGAGAAAGCAAAGTCTTCCAAGCTACTCCAGCCCTGAAAAAAATGGAAAATAGGTGGCTTAGGCAAAAAGCTTAGTGAGTACACACGTGTGTGCAGTGTGTCCTACATGCAAGCATGATAAATATGTTACAAGGAAATCATATATGTGAAAGGCATGTAGCACTTAAAGTATGATGTCAATGCCAATGCAATGCATATGCATCACAGTAATACTCAAAGTCAATGCTACCAGCATCACCAAGTTATATTTTCATTTCTCCTATACCACAACCATAGCCGTATTGCACACATCCGTAATCACATCATCATCATCATATTGTCATGCCATAATTATACAATATCAAAAATACTGACAAGTCCACGAGTCCAACAATATCAGAATACACAATACGTGAGATCAACTATACAAATGAGGAGTCATAAAGAGTCACATATCAGATGTCGTATCTAAACCATATAAATGCAGAAACATAGGTAACCCAAAATGTCATATGCCGCAGATGTAATGCAATGTGTGGTGCAAATGGAATGACCATGCTGGAGGGTGAAGTCAGGATGATAGTTCGTAATATCACAGGCTATGGAGTCTATCACAAGGGACTTCTATCTAAACCAGTCCCATACCTAAATTTGGATAGTCAAACTCGATGTGATAAACTCCTAATCTCAGGTTAGTCACGCGCCCCAATCGAAATCCTAGCCATTGCGAAGGTACATGTACAAATAGTTACGCACCACCAGCCCGAGTGGATAGTGAATGAATGAATGAGTATGAAACTCCTGCTCAATAAGTCCACATATCAGTATAGTTCCTCTTTGGGATCATCACCGGGGTCTATTACACTCTACACCAGCTTACCGCCCTATCCGAGCGCACAACTGGGTAAGTGGAAGAGACCTCACTATCCGCCTACCAATATCGGGCCCAGCTTGTCGATAACGGACCCATTCCTCAAGCTAGTCAAACTCAACCTAGACATTACCCCATCACTCAGGCGGGTAAGGTCACACCCCCTCCCAACCGACCACGACACAGTGGGAGACGTGGCCTATTGGTATACGGCCCTCATGTGCTCATATATCCACTCGGTCTCGACGTTGAGGCGTCTCCTGACCACGAAGGTTTAGGAATTTTCACCCAGGAACATCTATGGGGCCCGTATGCTAGAACCAAACATTTCCGGTGTCCCATATGGCCATCCACGATATGCCTGTGGAGGCTACGGCTCTGATGTCGCTAGGGCGTTTAGTAATCACAGCACATAATGCAAGATGCATGAGTCATATAATCTAGTCACGCATCAACCCTACGCATACCGTGCGCTCATGTGAGATAACCTCCTCCTATCAGGGAGTCTCATAACAACATGCTCAATGACATATGCAATGATCAACCACGTCTCATAACAAACATGCAAATGATGCGTGTGGGCATGTATCATGATGTTATGCTGTCACATACTCATAACCGGCATTGACAATCGACCTTGACAATGTGGACATTTAACCAACATTGCCCCCAAGGAATGGCCCACATAGAGTCTAACATATAGTGGACCCATGGCCTTACCCAAGAGTTTAATATACGTCACGATGGGCCCCTCGCATGGGCCTAACATACATCATAATGGGCTCCATCGCCTGGCCCTCAAAAGCATCACAATGGGCCTCATCACATAAGCCTCATATACATCACTTTGGGTCTAGAGAATCGGAATCGGCAATCGCCACGATAATTGGCCTCGATCGATAATCGGTCAATCGACCATGACAATCATGGTCGGTCTATACAATTAGCCTCGATAATCGGAATCGGCTTCGATACTCGGCCTCAACGATTAGAATCGATCGATAATCGAAATCGGTAGTCGGTCACGTCAATCGGAGTCGATAATCGGTCATGACAATTAGGATCGATCGATAATCAGAATCGGCAAATCGGTCACCGATCGGAGTCGGTAATCAATCACGATGATCGAGGTCGAGAGATAATCAGAATCGGTAAATCGGTCACGACAATCGGGATCGGTCGATCAATAATCAGAATCGACAAATCGGTTACGTCAATGTGGCCATTTAACCGACATTGCTCCCAAGGAGTGACCCACGTAAAGTCAAACATATAGTGAGCCCATGACCTCACACAAGGGCCTCAATAAATGGACCGCATATGCAACAAGTGGGCTGCATTACCTAGGCTTCATATACATCACATTCGACCCCACTCAAAGGCCCCACATACGTCTCATTGGGCTTCACTCGTGGCCCTTATATACATCGCATTGGGCATCAACCCATGGGCCATCAAATACACCAAGCGGATCGCAGCCACGGGCCGCACCAATGGGCCTCATATACATCAAGTGGATCGCAGCCACGGGCCGCACCAATGGGCCTCATATACATCAAGTGGATCGCAGCCATGGGCCGCACCAATGGGCCTCATATACATATCAAGTGGGCCATATCACATGGGCCGCATCACATGGACCTCCAATACATCACCATGGGCCTCTCTCGTGGGCCTTACAATAGGTGGGCCCTGTGCATGGGCCTCAAATTCAAGCAGGCGGGCCCCATCATATGGGCCTTAAATACATGGCAGGTGGGCTCTATCACATGGGCCTAATACACAACAAATGGGCTACATCAATGGGCCGCATATATGGCCACACAAACTTCATATCGAGCCTCACTAATGGGCCATATATATATCACAATGGGACTCATATCTAGGAGGGGACAACGTGGGGTAAAACACATTCATCAAGGTGGTCTCACGTCCATGTGGCTGGACGGCATGGAATTACAATATGTACATCATTGTGGGTCGCACGTCCAATGAACCGGACGGCATGGCTAAAACACATAATTCAAGGTGTGCCCGAACAGTTTAGGCGAGCCCAGCTAATACAGCAGCTACATAAATGAAGTAAGGTACACGAACTGATCCTCTTCCTACCGTCCAGAGATTGGACGGTGAGGGTATACAATACATTATTTAGGTGGGCCACACGAATAGGTGGTGTGGATCAGACCCACATGCTGCACACAACAGCTATATAGCTGGTGTACGGTGAACCAGCCAGTCCGTCTTACATCAGGCGGGTCCCACGTGGGGCCTACATAATATGACATTATAATATATATTATATTATATTATAATATTATATATCTACATATATTTCATAAAGCGCATCCACGTCCAACTGTCCAAAGATGGACGGACGGCCTGGTTAAAATGCATATATGCAAGGTGGGTCCCACGTGGGGCCCACCACATCATATGTATTATATTAATATATTATATAATATATGTATATATGCAATAGGTGGGTCACACCATTACCACACCGTGGATGGTGTGGGTGGAGGGTGCGACTATAACACATACATTAAGGTGGTGTTCCACCGTGAATGGGGCCCACCGTCAGATGGACGGCATGGATCACATACACATCATGGGGGTCCACGGTTGGGATAAAACAAATGCATCATGATGGTGTCCGACCGTCCAGATATTGCTGGGCGGCTGGGATAAAATACTTACATCCACACTACATAAGGATGGTCTGCATATACAACACATATAAGAAAGAGGGCCCCACCGTCCTATGGTCAGTGTAGATAAAACACATACATCATTGTGGGACCCACTGTCCACATAATGGACAGTGGACGGTGTGGTTGCAACACACATCTCGGTGGTGTCCCACCGTCCAGCGTCTGGACAGTGAGGACAAACCCATACATCACGTGGGTCCCACACAGATGGGCTGTGGATATAACACATACCTCAAGCCCACGGAAGTTGTTGCCGTCGTGACAGTAGCCATGCAGCTACTGGATGAACAGCATAGATAGACACATACATTACAGTGTAATCCCACCGTCCAGATTGCTGACGGTGGAGATAAAACACATATATCATGGTGTGGTCCACTGCATGGATGGTGCAGATGGAGCCCATGCCTCACGGCTGGCCCCACAGAGTTTGCTAACATCAATCAGCTATATAGCTGGTGCCTGGTAGCCTAGCCAATACGTTGCAGGTGGGTCCCACGTGGGGCCCACCATGATGTTCATCTTCCATCCCAACTGTTGATAAAGTCACACGGCGCAAAATAAGGAAGAAAAAACAAATTTCATATATATCCAAAACTTCTGGGATCCTAAAAAGGTCTCAATGGTGGACGTCCAACCCCTTACTGATCTTGATGATGTGGGCCACCTGAGATCCTTGAACAGCTGATTTTTGAAGAATCTAGGTTCCCAATGGGGACCGATCAAATGCACGGTGTTGATACTCCATATACATCACAGTGGGATCTGTAGTGGGACCCACCCTTCAATAAACAGCAAGGACGCTGTTTGCTGCAGCGTCCTCTGGACGTTGGCAGCAACAGCGTCCAGACCCCTTTTTTTGTTGTTTTTTTTTTCATAGGTGGGGTCCATATCCAGACGATCTAGTCCGCCGGTTGAGTTCCCAGGCTCGCGACAGGCCCAAAGAGACCAAAATTCAATAAATTTGAGACATAGAAACATCACAGCGATCCGTAATAAGTTTGACAGTAAATTCTCTGTTTTCAGTGGTGTGGCCTACTAGAGATTCAGATTAAATTCATTTCTTGGCTCAACGCCTAAAATGATCTGAAAAATTGAATGAACGGCGTGGATTTAATACATACATCATGGGTAGGGTCTGTTATGGACCCACACCTCTTCCCTTCTTTTTCTTTCAAACGGCTGCTACGTCTGCAGCCTTTTTTTCTCCTTCGTGGGGTGTATGCACGTGTGTGTTTGGCCAGCCCAATAGCCTCAGTTTGGGCAGTTTGGATGGCCTGCAAAATTCTGGTGGGCCCACTATCAATGGGTCCACATAAATTCTTTAATAATTAATTTTATTATCAACCTTTATATATATATATATATATATATATATATATATATATATATATATATATATATATATTCCCATGAATCCACATCATTAAACACATCATTATCATCGTATCATCACCCCTTTTTTTCTTTAATCATCTTTTTATATGTATTCTCTTATCTATTCACACCACTAATCACATGATTATCATCAAATCATCACCACTAAAAATCATACAAATTCAATAGGAAAGAGAACAAACCAAGAGTGGAGTGGGTGTACTCACCTTGATAAAAATAGATGGATGGAAGGGATGGAATTGATGGTTGAGATGGATGGAAGGGATAAGATAGGAGTTGATGGCCCACCAAGATCACTCCTCTCTCTCTCTCTCTCTCTCTCTCTCTCTCTCTCTCTCTCTCTCACACACACACATGTGTAGAAAATGTTGAAATGCTAAGGGATGGAGGGGTATTTATAAAGAAATGGATAAAATTTGGTTAAGTTAGGCTAATGTGATTAATAGTAGCTTAGCCTAGGATTATAACAATTAATTCATGCTTTGTAATTAATGGTGAATTAAGGAGCATGGGATGACATGGTGTGGTGATGTCATGCATAGTGTATGGAATGGAGAGGTGTTGACTTTGGGGAGCACATGAGAGATGGGAGGTATGGGTGTGTGACATCACGCACATGGGTAGAGATTCTCTCACCCATGTGTGTCATGTACATGTGTGCATCACATGTGTTGTGCACATGTGTGGATGAAATACATGGCACCATGTGCATGATACACCTATTATTCTTCACGGCGTATCTCACTAACGGGTCATCTTGGGTGGTACCTCCACGATCACGGCGACGGGGCGGTCGATATGACATAGGTTTTAAGGTCTTGGGGTTCCGGTCAGTCGGGTATGTACTATGAACGGTCAATCCAGGTCAAGTTAAGGGCATCGATCATCATGCACATATGCATGGAAAATGGTACAGAATGGATTGGGTCTTTACAATCTACCCCCCTAATAAAAATTTCGTCCTCAAAATTTCTAGTCCCAAGCATAATATCAAACTCACAACATAGAATCCAAACATATATCACCATATATATCTAACAGTCATCCATCAAACACTAAAGGGTATTGCTCACAGCTATTCCCTCATGCCTGGGTGCTAGGTATAGTCTCTACGTTCTCAAATAGAGGATCCCGTTTGACTTGGTTCTCAATCCGGGAATCCTAGATTCATGCCTCTAGATTCATACAAATCAGGGGTACTAATAGCATCTAGATTCTCGATCAACGATGCTGGGAGGCCTAGTTTAAGTTCTTCTATGTTTTCCACTTGCGGACTTTGCTCGTAATTGATCCCAAATCTTATGCTCTGATACCATCTTCTGTCACGCCCCAAACCAAGGGACGGACAGCTTCCGTGATGCCCCAAATCCGGCACTCGAATTCCATTCACCAAGTCCCGAGTTCAGCGCACTACAAGGAAGATTTTTTACTGAAATTTTTTTTTTTTTGTATATACATGAAATAATACCTGAGCGTAAAGATCCATGATCAAATTACCAAGCGACACTCTCCAATAGAAATCCTGATGGTTACAAGTACAATGTTTTTCAAAAGGTACACAATGTCAATATTGCCAAATCAAAAAATAGATGCAATGCATCGAGAAAGCAAAGTCTTCCAAGCTACTCCAGCCTTGAAAAAAATGGAAAATAGGTGGCTTAGGCAAAAAGCCTAGTGAGTACACACGTGTCTGTAGTGTGTCCTACATGCAAGGATAATAAATATGTTACAAGGAAATCATATATGTGAAAGGCATGTAGCACGTAAAGTATGATGTTAATGCCAATGCAATGCATATGCATCATAGTAATACTCAAAGTCAATGCTACCAGCATCACCAAGTTATATTTTCATTTCTCCTATACCACAACCATAGCTGTATTACACACATCCGTAATCATATCATCATCATCATATTGTCATGCCATAATTATACAATATCAGAAATACTGACAAGTCCATGAGTCTAACAATATCAGAATACGCAATACGTGAGATCAACTATACAAATGAGGAGTCATAAAGAGTCACATATCAGATGTCGTATCTAAACCATATAAATGCAGAAACACAGGTAACCCAAAATGTCATATGCCGCGGATGTAATGTAATGTGCGGTGCGAATAGAATGACCATGCTGGAGTGTGAAGTCAGGATGATAGTTCATAGTATCGCAGGCTATGGGGTCTATCACAAGGGACTTCTATCCAAACCAGTCCCATTCCTAAATTTGGATAGTCAGACTCAATGTGGTAAACTCCTGATCTCAGGTTAGTCGCACGCCCCAACCGAAATCCTGGCCATTGCGAAGGTACATGTATAAATAGTTGCGCACCACCAGCCCGAGTGGATAGTGAATGAATGAATGAATGAATGAGTATACAACTCCTGCTCAATAAGTCCACATATCAGTACAGTTCCTCTCTGGGATCATCACCGGGGTCTATTACACTCTACACCAGCTTGTCGCCCCTATCCGAGCGCATAACTGGGTAAGTGGAAGAGATCTCACTATCCGCCTGCCAATATCGGGCCCGGCTTGTCGATAGCGGACCCATTCCTCAAGCTGGTCAAACTCAACCTAAACATTGCCCCCTCACTCAGGCGGGTAAGGTCACACCCCCTCCCAACCTACCACGACACAGTGGGAGACGCGGCCTACTGGTATACGGCCCTCATGCGCTCATATATCCACTCGGTCTCGACGTTGAGGCGTCTCCTGTCCACGTAGGTTTAGGAATTTTCACCCAGGGACATTTATGGCGCCCGTATGCTAGAACCAAACATTTTCAGTGTCCCATCTGTCCATCCACGATATGCCTGTGGAGGCTCCGGCCTTGATATCGCTAGGGCGTATAGTAATCATAGCACACAATGCAAGATGCATGAGTCATACAATCCAGTCACGCATCAACCGTACGCATACCGTGCGCTTATGTGAGATAACCTCCTCCTATCAGGGAGTCTCATAACAACATGCTCAATAACATATGCAATGATCAACCACGTCTCATAACAAACATACAGATGATGCGTGTGGGCATGTATCATGATGTTATGCTGTCACATACTCATAACCGGCATTGACAATCGACCTTGACAATGTGGACATTTAACCAACATTGCCCCCAAGGAATGGCCCACATAGAGTCTAACATATAGTGGACCCATGGCCTTACCCAAGAGTTTAATATATGTCACGATGGGCCCCTCACATGGGCCTAACATACATCACAATGGGCTCCATCGCCTGGCCCTCAAAAGCATCACAATGGGCCTCATCACATAAGCCTCATATACATCACTTTAGGTCTCGAGAATCGGAATCGACAATCGGCCACAATAATTGGCCTCGATCGATAATCGGTCAATCGACCATGACAATCAAGGTCGGCCTATACAATCAGCCTCGACAATCGGAATCGGCTTCGATACTCGGCCTCGATGATTAGAATCGATCGATAATCGAAATCGGTAATCGATCACGTCAATCGGAGTCAATAATCGGTCATGACAATAAGGATCGATCGATAATCAGAATCGGCAAATCGGTCACCGATTGGAGTCGGTAATCGGTCACGATGATATTGGTCGAGAGATAATCAGAATCGGTAAATCGGTCACGACAATCGGGATCGGTCGATCAATAATTAGAATCGACAAATTGGTTAAGTCAATGTGGCCATTTAACCGACATTGCTCCCAAGGAGTGACCCACGTAAAGTCAAACATATAGTGGGCCCATGGCCTCACACAAGGGCCTCAATAAATGGGCCGCATATGCAACAAGTGGGCCGCATTACCTGGGCTTCATATACATCACATTCGACCCCACTCAAAGGCCCCACATACGTCTCATTAGGCTTCACTCGTGGCCCTTATATACATTGCATTGGGCATCAACCCAAGGGCCATCAAATACATCAAGCGGATCGCAGCCACGTGCTGCACCAATGGACCTCATATACATCAAGTGGATCACAGCCACGGGCCGCACCAATAGGCCTCATATACATCAAGTGGATCGCAGCCACGGGCCCACCAATGGGCCTCATATACATATCAAGTGGGCCATATCACATGGGCCGCATCACATGGACCTCCAATACATCACCATGGGCCTTTCTCGTAGGCCTTACAATAGCTGGGCCCTGTGCATGGGCCTCAGATTCAAGCAGGCGGGCCCCATCATATGGGCCTTAAATATAAGGTAGGTGGGCCCTATCACATGGGCCTAATACACAACAAATGGGCTGCCTCAATGGGCCGCATATATGGCCACACAAACTTCATATCGAGCCTTACTAATGGGCCATATATATATATCACAATGGGACTCATATCTGGGAGTGGACAACGTGGGGTAAAACACATTCATCAAGGTGGTCTCACATCCACGTGACTGGACGGCATGGAATTACAATATGTACATCATTGTGGGTCGCACGTCCAATGAATCGGACGACATGGCTAAAACACATAATTCAAGGTGTGCCCGAACAGTTTAGGCGAGCCCAGCTAATATAGTAGCTACATAAATTAAGGTACACCAACTGATCCTCTTCCCACCGTCCAGAGATTGGACGGTGAGGGTATACAATACATTATTTAGGTGGGCCACACGAATAGGTGGTGTGGATCAGACCCACATGCTACACACAACAGCTATATAGCTGGTGTACGGTGAACCAGTCAGTCGGTCTTACATCAGGCGGGTCCCACGTGGGGCCCACATAATATGACATTATAATATATATCATATTATATTATAATATTACATATCTACATATATTTCATAAAGCGCATCCACGTCCAACTGTCCAAAGATGGACGAACGGCCGGGTTAAAATGCATATATGCAAGGTGGGTCCCACGTGGGGCCCACCACATCATATGTATTATATTAATATATTATATAATATATGTATATATACAATAGGTGGGTCACACCATTACCACACCGTGGATGGTGTGGGTGGAGGGTGCGACTATAACACATACATTAAGGTGGTGTTCCACCGTGAATGGGGCCCACCGTCAGATGGACGACATGGATCACGGTTGGGATAAAACAAATGCATCATGATGGTGTCCGACCGTCCAGATATTGCTGGGCGGCTGGGATAAAATACTTACATCCACACTACATAAGGATGGTCTGCATATACAACACATATAACAAAGAGGGCCCCACCGTCCCATGGTCAGTGTAGATAAAACACATACATCATTGTGGGGCCCACTGTCCACATAATGGACAGTCGACGGTGTGGATGCAACACACCTCGGTGGAGTCCCACCGTCCAGCGTCTGGACAGTGAGGACAAACCCATACCTCACGTGGGTCCCACACAGATGGGCTGTGGATATAACACATACCTTAAACCCATAGAAGTTGCTGCCGTCATGACAGCAGCCATGCAGCTACTGGATGAACAGCATAGATAGACACATACATTACAATGTAATCCCACCGTCCAGATTGCTGACGGTGGAGATAAAACACATATATCATGGTGTGGTCCACTGCATGGATGGTGCAGATGGAGCCCATGCCTCACGGCTGGCCCCATGGAGTTTGCTAACGTCAATCAGCTATATAGCTGGTGCCTGGTAGCCCAGCCAATCCGTTGCAGGTGGGTCCCACGTGGGGCCCGCCATGATGTTCATCTTCCATCCCAACTGTTGATAAAGTCACACGGCGCAAAATAAGGAAGAAAAAACAAATTTCATATATATCCAAAACTTCTGGGATCCTAAAAAGTCTCAATGGTGGACGTCCAACGCCTTACTGATCTTGATGATGTGGGCCACCTGAGATCCTTGAACAGCTGATTTTTAGAGAATTCAGGTTCCCAATGGGGACCGATCAAATGCACGGTGTTGATACTCCATATACATCACAGTGGGATCTGTAGTGGGACCCACGGTCCCACCCTTCAATAAACAGCGAGGACGCTGTTTGCTGCAGCGTCCTCTGGACGTTGGCAGCAACAGCGTCCAGACCCCTTTTTTGTTATTTTTTTTTCATAGGTGGGGTCCATATCCGGATGATCTAGTCCGCCGGTTGAGTTCCCAAGCTCACGACAGGCCCAAAGAGACCAATATTCAATAAATTCGAGACATAGAAACATCACAGCGATCCGTAATAGTTTTGATAGTAAATTCTCTGTTTTCAGTGGTGTGGCCTTCTAGAGATTAAGATTGAATTCATTTCTTGGCTCAATGCCTAAAATGATCTGAAAAATTGAATTGACGGCGTGGATTTAATACATACCTCATGGGTGGGGTCCGTTATGGACCCACACCTCTTCCCTTCTTTTTCTTTCAAACGGCTATAGCGTCTGAAGCCTTTTTTTTTTTTTTTTGCTTCGTGGGGTGTTTGCACGTGTGTGTTTGGCCAGCCCAATAGCCTCACTTTGGGCAGTTTGGATGGCCTACAAAATTCTGGTGGGGCCCACTATCAATGGGTCCCACATAAATTCTTTAATAATTAATTTTATTATCAACCTTTATATATATATTTTCTCATGAATCCACATCATTAAACACATCATTATCATCATATCATCACCCCTTTTTTTTAATCATCTTTTTATATGTACTCTCTTATGTATCCACACCACTAATCACATGATTATCATCAAATCATCACCACTAAAAATCATGCAAATTCAATAGGAAAGAGAACAAACCAAGAGTGGAGTGGGTGTACTCACCTTGATAAAAATATATGGATGGAAGGGATGGAATTAATGGTTGAGATGGATGGAAGGGACAAGATAGGAGTTGATGGCCCACCAAGATCACTCCTCTCTCTCTCTCACACACACACACACGTGTAGAAAATGTTGAAATGCTAAGGGATGGAGGGGTATTTATAAAGAAATGGATAAATTTTGGTTAAGTTAGGCTAATGTGATTAATAGTAGCTTAGCCTAGGATTATGACAATTAATTCATGTTTTGTAATTAATGGTGGATTAAGGAGCATAGGATGACATGGTGTGGTGATGTCATGCATAGTGTATGGAATGGAGAGGTGTTGACTTTGGGGAGCACATGAGAGATGGGATGTATAGGTGTGACATCACACACATGGGTAGAGATTCTCTCACCCATGTGTGGCATGTACATGTGTGCATCACATGTGTTGTGCACATGTGTGGAATGAAATACATGGCACCATGCGCACATGATACACCTATTATTCTTCACAGTGTATCTCACTAACGAAGTATCATACCGACGCACGGGTGGTACCTCCACGATCGCAGCGACGGGGCGGTCGATATGAGATAGGTTTCGAGGTCTTGGGGTTCCGGTCAGTTGGGTATGTACTATGAACGGTCAATCCAAGTCAAGTTAAGGGCATCGATTATCATGCACATATGCATGAAAAATGGTACGGAATGGATGGGGTCTTTACAAGAGGGGGGGGGGGGGGTTGAATAGGACTATGCCAAATTAAAATTTTAATAGTGGAATAAAACAATAAGATAGCCTTATAAATAAATAAAAGAAAGATAGCACTTTAATCAATTCACAATACTAAAATATAAAGCAACCTCAAATGTATGAGTATTGAGAGATTGATACAAATGTTATTCTAAGGATAACCTTACACCAAAAACCAAGGTTTATGGTAGGAAAACCTGATTCCTAGAAAGGTCTTTGTATCAAAAACTCAAACTTGATACAGAGGAATAAATGGATAAATAACAAGGAAATGAAAACTAAATTATTACAACATTCCCCACAATGCTTGAAATGTAAAAGATTACAACAATCACATCCACAAATACATCCCACAAACTTGAATGATAAAAGATATAGAAATTAAATAAACATTCAAACCACAAGACACAAAGAATTATAGTGGTTCGCCTGTGTGTACACCAACTGTTAAACAATAGCCACACAGCTTATTATTCCACTACTAATATCCTCACACAGGAGATATCAGCATTTACTATGAAAATAGGTTTCTCAAGTTCACCTAAAACCTTCACAATTGTGTCTTTCAAATGGGCTTACATAATTCAAAAACCCCACTTTTTGGGTTTTCTGGCTCTCCTCAGATAACCAACGTAATGAGATTTTTCTGGCTCAATCTCAAAAGAAACCGAAAGTAATGGAAATTTACACAAATGTAAAATACCTGGATTTCTCCTTTTTGTAGTAGCCCGGAAGAACCAATCAGAGTAGAAGTTCGAATATAGAAGTTCAATTGTCCAATACTCACTTTGAAATGGTTCTAGATTCTAGATTGATTTTAAATTAAACCAGTTGGACTAGCTCTATTTGATTTTGATTCCAAGAAGAAGGAATACAACAATTCCTCTTTTCAATTCAGATTGGAATATAAAAACAAAATCAAATTGACAAAGATAACAAAAGAGAATATTAAATATGCACAATGTAGCTTAAAAATAACACAAACTTATCTCAGAGTGATGCCTTGATTTTACTTGGATTCAATATGAAACTCTGAAATTCGTATTCTATTTATACATGCAGAAACCACGTCTACAACTGGTCGTGTGGCCACCACGACTGGTTGTAGGACGAACTGTATTTTGAAATTTTAAGCGCGATCAGATAAAACCGTTCCACGACTGGTCGTAGGGTGTCCACGACTGGTCGTGAGGCCTCCACGACTGGTCATGACATACCCACGACTAGTCGTGAGGAATCAGGAAAGGTTGCTGGAGTTTGAGTCGTAGCTGCAGAATTGGTCGTGAATGAGTCGGCACTGTTCCTACGACCGGTCAACCAGACTCTGTAAGTGCTATAATTGATAGTTTCACTATATTGTCAATTTTGAGGTGCCAAAAGACACTGTATGTATCTTGTTATGAAGCTTGCATATGTGAAGAACAAAACTCTACAAATGGTGAGTCAAGTCAAGACAAAAGTCTCACAAGATCGGCTTCGATAGACAAGCTATGTTCACAAGTCAAGAAGACTCAACAATGTGGGAAGACTTAGTTCAAGATTCAAGATTTGTAGAAGCATTCAAGTTCAAGTTATATCAAGATCTCAAGTTCAAGCTTCATTATGGTCAAGGTCACTCATCTTTAAGTTTCAATGTCTTTACTTCACTATTGAGGTATGACTAACCTTAGGTTGACCTTTAGAGTAGGCCATTTTGGATACATAATCCATATGTTTTATATAAGTGAGTTTCGTCTGTTCTAAGACTAGTTCTGGACTTTGTTCGACTAGTCCTAGTACTGTTTCGACCTGTCTAAGATTTTCCTGGACTAGTCGTAAGTTTGTTGAAAAAAATTCAGAATTTTTAGTTAAGCTTCGACCAGTCTTGGAGTCTGTTCGACTAGTCGTATGAACAGTGTCGACTGCTTGTTCGACCTATCGTAGACCTTCGACTCAAAGTCCAGCGATGAAATTTGTCTTGCTTCGACTAGTCGTGAGCAACCTTCAACCAGTCGTAGACTACTTACGACCAGTCGTGAAACTGTCTTATCTTATCGCGCTCAAAATTTCAAAATGTCGTTAGTGCTACGACTAGTCGAAGGTTTCTTAAGACTAGTCGAAGAAGTGAATTGCTCATCTATAAATAGAGCACGATTCTCAGAATAAGATATAAAAATCAAGCTAATTTAATTCAGCCTTCTGAGAGATTCATCTGTGCTCCATTTAAGCTAAGTGTGCATATTTAATATTTTCTTTCTTTAGCTTTTTAAATTGATTTTGTTTCTTGTATTCCAATCTGATCTGAAAAGAGGAAGTGTTGTTTTCCTTTTTCTGTAATCAAAATCAATTAAAGCTAGCCCATGTGTTTTAATTTAAAATCTATTAGAACTTATAACCATTATATAGTGAGTATTGGACATTGAACTTTGACATTTAAATCTCTACTCCGACTTGGTTCTTCCGACCTGCTACATTAAAGAAGAAAAACAGGTATTTTACATTTTGCAATTTACTGTATTTTGGTTTTATTTGAGGTTAAGCAAGAAAAATCTCAAAGTTGTTGGTTATCTGAGGAAAGCCATAAAACTCAGAAGTGGGAGTTTTTGAATTATGTAAGCCCTTTGAAAAAGAGACAATTGTGAAGGTTTTGGGTGAACTTGTGAAAACCTATTTGATAGTGAACGTTAATATCCCCTGTGTGAGGATATTAGGAGTGGAGTAGCATTCTGTGTGGCTGTTATTGAACAGTTGGTGTACACACAAGCGCAGCACTATAACTCTTTGTGTTGTGTGGATGTGTGTTTCATTTTCCTATCTTTGATTATTCAGTTGTGGAATGTATGTGGATGTGAATGTTGTAATCATTTTATTCCAAGCTCAGTGGAGAATGTTGTAATAGTTTAGACTTATATTTCTGCAATTTATCTCTAGTTATTCCTTTGTTTGTTTGAGCTTCAATTTCTCTTCTTGTTCTAGTAAGGTTGCCCTGCCATTTTTATGGTGCATGGTTGTCCTTTGAACAATCAATATTTGAGATTGCATTTCATTCCTCAATATAATTTGAATATATTTATTCCTCTTTGGTTTGAGTTCTTGATACAAAGACCTTTCTAGAAATAAGGTTGTCATACTATAAACCTTGGTTTTTGGTGTAAGGTTGTCCTTAGAGCAACTTTTGTATCAACCTCTCAATACTTGTTGCTGTAGGTTAGATCTTTAATAGAAACATCACTTATGCATACATACATTGCTTGCGCAATGGAGCGGTATGCCGGTCCGTCTCAATTCAAAATGTTATCCCATCCTACAACAACAAGGAGGGGAATAATGTTGAATTGAACAAGATGGTTAACATTGATGGTCCGCTCAACAATAATGTTGTGTAGACAGATATCCCTCACATATTCTGGGTCCTCTTCGGGTGGGCGAAGAGTACACACAGAAATAGAACGAGAAGAAGATGCTCGAGTAGGTTTCTTCTTCGGTCTACCTTCCATTGCAAGAATAAATAAAAAAATGTAAAAAAGGATTTAAGGATTTCAAACCCAACAGATTTTTAGTAAGAAAACCCAATAAACCGCAATAAAACTTAAAATAAATATAAGATTCAAGCAAGATGAGACCAAAAGAGTCCAAATCCAAAAGGAAATCGAAAATGGACCACTTGCAAGAATCAAAGGTGGGTTCGATGGGTCGGAGAAGGGGCTTGAGAAGAAGAAGAAGATTTTAGAGAAAAAAGTGATTTTTCACCATAAAAAGGAGTTTGGCCTGCGCACCACGACTGGTCGGGTACATGCTCGATCGGTCGTGCTACGACTGGTCAAGTATGTGCTCAACCGGTCGTGAGAGCACAAAAATGCATATATATTTTATTTTTCTCAAATTTTAAAATGAAATAAAATCACACAAAAATACACAATAGTACAAGCATGTAATCATGAACATTTCAAGAAGAATTACACATACCAATATCTAATTTTAATTTGGAAAACCTGTTTCTGTCAAGTGGTTTAGTGAATATGTCAGCAAGTTGGTTTTCAGTCTACACATAGTCTAAAGAAATAATTTTCTCTTCCACTAATTCCCGAATATAGTAATACCTAATGTCAATATGTTTGGTACGTGAATGTTGGATGTGATTCTTAGAGATATTGACTGTGCTAGAGTTATCGCAATATAAAATCATTGTACCTTGCGCAATCCCGTAATTGTTCAACATTCTTTTCATCCTCACAAGTTGAGTGCAGGCATTTCCAGTTGTTATATATTCAGCCTCAGCAGTGGATAGGGATACAGAACTTTGTTTCTTGCTATGCCAGAAAACCAAATAGTTCTCAACATAAAAAGCAACCACCGCTAGTAGATTTTCGATCATCTACATTCCCAGCCTAATCAACATTCAAGTATCCAGCTAATTGGACATTAGTATCAAGTGGATACCATAGACCTGAATTAATTGTACTTGCGACATACCTAATAATCCTCTTGACAGTAATCAGGTGGGATTCCTTAGGTTCAGATTGATATCTAGCACAGATTCCTACGCTGAATGCAATATCAGGTTAACTCGTAGTTCAATATAACAGACTACCAATCATACTGTGGTACAACCTAGGATCTACGCTCTTACCTATTGCATCTTTAGATAGCTTAAGAGTTGTACTCATAGGAGTATCAAAATGCATACCACTTTCAAAACCAAACTTCTTAACCAAGTTTAGATCATACTTGGTTTGAGAAATGAAAATACTATCTTTAAGTTGTTTTACTCGCAGGCCTAAAAAGTAATTTAGTTCTCCAACCATGCTTACTTCGAACTTGGTCTTCATTAACTCTGCAAACTCAGTAAACAGTTAGAACATGTAGAGCCATAGATAATGTCATCAACATATATTTGCACTATAAGTATGTGTTCATTAATTTTCTTAACAAATAAGGTTTTATCAACACTCCCCATAACAAAGTTATGACTTAGTAAAAACTTGGTCAGCTTCTCATACCATGCCCTCGGAGCTGATTTTAAACCATATAGTGCCTTTTTCAGGTAATACACATGATCAGTGTGTTTAGGGTCTTCAAAACCCTTTGGTTGTTCTACATAAACTTCCTTATGTAGATCACCATTCAAGAAAGCACTCTTGACATCCATTTGATAAATTTTAAATTTTTTAAAACAAGCAATGGATATGAATAATTTGATTGATTCAAGACGAGCTACTGGGGCAAAGGTTTCATCATAATCGAACCCTTCTATCTATGTGTACCCTTGTACAACCAGTATAGCCTTGTTTCTTATAATATTCCCTAACTTATTAGATTTATTTTTAAAGATCCACTTGGTGCCGATGATATGTTTATCAAATGGTCTAGGAACCAAGTGTCACACATCATTTCGAATGAATTGATTCGGTTCATCTTGCATGGCTACAATCCATTTTTCATCAGCAAGAGCCTCTTTTACATTAGCCGGCTCAATTTGGGAAGTAAAACACACATAATTGCATATGTTTTCTAATTGTTTTCATGTACGCACACCAGTGAGAAGGTTACCTAGTATTTAATCAGTAAGATGGTCTTTAACTGATCGAAGTTCAGTGTTGACTTAACTGGATGAAGAGTTAGGTTTATCTATAAAATTGACTTCATCATCTTCTGAACTTGGAGGTGGTGTATTTAGGTGATCATCGATAACAATATTTATGGATTCCTGAATGACACCAGTCCTCTTGTTGAGAACACGATGCGCTAGACTATTTAGGGCATACCCTAGGAAGTTCCCTTCATCACTTTTAGTATCGAACTTCCCTAAATTTTTGCGGTCACACAAAATATAACACTTACTACCAAAACTCAAAAGTATTTAACTTGATTTTCTGATGTAAACACAATTAATTATATAATATGCAGTGTTCACAGCTTCAGCCCAAAGATTTTTAGGTAACTTCATGCTATTCAACATTACATTAGCCATTTCTTGAAGTAAACGGTTCTTCCTTTGAACAACCCTGTAACATCCCGATACATCGATCATCTACCGGGCTAGGGTAGAAAGCTAATCGTATCCTTTCTAAATCTTGGTGGATCCTGGTCTTCTGCTCGGCCAAGCAGTGAGTCCATTGGTAGTCGCCCAGGATTGAGAATTGGGTCAAGCCGCGAATGCTTCGCAGTTTATATTTCAGTATCTTCGTAGACCGATCACTCTAAAAACTTAGGGAATGTCCATCATTGAAAGGCTCAAATTGCCTATTTCTAAGGTTACCCTTTAGGTTTTAGTCTAAGAGAGTCCTCGTTATTATCTATGTCCAAGGAAATGGTGAATCAAATCTTACTAGATCATCCTAAAATGGTTTCTCATAGTAGAACTTACTAGGGCTTCTATAATGTTCGTATTTAACGAGCACAGTTTCGATCCTGGGCCAGTGGGGTAGGGTCCACCACGCTTTCGCTGCACCACCCAGATCAAAGAGGTGTATTGATTTGACCTAGCTACATCTATCGGTCTCTGACATTTTCTAATGTAACCGGTGGTCTAGTCTTAATTTAGGAGTAGTGGAAATCCATAGGTGTAGTCCAAAGTCTATGCTCTTACGCTAGATGAGTTCACATCATTTCTAATACAGAAAGGGTCTTATCACCTAGGGTCAAAGTTGTCTAATTGGAACTGAGTTGCCTATACTTGACGCTCGAGCATTTCACATATGCTCATTCCAACGAAGAGGGTCCTAAGGTTCACATTATAAATTTGTTGAGTTTCCTACACGATCAGGCCTATCGAAATCTAGGAGCACCGCTTTAGGTCCAAAACTCTAGGGCCTATTATCTTAAATGGGACTGCATTGCTAATCCTACTTCAGGATTTGGAGTGGCATGTTTGGTAGGAGGGTGGTAGGGGATTAATTTTATAGGCTTTGAAAAATGAGTCTTGTGTTGGAAGTGTGAGATGGGATTTCTAAATCCCATGATCATGAATCTCTAGGTGTACTTGGAAAGGAAAATTCTGGAATTTACTCTTAATTGCATACACTCCAAACATGGTATTGGAAAACATGGGATACACCCAATCTAGTGAGCATACTTTACACATACATTTATTGTTACTTTTACAATTCTAGCCACCTTAATCTTACCTAATGCAATTGGTCGAACGGGCCCTAAACGTCCTAACATTCGGAGGTTATGAAAGTTATGGGACACAAAAAAAAATATATGAATTTTGTGTTCATATGGGTGTGAAATGGTGAGGCCAAGAGGAGTAATGGCGGAGGGGTGGAAGGAATTCACAATTGTCGCGTACAACTCTAACTTGCCAAATATTCGACACATTCCATCAACATGAAAACATAAAGATCATAACGTAGGGGCTAGAACTTTTGATTCTCCATGAGTTTGAACCTCAACAGGGATTGTAAAGGCCCCAAAAGATAGGGTTTGAAGAAAGGAAATGAAGAAATAGGATGGGTTGAGAGCTTACACAGTCTTGAGCTTCAAATGAGGGGGTGTGGGAGCTCAAATGAGGAAAAACGGAAAGGGTAGAGGGTAGGTGTTGCTATGAACGATGGAGGGGTGTGGGTTTTAACAGAAAACAGTGGAATGAGCGATTGAAAGGGAGGTTGTGAAGGTTTTAAGAGAGTACAAATTTGGAAAGGTTTTAAGGGAGTACTAGTTTGCAAAGGAAGTATTAGTTTGGGAAGGTTTTAAGGGATGGCCCATATACTAGGGGGTTCCCCTAGGCCCCAAACATGATCAGCCCGACCGGCCCACCCGGCCGGGCCCGAAACCCGGGGAGGCCTCGCCGACTTGGGGAGGGCCTCGCCGACTTTTGGAGTGGTTGGCGATGACTTGCCATTTGGGCAAGGTCCTCGTGACCCCCTAGGCTCCAAAAAAAAATATGGGTCCCACCCTGGGTTCCCCTTTAAGTGCTCCGTTTGGCCCCCGATTCCATTTAAGGCATTTTCGGGGCCAATTTATAAATCGGAATGAGTTTATATGATATGTAGCATATGATTTTGGGGTAGGAGGTGCTAATCTCTCCAACTAACCCATTTATTTCATGAGATTCCATAATTTGAATGGTCAAAAGTCCAATTTCTACATATATTCACTATTTATAGTATTTTTTTGTTTAAGTATTATTCTTCATCATTTATATATTAAAATTTATATCTGATATGAAAGGATTTAGAAAAAATTAAAGAATGAAGTGGTGCAAGGAGAGAATTTGAAGGAATTAGATAAAATGGGTTTTATGCTTTGAGATGAAGTGTAAGGTGTTATGGTTGACCCACAACCTAAGGACATTCGTTTCTAGGGAACGACTCAAACCCGTCGACTGACGGTCTAGAAGTAATTCGGGATCGTTTTGCGTGATCATGGGTGTGTACGGGCCCAATCTCAGCGGTCGATTTCGGTCGGTTTCGCCGTTCGGCGAATTTGAAAAATCCTAAGTCGGTTTCTATATTTCGTCGCCCCCTCCTAAGTTAGAGTGCGTCAGAGTGATAACATTACTAGGTTAAATAATTACAAGTACAATTTTAAATTATACCAAGTTGTGTAGTGTGATCTAGTCAACATCCCTGTAGCCCGGACAATCAAGGCACGGCTCTCACAAAGCCGCCAGAAAACAGCATATACGAGAAAGCATTCTCGTCGTCATAGAAGTCCGGCTCCGCTTCAGAAGTAGCGTCGCCATCTGCAATCAGACAAAGTCTGGTGGGTGTTCGAAACACTGTCTCGTATCATAGGAGTGAGTGATCAACTCAGTGGAACAATAAAGCATAGGTTAACATGTTATCAATTCAGTCAAGCAGTAATGATAAAGCAGTACAATCAACAATTCTAAATACTCTTATTAATGCAAGTATGAATGCAGTCATGATGGATGCCCTTGCCAAACCACCCTCATGCGACACCATCTTACATTCGCGGCATGCTTTCATCCCTCAGTGCTCCACATCTTCCAGGCACATGCAATGTATGATGAGCATGATTACCGAGTTGTTATTAGTCCATTTCAATCAGCAGTATTGGGAAACTAAGGTACCTCCCTTGTATCATTCCCAAACATGATCGATTCTAGGGTCGTCAGTCCTAGTTAATCTCATACGATAATGTGTTTCTAGGTCGCTGCAGAGGCTGTCAGGGCTGTTACGCACAATGGTTACGCCACTCCCCCATCACCTCTTTAACGATTCATCATTATACAGATACAGGCCTAGTTCATACTCTATACACCGCGGCAAAACTCGTCGCCTCACCGCAAATTCAGAGTATGCTCGAGGTCACTACAAAGGGCTGCCAAGGCTGTTGCTTACATTCATTGCACCACTCCCCCATCACCTTATCAATGTAGGCCGACAACACGAATATAGTGTCCCACACCACCATAATCGACTCACGAGTCTGGTTGCTCACTGGTCATTACGGGGAGGCACATGGCCCCAGCGTAGGCCGACAGCTCAACCACGGTGTCCCATACCACCATGCCGGGCTCATGAGTCTTAGCGGATTGAGGTAGCATAGTTAACGGGATTTCGCTGGTAAGTTTGGTACCTTAGGTTTAAGCAGAGGCGTCCAAACATGGTGAACATACATAAGACAGATCGAGTTACTTGACGAGCTCGACTAGCTCGAGCGCACAATCAATTGAACGACATGAAGTGCATAAGCACTTCGCGTGACCTAACCACTGTCACCAACTGAAGTACGACTCGGGTTCGTCAAACACATCCTACGTGGCGAAATGAATCTCAACCACGATCTCAAGTCTGGTACCGATTGTCTGGACTAAAATCATAGTCCCAAAAGCAATCAATCCATATTCCAAAGCATGTGGAGTAAAGCATAATAAACAAAGTAAGTCAAGCATGTTAACAAACATGTCATAAAGCATGTTACAAAGCATGTTATAAAGCACCATATAAACAGGAAAACAGACAGTACTTTGTACATGTGCAATTGCATGCAGATCATGAATCTATCATTATCTGACATTAAAAGCGTTGAAAACCATAACCTATACACCTAAAGTCCGCACCTTTTGTCATAAAATCGCAATGAAGTCGATAGGTTTGTTAGGCTTTCGTATACGGCAATTTGGTAACCTATAGCATGTTTTCTGTTAGCTATTTCATAACCTACAACTATCAAAACCCCAAATCAGTTTAGGGTTAGGGTTTCTTACCTAGAAGCGGAGCCGAAATCGCCGGAAAAGCAATTAAAACGGAGTGGTGGAGCTCGTGGAGCGGCAGGGAAGCATGGCAGGGAGATCCTCCCACATCTCCCACACTTTCTCTCTCTTTTTTCTCTCTCTCCTAGGGTTTTCTCAAATTCGTATGGCTGCAATGCGAGAGGGTTTAAGGTCCTTATATAGTCTAAAATGTGCCCAAAATAAACTTGGGAACAAGGTATACTTGGGTTTTGTCTAAAGGGGGCTGGTTTCAGCTCAACGGAGGACTTCTGGCGGGCCTCCTTGAGCCAAAGGTCGGACTTCAGCTCACCGACACCGGATCTACGTTCTATTAAGTTTTCGTTTCGGTCGGGATTCCAGATCACGCGTGGCTGACCAGTTTCAATTCAACGGTCAGCGGATCTCGATTGGAGATTTTGAGTACATGTAAATGTGTATGAAATTTTTCCTGATCTAAGTGTGTAATTTGGTCAGATTCTGACGGTCTGGTTGCTTAATACTGATCCGCAAGCGACGAGTCTCAGATTACTATTCAAGATATTTATTTTGTAAAGAAACAAGTGTTTCCACACTCTCTCGCTCCGGACTCAAGCGAACAGCCGTGGGACACTATCTGAATTTGATTTCCGAGATGGTTGTCAAGCCCAGCGAGGCGGTCCTAATTCCTTAATTTCGAGTTATTCAGACTTCCGACATGTGGTCCAGATCAGATACGGAGTTTTGGGATGCTCCCGAGAGCAGCCGGGTAATGAGTTTGGTCCTAGGTTTTAGGATAACCTAACGTCAATGATTTTACAAGTTTTGGGTCTTGCAGATCATATTTAAAGCGATTCAAACAGATTTCGTAGCTAATCTAATTTAGCACTTACTTACTCTGTCTCATTTCTAAAGGATTTAATCCTAAGTGATTTCTGTCTGAGGTGGTACTTAGTCCTTTGCACTTTGTATATAAAGTGATCCAAGTTATACTACTTGGCTAGTTTAGGATAGTGTCTAGGGTGAAAGTACTTAGGAAAATTAAAAGAACAAGGTGGTGAAGGGTGGGATTTGTGAAGGAAGTGGGTTCAAAGGCGATTGTAGACTTTGGGATTGAGTTCTGACAGGTTAATAAGGAGTTAGGATCGACCCATTGCCTAAGGACGTCTAATTCCAAGTGGCAAAAATCCGGGATGTTACAAACCCCATTTTGTTGAGGTGTCTTAGGTGCAGAAAACTCATGCGATGTTCCGTAATCAGTACAAAACTTCTCAAAATTGTTATTCTCAACTCTGATCCATGATCACTTCAGATTTTAGAGACATTTATTTCTTTTTTAGTTTGGATACGCTTAAGTATCCTTTTCACTTCATTGAGAGTTTTAGACTTCTCTCTCAAGAAAACAACCCATGTGAATCTGGTAAAATCATCCACAATTACCAGAATATATTTCTTTCCACCTTGACTCTCCATTCTAGTTAGTCTAACAAGATCCATATGGAGGAATTCAAGGGGTTTAAATGTGGCACAGGAGTTCACTTTCTTGTAACTACTCCTTGTTTGTTTTTCGATTTGACATTTGCCACAAAATTTATCCATTTTCATCAATTTGGGTAGACCTCTTATTAGATTGGCCTTTCTCAATCTGTATAAGTTCCGGTAGTTTACATCTCCAAGGCGTTTATGCCATAACTCGATTTCATTAGTTTGGACCGTGTAACAAGTAAATTTAGACGAGCTAGAATCACTTACAATATAATAATTCTCAGATGTTCTTTGACCATTTAGTATCACACAACCTTTCTCATTAGATATCTCGCATACTTGATTATTGAATTTAACGCTATGTTTATTATCACAAATTTGAGAAATACTTATAAGATTATGCTTTAAACTTTCTACAAATAAAACATTTTCAAAAGGAGGAAGATTGAAAAATTGAGCCGTACCTTGGCCAATTATTTTATAGTTTCTCCCATCACCAAATGTGACTGACTCATCAGTCATTTATTTGTAGTTGGTGAACAAACCTTTGTCACCTGTCATGTGTTTAGAGCAACCACTATCCAGGTACCACTTTGATTGACTGGAAGCTTTGAAGGCAGTATGGGCAACCAAACAAGTAACCTTAGGAACCCATTTTATAGTTATTTTAGGTTTTGGAACATTGTTGGTTTTTCTTCTCTTATAAACATTATCAAATCTCACATTCGAGTTAGATTTCAGAAGCTCCTTGAGTAAGTCCACAATTTTCTCAGCTAAGGGGTTATAATTCTGATTTTTATGGCTGATATGGTTGGTATTAAATTTGGGAGTTTGAAAAGTTTTAGAGTTTTTAAAACTGTTTTGATTTAAGCCTTTCCCTTTTGAGTTGGAGCACTCTCCTTTAATAAATGTAGGAGTTGTATTCTTATTTTTAGGAGGTATGAATTTATCATAGCCCAGACCTGATCTATCACCACATTTTTTAGATGCAGTTAGCAATCTTTCAAGTTCAGGGTCTCCTTGGGCATACTTCCAAGTGTCCTTTAAACTCAAGAGAGAAGAGACTTCAAGTTTTAATTTCTCATTTTCTAATTTTAATTTTTTAAGTTCAGATGATTTAAAATCCAAGTCATATTTAGATTTTTTTAAAACAGTCAGAAACATGTGACTTTTCTAAAGTAAATTTTCAAAATCCTCTTTTAATTTTAGAAATTTCTCTTTTTGGTAATTTAAGCTTGATAACTATCTTACAACTTTCCCTGTATAGGGCATTATAGGTATCTTGTAAATCTTCATCGTTTTCAGGGTCACTCCTCAGATTTTTATCATAAGTTGAATCACAACTATCTATGGAAGTGACTCTGGCTAGAGTCATTAAGGCCTTGACTTCATTTGTAGATTCAAGTTCTGAATCATCTGACTCAGAAGAAGCTTCAGAGCTAGACGATTCATCCCATGTGGCCAACATGCCTTTTCTCTTTGGATTGTCCCTTTTTGGACACTTATTTGCCAAATGCCAGGATTTATGGTAGTTAAAACATTGGCTATCTTTTAAAGATTTCCAAGTTTTAGATTTTCTCTTTTTCTAAAATTTTTTAGAGGGTTTTTGAAAATCAACTTTCTTTTTACTCTTAAAAATTTTATAAAACTTTTTCACTAATAAAGCCATATCATCCTCTGAATTTTCACAATAAAAAATATTATTATCTTGAGAAATATGTTTTGAAGATTTAAGGGCTATAGACTAACCTTTTGGAGCCTTGAAATTCAACTTGTAGGTTTGAAGTGATCCAATAAGTTCTTCCACCCCCATATTATCGGTATCTCAAGTTCCTGAATGGCAGTGACCTTAGAATTGAATCTCTTAGGAAGTGATCATAGTATTTTTGCACAAACTTTGCTTTCTAGGATGCTATCTCCAAGACCCCACATTGAGTTGATTGCATCATTCAATTTCGTATAGAAGTCCATGAATGTTTCATTTTCTTCCATACGAATTTCCTTAAACTTAGTTGTGAGGATTTGCACTTTTGACTTTTTAATAATAGTTGTTCCCTCATGTGTCATTTCTAAGATATCCAAGGCTTGTTTTGCAGTATCACAAGATATAATTCTTTTGAACTCATCTGGTGATAGTGCACAAGTGATTGCATTTAAAGCTTTGACATTTGCACTGCTTTCATTTTTCTGAAGATTAGTCCATGAAAAATAAGGTGATTCTTTTAAAGACTTAGTTCCATCAATGCCTAGAACTTCAACCGTAGGTGGGTGCCACTTAGTCATTGTTGCTTGCCACACTTTCATCTATGGATTTTAGAAAAATCCTCATTCTGGCTTTCCAATAGGCATAGTTGGAGCCATCAAAAGGTGGTGGCCTAGAAACAGATAGGCTATCAAAATTTGACATATTAAGAGCTCGAGATCACTTAACTCAGGAAATGAATCCAATGGGATGAGTTATTAGGCTTTGATACCACTTGAAAAGTGCGAGCTTTAGGTCCTAGAGGGGGGGGGGGGGGGGGTGAATAGGACTATGCCAAATAAAAAAATAAATGCAGAAAGTAAAGGCAGATAGCACAAATAAATAATAAGATAACACAAGTAAATTGCAACCTCAAATGCACTAGTCTTGAGAGGTTGATACAAACTTGGTTTTAAGGACAACCTAACACCAAAAACTAAAGGCTTATGGTAGGACAACCTTACTAGAACGTTGGTAAGTATCAAAAACTCAAATCAATAAAGAGGCAAAGAAAATAAAGTAAGTTATTACAACATTCACCACAAGTACATAAAGTAAATTACAATATTCACCACAACACATGTACCATCATCATCATCTAAACTTCAAGAATTATAGTGGTTCGTGTGTGTATACCAACTATTCGCAAACAACCACATAACTACTCCATTCCTAATATCCACACCCACAGGATACTGTCATTCACTATGAAATAAGGTTTTCCAAGGTTCACCTTAAAACCTTTACAATTGTGTTTTTCAGATGGGCTTACACAATTATAAAAACCCCACTCTGAGATTTTTCTGGCTGATCTCAGACAAAACCAAAAGACGAGATTTTCCTGGCTGAATCTCACAAACTAAAAATACAAAAAATTAAAATAATACTTATCTGAAGATTCTTCTTCAATGTAGCGCAGTAGAACCGATTCCTTGTAGATGTAGATGTTCAATGTTCAATCTCACAAGTGGAAGGGTTCTAGTCTAGATGATTTTTAAATTAAATCAACCTAGTGCTAGCTTGAATTTGATTTTAGACCTCAAAGGATAAAGTAGAGTTCCCTTTTAATAGAATAAATTTGAATAAGGAGATCAATAAAATCAAATAGAAAAGCTAAGAAAGAATTTAAAATTACTAACCAATAGCTTCAAAATAGTGGGGACTTATCTCTTAGAGTGATGTCTTGATTTGGAATGGAATGAATTGAAATCTCTGAGAAATGTCCTCAATTTATAGGCTGCAAATCAGTTCCCTCGACTGGTCCTGGGTTCGGTTCGACTAGTCCTAGCTGAACAACATTTTAAATTTTCTGTCGCGATCGGATAAAAAAGACTCTCTACTGGTCGAGTGGCTCGCTCGACTGGATGAGTGGCCAGCTCGACTGGTCGAGTGAATAAAAATCGCTTTGCTAGAGTTCGAGTTGAGTCACACTCGACTAGTCGAACTATTCTCCGCGACTGGTCGAGCAAGGTACTCGACTGGTCAAGGACCTAACAGAAAATTCCAAAAAGTCGAATTTAAATCTGGACTGGTAGAGAAAAACCCTGGACTGGTCGAGCTAGTGCCTGGACTAGTCGAACCAAGACTAGGACTAGTCGAAGCAAAGCCTAAATTTAGTACAATGACCCGAATTAAATATGCAATGTTAATGACCAAATCCTATGGTTTTTCTAGGGTCGTATATACCTTAAATGTGAGTATTAAAATTAAACCATCGGTCGCTTCGGTAGATAGGACACTTTGAAGCACATGAAGCTTGACCTTGAATTCTCGAACTTGTGTCTTGAGACTTGAGCAAAAGTACTTGAGCTTGTTCTTGTGACTTGAGCTTGAAGTAGTGTACTTGAGCTTGAATTAGAGATTTGATCTTGAGCTTTAACATAAGCTTGAACTTTAAGCTTGAGGATTGAAGTAATGATGCACTTGAGCTTTAATACCTCGACTTGATGAACTTCAACTTGTTGTTGTAGTTGAACATGCGTACTTGTAGCACATATAACGTCGATGTAGATAACACCACGCTCATCTTCAAATGAAGGTGAATTTTCCATCAATTTGAACTTGAAGGTGAACTTTCCATCTATCAAAACAAGTCAACCATATTGAAGTGTTTTGGCACAACAAAATTTGACAACTCAGGGTGCTAGATTTATAACTTAGCACTTACAGTTATTACAGCCAACAAACGCTGCATGACCTCAGTCTAACTGACCATATAACAATTGGTGCTCTCGACTTAGATACGGAATTGTTTAGCTTGGGTTCTTCCATATTCCTGCACCATCTAGATGCTCATCTGAATATCCCAAAGCACCATTAATACCTTGTCTTGAAGTACAGCTCAAGACGTAGACGGTCTATCCTAATTTCTGGTCAGGTTAGTATTTGGATTTGAAGCCTCAAGAGGCACATGGACCAACATATCTTCCCCTGCAGGTGGTGCGGTCGGTGTTAAGTGTTCGATCCTAGCAATTCAGACACTTCTCCTCTACATTTTTAGTAAAGGTCAAACCGGTAGTTAATAGACAGGGTCCCACTGGGCGTGTCAGAAAATTGTTCGTCGTTATTTTCTCACATAGTGTGCGGGGTGACAGAATTGGAATTGTGGCTCCAATTTGAACCGAACAACATGAAATTACAGTAGGACCACTATTATCGAAGTATAAATATATGAACAAATGTCCTAAAGGGGGGCAAATAGGACTTTTAAAATTTTAAGCCTTCTTAATTGAAGATTCTACCAATTTTTAAATGAGTTAAGTAGGATTATCTTGATATCAACTTAGATAGTGAAACTCTAACTGTTGCATTATATTAAAAAATGTATTATGCACAATTTTAACATTAAATCAGTCAATACATGTGAGCATAAATAATAATCACAAACACAACGATATATAGTGGTTTGGCTATTTGCCTATGTCACTCCCGACTGATGCACTCCCCCTTGGAGTGTGCTGGATTTAAGTGCTATGATTGACTGCTCCTTTGTTTGTCAAATTTTGTGGTGCCAAAAACACTATTGGTGTCTTGTGTAGCATGAGAATATATATATGTTCAACGCACAACATCACATTACTTCAAGTTGAGAATGAAGCTCTACTTCAAGACATGCAAGGTCAGCTTCAAAGTTCAGAGCCTTTGAAGAGCTACATCAAAAGGCAAGTTCTTATTCAAGTCTTAAGTACAACTCAAGACTAAAGTACAAGATGAAGTATAATTCAAATCCAAGCTTTAGAAGATCTCAAATTCAAGCTATATCAAGTATAGAGATCTCAAGTTTTATAATCTTCAAAGGTCAACCATCACTTGAAGAAATGAAGTCTCAATGTCCTTACTTCACATTCAAGGTATGAAAGACCTTAGATTGACCTTAGGGTAGGTCATTTTGTATCAAATTGAATCATTTTATAAGTGTTTGGTCTGTTCTACTACTAGTCCTGGACTTTTTCGACTAGTCCTAGAACTGGCTCGACCAGTCCAAGAAATTCTAAGACCAGCCTAAGTTGTTATAAATTTTTTGGTTGAGCTACGACCAGTCCTGGAGTCTGCTCGACCAGTCGTAGGAATAGTATCGATTCATTCACGACCAGTCCTTCAGCTATGACTCAAACTCCAGCAACGAATTCTGGTGTCTCACGACCAGTCATGTGCAAGTCATGACCAGTCGTGGAGGCCACATGACTAGTCGTGGAACGGTTTTATCCAATCGTGCTTAAAATTTCAAAATGCAGTTCGTCCTACGAGTAGTCGTGGTGGCCACACAACCAGTCTTAGACGTGGTTTCTGCATCTATAAATAGAACATGAATTTCAGAGTTTTATATCTAATTTAAGTAAAATTAAGGCATCACTCTGAGAGATAAGTTTGCGTTCTTTTTAAGCTACATTATACATATTTAATATTCTCTTTTATTAGCTTTGTCAATTTGATTTTGTTTCTATATTCCAATCTGATTTGAAAAGAGGAATTGTTTTATTCCTTCTTCTTGGAATCAAAATCAAATAGAGCTAGCCCAACTGGTTTAATTTAAAATCAATCTAGAACCTAGAACCATGTTAAAGTGAGTATTGGACAATTGAACTTCTATATTCGAACTTCCACTACAGTTTGGTTCTTCTAGGTGGCTACAAAAGGAGAAATCCAGGTATTTTACATTTGTATAAATCTTTTATGTTTTGGTGTCACGCCCCAAACTCGGAAACCAGGCTCACAAAATTCTCGATCGCCGAATCCGGCGCCGACAGCCTCCGTAGTACCCCATTCTCTGCTCCCAGCGCCCATACGCCAGATTCTGATCCTGGCATCCTACGAGGAGGATTTTCAGTATGAAATTTTTTTGTAATGGAGCATAACCACAAGCATAACCAAGTCACAAAATAACATCACTACATATCCATTATATCAAAAACTTTAAGTACAATGTGTATGAAAAGAAAATACAATATAATGAAAGTAACAGAAACTCCAAAAGCTCCAGAAGACTGCTGCACGCTCCAAGCTCAATGCTGTTGCAACTTAACGCCACCCGCACGCATCTATCGTGCATAAGCTTACAAAAGCTTAGAGGGTGGTGAAAGTGTGTGTAAGGTGAGTGCCAAGTGTACAATATCAGAGTAATGCGAAAATATGCGGTAAGTCCATGAATGTTATCAGCTATACCAAAACTATGTAATGCAAGGCATGAATGCTATCGTCCATACTAAGACCATCGATGTAAGGCCTATGTAGCCAAATGTCATATGCGAGATGCAAAGTAAGCGTGTCGGTACTCATCAAGTACACATATCAGTACAATTCCTCTCTGGATATTACCGGGGTCTAATACACCTCACACTGACTGCCTCCTCCCTAGCTGCATAGTCAAGCAAGTGGAAGATACCACACTATCCGCCTGACCAGTAGTCTGCCAATACCTACCCGGCTCGTCGATAGTGGACACATTTGCAAGCTGGTCAAACTCAACCTAGCTTATAGCCCCCTCACTCAGGCGGATAAGGCCACACCCCCTTCCAACCGACCATGACACAGTGGGAGACGCGGCCTACTGGTATTCGGCACTCGGGCTCTCGTGTTTCCACTCGGTCTAGACGTTGGAGCATCCCCTGGTACCAAAAAGGTTGTGGGACTTTCACCCAAGGACATCCTAAGTGCCCACAGTGCTAGAACAAAGTATTTCGTTAGGGCGTGCACTAATCAAGTCACACATATGCGAGATGCATGAGTCACACCGTACAATCATGCAGAAATCTCACGCGTACCACGCGATCATGTGGGGCACTCTGTCTCATAAGGAGTCCCGTAAATGTCTCAGCCTAATGGCTTATGCTATGATCAAACATTTCTCATATCAAGCTTACATATGATGCGTATGCGTATGAATCATGGAAGTGTACTAAGCGTGTTATAAAGTAATGAACTATCCTTACACCGAAGATGAGCCTAGACGGCCTACACATAACTAGTATGGGCCTATCAATGGGCCCTAGGGATATTTATAATGCGGACGTTAAACCAATATCATTCTTACAATGTGGACGTCAAACCAACATTGCTCCCAAGGCATGACCCGCCATAAACATCATCACACAAACCATGGAAAAATCACCATTGTAATGGACCCATATACATCTCATTAGGCCTCGACCCATAGTCCCCAGATACATCAAATGGGCTATCTCATATGGGCCTTTCATAAATCAAGTGGGCCGCATTAATGGGCCCTAAGTACATTGCAATGGGTCATGTCCCATGGGCCTTTGAAAACATCACAATGGGCCTTGTAATATGGGTCTCATATATATTAAAGTTGGCCTTAACAACGGGCCACGAATACCTCAAATGGGCCTAATCACATGGGCCTTATGTACATCAAGGTGGGCCTCAACAATGGCCACAAATACACATCAAGGTGGGCCTCGACAACGGGTTATAACCATATTAAAGGTGGGCCTCATAGATGGGCCTCAACAATGGCCACAAATACATTAAGATGGACCCACATTACATGGGCCTTATATATGTCAAATGGGCCACAACAATGGACCACACCCGAACACAAGTATAATGAGTCCCACCATTAAAATTCATAAGGCCCACCATAACGTGTATTTCCCATCTAACCTGTTCCTAATGTTACACTAACCCGAAAGGGGGGTCTTAATGGTGGACAGTCAAACCCACTGTTTTCTGTAGTGTGGTCCACCTAATCCTAGATCTGTCTCATTTTTTTCGTCTCATGTCATAAAATTGTCTTTCAAAATGGTTGAACGGCCTGGATGCAACACATGCATCATGGTGGGTTCCATGGAGGCCCACCATCATATATATATATATAAAATATAATATAATTTCTATACAGTAAATATATACAATATTATATATAATATAATATTATATATATAATATAATTTATATACAGTAAATATATACAATATTATATATAATATAATATTATATATATACATATATATATATATATGTATATCCACACAAACTCACACACACGTGCACACACACCCACACGCATACACACGCGCACGCACACACACGCATGTGCACACTCACACACGCCCACCGTCCTCTGGATGGTGGGGTTTAAACAAATACATCACAGTTGGTACCACCGTCTAGGCGGACGGTGGTAATAATACACATGCATCATTGTGGGTCCCATGTGGGGCCCACCTTAATGTTTATCTTCCATCCAACCCGTTCATAAGGTCAGGCAGGCCTAGATGAAGGGGAGAAATAAATTTCAGCTTGATCTGAAACTTCTGTGGGCCCAAAAATAGTTTCAATGGAAGGCCTTTAATCAACACTATTTCCTATGTGTGGGCCGCCTGAGCGCTGAATTGGCCTGATTTTTGGAGGGGGCCCACGTCAGACAGTGGCCCACCTAATGGAAAGATTAGATGGTAAATATACATCATGGTGGGGCCCACAGCAGGGGACCCGCGGTCGGCCGATGAATCGACCAGTAGCGATGCTCGCCGTTTGCCGTCGATGGCAGTGTGTGCATGCTAGTTTTTTTTATTTTTTTTTTTTTTGAAAATCATGGTTTTTCCATGGTTTTTCGAGTGTGGGACCCGCATCAGTGAAATCTGACCCCACCACTGGTCTCCAGGGCTCAAAGCAGACCCATCAAGCCCAATATCTGATATTTTTCGGTGAATAGAAACGGCGGGTGATTTTCAACAGTGTAAACCACTGTTTTACATGCTATGGCCCGCCCGAAGATCGGATGAACTTCATTTTTCAGCTCAACACCTAAAATAGTATAAGGAAAGGTATCAACGGCGTGGATTGAATCTGTTCAGCAAGGTGGATCCTATACAAGTGGCCCACTTCCAATGCCTTGAAAAAGGCTAATATTTGTATTTTGCTTTTCATGTCCAGAGAGTCCATGGACTCTCTTCCCCTTTTTTTTTTGGGCGTGCAATGCCTTTAAGGTGGGCCACCACATGGTGAGGTGGTGTGGTTACAATACATATGTAAAGTGGGCCCCACCTTTAGATGATTTGGATCCAATACATGCTCCATTGTGGGGTCCATCCAAGTGGGCCATAGGGCCATAATATCATACACAAAATAATAAAATAAAAAGAGAGTGGGACATGCATGATGGAGGGACCTCGACACTATGGGCCCTCCGTTTCAAGCATCCAATCATACATCAATGGGTCCCATTGTATATGGGCCCTCCAAATAAAAGATCAACGGTGGAGATCCCTCTCCACCCAAAGTGAACAGTCTATATGACCTCTTTATGCAAGGAAATATAAACATCATGATGGGGTCCATGGAGAATGGCCGCATCATGAAATGATCATGAGGATCAAGGTGGCCATCGGCCACACCTAGGGTCCCAAATGAGATCCATACCATCAATTGGTAGGCCTCACTTGGCCCTTCATCATAAAAGTGAAATCTAGGCCTAGGGAAAACACCCACCACTTAATCTTCTCGGTCAGTTGGAACGCCAACCTCCTTGTCCTTCACTTTGATGGTGGAGATGAGAAGTGGATGGCTAGGATGATGGGTTTTGGATGGGAAAGTGGGCCACCAAAATCACATTTCTCTCTTGAAAATGGCTTGGACATGTGATGCTCTTGCTAGTTGAGAGTTGAGATGAGAAATGAGAAAGAGAGAGAGAATTGTAAGAGAGATGAGGGATGGGTGTGATGGGTGAAAGGGTGAGGTGAGTGATGGATGTGGTACTTGACATGTAAGGTGGTGTAAGAGAGAGGGTAAGAAAGAGTTGACTTTGGAGAGAGAAAGTATGGGTTGCTTTGTACTTGACATTGAAGTGATTGATTGATTAATGTGATTGATTGATTGATGGGATTGATTTAACATTGTGTAGAGATTCTCTTGGGATTGAGAAAGCGTGGTGTTTCTTCGAAATAAATGCCGGCTCACATCTTCTGGTGAGGGTATCGGATTGGTGCGTGAGTCGCGACGTTGGAACCACGGCGACGGTGAGGTCGCAATGATACAGGTCTCGGATTAAACCGACTCGAATCTATAGGATACGACTTACGGTCGTGTGCAATGTCAATTATCGGTCGCGGACTGCCGGACTTCTACGGAAAGGATCGCGAGATTTGACGGAACAGTACGGACTAGGATATGGGTCTTATAGCTCTTCCCTCCTAATAAAAATTTTATCCTCAAAATTTACACTACCATCGCAACTTAACATAACCCATAAGAGAATATGAAACATATCACCATATTTAATCAAAACGTAGCATATCATCATAATCAAACATTTAAGGGATTAAGATAATGCCTACAAATTTCAAGCTCTAACTCACAAGGCGCATCATTCATAAGCAATCTAGCAAGATGGTGCAGGGGCCAAGTCACACGAATCGTCGACGACTACTCCTGATGATTGGGGGTCCTGCTGGTCGGCATAAAATCTACCCTGGGCCTGCTGGGGAGGTGTAGGTCCCCTCTGAGGTCTCTGCTGTTGTGGGGGAGGTCCTGAAGGCTGGTGCTATGGTCGCGGCAGCTGCTGTGGGGGCTGTCACGGAGGCTGATACGGTGCCCTCGGCTGCTGATGTTGTGGTGGCTGTCGTGGAGGTGGATGAGGTGCCCTCGACTGTTGCTGTTACGGATGGGGACACTCATGAACGCGATGTCCTGTCCTACCACATCCAAAGTAGGTACCGGTGAATGGTCCCAAAGGTGGTGCTAGGGGTACTGCCGGCTCTCGGAATGCTGGGTGGGTCGTGCGTCGCTGTTGTGAATGATGCTGCTGCGGCTGCGAACTACCAGAGGGCGCCTTCCTCTTCTGATCTCCCCTCTGATCACGGGCTCTCTATACACCAGCCCAATCTATCTCATATATTAGGGCTCTCTCCACTATCTGCTCAAATGTCGGAAGCATGTGTCCGATCACACGATTCTAGAGGGCAGGACGCAAACCGTTCTCAAAACGATGGGCCTTCAGCCCCTCATCATCCACAACATACATTGCGAACCTTGAGAGTGCGACAAAACGTGCCTCATACTGGGACACAGTCATGTCTCCCTGGACCAGAGTCTCAAACTCTAATGTGCGCTGCTGGCGTACATGCTTAGGAAAGAACTTCCGGTCAAACCAGTCTGTAAAGTCCTCCCAGGTCCACTCGAAATCGGTCGCTACCAATCGGGCTACAGATGCCCACCAATGCCGAGCCATACCCTGAAGGAGAAATACGGCTAATGGGTCGTGCATCTCATGGTGTCGAATATCTTCTCTACCTTAGAGCACCATATCTCGGCTGCAGTGGGGTCTGGCTCACCCCTGAAACGCGGAGGATCATGCTGATGGAAGTCTTTGAGAAGGGCGCTCGCACACTCCTGCTTGGCCTCAGCTGGTGTAACAGTGGGACGCTTGCTCTGCCCCTGAAGAATGGCGGTCATCGTCTGAAGCATCTGCTGCACCTGGGTGGCACTCATGGGAACGGTCGGATCTGAACCGGTCTAGGTAAAGGAGTGACATCCTCAGGTTGGAAATTAGGAATATCCGGTGGTGGAGAGGGAGTCATAGGTGGTAGAGCGGGAGTAGCAGGTGCTGGAGAGGGATTCGCTCGGGTCGCTCTTCTAGCCATTACGTCCTACAGGAAGGAACAAGGGCCTATCAGCCTTGAGATTTCTTGAAGGCATAAATGTCAAGGGTCTATGTCAGAAAATTGTTAAGTTATTCGGACTCGAAACGTAATCATCCTAAGTACATAGCAGATATGTGATGTCATCTCAGGTATTCCCAAGTTATGCTCTGATACCAACTTCTGTCACGCCCCAAACTCGGAAACCAGGCTCACAAAATTCCCGATCTCGACCCTAGGCGCCGACAGCCTTCGTAGTACCCCATTCTCGGCTCCCAAAGAATACCATACACACCGATTCCTATCCTGGGATCCTACAAGGAGGATTTTCAGTATGAATTTTTTTTTTGTAATGGAGCATAACCACAAGCATAACCAAGTCACAAAATAACATCACCACATATCCACCATATCAAAAACTTTAAGTACAATGTGTATGAAAGAAAAATACAATATAATGGAAGTAACAGAAACTCCAAAAGCTCAAGAAAACTGCTGCACGCTCCGAGCTCAATGTTGCTGCAACTTAACGCCACCTGCACGCATCTATCGTGCATAAGCTTAAAAAAGCTTAGAGGGTGGTGAAAGTGTGTGTAAGGCGAGTGCCAAGTGTAAAATATCAGAGTAATGTGAAAATATGCGGTAAGTCCATGAATGCTATCAGCTATACCAAAGCTATGTAATGCAAGGCATGAATGCTATCAGCCATACTAAGACTATGCGATGCGAGGCCTATGTAGCCAAATGTCATATGCGAGATGTAAAGCAAGCGTGCCGGTACTCATCAAGTACACATATCAGTACAGTTCCTCTCTGGATATCACCGGGGTCTAATGCACCTCACACTGACTGCCTCCACCCTAGCTGCACAGTCAAGCAAGTGGAAGAGACCATACTATCCGCCTGACCAGTAGTCTGCCAATACCTACCCTGCTCGTCGATAGTGGACACATTTGTGAGCTGGTCAAACTTAGCCTAGCTTATAGCCCCCTCACTCAGGCGGATAAGGCCACACCCCCTTCCAACCGACCATGACACAGTGGGAGATGCGGCCTACTGGTATTCGGCACTCGAGCACTCGTGTTTCCACTCGGTCTAGATGTTGGAGCATCCCCTGGTACCAAAAAGGTTCTGGGACTTTCACCCAAGGATATCCTGAGTACCCATAGTGCTAGAACAAAGTATTTCTGGTATCCGATACGGTTATCTACGATGTGCCTGTGGAGCCATGACCCTGATGTCGTTAGGGCGTGCAGTGATCAAGTCACACATATGTGAGATGCATGAGTCACACCGTACAATTATGCAGAATCTCACGTGTACCACGCGATCATGTGGGGCACTTCGTCTCATAAGGAGTCCCGTAAATGTCTCAGCCCAATGGCTTATGCTATGATCAAACATTTCTCATATCAAACATACGTATGATGCGTATGCGTATGAATCATGGAAGTGTACTAAGCGTGTTATAAAGTAATGAACTATCCTTACACCGAAGATGAGCTTAGACGGCCTACACATAACCAGTATGGGCCTATCAATGGGCCCTAGGGATATTTATAATGTGGACGTTAAACCAACATCATTCTTACAATGTGAACGTCAAACCAACATTGCTCCCTAGGCATGACCCGCCATAAATATCATCACACAAACCATGGGGAAATCACCCATGTGATGGACCCATATACATCTCATTAGGCCTCGACCCATAGTCCTCAGATACATCAAATGGGCCGTCTCATATGGGCCTTTCATAAATCAAGTGGGCCGCATCAATGGGCCTTAAGTACATTGCAATGGGCCATGTCCCATGGGCCTTTGAAAACATCACAATGGGCCTTGTAATATGGGTCTCATATATATTAAAGTTGGCCTTAACAACAGGCCACGAATACCTCGAATGGGCCTAATTACATGGGCCTTATGTACATCAAGGTGGGCCTCAACAATGGCCACAAATACACATCAAGGTGGGCCTAGACAACGGGTCGTAACCATATCAAAGGTGGGCCTCACAGATGGGCCTCAACAATGGCCACAAATATATTAAGATGGACCCACATTACATGGGCCTTATATATGTCAAATGGGCCACAACAATGGACCACACCCGAACACAAGTATAATGAGTCCCACCATTAAAATTCCTAAGGCCCACCATAACGTGTATTTCCCATCTATAATATATATATATATATATATATATATAATATAATATATAATTTATATCCAGTAAATATATACAATATTATATATAATATAATGTTATATATATATACATATATATATATATATATATATATATATATGTATATCCACACACACTCACACACACGTGCACACACACCCACACGCATACACACACGCACACACACACACACGCATGCACACACACGTGCACACTCACACACGCCCACCATCCTCTCGACGGTCGGGTTTAAACAAATACGTCACAATTGGTACCACCGTCCAGGCGGACGGTGGTAATAAGACACATGCATCATTGTGGGTCCCATGTGGGGTCCACCTTAATGTTTATCTTCCATCCAACCCATTCATAAGGTCAGGCAGGCCTGGACGAAGGGGAGAAATAAATTTCATCTTGATCCGAAACTTCTGTGGGCCTAAAAATAGTTTCAATGGAAGGCCTTTAATCAACACTGTTTCCTAGGATGTGGGCCGCCTAAGCGCTGAATTGGCCTGATTTTTGGAGGGGGCCCACGTCAGACAGTGGCCCACCTAATGGACAGCTTGTATGTTAAATATACATCATGGTGGGGCCCATAGCAGGGGACCCGCGCGGCCGGCCGATGAACGCCAAAGACAAGAAATGCGCTGTCCTTTGCATTGTCGATGTGCAGTGGTCTTTGCACACTAGTTTTTTTTTTTTTTTTTTTTTTTTTTAAATCATGGTTTTTCCATGGTTTTTCGAGTGTGGAACCCGCATCAGTGAAATCTGACCCCACCACTAGTCTCCAGGGCTCAAAGCAGACCCATCAAGCCCAATATCTGATATTTTTCGGTGAATAGAAACGGCGAGTGGTTTTCAACGGTGGAAACCACTGTTTTACATGCTATGGCCTGCCCGAAGATCGGATGGACTTCATTTTTCAGCTCAACACCTAAAATAGTATGAGGAAAGGTATCAACGGCGTGGATTGAATCTGTTCATCAAGGTGGATCCTATACAAGTGGCACACTTCCAATGCCCTGAAAAAGGCTAATATTTGTATTTTGCTTTTCACGTCCAGAGAGTCCCTAGACTCTATTCCCTTTTTTTTGTTTGGGCGTGCAATGCCTTTAAGGTGGGCCCTTCGTAGGTGGGCCACCACATGGTGAGGTGGTGTGGTTACAATACATATGTAAAGTGGGCCCCACCTTTAGATGATTTGGATCCAATACATGCTCCATTGTGGGGTCCATCCAAGTGGGCCATAGGGCCATAATATCATACACAAAATAATAAAATAAAAAGAGAGTGGGACATGCGTGATGGAGGGACCCCGACACTATGGGCCCTCTGTTTCAAGCATCCAAGCATACATCAATGGGTCCCATTGTATATGGGCCCTCCAAATAAAAGATCAACAATGGAGATCCCTCTCCACCCAAAGTGAACGGTCTATATGACCTCTTTATGCAAGGAAATATAAATATCATGATGGGGTCCATGGAGAATGGCCCCATCATGGAATGATCATGACGATCAAGGTGGGCCATCGGCCACACCTAGGGTCCCAAATAAGATCCATACCATCAATTGGTAGGCCTCACTTGGCCCTCCATCATAAAAGTGAAATCTAGGCCTAGGGAAAACACCCACCACTTGATCTTCTCGGTCTGTTGGAACGCCAACCTCCTTGTGCTTCACTTTGATGGTGGAGATGAGAAGTGGATGGCTAAGATGATGGGTTTTAGAATGGGAAAATGGGCCCCCAAAATCACATTTCTCTCTTGAAAATGGCTTGGACGTGTGATGCTCTTGCTAGTTGGGAGTTGAGATGAGAAATGAGAAAGAGAGAGAGAGTTGTAAGAGAGATGAGTGATGGGTGTGATGCGTGAAAGGGTGAGGTGAGTGATGGATGTGGTACTTGACATGTAAGGTGGTGTAAGAGAGAGGGTAAGAAAGAGTTGACTTTGGAGAGAGAAAGCATGGGTTGCTTTGTACTTGACATTGAAGTGATTGATTGATTGATTGATGGGATTGATTTAACATTGTGTAAAGATTCTCTTGGGATTGAAAAAGCACAGTGTTTCTTCGAAATAAACGCCGGCTCACATCTTTTGGTCAGGGTATCGGATCGGTGCGTGAGTCACGGCGTTGGAACCACGACGACGGTACGGTCGCAATGATACATGTCTTGGATTAAACTGACTCAAATCTACAGGATACGACTTACGGTCATGTGCAACATCGATTATCGGTCGCGGACTACCAGACTTCGACGGAAAGGATCGCGGGATTCGATGGAACAGTACGGACTAGGATACGGGTCTTATATTTAGTTTCTTTTGAGATTGAGCCAGAAAAATCTCATTGTGTTGGTTATCTGAGGAGAGCCAAAAAACTCAGAAGTGGGGTTTTTGAATTGTGTAAGCCCATTTGAAAGACATAATTGTGAGGGTTTTTGGTAAACCTGAGAAAACTATTTTCATAGTGAACGCTAATATCGCCTGTGTGAGGATATTAAGAGTGGAGTAGCAAGCTGTGTGGCTATTGTTTAACAGTTGGTGTACACACATGCGAACCACTATAACTCTTTATGTTTTGTGGATGTGTGATTTATTTTTCTTATCTTTTATCATTCAAGTTTGTGGGATGTATATGTGGATGTGAATGTTGTAATATTTACATTTCAAGCATTGTGGGGAGTGTTATAATTACTTAGATTTTATTTCTTTATTATTTATTTATTTCTTCCTCTGTATCAAGTTTGAGTTTTTGATACAAAGACCTTTCTAGGAATCAAGTTGTCCTACCATAAACCTTGGTTTTTTGCGTAAGGTTATCCTTAGAACAACATTTGTATCAATCTCTCAATACTCATACATTTGAGGTTGCTTTACATTTTAGTATTGTGAATTGATTGTAGTGCTATCTTTCATTTATTTATTTACAAGGCTATCTTATTATTTAAATTCCGTTGTTATTATTTTAATTTGGCATAGTCCTATTCACCCCCCCTCTAAGACATATAACTTAGCCTTTTCATATTAACCTTCATAACCTACACAAGATTACCAAAGGAGTCTACACAAGACTACCTTAGAAGCTTATATAAGGCTAACAAGTCCTACACAAGGACGTGACCAGGAGCCTAACAAGGCTACCTATGCCTACACAAGGTGAAGCCAACATAATGCATCAATGCCTACACAAGGCATAACCTACATAAGGCTATCAATGCCTATATAAGGCGAAGCCTACACAAGGCTAACAATGCCTACACAAGGTTAACAATGCCTACACAAAGCTAATAAGTTGTCATGCCCCAAAATCAGAAACCGGGCTCACAAAATTTTCGATCGCCGAATCTGGTGCCGACATCCTCCATAGTACCCCATTCTCAGCTCCTAACATGCATACACTAGATTCCAATCCTGGGATCCTACAAGGAGGATTTTTCAACGTACATTTATCTAGTAAGAAGCATAACCCCAAGTTTACCCAAATCACAAAGGCATCATCATCATCACATATCCACTAATATAAGCAGTTGAATACAATGCTGAAAAGGAAATACATATATCAAAAATCAAAGCTCTAGAAGACCGCCGCACGCTCCATGCTCAACGCTACTGCAACCTAACGCCACCTGTACGCATCTATCGTGTATAAGCTTATAAAAAGCTTAGAGGGTGGTGTAAGTGTGTGTACAAGATAAGTGTCAAGTATTCAATACAATGCCATAATCATATAATGTCAAAAATACTGGCAAGATCATGAATCACAAGATATCAGAGTACGTAATACAGATCATAATGAGCCAAATATCATATACTGAGGATGCAATGCATTATGCAAATCCTGCTAAGTCCATTTAGACCATATAAGTGCAAATACGTAGCAACCCAAAATGTCATATGTCGCGGATGTAATGCAATATGCGGTGCAAATGAAATGATCAAGCTGGAGTGTGAAGTCAGGATGATAATACGTAGTATCGCAGGCTATGGGGTCCATCAAAAGGGATTTCTATCCAAACCAGTCCCTTACCTAAATTTGGATAGATAGACTTAAGGTGGTAAATTCCTGACCTCAGGTTGGTCATACGCCCCAACCGAAATCATTACCATTGCGAAGATACACAATAATTAGTTGTATACCACCAGCCCGAGTGGATAGTGAATGAATGACTAAATGAGTAAAATGTTGAGTATATCACTCATGCTCAGTAAGTCCACATATTAATACCGTACATCTTTAGGATTATCATCGGGGTCTAGTACACTCCAAACCAGATTGTCGCCCCATCGTGTGCAATAAGGTGAGTGGAAGAGACCTCACTTCCACCTGCCAATATCAGGCCCGGCTGGTCGATAGCGAACCCATTACTTGAGCTAGTCAAACTCAGCCTAGCTTTGCCCCCTCCTCTCATGGAGGTAAGGCTGCACCCCCTTCCAACCGACCATGACATAGTGGGGGACATGGCCTAATGGTATACGGCCCTCATGTGCTCATACATCCACTCAGTCTAGACTTTAGAGCAACCTCTGGAACCAAGAGGGTTTAGGGAATTTCACCTAGGGATATCTATATCACCCCATGTAGAACAGATTTCCAATGTCCCACCTGGCCATCCACAACATACCTGTGAAGGTCACGGCCTTGGTGTCGCTAGGGCGTACGGTGGTCATATCACAAAATGCGAGATGCATTAGTCACATAATCTAATCATGCATCAATCCTGTGCATACCGTGCACTCATGTGGGCAACTCCTTCTCTTAGGGAGTCCCACAAACAACTTGCACTATGACATATGCAATGGTCAATCACATCTCATAACAAACATGCGGATGATGCGTATAGGCATGTATCATGATGCTATACTGTCACATACTCATAGTCGACATCGCTAACCAGCATCAATAATCGGCCTAACAAAGGGCCTAAGGGAAGGTCATAATTGAAATAGCGGTGAAGACCGCTTTAGTTGAAGTAAGAATATGTCAATATGTCCTAGAGGGGGGTGAATAGGACTTTTAAAGTTTTTATGGTTAATTTAAAATCCTATTACACTAATCCTAATCAGCAAGCACATATTAGGATTACTCAAAAATAACTCTACTGGCTTTTAAGCTTGGTAAAGGATCCAATCACAAACTATTAAGAAGTGGACAATAAGCAAACTAGTTTATGATGGATATGATCTCAGATATTCGGATATGGAGCTATAAAAGTAAATCTCACATTCAGAAAAATAACAATCTCAAACACAGTCATTTTTATAGTGGTTCGACGATCAGTCTACTCCACTCCCGGTAGACACACTCAACCCTTGAGTGTGCCAGATTTCACTAAGGAGGTTTCACAGTGGTTCACCTTAAACCTCAGGTTTTAAATCAGGTTCACCTTCAACCTTTATAACTTACACTGAGGCTGACTGTTTATGCTCTCACGAGCAAGTGTAAACATAACGCACTCACTGTTAGGCACACTGGCCAAGGATCTTCCATAAGACCCTATCGGAGGTTTTACGTGGTTTACCCCAATCCCGAGGTTTCACACGATTCAACTCAAACCTAAGATTTTGACTAGTTCACCTTCAACCAGATGTTTATGCTCTCCATAGAGCAAGGGTCTATACAACGCACTCACCATGTACACTCCCACCTGGAGGCCTCCTACGAGGGCTTGAAGGGGTGAGAAAATCCTAAAAAGGAATGATCACAAGTGTCCCTTAGACTCTAGATACTTACAAATAAGTGGATGAGTCTCATTAAGCACGTTGACAAAGATCTCCTCCTTTATTGATGAAGAGTCTTCGGTCTCCTTAATCCACAACTCAAAAGATGTACCAATGTATGGCGATGGGTTGGGTCAAGGTTATGATGAAATCCTACTCTCAAAAGATTTTCTTATAAGGAAGATAGAGCGATTTCAATCATCTATGCATTCAAGGCATCCCAACTTAATGATTTGCCATTAAGGTAGTAGCTGGACGATCCTTGAATGTAGAAGTTCATTCCCCAATCCACTCTATTGAATATCAATGGTGAGGGTGGATTGGAGGATGAACTCCCTTGAGAGAAAGGGCTTTGGGTATATGATCTAAGGTTAAACACACAAAAACTCTCTCTTCTTTCTCTCACAACAACAATAGACATGTCCTCTATATATAGGCAAAAGGTTTCAACGGATATAAAACAATCACATTTATGACAGAGTTTGATATCATTGAGCAGGTTCGATATCATCGAGCATATACTCTCGATAGAATTGATAGTCCGCTCAATGACTCGAACTTAATGTCAAACGCTTTTGAAACCTTTTACCAGCTGGTCAATGAATCGAAACGATTGTCGATGTCATCGAATTTTAAACTCTAATTCAATCGATGAGAGATTCGATCCATCGACACTTGAAAAATGAGAGAGACTAGCCTTGAAATATTTCAGGTTTTCATGAGTGATCGAGGGACCTTTGAGATCATCGAAATTTGGATATCAATGATATCGATAGCTGTGTCAATGCATCGGTAAATCAAAAGGATTTTCCATAAAGCTTGCTCGACGGTTTATGTCCATGTTCGATGCAATCAATATGGCATCGATATCATCGATATTTGAATATCGATTCTATTGAGAGAGCCCCGATCATAGATAAAACACCCTGAAATATGTTGCTGGAGAACTTAGCGCCCAAGATCGATATCATCGAGAGCCTACCGATATCATCAATGTTTGAACTTCGATGGTATCGAGGAGGCTTCGATATATCGAAGCTTACATGATATTCTTAAGAAAAACAGGGGAGCCGAAATTCTGCTTGTCGATACTATCGAGTCCCTTCCGATAGACTCTAAATTTGAATATCGATGATATCGATAGGTGTATCAATACATTGATAATTTTGTCTAGATATGTATAAGGTTGCTAGACATATTTGGTCCTCTTTTCGATGGTGTCGATGAAGCATCGAGGACTTGACAGCGCAGGTCGATCATATCAAGATGTGTATCGATAAAATCTACAAGGCAAGAAAACTTAGATAATTTTCCTATTTTGAAAATGTTTTCTTACCCAAAAAAACCTATAATATTCTAACATTTTTTAAGGGTTTTAGTATACGTGGTGATTTGGGACAAGGGATGTGAGGCTCAGATTTACTTGTGGCAAGCTTGCACACATCCTGTTGAGGCATACGCTTGAAATAATCTTGCTATCAGGCTCTATAGTCGAACTAACTCAACACTCACACTAATTGACAAACCAGGGCACTTTCAATCTCCCCCTTTGTCAATTACATGACAAAATCCCCAAAACACCCTAGAGTACTGGACAAACACATCTTAAATTATGTGTACATGTATTTTACAGTTTCTATTTAACCCATGTACGCAGCCCAGTATCTGCTCCCCCTAATTGTAACCTCCCCCTTGCTTGATGCAGCTGCTCCCCCTAATTGTAACCTCCCCCTTGCTTGATGCAGCTGCTCCCCCTAACACCTGTAACATCATTCAAGCAGATATACAATTCTCCATATGGGGTGTTTGGACTGTTCTCCCCCTTTTTGTCAGTCATTGAGAAAGATATAGTAGTTGATATTGACTGAAGTTTAGAGCACTATGGGAGAGACAGACAGATATAGATGTACAAGAGTAAACCATTTTAAGCATACATCAGAATGATACTCAGCCATTTTCAAAATATTTAAAATAAACTGCCCAAGATTGGTAGTAAATTAACAGTTATCTCAGCAACAAACAATTTTCACCTCAGCCATTGGAAAGAACCACCAGTTATCATCTTACATTCCCAAGTTTCTTTAATTTCATCGATGTTGAATATCATTGGTTCGTAGACTTTGATGTTATTGACACTGTTCAGATATCATCAAGAATGTCCTGACCTATGTTGCTCATGTCTACTGAGATTTAGTGACTGAAGACCCCAATGGATTTTTGAAGGTCACTAAACTTATTTGTATCAAGAGGTTTGGTAAGGATGTCTGCAAGTTACTTTTCTGTGGAAACATAATCCAATGTAATAATATTGTCTTTAACAAGTTCTCGGATAAAATGATGACGGATGTCAATGTGCTTAGTCTGAGAGTGTTGAACAGGGTTCTTTAAAATGTTGATTGCACTTGTGCTATCACAGAAAAGACTCATTGTGGGTTGTTCAATCTCGTAGTCCAAAAGCATCTGCTTCATCCAAAGGAGTTGTGCACAGCAACTTCCAGCGGCAATGTATTCAGCCTGAGCAGTAGATAATGATATTGAGTTTTCCTTCTTGCCTGCCAAGAGACTAGACAGTTTCCAACATAGAAACATCCTCCGCTTGTTGATTTTCGATCATCCAAATTTCATGCCCAGTTGGCATCAGAGTATCCAGCGATGATGCTGGATGTTTCAAATGGATACCATAGTCCAAAGGAGGTAGTTCCTACTATGTATTTAATGATCCTCTTAACGGTCGTTAGGTGAGATTCCTTAGGATCTACCTAATATCGAGCACATTCTCCCACACTAAAAGATATATCAGGTTGACTAGCTATGAGATATAATATATTACCTATCGTACTTTGGTAGAGATGTTGATCCACACTCTTGCCATTTATATCTTTGGAAAGTTTGAGTGTGGTACTCATGGGAGTGTGATAAGAGCGACCAAATTCAAGGCCAAACCTTTTCACCAATCGTTCGCATACTTGGTTTGACAGATAAAGATTCCATCATATAGCTGCTTGACATATAGTCCTAGGAAGAAGTTTAGTGCACCAACCATACTCATTTCAAATTCTGATTTCATAAGTTCGGCAAATTTGTATGCGACATCTTCACATGTTGAACCAAAGACTATATCATCCACATAAATTTGTGCAATAATCAGTGAGTCTTTTGTTCTTTAGGTAAACAGAGTCTTATCAACACTCCCTCTGTAAAATTTATGGTCCAAAAGAAATTTTTTCAATCGTTCATACCAAGCACGTGGTGCCTGTTTGAGACCATAGAATGCTTTGTTCAGACGATATACGTAATGAGGATACTTAGGATCTAAAAATCCCTTTGGTTGCTCTACATAAACTTCTTCAGCGAGATCTCCATTAAGAAAAGCACTTTTAACATCCATTTGAAATAATTTAAATTTTAATGCACATGCAATGGACAAAAGAATTCTGATAGACTTAAGGCGAGTGTAATGTCTCGGAAAATTCCGTACAAAGACCTGAGTACCACCTCAGGCAGAAATCACTCAGGCTCAAATCCTTTAGGAATTAAACAAAATTAACTAAGTACTAAACTAGATTAGCTACAAAATCTGTTTGATCCACTTTAAATACAATCTGCAAGACCCAAAACTTGCAGAATTAGTGACTCTAGGTTACCCTGAAATCTAGGATCAATCTCATTACCCAATTGCTCTCGGGAGCATATTGAAACTCCGTATCGAAGCTGGACTGTACGTCGAAAGTCCGATGACCACGAGACTAAACGTTTAGGACCGTCTTGCTGGGCTTGACAACCATCTCGGAAATCAAATCCAGATAGTGTCTTGGGGCTATTCGTTTGAGCTCGGAGTGAAGTGTGTGAGAAACGTGGATATTTTAGAAATAAAAATCTAAATTTAAGTAATCTGAGACTTATAGCTTGCAGGCCAAATATAAGGATTCAGACCATCAGAATCTGACCCAAATACACCATCAGATCAAGAGAATTTCATACACAGGTCAGTGTACTTGTCGCCCTGATCGGTGCTCAAGGACCGTTGAATTGAAACTGGTTCGCCACAGGTGATCTGTAAATCCGATTGAACTGAAAACTTAACTCAACCTAGATCTATGGTCAGGGAGCTTAAGTTCGACCTTTGCCTCAAGTGGGGGCTCCGGAAGTGCTCCGTTGAGCTGAAACAGACTCCCTTTGGCTATAACCTAAGTATACCTTGGCCCTGTGGCCATTTCCATCAGTTTTAGGCCTATATAAGGACCTTAAACCGTCTCTCATTCATTCCATACGAATTTGAGAAAACCTAGGAGAGAGAAGAGAGTAAAGAGAGGGAAAGTATGAGAGAAGTGGGAGAAGATTCCCGGTACTCTATCCTGCCATTCTACGCGCTTAACCATCCCTATCTAAGCACTATTCCGGTGATTCTGACTTCGTTCTTAGGTAAGAAAACCTAACCCTAATCTATTCTAGGGTTTCAATTGTTATAAGTGGTGAGATAGCTGACTTAACTCATGTTGTAGGTTGATGTACCATTGTTGACAAAGCCTTAGAGTTTCTAGCGAATTTGTTATGCTTCTACGGCATAAGGTGCAGACTATAAACGTATAAGTTATGGTTTTCAAAGTTTTTAATGCCGAATAATGATAGATTCCTGATGTGGGTGTTATTTCACATGTAAATTGCGATGTTCGTTTTGCGATTAAGTTATATATGAAATTTGTGGAGTTTATTGTATTTTGTATCTGTGTAGAAAATACCGTATATGTACGAAATATAAAAGTGTGTTTGCCATGATTAACTACTGTGTGTATATGCTACTTATATGTGTAACAACTCCTCGACGAAAGGATTCACCCTAATACATGTTTTGGCCAACATACGTTATGTATGTTAATAAGCGTAGTCTAAGTGTTTGTGAAAATGCTTATATGAGTAATACTTAGGAGATAGTGTTTAGATTTCCTATTTACATTGTGTTATATAACATGCTTATTGATATGTTTAAATTACTTGGTTAATTTTGCTCTGACTACTCCACATGCTTATTGATTAAGGATTGAATGTGTTTGGGACTACAGTATCGTCCAGGCAATCAGTAACAGGCTTTGAGTTCGTGGCTGAGATTCATTCGCTACATAGGACGTGTTTGACGAACCCGAGTCGTACTAGAATTGTTGGCAGTGGTTAGGCCACACGGAGTGTTTACGCACTCCATGTCGATCAATTTCAGGTACGCTCGTAATAGTCGAGCTCATCCAGTAACCCGATTTGCCCGATGTATGTTCACCATGTATGGACGCTACTACTTGAACCTAAGGTACCAAACTCACCAGTGAAATCTCGTTTAACCTTGGTACCTAGATCCGCTAAGACTCATGAGCCGGACATGGTGGTATGGGACATTGTGGTCGAGCTGTCGGCCTACGCTGGGGCGACGAGCCTCCCCGTAGTGACCAGTGAGTAACCCAGACTCATGAGCTGAATACGGTGGCATGGGACACTTTATTCGAGGTGTTGGCCTACATTGATTTGGTGATGATCCCTTTGTAGTGACCTCGAGCATACTCTAAGTCTACGTGGAGAAGACAACCCTTTCGTAGCAACAAGAGTATAAACTAGGCCTGCACTGATTAGGTGACGAGCCCTTTGCAGCGACCTAGAACCGCAACATCGTATGAGATTTACTAGGACTGACGACCCTATAATGGATCATTGATTGGGAAATGAAATAAGGGAGGTACCTTAGTTTCCCAATCCTACTGTATGAAATGGACTAATAAGAACTCTGTAATCACGTTCATAACATCGTACTGCATGTGCCTCGGGTTGAAGAGCATAGAGGGAAGAAAGCATGCCATGACTGTAAGATAGGGTCGCACGAGGGAGTGTAGGCGAGGGCATGCATCATTGTTCATATCATTCTTGCATTAATAAGAGTATCTAGGTATGTTTGATTTTACTGCTTTATCATTACTGCTTGACTGAATTGATAACATGTTAACCTTTGCTATATAGTTCCACTGAGTTAATCACTCACTCCCACGTTACGGGGCGGTGTTTTAAACACCAACCAGACTCTGTCTTAATTTTAGATGACGACGTGACCCCAGAGGCGGAGCCTGATTACTATGATGATCAGGACAAGTTCTCATATATACAGTTCTCCAGCGGCTTCGCTTAGGCTATCTGGATCGACGGGGCTATAGAGATTATCATTGTAGTTGTACTGTTTGACATTTTGATTTTAAGATTATTATGTGTATATGGTGACTCAGTGATGTATTCATACTCTAGAGACCGATCGTGATCTTTTGACTTATATACGTTTATTTATGTCTTTCAGTCTTCCGCTTGCATTTTACAACTTGATCTGGAGTATGAATTACTGTTTTGGTATAATCCCACTCATGATTAACGCACTAACACAGACAACATTCAATCATAAGCATATATGTTGCATAAGTGATGTTTTGAAACTCGGGAGTTGAGTTGCTACTTGACCCCCGATTTTCAGGGCATTACAGCGAGCTATAGGGGCAAATGTCTCATCAAAATCAATGCCTTCTATTTGTGAGTACCCTTGAGCTACAAGCCTTGCTTTATTCCTGATTACATTTCTTGATTCATCAGATTTATTCTTGAAGACCCATTTGGTTTCAATCACATTTGTATTGAGTGGTCTGGGAACCAAATTTCATACATCATTTCTTTAAAATTGTTGAAGTTCTTCTTGCAAAGCATTTATCCAATGTTCATCTTGAAGAGCTTCCACAATATTCTTGGGGTTCAATCTTTGAGGTAAAGTAGAAATGGCTATAGATATTTTCTATCTGTCTTCGAGTTCTTACACCATCATTAGGATCTCTAATAATTTATTCTCGAGGGTGATCTTTTATGATGGGAATTCCAGATGATAATTGAGGTTCATTGGGTGATGGAGTTTTGTTATCAGATTTTTCTAATATGCATGAGTCTATAGCATCTTCTAATTCATTCACAGGTGTACCTTCTTCATGAGGTTGATCATCGATTACCACATTGACTGACTCTTGAACAGTGAGGGTTCTTAGATTGTATACTCTATACGCACGACTATTCATGGCATACCCTAGAAAAATACCTTCATCACTTTTAGACTCAAATTTTACTAGGTGATCTCTATCTCTCAGGATACAACATTTGCTACCAATGACTCAAAAATATTTCACACTAGGCAGTTTCCCATACCATAGTTTGTATGGAGTTTTATTCAGACCTGCTCTAAGATATACTCTATTTATGATGTAGCGGGCAGTATTGACAGCCTCCGCCCAAAATTTTTTTGCCATATCTTTCCCATTTAGTATAACTGACCCCATTTCCTATAAAACTTAATTTTTTCTTTTAACTACTCCATTTTGCTGAGGGGTTTTTGGAGCAGAGAATTCTTGACGAATTCCTTTCTCATTGCAATATTTTTCGAATCTTTCATTCTCAAATTCTCCACCATGATCACTTCTGATGCGATTGATGTCGTATCCCTTATCATTTTGAAGCTGCTTTGCCAGGATCACAAATTCCTCAAAAGCATTCGATTTTTCTCTAAGAAATGTGACCCAAGCAAACTAGTGTAGTCATCTACCACCACCAAGAAGTATCTTTTCTTGCCATGACTTTCCACTTTAGTTGGTCTAACTATATCCATATGTAGTAGATCCAAAAGTTTTTTTGTTGCTATGGTAGTTGTCTTTTTGTGTCTGACTTTTATCTGTTTTCCTTTCAGGCATTCTCCACAAACAACCTTTTCTTCTTTTCTAATCTTGGGAAGTCCCCAAACCAAATTTTTTGAACTGAGCTTTGCTAGATTTCGGTAGAGGACATTTCCCAACCTTTGGTTCCATAGTTTAGATTCATTCTTTACAGCCATATTACAATTTGTGGATAGCACATTCTCACATGTACTTTCAATGACATAGCAGTTATCACTAGTGCGTACACCTTTTATGAGAGATTTTCCTGTATGATCTAAAATTCTACACACATCCTTTGAGAAAGTGACAAGATGTTCTTTGTCGCAGATTTGGGAGATACTCAGGAGATTATGTTTCAGACCTTCAACACATAGGACATGTTTGATCTTTGGAAGGCCTGGTACAACTATTGTTCCTTGTCTAACAATTTTGGCTGAGCTACCATCACCAAATGTGACTGATCCTCCATCAAAGTTAGAGTACTCACAAAAGTGAGTTTGATCACCAGTCATGTGTTTGGAGCATCCACTATCAAGGTACCACTTCGAATTAATGCTGACTTTCAGAGTGGTATGAATTACAAGACAATTATTTTGGTTTGTCACACCCTCTTTGACACTTTTGGACAAGATTCTAACTTTAATCAAGATCACTCTCCAGGCGGTGAAGCCCTTAAAGAGCGAGCCGCTTTAATACCAATTGAAATAGCGGTGAAGACCGCTTTAGTTGAAGTAAGAATATGCTAATATGTCCTAGAGGGGGGTGAATAGGACTTTTAAAGTTTTAATGGTTAATTTAAAATCCTATTACACTAATCCTAAACAGCAAGCACATATTAGGATTACTCAAAAATAACTCTACTGGCTTCCAAGCCTGGTAGAGGATCCAATCACAAACTATTTAAGAAGTGGACAATATGTAAACTAGTTTATGATGGATATGACTATGTATGTGTGTGAGGTGTGATCTCAGATATTCAGATATGGAGGTATAAAATTAAATCACAGATTCAGAAAAATAGCAATCTCAAACATAGTCATTTTTATAGTAGTTCGACGATCAGTCTACTCCACTCCCGGTAGACGCACTTAACCCTTGAGTGTGCCGGATTTCACTAAGGAGGTTTCACAGTGGTTCACCTCAAACCTAAGGTTTTAAGTCAGGTTCACCTTCAACCTTTATAACCTACACCGAGGCTGACTGTTTATGCTCTCATGAGCAAGGGTCAATACAACACACCCACTTTTAGGCACACTGCCCAAGGATCTTCCATAAGACCCTACCGGAGGTTTTACGCGGTTTACCCCAAACCCGAGGTTTCACACGGTTCACCTCAAACCTAAGGTTTTGACTGGTTCACCTTCAACCAGATGTTTATGCTCTCCACAGAGTAAGGGTCCACACGATGCACCCACCACGTACACTCCCTTCAGAGGCCTCCTACGAGGGCTTGAAGGGGTGAGAAACACTTAAGACCTAATCCTAAAAAGGAATGATCACAAGTGTCCTCTGGATTCTAGATACTTACAGATAAGTGGATGAGTCCCATTAAGCACATTGATGAAGATCTCATCCTTTATTGATGAAGAGTCTTCGGTCTCCTCGATCCGCAACTCAAAAGATGTACCAATACATGGCGATGGGTTGGGTCAAGGTTATGATAAAATCCTACTCTCAAAAGATTTTCTTATAAGGAAGATAAAGAGATTTCAATCATCTATGCATTCAAGACATCCCAGCTTAATGATTTGCCATTAAGGTAGAAGCTGGAGGATCCTTGAATGTGGAAGTTCATTCCCCAATCCACTTTATTGAATATCAATGGTGAGGGTGGATTAGAGAATGAACTCCCTTGAGAGAAAGGGCTTTGGGTATATCTAAGGTTAAACACACAAAAGCTCTCTCTTCTTTCTCTCACAGCAACAATAAATAAGTCCTCTATATATAGGCAAAAGGTTTCAACGGATATAAAACGGTCACATTTATGATAGAGTTCAATATCATTGAGCAGGTTTGTAACATCCCGAAAAATCGAGGGTCGAGTAGTAACTCAACTCTCGAGTTCCGGAACATCACTTATGCAACATAGATAATGATGATTAAATGTTGTCTGTGTTAGTATAATAAATATGAGTGAGATTCTACCAAAACAGTAATTCATACTCCAGATCCATGTATAAAACGTATGTGGAAGACTAAAAGATATATATAGATATATATAAAACAAAACATTCTCGATCTCCAGAGTATGAACACTAACTGAGTCACCGTATATATATATATATATATATATATATATATATATATATATATATATATATATGTTAGTTCTGAATCAAAATGTTAAAATAATACAACTGAAATTATCAACCCTTTAGTCCCGTAGCACTGGACAACCTATGCGAAGCGTCCAGCGAATTGCATGTAGGAGAACTCCTCCTAATCGTCATAGAAGTCGGGCTCAGTCTCCTGGGCTCCAGTAATACCTGCATCTGATACAAGGTCTGGTGGGTGTTTTAAAGCATCATCCCGTAACGTGGGAGTGAGTAGCTAACTCAGTGAAACAATAAAGCATAGGTTAACATGTTATCAATACAGTCAAGCAGTAATGATAAAGCAGTATAATCAAACACTCCTAACTATTCTTATTAATGCAAGTTTGAATGCAGTCATGATGGATACCCTCACCACACCCTCCCTCGTGGGACACCATCTTACGTTCGCGGCATGCTTTCATCCCTCAGTGCTCCACATCTTCCAGGCACATGCAATGCATGATGAGCATGATTACCGAGTTGTTATTAATCCATTTCAAACAGCAGGATTGGAAAACTAAGGTACCTCCCTTGTATCATTCCCAAACATGATCCATTCTAGGGTCGTCAGTCCTAGTTAATCTTAGACGATGGTGTGTTTTCTAGGTCACTGCAAAGGCTGTCAGGGCTGTTACGCACAAAGGTTACACCACTCCCCCATCACCTCTTAAACGATTCATCACTATACAGAAACATGCCTAGTTCATACTCTCTACACTGCGGCAAAACCCGTCGCCTCACCGCAAATTTAGAGTATGCTCGAGGTCACTCCACTAACGTCCTACTAACTGGTAGTCTATTTTCGAAGCCCGACCAGTCCACTTATTGACAATGGGACCCGGATGCAACCCGACTGAGGACCACAACCAGGCTACGCCAGTGTAGGCCGACAGCTCGAATATAGTGTCCCATACCACCATAATCGGCTCACGAGTCTGGTTGCTCACTGGTCACTACGGGGAGGCACGTGGCCCAAGCGTAGGCCGACAGCTCGACCACAGTGTCCCATACCACTATGCCCGGCTCATGAGTCTTAACGGATCGAGGTACCATGGTTAAAAGGGATTTCACTGATAAGTTTGGTACCCTAGGTTCAAGCAGTGGTGACCAAACATGGTGAACATATATTAGATACATCGGTTTACTTGACGAGCCTGACTAGCTCGAGCGCACAATCACTTGGACGACATGAAGTGCATAAGCACTTCGCGTGGCCTAAGCAAAGTAATTCAAGCATGTTAGTAAGCATGTCATAAAGTATGTTATAAAGCATGTTATAAAGCACTACATAAATAGGAATACAAACACATAATTTACACAAGTAATCAGTTTAAGTAATCATCCTCATGGAGGAAATCATACAGGTCCTAAGGTAGTTGAGAATCCCATCTCAACACCCTCCTAAGGCATCAACATCCAAACACTTACACAAGCATTTTCACAAATACTTAACATACGCTTTTTCAACATACTTAGTGTATGTTAGTAAACATGTATTAGGGCGAGTCCATTCATCAAACAAGTATTTTACGCATATATAATATATTTATTCAACAAATAATCATGGCAAACACATCTCTAAAATATGTATATATACAGTACTTTCTACAATACGGTATTTCTACATACATAGTGTATATTAGTAAAACATGTATTTGGGCGAATCCTTTCGCCAATTAAGTATTTTATTATATATCGTATATTCATACAACAAATAATCATGTCAAACACATTTTCAAAATTTATACGTATACGGTTTTTTCTACGAATACCTAGAATATGTAAAATTCCATAATCAACATTGTTAATCGAAATAGAAAACAGAAAGCACTTTGTACATGTGCAATTGCATGCAGATCATGAATCTATCATTATCTGACATTGAAAGTATTGAAAACCATAACCTATACACCTAAAGTCCTCACCTACACCGTGGAATCGCAACGGATCAGCTAGGTTTGCTAGGCTTCCGTATTCGGCAGTTTGGTGGCCTAAAGAATGAAATAGGTTAGCTATTTCATAACCTACACCCTTCACAACTCCAAAACAAGTTAGGGTTAGGGTTTCTTACCTAGAAACGGAGTCGGTATCACCGGGAAAATAATAAGAAAGGGGTGGTGCAGCTTGTGTAGCGGCAGGGGATAGTAGTAGGAAGGATCTCCCACAACTCTCTAGCTTTCTCTCTCATTTTCTCTCTTCTCACTTAGGGTTTTTCTCAAATTCGTATGGCTATGAGAGAGGGGATTCTAATGTTCTTATATAGCCTAAAAAGTCTCCAAAGTAGACTTAAGGTCAAGGTATACTTGGGTTATAACTAAAGCGGCGTTATTTCAGCTCAACGGAGGATTTCTGGCGGCCCCCCTTGAGCCAAAGGTCGGACTTAAGCTCACCGACACCGGATCTACGTTTAGTTAAGTTTTCATTTTGGTCAGATTTCCAGATCACGCGTGGCAGACCAGTTTCAATTCAATGGTCAGTGGGCCTCGATCCGAATTCTAAGTACATGTAAATGTTTCTGAAAATTTTCCTGATCCGAGGGTGTATTTGGGTCAGATTCTGACGGTCTGGTTGCTTACAAATTGATCGCAAGTATCAAGTCTCAGATCACTATTCCAGATATTTATTTTTGTAAAGGAAACATGTGTTTTCACACTCATTCGCTCAAGCGAATAGCCGTGGGACACTGTCTGGGTCTGATTTCCGAGATAGTTGTTAAGCCCAGTGAGGCAGTCCTAAGTCCTTAACCTCGTATTATTCAGACTCCCGATGTGCGGTCCAGACCTGATACGGAGTTTCAATGTGTTCCCGAGAGCAGTCGGGTAATGAGTTTGATCCTAGATTTTAGGGTAACCTAGCGTCAATGATTCTATAAGTTTTGGTTCTTGCAGATCGTATTTAAAGTGGATCAAGTGGATTTCGTTGCTAATCTAGTTTAACACTTAGTTAACTTTGTCAAATTTATAAAGGATTTAGTCCTGTAAGATTTCTGTCTGAGGTGGTACTTAGTTCTTCGTAGTTTGTATATAAGGTGATCCAAGTTATACTACTTAGCTAGTTTAAGATAGCGTCTAGGGTGAAAGTGCTTAGAAAAATTGAAAGATCAAGGTGGTGAAGGGTGGGATTTGTGAAGGAAATGGGTTCAAAAACAGTTTTAGACTTTGGGATTGAGTTCTGACAGGTTAATAAGGTATTAGGAGCGACCCATTGCCTAAGGACATCTAATCCCAGGTTGGAAAAAATCTGGGCTGTTACAAGGTTCGATATCATCGAGCGTATACTCGATCTCGATGTCATACGCTTTTGAAACCTTTTGCCAGCTAGTCGATGAATCGAAACGATTGTCGATGTCATCGGATTTCGAACTCTGAATCCATCGATGAGAGATTCGATTCATCAACACTTGAAAAACGAGAGAGACTTGCCTTGAAATATTTCAAGTTTTCATGAGTGATCGAGGGACCTTCGAGATCATCGAATTTGGATATCGATGATATCAATAGCTATGTCGATGCATCGGTAAATCAAAAGGATTTTCCATAAAGCTTGCTGGACGCTTTATGTACATGTTTGATGCAATCGATATGGCATCAATATCATCAATATTTGAATATCAATTCTATCGAGAGACCCCCGATCATAGATAAAACACCATGAAATATGTTGTTGGAGAACTTAGCGCCCAAGATCGATATCATCGAGGGCCTACCGATATTATCGAGGTTTGAATTTCAATGGTATCTAGGAGGCTTCGATATATAGAAGCTTACATGATATTGTTAAGAAAAACAGGGGCATCAGAATTCTGCCTGTCGATACTATTGAGTTACTTCCGATATACTCGAAATTTGAATATCGATGATATCGATAGGTGTATCGATACATCGATAGTTCTGTCTAGATTAACACACATCACTATGGGCCACATCACATGGGCCTAATACACATCACTATGGGCTGCATCACATGGGCCTAAAACACATCACTATAGGCCACATTACATGGGCCTAATACACATCACTATGGGCCGCATCACATGGGCCTAATACGCATCACTATGGGCCACTCACATGGGCCTAACATATATCACAATGGGCCGCTCAATGGGTCGTGCCAATGAGCCTCATATACATCAAGTGGGCCACATTAATGGGCTGCACCAATGGGCCAATATACATCAAGTGGTCGTAATATATGGGCCGCACCAATGGGCCTCATATAGAATCAAGTGGACCACACATCGGGTCGCACCAATGGGCCAATATAATTAAGTGGGCCGCAATACATGGGCTGCACCAATGGGCCTCATATACATCAAGTGGGCCACATCATCACGCCGCACCAATGGGCCTCATACAAGGACCTCATATACATCATATTGGGCCTCAGACATGGGCCTCATGAGGTAGCCCACGGTTCAAAAAATGGATGGACAGTGTGTATACAACACACACCTCACGGTGGGCCACACAATGCAAGGGGCCCATGGCCCTAAGAAAGATGGATGAACAAAGTATACATAGCACACATCACGGTGGAGCCCACCATCCTTGCTGGACGGTGTGGTTCATACCATACACAAAGGTGACTCTACGTCCAGATGGACAGTGGATAAAATGCATGAACTTGGTGGGTCCCACATGTGACCCACCAACCATATAATATAATATATATTATACTTATTTTACATCTATTATTTTATATATATATATATATACATATGTTTTTTTTAAATCGTCCGGTCCCTGTCCCTGGACAGTGTATACACACATACAAGGTGGGTTGCCACTGTCCAACAGTTAGACGGTGGGGATGAAACCCATGCAATCATGGTAGGCCCACACATGTGGTCCCCACACACATGGATGGATGGTAGGCCCCACACATGTGGTCCTCACACACGTGGATGGGTGGTAGGCCCCACACATGTGGTCCCACACACGTGGATGGATGGTAGGCCCCACACATGTGGTCCCACACACGTGGATGGATGGTAGGCCCCACACATGTGGTCCCACACACATGGATGGATGGTATGCCCCACACATGTGGTCCCACACACGTGGATGGATGGTAGGCCCCACACATGTGGACCTCACACATAACTTACTAACATCGTTAGCAGCTTAAGCCACTAGACAGGTTGACTATTACAGATACACCATGGTGGAGACCCGCCATCCAATAGTTGGACGATGAGGATGTAGCTGTACATCAAGGTGGGTCCACACGTGTCGAACCCATCGGCCCTGTATAAAGGTGATATTTGTGTTGTCTCTTCATCCAGGGATGCTGGACGTCCAGTGGAAAGATGGCTCTGGACGGGGCACGCCATCAAGGTGGGTCCCACGTGATGGCCCACCGTGGGGTGGATCAAACTGATATTTGTGTTTTTCCCATCATTTGGGCTTGTTAGATCAGGTGGGCCACACTTCATCACAAAAAGGGAGAGAGAGAGAGAGAGAGAGAGAGAGAGAGAGAGAGAGAGAGAGATGGTGAGATGGAGGGACCTCGCTATTATGAGCCCCTCTTTGCTTACAATCACATACATGAAAATGGGCCCCATCACAAATGGGCCTTACATCGAAATCAAGATCAAAGGTTATGATCACCCACCTAGACTTCTTCTTGGACTCCCTTGCACCAAAGCTTTGACTTTGATGGAGGATGATGGATATTGGACAGTTGGATGGTGGAGATGGGAGGTAGGAAGATGGGCCACACCTAACTTCTTTCATGGAAGCTTGGACGGTTCTCTCCCATGGGAGCTTGCTTAAAAATGGGGAAATGAGAGAGAGAGAGAGAGAGAGGATGGGATGTAAAGAGAGAGAGAGAGGGGGATGGGTGAGTGATGAGGTGTGATGGGTGTACTTGGTTATAAGAGAAAGAGTTGACTTTAGGGTTGCTTGGGGATGGGGTGTGAGGTGATGTGTATTTGATATGAGATGTGGGATTGGTTTGAAAGCTCTCTCTTGGGTTTTGCAATTACGCGGCATTTTTTCTCCAACTGAACGTTGGTCCACATCTCTTGGCCTAGGTATTGCCTCGACGCGTAATACGCAGTGTCGGAACCACAACGATGACGCGGTCGCTAGGGTACAAGTCTCAGGTCGAGCTGACTCTGGAACATGGGATACGACTTAGGGTCACGTACAAATGTCGGTTATAGATCGCGGGTCACAAGAATTTGATCGGGAGGACCGCGAAAGCCTACGGAATAGTACGGTCTAGGATATGGTCCTCACACAAGCCCTTCACAAGGACTTGACGTATTCTCCTACTGGAAGGCCTATGAAGGTCTTAATATGTTACCCACTGAATATCAGTCCTACACAAGTAAGGATCTTCAGGGTCACTGGACTTTAATGACTTACTTGTAAGCCGGTGAGCCCCGTTGTTAGCACATGTTGAAGGTGACCTTCCTTGTTAATAAAGTGTCTTCAGCTCCCTTGATCCACAACTGTTGTAGATGCTCCAATACAAGTCTTTGGTATTAGGTCAGGGTATTCTAATGAATCTTCTCTATTAAATGTTGGTCATTAAGTAAGGGAGATATTCCAGAATATTATCCATTGAAAGGATTTCAGGTTAATAATTTACCATTAAGAGTGTTGCTGAAGGATCCTTAAATGGTGGAGTTTATACTTCAATCCAATCTATTGATTTCACAATGATTGCATTTAAGAGGGGATCGAAGGATGAACTCCTATGAGAAAAGGGGTTTAAGATTGAGGGTAGATCAACTGCAGCAATAATTCTCTTAAATCTCTCTTTTTCTCGTATTAGAACTTAAGAAGTAAGCCTCTTTAAATTGGCAATAAAGTTTAAATGGTAAGAAAATAGATAGAAATTTATATCTGTTCGATCTCATCGAAGGTCGTTTGATGTCATCGAGTTTATCTTACCAAGAGAACTTTGAGGTTTGCTTGGAGAGTTAAGGAATTCAAACATCAATGTCATCGAGACTGCATCGATGTCATTGAAGTTTGAATTTCGATGACATCTAATAGAGTTCGATGACATCGAATAATTCTTGATTTTTCTTTACAAACTCTCTGGACAGGTTGGTCCCAATTTTGATGTCATCGATTCTTCCTTGATGTCATCAAAGTTTGAAATTTGATATCATCGAAGGAAGTTCGATGTCATCGAATAAATCATGATTTTCCTCTATAGCTCGCTGGACATTTAGTGCCTATAGTTCGATGTCATTGAGCCTTCCTCGATGTCGTCAAAGTTTGAATTTCGATGACATCGAATCAAGCTCGATTACATTGAATAATGCTAGAGATATGTCAAATGGTTGTTGGACATATTTGGGCACAATTTCGATGTCATCGAATACATCTTAATGTCATCAAAAATCATTGTTGGACATATTTGGGCGAATTTCGATGTCATCGAATACATCTCGATGTCATCGAAACATGAGTTTAGATGTCATCGATAGTTGTAGAAAAACTGTATATTTTCATCTATTCTTGCAACTATATTTTCCATTTTCTAATCTATCAAAGATGTTTTCCTAGATGGTTTTAAGATAGATTAGAACTTTTTAGATGGGATTTTGCCTGAGGTGTTTTGGTCATGGGATGTGAGCTTTTCATTTACCTTTGGAGACCTTTGAACATATCCATTTTGTTGAGTCTTCTGCTTGTAGTCTTCATATGGGGCTCACTGGACTCTATGACTCACTTGTCATGTTAATTGACAAACTAGGGAACTTTCAATCTCTCCTTATGCCAATTACGTGACAAAACACTTAAAGCAACTAACTGAATTGTGTGTACAATAGACTTTACACAATTTTACAATATTTCATCCTAAAATGAAAATAACTCAAAACTTTGTTGCTCCTCCTTTCATCCTGCATCACCATTATTGTAAACATATAACATAAAAACATAAGGGTGGGATATATTTCTTCCCATTTTTGTTAGTCATTGGCAAAGGATCAGTTTGTAAACATCAATGTTAGATACATAACTGAAGTTGGAAAATATAGAATATGGAAATCATATCTTGAAAAGGTATAGGAAGAAATAATCATAATATGAACAGAAAAGAAACTCTAAGGCTTCCAAGCCTATAGAGGGTCCAATAGATATGGGTTTAGCAGTTTTTACCTTTTTATCCTCCCATATCTTCTAGTCATGCAAACATAGACATTTAATCATTTAACATACTAGCATATTCAAACTGATGTAACACTTATAATCCCTAGCAACCTGTCTATGAATTTGCACAACACATATGCTATATAAAGATATCATCATTTAAACCATAAAAGATGCTACCCCAAGCATGAGTGGTAATATAAGCCAGGAGCCCTTATGGGCTCAATCATCCATAAGTATGTGCCCCAAGCATGGGCAATAACATCCAAAATGAATCCCAACTAGGGATAATAACATCCAAAAGGAAAATCAGAATAACTATGCTCAAATCATCTCTCTCATAGAAGCCAGGGTAGCAAAAATATATATATATATATATATGCCCTGTCTAACGTATCAAAACATGTAGGTGATGATTGTGAGAGGGACTATTACTTGATGAATATGTTGGATCTATGTTATACATAACAATTATCCTCTCATTGATCCACTTGAGTGTGGGATCACTTGTGATTTATGTATTGTATTGGTTTATCCAATCTGGGAACCCATGTATATTTTTATGTGTCTATTATCTATGGTTTGTTAGTATGTGGGCTCCACTTGCCGTTGGATCTATTTCATTCCCTTTACACTTTCTGTTTGCTGAAAATTTTTTAAGTACTTAATTGTATTGCATGTAGGCCTTTTTAACACCTTGTAATGGGCCCCACACTCTGCAGTTAAGGGTCCCACTTTGGGGGATGTTTAATCCTTATATAAATGAGCTAGGATGTCCCACCTTTTTGTCAGGAATGATCCTTAAGTGTTTGGTAATTGGGCCCTAAGTTGTGACAGACTTCATTTCTTAAAACTGTCTGATTATTTGTATTTTGTACCAACTTTGGGCCTTTGTAGTGGACCACGCGCTGGAGGTTTGAGTAGGCCACCACTTGGAACCTCTAACCTACACTAATGAATATATAAATAATATTTTAATTGGGCCAAATCAGACCCCACATGATCAGCGAGTGGATCCCAAAATGTGGTCAGGCATGGTTGTGCAGAAAATCAAAGTGATTATGTTTGGCCCTATACCAAATATTACGTGTGTATAACCAGTTAGTCCCAACTTATAATTTTTGAAGTGCATATATAGTACAACCAAAGGCACCTGATGGCATACTGAAATGTGGTCCCTTGTGATCATCGGATATACTTAAAATTGGGCCAAAACTAATTCTGCACAGTTTCTCCAAGTATCCATGTTTGGGCCATCACCATAAATTATACTCACCCAACCAATGAGGCGTGCCTTATAATTTGTAAAGCCCATACATCGAGATACTAGGTGGTTATTCTCTTTCACCATACGTAGGCCCCACGTGATCATGAATCTGACTCTAAAATGGCCCAGAACCAACATTGCACAAAAATCTGTTTGATGTAAAATTTATGTAGTGCCACATTAGTGGGGTCCACCACCTTCCCAAAGCATTTCATGTAGTATCTAAACTCTGAAAAATGACTCTCAGGTGTTGTTGGACTCAAAACCTTAAGTGGGCCATCTAGTATGGGCTGTCTTGTATAAGCCTTACCTTCCATGTGATGAGGCCCGATGAGATGTATGTGAGCCCTTATATGAGGCCCATTGTGATGTATATGAGGCCCATGTGATGTATGTGAGGCACTTGTATGAGGCCCATTGTGATGTATATAAGGCCTATGTGGTGAGGCCCATTATGATGTATATAAGTCTCCTATGATGAGACCCATTGTAATGTATATGAGGCCTATGGGATGAGGCCCATTGTGATGTATATAAGGCCTATGTGATGAGGCCCATTGTGATGTATATGAGGCCTATGGGATGAGGCCCATTGTGATGTATACGAGGTCTATGGGATGAGGCCCATTGTGATGTGATGAGGCCCATGTGATGAGACCCATTATGATGTATGTGAGGCTCATGTGATGAGGCCCATTGTGATATATGAGACTCTTGTGCAAGGTCTAATTATGATGTTAATCCCACCATGATGTATATGATAATGTTTATGATGCCCATCCATTTTTCTAGCTAGTTTAAGGACCATGGGCCCCATTGTGAGATAGTCTCTATAGCGGGCCACATTCTAGGAGAAATGGTGGTTAAATGTCCACATTGTAAACTCCCTAGGGCCCATTTCTAAGCCCATTCCCCATTGTAAGTTAGAATCTAAGGCGAGCCCCACTTTAGGAGCAATGATGGTTAAATGTTCACGTTACAAACTCTCTAGAGCCCATTGTTAAGCCCATTTCTATTTTCCCCTTATTGGGCCCTCATTGAGAATAATGCTTTCCACCATACCCTGTAGTACTACTCAAACCTTGGAACCCATCTTGTGGCCATGATATGTAGGCCCATTGTGATATATAAGACCGTTGTGATAAGTAGGCTCATTGTGATATATAGGACTGTTGTGATATATAAGCCCATTGTGATTGTATGAGGCCCATTGTGTGAGGCCCATTGTGATGTATGAGGCCCATTGTGACTGTATGAGGTCCATTGTGATTGTATGAGGCCTATAGTGATTGTATGAGGCCCATTGTGATGGTATGAGGCCCATCGTGATTGTATGAGGCCCATTGTGCGAGGCCCGTTGTGATTGTATGAGGCCCATTATGATTATAGGAGACCCATTGTGATGGTATTAGGCCCATTATGATTGTATGAGGCCCATTGTGCGAGGCCCGTTGTGATTGTATGAGGCCCATTATGACTGGATGAGGCCCATTGCGATGCGTGAGGCCCAATATTGTAATTGTGTGAGGCCGATCATTGTTATGATTGATAATCATGCATGGCATACACCATGATTCATGCACATACGCATCATTTGCATGCTTGTTATGAGGAGTGATTGACCATAACATATGTCATTGGGCTAGTTGCTTTCGGGACTCCCTGAGAGACGGAGTTGCCCCATATGAGCGCATGGTATGCGTAGGACTAATGCATGACTGAATTGTATGACTCATGCATCTTGTGTTTGTGTGATATGATTTCTATTTGCCCTAGCGACATCAGGCTTGAAGCCTCCATAGGCATATCATGGATGGCAGGATTGGACACCAGAAATGTTTTACTTCTACATGTCGTGCCATAGATGTCCCTGGGTGAAATTCCCTAAACCCTTATGGTACCGAGAAGATGCTCCAACGTTGAGGCTGAATGGATGTATGAGTGCACGAGTGCCGAATACCATTAGGTCGCGTCTCCCACTGTGTCATGGTCGATTAGAAGGGGGTGTGGCCTTACCCGCCTAAAGGTAGGGGCAATGCTAGGCTGAGTCAGACCAGTTGGTCCGCTATCGACATGCCAGATAGGTATTGGCAGACTATTAGCCAGGAAGATAGTGAGATCTCTTATGCTCACTTGGATTATGCGCATAGGGGAGGGGCAGTGCCATTTAGATCATACCAGACCTCGGTGATTGTCCAGAGAGGAACTGTACTGATATGTGGATTCAGATGAGGACTGACATGGCTTGTGATTGCACCTTACATATGACATTGGCCACGTAGGCCTTGCATCACATAGCCTTGGTATGGCTGACAACATTGTACTAAACCCCGGTGATGATCCCAAAGATGTATGGTACTGATATGTAGACTTACTGAGCAAGAGTTGCGTACTCAGCATTTGACTCATTCATTCATTCATTCACTATCCACTCGGGCTGGTGATGCGTAACCAAATCATTATGTGTACCTTCGCAATGGCCATGACTTCAATTGGGGTGTGTGATCAACTTGAGATATGGAGTTTACCAAATTGAGTTTAACTATCCAAATTTAAGTATGAGACTGATTTGGATAGAAGTCCCTTGTGATGAACCCACAGCTTACGATACCACGTACTATTATCCCGACTACACACTCTAGCCTTGTCATTTATTTTACATTGCATACTGCATTACATCCTCTGCATATGACATATTGTGACGCCCGATCACTGTGGTCACATGTGGGCGGGCACACGTAGGCGGAAGCTAATGTGGGCCGGGCCTAGGCGAGCTACCAGTGGTTGGTAGGCTATCGTGCACACAGTGTAGGCAAGACCTTGTCCCACATATTCATGGATTCGTCAGGATTTGCATATTGCATTGCATCCTTAGCATATGACATTTGGTTTATTATGTCCTTGTACTCGAACAATTACACGTCAGCGTTACCATTACTTTTCCATCGTATGCCATATAGTAAAAAATGAAATTTGATTATCTTATTCATGATGATTGGCTATTTTAATTATTCATGGTCGCTTGTTGAGTGACATACCTATTGTTGATGTTATGTTCATGATAACCTATATAGTAATACGACATGCTTGATTGATAACCTACTCACCTATGATAACATGATTGGTTGATAACATGCTTATGGTTGTTTTGGATGTCTTTATGAGAGTGCCCTGATAAGACGTGTTTTACTTCTGGCACGCAGTAAACTCATGAGCTGTGCTTTCCTCATATATATGACTTATACTTTTTAAGATGCATACAAGAGCTGTTGGAGTTTGCTATTTCTTCCTTCATTGCTGTTGAGCTGGTGCACCATATCATGTGTCTCATGTCAAACAAGTTTGTCCCTTCGATATGTATTGATACCATGTATAAAATGTGTAACCGCCTGAACAGATTAATCGTTAAAAAAACTCACACTGAAAAAAATCGTTCTTGTGGGATCCCAAGATTGGAATTTGGCATATGAGTGTCAGGAGCTGAGAATGGGATACTACGGAGGCTGTTAGCACCGAAATTCAGCGATAGGGAATTTTGTGAGCCCGGTTTCTGAGTTTAGCGTGTGACACATCTGTTTAGGTTTTAGAGCATTCCCTTTGTGCCATGGAATGTCTTGTCCTTTGCACAGAAATTTTGTAACCGACAAGCGCACAGGTGGAGAATCAATATCAATGTTACACAGAACAATAGGAGAGCATGAAATGCCAAGTAAATTTTCTATTCGGTTTGGCGTGATGATCGTAGTTGTGTCCCCAACTTTAATGGTCACAGCTGAAGGATCGGCTATAGGGGAATGTCAATAAGCCAGAAAATGATAGACCATCTCTGTCCTTCTCTCAGCTCTAAACTACAAAATTTTCTCCCACCCAACTTTGGTCAAAATGCTTTTAATCCCATAAAGTTGAATGCAATTGAGATCAACCTGATGTTTCATTATAATTTTCTGACCCCGATATTTTTCCATAATGTTTTCGCTGGCTGGCGGAATAGTTGAGGTGGGTATGTTCGGCTGAGAAGTTCCTTGAGCCAGAGTTCTCTGCTATGTAGCAAGAGATGGAGGAGTGAAGGACTCTACAGAGGCCCTAATTTGATGTGGTCTCGACACAGTCCTTTTCTATCTAACTAGTCTAGACAATTGTCATTGAATAGGGGCCTTCCCTTTGTCTTTGGCCATAAGAGGCTGAATAGGACTGGAACTATCTAGAAGGATTGGAGATGATACTATTTTAAACACTCCGAAAATTTCTACCCCAAATTGAAAGAAATCCCCACAATGAATCCTAGGGTAAAGAGGTGAATACTTAGGATTGAGTTTGAAGGATTTACCAATATGAAAATTTTGATTGAAGTATTTTGACACGAAACACCCACCAAACGTCCACCGGAGAGCAAGAGGGGAAACAGGAGGCGGCTGAGCAAAGACAGATTAAAGAAAATGAATTTTCTGCGCACGCCCGTTATTTATATTATTATTTATATTATCGGGATTCTTCGATGTCCTTGAGATTCAAAATTCGATGATATCGAATATGCGTTCAATGTCATCAATGTTCCTTTGACGATTCATCTCCTTGATGTATTTTGATGTCATCGAAGTGTTGTTCGATGTCATCGATTATCTTATCAAAGACTTAATGTTCCAGTATTTTATATACTCTGATTCAAGGATGTGTACAAATATATATGTTTACTTAGCAAGCAAGATTTGTACAGATACTATAGGTCGAGCTAGAAATGCAAATTCACATATACACTAAAAAACACGCACATATATGTTCAACAATTTTGTTAGTCTCAAATCAAAGCATAATATAATTTTCAACAATTTGAGACTCTTAATGGAAGGATAAGGTAGTTTACTAGATTTTCCTATACTACATGATTAACATTATCCTTCATATTAGTGTGGTTGGTCATTCAACAATAATATATCCAATTATTTGTGCAAATATCATATATGTGGTTCAAAATTCTCCACAAATAATGTATTTTCAAATCTTTGACCATTGTTATTAGTTCAACTCCAAGATTGTTCCTTAATCACTTATTGGAGTTCCCTTTTTAAAGTGACAGACCCATTAATAAATACAAGAGTTTATAGCAAAAATGGGTCATGATCACCAATTGGTTTATTCAGACCAATTGATACAAGTGCCCGAGTTAGGTTTACCATTACTCTCATGGCAATTATATTTGTTTTGTATCACCCACTCAACAACCACCTCCCTTGAGCTTGAGCTTTTCATTTCTTTCTTAGAGTGGTTGTCCATGGATGTTTCGAATTTATCAGGCAATTAATCCAGATTTCCTTTCCATAACTTTTGCATTATTTTTCCAATTGGTTTGATTTTACTTTTATAACTCAACCCGGAAGTGAAATGAGGTTGTCTTAGTGTAAGACATTCAAATTTGTAGTGCCCCATCTTTCCACATGAATGGCATAATGAGTTAACCTGTTTTGAAGTAGTTGATTTAATCAACACAAGTGGTGAAGGGAGGGAGTTTGATTCACTTATTTCATATCCTAGACCTCTCATATTTTTAGAGTTCCTACCCAGGCCTAGAAGTCTTTCTAACTTTTCATTACATTGAGTGAATTTATGACTTAGTTCTACTGTATGATTAGATTTTTCTACTTCCAGTTTCAGATTTTTGATTTCCTTTTTCAGTTTCTCAACTTCTGATTCTAGAAGATTAATTTTCTTGATTAGTTTTTCAGCAATACAGTTATCAGCAATTTCTTCTTCAAACTTGATTCTTTCAAGGTTATACTCATCTTCCTCTTTATGAACCTTGGCAATGACTGCAGCGGTGGAAGCTATTAGTATTTTCAATGATTTTTGGTCTCCATCACCCTCTGACTCACTTGTTTCTGAGTTGGAGTCATCAGTGTCATCCCATGTGGCTGCCATAGCCTTTCCTTTTTACCTCTCAGTAGGACACTCCGTGGATATGTGACCATACTTCCTACAGTTGTAGCATTGGGGTTCTTTGGACTGGTTGAAGGATTTGCCTATTTGGTGGTTGTGTCCAATTGTTTCCCTCTGTTGTTGTATAGTTTTCCATGGTTCTTATTAAAGAATCTTTTGAACTTTTTAGCTAAGAGGGCAACCTCCCCATCCTCATCTTCGTACTCTCTTCCTTCTTCCTCTATTGTAGCTATACTTCTAAATGCCTTAAGAACATTGTTTTCGAATTTTGTGGGTGGTTTGAGATGTAGTTCAAAAGTTTGTAGAGTACCCACCAGTTCTTCTACTTTCATTTCATAAATATTTCTGCACTCTTCAATGGTGGTGACTTTAAAGTTAAACCGTTCCAGTAAAGATCTCAGAATTTTCCTGCATATTTTAGGTATCGGAATTTTCTCTCCAAGTTCCCCCATGGAGTTATGATATTTAATTTTACGAAGAGCTCCATAAAGGTCTCATCCTCTTCCCTTCTTAAGTGTTTAAATTGGGTTGTCAAGAGCTGCAACCTTAACCTTTTTACTATGCTCGTTCCTTGATTGGTTGTTTCCAATAAATCCCATGCTTCTTTTAATGTTCCACACATACTGATCTGATTAAATACTTCTTGTGAATCTGCACAGTAAATAACATTCATGGCTTTATCTTCACTTATTTTATTTTCTTTATCAAAGGTGCTCACACTACACCAAAATCGTTAATCAGGAATGGCTATCTATTTGGTTTATATACGACTTTAAGTTGTTCCTAATTAGGAACGATTTAAAACAGTTTCTAATTCAAAGTAAACTATTCCTAAAAAAAAGTATAATACATAAACCGATAAAATCTAAAAAATTGGAAAAAAAAACCCTCATTTAACACGGGAGCTCTCTCTCGCTGCTTGCAAAAAAGATTCGCATTTTAAGGGTTTTCTAAGCTACATCCATGCTGGTGCTCATCAACTACGGAGGTAGGATTCGGATCTTTGCTATTTGAGTTTCGATGGGCTATCTCTTGCTAGTTTTAATTTCCTTGCAAAACTCTCATTCAACATGTACTTTCTTCTGGTGGTTTTTAAGAGTGCTTTTTGTAGATTAGATCGTGATGTAGAGTTTCTGTATTTTTTTAGGGTTTCGCCTTGCAGTTTTTATTGTTTTTCTGTCTTGTGATTTTTTGTTTTTAGTTCTGGATCTGATTAAGCCCATAAAAAATGGATCTGATTGTTTCAAAGAGAACTGTTTGGCTGCAGATCTTCGTATTTTCTTTGTGGTTTTTGTTTTTCCATTTGTAGATCGGATTACTTTTTGCGTGTTTTCATTTAAAAAAAAATATATTTTATAGATCATTTAGCACTACACCAAAATCGTCATTTAGGAACGGTTTAAAACCGTTCCTAAATGAGGCGTCACAAAAAAATAGGAATGGTTCAGAACCGTTTTAGGTACCGTTTCAATTTTTAGAAACGGAATTTTAGGAATAGTTTTAAACCGTTCTGGTGCCAACGGTCACATTTTAGGCACAAAATTTTAGAAACGTTTTTGAACGCCTATTAATGTTGCCAACAGTCAGATTTTAGGATGAAATTTTAAGAACAATTTTAAACCCCTTTGTTCATTGTATGAGAGAGAGAGTGGGGTATGTAATCTACTTGTATTATATGCTAGATAATTACACAAATAAAAGAAAAAAACAATAGAATGATTCACACACATAATAATCTTTTCCTTATTTTTTAGTACACATTTCAATTTCAATTCAACATTTCATTTCCAGGCTTCTATAATCCAACGATTCCTTGCTCTTTTCTAAAATGATCACTGCCTTCAGATATGACATCTGCTGTAAATCCTCCTCTTCAATGTCTTCTCTTCCACCAGCTTGGCTTGCACATCCTGATGCTTTTCCAGGTTCGCCATGATCCACTGCAGTGATGTGGATAAAAGGTATAATAAATAAATAGGATGTTGTATTGGATGATTAAAGAAAATTTCAAAAACTTGAAGGAATGAAAGAGAAGGCTCACCCAAATAAACTGCTAGGCATTCGATTGGATTGCAATCACGCATGCAAACAACCAGTAGGCCAACAATTCAAAAAACTCAACCAAAAAAAAAAAAGGAAAAGCGAAAGGGAAAAACCAACAATGCTGAAAATGGTTATCCCCCTATTGTTTTACTAACCTTGCCTTCCTTTTCTAGTGAACAACATTAAAAAGAAGGGAAAAAAACTAAGAGAGAAATAAACCCATAAGCACTAGGGGTTCACATGGTTCGGTTCGGTCCGGTTCTCAGGTGAAACCGGAACCGAACCGTTCCCTACGGTACTAGGATTTTGGATCCTAACCGGACAGTTAAGCATAGCACTTAGACCGAATCCGAATCGGACCGTGAAAACCGGTTGATTCGATGATCGATTCCACGGTTCTAGGCTTTTTAAACTCCAGCCCAATTGCACTTTTTTAACAATACTATTAAGGTCTTAATGCATTCAAATATGATTGGGGCCCAGGATCAGAGATTTTATTCGTTAATCTGAGGGTACCAACAGTGAATAGGTGACTCCTTAAAAAAAAAAAAAAAAAACCAAATCAGATGAAATGAACGATTGGATCATAGACAAAGGGATACCATTTGTACAATGTAGATGCATAAGAACCTTTAAAATTCCTCAACACATTTGTTCTATTTTACTTAGTTCGCTATACTAGTACAACAACATTAGCTGGATGGGGCCCACATGGCTGAATGTGCATACTGTCGTGGATGGGCAATTCTGCAAAGTGTTCCTATATAGGTGAATCCTAGCCGTATGATAATTTACCTTGGAATTAGATAGTTGAGAATAAAATATAGGTAACGATCCAAAAGCAACATGTGAAAGCACTGGTCTTATCACATGGAATTTTTTAAATCCATCATCATCAATCCCGGTGGGTCCAAAAGCAACATGTAAAGCTCGGATCGATGGTTTGGATCCATGGTTCGTGTCATGGTTCGGATCAACGGTTCGGTTCGGTTCTACAGGGCCCTAAACCGGAACCGATCCGTAATCAACGATTCTGGAAATTATGGAACCGGAACCAGACCGTTAGCACCCTAAAACTAGACCATGTAATCAACAGTTACATGGTTCCATCGGTTCGATGTGCACCCCTAATAAGCACCCCATTCTTTTATGTAACAAGAAAACCACCACACTTCTTCTTCTTCTTCTTCTTCTTTTGTCCCAGTTGAGATTTGGGAATTAGGCCTGGCCTGCAAATTAATCAGGCCATGCATGGGAGGCCCGAGCCCAACCCATAGGCTAGCTAGTAGGTCCAAGCCCAGTCCAAACCTGGGTCGAGCAGACTACCCAGCCCATTGCTACCCATCGTCATTTCCTGTTTATTGAATTTGTTGCAACTATCACATTGCATTTAAACACAACCTTATTTCTTTGATCAATAGCATATATTGGAGAAATTGTCTTTACAATGAGACAAAATGTTTACTTCCCATTCACAATTATAAAGATTGTGCATTCAAAAAGCCTGATGCATCCGGGGACCTAACATGCCAGACCAGAAAAAAAAAATCAGTTTCTTTAAAACACAGGTTTGCATTGAACAAAAAAAAAAAAAAAAGACTAGTAAGTCTACAAATATTAACAAAATCTAGAAAAAAAATTAAGATTCAGGTTTGCATTGAACAAATTCAACAGTTGCTCTAAAAATTGGAACAATAGAGTTTCGAAAACTTAAATTTGAAGCACCTATAGCCTTGTCCAGTTGAGTCTAAGACTAAACCAAGTTGGAAACGAGAACCAACATACCGTTTTACTATCATCACGAGTCGTTCCAATTGAATTGATGTAAAGATAAATTGGCTGGTTTAGATCCCATCCATTGCAAGTAAAGCAGTTCTACTATCACGAACTCTGTGACACCTGGCACTAACTAATAAAAAAAAAGGCTAATTATTAGTGTGTATTATGCCATTAGATAAGACATGAGACTGCTAATAACAAATTATGTTTTTAGATGACAAAAGCAGTGTCTCAGAACAAAATCTAGTAATCTTTGTCTCAAAAATAGAACAGCAAAAGACAGAAGGGTTAACATGAATCTGGATCCTCTGCTTGCTACAAGTAGAAGAATTCAGTTTTTCTGCATCGTCAGTCCCACACTAGAGACACGTGAATCCAATCTAGCAAAACTATCAAATAGCCCATCTACACATTTTTCTAGCTGAAAACATGAATTTAAATTTGTAATTAAGTCAATGTACAACATGAAATTCATCCTTTTCCACATTTACACCTACAACCAGCAGAACCTTCATAGCCCCCAAGGTTGCTTGATATAACACTAATAACATATCATGGCCATGGATACGGATATAACACCTACAATTACAAAGTACATATAAAAATTATGTGAATGTGCTATAGGATTGTTAAAGAAGAGAAAGTTAATGTGGATGAAGAGACATTTTAACATTTGACATTATAAGATATGTTGAAACTGAAGCATTGAATTATGAGAAAGCAATAAAGAAACAAATAATAATGATAATAATAATAACAGATATGATAATAATAATACATTTGTTTAGATATGGTTGCTGCTAAGTAAACATATTGTGGTTCCACAATCTATATGTTAAACGGTGAAGTACAAAGAAATACAAGAAAACAAATTTACTTGTAGAAGTCGTCGAGCATAACCACCCTCCATTATTCGTGCAAAAGGGGAAGCTTACGAATATTTGTTTCCTTCAAAAGCACCAAAATTGCCAAAATCCAAGCGGCCAAACCACCTCCAAATCGATGCAAATAATTTCCACTAGATTATCCATTGCTTGTATGAAAGACACTTTCAATAACCACATTTTGCACAAATCAAAATCGCCTACCCCAAAATGATAGAGAGAATAAAACTCCAAGGAAATTCAAATTCACTTGCCCATTAGAGAACCTTTTGGAGAGAGAAGACCAAGACCCTAAGCTTTCTTTAAAAAATGTGCCTGCTATTGAGAAAAATAAAAAGCTCCTTAGAATCCTTCTGGTTAAACTGATCTGCACCTAGAGCTGGAAGTGCCCCTCGAATCCCGCCCACTCCCAACGCCATTAAGAAGATTCCATTGTAAAACAATAGAACTTAGCCACCTTTCGTACATGACGACTTCTCGCATGGCAATGCCGGCCGCGGGCTCTTTTTATGTGTTTAGATTATGAGAAGTACATATCCCTGAAAACCCAAAATTAAATTATAGTTTTAAAGAAATCAGTGAAAATTACAATTCATTTTGTTTAGAATTCAGTTCAATCCAGATTTCGCCATTTATGAGTGTGTTTGTTATATGAATAGCTGATAATCATTATATAAACATTTCTACTTTGAGTAGGAAAGAAGAAAATCCCAAAAACCAGATCAATAAATACTACAATGTTCAGCAATTGTTTAATATAGAAGTTCATACAGCAAACCCATTTGAGGCCCATCAGATCAACAGTTTTAATAACATATTTAGAGGTGACCAAGGTTCAAAATATTACAAGAATGGTAGGCTTGGATGTGCCTAGTCATTAGGCCTTTGGGCTACTTGAGGTCTTTTGGCTCGCTCTAGTAGGAATAGACATAACTCAGCCCATGGGTCACCAAGAAGTCTTTTGGCTCGCTCTATTCTTTTGAAAGATAAACTGCAATCGAGTTTCATATATCAAGTTAACAAAATTTACTGCCTTGCATATACAGTTTGTGTAATGAGAACTAACCTGCAAATGATGTGTTTCTTAATCCTGCAAAAATAGCAGATAAAGAATTCAAATGAGCATATGTTAGCTATATTTAAAAAACAATAAGAAGAAGATCAAAATCAGTATTAAAACACCAAATCAAATAAAAAAAGGATTTTATTGGAAATCTCTGCATCCAAATCAAAAAGAAAAAATAACCCAATTGAAAAATCATCAAAAGACAAAAACCCCAATTCTGATAGAGCAATCCTATTGGATAGGTTAATTAGATGCCACATAAATGGTGGGGTGGGCCTCATGCCACACAGAGACTACATAGATGTTACACAAATGTTTTAGGAATGCTCATTTTATCTATGAATGCTTAATTTTTGAATCTTCCTTGAAAAAGTGGTAAAACTTACAAGCATGGAGGACAAATCTACATTGCTGCCTAACAGAGATCTCGGACTAAGGTCGATTACTCAGCATGCAAAGTTGCAGGAAGAAAATTTTCCAGCCAAAAATTCAAATGCATGTTAGATACTACACTGGTGATTGGATACATGTTGCCAAAAGAAAATGTATTGGTAAAAGAAGCAAAAAACCCCAGTCCCACCTTTTTCGAGGTCGAACCAAAACCACCTCATACCAACAAGTGCAAGCTCCGTTCAGAAACATGCACAATTATATTAAAAAGAAAATACATAGTATTTTCATACATGATAAGAAACATTATTAGAGAAATGAAAATGAAACAATATCCGAGTTCAAAGCACTACCAACAATTCAAAAACAGAAAAAGCCCCACCACAAAATGACAACAATAGTTTTTTTTTTTTTTTAAATAACATTTGAAAAAAAAAAAAACTAGAATCTGACAATCTACAAACAGATGAGACTAAGATGTGGATTTGTTAAACCATTAGCACCAGTGAAACTAAAAAATGCATCATGCATCACCACCCAGAAGGGTAGATTCATATAGTTCACCACTTAAAATGGTGGTGAGTGGTGACACCTCAACATTGCACATGGCACAACCATATGGCAATCCAGAATTGCTGGCAGAGCATAATCCTAAAAACTACACTGAAAATATGATAGAAACCATCTCATTTCGCTCTCAATTGGACAAGTAGGGTTGCTTGATCAGTGTGGCATTAGAGATATGCTCCATCCAAAGTGTGCCCACAGTCCGGATGATCTGGATAGGATAGATGTACATGAGTGCCACATTTGAGGATGTAGAGACACCACCATTTTCAAAATGGTAGTGATCTATCATAGGAGTCTGCGCCTGCCCAGAAAAGCAGAGCGATGAGATTAGCAAAGGTAAACTAAAAGACATCATTATGGTGTAGAGAACACACAAAATAGTCACTTAAATACATCCAGACAAATCATAGTAGCACTTCTCTAACATTTAAAATTTCAAAACCGAATTGGAAAAAAGAGAATCAATGTAAACTCAATCAGACTTTGTTACTAAAAATCCAACAACATACGAATTCAGCCAAACCCATCACAGAAACAGTACTCAAACTAAAAAAATAAAAAAAATCTAACAAAATCAATAGCTAAAAAAAACTAACAGTACTCCAACAACATACGAATTCAGCTAAACCCATCACAGAAATTTCTCCTTCCAAACGACTCTTTATCTATAACAAATCCTTCCCTTAGAATTGAGTTGACCTAAAAAACTAATAAAATCAATTATACACTAAAAACGGAGCGAGAAATTCCATTTTAATACATGGTCTAAAGTAGTATATGTGTGGGATCATTGCCTCTAATGAGGTGGATCTATGTTGATTGTTCCCCTCCCATATATCAGGCTAGTCCACTCATGGATGGGCCAAAAAAATATGCAAGAAACAGAGAGATTAAATGTACAACAGTGGTACACGTTATTGGTTGAAGCATTTCTTCAAACAACTAACATGCAGATGTCGGCGGCCATGGACAGCGGCGGATATGGCTGCCTCCGGGATGGTTGCTACCCAAAATTTGATAATCGAAAGGGGGAAGTGAGAGAGACAGAGATGAAGGGAGAGAGATCGAGAGAGTATACCTTCGATTTTCTCGAGAGCATATGAAGGAGGAGGCAAAGCTGACGCGGAAGCCATTGAGATTGGAAGAGATCTCGATCCAAGAAGATTAGAAATGGCAGGGATTGATTGGGTTCTTCCACACTCACAGACATTCGACCACCATTAAACCTGAGAGGGAGAGAGTGAAAATGGTTCAGATCTGGCCGACGCCGATCTCCATTTGAGAGAGAGAGAGAGAGAGAGAGAGAGAGAGAGAGAGAGAGAGAGAGAGAGAGAGAGAGAGAAGATCGAAGAAAAGGGGAGCAAAGAGGGAGAGGGAGACGGAAATGGATGCGAAATAGGGTTCGGGAGATTTGCCGTAAGAAAGGACTAAAAATGAATCAGTAGTCTGCGGCAGATATAAACCAATGTGTCTCTTGGGCCTTGTGGGGTCCACTTAGAGGTTACTAATCAAATTTCTTCCGTTCATATGTTTCAAAATAAAACATTAAAACATAAGAATAATAAATAAGAAGATCCAACACTCAATTGGGACACACCAATAAAATAGTGGAAATAATACATATACCATTGAATACTGTTTCAAATCAAAAATGGCTCGAGGACGGTGGAATACCGGTTCAAATCAAAAACGGCTTGAAGTCGTTTTTGAACCAAAATCGTCTCCATTCCAATTAAACGATTTTGGTGTAGTGTGGTTTCTGTGGTAGATTTTTTATATCTGATCACTATCTGAGGACATAAACCGAAAATTTTAATATCCAGTTTGTTTGACAATTCCTGGTGCAGGATGAGGTTTGCCGGTTTTGAGTGAAGAGGGCAATCTGATTACATATACGAATCCAGGGAAAGGCAATTGAACCTTTGATTCTGTAGCTGTTCCAGAGGTATGTATCTTTCTCTCCATGTAAAAAAGATGTATGAATATTTCAGATCTGCCATTCAAATTGACTTGTTCAAATGGCACATTTGTTTTTGTTAGTTCTGTGCTGTTCGATTCAATGCATGCATAGGTGTTTACGCCTGATGGTGTAGGACATCATCCCTTACGAACCCGCACATGTAAATACCAGCAAATGCACCGTCTGCCTTAGTACACGGCAGCACCCAACTGCCACACCATGTGGCCATGTCTTCTGTTGGTAACTCTCTTTTCTGTCCAAGGCCCATATAATGTAACTCTTTCTATACAAATCTTCTTCTTCTTCTTCTTCTTTTTTCATTCACCTCATTTTTTTTTTAAATAGTGGTGCCTGCCCCACCATACAGTAGGTGTACCTGGTCGACCCAGATCGTACAAATAGTTGTACCCATTGTGGATGGACCACAGCCTGAAAATTCTCTGATTGAAAGATCCTAGATGTCCAATTGGTGGCCATCAAATGGACAGCTAGGAATAAACTAGTCAGTATTATGAATTCTTCAGGAGTAGATAAGATGGTTGATATTGTCCAGTCATTGTGGTTTTCGGGCTATGCTGCACCCCATCCACGTGGGCTTATGATTTGGACGGCCCGGATTGTGTACATGTATGCTTCTCATACTGTGGCCACATCTCCTGTTGATTGGTTTTTTGCTTCTCCTCTATGCTATGTTTTGTAGGAACTGCATTATGGAATGGTGCAATGAAAAGCCCGAATGCCCTCTCTGCCGCACCCCGGTGACACACTCGAGCTTAGTTTGTATATATCATGCTGACTTTTGATGAGATTAGGATCGTCTGACTTGCACTATATTAGCAATGTACCAAATTACAATGTTATCGATGAGTCATGGATCAAAATAACCGGCCAGTCTCTTGAGCTCAAGGATTCTTGGAAGAGAAGGTGGTGGCAATCCACGTCCAAGCAGTCCATATCAGGATATGGAAAATTCTTTGAGACTTCTGTAACAAGCAATCAGAAGATTGCAAAGGATAACTGCTTCAGCATTTGAGGTATTATACAATGCTCAGCTGAGAGTAAGTTTCTCTAAGTTGGGCCCATGGTTCAGTGATCTGTACTGTTCATATCACGGCATTCATGGGTCTCTTCGTAAATGTCTCCGGCACCAAAAAAAAATAATCTCCTGGGTTCAAAGATCCCAGCATTGGAGTATTTGGCCTTTTGTTTGTTGAATGTCAACTGTTGCTGTATTTTCATTCTTCTTGGGGGTTTCTTTGTTGGCCTGACAATGCTCCATCTGTTTTGAGATTCAAGCTAAACCTTCAGTCCCATCACAAACAGAAATAAATGGTAGAAGAGAACCCATTTGGGTGCCAACTTATGTTCTCAATCAGTGATCCTCAAGTAGTTTGGTTTTCAATTGGAGCTTTTCTTCTTCTATATATACAGCTTTCCTGATAACTTGCATCCATGGGTTATTAGGCCAAACTAGAGAGAGGAACCTGTGTCTGACACTTCTTTTCATAATATTAAGTAGGGGATCTCAGGTATGAGATGGTACCATCCATTTGGTAGGTCATACCCTTTGATGATTCCTAGCAGTTGAAAAAACGTCTAACCAAAGAACTACATTCAATGGGCAAAAGGCCACCGATCATGAAATTAAGGCAGATAGAAAGCTCAAGTGGACCACACCACAAAAAGTTGTGGGGATTGAACGTCTACCATTGAAAACTTCTTGGAGGTTGCAGAAGTTTTGGATCAATCTGATATTTGGTTTTTTCCTTCATCCAGGTCTGTTACAAAATCGACTACCATTCTAGCAGAGCGCTTGAACAGCAAGCTGCCCAAATCAGGTGGAAATCAATCACCAAATGCTCAGCTGGAATTTCCACATTTACTTAAATTTATACCAGACGTTATTTAGTGGTGCCTCTTGTTTGTTGCTTCTGTTGACACTTAGCACTTGGTTTATTTTTTTAATGGCACAGGTACTTAAAGGCGTGTTATGTTCTACTATTGATTCTAGTCTAGGAACCTAGTGGTTTTTGAAAGAATTTGTTTTCCATTTCCTGTTGCGCATCAAACAGCTTGGATTACATGTATTTATACCTTTCAACTTTGTAAGCCCTTCAGTTAACTTCTAGATTTTTGCAGGTTATCTTGGAAGTGGCATCTGAGACTTTGTATGATAAGATTTTCAGGAAAGTTCTTAAAGGGTCGTTATCGAGATATCCTCTCATCAGTGTGGCAATTTTGTTATCTAAGCATTAGTTTCTTCTACAAGATCCAAAGGTCAAGTATGTGCTATAACATTTTCATTCATTTTGGAGCTTCTTTTTTTTTTTCTTATGCTGTTTTGAAGTCCTAATTGAGCCATGATGGACAATTCCATTCTTTTAGGTAAGGTTACTGGTACTGATTGTATACGTGCTATAGTGTATAAAGCAAACCTTGATGGGTTTTTTTTGACCTGCATGTCGTCGACCAGTCGTGAGCCCTGCACGACTGGTCGTGGTCTGGTGTACGACCAGTCGTGGAGTCGAGCCGTGACACGACTCAAAGTCCAATGAGTTTAGGCTATTTTTCTTCAGGGTGCTCGACCGATCGTGAGTGGTGCTCGACCAGTCGTAGGTGGCTCTCGACTAGTTGTGGACTCGGTACGACTGGTCGTAGTTACATAGATTCATTCCGCGATTTTACCCGGATTTCGTTTCGCAAGTCCTTTCGCAACTGGGATGTGGAAAGGAGTTTCCCAAAACTATAAAATGGGGTGTCTAGTGTTTTTCTAGACAATACAAGAGGGTTTCCTAAAGCTTTATAAGGGTTTGCTAAAGGGTTTAGGGCTATCAAAGGTGTGAGAGAGAGAGAGAAGAAAGAGGGAAAGAGAGAGAGAGAGAGAGAGAGAGAGAGAGAGAGAGAGAGAGAGAGAGGAAGCTTGTAGAAGGGAGCCATCGTCTCAGCGCTTCTACGTCCTCGTAATCAGTGAGATCTCTCCATTTTCTTTGTTTCTCTTATTATTTATCCACTCCTGCATAAGTGATGAAGGTTTGATCATAGTAGGTTGTAACAGCTCACGCCCACACTGTATGATATTGTCCGCTCTGGCTACAGCCCGCACGGTTTTGTTCTCGGGGTCGCCCCCAAAAGGCCTCATATAGTATAGGATGGCAACTCCACATATAACCACCACAACTTCAGACGATACTTCTGATGTGGGACAAAGTTTCACCTTCATTGTGTGCACAGTAGCCTGCCAGCTACACATTAGCCTACCAGCCACCTTGGGACCCGCCCACATGTGTGCCTGCCCACATGGGACCACAGTGATGGGATGTCACAATATCCCCCACCGAGGGCAGACCCGTCCTCAGCTCTGATACCATTTGTAACAGCCCACGCCCACACTGTACGATATGATCCGCTCTGGGCACAGCTCACACGGTTTTGTTCTCGGGGTCGCCCCCAAAAGGCCTCATACAGTATAGGGTGGCAACTCCACATATAACCACCGCAACTTCAGACGACACTTTCGATGTGAGACAAAGTTTTACCTTCACTATGTGCACAGTAGCCTGCTAGCACGGTAGCCTGCCAGCCACACAGTAGCTTGCTAGCTACCTTGGGGCCCGCCCACATGTGTGCCCCCCCACATGGGACCACAGTGACGGGGCATCACATAGGGTGTGCTTATGACCAGTTGTAACATTCTACATCATAGTGGATTGTTGATCTGGACGAGGTCCCGTGGTTTTTACCTCTTTGAGGGTTTTCCACGTAAAAATCTCGTGTGGTGTGTGGTTTATGCTTTGATTTATTTCATTGCTTTATTATTCGATAATTCTGGTTTGTTCTAGAGGGCTAGATCCTAAGGTTTTGTGCAAGCCCCCAACAAAGTGGTATCAAAGCAAGTTCATTGAATGGGTAGGATTGGTTTTGAATTATGGAAGGTGGCTCATCAAGGATGATCAGTCTCAATGGTTCTAACTGGACCATGTGGAAGGCTAAGATGGAGGACTTGCTTTATTGTAAGGACTTATATTCTCCAATTTTAGGCATATCAGCAAAATCAAGGATATGTCTGATGATGATTGGAAGAAGATGGACCGAAAGGCGGTGGGGTTTATTAGACAATGGTTGGATGATTCCGTATTCCATCATGTGTCTACGGAAACCTCAGCCGCTAGCCTATGGCTGAAATTTTCTGCTAAGGTGACTTGTGAATCTCAAGTTCAAAGATAGTGGTTCTGTGGCCGAGCACATGAATGAGGTCTGTAATATAGTGAACCAACTCTCCTCTATGAAGATGGTCCTGGATGATGAATTGCAGGCTTTACTATTCACTACAAGAAAGATGGTTTTTAGCGATGAAACTTTTTTTCGACTTTTAGCGACGAAAGAAAATTTCGTCGCTAAAAAGTTTACTTTAACGACAAAATTGTAAATTCGTATCTAAAAGTCACTTTTACTGACGAAAAATTCCGTCACTAAAGGTTGTAAACAGTTTTTGAAAAAAAAATCAAAAGGTTTACTTTTAGCTACAAAAATTTTCGTCGCTAAAAAACATGGATGAGACTTTTAGCGATGAAAATTTTCATCGCTAAAGGTTATAAACATTTTTGAAAAAAATTTAAAAGTTCACTTTTAGCTACGAACGTGGATGAGACTTTTAGCGACGAAAATTTTCGTCGCTAAAGGCTATAACCAGTTTTTGAAAAAAATCCAGAGGTTTACTTTTAGCTACGAAAGTTCTCGTAGCAAAAAAATGTGGATGAAACTTTTAGCGACGAAAATTTTCAAACAGTTTTTGAAAAAAAAAAATCCAGAGGTTTACTTTTAGCTACGAAAATTTTCGTATCTGAAAAACATGGATGAGACTTTTAGTGACGAAATTGTTCGTCGTTAAAGGCTGTAAATAGTTTGTGAAAAAAAATCCAGAGGTTTACTTTTAGCTACGAAAATTTTTGTAGCTAAAAAACGTGGATGAGAGTCCGAGGGCTTACTTTTAGCTACAAAATTTTTCGTAGCTAAAAAACGTGGATGAGACTTTTAGCGACGAAAATGTTCACCGCTATAGGCTGTAAACAGTTTTTGAAACAAATCCAAAGGTTTACTTTTAGCTACGAAAATTTTCGTAGCTAAAAAACATGGATGAGACAGTTATTGACGAAAAGTTTCGTCATTAAAGGTTGGTTTACTTTTAGCTACGAAAATTTTCGTAGCTAAAAAACGTGGATGAGACTTTTAGCGACGAAAATTGTCGTCGCTAAAGGCTATAAACAGTTTTTCATCCAAAGGTTTACTTTTAGCTGCGAAAATTTTCGTCGCTAAAAAACATGGATAAGACTTTTAGTGACGAAAAGTTTCGTCGCTATAGGCTATAGCCAGTTTTTAAAAAGAAATCCAGATGTTTACTTTTAGCTACGAAAATTTTCATAGCTAAAATACGTGGCTAAGACTTTTAGCGATGAAAATTTTCGCCGCTAAAGGCTATTTTGAATTTTAACAAAAAAATTCACGCGGTCTTGGAAATGTTCGCGGTAAGACTTGTAGTGACGAAAATGTTCGTCGGTAAAAGTGTTTTTCCTAAAAAAAATTCCCGACGGCTGAAAACCGTTGGTAATAATGTAAAAATGTTTTAATTTTTAAAATTTTCTGTTGGTAAAAATGTGTGTGTGTGTGTGTGTGTGTGTGTGTGTGTGTGTGTGTTGTGTGTATGTGTGTGTGTGTAGTTTTTATATCATATGAGTGGAAATTTTATATATATATATATATATATATATATAATATGTATATATTTAAAAGGTAATATTTAAATGATTTGTAATATCACATAAAAAAGAATTTTGAAAAGTTTAAAATTTTTAACAATGTTTGAGAAAAATTTTGAGAACAAAATGGTGCTTTTAAAGAAAAAAATTGGCAATTTGAAATTTTTAATAAAAAAATTAAAATATGAGAAAAATTTTGAGATTTTGAAATTAAAAATTCAGAATTTGTATTTTAAATATTTATTAAAATATTTTTTAATAAAAATGATATTTTGTTAAAAGAGGAAAAATATACATTTTGAAAAAAAAATGTTATTTTTAAAAGGAAATTGAAATTTATCTATGAAAAGTAAAATTACTAAATCATTAGGCACATCCACTAATTGAACCTTTAATCATTTTTGGACAATCTAATCATTTCAAATTGAAGAGTAAATGACTTCAGATGTTTAAATCAAATTTCACTGAAATTGTTGATCAATCTTGTATGCTCAATATCTTTCTCATGTGTAGCTTGATTGAGGCGAGTAACTAGTCAAATTGAAAGTATTGATCAGTAAAATAGAGTGAATGGACCAGACATGTAAAATGGGCCAAATATTCTAGTCAAAATTGTGACCCAACTTACTGACCTCGTAAGAACCTAAGAATTGATGTTAGTAAGTTTTGTGGGCCCCATCATGATGTGTGTCGAACATCAACACTGTGGATTTGATGTGTCCCCTTTAGGTTATGAGATATCTCAAAAATCATCTGTATACGAAACTCAAGTGGGCCAACCATCTAAAACTAAGTGAAGACATCCTAAAAATATAAAAGCACTTGGTGGGGCCCACATGAGTTTACATGAGTTTTGGATGCGATTAAAACTTGGTCTGACCCCTCATCCAAGTGGGACACACATAATGAGTGGGTTGGATATGTGAATCACATTTAGGTAGGCCCAATATATGATTATGAATGTTTTAAGGAAACCCTTCTCCACTACATTTAGGTGAGTTACTCGTTACCCTTACCAGAGTAAACTCTGTGGGGTCCATTGTTATTTATTTATTTTATCCACTCCATTCATCCATGTTAACGGATAATTTGAGGTCTAAAGAACAAAAAGGAAGCATATCCCAAGCTCAAGTGGACCACACCCCAGGAAATAGTGTGATTGAACCTTTACCATTTAAAATTTCTTGGAGGCCATAGAAGTTTTGGATCAAGCTGAGGTTTGTGTTTTCTATTCATTCATATATTTTTGATATTATGAACAACATTTAACCTTTTTTGGATAATCTAATCAGTTCAAATTGAAGAGTAAATAACTTTAGATGTTTAAATCAAATTTCGCTGAAATTGTTGATCAACCTTGGTATACCCAATATCTTTTCTCATATATAGCCTGATTGAGGAGAGTAACTAGTAAAATTGAGGGTATTGATCAGTAAAATAGAGTGAATGGAACAGACATATAAAATGGGCCAAATATTCTGGTCAAAATTGTGACCCAACTTACTGACCTCGTGAGAACCTAAGAATTGATGTTAGTAAGTTTTGTGGGCCCCATCATGATGTGTGTCGAACATCAACACTGTGGATTTGATGTGTCCCCTTTAGGTTATGAGATATCTCAAAAATCATCTGTATACGAAACTCAAGTGGGCCATACCATCTAAAACGATGTGAAGACATCCTAAAAATTTTAAAAGCACTTGGTGGGGCCCACATGAGTTTTGGATGCGGCTGAAAATTGGTCTGACCCCTCATCCAAGTGGGACACACATAATGAGTGGTTTGGATATGTGAATCACATTTAGGCAGACCCAATATATGATTACGAATGTTTTAAGGAAACCCCTCTCCATTATATTATGTGGTGTGGCCCACCCAAGTCATGGATTGACTTTATTTTTAAGCTCTTGGCCCACCTAAGTCATGGATTGACTTTCTCCATACCGTTCAACGCTTTTCTCGAATCATTTTAAGATATTAAACCAAAAAATGGGGCGGGTCCAAAGCGTAAGTGGACTACAAAGTTGGGACTGAACGTCCACCATTAAAAATAACATTCATAGAAGTTTCAGATCAAGCTAATGTTTATGTTTTCTCTTCATTTATATCTTTTTGATATTATAAACATGTTGGATGTCAAATATTGTGGGCTCAAGGAAGGTATCAACGGTGGAAATCATTATTCCACACTATTTCGCGTGGCATGGTACACTTGAGTTTTGGATTTACCGAAAATTTGGGATCAACCCACATCATTCATCCATTTTTTGAGATAATTTTAGAGAATTATCCAAAAAAATAAATCATATCCAAAGATTAAATGGACTACACCACAAATAAGGGGAACGGATTGGCTACTCCCCCTGACACATCCAATGGCTGGTGGTTAGTGCTCTGTGAGCCCTACCATGATGTATGTGTTTAATCCATGTCGTTTATCTATTTTTAAAGATCATCTTACTGTATGAGACAAAAAATGAGATATATTCAAATCTTAAGTGGACCACATTCCAGGAAACAATATTGAATGAGCGTCAACCATTAAAAAACACTCTAGGGCCATAAAAGTTTTGGATCAAATTGATTTTTATTTTTCCCCTTCATCTGGTACAGTGGGCCTTAGGAGGATTTTAATGATGGATATATAATAATTTTATAATTATATATATATATATATATATGGGAAAAGGTTCCACGCGGTCCAGCTCATGGGAACTTCTCGAACGGTCAAGCTGTGTGAGCCCCACCATGATGGGTGTCAAACATCTACCCAATCAGTCAGATGCACCATTCCATGGTGAGGCTAGGGCTTACAAATCAAGTCAATCTGTGACTTTTTTGCGCCACATCACATACCAAAGTTGAGAGGGGTTACCCTCCATTAAAATATTCATAATCATTTGTTAGGCCCACCGAGATGTGGTTCACAAATCTAGCCCATCCATTATATGTGTCCCACTTGGATGAGGAGTCAGATCAAGTTTCAAATGTATAAAAATTTCAGGTGGGCCCCACCAAGTGCTTTTATATGTTTTAGGCATTTCTTCACATGATTTTAGATGGTATGGCTCACCTAAGTTCCGTATACGGCTAATTTTTGGGATATCCCACAATTTAAAGGGGGCCCATCAAATGCACGGTGTTGATGTTTGACACATGTCATGGTGGGGCCCACACAGCTTGACCTTTGTGTTTAATCCATGTCGTCCCCATGAGGTCAAGCTATGTGGGCCCCACCATGACATGTGTCAAACATCATCACCGTGCATTTGATTGGTCCCCTTTAAATTATGGGATATCCCAAAAATTAGCCGTATACGGAACTCCGGTGGGCCATACCATCTAAAATCATGTGAAGACATGCCTAAAACATATAAGAGCACTTGGTGGGCTCCACCTGAAATTTGGATGCGTCTGAAACTTAGTATGGCCCCTCATCCAAGTGGCACACACATAATGGATGGGTTGGATTTGTGGATCACATCTCGGTGGGCCCAAAAAATAATTATGAATGTTTTAATGGAGGGTAACCCCTCTCAACTTTTGTATGTTGTGTGGCTCAAACAAGTCATAGATTGATTTGATTTTTAATCCCTGGGCCCACCATGGGATGGTGCATCTGACTGATGGGGTAGATGTTTGACACGCATCACGGTGGGGCCCACATAGCCATACCAGACCCGGCCTAAATTTGGGCGTGCACTCGAAAATAGAGTCGGGCCCAAAAAACCCCAAAATCCTAAATATCTCTCTTTCTCTCTCACCCTCGCTCTCTCTCTCTCACTCTCCGTTCCCTAACCCCAAATCCCAAAGGATGAAGGCACTCATTCTCGTCGGAGGGTTCGGTACAGGTCTACAGCCATTGACACTCAGCGTTCCAAAGCCGCTTGTGGATTTTTACCCTCCTCTCGCGGGGCTTTCAAGAGAGAAGCTCAGATCCGAAAAACCGTAAGAAATTCTTCCTCCTTTCAATTTCTCGACGCAAAAGAGCTTCGAAATCGAATAATTTTGCTGTATTTTCACACAAATCTGTTGAAATCACGTTAATCCATGTTCTTTCTTTGACTGAGTTGATTTCAAATTGAGAGGTTAATGTTAGGGTTTTGTTTTGTAGTACGATTGATTGCTTGTTTGTATTGGAGACTGTAAATCGTTGATTCAATCTCTTGCGTTTTGGTTTTATTAAGAGAAAACGAAAATGTTTTGTTTTTATTTTTTATTTTTTAATTTTAAAGAAATTGAGGATATTTTTTGGCATATTAGTGAAATTTTTTACGTTCGAAACTGTAGATCCTTGAATAATCCATCTTTTTTTTTCTTCCTTTTTTTTTTTTTTTTTTTTTTTTTGAAAAAGAGGCTTTGTGAAGGTAATTTTAAAAAACTGGAGGATATTAGTGAATTTCAATGGGTTTCGATGTTTGGAACTGTAAATCTATGGGGTTTCAGTGGATTTCTATGCTTGAAACTGTAACCCTTTTTTAACGTGGCTGGTGAAAGAGGACGTTGGAAGAATTTTTTTTAAAATTTTTAAATTTTTTTTACTTGCATTTTATCATATATATATATATATATATATATATATATATATTTCAAATTAGAGGAATTAAGTGAATTGTAATTTTTGGGATGTTTAATTTACAACAAATTCCTCTTCTTCTTTTTTCGGTTGTCACTGATCAAATAGAAATATACAGAATTTTTTTTCCTGTTTTTTTATTTTCCATGTCTTCTTGTCTGTCATTGTCTTTGTTTTCCTTTTTTCTTTTTTTCTTTTTGTGTGTGTGTGTGTGTGTGTGTGTGTGTGTGTGTAACTGAGCAAGTAAGAGGCGCTAATGTAATTTCTGCATGGGCAAATTGAAGAAACAAGCAATTCCTGGCACATGCTAACCTAGCATTGTTGGAGATCACTGCCATTCACCAGATGGGGCCTAACATTGTTATGTTCTGGCCTGAAAATTAGGCCACTGCCATTCATCAGTATGGCACATGCCAACTTGGCACTGTTGTGTACATTGCCTTAGCATTCCTCTCATCATATTATAGGGCTCCAACGAATTTAGCAGATTATCTGAAGTCGCAGTGCCAATACATTGTTGATGCAATTTTTTTTCTTCTTCATGTTTTGTTTTGAAGAAGCTTACTCTTTTTTTTTTTTTGGTCTCCGATATGTTTCTACACTTGTTTGTTGGATGGATGGTCAACTAAAGTGGAATATCCAAATTTGGGTTAGTCACATGTGTTATTGGTTAAGTCACTAATGAATAAAATATTTGGATCTAGGAGATTTGGAGAAAACAATGGGTCTGGAGTGGGGTTAGACTTGAATTTTAGTTGAACCTTCAAAGCTTTGGAAAGATAAAAACACCAACAAACCCAAAAAATTGGATTTTAGGTTCTCAAGTTATTTTGGGGTCATAATCATAATCATAATCATAATCATCATCTAAGCCTTATCCCATCTACTTGGGGTCAGCTACGAAAATCCTGTTATGCCATTCCACTCTATCAAGGACCTTATCCCAGCCACTTGGGGTTGGCTATGAAAATCTTGTTCTGCCATTCCACTCTATTGAGGACCATAAGTCTTTTCTTACTACCTCTTCCCTGGTCCTTTTGGGATTTCTCCTTGTCCTTTTATACCCTTCAATTTTAATAAACTCATTCCTTCCAACTGGCGCAGTTCTTGTTCTCCAACATAAAAGACCAAATATAGGGTCTTATCTACAAAACCAAATAAGTAAAATCCAAGACATCAAATCTCTTCCAAAATCAGACTCTTCAGTGAGTTCTAAATAGCCTCTGACAATGACTCTAGTCATGTATGGCCTCCTAACATACAATCACTTATGGGGCCATTGTCGATAACAAGCCATGACTGAAACTCACTTGTTCTGTGGCAACCCCTAGTGGAGCCCACTTGTCGCAACCCCACGCATGTATGAGACCGAGAGAATTCCTCATATTGGGTTCAAAACCATTCATTCTTGCAAACATTCTTCACAATTTTTTAAAGTATATTATTTAATACATATAGCTTTTAAGAAGTAGCTTGCATTACAAAGCACAAGCCCACTCTGATATCAATTGGCTCAAACTACAAGCTACATGTATAAGATATACAAACAACGAAGCCTCTGGGGACAATTTGTGTGGTGGGTAAATCCTTACTTGAGTTTTTTGTTTTTGTTTTTTAAATTTCTTTTAATCCAGAAAGGGTGTTTGGATGCTAAATAATGAAGTGAAACAAAAGCTGGAGAAGGCCCTAAAGAAATGCCATTCTCCAATTGTTTCCCTGACAAGCGAGAAAAGCAGAATGCCCCTAGACGAGTTTAATGTTTTCTCAATTCTCATACCCTGTGCCAAGCACATACATGATCTTTAAGAACAGATTCATGCACCTGTTATTGCATGAACTGGTTGCATTGTTAATGCCATATTCTTATCAAATGCTTGGATTATGCAAATGTGCATGTGTTCTGGACTCTCTATCTTGAGAAGGCACTGGGATATTGGTATTTGCTTGGATATCATTGGACACTGGTTAGATCTAATGAATGTTGATGAATGGATTCCACATGAGCAGATATTGGGTGTTGAAGCCCTAAGGTAATCTATGCTAGCTTGCATCAAAGTGTCTATTTGAGCAGTAAATACAAATGTTTTATTCTATCACAGTTTATATAAATTACAGATACACTTTCTCTGGAATATGTGCAGTAAAGTTCCAGAGGAATTTGTTCCTCAACTTCCAACTAATGGAAATCCTCCAACTTTATTCCTAGTTTTACATGGTAAGGTTTATCATTTACATTTGTATTGTTGTACTTCTAGTTAGTGCATGTTTGTGGTGTGCAGTTTTGGGGTTTTGGAGCCTCTTCATTAACACTATTTCTGTCGATCTTGTTGAGTGAAAATCATACATTTCCAACATGGATCAAGATAGTTGTTTCTTGTCCTAGTGCTAAACCATGGACTTTTCATATTAAAATAAAAAGGGTAGAAAAAAAATGGAAACTTAGAGAGAAGAGAAACAAAAAAGGAAAAAAATGGAAAAGATAAAACATTAGAAGAACTTATAATTAATCATTCCTTGAAAGTACTTGTTCATTTCTCCTTTTAGTTGATCTCAAAGTGAAAGAAATATGTTAAAAAGAGTCCACCCCAATCCACCAAATTTGGATTAAAAAACAAAGAAAGAAGATGTAACGACCCGAAAATTTTCGTACATTGGGTCGAGTACCACCTCGACCAGAAATTACGTAGGATTAAATACTTTAGAAATTTAACAAAGTTAACTAAGTACTAAACTCGATTAGTCATGAAATCCGTTAGGATCGCTTTAAATATGATCTGCAAGACCCAAAAGTTGCAGAATCATTGACGCTAGGTTACCCTAAAGTTTATAACCAAACTCATTTCCCGTCTGCTCTCGGGAATGAAACGAAACTTCGTATTAGGTCTAGATCGCACATCGGGAGTCCGATTAACCCGAAGCTAAGGAACTAGGACCGCCCCACTGGGCTTAACAATCATCTCAAAAATCAGCTCCATCCGATGTTCCATGGCCATTCGTTTCGATTCGGAGCGAGGGAGTGTGAAAAACACTATTCCCATCCCAAAATAAATATCTGGAATAGTGATCTGGCATCATTCGTTGACGCGTCAGTATTAAGCAACCTGACCGTCAGAATCAGACCAAATTACACCCTCGGATTAAGAAAAATTTCAGGAACATTTACATGTACTTAGAATTTCTGATCGTGGCCCACTGACCGTCGAACTGAAAGTGGTCCGCCACGTGTGATCTGGGAATCCATCGAGTCAAAATGTAATCCCACGTAGATCCATAGATGGTGAGCTTAAGTCGACGTTTGGTTCAAGGAGGGCCACCGAACCTCCCTTTTGAGCCGGGAAAAGTGACGAATATCCTATATTAGCGGTACCCCTTGAACCCGAGTCTAATTTTAGAATGTTTTGGCTATAAAAGGGGCTTAGAACAGCCCCTCTCACAGCCATACGAATTTGGGATTTTAACCCTAGAGGGAGAGAGAAAAAGAGAGAGAAAGGCTTGGAGTTTGTTGCCGATTTTCCTCCTACTGCTTTGGATTGTTACACGGCCTACACCGCCCTGTTCTAGGCGCTTTCCCGGCGGTATCCATCCCATTTGAAGGTAAGAAACCCTAACCCTAGGTCTGAATTTTGGTAGGATCATTGTAGGCTATGTAACAACTAACCGATTCCGCTCTTTAGGCTAGAAAACTCCCGTATACGGAAGTTCTACTACCCTTGCTGATTCGTTGAGTTTCAAAAGGCAAAGGTGAGGACTTTAAGTGTATAAGTTACGGTTTTCAACGCTTTCAATGTCAGATAATGGTAGATTCATGATCTGCTTGCAATTGCACATGTACAAAGTGCTTTCCGTTTCCTGTTTCGATTAACGTTGTGAAATATGGAATTTCACATATTCTAGGTATACGTAGAAATACCGTATACGTATTTTTTTTTGGATAAATGTTTGACATGTTTATTTAATGTATGATTATATAATATATGAATAAAATACTAGTTTGGCGAAAGGAATCGCCAAAATACATGTTCACTTGTAAAGGCGACGTATGTTGAAATTGTGTATTTTAGAAATACCGTATACGTATTTCTTTTGGAGTAATGTTTGACATATTTATTTAATATATGATTATACAATACATGAATAAAATACCAGTTTGGCGAAAGGAATCGCCGAAATCTATGTTCGCTTGAAAACACTATGTATGTTGAAATTGCGTATTCTAGAAATACCACTTATGTACAAATTTTGGAAGTATAATTGTTATGATTATTTGTCGTATGAATATGGTATGCGTGGATAAAATAACCGCTTGGCAAAAGAATAGCCCTAATACGCAATTGCTAACATACGTTATGTATGTTGGAATCACGCACTCTAAGTGTTTGGTGTACATGCTTGTGTGCGTAAAAGCTTGGGTGTTAGTGCCTTAGATAGGCGCTGATATGGAATTCCCGACTCCCTTAGAGACATGTAGGGTCCCCTCCATGCGGTGGTTCGCTATAACCACTCACTTGTGATGCGTATGTAATTGTATCCCTATGTGTATAGTGCTTTATAACATGCTTTACAACATGCTTTACAACATGCTTTATAACATGCTTTACTTCATGCTTTACTTCATGCTTTATAATATGCTTGCTAACATGTTTTACTTCATGCTTTACTTCATGCTTTACAACTGTTTGAGTTTGGGACTATGCCTATAGTCCAAACATTCGGTACCAGACTTGCGGTTGTGGCCGAGATTCATATCGCCACAACGGACGTGTCTGGCGAACCCGAGTCGTACTTCGGTTGGCGATAGTGGTTGGCCACACGGAGTGCTTTTGCGCTCCATATCGCTCAACTTGTGGTGCGCTCGAGCTAGTCAGGCTTGTCAAGCAAACCGATATGTGTATATGTATGTTCACCATGTTTGGTCGCTACTGCTTGAACCTAGGTGTAACGCCCCGGATTTTTGCCAACCTGGGATTATATGACCTTAGGCAATGGGTCGATCGTAATACCTCATTAACTTGTCAGAACTGAATCCCAAAGTCTAAAGCCGCCTTTGAACTCATTTCCTTCACAAACCTTACCCTTCATCACCTTGATCTTCCAATTTTTCTAATAACTTTCATCCTAGACACTATCTTAAACTAGCTAAGTAGTATAACTTGGATCACTTTATATACAAACTCCAAAGGCCTGAGTACCACCTCGACTAGAATTCACTTAGGACTAAATCCTTTAGAAATGAGACAAAGTAACTAGGTGTGAAACCAGATTAGCTACGAAATCCGTTCGAATCGCTTTAAATACGTTCTGAAGACCCAAAACTTGTAGAATCATTGGCCTTTAGGTTACCCTAAAGTTTAGAACCAAACTCATTTCCCGTCCTGCTCTCGGGAATGAAACGAAACTTCGTATTAGGTCTAGATCGCACATCGAGTCCGATTAACCCGAAGCTAAGGAACTAGGACCGCCCACTGGCTTAACAATCATCTCAAAAATCAATCTCCATCCGATGTTCCATGGCCATTCGTTTCGGTTCGGAGCGAGGGAGTGTGAAAAACACTATTCCCATCCAAAATAAATATCTGGAATAGTGATCTGGCATCATTCGTTGACGCGTCAGTATTAAGCAACCTTTGACCGTGTCGAATCGGACCAAATTACACCCTCGGATTAAGAAAAATTTCAGGAACATTTACATGTGCTTAGAATTTCTGATCGTGGCCCACTGACCGTCGAACTGAAAGTGGTCCGCCACGTGCGATCTGGGAATCCGATCGAGTCGAAAACGTAATCCCACATAGATCCATAGGTGGTGAGCTTAAGTCTGACGTTTGGCTCAAGGAGGGCTACCAGAACCTCTCTTTTGAGCTGGAAAAGTGACGAAATGCCTATATTAGCAGTAACCCTTGAACCTGAGTCTATTTTTAGAATATTTTAGGCTATAAAAGGACCTTATACCCTCTCCCATTCCAGCCATACGAATTTGGATTTGAGAGAGGGAAAAGAGAGAGAAAGTGAGGGAGATGTGGGAGGAATTCCCTTTCTTTGTTCCACAGCTATTCGGGCTCCACCGCTTTGATTCTCATTGCTTTCCCGGCGATTTCGGCTCCGTTTGAAGGTGAGAAACCCTAACCCTAGGTCTGATTTGAAGTAGGAAGGCTGTAGGTTGTGTAAAGACTAACCGATTCCGCTCTTTAGGCTAGAAATCTCCCGTATACGGAAGTTCTTCTACCCTTGCTGATTCGTTGAGTTTTAAAAGGCAAAGGTGAGGAATTTAAGTGTATAAGTTGCGGTTTTCAACGCTTTCAATGTCAGATAATGGTAGATTCATGATCTGTATGCAATTGCACATGTACAAAGTGCTTTCCGTTTCCTGTTTCGATTAACGTTGTGAAATATGGAATTTCACATATTCTAGGTATACGTAGAAATACCGTATACGTATTTTTTTTGGATAAATGTTTGACATGTTTATTTAATGTATGATTATATAATATATGAATAAAATACTAGTTTGGCGAAAGGAATCGCCAAAATACATGTTCACTTGTAAATGCGACGTATGTTGAAATTATGTATTTTAGAAAACCGTATACGTAATTTTTTTGGAATAATGTTCGACATATTTATTTAATATATGATTATACAATACATGATTAAAATACTAGTTTGGCGAAAGGAATCGCCGCAATCTATGTTCCTTTGTAAACACTATGTATGTCGAAATTGGGTATACGAGGAAGTACCCTATACGTATAAAATTTGCTGATATGATTGCCATGCTTAATTGCTGTATGAATATGATGTATATGTATAAAATACTAGTTTGGTAAAGGGACAACCCTAGTACACACTTCTCTAGCATACGTCATGTATGTTGAAATAGTGCATTCCAAGTGTTGGTGAAATCACTTGTGAGTGTAAGTGTTTAAGTGTTAGAACCTTAGGTAGGTGCTGAGATGGGATTCTTAGCTACCTTAGAGTCACCTATGACATCCTCCATGTGGTTATTCACTCTAATCACTCGCCTATGAAAAATAAGTATTTGTATCCCTATTTGCATAATGCTTTATAACATGCTTTTGAACATGCTTTGTGACTTGTTTATTTACATGCTTCATGATATGCTTTATAATATGATTGCTAGTGTTCTTGAATTACCATGTTATCATGCCGTATTTCACATGCTATGGTTAGGATTTGACTGAGCTTGGGACTATGTTCATAGTCCAGGCATCCGGTATCAGACTCGAAGATGTGGTTGGGATTCGTTCCGCCACGCATGATGTGTTGGCGAACCCGTGTCGTACTTCGGTTGGCGATAGTGGTTGGCCACACGAGGTGCTTCTGCGCTTCATATCGCCTAACTTGTTGTGCGCTTGAGTTTCAAGTAAACCGTGTGTCTTATGTATGTTCACCATGTTTGGTCACTAATGCTTGAACCTAGGGTACCAAACTTACCAGTGAAAATCCCGTTAACCATGGTCTCGATCCGCTAAGACTCATGAGCCGGGCATGGTGGTATGGGATACCGTGGTCGAGGTCGGCTGTTGGCCTCTGGCGGGGCTACGTGCCTCCCGTAGTGACCAGTGAGCAACTTAACTCGTGAGCCGATTATGGTGGTATGGGACACTATATTCGCGCTGTCGGCCTACATTGATAAGGTGATGGGGGAGTGGTGCAACCTTTGTGCGTAATGACCACAGCACCCTTTGTAGTGACCGCGAGCATATTACGAAGTTGCGGCGTGCCTTAGGGTTCGCCGCGATATATAGAGTATGAACTAGGCTGTTTTCACGTATAGTGATGAATCGTTTAAGGGGTGATGGGGAGTGGTGCAACCTTTGTGCGTAACGACCACGGCAAAAACTCTGCAGCGGTGACCTAGAAAACACACCATCGTCGATATTAACTAGGATGACGACCCTAGATTGGATCATGTTTGGAAATAATATAAGGGAGGTACCTTAGTTTCCCAATCCTGTGTTTGAAATGGACTAATTAAAAACTCGGTAATCATACTCATCATGCATCGCATGTGCACAGAAGATGTGGAGCAACGTGGGATGTAAGCATGCGTGAACGTGAGATGGTATCGCATGAGGGAGTATGTCGGAGAGGGCATCCATCATACACCGCATTCATACTTGCATTAATCGTGTCAGTAACTAGGAGTGCTTGATTTACTTGCTTTATCATTCTTGCTTGACCGCATCGATAACATGTTAACTTATGCTTTATTGTTCCACCGAGTTAGCTACTCCTCCCACGTTACGGGACGGTGTTGTACACACCAAACAGATTTGTTGAGTTTCGGGTGATGGCGATGCTTGTGAAGCGAGCGGACTACTTCTATGGTGATGAGGAGGAGTTCTCCTATCTCAGATCTTCTGACAGTCTATGAAGACTGGTATTATCTTGTGACGGGCTATGGTATTTGGGATAGGAGACTTTACACGTAATCACATTAGGTATATTTTAGAATTGTCCTTGTAATTATTTAACACGGAAATGTTATCACACTCTGGAGACGCATCATAGTTTATATATTTTGTCTATCTATTACGTTTAAATTGCAACTTTAACTGTCTCTGAGTATGATATCTTTGTTTTGGCTTAATCTCACTCATGTTCAATGCACGAATACAGTCAACATTCAATCATCATTCATTTTGTTGCATAAGTGATGTTCTGGAACTCGGGAGTTGAGTTTATGCTCGACCTCCGATTTTCAGGGCGTTACACTAGGGTACCAAACTTACCAGTGGCGATCCCGTTAACCATGGTACCTCGATCCGCTAAGACGCATGAGCCGGGCATGGTGGTATGGGACACCGTGGTCTAGCTGTCGGCCTACGCTGGGGCCATGTGCCTCCCGTAGTGACCATTGCGCAACTAAACTTGTGAGCCGAATACGGTGGTATGGGACACTGTATTCGAGCTGTCGATACTTACGGCGAGAGCCGAGTACGGTGAGACCTGTGCTCGTGCTGACGGGTGACGAGTCCTCCGTAGTATCTTCGAGTATACTCCAAGTGTCTGTGATTGGCGACGAGTCTTTCACAAGAAACTAGAGTATGAGTTGAGCCGAGTACGGTGAGACCTCATTACTTGAGTGACGGCTAGTGATTGAGCCAAGTATGGTGAGATATGTACTTGGTGACGGCCGGCAATTGAGCCGCATACGGTGAGATCTCGTATCCGCGTGACGGTGACGAGCCCTTTGCGATGCCTTCACTACGCTTCTCAAACCATAATATCGTATGAGATTAGCTAGGATTGACGACCCTAGAATGGATCATGTTTGGGAATGATACAAGGGAGGTACCTTAGTTTCCCAATACTGCTGGTTGAAATGGATTAATAAAAAACTTGGTAATCATGAGCATCATCGCACCGCATGTGCTTTGTAGATGTGGCGCACTGAGGGAGTTAGCATTCGCGAACGTAAGATGATGTCGCTTGAGGGTGGTTTGGCAAGGGCATACAGCATCATGTCATATCATTTTTGCATTTAACAAGAGTAGTTAGAAATGTTTGAATTGTACTGCGTTATCATTACTGCTTGATTGATTTGATAATATGTTAACCTATGCTTAATTGTTCCACTGAGTTAGCTACTCACTCCCACGTTATGGGATGGTGTTTGCAACACCCACCAGACTGTCGCAGGTGTAGATGGCGCCTCTGTTCGGGAGCCGAGCTCGACTTCGAGGAGGATCGAGAGAGAGTTCTCCTTTATGCGACTCGACGGCTATGCTTAGGCCGACCGCATCGCGGGGATTCAGGGTTTATTTACGAGTTGTCTTTTGATTTTTGACTTAGAAACGATACATGTATATTGGTACTCGGTTAGTACTCATACTCAAGTTCACAAAATTTTGATACTCTACATATTTTAAATATAAAATTTCAGTCTTCCGCTTGCCTTTATACAATTGAACTGGAGTATGAATTACTGTTTTGGTATAATCTCATTCATGTTTATTGCGCTAACTCAGACAACATTTAACCATCATTGTGTATGTTGCATAAGTGATGCGTTGGAACTCGGGAGTTGAGTTCATACTCGACCCCCGAATTTTAGGGCGTTACAAGTTGGTATCAGAGCATGATTTTGATTAAACCGGACCTGAGTTATGTCCCTACTACGTACGCTGACGCATTATACTTAGGAGGGTGCGCAAAACCTAACAACAGTCTTAGGGTCTCCCGATTTCGCCGTTCGGCGAAGTTCATTGCAAATGGACAGTTTGATCGAGTTCGTACTCGATCCCGACCGCACTTATGGACCCCAAGTCACTCCTAGACCATCTATTGACGTGTCCAGGTCACAATCCACCAAAAATTAGTCGTTAAAAATCAGGAAAAATCAGATTAGTTCAGAAAATTTTCGGAACTAGCCGTTCTAGAGCTGAACTGAGTTCGGGGACCCCCCACGTTAATCCATTAAGGATTCTGATCGAACCAGGGTGCATTTGGCACCCTGGACACATGGCAAACAGGGCCCCACTGCGGCGGCGCGGTTCCGGCCAAGTCCGACCGCGGCGGCGCCGCGGCACCGGTGGCGGACCGCGGTCCGGTTGCTTTTTCGGTGAAATTCCAAGCGTGGGATCGGTCGGCCTGACCCCCTCTAACCCCTGGCACGTGCCAAATTGCAAATAGGTTGGGATTTAAGGGGCTGGAGCACCCTTCTCCCTCATTTCTTCATTTTTCAAGCACCTCCACCCCCATTTCCGATTTTTCTCAAAAACTCATCCCTCCAAACCTTCAAACCTTCCATTTCCTTCCATAACTCACACACCCCTACCTTCCACCACAGCCCTAGCTTCTTCCTTTCCCCATTTTCACAAGTTGGAGCTCTCATACCCCTCCTTGAAGCTCAAAATCGGGTAATCTCCTAACCCATTCCATTTTCTTTTTGTTCCTTCTTCATTTCCTACCTCTAGTGCCCCTTCCACACCTATTGGATCCTTGTTTGTGGGGATCAAAGAGATCAGCCCCTTGTTTCCCCGTTTTAGCAATTTTCCATGGCCCTCCTTGGTGTGGTGGCTACCATTTTCTCCATTTCTTCCATCCTATCTTTCATGGGAAAGAGGAAAATCGCGGCCGATGACGCCGGTCCAAGTAAGCCAGCCCATTCCCGAAGAAGATCCGATGTTGGGGCTGGCACAAGCACCGTGCGGGAGTTTAGGTCGAAGCGAGACCTGAATCCTGACCATCCCGCCAGAAATGCTTATCCGATAGGCATTGAATATGGGCGCTTCGCGGGCCGTAAGGTTGTGTTTGATGCTCATGTGGATGAATGAATGTTTGGCCTACACCCGATGATGGACCACTTGGTGGATATCGGATGGAATTCTATTTTTGAAGGCGAGTCCCCCGCATGTGAGCACACGGTTCGCGCTTTCTATGCTCACATCGTGGACTCATCAGTAGAGCCTCTTCAGTTTACTGTCTCTGTGAGGGGCATAAGACGCACAATCACTGTGGATGAGGTGGTTCGAATCACGAAGATCCCGCTTGGTCAAGTGCATCCTAGTGATGACTTCTCTAGAAGTGCGCGAGAAAGGGATCGTCGCACGCGATTTCTCTGTGGTCGCTGGGTTACTTGGAAGCGAGGAAATTGTATTACGGCGACAAAGATGACCGAAGACTTTCATTTACTCCATCACATTTTCACATACAATGTATACCCACGGTGGGGTAACCGCACGGAATGTACTAGGTTGATGGTGGACTTCCTGTACAAGATGGGACGCGGGGACAACATATGCCTGCCCACATTCATCCTATCCCAGATAGTTCATGTTGTTCGTTCTGCAACGATCTTTCGCTCCCATTTGGCCGCCTGATCTGCAGGATGGCTCGTGATGTAGGCTACAGATTGAATATGGAGGATCTTGCGCCAGTCCGGGTCATAAGTGAAGCGACACTCAGGAATATGAAGATCGGCCCTCAACAGCGGCAAGCACGACTCGACGAGTCTGGAGATGAGTCGGATAGCGCCGGCGAGGAGAGTGTTGACCTCCAGGCTGAGAGTGATGAGGAGCGTGGTGATGACATACAGGAAGAAGAATCTGAGGCTCAGGACACCGAGGGAAGTTCACCCCCTGCGGCTCAGGAGCAGGGTGTGGATCGAGATGCTTTTGATGCGCGATTGGCCCGTCTTGAGGAGGGGCAAGCCGCCCTGCAACAAGAAGTTGGACAAGTTCGGGCTGAGATTGGTCAAGTTCGAACCAAGCTTGAAGAGAATGAAGCCTACATGAAGAAGAGTTTCAAGAAGATGTCCCGTACGTTGAAGGCCATCCTGTGCTGTGCGCAGGATAAGAATGCTCCTCCTCCACCGCCTACTTCGGATGCTTAGTCATCCATGTTGTTATGTGTTGTGTTTGCTTTGGTTACCGCGATAGGCGGTTTATGCTTTCATGTAGATGAAGTAGTAGATAGTAACATGTTTTGGGTGTTTGATGTAGTGGATGTAATGGCTATGATGTGAATTCTGTCGTGATTCATGTAACTCTGTATTCCATGTATTATGACAATTTTGGGTAAATGAAAAGCATATAGCCTCTTTTGTTTTGATGATGTGTGGAATGCTTAAGTGCTTTATGGAGTGTATTATGCTGTATCTCACAAATGCTGTACCCTATGTTGTATAGGGCATGCCGCGACAGTATACGCGAGCACGGCACATCTCCGTCTGACTGGCTCTATGGACCGGACTCCTTCAGTAGTAGCGGTCCCGGACCGTGGGTTAGGTTCGATCGGCCTCTGCTGGTCCTATCGGTGGACGACCACCTTATACGCCCCGGTCCGTGAGCGTGATCGGCCGTCTTCTTCACACAAGATGACTCTCGTGTCGCTCGTCGACCGATAGGTTTGAGCGGTGATGATGATGATGCATCGACGGCAGCAGATGCAAAGAAGCCAAGAGCAGAAGCACCCTGGCACTTATGGCCACTATCGCTGAGGCCTTGTCCCGTGGTGGTAGTGTGACTCCACCTACGACATCTGCACACCCTGATGAGCATTCTGGGCCTCCTGCTCAGGTTGAGGATGTGCCTCTGCCCCCACCCGTCGCACCCCTACTGGTGAGGTCAGTACTCGTGGTTTACTTCGAGCGATTTCAGCGCTTGAGGCCTCCCTCATTTATGGGTTCTCACAGACCCGAGGAGGCAGAGTTCTGGCTTTGACCGCATCTCTAAGATGCTTCGGATGCTACATTGCTCAGAGGCAGAGCAGGTGGAGCTGGCCGCATTCATGTTTGAGAGGGAGGCCAGTTTATGGTGGGACAGTGTGCTGCGCACCGTCGCAATAGATTTCGTGTGGACCTGGGAGGCCTTTGAGTCTCGGTTCCACGAGAAGTACTACCCGCAGACGTATCGGCATGAGCGGGAGGAAGAGTTTCTGCGCCTCAGGCAGGGAGGCATGGCGATCACGGAGTACGAGCACCGCTTCACGGAGTTGGGCCACTTTGTCCCGACTATACTCGTGGATGAGCAGATGCGGATGCGTCGTTTCTCCTTGGGTTTGCGACCGGAGATACGGTCGAGGATATGCTGCCACAGTATTCCTACATATGCGGCGTTGGTCCACATGTCTATGACGGCCGAGCAGGATGTGGACGGTTTGGCCAGATCACGTGGTACTATGGTTGCGAGACCGCGACAGGATTTACAGAGCAGGCCTATCTTAGGCAAGAGGCCTCGGGCTGATTCTCCCCCAGGGCCGCAGCGCAGCTTATTCCTATGAGACGCCCGTTGGTGACCTGCACGTTTTGCGGGAAACCTGGACACCTGGCGAGAGCTGCTTCGCGCATGAGGGCTAGCGGATTTGCGCCACCACAGAGATTGGGTCGCCCTTATCCACAGGCCATATCAGCTCCGCCACTACAGACCGTTCCTGCACATCCTTCTTTCCGACCTCCCGTGCCGTCCTTCAGGCCGCCACAGCGACCCTTGGTTCCTCAGCCGAACTGCCAGCAGCAGGCTCGCGTTCATACGCTTATGGCTGAGGTACGTGAGACGTCGGTTTCAGCTCCGACGGCTTTCGAGGGTACGACTTTTATTCATGGCACTCCTGTTTCTTTATTGGTAGACACTGGGTCCACCACTTCTATTATTTCTTGTGGGGCGGTGAAACGCCTATCTTTGCATACGATTCTCACTAAGGGAATGCGACTCACTACGGCTACCGGGACCTGTTCGGATGTCACACGGTTATGCGAGGGTTGCTCGGTAGTTTTGGGTAGCAGCACAGTGCTCGTCGACCTCATTGTTGCTCCACTATGGCACTACGACGTTATCCTTGGTATGGATTGGCTCACCAGGATGAGGGCGGATATAGATTGCGATACTCGGATCGTGATCGCCTATGGACCGACGGCACGCCTTTCACGTTCCCGGTGCAGGGTCGGGCCAGCCTGCCGTATTGATTGTTATCTTTGCTTTACTTGTGCCGATTGATAGTCCGACAGTAGATGGTATGTCGGTGGTTCGAGAATTTGCAGGCGTGTTTGAGACTATCCCTAGTTTACCTCCTCGGCGTGAGATTGATTTTACGATTGACCTTACGCCAGGTGCGACGCCCATCTCGTTGCCAACTTATCGTATGCCTCCATGTGAGATGGAGGAGTTGCGAAACAGTTGACGAACTTGTAGAGAAAGGTTTTATTCGACCTAGTGTGTCTCCTTGGGAGCACCCGTGTGTTGTTCGTGAAGAAGAAGGACGGGTCGCTACGGTTGTGTATTGATTACCGTAGGTTGAACCAGTCACGGTGAAGAACAAGTATCCTTTGCCCAGATTGATGATCCGTTCGATCGGTTGAGGGGGCGAAGTATTTCTCGAAGATTGACCTTCGGTCGGGTACCACCACCGTGCGCGTGAGAGAGAGGAGGACGTGCAGAAGATAGCCTTCAGGACGTGCTTTGGGCACTATGAGTTCTTGGGGATGTCGTTCGGTCTGATGAACGCACCAGCCGTGTTCATGGATCTGATGAACCGGGTATTTCGGCCCTTCCTTTACCGATTCGTCATCGTCTTTATCGATGACATCTTGATATACTCTACGAGTCGGGAGGAGCACGAGGAGCACTTGCGAGCGGTATTGGATACACTGAAGAAGAACCAGTTGTTTGCGCAATACAAGAAGTGCGACTTCTGGCAGGAGGAAGTCAAGTTCCTGGGACATGTAGTGTCTAAGGATGGGATAGCATGGACCTTGCTAAGGTAGTCTGCGGTTCAGGATTGGCGCGGCTTTGAATCGGTTCTTGAGGTGAGGAGTTTCCTTGGTCCGGCCGGGTACTACACGTTTCATTCGGGATTTCTCGAAGATCGCTGTGCCATTGTCTCACCGACTCGAAAGGACTGAAGTTCGCTGGAATGAGAAGGCGAGGCAGCTTTTAAGGAGCCGAAGGACAAGTTGACGTCCGCCCCTGTGCTAGTATTGCCAGAGCAAGGGGTGAAATACACGGTGTATACTGACGCGTCTCGCATTGGTTTGGGTTGTGTGCTGATGCAGAAGGATAGGGTGATTTTGTATGCCTCGAGATAATTAAGGAAGCACGAGGAGAATTACCCTACACATGACCTGGAGTTGGCAGCTGTCATCTTTGCATTGAAGCTCTGGAGACATTACCTCTATGGTGAGGAGTTCGAGCTTTTCTGCGACCACAAGAGCCTTAAATACATATTCACACAGCGGGATTTGAATATGAGACAGCGCCGATGGATGGAGACCTTGAAGGACTTCAAGTTCGAGGTTTCCTACCATCCTGGCAAGGCGAACCTTGTGGCAGACGCGTTGAGCCGCAAGAAGGCGATTGCATTTGCGGCACCGCTGATGATAGCCGAGTGGGACATGATGGAGTTTGTGCGGGACTTCGAGCAGAGACTCACTGTCGAGGAGCCATTTGAGTGTGTTGCGCACGTTCGGGTGCGACCACTTATTGACGACAGGATTGTTGAGGCCCAGGAGGGCGATATACGGCTGTCTGAGCTTCGAGAGCAGGCTAGCGACGCCGTGGACTCCGAGTGGAGAGTTGGTTCTGATGGGGGTTTACGATTCCGTGGCCGCCTATGTGTTCCTGATGTGGCTGACTTGAGACGCGAGCTTCTCGAGTCCGCCCATAATTCGAAGTTTGCGATGCATCCTGGTAGCACGGAGATGTACCAGGATATGAGACGGACGTATTGGTGGGATAACATGAAGGCCCACATTGCGAGTATGTGTCTCGATGTCGACGTGCCAGCGGTCAAGGCATAACATCGCCGACCTCTGGACTACTTCACCCATGCCTATAGCGGAGTGGAAGTGGGACTTCATCTCCATGGACTTTATATCAGGGTTGCCGAAGACGAGGAAGGGGCACGATTCCATTTGGGTGATTGTGGACCGGTTGACCAAATCGGCCCATTTCCTCCCTATCAGAGTTACGAACTCTGCAGACGAGCTGGCTAGATTGTACATCAGGAGATCGTCCGTCTGCACGGGTTCCTTTGGAGATCGTGTCGGACAGAGACACGCGGTTCACATCCATCTTCTGGACTCGTATCCAGGAGGCGATGGGTGTGAAGTTGAAGTTCAGTACAGCATTTCATCCTCAGACTGATGGGCAGACAGAGCGGGTGAACCAGATTCTTGAGGATATGTTGCGAGCATGTGTGTTGGACTTCAAGGACAGCTGGGATGACTGTCTTCCGTACGCAGAGTTCGCCTACAACAACAAATTTCTTCCGTGCGACTATTGGCATGACCCCATATGAGGCTCTATATGGTCGACCTTGTAGGGCACCGCACCTTGTTGGGCGAGGTTGGAGAGCGTAGTCCGATTGGCCCGAGTTGGTACGGGCGACTACGAGAGAAGGTAGACATTATCGGCGTCGATTACTCACAGCGCGCGAGCGAGCGGTAGAGAGTTACGCCGATACGAGGCGGCGACCGCTGGAGTTCGAGGCTCGGTGATCATGTGTTCCTTCGGGTTTCCTCTATGAAGGGAGTCCTTCGGTTTGGGAAGAAGGGGAATCTCACACCGAGGTTTATCGGTCCATTTCAGATACTGGATCGAGTGGTTGATGTGGCGTATCGTCTCGCCTTGCCTACACCACTTACTTTCGTACACAACGTATTTCATGTATCTATGCTGAAGAAGTACGTTCCTGATCCTTCGCATATCATCGATGGGAGCAGGTGCAGCTGAGTGAGGATGCTACGTACGAGCTGCGCCCGACGCGTATCCTTGATAGGAAGGAGCAGGTGCTACGTAGCAAGGTCATCCCACTTGTGAAGGTGCTTTGGACACATCATTCCGAAGAGGAAGCTACCTGGGTGACTGAGGCCGAGGTCAGGAAGAACTACCCTCAGCTTCTCGAGGAGTACGAAAAGGTATAAATTTCGAGGACGAAATTTTTTGTTTAAGGGGGCAGATTGTAACGACCCAAAAATTTCTGTACATTGGGTCGAGTACCACCTCGACCAGAAATCACGTAGGATTAAATACTTTAGAAATTTAACAAAGTTAACTAAGTACTAAACTCGATTAGTCATGAAATCCGTTAGGATCGCTTTAAATATGATCTGCAAGACCCAAAAGTTGCAGAATCATTGACGCTAGGTTACCCTAAAGTTTAGAACCAAACTCATTTCCCGTCTGCTCTCGGGAATGAAACGAAACTTCGTATTAGGTCTAGATCGCACATCGGGAATCCGATTAACCCGAAGCTAAGGAATTAGGACCGCCCCACTGGGCTTAACAATCATCTCAAAAATCAGCTCCATCCGATGTTCCACGGCCATTCGTTTCGATTCGGAGCGAGGGAGTGTGAAAAACACTATTCCCATGCCAAAATAAATATCTGGAATAGTGATCTGGCATCATTCGTTGACGTGTCAGTATTAAGCAACCTGACCGTCAGAATCAGACCAAATTACACCCTCGGATTAAGAAAAATTTCAGGAACATTTACATGTACTTAGAATTTCTGATCGTGGCCCACTGACCGTCGAACTGAAAGTGGTCCGCCACGTGTGATCTGGGAATCCGATCGAGTCAAAAACGTAATCCCACGTAGATCCATAGATGGTGAGCTTAAGTCTGACGTTTGGTTCAAGGAGGGCCACCAGAACCTCCCTTTTGAGCTGGAAAAGTGACGAATATCCTATATTAGCAGTACCCCTTGAACCTGAGTCTAATTTCAGAATGTTTTTGGCTATAAAAGGGGCTTAGAACAGCCCCTCTCACAGCCATACGAATTTGGGATTTTAACCCTAGAGGGAGAGAGAGAAAAGAGAGAGAAAGGCTTGGAGTTTGTTGCCGATTTTCCTCCTACTGCTTTGGATTGTTACACGGCCTACACCGCCCTGTTCTAGGCGCTTTCCCGGCGGTATCCATCCCATTTGAAGGTAAGAAACCCTAACCCTAGGTCTGAATTTTGGTAGGATCGTTGTAGGTTATGTAACAACTAACCGATTCCGCTCTTTAGGCTAGAAAACTCCCGTATACGGAAGTTCTACTACCCTTGCTGATTCGTTGAGTTTCAAAAGGCAAAGGTGAGGACTTTAAGTGTATAAGTTACGATTTTCAACGCTTTCAATGTCAGATAATGGTAGATTCATGATCTGCTTGCAATTGCACATGTATAAAGTGCTTTCCGTTTCCTGTTTCGATTAACGTTGTGAAATATGGAATTTCACATATTCTAGGTATACGTAGAAATACCGTATACGTATTTTTTTTTGGATAAATGTTTGACATGTTTATTTAATGTATGATTATATAATATATGAATAAAATACTAGTTTGGCGAAACGAATCGCCAAAATACATGTTCACTTGTAAAGGCGACGTATGTTGAAATTGTGTATTTTAGAAATACCGTATACGTATTTCTTTTGGAGTAATGTTTGACATATTTATTTAATATATGATTATACAATACATGAATAAAATACCAGTTTGGCGAAAGGAATCGCCGAAATCTATGTTCGCTTGAAAACACTATGTATGTTGAAATTGCGTATTCTAGAAATACCGCTTATGTACAAATTTTGGAAGTGTAATTGTTATGATTATTTGTCGTATAAATATGGTATGCGTGGATAAAATAACCGCTTGGCAAAAGAATAGCCCTAATACGCGATTGCTAACATACGTTATGTATGTTGGAATCACGCACTCTAAGTGTTTGGTGTACATGCTTGTGTGTGTAAAAGCTTGGGTGTTAGTGCCTTAGATAGGCGCTGATATGGAATTCCCGACTCCCTTAGAGACATATAGGGTCCCCTCCATGCGGTGGTTCACTATAACCACTCACTTGTGATGCGTATGTAATTGTATCCCTATGTGTATAGTGCTTTATAACATGCTTTACAACATGCTTTACAACATGCTTTATAACATGCTTTACTTCATGCTTTACTTCATACTTTATAATATGCTTGCTAACATGTTTTACTTCATGCTTTACTTCATGCTTTACAACTGTTTGAGTTTGGGACTATGCCTATAGTCCAAACATTCGGTACCAGACTTGCGGTTGTGGCCGAGATTCATATCGCCACAACGGACGTGTCTGGCGAAACCGAGTCGTACTTCGGTTGGCAATAGTGGTTGGCCACACGGAGTGCTTTTGCGCTCCATATCGCTCAACTTGTGATGCGCTCGAGCTAGTCAGGCTTGTCAAGCAAACCGATATGTGTATATGTATGTTCACCATGTTTGGTCGCTCACGCTTGAACCTAGGGTACCAAACTTACCGGGCGATCCCGTTAACCATGGTACCTCGATCCGCTAAGATGCATGAGCCGGGCATGGTGGTATGGGACACCGTGGTCGAGCCGCTGTCGGCCTACGCTGGGCCATGTGCCTCCCCGTAGTGACCATTGCGCAACTAAACTTGTGAGCCGAATACGGTGGTATGGGATACTGTATTCGAGCTGTCGATACTTACGGCGAGAGCCGAGTACGGTGAGACCTGTGCTCGTGCTGACGGGTGACGAGTCCTTCGTAGTATCTTCGAGTATACTCCAAGTGTCTGTGATTGGCGACGAGTCTTTCACAAAGAACTAGAGTATGAGTTGAGCCGAGTACGGTGAGACCTGTACTTGAGATGACGGCTAGTGATTGAGCCAAGTACGGTGAGATATGTACTTGAGCCGACGGCCAAGAATTGAGCCGCATACGGTGAGATCTGTATCCGCGCTGACGGGTGATGAGCCCTTTGCGATGCCTTCACTACGCTTCTCAAACCATAATATCGTATGAGATTAGCTAGGATTGACGACCCTAGAATGAATCATGTTTGGGAATGATACAAGGGAGGTACCTTAGTTTCCCAATACTGCTGGTTGAAATGGATTAATAAAAAACTTGGTAATCATGAGCATCATCGCACCGCATGTACTTTGTAGATGTGGCGCACTGAGGGAGTTAGCATTCGCGAACGTAAGATGATGTCGCTTGAGGGTGGTTTGGCAAAGGCATACAGCATCATGTCATATCATTTTTACATTTAACAAGAGTAGTTAGAAATGTTTGAATTGTACTGCGTTATCATTACTGCTTGATTGATTTGATAACATGTTAACCTATGTTTTATTGTTCCACTGAGTTAGCTACTCACTCCCACGTTACGGGACGGTGTTTGCAACACCCACTAGACTCTGTCGCAGGTGTAGATGGCGCCTCTGTTCAGGAGCCGGAGCTCGACTTCGAGGAGGATCAAGAGGAGTTCTCCTTTATGCAGTACTCTGACGGCTATGCTTAGGCCGACTGCATCGCGGGGATTCCAGGGTTTATTTACAGAGTTGTCTTTTGATTTTTGACTTAGAAACGATACATGTATATTGGTACTCAGTTAGTACTCATACTCTGAAGTTCACAAAATTTTGATACTCTACATATTTTAAATATAAAATTTCAGTCTTCCGCTTGCCTTTATACAATTGAACTGGAGTATGAATTACTGTTTTGGTATAATCTCATTCATGTTTATTGTGCTAACTCAGACAACATTTAACCATCATTGTGTATGTTGCATAAGTGATGCGTTGGAACTCGGGAGTTGAGTTCATACTCGACCCCCGAATTTCAGGGCGTTACAGAAGAAGCAGAAATTAAGTCAATAGAGTGGATACAATATTGATCCGTTTGACATGCAAAATAGGATGAGAAGATTGTTTTCTTACGATGTAGAAGGTGAAATCTACTATCATCACATGTCAAATTGTACTTGAGGGATAGCTGCCATATCTTTAGGGCGAGCTACTCACTCAGTTAAGCATGAAGGGCGCATGCATAAGTGTTAGTAGAATAATATTTTATCAATAAAAAGCAGACCATTGTTCTATTGGAACTGAGATGCATGCACATAATCAGATGTGGGATGTGCTTGAGTTGTGTTTTTATATTTTGGTCAAGAAATTGATAGATATAGTTAATATATCAAGATTTTTATTTTATTTTTTTATGAATTTCAATTTTAACCAGACCTACTTAATCTTAAGATCTTTGTAAACTACTTATAAGAAGAAAAAAGAAAAAAAAAAGTAAAGAAGAAGAATTAACAAGTGAACTGCTGTTAATGGAGTGATCAGAGTGCTTCATTTTCAACTAGAAGTTGTGGATTTAAGCTTTGACGAGCTTAGTTGCATTTTTTAAAAGAAAGTAGTTGTCCACTTAATTGGGGGGTTTTGGTCCAAATGAGTCCAACTGTCTGGATTTTAAGCAATACTAATATTTTTCTCTTGTATTCTGGCACAATATCTCAGAATTTTGAATCTATTCCTAACATGCTCAAATGAGAGGTTATCTGCCATAAGTGAAATCCTAGTTTCATATAAATGGAGAGTTTCTTCTTTCAGAGCTAGTTAGGGGCTCAAAGACCAACAAGTTTACTGTCAAAGAAAGCGAGCAGATTTCTACCTTCTTAAATAGGGCTTTTGTTCGCCTCGAAGCATGGTTCAAATGGTTCAATACTACACAGGCTGGTAAGTTTTTTTCTGATGTTGTTTTGCTAGTCTTTTGAATATTGGAATGCATGATATCTTTATATGAAAACTAATGTACGAGCGTTGGAGCCGACGCTTTCGGAGTCCAAACTCATTCTTTTGAAAAATAGAAAAATGGGAATATTAGTAAATATGAATTTTCTTGTTAAGAAGAAAATGGAAGGTAAAGAAGAGACATAACTGAAACTTTGCACTATGAAAAGTAATATTAACCATCTTACTTTCCCCGTTGAATTTGACATCCAGGAAATGGACCTTTTCTAGAAAACCATGGATTTAAAAACCATTAAATCCTTCTCAGAAATCTGATTTTATTGAACTGAATTGAATTATTATAATTCAATTTTGTTGAATATCCAAACACAAGGTTTCCATGAATTAGGCAAATGAATTCATTCTAACCCATTTTGTTGAATATCCAAATGCAAGGATTTTTTATTATTTATTATTATTTATTATTATTATTATTATTGTGATATGCAATAGCTTTGCAAAATTCATATTTAGGTGCATACTTGTGCTCATTCACATGGACTTTGACTATATTTCTTAAATTTCCTTGGTTTTTCTAATTTTTATATCTCATTTTGAATTTCTAAGCCCTAAAACAAGATTTGAGGTGTTGTCAACAATGGTAACAGAATCCTCCAGGTCGGATTGTTGATTGGACCTGATTTTATTTGAATGATCTTGATAATCCATTTTATTTAAATGAGCAACCCGAATGTACGTCGAAGCTATCCGGATGTTGAGCGGGAGTCCCTGGAAGGTAGGAACTATTGTTATGACCATGATGAAGCTGTCCATTTCCTATGGACAGCATTGGAGTGGCCTGGCCATTTAGACATGCCGTATTTATATCTGTATTTATTCGAAATTGATGGAGCAGACCCAGATGTGCGTCGGAGCTATCCGGATGTTGAGCGAGGGTCCCTGGAAGGTGGAAACTGTTGTTATGACCATGATGAAGCTGTCCATTTCCTATAGACAGCATTGGAGTGGCCTGGCCATTTGGATAGGTTATGTTTATATTTGTACTTGCAGGGACCACACCCTTAACCTATAACCTAAACCTATTCTCAAATCCCAAAACCTATAACTATAACCTAAACCTTAACCTAAACATACAACCTATAACCTAAACTCAATTCCCTAAACTCTAACCTACAACTTAACCTAAACCTATACTTATAACCTAAACCTATTCTCAAATCCCAAAACCTATAACTATAACCTAAACCTTAACCAAAAACCTATAACCTATAACTTAAACTCAATTCCTTAAACCTTAACCTATGCCCTAACCTAAACCTATACTTATAACCTAAACCTATTCTCAAATCCCAAAACCTATAACTTACACCTAAACCTTAACCTAAACCTATAACCTATAACTTGAACCTATAACCTAAACACAATTCCTAAACCTTAACCTATAACCTAACCTAAACCTATACTTATAACCTAAACCTATTCTCAAATCCCAAAACCTATAACTATAACCTAAACCTTAACCAAAACCTATAACCTAAACTCAATTCCCTAAACCTTAACCTACACCCTAACCTAAACCTATACTTATAACCTAAACCTATTCTCAAATTCCAAAACCTATAAACCTAAACCTCAACCTATAATCTAATGTTATAACCTATAACCTAAACGTACTCTCAAATCCCTGAACCTAAACCTATAACCTAAACTCAATTCCCTAAACCTTAACCTATAACCTAACCTAAACCTAAACCTATAACCTACACTTATAACCTAAACCTAAACCTATAACCTTAACCTAAACCTAAACCTATACTTATAACCTAAACCTATTCTCAAATCTGAAAACCTATAACCTAAACCTAAACTTTAACCTAAAACATAAACCTACACTTATAACCTATAGCCTAAACCTAAACCTAAAACCCAAACGTAAACCCGATCGCGAATCCGAACCCGATTTCCTAAACCTAAACCTTAATGTATTCTCAAATCCCTAAATGTAAACCTACACCTAATCCTAATCTCAACTCCCTAACCTAAACCTAAACCTAAACTTGAAAACCCAAACCTAAACCCGATCCCGAATGCGAAACCGATTTCCTAAACGTAAACTTATAACCTATTCTCAAATCTCAAAACCTATAACCTAAACCTATTCTCAAATCTCAAAACCTACGACGTAAACCTATTCTCAAATCTCAAAACCTATAACCTAAACCTAAACCTATATAACCTTAACCTACACCTAAAACTTAACCTATAACCTAAATCTTAACCTATAACCTTAACTTATAACCTAAACCTATAACCTAAACTCAATTTCCTAAACCTTAACCTATAACCTAACCTAAACCTAAACCTAAACCTATAACCGGAACCCGATTTCCTAAACCTAAACCTTAACGTACTCTCAAATCCCTAAACCTAAACCTACACCTAATCCTAATCCCAACTCTTAACCTAAACCTAAACCTAAACTTGAAAACCCAAACCTAAACCTGATCCCAAACCCGAACCCGATTTCCTAAACCTAAACTTATAACCATAACCTAAACTTATTCTTAAATCCCAAAACCTATAACCTAAACCTAAACCTATATAACATTAACCTACACCTAAACCTTAACCTATAACCTTAACTTATAACCTAAACTTATAACCTAAACTCAATTTCCTAAACCTTAACCTATAACCTAACCTAAACCTAAACCTAACTCGAACCCAACTACCTAAATTCTCAAATCCCTAAACCTAAACCTACACCTAATCCTAGTCTCAACCCCTAACCTAAACCTAAACCTAAACTTGAAAACCCAAACCTAAACTCGATCCCGAACCCAAACCCGATTTCCTAAACCGAACTTATACCCTTAACCTAAACCTATTCTCAAGTCCCAAAACCTATAACCTAAACCTAAACTAACCTTAAACTAAACATAAAACTTAACCTATAACCTAAACCTTAACCTATAACCTTAACTTATAACCTAAACCTATAACCTAAACGCACTTTCCTAAACCTTAACCTATAACCTAACATAAACCTAAACCTATAACTAGAACCCGATTTCCTAAACCTAAACCTTAACCTATTCTCAAATCCCTAAACCTACACCTAATCCTAATCTCAACTCCCTAACCTAAACCTAAACCTAAACTTGAAAACCCAAACCTAAACCCTATCCCGAACCCGAACCCGATTTTCTAAACCTAAACTTATAACCTTAACCTAAACCTATTCTCAAATCCCAAAACCTATAACCTAAACCTAAACCTATATAACCTTAACCTAAACTAAACCTATAACCTAAACTCGATTCTCGAACCGTAACCTACAACCTAACCTAAACCTAAACCTATAACCCGAACCCGATTTCTAAACCTAACCCTTAACGTATTCTCAAATCCCTAAACCCAAACCTACACCTAATCCTAATCTCAACTCCCTAACCTAAACCTAAACCTAAACTTGAAAACCCAAACCTAAACTCCGATCCCAAACTCGAACCCGATTTCCTAAACCTAAACTTATAACCTTAACCTAAACTATTCTCAAATCCCAAAACCTATAACCTAAACCTAAACCTAAACCTTAACTTATAACCTAAACCTAACCTATAACCTTAACTTTTAACCTAAACCTATAACCTAAACTCAATTCCCTAAACCTTAACCTATAACCTAACCTAAACCTAAACCTATAACCTACACTTATAACCTAAACCTAAACCTTTAACCTTAACCTAAACATAAAACCTAAACCTAAACTTATTCTTATAACCTAAACCTATACTTATAACCTAAACCTATTCTCAAATCCCAAAACCTATAACCTAAACCTAAACCTTAACCTAAACCTAAACCTATCTAAACCTATAACCTAACACTTATAACCTAAAACCTAAACCTAAACCTAAACCTACACTTATAACCTATAACCTAAACCTATAGCCTAAACCTAAACCTAAAACCCAAACGTAAACCCGATCTCGAACCCAAACCCGATTTCCTAAACCTAAACCTTAACATATAACCTAACCTAAACCTATAACCTACTCAATTCCCTAAACCTTAACCTATAACCTAACCTAAACCTAAACCTATTCTCAAATCCCAAAACCTATAACCTAAACCTAAACCTAAACCTATAACTTAACCTATAAAACTAAACCTTAAACTAAACCTAACCTATAACCTAAACTCAATTTCCTAAACCTTAACCTATAACCTAACCTAAACCTAAACCTAAACCACCCGAACCCAATTTTCTAAACCTAACCTTAACGTATTCTCAAATCCCTAAACCTAAACCTACACCTAATCCTAATCTTAATTCCCTAACCTAAACCTAAACCTAAACTTGAAAACCCAAACCTAAACCTGATCCCGAACCCGAACCCGATTTCCTAAACCTAAACTTATAACCTTAACCTAAACCTATTCTCAAATCTCAAAACCTATAACCTATAACTGTAACGCACAGAAAATTGGGGGTCGAGTAGCAACTCAACACCCGAATTCCAAAACATCACTTATGCAACATAAATGCTTATGATTGAATGTTGTTTGTGTTAGTGCATTAATCATGAGTGGGATTATACCAAAACAGTAATTCATACTCCAGATCAAGTTATAAAACATAAGCGGAAGACTGAAAGATGTATATAAAGCCAGAAACGGTCACAATCGGTCTCCAGAGTATGAACACCTTACTGAGTCACCATATACATGTATTAGTTTCGAAATCAAAATGCCAAAAAAAGTGGTACAGCTCTAATGGTAAACCCTGTAGTCCCATCATCTGAATGGCCTAAGCGAAGCCTCCAGAGAACTGCATGTAGGAGAACTCATCCTGATCATCATAGTAATCAGGCTCAGCCTCTTACGTCTCGTCAATACCTGCATCTAAGACAGAGTCTGGTGGGTGTCCAGAACATCATCCCGTAATGTGGGAGTGAGTAGCTAACTCAATGGAATAATAAAGCATAGGTTAACATGTTATCGATTCAATCAAGCAGTAATGATAAAGCAGTACAATCAAACACTCCTAAATACTCTTATTAATGCAAGTATGGAATGCAGTCATGATGCATGCTCTCGTCAAACCTCCCTTGCGCAATACCATCTTACGTCCGCGGCATGCATTCATTCCTTAATGCTCCACAACGCCAGGCACATGCAGTGTTATGTTATGAGCGTGATTACCGAGTTGTTATTAGTCCTTTTCATACAGCAGTATTGGGAAACTAAGGTACCTCCCTTATATCATTCCCAAACAATGATCCATTCTAGGGTCGTCAGTCCTAGATAATCTCATACGATGATGCGGTTCTAGGTCGTTGTAAAGGGCTGTCAGGGCTGTTACCCGCCATCACCTTATCAATACAGGCCTAGTTTATACTCAGTTTACTACGGGAAGGCTCGTCGCCTCTCCGTAGATTTAGAGTATACTCGAGGTCACTGCAAAGGGCTGTCAGGGCTGTTACATGCAATCGTTACACCACTCCCCCATATCCTTATCAGTGTAGGCCGACAGCTCGAATACAGTGTCTCATACCACCGTATTCAGCTCATGAGTCTGGGTTGATCACTAGTCACTGCGGGGAGGCACATCGCCCCAGCGTAGGCCGACAGCTCGACTACAGTGTCCCATACCACCATGTCTAGCTCATGAATCTTAGCGGATCGAGGTACCAAGGTTAAATGGGGTTTTCACTGGTGAGTTTGGTACCTTAGGTTCAAGTAGTAGCATCCAAACATGGTGAACATACATAGGGCCAATCGGGTTACTTGACAGGCTCGACTAGCACGAGCGCACATTGCATTGATCAGCATGAAGTGTATAAGCACTTCGTATGGCCTAACCACTGTCGACGACCAACACACGACACAGGTTTGTCAAATACGTCCTACTTGCTGAATGAATCTCAGTCATGACTTCAAACTTGTTACCGATTGCCTGGACTATAACATAGCCCCAATCACATTCAATCTGTAACCAGAAAGCATGTATAATGGTCAAAGCAGAATTAACAAAGTAATTCAAACATGTTAACAAGCATGTTATAAAGCACAATATAAACAGGAAATACAAACACATATATTTCATAAGTAAGCGATTAATTTAAACAACTTACATGAAGGAAATCGTACACATCACTATGGTAATTGAGAATCCTATCTCAACACCTGCTCTAAGCACTATCATCTAAATACTTACTCATACAAGCATTTTCACAAACACTTAGTCTACACTTATGTAACGCCCTGAAAATCGGGGGTCGAGTGTAACTCAACTCCCGAGTTCCAACGCATCACTTATGCAACATGTTTAATGATGTTTGAATGTTGTCTGTGTTAGAGCAGTAAACATGAATGAGATTATACCAAAGCAGTAATTCATACTCCAGATCAATTGTATAAAAGCAAGCGGAAGACTGAACTGTATATATATGTATGTAAAGAAACAAAATAAACGATTCATTCTCCAGAGTATGAATCCATCTGAGTCCATATACATTTCTGTTTATAATAAAAAAAAAATCAAAAATAACTAGGTACAATCCCTGTGGAACCCATCGATCCTGGCAACCTAGTCGAAGCCGCCAGAGAACTGCATATACGAGAACTCCTCCTGGTCCTCGTCATAATCAGGCTCCACCTCCAGAGTAGTCGGATCACCTAAACCTGAGACAGAGTCTGGTTGGTGTGCGCAACACCGTCCCGTAACATGGGAGTGAGTAGCTAACTCAGTGGAATGATAAGGCACAAGTTATCATGTTATCAATACAGTCAAGCAGTAATGATAAAGCAGTAAATCAAACACTCCTAGTTACTCTGATTAATGCAAGTATGAATGCGGGTATGATGGATGCCCTCGCCGACATACTCCCTCATACGACACCATCTCACGTTCGCGGCATGCTTACATCCCACAGTGCTCCACATCTTCCAGGCACATGTGATGCATGATGATTATGATTACCGACTTTTTAATTAGTCCATTTCAAATAGTAGGATTGGGAAACTAAGGTACCTCCCTTATATCATTTCCAAACATGATCCAATCTAGGGTCGTCAGTCCTAGTTAAATATCAGACGATGGTGTGTTTTCTAGGTCACTGCAGAGGTCGCTGGGTCACGTTACGCACAAAGGTTGCACCACTCCCCATCACCCCTTAAACGATTCATCACTATACGTAAAACAGCCTAGTTCATATTCTATATATCGCGGCGAACCCTAAGGCACGCCGCAACTTCGAATATGCTCATGCGGTCACTACAAAGGGCGCTGTGGTTGTTACGCACAAAGGTTGTACCACTCCCCCATCACCTTATCAATGTAGGCCGACAAATACGAATATAGTGTCCCATACCACCATAATCGGCTCACGAGTTAAGTTGCTCACCGGTCACTACGGGGAGGCATGTAGCCCCAACGTAGAGGGGTCGACAAATTCGACCACGGTGTCCCATACCACCATGCCCGGCTCATGAGTCTTAGCGGATCGAGGTACAATGGTTAACGGGATTTTCACTGGTAAGTTTGGTACCCTAGGTTCAAGCATTAGCGACCAAACATGGTGAACATACATAAGACACATGGTTTACTTGACGTGTTCGGCTAGCTCGAGCGCATAACAAGTTGGGCGATATGAAGCGCAGAAGCACCTCGTGTGGCCAACCACTATCGCCAACCGAAGTACGACACGGGTTCGCCAACACATCATGCGTGGCGGAACGAATCCCACCCACATCTTCAAGTCTGATACCGGATGCCTGGACTATGAACATAGTCCCAAGCTCAGCCAAATCCTAACCATAACATGTGAAATACGACATGATAACATGGTAATTCAAGAACACTAGCAATCATAATATAAAGCATATCATGAAGCATGTTAATAAACAAGTCACAAAGCATGTTCAAAAGCATGTTATAAAGTATTATGCAAATAGGGATACAAATACTTATATTTCATAGGCGAGTGGTTAGAGTGAACAACCACATGGAGAATGTCATATGTGACTCTAAGGTAACTGAGAATCCCATCTCAGCACCTACCTAAGGTTCTAACACTTAGGCACTTACACTCACAAGTGATTTCACCAACACTTGGAATACACTATTTCAACATACATGACGTATGCTAGAGAAATGTGTACTAGGGTTGTCCCTTTGCCAAACTAATATTTTATACATATACATCATATTCATACAGCAAATAAACCTGACAATCATGTCAAGCAAAATTTATACGTATAGGGTACTTCCTAGTGCACCCGCTTCGACATACATAGTGTTTACAAGGGAGTTTGTAATACGGCGATTCCTTTCGCCAAGCTAGTATTTTATTCATATATTGTATAATCATATATTAAATAAGTATGTCAAACATTATTCCAAAAGAAATACGTATACGGTATTTCTAACATACACAATTTCAACATACGTCGCATTTACAAGTGAACATGTATTTTGGCGATTCCTTTCACCAAACTAGTATTTTATTCATATATTATATAATCATACATTAAATAAACATGTCAAACATTTATCCAAAAAAAATATGTATACGGTATTTCTACGTATACCTAGAATATGTGAAATTCCATATTTCACAACGTTAATCGAAACAGGAAACGGAAAGCACTTTGTACATGTGCAATTGCAAGCAGATCATGAATCTACCATTATCTGACATTGAAAGCGTTGAAAACCGTAACTTATACACTTAAAGTCCTCACCTTAGCCTTTGGAAACGAAATGAATCAGCAAGGGTAGAAGAACTTCCGTATACGGGAGATTTCTAGCCTAAAGAGCGGAATCGGTTAGTCGTTACACAACCCACATCGATCCCACCTCAAATCGGACCTAGGGTTAGGGTTTCTTACCTTCAAATGGGATGGAAACACGCCGGAAAACACTGGAATGAAGTGGTGTAGGCCGTGTAACAGTCCAAAGCAGTAGGAGGAAGATCGGCAACAAAACCCAAGCTCTTCTCTCTCTTTTCTCTCTCTCCCTCTAGGGTTTCTCTCCAAAATTCGTATGGCTGTGAGAGGGGCTGTTCTAAGCCCCTTTATAGCCAAAAACATTACGAAATTAGACTCAGGTTCAAGGGGTACTGCTAATATAGGATATTCGTCGCTTTTCCAGCTCAAAAGGGAAGTTCTGGTGGCCCTCCTTGAACCAAACGTCAGACTTAAGCTCACCATCTATGGATCTACATGGGATTACGTTTTTGACTCGATCGGATTCCCAGATCGCACGTGGTGGACCACTTTCAGTTCGACGGTCAGTGGGCCACGATCAGAAATGCCAAGTACATGTAAATGTTCCTGAAATTTTTCTTAATCCGAGGGTGTAATTTGGTCTGATTCGACGGTCAAGTTGCTTAATATTGACGCGTCAACGAATGATGCCGATCACTATTCCAGATATTTATTTTGGATGGAAATAGTGTTTTTCACACTCCCTCGCTCCGAATCGAAACGAATGGCCATGGCACATCGGATGGAGCGATTTTTGAGATGATTGTTAAGCCCGGGGGCGGTCCTAGTTCCTTAGCTTCGGGTTAATCGGACTCCCGATGTGCGATCTAGACCTAATACGAAGTTTCGTTTCATTCCCGAGAGCAGACGGGAAATGAGTTTGATTCTAAACTTTAGGGTATCCTAGCGTCACTTGTTCTGCAAGTTTTGGGTCTTGCAGATCGTATTTAAAGTGATCCTAATGGATTTCATGGCTAATTGAGTTTAGTACTTAGTTAACTTTGTTAAATTTCTAATGGATTTAATCCTACATGATTTCTGGTCGAGGTGGTACTCAACCCAATGTACGGAAATTTTCAGGTCGTTACAACTTATTTAACATACATAACATATATTAGCCAAAACATGTAGTAGGGTGAATCCTTTCACTGAGTAAGTATTACACATATATATAGCATGTACACACAGTAAGTAATCATGGCAAACACACTTTCATATTTTGTATGTATACAGTATTTTCTACATATACACAGAATACACTAAATGCCATAATTTGTATACATAACTGAATCGCAAAACAAACATCACATTTTGCATGTACAATAACACCCAGATCATGAATCTATCATTATCTGACATTGAAAGCTTTGAAAACCATAACCTATATGTCTATAGTCTGCACTTTACGCCGTAGAAGCGTAACGAACTTAATAGAAACTCTACGCTTTCGTCAACATTGACATGACGACCTATAATACAAGGTAAGTCAGCTACTTCGCTACTTGCACCAATAGTAACCCTAAAACAAGTTAGGGTTAAGGTTTTCTTACCTAAAAATAAAGCCGAAATTGCCAAAAAAGTGATTAGATAGTGATGGTCAAGCACGTAGGATAGTAGGGTAGAGTATTATGATCTTTCTCCCACAACTCTCACTCTTTCTCTCTCTTTTCTCTCTTCTCTCTCCTAGAGTTTCTTTCAAATTCGTATGGGTTGAATGAGAGAGGGTTTAAGGTCCTTATATAGGCTAAAAACTCACCAACTTAGACCCATGGTCATGGTATACCTAGGTTATAACCAAAGTGAGGTTGTTCCGTCTCAATAGAGAACTTCTGGAGCCCCCCACCCCTTGAGCCAAAGGTCGGACTTAAGCTCACTGACCTTGGATCTAGGTCGAGTTAAGTTTTCATTCCAGTCGGGTTCCCAGATCACACGTGGCAGACCTATTTCAGTTTAATGGTCACTGAAACTCGATCGGAGTTACAAGTACACGGACATGTGTATGAAATTTCTCCTGATCCGAGGATGTATTTGGGTCAGATTCTGACGGTCTGATTGCTTATATCAGGCCTGCAAGCGACAAGTCTCAGATTACTTAAATTAGATTTAATTTCTAAAGAAAACCATGTTTTCTCACACTCCTCATTCCCGGCTCAAGCGAATAGCCGTGGGACACTATCTGGATTTGATCTCCGAGATGGTTATCAAGCCCAACAGGGCGGTCCTAAACGCTTAATCTTGTGGTCATCGGACTTTCGACGTGCGGTCCAGATATGATACGGAGTTTTAATGTGCTCCTGAGAGCAACTAGGTAATGAGATTGATCTTAGATTTTAGGGTAACCTAGCGTCAATGATTCTATAAGTTTTGGGTCTTGCAGATCGTATTTAAAGCAATTCAAGCAGATTTCATAACTAATCTAGTTTAGCATTTAGTTAACTTTGTCTAATTTCTAAAGAATTTGATCTTGAGTGATTTCTGCCTGAGGTGGTACTCGGGCCTTTGTACGAGATTTTTTGAGTTGGTACAATCTACCTCCCTTAAAGTAAAATTTCGTCCTCGAAATTTGTACATTTTCGTACTCCTCGAGAAGTGAGGGTAGTTCCTTCTGACCTCAGCTTCAGTTTCCCAAGTAGCCTCTTCCTCTGTATGATGCGTCCACGGTACCTTCACGAGTGGAATCACATTATTGCAGAACACCTGCTCCTTCCTGTCTAGGATATGCGTCGGACGCATACATATGTAGCATCCTCGCTCAACTGCACCTGCTCCCAATGGATGACGTGTGAAGGATCAAGGATGTATTTCTTCAGCATAGATACATGAAATACATTGTGCACGCCCGCGAGTGGTGTGGGTAAAGCGAGATGATATGCCACCGCTCCCACTCGATCAAGTATCTGAAATAGACCAATAAACCGCAGTATAAGTTTCCCCTTCTTCCCAAACCGATGGACTCCCTTCATAGGGGAAACTCTGAGGAATACGTGATCTCCAACCTCGAACTCAAGCGGTCACCGCCTCGTATCGGCATAACTCTTCTGTCTGCTTTGGGCCGTCAGAAGTCAACGCCTGATAATGTCGATCTTCTCTGAGGTCGCCTGTACTAACTCTGGGCCAATCAAGCTGCGCTTACCAACCTCAGCCCAACAATGTGGTGCTCGGCAAGCGCGCCCATACAAGGCCTCGTAAGGAGCCATGCCAATACTTTCCTGAAAACTGTTGTTGTAGGCGAACTTTATGTATAGGAGGCAGTCATCCCAACTGTCCTTAAAGTCCAAAACACAAGCCCGCAGATATCTTCTAAAATTTGATTTACCCGCTCTATTTGCCCGTCGGTCTGAGGGTGGAATGCGGTACTGAACTTCAACTTCACACCCATTGCTTCCTAAATACGAGTCCAGAAGATAGATGTGAATCGCGTGTCTCTGTCCGACACAATCTCCAAGGGAACTCCATGCAGCCACACTGTTTCTTTGATGTACAACCTAGCCAAGTCGTCTGCAGAGTTTGTCACTTTGATAGGGAGAAAATGAGCTGATTTGGTCAACCGGTCCATGATCACCCAAATAGAGTCATAACCCTTTCTTGTCTTCGGTAGCCCTGAGATGAAGTCCATAGAGATGAAGTCCCACTTCCATTCAGCTATGGGCATGGGCTGAAGGAGTCCAGGAGGTCGGCGATGCTCGGCCTTGACCTGCTGACATGTGAGACAACGGGACACATACTCTGCGATATGGACCTTCATATTGTCACACCAATACGGCCGTTTCATATCCTGATACATCTTTGTGCTACCAGAATGCATCGCAAGCTTCGAACTATGAGCAGTCTCGAGGAGCTCTTGTCTCAAGTCCTGAATATCTAGGACGCATAGGCGGCCACGGTATCGTAGGCCCCTATTTGTGCCAACTCTCCACTCAGAGTCCACATCATCGCTAGCTTGCTCTTGAAGCTCAGACAACCACTCGTCGCCCTTCTGGGCCTCGATAATCCAATCATCAATAAGTGGTCGCACCCGAACGTGTGCGACACTCTCGAATGGCTCCTCCACTGTGAGTTTTTGCTGGAAGTTCCGCACGAACTCCAACATATCCTACTCTGCTATCATCAACGGAGCCACAAATGCTATAGCCTTCTTGCAACTCAACGCGTCTGCCACAGGGTTAGCCTTGCCAGGATGGTAGGAAGCCTCGAATTTGAAGTCCTTCAAGGTCTCCATCCATCGGTGCTGCCTCATATTCAGGTCCCACTGAGTGAATATATACTTAAGGCTCTTGTGGTCGCAGAAAAGCTCGAACTCCTCTCCGTAGAGGTAATGTCTCTAGAGCTTCAATGTGAATATGACCGTTGCTAACCCAAAGTCATACGTAGGATAATTCTCCTCGTGCTTCCTTAATTGTCTCGAGGCGTACGCAATCACCTTGTCCTTTTGCATAAGGACACAACCCAAACTAACACGAGACGCGTCAGTATATATAGTGTACTTAACCCCTTGCTCTGGCAATACTAGCACAGGGGCGGACATCAGTCTGTCCTTCAGCTCCTGAAAACTGCTTCCACCTTCTCATTCCAAGCGAACTTCAGATCCTTTCGTGTCAACTGAGACAACGATCTGGCTATCTTCGAGAAATCTCGAATGAATCGTCGGTAATAGCCTACTAAGCCCAGAAAACTCCTTACCTTAGTAACCGAACCAGGCTGCTTCCAGTCCATAACCACGGCTACCTTAGCAAGGTCCACTGATATCCCTTCCTTAGACACCACATGTCCTAGGAACTTGACTTCCTCTTTCCAGAAATCGTACTTCTTGTACTGTGCGAACAACTGGTTCTTACTCAACGTATCCAAGATTGCTTGTAAGTGTTCCTCGTACTCTTCCCAACTTGTGGAGTATATCAGGATGTTATCTATAAAAATGATGACAAATCGGTATAGAAATGGCCGAAATACCCAGTTCATCAAGTCCATGAACACGGCCGGTGCGTTCGTAAGACCGAACGACATCACAAGGAACTCGTAATGCCCAAAACAGGTCCTGAAATCCGTCTTCTGCACGTCTTCATCCCTGATGCACAACTGATGATACCCTGACTGTAAATCGATCTTCGAAAAATACTTTGCCCCCTTCAAGTGATCAAACAAGTCGTCTATCCTAGGCAAAGGATATTTGTTCTTCACGGTCAACTGGTTCAGCCTAGGGTAATCAATACACAAACTTAGCGACCCATCTTTCTTCTTGACAAACAACACAGGTGCTCCCCAAGGAGACACACTGGGTCGTATGAAGCCCTTCTCTATGAGTTCATCAATCTGTTTCTTAGTTCTTCCATCTCACATGGGGGCATCCGATACATGGGTAATGAAATGGGGGTTGCACCGGGAACAAGATCAATAGTAAAATCGATCTCGCGCTGAGGAGGTAATTCAGGGATCATCCTGAACACATCCTCAAATTCTCGAACTACTAGCATGTTCCCTAACGTCGACCCATCAACATGCTCAAGTATAACGGCGTAACATCCAACACGATATAACTAACTAACCTGCACTGGAAAAATGAAGACCGTGCCGTCAGGTCCGTTGGTTGTCACGACCTAATTATTGCAATCAATCTCTGCCTTCATCTCAGTGAGCCAGTCCATGCCGTGGATAACGTCGTAGTGCTATAGTGGAGCGACAATGAGGTCAACGAATACTGTCCTGCTACCCAAATCTACTGGGCAACCCTCACACATCCGCATGACATCCGAAAAAGTCCCAGTAGCAGTAGTGAGTTTCACGCCCTTCGTGGGAGTAGATGTAAAGCTAGACGTTTAACTGCCACACATGAAATGATGGAGGTAGTGGACCCAGTGTCCACTAATAAAAAGACAGGAGTACCTTGAACATGTGCAGTGACCTCGAAGGCCATAGGTGTTGTCTCTGGCTCTTCTACTGTAAACGCATGAACACGTGCCTGTTGAGGTCGATTGGGCTGAGGCACCATAGGTCATTGTGGCAGCCTAAAAAGAGGTGCAGGTGGTCTGAAGGATGGATGTGTAGGTGTTGTACGTAGTGGTGGAGCCGATAAAGCCTGAGGGCGAGAACGATCAATCCTCTGCGGTGGTGCAAACCCGCTATCTCTCATCCGTGCAAAATAACTCTCTGCAGGGTGACCCGGTTTCTCACAGTAAGAACAAGTCATACCTAAACGCCTCATTGGAACTACTGGTGCTACAATGCTAGGAGGAGAGTCAATACGAGGCCTCTTGCCGAGAAATGGCCTGCTCTAGATATCTGGTCGTGGCCTAGTAACCATAGGGCCATAAGAGCATGTCAGTTGTTCTATATCCTGTTCTGTTCGTATAGACATATGTACCAGCACGGCATAAGAGGGTATGCTGACACAGCACATCTTCGACCGAATGTCAGGTCGCAAGCCCTCAGAAAAAAGTCGTATCCACATCTGCTCGTCAGCAAGTATCGTAGGGACGTATCTGCCCAACTCAGTAAATCGATGCTCGTACTCGGTAACTGTCGTGCCTCCCTGCCTGAGGCGCAAGAACACATTCTCCCAATCATGTCGGTAGGTCTGAGGGTAGTACTTTTTATGAAAATGAAACTCGAAAGCTACCCAAGTCCATATGTAGCCAACTGCGACTGTCCACAGGACACTATCCCACCACATACTGGCCTCCTTCTCAAACATAAAGGTGGCCAACTCAACCTGCTCTGACTTGGTACAATGCAGCATCTGTAGCATCTTGGAGATGCGGTCTAGCCAATATTCAGCCTCCTCGGGTCTGTGAGAACCCGAAAAAGTAGGAGGCCTCAAGCGCTAGAATCGCTCGAGAAAGCCATTAGTACCCAAATTCCCCGTAGAGTATGCAGCAGGTGCAGGCGGAGGCACATCCTCTGCCTGAACAAAAGGCTCTGCAGTCTCAGCAGGACGTACAGATGGTGAAGGTGGAGTCCCATTCCCACCCTGAGATAAGGCCCTTGCAATAGTGGCCAAGAGTTGCTGGTGCTGCTACTGCATCAGCATCATCATTTGCTCAAACCTATCAGTAGGTGGGGCAGGCTGAGGTGCGTACTGCGTCAAGGAAAATGCACGGTTCTACTCACGAACTGGTGGTGTATAAGGTGGTAGTCCAGCTGTAGGACCAGTGGAAGGTTAAGACACAGGTATAGTCTCACGATCCGGGCCCAAACTAGGGTCCGTACGATCATCTCTGTGGGAAGGAGCCTGGTCCATCATATCAGTGAGTGCGAGGTGTGTCGTGCTCCATATATATTTTCATGGCATGCCCTATACAACATAGGGTGCAACGCATGTAAGATGAAGTATAGCAACATAATACACAATCACTTAAGCATTCCACACACTTCATAGCAAAAGAGGCTGCATGCATTTCATTACTAAAATTGTCATAATACATTGACTACAGAGTTACATGAATCATGACAGAAGATGCATGTGAGCTAATACAACCAAAGCCTCAAACACTTAAAACATATTACTACTACTGCACGACTAGGCCTATCAACATGGAAACACAAACATATCCTAAAGCAGTAACCAAAACGAGCTGCAAGATGCCAGCATGGATGACTAAGCATCCGAGTCTGGTGAAGGAGGAGGGGCGCCCTTATCCTGCAGACAGCACAGGATAGTCTTCAGTGTATGAGTCACCTTCTTAAACTTGTGTTTCACAAGGCCCCGAAGATCCATAATATCCTGTGGCAGGACCGCCTGACCCTCCTCGAGTCGAGTTATTCGAGCATCCTTATCAGCCCGATCAATGTCCTGCCTCGGTGGCGTAGGAGGGGAGCTCTCCTCCGTATCCTAGGCCTCTTCTTCTTCTTCCTTTTCCTCCTCTATCCCATCACCACTTCTTTCCTCAGTCTCCTCACCTAGATCAATGCTTGCCTCCCCTTCGCTATCGGACTCCTCCCCATACTCATCGAGTCGGGCTTGGCGCTGTCGAGGGCCGATCTCCATGTTGTTAAGCATAGCATCGCTTATGATCCAGATCAGCGCAACATCATCCATGTTAAGTCTATAGCCGACCTCTCGAGCAATCTTACATACCAGACGGTCGAACGGGAGAGAGATGTCATTTCTGACAAATCGAGCGGTCTGGATTATCTGGAATAGGGGCAACGTGGGCAGGCACAACGTATCCCCATGTCCAACCCTGTACAGGAAGTCTACCATCAACCGGGTACATTCAGTTCGGTTGCCCCACCGTGGATACACATTGTACGTGAAACTGTAATGAAGCAAATGGAAATCATCTGTCAATTTCATCGATGGGAGACAGTTGCCTCTGGTCCAAGGAACTAGTCGGCCACAAAGGTATCGCATACGACGGTCTCTTTCTCGTACACTCTTGAAATAATCCTTACCAGCATGTACTTCACCACATAGAATTCCCATGACCTAAGACACTAAGTCCACATTGATTGTGTAATCCTGCCTTGCGAGGGAAACAGTAAACTGTAGAGGTTCTAGCGATGGGTCTCAGATATGGGCGTAGAAAGCACGAACCGTATTCTCACATGTGGGAGACTTAGCTTCGAACATGGGACCCCACTCAACGTCTACCAAGTGGTCCATAATTGGGTGTAGCCCAAACAACTTCTCATCTATGTGAGCTTCAAGGATAACCTTGCAGTCACGAAACTAACCATATTCGAAGCCTATCAGTAGCACTCTCTCTATCGGGACTTGGGGATCGAGGTCCAGCTTTGACCTGTGCTCACGGACGACGCTTGTGCTAGCTTCAGCGCGTGACCCCCTTCTTGGACGGGTTGGGCGACTAGGCCCGGCTTCATCTACAGCACCTTTTCTCTTTCCTATAAGAGAAAGAAAAGTAGAAATGGAGAAGATGGCAGTTACCAGATCAAACAACGCCATTGGAGTGTTGGACGAAGGTAGATTGTTAAGTTGTGAGAGGTTGAGCCACAAAAATAGGATTTGGTGCACTCAAACCACAGAAAACGAGTGAGATAAAAGAGGGGGTTTGCTGGAATCGGTGGAGGGGTGTGTGATGTGAAGGTAAATAGAGAAATGGAAGAATGTAAGGGAGATTTGAGAGAGAAATTTGAAATTTTGGAGAGGGGGAGAGACTTAGAGGGGTAGAAAATGAAAGAGGGGAGCAAAAGGGATAGAACTAGGGGTCCCCATGAGATTTTGTGGGCCCCACACATGTTTAGAGGTCGGCCCAACGCCGGCCCGACAGGCCCGGACAGACCGGACCTCGGTGCACTGCGGTAGGCACGGCGTCGCCGTGGTCCTCTAGACTGGCCGCGGTGCCGCTAGGGCAGGGTGGTGGCTACCCCCCTCCCGAGGTGCTGTTGAGGCCCTAGGTCCACCATGGGTCCCCCTGAAGTATACCGTTTGGCCCCCGACTCCGATTCGAGTCGCTTCGGGGCCTTTCGGGTAATTTCTTATGTATACTCTCGTTTACCGATGGTTGACGGCTGGGAAGGGGTAATTTATGATCTAGACCCATTATTTGACAGTCTAGAAGTGATCCATGGTCTCTTCATGTGATCACGGATGCGTATGGACTCAAACAAAAGGGTCGATTTCGGTGAACTTCACCATTTGGCGAAACGGGGACACCTAGGACTGTTTTTACATTTCTTCACACCCACCTAAGTTAAAAGCGTTAGCGTATGTCATGTGTGACCATAACACAGGTCCGGTTTAATCCAAATCATGTTCTGATACCAACTTGTAATGCCCTGAAAATCGGGGGTCGAGTAGCAACTCAACACCCGAGTTCCAAAACATCACTTATACAACATAAATGCTTATGATTGAATGTTGTCTGTGTTAGTACATTAATCATGAGTGGGATTATATCAAAACAGTAATTCATACTCCAAATCAAGTTATAAAATGCAAGCGAAAGACTGAAAGATGTATATAAATGTATATAAAGACAGAAACGGTCACAATCGGTTTCCAGAGTATGAACACCTTACTGAGTCACCATATACATGTATTAGTTTCGAAATCAAAATGTCAAAAAAAGTGGTACAGCTCTAATGGTAAACCCTGTAGTCCCGTCATCTGAATGGCCTAAGTGAAGCCTCCAGAGAACTGCATGTAAGAGAACTCATCCTGATCATCAGAGTAATCAGGCTCAGCCTCCTGCGTCTCATTGATAACTACATCTAAAACAGAGTCTAGTGGGTGTCCAGAACACCGTCCCATAATGTGGGAGTGAGTAATTAACTCAGTGAAACAATAAAGCATAGGTTAACATGTTATCAATTTAGTCAAGCAGTAATGATAAAGCAGTACAATCAAACACTCCTAAATACTCTTATTAATGCAAGTATGGAATGCAGTCATGATGCATGCCCTCACCAAACCTCCCTCGTGCGGCACTATCTTACGTCCGCGGCATGTGTTCATCCCTCAGTGCTCCACAATGCCAAGCACATGCAGTGCTATGTTACGAGCATGAATACTGAGTTGTTATTTGTCCTTTTTATACAATAATATTGGGAAACTAAGGTACCTCCCTTATATTATTCCCAAACAATGATCCATTCTAGGGTCGTCAGTCCTAGAAAATCTCATACGATGATACGGTTCTAGGTCGCTGTAAAGGGCTGTCAGGGCTATTACCTGCACTCGTTGCGCTGTTCCCCCATCACCTTATTAATATAGGCCTAGTTTATACTTTGTTTACTATGGGAAGGCTCGTCGCCTCTCCATAGATTCAGAGTATACTCGAGGTCACTACAAAGGGTTGTTAGGGCTGTTACATACAATCGTTACACCACTCCCCCATCACCTTATCAGTGTAGGCCGACAGCTCGAATACAGTGTCTCATACCACCGTATTCGTCTCATGAGTCTGCATTGCTCACTGGTCACTACAGGGAGGCACATCACCCTAGCGTAGGCCGACAACTCGACCACGGTGTCCCATACCACCATGTCCGGCTCATGAGTCTTAGCGGATCGAGGTACCAATGTTAAATAGGGTTTTAACTGGTGAGTTTGGTACCTTAGGTTCAAGCAGTAGCGTCCAAACATAGTGAACATACATAGGGCCAATCGGGTTACTTGATGGGCTCGACTAGCATGAGCGCACATTGCATCGATCGGCATGAAGTGCATAGGCACTTCGTGTGGCCTAACCACTGCCGACGACCAGCACACGAAACGGGTTTGCCAAACACGTCCTACGTGGCAAATGAATCTCAGCCACGACTTCAAACCTGTTACTGATTGCCTGGACTATAACTTAGCCCCAATCACATTCAATCCATAACCAGAAAGCATGTATAATAGTCAAAGCAGAATTAACAAACTAATTCAAACATGTTAACAAGCATGTTATAAAGCACAATATAAACAGGAAATACAAACACAAACATTTCATAAGTAAGCGATTAACTTAAACAACTTGCATGAAGGAAATCGTACACATCACTAAGGTAATTGAGAATCCTATCTCAACACCTGCTCTAAGCACTATCATCTAAATACTTACTCATACAAGCATTTTCACAAACACTTAGTCTACACTTATTTAACATACATAACGTATATTAGCCAAAACATGTATTAGGGCGAATCCTTTCGTCGAGTAAGTATTACACATAAATATAGCATGTACACACAGTAAGTAATCATGGCAAACACACTTTCATATTTTGTACATATACGGTATTTTCTACATATACACAAAATACACTAAACGCCATAATTTGCATATGCATCTGAATCGCAAAACAAACATCGCATTTTACATGTACAATAACACCCAGATCATGAATCTATCATTATCTGACATTGAAAGCTTTGAAAACCATAACCTATACGTCTATAGTCTGCACCTTGCGCTGTAGAAGCATAACGAACTTAATAGAAACTCTACGCTTTCATCAACGTCGACATGACGACCTATAATACAAGGTAAGTCAGCTACTTCGCTACTTACACCAATAGAAACCCTAAAACAGGTTAGGGTTAAGGTTTTCTTACCTAGAAATGAAGCCGGAATCACCAAAAAAGCGATTAGATAGTGATGGTCAAGCACGTAGGATAGTAGGGTAGAGTATTATAATCTTTCTCCCACAACTCTCACACTTTCTCTCTCTTTTCTCTCTTCTCTCTCCTAGAGTTTCTTTCAAATTCGTATGGGTTGAATGAGAGAGGGTTTAAGGTCCTTATATAGGCTAAAAACTCACCAAATTAGACCTAAGGTCATGGTATACCTAGGTTATAACCAAAGTGAGGCTGTTCCGTCTCAACCGAGCACTTCTGGAGCCCTCCCCCCCTTGAGCCAAAGGTTGGACTTAAGCTCACTGACCTTGGATCTAGGTCGAGTTAAGTTTTCGTTCCAGTCGGGTTCCCAGATCACACGTGGCGGACTAATTTCAGTTCAACGGTCACTGAAACTCGATCGTGGTTACAAGTACACGGACATGTGTATGAAATTTCTCCTGATTCGAGGGTGTATTTGGGTGAGATTCTGACGGTCTGATTGCTTATATCGGGCCCGCAAGCGACAAGTCTCAGATTACTTAAATTAGATTTAATTTCTAAAGAAAACCATGTTTTCTCACACTCTTAGTTTCAGGCTCAAGCGAATAGTCGTAGGACACTATCTAGATTTGATCTCCGAGATGGTTATCAAGCCCAGCAAGGCGGTCCTAGACGCTTAATCTCGTGGTCATCGGACTTTCAACGTGTGGTCCAGATCCGATACGGAGTTTCAATGTGCTCCCGAGAGCAACTGGGTAATGAGATTGATCCTAAATTTTAGGGTAACCTAGCATCAATGATTCTACAAGTTTTGGGTCTTGCAGATCATATTTTAAGTGATTCAAACAGATTTCGTAGCTAATCTAGTTTAACATTTAGTTAACTTTGTCTAATTTCTAAAGGATTTGATCCTGAGTGATTTCTGCCTAAGGTGGTACTCGGACCTTTGTACAGGATTTTTCGAGTCGTTACAATAACCTAAACTAACCTAAACCTAAACCTAAAACTTAACCTATAAGCTAAACCTTAACCTATAACCTTAACTTATAACCTAAACCTATAACCTAAACTCAATTTCCTAAACCTAAACCTAAGCCTATAACCCGAACCTAATTTCCTAAACCTAAACCTTAACGTATTCTCAAATCCCTAAACTTACACCTAATCTTAATCTCAACTCCCTAACCTAAACCTAATCCTAAACTTGAAAACCCAAACCTAAATCTGATTCCGAACCCCAACCCAATTTCCTAAACCTAAACTTATAACCTTAACCTAAACCTATTCTCAAAACCTATATAACCTAAACCTAAACCTATATAACCTTAACCTAAACCTAAAACTTAACCTATAACCTAAACCTTAACGTATAACCTAAACTCAATTTCCTAAACCTTAACCTATAACCTAACCTAAACCTAAACCTATAACCCGAACCCGATTTCCTAAACCTAAACCTTAACATATTCTCAAATCTCTAAACATAAACCTACACCTAATCCTAATCTCAACTCCCTAACCTAAACCTAAACCTAAACTTGAAAACCCAAACCTAAACCGATCTCGAACCCGAACCCAATTTCCTAAACCTAAACTTATAACCTTAACCTAAACCTATTCTCAAATCCCAAAACCTATAACCTAAACCTAAAGCTATATAACCTTAACCTAAACCTAAAACTTAACCTATAACCTAAACCTTAACCTATAACCTAAACTCAATTTCCTAAACCTATAACCCGAACCCGATTTCCTAAACCTAAACCTTAACGTATTCTTAAATCCCTAAACCTAAACCTACACCTAATGCTAATCTCAACTCCCTAACCTAAACCTAAACCTAAACTTGAAAACTCAAACCTAAACCTGATCCCGAACCCGAACCCAAACTCGATTTCCTAAACATAAACTTATAACCTTAACCTAAACCTATTCTCAAATCTCAAAACCTATAACCTAAACTAGAAAACCCAAACCCAAACCCGATTCCGAACCCAATTTCCTAAACCTAAAAGTTTAGGTTTGGGTTTAGGTTTAGGTTTTAGGTTTAGGTTATAGGTTATAGGTTATAGGTTAAGGTTTAGAGTATTTTTGTTTATGATGTTAAGCTTATATGTATTTATGCGTGAATGAATGTGATGTGGATAAGATTGTTTGTGTTTGGATGAATGTAGTTTATGTTTGGATGGATTTACTAGTTTGAGTTTAGATGGATGTGAATGTGAATATGATGAAATATATTATATAACAGTTGTATATCAGGATGAATATGATGAAATATTGTAACAGGTGTATATCAGGAATTTTGTGCTGATATTTTGTTTAAAAAAGAGACTTTTAGTGACGAAAATTTTCGTAGCTAAAATTTTTATGCAATATGTTTAGCGGTGAAAATTTCGTAGCTAAAAGTTGCAAATATTTTTTAGCGACGAAAATTTTCGTAGCTAAATGTTTTGCAAATATTTATTAGTGACGGAAAATTTCGTAGCTAAAAGTTTTGTAAAATATTTTTTAGTGACGAAAAGTTTCTAAAAGTTTTGGAAATATGTTTTAGCGATGAAAATTTTCGTAGCTAAAAGTTTTGGAAAATATTTTTAAGTTTTGCAAATATTTTTTAGCGACAAAAATATTCGTCGCTAAAAGTTTTGTAATTATTTTTAGCGACGAAAATTTTCGTCGTTAAAAAATATTTGCAAAACTTTTAGCGACGAAAATTTTCATCGCTAAAAAGCTTCCCTTTCGCGACGATTATAATTTTTCGTCGCTAAAAATTATTTACTTCGATCTTTTAGCGACGGAAATTTTCGTCGCTAAAACTTTTTAGCTACGAAAAGTTAGCTTTTAGCGACAAAAATTTTCATCGCTAAAGGTGGGATTTCTTGTAGTGATTGCTTAGTTCATTGCCTGACAGTTGAGAGACATTGGTGGTGTCTCTCAGTAACTCTGTGCCAGAGGGAAAGATATTCATGGAACAGGTAACCAATTGTCTCTTTAATAAGGAGACAAGGAGAAAGTGTCAAGGGTCTACTCAGCAAGAGGCCCTTGTGACTTAGGAATGGGGGAGAGGAAAGAACAAGAAAGGCGGGAAGGCCCAAGATAAATCAAGAGGCAAGTCAAGTAACAGAAAGGATGTTGATTGCTGAAATTGTGGCAAGAAGGGTCACTATAAGCATGAATGTCGTAAGGCTAAAAATGATAAGAAAGGAAAAGGAAAGGAAAAAGAAATTAATCAGATTCTACTACGGTCACTTCAGATGGCGACGTTGTAGTTATTCTTTCTACAGATCATGATGTATGTCTCATAGCTATAAGTCAGGACATCGACTGGGTGATAGACTCGGGAGCTTCTTTTCATGCGACTCCACACAGGGACTTCTTCACAAGCTACAAGTTAGGTGACTATGGGACCGTGAGATGGAAAATTTTGGCATATCGAAAATCGTGGGAGTCAGTGATATTTGTGTGAAAACCAATGTGGGCTACACATTGGTTCTGAGGGATATGAGGCATATCCCAGACCTTCGCCTCAACTTAATGTCAACGGGAGGTTGGACAATGATGGCTATGAAAGTCAGTTTGTTGGTGGGCGATGGAAGCTCATCAAGGGTTCATTAATCGTGGCCAGAAGAAAGAAGTGTTGTACCCTTTACAAGGTAAGTGTCAGTATGTGCAACAGTGGGTTGAATGCAGTGAAAGATTCAGCCATTGACATGTGGCACAGGCGTCTAGGCCACATGAGTGAAAAATGGCTTTACGTACTAGCAAAGAAGCAGCTCCTTCCAGACATGACAGGTACACCTCTCAAAACCTATATTGATTGTTTATCAGGGAAATAGCATAGAGTTTCATTTATTAAATCTGCTTCTCATGTTAATAAAGCGCATGCATTATATTTGGTTTATTTTGATGTTTTTGATCCTATGAGGACAAAAATATTGGGTGGGGCATTGTATTTTGTTACTTTTATAGATGATGCATCTAGGAGGGTTTGGGTTTATGCTTTGAAATCCAAGGATGAGGTCTTTGGTGTGTTTAAATTGTTTCATGCTATGGTCGAGAGAGAGACAGGTAGATCATTGAAGTGCATCTCCATTGACAATGGTGGTAAATACATTGGCGACTTTAACGAGTATTGTAAGTCCCTGGGTATACGACATGAACAGACGGTTCCCAAGACCCCCCAGCATAATGGTATAGCTGAGCGAATGAATCACACCATTGTTGAGAGAATCAAATGCATGTTATCCCACGCGAAATTGCCTAAGACATTCTGGGGAGAAGAAATGCACACGGCGATGTATTTGATAAACAGGTCTCTATCAGCCCCATTGAATGGAGTACCTGAGAAGGTGTGGACTGGACAGGATCCATTGTACAGTCATCTCAAGGTGTTTGGATGCAGAGCATCAGTTCACGTACCAAAGGAAGAGAGGTCCAAGCTCAATATGAAAATTATGCAGTGTGTGTTCTTAGGGTACAGTAATGAAAAGTTCGGTTACAGATTGTGGGATCCGACCGAGAAGAAGCTCGTCAGGAGTAGAGATGTGGTTTTCTTTAAAGATCAGTGTATAGAAGACATTGGTATGCTAGAGAAGAACCAACCTAGTTCAGGTGAGCTAGAGGACATGGGTCTGGTTATTCCTCCCATGGTGCCTAATGATGGGGGAATACAGCAAGGTGTAGAGGACGAGAGAGTTCCTTCAGAAGATAGACTAGGGGAGCAACCCTCACTTGATCCACTTGTTGAGCCACAGGTGAGGAAGTCATCTAGGGATAGACAGTGGTCCAAGAGGTACTCGCCACATGAGTACATTATACAACTGATGGGGGAGAGACAGAAGACTATTCTGAGGCCCTAGCCGATGAGCATAAGGAGGAGTGGTTGAAAGTTATGCAAGAGAAGATGGAATCCTTGCATAAGAACCACACCTATAACATAGTGAAACTGCCTAAGGGCGAGAAAGCTTTGAACAACAAGTGGGTATTCAGAAAGAAGGTTGAGCGAAAGAATTCACAGACGAGGTTCAAGGCCAGACTTGTGGTGAAAGGGTTTGGTCAAAGGAAAGGTATAGACTTCGAGGAGATATTCTCACCAGTGGTGAAGATGACATCCATATGGGTGTTACTTGGGTTGGTGGCTAGTATGAATCTAGAGATAGAGCAGTTAGATGTAAAACTGCCTTCCTCCATAGTGACCTGGAAGAAGAGATCTACATGCACCAATCAGAGGGGTTCGAAGTCAAGGGCAAAGAGCATATGGTGTGTAGGCTGAGGGCTGAAACAAGCTCCACGGCAATGGTATAAGAAGTTCGACTCATTTATGTTGAAGCATGGGTATGACAGAATGGAGTTGGACTACTGTATGTTCACGTGCAAGTTCTGAGATGCTGTTATACGTTAATGACATGCTCATCATGGGAAAAGACATTAAGAAGATCGATAGGCTGAAACAGGAGTTGGACAAGTCTTTTGCAATGAAAGACTTGGGCCCGGCTAGACAGATCCTAGGAATGGAGATAACCCGTGATAGAAGCAGCAGGAAGCTTTGGCTGTCACAAGAACGGTATATTGAGAAAGTCCTAGAGTGGTTCAATATGAATGCGACAAAGCCGGTCAGTACTCCATTGGATGGTCACTTCAGATTGAGCGACAAGCAGTGTCTCAAGACGAAGGTAGAGGTGGAAGAGATGTAAAAGATACTCTATGTGTCAGTTGTAGGAAGTTTGATGTATGTTATGGTGTGTACACGCTCAGACATATGCGGTTGGTGTTGTCAGCCGGTATCTTGCCAATCCTGACAAATAATATTGGGCAGCGGTTAAGTGAATACTATGGTATCTAAGAGGCTCATCCAGGTTGAGCCTATGCTATGGTGACAGAAAATCTATGTTAGAGGCCTACACGGATGCAGATATGGCAGGTGACATAGACTCCAGGAAGTCTACATCGGGGTTCATGTTCACGTTTGCAGGGGTAGCGGTTTCTTAACAGAGCAAGCTACAGAAGGTCGTGGCATTGTCGATGACAGAGGTTGAGTACATTGCAGTCACAGAGGCATGAAAAGAGATGTTTTGGATGAAAAGGTTCCTACAGGAACTTAACCCAAAGCAGGAGGAGCACGTGGTCTATTGCGATAGTCAGAGTGCTATACACTTGAACAAGAATCCAAGTTAGCATTCCAAGTCAAAGCACATAGAGATTCGGTATCACTGGATCATGGATACTTTGGAGCAGAAGGTGTTACAAATTGAGAAGGTCCACACGGACGATAATGGGTCAGACATGATGACCAAGGCTTTACTCAAGAGCAAGTTTGAGGTTTGTAGAAACCAGGCTGGCTTGAAGAAGGTGAATCCCTCTTGGGTCAAAAAGGGAGAGATTTGATGGTTTTTTTTTTACCCGTCGTCGACCGGTCGTGAGCCCTGTATGACCGGTCGTGGTCTGGTGTATGACCAATCATGGAGTCGAGCTGTGACACGACTTAAAGTCCAGCGAGTTTGAGTTATTTTTCTTTCGGGGTGCTCGACCGGTCATGAGTGGTGCTCGACCGGTCGTAGGTGGCTCTCAACCGGTCCTGGACTTAGTAGGACCGATCGTAGTTACCCAGATTTGTTCCGTAATATTACGCAGATTTCGTTTCGCAAGACTTTTCGCAACTGGGATGTAGAAACGAGTTTCCCAAAACTATAAAAGGGGGTGCCTAGGATTTTTCTAGACAATACAAGAGAGTTTCCTAAAGCTTTACAAGGGTTTGCTAAAGGATTTAGGGCTATCAAAGGTGTGAGAGAGAGAGAGAGAGGGAAAGAGAGAGAGAGGAAGTTTGTGGAAGGGAGCCACGTCTCAGCGCTCTACGTCCTCGTAATCGGTGAGATCTCTCCATTTTCTTTGTTTCTCTTACTATTTATCCACTCCTGCATGAGTGATGAAGGTTTGATCATAATAGGGTGTGCTTGTGATCGGTTGTAACATTCTACTTCATAGTGGATTGTTGATCTGGACGAGGTCCCGTGGTTTTTACCACTTTGAGGGTTTTCCACGTAAAAATCTCTTGTGTTGTGTGTGGTTGATGCTTTGATTTATTTCATTGCTTTGTTATTCCATAATTCTGGTTTGTTCTGGAGGGCTAGATCCTAAGGTTTTGTGCAAGGCCCTCAACACACCTTGTTTGTCAAACTTCAGTTAGACAAAACAGCTTATTATGTGGACTTCGAATGTGGATCAAAATGGAAAGTTCAAGCTCTACTATAGTTCAAGTCAAGTCAAGATCAAGATGGAAAGTTCGAGTTCTACTTAGATCAAGATGGAAAGTTCAAGTTTTACTACAGTTCCAGTAGAAGATCAAGCTCCATCTACAAACTCAAGCTCTATTTGAAGAACCAAGTAGAAGAACAAGTTCCATTAAGTTCAAGTATCCAATCTACTTCAAAGTTCAGTAATTTTAGGTATAATAAACATTAGAAAGACCTTAAGTTTAGGTACTTTCAAAATCTAATTTAAGTGGGTTTTAATGCTTATAGTTGGCTTAAGATTCGACTAGTCTAAGTTATGACTCGACCAATCTAAGAAATTTTCGAATAATCCTAGTTTCAATCGAAGCAAAACAGAAATTCTGTTACACCTTCGACGAACCAAGGAAGATGCTCAACTAGTTGAAGGTGGGCCTTCGACCAGTCGAGGGATGCTTGACTCGAAGTCCGCCGACTGAATCAGTTCGGATTTCTTACACCCTCGACCAGTTGAAGACCTTACTCGACCAGTCGAACAGGGCCCTTGACTAGTCGAGCAGGGCCTTCGACCAGTCAAAAATCTGTTTTATCTTATCATGCTCAAATTTGAAATTTTGTTGGATGGATTCTGGTTATTAAACGAGTCAAAGACTATCTTAGACGAGTCGAAACAACAATTTTTTTTGCCTATAAATTGAGGCTTTCTCTCAATCCGAAAATACAATTCAAGTAAATCAAATCCTTCATCAAGAGAGAAAGAAGTCCCTATTATGATCAAGCTATTGTACGGTATTTATTAAATATTTTTAATAGTTTTTTGTTTAATTCCTTGATCTTTTATTTTGTCAATTTCATTTTATAAAGAGAGTAAATACTCTTCTTTTGAGATCTTCAAGGAATTCAAACAAGTAGTCATTGGTTTAAATCTATTTAAAATCAATCTAGAACCTTGAACCCTTGTCTATATGACTGAACATTTAACGATCTACATTCAAGGGAAGTGGTTCTATATACGACTACATCGACAAATACGTCTTCAAAGGTGAAGATAAGTATATTATTCTTTTGTGTTTTGGTTTCTTTGAGATAGCCAGAAATTCTCATTTGTTGGTTTTCCTAAGATAGCCAAAAAACCTCATTGAGGGGTTTTTGTTTGCAATAGCCCCTTTAAAATCACAACTGTATCAGGTTTGAAGGTAACCGTTTGAAAACCTTATCTATAGTGAAAGTCAATATCATGTGGATAGTGATTATTGGGAGTGGAGTAGGTATGGCTGTTTGAGAATAGTTGTTGACACACTAAACCACTATAATTCTAGGTGTTGTGGTGAATGCCTTTTATGTTTATGTGGTGAATGGTTGTAATCTCTTTAAGTTAGTGATGAATGCTTGTAATAGTTTTTTTAGCTTTTATTTACTCTTGCTTGATTTGAAATTTTGGTTCTTATAAGTTTCTTGAAATAAGGTTGTCCTGCCTAAGCTTATTTGGATGAAGGTTGTGGTACAAACTAGTTTGAATCAACATTTCAATACTAGTACAATTGAGACCTCTGATTTATTTACTATTTCTGCACCTTAATTTTTTATTTGGCATAGTCCTATTCACCACCCCTCTAGGACTGGTTAAGCTCTCCTTTTCAGATTGTATATACATATCTGATAGCCTTTGTTAATGCCGAACTTTGTTTTATACCATTTTACCTGGTTCATGTAATATTTCTTTCAACATCATCATCTTTTACACCTTCGTGTGATAGTTCTCATTTGCTTGTGCTAATTTTCATAGCTCCAAAGATCGTGTGCTTATTTAGAGGTGCATGTTCATATTTGAATTTTGAACTATCACTTGTTTTTCTATAACAGTTCAATAAATTTTTTTAGTGCTGTTTGACGTACTAGATTCCAATGACAAGCAAATGAGAAAATAAAGAAAAGAAAATCATTCCTGAAAACACATCAAAGAAATGCTAAGGCAGTTAGCATGATAAGAGATGAAGATGTCATTCATGGCACACATGTTAGATTCATGCCATTCTGCAGGAAGCCGACAACATACATGCCCTGGTCAAAAATTCAGGCCAGTCGACTCATCAGGTAAGTCACGCACACTGAAAACAGATCGTTATATGTAGCTACGGCTGATTTTGGACAAGGGCATGTTGACGGATGGCCCCACCTAATGAATGGGTCTGTGTGTCACAAATACGTGCCGTGTGAATGCACATCTGCCACGAAACACCTTTTGATATCTCCTTGCACGAAATCGCTACAGCATTCATGATAATTCAGTTCACTTGCACAAACACATCAAATGGCAAATGGAGAAAGAAGACATCTTGTCAAGGTTTCTAGCACTGAGTAATGAGGATCTAGAAAACATGAACGATCGCTACTTGAGAGACATAACACTGAACGATCTAGACATTTTTTTAAAGGTTAAAAATGATATACAACCTATTATCTTCTCATAGGAGGTCATCAATTATTTTCTTAGGAAGTTTTAATTTTCATGATAGACCATACATCATCTGTGATATCATTACATCGCTTCTCCCATGCTTTTGAGATATACAATAGGCCACTTGTATCCTATTCAACCGTCACGCCTCTTTAGTCCTTTCACCACGATTTTTTGACTTATCCCATTACCATACATGTGGAATGCATTTCACAAAATCTGGACGGTCCAAGCTGTGAGAGAAACAGAGACCAAAATCCACACTGACCAAACAAATTCTAAACATCAGATTTCACTTGCTGTGGACCACCAACAATTTATTTGTAATTTTTCCAATTGACAGTCAGTAATTGGATGGTTAGGATTGCGCGAGCCATGTGATTGTCAAGCTTGCTTCAGCCAACACCCTGATCCATATCTCAAGTGGTAGACTGAGAGAAGATACCTCGTTTCAACACCTGAGGTCATGGTATCGATTCCCTAGTGGTGGTGGCTAACAGTGGTGTGTGTACTAACAAGCTAACCCAAAAAAAAAAAAAAAAAAAAGCTTGCTTCAACCAAAGCAGCCTCCTGATTTTTAGTCCGGATTGGCATTTTTGCACGTCACGCTGAGACATGATGTGAACAAACACAAATCTCAGCATATTGCGTCCTTCTGTTTTTTTTTTTTTTTTTTTTTTTTTTTTTTTTTTTTTTTTGCCAATGCGAGTCCCACCAAGAATATGCATTGGCTGAAAATCAGCCTGGTTTAATCACCAGTTGGGCAGACGTGTATGAAAAGGATAATGATGGTTAAGAAGGAGTAACCAAATGTTCCACATTGGAAGCACACATGGCCCACCTAGGACAGGATCAGCCTGATTTCCAGGCCAAGGTGCATGCAACCTAAGGAACGGCCCAGATCAAACAAACACATTTTACATTTGCATGTGGGCAATCGCGAGTAGCCATGGCTTTCCATTTTATCATCGTCACCAGGTTTAGTTTAATCCAATGATGGATTTAGAACATATCATCATAATCATCATTGGGTTCAGGTTATTCTACTGACAGATCTATTTTTCAAACGCTACCACGTTGGTAATTTTGGTCCCAAACCGTGCATTTTAATTATATACAAGCTCAAGCTACTCCTTGTTCTGTTTGTAATGGTATTAATACTTGATTTATGTGTAGATTATGTACCTAGTTCTAGTGGAGAAATCAGGTGCATAGGATAGGCTTTCATTAGTTGAACTGATGTTCTACAACGGAATTTTATTGCTCCCTTTCCTGATGTTCCATATTATTGCTCCAGGAGAGTTCCCATATTCTGTCTTTCTTATTTCAAATGGTTAGCATTTGAACACCATCAGTCCTTTTTACCTTGGTTATTCTTTAATAGTAGGCACACTCCTTCTAACTAGATGTCGCTAGAAACCTTAGTCCTTCAAGAAGATTGTTCCAGTACCTCAGGTGCATTTGGATGTAAAAGAAATGGCATGGGAAACCAATGCTTTTGGCACTATGGATGGTTATTTGTTCCACAGTGCATTTGGGTTGGGGCAGAGAGCCACCGACCCACAACCGCATTATGTCAAGCAGTGTTTTTTTGCTCCCAAATCATTATTCAACATTCCAGGTAGATTCTGAAATGTAGAGGGTGGAAAGAACACCTCTCTCCTTGGCTTGCTAGAAGCATCCAAACTCACTCTTAAATGATGTTGTAAGTTTATTACAAAGAACACATTGATGACCAGAAATAAGTCTTTCATCTACCTGATTGCTAATCTTTATAATCTATGCCACCTAAATTGAGCTGTTGCATCATCAGTTACTTGCATTTGCAGGCTAAGGATACGGATTTTTCATTTTTAGAATGATGCGTTGTATTTGAATTTATTTGTTGGAAGTCCAGACGCACTTGATGAATCATAGTTTAAAAGCTTGACCTGACTCAGAGGAGTTGACTCAATCAAAGTGGTTATGAAATTTCAACTGTTTAAATGCTTTGCTTTGTAGAGATTAGGGTTTGGCAAGATATGTACAAAAAATAAATATATATATATATAAAATAACAAATGTGGCTTTTTTGCTCATGGTTATGAAAGCTGAAATCTGTGAAGAAGTTATTTTCTTGTGCAATTCAGAAATTTCAACTGCTTGAAGGTGAAATCCATAAAAAAAAATACCATTTTAGGGGTAAATCTGAGATTTCAGCTCCTTAAAGCTTCAACATCTATAGTGATAAGAACACAACACTGTGGATCGACCAACTGTATGTCCATAGTAAAGCGACTACTTGTTATTCTATCTATTCTTGGTATTAAAGTAACTGCTTAATCTATAGTAAATTTGTAGTCACTGCAACTTTGGTATATATATAATTGTCCCTAGCATCTTGCTTCTTCACTGTCACTTGCACACTCTCTCATCTTCAACAATAGCTCATCTTCTCTGTCACGCCCCAAACTCGGGAACCGGGCTCACAGAATTCCCGATCACCGAATCTGGCACCGACAGTCTCCGTAGAACCCCATTCTCGGCTCCCGACACCCATTCGCCAGGTTCCGATCCTGGGATGTTACGAGGAGGATTTCCAATATCAGTTTGATTCGTAATAAGCATAACCAAAGGCGTAACCCACAAACAACAACCAAAAACTCCATCACATTTTCACTATGATCAAAATCTTTATAAGTAGAATGAGTATAAAGGGAAATACAATGAGAAGGGACAAAAAGCTCCAAGATGATCGGCTATGCGCTCCTGCCTCAGCGCTGCTACGGTCCAAGTCACCTGCATGCAACGGTCGTGCATAAGCTTATAGAAATCTTAGAGGGTTGTGAAAATGTGCGCGCAAGGTAGTAATACAGTTATGTAGTATCAGAGTAATACGGAACATGCTAGTGAATCCATGAATACCGTTAGCCGTACCAAGGCTATACGATGCAAGGCATGAATGATGTCGGCCGTACCAAGGTCATGCGATGCAAAGCATGAATGATGTCGGCCATACCAAGGCCATGCGATGTAAGGTGCAACTCAAGCATACAAATCCTCATCTAACTCCACATATCAATACAGCTCAAATCCGAAATATCATCGGGGTCTAGTACACTCTAAACCAGATTGTCCCCCCATCGCACGCAATAAGGTAAGTGGAAGAGACCTCACTATCCGCCTGCCAATATCGGGCTCGACTCGTCGATAGCGGACCCATTCCTCGAGCTGGTCAAACTCAGCCTAGCTTTGCCCCCTCCACTCGGGCGGGTAAGGCCGCACCCCCTTTCAACCAACCACGACACAGTGAAAAGCTCGCCCTCTGGTAATCGGCACTCAGCGCTCCTGTACCCACTCGGTCTAGACGTTGGAGCAACCTCTTGGTACCATAAGGGTTTAGGGACTTTCACCCAGGGATATCTATAGCACCTCATGTAGAACAAGATTTCTGGTATCCAATCTTGTCAACCATGATACGCCTATAGAGGCCACGGCCCTAATGTCGCTAGGGCGTACAGTAACCATGTCATATAATGCGAAATGCATGAATCACACTATCCAGTCATGCAGCAATCATGCGCGTATTATGCGCTCATGTGGGACAACACCGCCTAACCGGGAGCCCCTAAATAATCTGCCTAAAGGCATATGTTATGATCAGTCACTTCTCATATCAAGCATACATATGATGCGTATGATCATGAATCATGGAACTATACTAAACATGTTATATGGTGATGGATGTTGTTCATAATAAAGATGGCCTAGACGACCTACAAGTATGGGCCTAACAATGGGCCCTGGGGAGAATTATAATGCGGACATTTAACCAACATTATTCGTACAATGTGGACGTCAAACCAAAATTATTCCCAAGGGGTGCCCTACACATGGCTAAACATATAGTGGGCCCATGGCCTCACGTATAATCATGATGGGCCTTATTTACTTCACATGGGCCTCATCACATGATCCAACATATATCACATCGGGCCTCGAATATACACAACAGGTGGGCCTCGCGCCAGGGCCTCGAATACATCTCAATGGGCCTCTTATGACAAGCAGGCCACATCACATGGGCTACACTATATGGACAACACCAACGGGCTTCACGTACATCAAATAAGTCGCACTGATGGGCCTCATGTATATCAAATTGGGCCCATCCTTATGTATATTTGAGATCCGACATATTTATAATTAGCATAGAGATAGATGAAGTGAAAACTAATTATCCGCTTGGGGGGGAACCACTGTGGCTCCTAAAAAGTTTTTAAACAGTGGATGTCACTATACCCCATTATTATTGCAAATGCACTACGTGAAAAATGGAAAAAAATGACGGATTTAGAGACGGTTCTGGACTGTCTCTAAAATTGCTTGGTTTAAAGACGCTTTAGAGACGGTCGTAAACCGTCTCTAAACTTTTAGACGGCCCTTGACCATCCTTAATATTGTCTTAAAAATTTGAACGTCCATAAATCATTTAAGACGGTCAAAAACTGTCGTTAACTGAGGATAAAAGATGGCCATTAACCGTCTGGAATAAGAGACGGTCTCTGACCGTCTTATATGCAGCCATTTGAGACGGGCAAAGACCGTCCGTATTAGAGACGGTCATTGGCCATCTCTTACTAGCAATCTGAGACTGTCAAGGACCGTCTCAATTAGAGACGGTCATTGACCGTCTTTTCATGTACTATGGGACTGTCAAAAATAGTCTGTATTAGAGACAGTCCTCAGCTGTCTCCATTTGATACTGTCAAAGACCGTCTCTATTAGAGACGGTCCTTAGCCGTTTTATAGTGGTCATTTGAGACTGTCAAAGACCGTCTGCATTAGAGACGGTCCTAAACCGTCTCTAATGCTCAGGCGAAAAATTAAGAACAAAAAAATTTATGAATTTCGAAAAAAAAAGAAGTTTAAATGCTTAGAAAAATAATTAACAATGTTTAAGAAAAAAATTTTAATTTTGAAAAAAAAAATGTAATTTTATAAGAATTTAGATTTTGAAAAAAAAAATTAAGAACTTTGAATAATGTTGATAATTTTGAAAAAAAAAAAAAACAAAAAAGAAGATTTCGATAAAAAAATGATATTTTGAAAAAAAAATTTATAAAATTAAACAAAATTGTGCAAAATTTGACAAATTGTAAAAAAATATATATTTTTTAAAAAAGAAAACTAGATTTCGTATTTTGACAAGAAAAATTAAAAAGTTATATAACAAGATTTCGATTAAAAAAATGATATTTTGAAAAAGAAAATTTTAAAAATTAAACAAAATTGTGAAAAAAATGATAAATTGTAAAAAAATATATATTTTTTAAAAAAGAAAACTAGATTTTGTATTTTGACAAAAAGAAAACTAGATTTCGTATTTTGACAAGAAAAATTAAAAAGTTATATAACAAGATTTCGATTAAAAAAATGATATTTTGAAAAAGAAAATTTAAAAAATTAAATAAAATTGTGAAAAAATTGATAAATTGTAAAAAAATATATATTTTTAAAAAAAGAAAACTAGATTTTGTATTTTGACAAGAAAAATTCAAAAATTATATAACAAAAGTGAGATTTTAAAAATGATATTTTGAAAAAGAAAATTTAAAAAATGAAACAAAATTGTGAAAAAATTGACAAATTGTAAAAATATATATTTTTTAAAAAAGAAAGCTAGATTTTGTATTTTGACAAGAAAAATTGAAAAGTTAGATAACAAAAGTGAGATTTTGATGATGTGTTGTATATCCTTACCGCCCCTATGTTTCTCCAGCCCATTTTTGGGGCGGGTATAAAATATTATGTAGATTTAAATCTTAAGTAGACCACACCACTGGAAAGAATGATAATATAGCACCTCATAATTAAAATTTATAAAGAGCCCATCGTAAGGTTTTAGTAATGTTTATTTGCAATCCAACCTGTTGATAATGTAAAGAAGATCTAGATGAAGGTAAACTACAAAGATCAACTTGATCGAAAACTTTTGTGGCCTTCAAAAGGTTTTTAATAGTTATTCATCATTGTTTTGATTGGTATGGCCCACCTGAAATTATTGAGTTCTTATGATTTGAAATCACATCCTAAAATATGATGGAAAAATATATGGACAGTGTCAATATACATAAAATATATTAAGGTGGGCCCTACATGGTTAGAGTAACACCCATGAAGGAGTTACCTAAATAGTGAAATGGTACTTTTAAGGTGACCTCATGGGAACTTCCCATAAGGTTAATTTGTGTGCATCCCACCATGATGTGTGTAGAACATCAACACCATGCATTTGATGTGTCCCCTTTAAGTCCAAAAATTAGTCGTATACGAAACTTTGGTGGGCCATAGCATCTAAAACTATGTGAAGACATCCCTAAAACATATAAAAGAATTTGGTGGGGCCCACATGAGTTTTGGATGTGTATGAAACTTGGTCTAACTCCTCATCCAAGTGGGACACATAATGAATGGGATGGATCTATGAAGCACATCTAGGTGGGCCCAATAAATGATTATGAATGTTTTAATGGGAGGGTAACCCTTTCAACTATAGTATGTGGTGTGGCCCACTCAAGTTATGGATCGACTTTATTTTTAAGCTCTAAAACGTACCTCCCCATAGAATCTTATTAGAGACTGACGATGCTTAAGGGGCTCCATGGGGCCCATTTTAATATATTTGTTTTATCTAAGCCGTCCATAAATTTTGAAATATTATTTCAGTGCATGAGCTCAAAAAGTAGAAAATATTAAAAGTCTAAGTGGACCACACCATAAGAAATAATGAAAAATAAATTCATAACATTAGTATGTGGTGTGGTCCACCTACAGCTTCGATTTGACTCATTTTTTGCATCAACCCTAAAAATGAGCCGTTAAAATTAATGGACGGAGTGGATAATTAACATACACAATGGTGAGCCCCACAAGTCCTAAAATAATGAAAATTCGGGATCAACCCACACTGTTCATCCATTTTTCGAGATCATTTTAGAGAACTATCTAAAAAACGATTCATATCCAAAGATTAATTAAATGAACCACACCACAAATAAGGGGAACAAATTGGCTACTCTCCCTGACACCATCCAATGGCTTGTGGTTGGTGCTATATGGGCCCCACCATGATGTATGTGTTTAATCCATGCCGTCCATCTATTTTGATTAAAAAAATAATATTTTGAAAAAAAATATAAAAAATTAAACAAAATTGTGAAAAAATTGACAAATTGTAAAAATATATTTAAAAAAGAAAATTAGATTTTGTATTTTGACAAGAAAAATTAAAAAGTTATATTACAAGATTTTGATAAAAAAAATGATATTTTGAAAAAGAAAATTTTAAAAATTAAACAAAATTGTGAAAATTTTGACAAATTGAAAAAAATATATATTTTTTTGAAAAAGAAAACTAGATTTTGTATTTTGACAAGAAAATTTGAAAAGTTATAGATAACAAAAGTGAGAGTTAAAAAATGATATTTTAAAAAAGAAATTTTAAGAAATTAAAAAAATTGTGAAAAAATTGACAAATTGTAAAAAATATATATTTTTTAAAAAAGAAAACTAGATTTTGTATTTTGACAAGAAAAATTGAAAGTTAGATAACAAAAGTGAGATTTAAAAAAATGATATTTTGAAAAAGAAAATTTTAAAAATTTTTTAAAAAATTGTGAAAAAATTGACAAATTGTAAAAAAAATATATATATTTTAAAAAAGAAAACTAGATTTTGTATTTTGACAAGAAAAATTGAAAAGTTAGATAATAAAAGTGAGATTTTGATTTTTAAAAAATGATATTTGGAAAAATAAAATTTTAAAAATTAAACAAAATTGTGAAAAAATTGTCAAATTGTAAAAAAAAAAATATTTTTTTAAAAAGAAAACTAGATTTTGTATTCTGACAAGAAAAATTGGAAAGTACTTAGATAACAAAAGTTAGATTTTGATGATGTATTGTATATCCTTACCGCCCATACATTTCTCCAACCCATTTTTGAGCCGGGTATAAAATATTGTGTGGATTTAAATCTTAAGTGGATCACACCACTGGAAAGAATGATGGTATAGTACCTCGCCATTAAAAATTATAAAGAGCCCATCGTAAGGTTTTAGTAACGTTTATCTGCAATCCAACTTGTTGATAATGTAAAGAAGATCTAGATGAAGGTAAACTACAAAGATCAAATTGATCCAAAACTTTTGTGGCCTTCAAAAGGCTTTTAATGGTTATTCATCATATTGTTTTGATTGGTATGGCCCACCTAAGATTATTTAGTTCTTATGATTTGAAATCACATCCTAAAATATGATGAAAAAATATATGGACGATGTCGATATACATAAAATATATCAAGGTGGGCCCTACACGGTTAGAGTAACACCCATGAAGGAGTTACCTAAAATAGTGAAATGGTACTATAAGGTCACCTCATGGGAACTTCCCATGAGGTTAATCTGTGTTCGCCCCACCATGATGTGTGTATGTACAACATCAACACCATGCATTTGATGTGTCCCCTTTAAGTCAAAAAATCAGTCATATACGAAACTCAGGTGGGCTATAGCATCTAAAACTATGTGTGGCCTACCCAAGTCATGGATATTGACTTTATTTTTAAGCTCGTGGCCTACCATGGAATGGTGCATCTGATTGACGGGGCAGATCCAAAGTTCAAGTGGCACACCATAGAAAAGAGTGGGATAGTGACACCAACTATTGAAACCTTCTTAAGGTCCACCGCGATGTTTATTTGAGATCCAACTTGTTTATAAGTTAATACAGACATTGATGCGGTTGAAACTTGGTCTGACCCCTCATCCAAGTGGGACACACATAATGAGTGGGTTGGATATGTGAATCACATTTAGGCAGACCCAATATATGATTATGAATGTTTTAAGGAAACCCTTCTCTACTACATTTAGGTGAGTTACTCGTTATCCTTTCCAGAGTAAACTCTGTGGGGTCCACTATTATTTATTTATTTTATCCACTCCATTCATCCATGTTAACAGATAATTTGAGGTCTAAAGAACAAAAAGGAAGCATATCCAAAGCTCAAGTGGACCACACCACAGGAAATAGTGTGATTGAACCTCTGCCATTTAAAATTTCTTGGAGGCCATAGAAGTTTTGGATCAAGCTGATGTTTGTTTTTTCTATTCATTCATATATTTTTGATATTATGAATAACCTTTAACTGTTTTTGGACAATCTGATCAGTCCAGATTGAAAAGTGAATAACTTCAAATGTTTAAATCAAAATTCACTCAAATTGTTGATCAATCTTGTTTGCCCAATATCTTTTTCATATATAATATGATCGAGGTTAGTAACTAGTCAAATTGAGGGTAATGATCAGTAAAATAAAGTGAATAGACTAGACATGTAAAATGGGTCAAATATTCTAGTCAAAATTGTGACCCAACTTATTGACACCCTGAAACTCTAAAAATTAATGTAAGTTTTGTAGGGCCCATCATGATGTGTGTCAAACATCAACACTGTGCATTTAATAGAAGTTTTGGATTAAGCTAATGTTTGTGTTTTCCCTTCATTCATATCTTTTTGATATTATGAACATGTTGGATGGCAAACATTACTGTGGGCCCACCATAATGTATGGCCCTACGACCATTTTTTTAAAAAACTTTTAAACCAGTTGGATTTCAAATAAACATTACAATGGGCCTTAGGATAGTTTCAATGGTGGGAATCACCATCCCGTTGTTTTCTATGGTAGGGTCTACTACAGATTTTTATCTGTCTCATTCTTTGGCTCGGGACTTAAAATGATATCTCAAAATGGATGGACGGTGTGAATATAACAAATACTTCATAAGTTTTTATATTTTTTAAATATTATATATATGAAAAAGGTTCTATTCGTGGAGCTCATGGGAACTCCTCATGAGGTCGAGCTGTGTGGGCCCCATCATGACGTGTGTCGAAAATCAACACCGTGCATTTGATGGGTCCTCTTTAAATTATGGGATATCCCAAAAATCAGCCGTATACAAAACTCCGGTGGGCCATACCATCTAAAATCATGTGAAGACATGCCTAAAACATATAAAAGCACTTGGTGGGGCCCCACCTGAAATTTGGATGCGTCTGAAACTTGGTATGACCCCTCATCCAAGTGGCACACACATAATGGATGGGCTAGATTTGTGAACCACATCTCTGTGGGCCTAAAAAATAATTATGAATGTTTTAATGGAGGGTAACCCCTCTCAACTTTTATGTTCGGTGGTCTGTAGGCCCCACCATGATGTATGTGTTTCATCCATGCCGTCCATCTATTTTTATAGATCATTTTATGATATTCCAAAAAAAATGAGTTATATCCCAATCTCAAGTGGACCACATTACAGGAAAAAGTGTTGAATGAATGTCGACCATTAAAAGCTTTTTGGGAGCCATAAAAGTATTGGATCAAGCTGATCTTTGTTTTTTCCCTTCATCTGGACCTTTATGACCTAATCAAAGATTGGATGGCAGATAAACAGTACAGTGGGCCTTAGGAGGATTTAAATGGTGGATATCCAATCACTATTGTTTTCCTGTGGTGTGGTCCACCTAAGATTTATATCCCTCTTATTTTTAAAAGTAGGTCTTAAAATTATATTAAAAAATGGATGAACGGATCGGATGAAACACATACATCATGGTGGGGCCCACAGCCCACCGAACACCAGCCATGGAGCTGGTGTCAGCGGGAGTAGCCAATCCGTTCTACCCCAAAATTACCTACCGGGCGCCCATCTCCCACGACCCCAAAAACACCCAAAAATCGCTCTCGCGCGCTCACCCGCCCCTCCCAAAACCCAAACCCTCTCTCCCTCTCTCTCAACCTCACTCTCTAACCTCTCTCTGTCTCTCTCGCGCACCCTCTCTCTCTCTCTCTCTCTCTCTCTCTCTCTCTCTCTCTCTCTCGGTCCCTCTCTCTCTGTCTCTCTGTCTCTCGGTGCTCTCTCTCGCACATCCTCTCTCTCCGTCTCTCTCGGTGGACCGTGATCGGGGCTCCAACTCAAACAGGTATCTCTCTCTCTCTCTCTCTCTCTCTCTCTCTCTCTCTCTCTCTCTTTCTCTCTCTCTCAATCTCTGTCAATCTCAATACCGATTGAAACGATTTGGGGATTTAGGGATTTGGGGATTTAGGGATTTGGGGATTTGGGGATTTAGGGATTTGGGGATTTACGGATTTGGGGATTTGGGGATTTAGGTGGGCATTTCTATCTCCACTGTTTCATGCGGTCCACCTTGATGTATGTGTTGTATATCCATGCCATCTCTGTTTTGCCAGCCCATTTTAGGTAATGGCCCTGAAAATGATGTTTTTTGCTGCAAATTCTTTGTTTTTTGGTGGAGGAATTGCAGAGGAGCTCCTCCGAATCCTTGAGGGCCTGTTTGGCCGAGCAGATCCCATGGTATTAGGAGGGATGGGATCAAATTTAAGGTAATGGTGGTGTTAGTGGATTGTCTTAAGATCCATGGGATTGCTTATATCTTGGGACAAGTTAACTGGTCTGTTTGGCACGCCCTGCATATCCCGGGATTTTACCTTCCAATCCATCCAACCAAGGGATAGGATCAATTTTAAGGTAATAATGGTGATGTCAGTGGATTGCCTTAAGATGCATGGGATTGCTCATATCCCAGGACAAGTTCACTGGGTCTGTTTGGCACGTCATGCCTATCCCAGGATATTGTCGATCCCATCCCTCCTGATACCGTGGGATCTGCCTGGCCAAACAGGCCCTGAGAAATGCCGAAGCAGATCCACGAGATCAAGGATTTCCTTCACACTGCGAGAAGGAAAGATGCTCGATCAGTCAATTTGGGTTGGGTTAGGTCAGGCTGGGAACAATCACATGTATCTGGGTAGGCTTGGGTCGCTTTAGGGTTAAGTATAGAGGAATTTGGGTTGAAATTTGGGTTGGGTCAAGTTGCGGAGTGGTTCCTATTGAGATTGGGTTTGGGTTGACCCACAACCCCAACCCAACCTAAACTGAAGTTGTACCCCTATTCGCCTCTTATCTTCATGTTTTGTGCAACTTTAGGATGGATCAGTAGCTTGAAAGCCACACCGACCTGGACATTCGGTGGTTAAAAGGAAAATGATCACTTGTTCAAACTCGGTAAGTGAGTCAGGTGGTTAAAAGGAAAATGTCGATTTCTAGGCGATGATCTTTCCACAATGGGGCCACTATTTGGACATTTGATCAAAGATGCACACATGCCACATGTATGGTGATGAGTTGCCACAACTTAAATAGCTTCCAGCTGATGCATATTGTAGTCTGGCCTGTCAAAATCTTAAAAGTTTTGTAAGTTGCCAACATGCACGATGGATGGGTTTCCAAGATTGCTCAACGAAGCTCCACTTCATTTTGAAGCTCGGAAACAAAATTGTCACATTTTTTGATATTACGATTATTTCCGAATTCTAACTAATTCAAGGGGTTCCAAGTAGTTGCTTTCAATTCATTATATTACTCGATTAAACCTTGCCATCAAACAGTTGAGGCAGACTTTTGTGCATGAATATTTTGGTCAGTGGAAACTTTTTCGGGTTTTATATATTAGAAAAGATTCAAATGGATTCTGGAGAAATTTGACAATGCAATGCAAGTGGTCATGAAACCAGAAAATTACTGAAAAATCATGAAAATTTTGAGTTTCTTTAAATGGAACAATATAAATTCCTTTTATTTTTTTGGCTTTTGTAATTACTGAAAAATTCTTGCATTGTTTGGGAAAAAATTGTTTCCAGAAAAATTTACAAACCATTGGCAGTGTTCTTCAAATGGAGAATTTTATGATTATGAATTCAGGACATGTTTGGTTGTCACCAATTCCATGAAAAACTATGGAAACCAAAAGCTTTTCTATTGATGTGACAGTTTGAGATGTTTGGCTAGTAAAGAAAAGGATGGATTCCACGATGCAATAATTGCACTTTTCCATAGTTTTGATTCTCTGGCAGAAGAAACTAGGTGACCACTGTTTTACCAATATGAGCTTTTCACTCGCTATCCAAACAAGTCCTCTGAAAATGAAATTCATATTTCGGTAGCACTCATGAAAATAATCATTACCTTTCTTTTCTTTTCTCCTGAAATACGTGTCCTTCAATGAACTCGAGTTGGGAGTGAGTTCTATAGAATGCTCATAGGGATGTTTATGGATACCTAATTGCATATTTCGCTTCTTGGTATGTCAGGTGGAGTTTCATGCATTGCTAGATGTAAAGTCAGGTGCACTAGCTGTGGTACATTAACGAATGCCGATTCTTGTTGTATATTCAATCTCTAAAGGATTTGCAATGTTGATGAGAGAGAAAGGGGAAGCTGACTAGTTTCAACCATTTTCTGTCTAAGGTGTGCTAGCAACGAAAATGTGTAGATTTTCTAGTCTTTATTAAAAGACAAGCATGTCTCACATGCGTGTTACAAAGGTACGTGAAAAACAAGATGAAATGAACCTAAGGTAGCATTGAATTGATTTAACTGTCCATCTGGTTTTCTTGCAGTTAAAGCATTTAAAATTATAATATGGGGCCAATAGATGTAATGAAATTCAAGTTATTCTTGATTGTTTTGGCCCACTTTTGTTTTATGGGGCATCAAAGTTCAATATTAAACATGTCTTTTGATTTGGGTCCATCTTATTTGCAAGAAATTTCAATATTTCCTCTGGGTTCCACATGTATCAAGATGCATATGTATTAGCAAAGATGAAAATTATCTGAAAACTATAGCATGATACTGTTTTCCTTTCAACAATGATTTGTATTATTGTGATAACGATAACATGCATTTAAACTTTGTGCCAATGCCTTTCCACTTGGTTTTCCTCACAACGAGAACACATCATATTCTTTCTTTTTACTCATTCAATATCAAAGAGTTCTATAACTCGGGGCTTAACTATCCGATTTTTTTTATGTTTCTGAATTGCATGCTCTCTCTATGTGCGCAGCCTAACACATCAAAGAAACCATATAGACTATCTAACTAAGAGTATAAGCTATTAATCTATTCACCAATGGCTGAGAGGGCTTGTGTGAAGCGCCTTTAAAAGGAATATAAAGCACTATGCAAGGTATGTCTTACTGCGGAGTCTTCTTTAATTTTCCAATCACCTGACATTCAATAGCATGCACATGTATTCAATAGTATAAACTTTCTCTACATTCTTCATTTCATTTTTCTGATATTCAGTTGTAGTAAACTGAAATTCCTGCAGATTTGTAGACTTGATGCAAGGATCAGGCAGAACCTTGCTGCCATGTAGCAGTTGGAACATCAACTTGGGGCCATGTCTTCCTTTGATTATAGGTAAGTTTTTATCAACTTAGTCTAGTCAAACTTTAGAACTGAAAGGCTAAATCTTGCCTCGAGTCTTAGTATTCAACATTAAAAACTATTGCATTAGTTGTATGTCTTTGAATCAAAGTTGGGTTTGGGCTGAATCATTTCATGCATTCAAAATGCAGCATCTTCCCTCAGTTACTTGTATCCTTTTTTTTTTTTTTTTTTTGCTTTAAATGAAGGTTCATGCATTAAAAAATGCAACATCTTTCCCTGCTTAGGTAACTCATCTCCTTTTGTTTTTTCTTTAAATGAAGGTTGGGGAGAATGGCTATGGATCTATTCCTTCATATTCTTCAAAGCCATATGGGTTTGTATTTCATATCTTAGAGTTTTGCCTCTGCTTCAGGCTGGTTATTTGGGTATTTTAATTTTTATCTGAGCCTGCTCTTTGTATATTTTCATTTGTACAGACTGCCTTCAACCTTGAAGATTGTCATCCTGGCCCATGCAGTAGGTAAAGTGATGGGTAAAGGTGGAGCAAACATAGGAAATATTCGTAAGGTATGTTCCGTTCCCGGTTATTATTGTTTTATATCAGGTAACAGGCTTGTGTTTTTAACAGTCCGATTCAGTGAACTGTCCCAAAAAAAGTCAATTCAGTGCAAACATTATACCATTCATAAAAGGTGTAAAAATTATAGTTTTAAAGCATAAAAGGTCCCATTCAGTGAACTGTTCCAAAAAACTTTTCAAGCAAAAACTAATGCCATCCACGATTTTGGTGGAAAATTTATTATAACTAACCTTTTCAAGTAATTGGATGATTCATATGATCCAGTAACATTTGTTGTTTCATGTCTACTTGTTGAGGCAAGGCTTTTAAGATTAAATGGTTGTAGCTTGATTGGGAAGTAAGGGATTTTTGTTGTTAAGCTATATCTGCATCCAACATGACTGTTCATTTTCTGATACATATATATGTATCCCACCTTATATCATCCAAATGCTCCTTTTGGTTATGGCTTATGTTTTTTGAACTTAGCAATGGATGGATTCACGAATGCAACTCAGGATTCCATAACTGCAAGGTTTGTCGTTCATGAGTTGATTGTTTCTCCTCTTGTTGGTGAACTTGTGCTTTCTGAAAATATTATCTTTCTGAAACAGAACATTATTTACTTCATCTTGCATCTAACTTCAAAATTTCTTTCTCATTTTCTTGTTACTATCAGAATTTTCTATTCATACTTATCAAAGGAAAATAAAAATATTTTTTTAGAGATGATGAAGCTCTTTAATGTTGCATACCATTCCTAAATGGCACATGACGCATACCATAACTATCAGAATTTGTTTTTATTCCTGAACTTCATCTTGCAGTTTTTGGAATGGGTTGATGAAGTAGCAAACGGATGACAAAAAACATCATTGTGGGGCCTTGGTGGTAATGGCCCTGAAAATGATAATTATAAGTAGACTTGCAGCAAAAAATAAACAATTTGATTTTTTTCAAAACATGGAAAGACTGATCAGTCCTACTTCTTGTAACTTCAGCCACTGCTTCAAATGGAGGGACTGCAAAAAGATTTGGTTAGGGAGACTACTGATGGTGAACTAGCAGCTGCAACAAATATGAGAGCTACAAAGGTGAAAAGAAACATAAGGCGGTCAGTAAGATAAGATAGATTGACAATACTTGTTTCAATTTTCTTGGATGGATGATGAATGTATTTGGGAATGTAAATGAAAATAAAAAACTTATAATATATATATATGTTATCAATGGAGGATACCTTGTTTAGGGGGACATGAAATTCTTGTAGCTTATGGTATGGTGCCCCAATATTAGTTGTATGTTACTAGTATGTAGTAGATAATACTAGGTTCAATAGTAGACAATACTAGAGAATCCCTAAACCTAAACCTACACCATCTACTCCTAAACCTAAACCTAAACTTGAAAACCCAAACCTAAATCTGTACACAAACCCGAACCCGAACCTGATTTCCTAAACCTAAACCTTAACCTATTCTCAATTCCCTAAACCTAAACCTACACCTAATCCTAATCTCAATTCCCTAACCTAAACCTAAACTTGAAAACCCAAACCTAAACCCGATCCCGAACCCGAACACAATTTCCTAAACCTAAACCTTAACCTATTCTCAATTCCCTAAACCTATAGCTTATAACCTAAACCTAAACCTAAACCTAAACCTAAACCTAAGCCTAAAACCTAATCCTATGACCTAAAACCTCAATGTATTCTCAAATCTCTAAACTTAAACCTACACCTAATCCTAATCTCAACTCCCTAACGTAAACCTAAACCTAAACTTATAACCTACACTTATAACCTAAACCTAAGCCTAAAACCTAAACTTATGACCTAAAACTTAAATGTATTCTCAAATCCCTAAACCTAAACCTACACCTAATAATAATCTCAACTCCCTAACCTAAACCTAAACTTGAAAACCCAAACCAAAACCCGATCCCGAACCCGAACCCGAACCCGATTTCCTAAACCTATACCTTAACCTATTCTCAATTCCCTAAACCTATAGCTTATAACCTAAACCTAAACCTTAACCTAAACCTAAACCTATAACCTTAACCTAAACCAAAACCTATGACCTAAAACCTAAATGTATTCTCAAATCTCTAAACCTAAACCTACACCTAATCCTAATCTCAACTCCCTAACGTAAACCTAAACCTAAACTTGAAAACCCATACCTAAACCCGATCCCGAACCCAAACCCGATTTCCTAAACCTAAACCTTAACCTATTCTCAATTCCTAAACCTATAGCTTATAACCTTAACCTAAACCTAAACCTATAACCTATAACTTATAACCTAAACCTAAACCTAAAACCTAAATGTATTCTTAAATCCCTAAAGCTAAACCTACACCTAATCCTAATCTCAAATCCCTAACCTACACCTAAACCTAAACTTGAAAACCCAAACTTAAACCCAATCCCCAACCTATAACCTAAACCTAAACCTTAACCTAAACCAAAACCAAAACCTATAACCTATAACCTAAACCAAAACCAAAACCTATAACCTAAACCCGAACCCATTCTCAAATCTCGAAACCTATAACTTAAACCCGAACCCATTCTCAAATCCCAAAACCTATAACCTAAACCTAAACCTTAACCTAAACCAAACCAAAACCAAGACCTATAACCTAAACCAAAACCAAAACCTATAACCTAAACCCGAACCCATTCTCAAATCCCAAAACCTAAACCTTAACCAAAACCTATAACCTAAACCCGAACCCATTCTCAAATCCCAAAACCTAAACCAAAACCAAAACCTATAACCTAAACCTAAACCAAAACCTATAACCTAAACCCGAACCCATTCTCAAATCCCAAAACCTAAACCTTAACCAAAACCTATAACCTAAACCCGAACCCATTCTCAAATCCCAAAACCTAAACCAAAACCAAAACCAAAACCTATAACCTAAACCTAAATCAAAACCTATAACCTAAACCCGAACCCATTCTCAAATCCCAAGATCTATAACCTAAACCAAAACCAAAACCTATAACCTAAACCCGAACCCATTCTCAAAGCCAAAAATCTATAACCTAAACCTAAACCTAAACCAAAAGCTATAACCTAAACCCGAGAACCCATTCTCAAATCCCAAAACTTATAACCTAAACCAAAACCAAAACCTATAACCTAAACTCGAACTCATTCTCAAATCCAATAACCTATAACCTAAACCTAAACCTTATCCTAAACCTAAACCAAAACACATAACCTAAACCAAAACCTATAACCTAAACCCGAACCCATTCTCAAATCCAAAAACCTATAACCTAAACCTAAACCTTAACCTAAACGTAAACCAAAACCTATAACTTATAACCTAAACCAAAACCAAAACCTATAACCTAAACCCAAACCCATTCTCAAATCCCAAAACCTATAACCTAAACTAAAACCAAAACCTATAACCCGAACACGAACCCATTCTCAAATCCAAAACCTATAACCTAAACCTAAACCTAAACCAAAACCAAAACCAAAACCAAAACCTAAACCCAAATCCATTCTCCAATCCCAAAACCTATACTTATAACCTAAAACTATTCCCAAATCCCAAAATCTATAACCTAAACCTAACCTTTCCCTAAACCTATAACCTAAACTCAATTCCTAAAGCTAAACCTACACCTAATCCTAATCTCAACTCCCTAACCTAAACCTAAACCTAAACTTGAAAACCAAAACTTAAACCCAATCTCGAACATGAACCCGATTTCCTAAACCTAAACCATAACCCATTCTCAATTCCAAAAACCTATAACCAAAACTTACACCCAATCCTGAACATGAACCCGATTTCTAAACCTAAAACAACCCATTCTCAAATCCAAAACCTATGACCTAAACCCGAACCCATTCTCAAATCCAAGAACCTATAATTAACCTAAACCTATAACCTATAACCTAAATCAAAACATATAACCTAAACCAAAACCAAAACCAAAACCCATAACCTAAACCCAAACCCATTCTCAAATCTCAAAACCTATTACCTAAACCTAAACCTTAACCTAATCCTATAACCTAAAATCAAATCCTTAAACCCTAACTTATAACCTATAACCTAACCTAAACCTATACTTATAACCTAAAACTATTCCCAAATCCCAAAACCTATAACTTAAACCTAACCTTTCCCTAAACCTATAACTTAAACTAAATTCCTAAAGCTAAACCTACACCTAATCCTAATCTCGACTCCCTAACCTAAACCTAAACCTAAACTTGAAAACCAAAACTTAAACCCAATCCCGAACATGAACCCGATTTCCTAAACCTAAACCATAACCCATTCTCAAATCCAAAACCTATAACCAAAACTTCAACCCAATCTTGAACATGAACCCGATTTCCTAAACCTAAACCATAAACCATTCTCAAATCCAAAACCTATAACCTAAACCCGAACCCATTCTCAAATCCAAGAACCTATAATTAACCTAAACCTATAACCTATAACCTAAATCAAAACATATAACCAAACCATAACCAAAACCTATAACCTAAACCCAAACCTATTCTCAAATCCCAAAACCTATAACCTAAACCTAAACCTTAACCTAATCCTATAATCTAAAATCAAATCCCTAAACCTTAACCTATAACCTATAACCTAATCTAAACCTATACTTATAACCTAAAACTATTCCCAAATCCCAAAACCTATAACTTAAACCTAAATTCAATTCCCTAAAGTTAAACCTACACCTAATCTTAATCTCAACTCCCTAACCTAAACCTAAACCTAAACTTGAAAACCCAAACTTAAACCCAATCCCAAACTGAACCCGATTTCCTAAACCTAAACCTTAACCTATTCTCAATTCCCTAAACCTAAACCTAAACCTAAACCTCAACCTAAACCTAAGCCTAATACCTAAATGTACTCTCAAATCCCAAACCTAAACCTACACCTAATCCTAATCTCAACTCCCTAACCTAAACCTAAACCTAAACTTGAAAACCCAAACCTAAAAGCGATCCCGAACCCGAACCCGATTTCCTAAACCTATACCTTAACCTATTCTCAATTCCCTAAACCTATAGCTTATAACCTAAACCTAAACCTATACCTAAACCTAAACCTATAACATTAACCTAAACCAAAACCTACGACCTAAAACCTAAATATATTCTCAAATCTTTAAACCTAAACCTACACCTAATCCTAATCTCAACTCCCTAACGTAAACCTAAACCTAAACTCGAAAACCCATACCTAAACCCGATCCCAAACCCGAACCCGATTTCCTAAACCTAAACCTTAACCTATTCTCAATTTCCTAAACCTTAACCTATAACCTAACCTAAACCTAAACCTAAATCTAAGCCTAAAACCTAAACCTATGACCTAAAACCTAAATGTATTCTTAAATCCTTAAACCTAAACTTACACCTAATCCTAATCTCAACTCCCTAACCTAAACTTAAACCTAAACTTGAAAACCCAAACCTAAACCCGATCCAACCCAAACCCGATTTCCTAAACCTAAATCTTAACCTATTCTCAATTCCCTAAACCTATAGCTTATAACCTAAACCTAAACCTTAACCTTAACCTAAACTTAAACTCGAACCTATAACCTATAACCTAAATATATTCTCAAATCCCAAAACCTACACTTACACCTAATCCTAATCTCAACTCCCTAACCTAAACCTAAACCTAAACTTGAAAACCCAAACCTAAACCCGATCCCGAACCCGAACCCGAACCCGATTTTCTAAACCTAAACCTTAACCTATTCTCAAATCTCTAAACATAAACCTAATCCTAATCTAAACTCCCCAACGTAAACCTAATCCTAAACCTTAACTTGAAAACCCAAACCTAAACCCAATCCTGAACCCGAACCCTAATTCTTAAACCTAAACCTTAACCTATTCTCAAATCCCTAAACCTACACCTACACCTAATCCTAATCTCAACTCCCTAACCTAAACCTAAACCTAAACTTGAAAACCCAAACTTGAACCCGATCCCGAACCCGAATCCGATTTCCTAAACCTAGACCTATTCTCAATTCCCTAAACCTATAGCTTATAACCTAACCTAAACCTAAACTTATTTATATGTATTATGCATGGATGAATGTAATGTGAATAAGATTGTTTGTGTTTGGATGGATGTAGTTTATGTTAGGATGGATTTACGTAGTTTGGGTTTAGATGGATGTGAATGTGATGAAATATATTGTATAACAGGTGTATATTAGGAAGATTGTGTGTTTGGATGGATTCACGTAGTTCGGGTTTAAATGGATGTGAATGTGAATGTGATGAAATATATTGTATAACAGGTATATATCAGGAAGATTGTGTGTTTGGATGGATTTACGTAGTTTGGGTTTAGATGGATGTGAATGTGAATGTGATGAAATATATTGTATAACAGGTGTATATCAGGAAGATTGTGTTTGGATGGATTGATGGATGTGAATGTGAATGTGAATGTGATGAAATATATTGTATAACAGGTGTATATCAGGAAGATTGTGTTTGGATGGATTTACGTAGTTTGGGTTTAGATGAATGTGAATGTGAATGTGATGAAATATTTTGTATAACAGGTGTATATCAGGAAGAAGACTAGGTTAAATTTGGTCCTTCAAGGGTCATAAGAGATGGTCTATAGCAATCCTTTAAAAGGACGGTCCATGACCGTCCTTTTAAAGGACGGTCTATGACCGACCTTTGAAGGCTCAAACGAGACGCTCTATCGCCGTCCTTTGAAGGCCCATAAGAGACGGTTAATGACAGTCTTTTTTAAGGACGGTCCATGACAGTCCTTTTAAAGGACGGTCCATGTCTGTCCTCTTTGGGCTCATAAGAGACGGTCGATGACAGTCCATTTTAAGGACGGTCCATGACCGTCCTTTTTTAGGACGGTCCATAACCGTCTTTTTTTCGTCAATAAGAATAACGGTTTTCAACCATCCTTTAAGTAATAAGACACGTTAAAATTTAACTGCCTATGTGACGGTCCATGACCGTCCTTTTTGGTCATTTGAGACGGTTTTAGACCGTCCTTTTTTCGCTATTTTGGCGTAGTGATGGTAGGGTCCACTTGAACTTTGGATCTCACTCATTTATCCCATGCCATGAGATGATATCTCAAATGGTTGGACGGTTTGGATACATAGTATGCATCATGATGGGCCCAACCACTCAAACAGTAGATGGTGTAGAAAAAGCACATACATCATCAGGGCCAACACCACGTGGATGAAACACGTACGCCTAGAGTGGGTCCCACTACCAGAAGGGCTGGGAATGTACACGTACATCCCATGGACCCATGGAGCTCCGGTCGTTGAGAGAGAGACAGAGAGAGAGCAGCTACGTGGTTGCTTGCTGAGCAGCACAACTGCTTTATATTTATTTTTATTTTTTTAACCTTTTTCTCTTTCTTTCCTGCAGCAAAGAAGAGGTGGATCCCACGTAGGGCCCACCACAACAGTATATATAGTATATAATATATATTATATAATAAAATATAATATAATATATATTATATATAATATCATATAATATATATAATATAATATAACATATATATTTCATCTCACGTCCAGGCCGTCCAAGGCCTGGACGGTCACCTACATCAGGGAGGGCCCCACATGTGGGGGTGGGTCCCACGTAGCATGCATCGTGGTGGGCCCATCTAAATGGAAGGATGGTGTAGATGGGTCCCATGGACCTCACGTTAGGGCACACTTCTCTGTTAGCCACCGCCCTAGGGATAGATGTCAAGACCTCAGTGTGAAACGAGGTATCTTTCACTCGGTCTGCCAGTGAGCTATGGATTTGGGCATGGAAGTGGGCCCCACACGGAGGTGGTCCACCATCCAGAACCGTAGACGGTTTGGATATCGCACATACGTCATGGTGTGGTCCATTTGGAGGGGTGGAGGACGGGGGTGGTTCCCATGGACCCCACCGTAGATGACACTCTATCAGTACATCCACTGCAGTTCACACTTCACTGTCACACACGTCCAGCATCCCTAGACGCTGGACAGTGTGGATATAACATAAGTCTCATGGTGGTTCCCACATGGACGTGGTCCACCTGATTTTAGATCAAGTTGTTATGTGTTTCTCATCATCCAGGCCCACTGGATGGCCTGGATAAAAATAGATGGACGACGCCGATTAAAAGGGTATGCTCAAGGTGGGCCGTACTGTTTTGGATGGCATGGGTAAAATACACACATTATAGTGGGCCATGATCATTGAAAAAGAGAGGAAGAGAAAGACACCGGCAAAGATGGCGGGATCCCGCCACTATGGGCCCCCCTTTGATACAAAGCTTACATCAAGGTGGGTCCCACCATAAGTGGGCCCTTACATAACAAAGAAGATAAAGGAGTGGAGATTCAAGATCACCCACCATTCCTTCTTGCTCCCTAGGCTTCCTTTGCTCCTTAGCTTCGATCCTAATGAAGGAAATGGGGTTTGGATGGTTGAGATGGAAGATGAGTGTCACGCCCCAAACTCAGAAAATGGGCTCACAAAATTCCCGATCATCGAATCTGGTGCCGACAGCCTCCGTAGTACCCCATTCTCGGCTCCCAGCGCCCATACGCCAGATTCCGATCCAGGGATCCTACAAGGAGGATTTTCAGTATGATTTTTTTTTGTAATGGAGCATAACCACAAGCATAATCAAGTCACAAACAACAACACCACATATCCACTATATCAAAATTTTTTAAGTATAATGCGGGAAGGGAAATACAATATAATGATATCAAAGAAAACTCCAAAAGCTCCAGAAGACTGCTGCACGCTCCGAGCTCAATGCTGCTGCAACCTAACGCCACCTGTACGCATCTATCGTGCATAAGCTTACAAAAGCTTAGAGGGTGGTGAAAGTGTGTGTAAGGCGAGTGCCAAGTGTACAATATCAGAGAATGCGGAAATATGCGGTAAGTCCATGAATGCTATCAGCTGTACCAAAGCTATGTAATGCAAGGCATGAATGCTATCGGCCATACTAAGACCATGCGATGCGAGGCCTATGTAGCCAAATGTCATATGCGAGATGCAAAGCAAGCGTGTCGGTACTCATCAAGTACACATATCAGTACAGTTCCTCTCTGGATATCACCGGGGTCTAATACACCTCGCACTGACTGCCTCCTCCCTAGCTGCACAGTCAAGCAAGTGGAAGAGACCACACTATCCGCCTAACCAGTAGTCTGCCAATACCTACCTGGCTCGTCGATGGCGGACACATTTGCTAGCTAGTCAAACTCAGCCTAGCTTATAGCCCCCTCACTCAGGCGGATAAGGCCACACCCCCTTCCAACCGACCACGACACAGTGAGAGATGCGGCCTACTAGTATTCGGCACTCGGGCGCTCGTGTTTCCACTCGGTCTAAACATTGGAGCATCCCCTGGTACCAAAAAGGTTCTGGGACTTTCACCCAAGGACATCCTAAGTGCCCACAGTACTAGAACAAAGTATTTCCAGTATCCGATATGGCCATCCACGATGTGCCTGTGGAGCCACGGCCCTGATGTCGCTAGGGCATGCAGTGACCAAGTCAAACATATGCGAGATGCATGAGTCACACCGTATAATCATGCAGCAATCTCATGCGTACCACGCGATCATATGGGGCACTCCGTCTCGTAAGGAGTCCAGTAAATGTCTCAGCCAACGGCTTATGCTATGATCAAACATTGCTCATATCAGGCATACATATGATGCGTATGCATATAAATGATGAGATTATACTAAGCATGTTATAAAGTAATGAACTATCTTTACAACGCAGATGGGCATAGACGGCTTATACACAACAAGTACGGGCCTATCAATGGGCCCTAGGGAGAGTCACAATGCGGACATTTAACCAACATTATACTTACAATGTGGGTGTCAAACCAACATTACTCCCAAGGCACGGTCCGCCATAAATATCATCACACAAACCATGGGGAATCACACATTGCAATGGACCTATATACATCTCATTGGACCTCGACCCAAAGTCCTCAAATACATCAAATGGGCTGCCTCGTATGGGCCTTTCATAAATCAAGCGGACCGCATCGATGGGCCTTAAGCACATTGCAATGGGCCATGTCCCATGGGCCTTTGAAAACAACACAATGGGCCTTGTAATATGGGTCTCATATATATCACAGTTGGCCTTAACAACGGGCCACGAATACCTCGAATGGGCCTAATCACATGGGCCTTATGTACATTAAGGTGGGCCTCAACAATGATCACAAATACACATCAAGGTGGGCCTTCATAACGGCCACAAATACATCGAATGGGCCCCATAACATGGGCCTTATATATGTCAAATGGGCCACAACAATGGACCACAACAATGGACCACACCCGAACACAAGAATAATGAGTCCCATCATTAAAATTCCTAAGGCCCACCATAACGTGTATTTCCCATCTAACCTGTTCCTAATGTCACACTGACCTGAAAGGAGGGGTCTTAATGGTGGACGGTCAAACCCACTATTTTCTGTAGTGTGCTCCACCTACTCCAAGATCTGTCTCATTTTTTTTTGTCTCATGTCATAAAATTATCTTTCAAAATGGTTGAACGGCCTGGATTGCAACACATGCATCATGGTGGGTTCCATGGAGGCCCACCATCATATATATATATATATATATATATATATATATATATATATATGTATTATATATATAATATAATATATAATTTATATATAGTAAATATATACAATATTATATAAAAATATGTGTGTATATCCACACACACTCTCACACACACACACACACACCCACATGCATACCCACGTGCACACACACACGCATGCACACACACATGCACCCTCACACACGCCCACCGTCCTCTGGACGGTGGGGTTTAAACAGATACATCACCGTGGGTACCACCGTCCAAGCGGACAGTGGTAATAAGACACATGCATCATTGTGGGTCCCATGTGAGGCCCACCATTATGTTTATACGCCATCCGACCCGTTGATAAGGTCACACGGGCTAGGATGAAGGGGAACAACAAATTTCGGCTTGATCTGAAACTTCTGAGGACCCAGAAAGGGTTTCAATGGTAGAGTTCAATTCACACTGTTCCTTGTGATGTGGGCCACCCGAGTCTTGGATGGATCTGAAATTTGGAGGGGACCCACCTCAGGGGGTGGTCCACCTCATGGATGGTGTGGATACAAAATATACATCATGATGGGGCCTACAGCAGGGGACCCGTGGGGCCCTGCTCGGTCACGCCCGCCCGGGCACGCAGCAAGCACTACGCTGCGCCCAAGCGACGGCGTCTGCCGCTTTTATATATATATATATATATATATATATATATATATATATATATTTGGAAATCACGTTTTTTCATGGTTTTCCACATGTGCGCTCCGCATCAAAGAAATTCGACCCCGCCATCGGATTCCATGGTCCAAAGCCAATCTATCAAGCCCAATATCGGGTATTTTTCGATGTACAGAAATGTCAAGGAAGTTTTAAACGGTAAAAATCGTCATTTGCTATACTATGGCCCGCTTGAGGGTCAGATTAACCTCATCTCTTGGCTCACTGCCTAAAATGAGGTAGGAAAGGAGATGGATGGCTTGGATTGAATCTAATCATCAAGGTGAAACCTATACAAGTGGCCCACTTCCAATGCCTTGAAAAAGGCTAATATTTATTTTTTTGCTTTTCACGTCCAGAGAGTCCCTGGACTCTCTCCCCCGTTTTTTTTTTTTGCTTGGGCATGCAATGCCTTTAAGGTGGGCCCTTCGTAGCTAGGCCACCACATGGTGAGGTGGTGTGGTTACAATACTTATGTAAAGTGGGCCTGTAACGGCCCGGATTTTTGCCAACCTGGGATTAGACGTCCTTAGGCAATGGGTCGATCCTAAGACCTTACCAACTTGTCAAAACTCAATCCCACAGTCTAAACTCGCTCCTTAACCCATTTCCTTCACAAATCCCACCCTTCACTACCTTGTGCTTTCAATTTTTCAAAGCACCTTCGCCCTAGACACTATCTTAAACTAGCTAAGTAGTATAACTTGGATCACTTTATATACAAACTACAATGGACTAAGTTCCACCTCGGGACGAAAATCACTAGGATTAAATCCTTTAGAAATCGACAAAGTGAACTAGGTGCTAAACTAGATTAGCCATGACATCCATTTGAATCGCTTTAAATACGATCTGCAAGACCCAAAACTTGAATCATTGATGCTTTAGGTTACCCTAAAGTTTAGAACCAAACTCATTTCCGTCTGCTCTCGGGAATGAAACGAAACTTCGTAGTGGTCTAGATCGCACCAAGTCCGATTAACCCGAAGCTAAGGAACTAGGACCGCCCCACTGGGCTTAACAATCATCTCAAAAATCAGCCCCATCCGATGTTCCACGGCCATTCGTTTCGATTCGGAGCGAGGTAGTGTGAAAAACACTATTCACATGCCAAAATAAATATCTGGAATAGTGATCTGGCATCGTTCGTTGGCCAGACGCGTCAAGATAAGCAACCCACCGTCGAATCGGACCAAATTACACCCTCGGATTAAGAAAAATTTCAGGAACATTTACATGTACTTGGAATTTCGATCGTGCCACCGACCGTCGAACGAAAGTGGTCCGCCACGTGCGATCTGGGAATCAATCGAGTCAAAAACGTAATCCCACGTAGATCCGTCGATGGTGAGATTAAGTCGACGTTTGGCTCAAGGAGGGCTACCGAACCTCTCTTTTGGGAAAAGTGACGAATATCCTATATTAGCGGTAACCCTTGAACACGAGTCTAATTTCGAATGTTTTAGGCTATATAAGGGCCTTAGAGCACCCTCTCTCACACCATACGAATTTGAGTTTTGGGAGAGAGAAAAGAGAGAAAAAACTTGGAGATCGTTGCGATCTTCCTCCTCTGCTTTGTTGCTTGTTACACGCTTACACCCCCTATTCTATACGCTTTCCCACGTGGTACCCATCTCATTTGAAGGTAAGAAAACCTAACCCTAGGTCGATTTGAGGTGGAATAGATGTAGGATGTGTGCTGACTAACCGATTCCGCTCTTTAGGCTAGAAATGCCCGTGACGGAAGTTCCTTTACCCTTGCTGATTCGTTTCGTTTCCAAAGGCAAAGGTGAGGACTTTAAGTGCATAAGTTACGGTTTTCAACGCTTTCAATGTCAGATAATGGTAGATTCATGATCTGCTTGCAATTGCACATGTACAATGTGCTTTCCGTTTCCTGTTTCGATTAACGTTGTAGAAATTGGAATTTCACATACTCTAAGTATACGTAGAAATACCATATACGTATTTTTTTTGGAAAAACGTTTGACATGTTTATTTAATGTATTATTATATGATATATGGATAAAATACTAATTTGGTGAAAGGAATTCTTTGAAATACATGTTCATGTGTAAATGCTACGTATGTTGAAATTGTATATTCTAGAAATACCGTATATGTATTTTTTGGGAAAATGTATGACATGTTTATTTAATGTATGATTATACAATATATGTATAAAATACTAGTTTGGCGAAAGGAATCGCCAAAATACATGCTCCCTTGTAAATGTCAAGTATGTTGAAATTGCGTATTCTAGAAATACCGCATATATGTAAAATTTGGAGTTGTGTTTATCATGATTATTTGCTTGTAGTAATATATTATACATGGATAAAATACTCACTTGGCTAAAGGATAGCCCTAATATATGTTTTGCTAACATACACCATGTATGTTGTAATAGTGTATTCTAAGTGTTTGTGAAAATGATGAATGAGTATAGAATTCTCATTCGTGCTCGCCATGACTAATTGTCATGGATTCATGGTTGTTGTATTGGCGATACCCTTTTGACGAAAGGATTTTCCCTAAATCACGCCACGGCCAATATACACCATATATGCTAAAATGTGTGGCCCAAGTGTTTGTGGGAATAGTGAATGAATATGAAACTTGGATTCTTGCCATGACTATCCGTCGTGGGTGTACACGTGTTATGATTGGGGCAACTCCCTAGTGAAAGGATTTGGCCTAATGCCTATGTGATCGACATACGTCATGTATGTCGATGTATGTTTGCTTAAGTGTTTCTTGAAATGTCTGAATGAGTAGTTGTTAGCAAAGTGTAATGTATAAGGGTGTTGAGATATGATTCTCAACCTCTTTTAATTATGTGTATGATCTCCTCGGATTGTTGTGTAATTAGGAATTGAACATGTATAAACTCATGCTTGTGTTGTGATTCATAACATGCTCAACTGCTTTATGATTTTAACTATGTAATGCATATGCTTAAATTTATATTTATGTTGTATGATCCGTCATGGGTGATGGGAGCGGAGCGGCCGAGTGCGTGCAACGACCACAGCGACCCTAAACGGAAAATACCATACCTTGATTGTATGAGTGGAAATCTTGATTCACTATTGCTTTATCTATCGCACTTGATTGTGTTTGGGGCTATGATTATAGTCCGGACAATCGGTACGAAAATGGTCGTGGTTGCGATTCATTTGCCACGTGAGATGTGTTCGACGAACCCGAGTCGTACTTCGGTTGGCGATAGTGGTCGGCCACGCGAAGTGCTTATGCACTTCACGTCGTTCAACTTGTTGTGCGCTCAAGCTAGCCGAGAGCTCGTCAAGTAACCCGATTTGTCTAATGTATGTTCACCATGTTTGGTCGCCTCTGCTTGAACCTAGGGTACCAAACTTACCGATGAAATCCTTTTAACCATGGTACCTCGATCCGCTAAGACGCATGAGCCGGGCATGGTGGTATGGGACACCGTGGTCGAGTGTCGGCCTACGGCTGGGGTCATGTGCCTCCCGTAGTGACCATTGCGCAACCAACCTCGTGAGCCGATTATGGTGGTATGGGACACTATATTCGAATTTGTCGATACTTACGGCGGAGCCGAAATGCAGTGAGATCTGCGTGCTCGTCTTGACGGGCGACGAGTCCTCCGTAGTATCTTCGAGTATACTCCAAGTGTCTGTGATTGGCAACGAGTCTTTCACAGCAACTAGAGTATGAGTTGAGCCGAGTACGGTGAGACCTGTACTCGAGCTGACGGCTAGTGATTGGGCCAAGTACGGTGAGAGACCATGTACTTGAGGCGACGGCCAACAATTGAGCCGCATACGGTGAGATCTGTATCCGCGCTGACGGGTGACGAGCCCTTTGCGATGCCTTCACTACGCTTCTCAAACCATAACATCGTATGAGATTAACTAGGATTGACGACCCTAGAATGGATCATGTTTGGGAATGATACAAGGGGAGGTACCTTAGTTTCCCAATATTCTTTGTTTGAAATGGACTAATAATAACTTGGTAATCATGAGCATCATCGCACCGCATGTGCTTTGTAGATGTGGCGCATTGAGGGAGTAAGCATTCGCGAACGTAAGATGATGTCGCTTGAGGGTGGTTTGGCAGGGCATCTGACATCATGTCATTTCATTTTTGCACTTAACAAGAGTAGTTAGAAATGTTTGATTTGTACTGCTTTATTATTACTGCTTGATTGAATTGATAACATGTTAACCTATGCTTTACTGTTCCACTGAGTTGATCACTCACTCCCACGTTACGGGACGGTGTTGTACACACCAACCAGTTGTTGAGTTTCAGGTGGTGGCGATGCTTGTGAAGCGAGCCGGACTACTTCTATGATGATAGGAGGAATTCTCCTATCTGTATCTCTCTGGCAGGTCAATGAAGACCTGATATTGTATTGACGGGGCTATGGTACATGGGATAGGAGGCATTACACTTCCTCACAATTGGTACATTTTAGAACTGCACTTGCATTTATTTAACCAGGTAACGTTATCACACTCTGGAGACTCATCATAAGTTATACATTTTTTCTATCTATCACGGTCTTCCGCTTACAAATTTAACTGTCTCTGGAGTATGATATGCTGTTTTGGCTTAATCTCACTCATGTTCAATGCACGAATACAGTCAACATTCAATCATCATTCATTTTGTTGCATAAGTGATGTTCTGGAACTCGGGAGTTGAGTTTATGTTCGACCCCCGATTTTCAGGGCGTTACAGGGCCCCACCTAAGATGGTTTGGATCCAATACATGCCCTATTGTGGGGTCCATACAAGTGGGCCACACAATCATAACATCACAAGAAAAGAAAAATGAAAGAGAGAAGAGAGAGAGAAAGTGGGACACACGTGTGATGGAGGGACCCCGATACTATGGGCCCTCCCTTGCATTCCATCATACATCAAACGGTAATCAAAGTGGACCATTGGCCACATCTTGGGGTCCCAAGTGAGATCCATACCATTGATCAGTAGGCCTCACTTGGCCCATCATAAAAACATAGAAATCTATCCTATCAAAGCACCCACCGGTTGATCTCTTCGGTCCGTTGGAACGCCACCCTCCTTGTGCTTCACTTTGATGGTGGGGATGGGAAGTGGATGGCTAGGATGATGGGTTTTGGAATGGGAAAGGTGGGCCTCACACATGCATTTTTTTCTCTCATGGAAGGCTTGTACGTGAGTGCTCTTAGTTGCTTGAGATTGTGGTGAGAAATGAGAAAGAGAGAGAGGGTTGTAAGGAGATGTGAGAGATGGGTGTGATGGGTGAAAGGGTGAGTGATGTGTGATGTGTACTTGACTAGGTATGGGTGTGTAAGAGAGAGGGTGAGAAAGAGTTGACTTTGGAGAGAGAAAGCATGGGTTGCTTGTACTTGACATTGAAGTGATTGATTGATTGATGTGATTGATTGATTGATGGGATTGATTTGACATTGTGTAGAGATTCTCTTGGGATCGAGAAAGCGCGATGTTTCTTCGAAATAAACGCCGACTCACATCTTCTGGTCAGGGTATCGGATCGGTGCGTGAGTGGCGGCGTTAGAACCGCGGTAACGGTGCGGCCACAATGATACAGGTCTCGGATTAAACCGACTCGAGTCTAAAGGATACGACTTACGGTCGTGCGCAACGTCGATTATCAGTTACGGATTGTTGAACTTCGACGGAAAGGATCGCAGGATTCATCAGAACAATACGAATTAGGATACGGGTCTTACAGCTCTCCCCACCTAATAAAAATTTCGTCCTCGAAATTTATACTACCATCACACTAAGCATAACTCATATGGGGATAGGGAACATAACATCATATATAATCAAAACGCAGCACAACATACAATCAAAAATCAAAAGACGGGGATGACGCCCATGAATCTCAAACTCTAACTCCCAAGACGCCTCATTCATTAACAATCTAAGAAGACGGTGTAGGGGTCAAGTCACGCGAATCGTCGACGACTGCTCTTGATGACTGAGGGTCCTGCTCGGCGGCATAAAATCTGCCCTGAGCCTACTGGGGAGGTGCAGGTCCCCTCTAAGGTCTCTGCTGCTGCGGGGGAGGTCCCAGAGGCTGGTGCTGCGGTAGCTGCTGCTGTGGGAGCGGTCGTGGAGGCTGATACGGTGCCCTTGGCTGCTGATGCTGTGGTGGCTGTCGCGAAGGTGAATGCGGTGCCCTCGGCTGTTGCTGCTGCGGATGGGGACACTAGTGCACGCGATGTCCTGTCCTACTGCATCCAAAATAAGTACCTGTAAACGGTCCCAGAGGTGGTGTTGGGGGTACTGTCGGTGCTCGAAATGTTGGGCGGGTCATGCGTCGTTGCTGTGGACGATGCTTCTACGACTCAAAGCTACTGGAAGGCTCCTTCCTCTTCTGATCTCCCCTCTGATCACAGGCTCTCTGCACACCAACCCAATCTATCTCATATATCAGGGCTCTCTCCACTATCTGCTCAAATGTCGGAAGCATGTGTCTGATCACACGACTCCTAAGGGCAGGACGCAAACCGTTCTCAAAACGGCGGACCTTCCGCCCCTCATCATCCACAAGATACGTCACGAACCTCGAGAGTGCGACGAAACGTGCCTCATACTGGGACACAGTCATGTCTCCCTGGACCAGAGTCTCAAACTCCAATGCGCGTTGCTGGCGCACATGCTCAGGAAAGAACTTCTGATCAAACCGGTCTGTAAAGTCCTCCCAGGTCCACTCGAAATCGACCGCTACCGATCGGGCTACCGATGCCCACCAATGCTGAGCCTCACCCTGAAGGAGAAATATGGCTAATGGGACTCGCTGCTAGGTCGTGCATCTCATGGTGTCAAATATCTTCTCCACCTCAGAGCACCATATCTCGATTGCAGTGGGGTCTGGCTCACCCTTGAAATGCGGAGGATCGTGCTGACGGAAGTCTTTGAGAAGTGCACTCGCACGCTCCTACTCAGCCTCGGCTGGTGTAACAGTGGGACGCCTGCTCTGCCCCTGAAGAATGGCGGTCATCGCCTGAAGCATCTGCTGCACCTGAGTAGCACTCACAAGTACGGTCGGATCTGCACCGGTCTCAGGTAAAGGAGTGGCATCTATAGGCTGGAAATCAGGAATATCTGGTGGTGAAGCGGGAGTCACAGGTGGTAGGGCGGGAGTAGCAGGTAGTGGAGCGGGGGTCGCAGGTGGTGGAGCGGGATTCACTCGGGTCGGTCTTCTAGCCATTACGTCTTACAGGAAGCAACAAGGGCTTATCAGCCTTGAGAATTTTCGAAGGCATAAACGTCAAGGGTCTATGTCGGAAGATTACTAAGTTATCAGGACTCGGAGCTATTCATTCTACATTCATAACAGATATGTGCTGTGATCTCAGGTATTCCTAAGTTATGCTCTGATACCAACTTCTGTCATGCCCCAAACTCGAAAAACGGGCTCACAAAATTTTCAATCGCCGAATCCGGTGCCGACAGCCTCCGTAGTACCCCATTCTCGGCTCCCAGCGCCCATACGCCAGATTCCAATCCTGGGATCCTACAAGGAGGATTTTCAGTCTGATTTTTTTTGTAATGGAGCATAACCACAAGCATAGCCAAGTCACAAACAACAACACCACATATCCACTATATCAAAAATTTTTAAGTACAATGCGGGAAGGAAAATACAATATAATGATATCAAAGAAAACTCCAAAAGCTCCAGAAGACTGCTGCACGCTCCGAGCTCAATGCTGCTGCAACCTAACGCCACCTGCACGCATCTATCATGCATAAGCTTACAAAAGCTTAGAGGGTGGTGAAAGTGTGTGTAAGGCAAGTGCCAAGTGTACAATATTAGAGTAATACGGAAATATGCGGTAAGTCCATGAATGCTATCAGCTGTACCAAAGCTATGTAATGCAAGGCATGAATGCTATCGGCCATACCAAGACCATGCGATGTGAGGCCTATGTAGCCAAATGTCATATGCAAGATGCAAAGCAAGCGTGCCGGTACTCATCAAGTACACATATCAGTACAGTTCCTCTCTGGATATCACCGGGGTCTAATACACCTCACACTGACTGCCTTCTCCCTAGCTGCACAGTCAAGCAAGTGGAAGAGACCACACTATCCGCGACCGATGAGTACGCAATACTTACACAGGCTCGTCGATAGCGGACACATTTGTGAGCTGGTCAAACTCAGCCTAGCTTATAGCCTCCTCACTCAAGCGGATAAGGCCACACCCCCTTCCAACAGACTACGACATAGTGGGAGACGTGGCCTACTAGTATTCGGCACTCGGGCGCTCGTGTTTCCACTCGGTCTAAACGTTGGAGCATCCCCTGGTACCAAAAAGGTTCTGGGACTTTCACCCAAGGACATCCTAAGTGCCCACAGTGCTAGAACAAAGTATTTCCAGTATTCGATACGGCCATCCACGATGTGCCTGTGGAGCCACGGCCCTGATGTCGCTAGGGCGTGAAGTGATCAAGTCACACATATGCGAGATGCATGAGTCACACCGTACAATCATGCAGCAATCTCACACGTACCACGCGATCATGTGGGGCACTCCGTCTCGTAAGGAGTCCCGTAAATGTCTCAGCCCAACGGCTTATGCTATGATCAAACATTCCTCATATCAAGCATACATATGATGCGTATGTGCATATATGATGAGATTATACTAAGCATGTTATAAAGTAATGAACTATCTTTACAACGCAGATGGGCATAGACGGCTTACACACAACAAGTACGGGCCTATCAATGGGCCCTAGGGAGAGTCACAATGCGGACATTTAACCAACATTGTACTTACAATGTGGACATCAAACCAACATTGCTCTCAAGGCATGGTCCGCCATAAATATCATCACATAAACCATGGGGAATCACACATTGCAATGGACCTATATACATCTCATTGGGCCTCGACCCAAAGTCCTCAAATACATCAAATGGGCCTTTCATAAATCAAGTGGGCCGCATCGATGGGCCTTAAGCACATTGCAATGGGCCATGTCCCATGGGCCTTTGAAAACATCACAATGGGCCTTGTAATATGGGTCTCATATATATCACAGTTAGCCTTAACAACGGGCCACAAATACCTCGAATGGGCCTAATCACATGGGCCTTATGTACATTAAGGTGGGCCTCAACAATATCCACAAATACACATCAAGGTGGGCCTCCATAACGGCCACAAATACATCGAATGGGCCCCATAACATGGGCCTTATATATGTCAAATGGGCCACAACAATGGACCACAACAATGGACCACACCCGAACACAAGTATAATGAGTCCCATCATTAAAATTCTTAAGGCCCACCATAATGTGTATTTCCCATCTAACCTGTTCCTAATGTCACACTGACCTGAAAGGAGGGGTCTTAATGGTGGACGGTCAAACCCACTGTTTTCTGTAGTGTGCTCCACCTAATCCCAGATCTGTCTCTTTTTTTTTTTTGTCTCATGTCATAAAATTATCTTTCAAAATGGTTGAACGGCCTGGATTGCAACACATGCATCATGGTGGGTTCCATGGAGGCCCACCATCATATATATATATATATATATATATATATATATATATATATATATATATATATATATAATATATACACTAAATATATGCAATATTATATATAAATATGTGTGTATATCCACACACACTCTCACACACACACACACCCACACGCATACACACGTGCACACACACACGCATGCACACACACGTGCACCCTCACACATGCCCACCGTCCTCTGAACGGTGGGGTTTAAACAGATACATCACCGTGGGTACCACCGTCCAGGCGGACGGTGGTAATAAGACACATGCATCATTGTGGGTCCCATGTGAGGCCCACCATTATGTTTATACGCCATCCGACCCGTTGATAAGGTCACACGGGCCAGGATGAAGGGGAACAACAAATTTCGGCTTGATCTGAAACTTCTGTGGACCCAGAAAGGGTTTCAATGGTAGAGTTCAATTCACACTGTTTCTTGTGATGTGGGCCACCCGAGTCTTGGATGGATCTAAAATTTGGAGGGGACCCACCTCAGGGGGTGGTCCACCTCATGGATGGTGTGGATACAAAATATACATCATGATGGGGCCCACAGCAGGGGAACCGTGGGGCCCTGCTCGGTCACGCCCGCCCGCGCACGCCCCTGGCAGCAGCAGCGTCTGCTGCCTTTTAATATTTTTTTTAAAAAAATAACGTTTTTTCATGGTTTTCCACATGTGCGGCCCGCATCAAAGAAATCCGACCCTTCCATCGGATTCCATGGTCCAAAGCCAATCTATCAAGCCCAATATCGGGTATCTTTCGGTGTACAGAAATGTCAAGGAAGTTTTAAACGGTGAAAATTGTTGTTTGTTATATTATGGCCTGCCTGAGGGTCAAATTAACCTCATCTCTTGGCTCAACGCCTAAAATGAGGTAGGAAAGGAGATGGATGGCTTGGATTGAATCCAATCATCAAGGTGAATCCTATACAAGTGGCCCACTTCCAATGCCTTGAAAAAGGCTAATATTTATTTTTTTGCTTTTCACGTCCATAGAGTCCCTGGACTCTCTCCCCTTTTTTTTTTGGACATGCAATGCCTTTAAGGTGGGCCCTTCGTAGCTGGGCCACCACATGGTGAGGTGGTGTGGTTACAATACATATGTAAAGTGGGCCCCACCTAAGATGGTTTGGATCCAATACATGCCCTATTGTGGGGTCCATCCAAGTGGGCCACACAATCATAACATCACAAGAAAAGAAAAATGAAAGAGAGAGAGAGAGAGAGAGAAAGTGGGACACACGTGTGATGGAGGGACCCCGATACTATGGGCCCTCCCTTGCATTCCATCATACATCAAACGGTAATCAAAGTGGACCATTGGCCACATCTTGGGGTCCCAAGTGAGATCCATACCATTGATTGGTAGGCCTCACTTGGCCCATCATAAAAACATAGAAATCTATCCTATCAAAGCACCCACCGGTTGATCTCTTTAGTCCGTTGGAACACCACCCTCCTTGTACTTCACTTTGATGGTAGAGATGGGAAGTGGATGGCTAGGATGATGGGTTTTGGAATGGGAAAGGTGGGTCTCACACATGCCTTTTTTCTCTCATGGAAGGCTTGTACGTGAGTGCTCTTGGTTGCTTGAGATTGTGGTGAGAAATGAGAAAGAGAGAGAGGGTTGTAAGGAGATGTGAGAGATGGGTGTGATGGGTGAAAGGGTGAGTAATGTGTGATGTGTACTTGACTAGGTATGGGTGTGTAAGAGAGAGGGTGAGAAAGAGTTGACTTTGGAGAGAGAAAGCATGGGTTGCTTGTACTTGACATTGAAGTGATTTATTGATTGATGTGATTGATTGATTGATGGGATTGATTTGACATTGTGTAGAGATTCTCTTGGGATCGAGAAAGCACGGTGTTTCTTTGAAATAAACGCTGACTCACATCTTCTGGTCAGGGTATCGGATCGGTGCGTGAGTCGCGGCGTTAGAACCGCGGCGACGGTGCGGTCACAATGATACAGGTCTCGGATTAAACCGACTCGAGTCTAAAGGATACGACTTACAGTCGTGCGCAACGTCGATTATTAGTCGCTGATTGCCAGACTTCGACGGAAAGGATTGCAGGATTCATCAGAACAATACGAATTAGGATACGGGTCTTACAATGAGAGTGTAGGAAGTAGGCCATACACAAAGCTCTCTTAGAGGAGAAAGAGCTTAGATGTGTGATGCTTTTGGGTTGCTTGGAATGTGGGTTGAAAATGAGAGAGAGAGAGAGAGAGGGTTGTAAAGAGAGGGAGATAGATGGGTGATGGATGTGTTGATGTGGTGAGTGATGGGTGTAAGAGTCCTTTTTGACTTTTGTGGTAGATTGTGTAAGAAAAGCATGGGCTTGGGTAAGAAACTTTTGACTTTAGGGGTTGCTTGGGGAAGGGTGAGAGGTGATGTGTACTTGACATGTACTTGACATGATGGGATTGATTGATTGATTGCTTGATGTGACATATTGTAGAGATTCTCTCGGAATTCGCACATAGGGCATTTTTCTCACACCAAACGCTGGCCCACATCTCCTGACCAGGGTATCGGATCAGCGCGCGAGTCGTTGCATCGAAAACGCAGCGACGGCGCCGTCGTAAGGGTACAAGTCTTGGTTTGAGTCGATTCGGGTTGACGGCGTGTGACACAGGGTCGCGTGCAAATGCCGGTTAAGGGTCGAAGGTTGCCGGAATTCAACTGGAAAGACCGCGGAAGTCTACGGAACGGTATGGTTTATGATACGGGGCTTATATTCTCTTTGAGCTACAATGATTTGGTCATCAATAAGTGGTTATACGTGGAAGTGTGCGACTTTCTCGAATGGCTCCTCCACTGTCAACCTCTATTCGAAATCTCGCACGAACTCCACCATATTCCAGTCTCCCACCATCAGTGGGGTTGCAAATTCCATAATTTTCTTATGGCTCAATGCATCGGCCACAAGGTAGATGGTAAAGTCAATCTCGCGCTGAGGGAGTAGTCCAAGGATCATCCTGAATACTTCCGTGAAATCTTAGACCACTGGCATGTCCCCAAGTGACGGACCATCATAATTCTCCAACAGAGAAGCATAACAAAGGACCCGGAAGTGATAACTGACCTGAACTGGGAAGGTGAAGGTTGTGCCCTTAGGCCCATGGCCTGTCACCAATCTGGTTTCACAGTCAATCTCTGCCTTCATTTCGGTGAGCCAATCCATACCGAGGATGACGTCGTAATGATATATCTTAGTTACAATTAGGTCTATCAGGCAACTCTTACAAAGCTTAGTAGCATCTGAGAAGGTTCCTTCTGTGGCGATGACTCTCACCCTGATCATAGGGGTAGTGTCCAACTCTAATCGCTTGACTATAGAGCATGCTACCATAGAAACAATGGACCCGGTGTCCACTAAAAGGAATACAAGTGTACCTTGGATGTGGGCAGTGACTTCAAATGCTAGCGGTACTGTAACCACTGATGAGCTGCTTCGGTAGTGAGTGCATGTATGAGAGCTTATTGCGAGTAGTTAGGCAGCGCTGTCATAGGCCGTTGAGATGGCCTATTTCGGGATAGAGGAGGTTAGTTGTATGGTTGCGCCAGTGCCACAGATCGTAAAGGTGAGGCTGAAATAGCGTGTGGTGGCTAGCGGTTGATCCTCTGAGGCAGCGTGTAGCCGTTATCCCTCATCTTGGTAAAGTAGAAGGGGTCAGTGTAGCCCACTCGGCCACAATAGGTGCACATAAGATCGGAATGCCTTTGCTGAGCTGGCAGAGCCATTGGTCTTGGGGGCGAGTTCATACGTGGCTTCTTGCCGAGAAACGGTCGAGTTTACAATTCGGGCCTAGGCCTCGGGTCCATAGGCAAGCATGTTTGGGACACTCGCTCGCCGTCCTGCTCAGCTTACAGGGACATGTTCACCAATTCAACATACAAAGGGAATGCTAGCACAACACATCTTAGTGCGGATGTTAGCCCACAACCCTTCTGAGAATCGCCGCATTCTCATCGGCTCATTAGCCAAAATGAAGGGAGCATATCTAGCTAGCTCTGTGAAGTAGTTCTCATACTCTGCTACCGTCATTCCCCCTTGCCTAAGGCGGAGGAATTCGCCCTCTTTCTTGTTGCGATAAGTGAAGGGAAAGTATTTCTCATGGAAGCGTACCTTGAACCCGTCCCACGTCCACACAAACCCCGCAAGAACAGTTCGTAGGACACTGTCCCACCATAGGCTAATTTCCTTCTCAAACATGTATGTAACAAGCTCGACCTGTTCCGCTTTAGAGCAGTGCAATGGTCTTAACATCTTGGATATTTATCCAACCAATACTCGGCCTCCTCGGGTCTATGGGTACCCGCGAATGTAAGAGGACGAAGGCGTTGAAAACGTTCAAACAGAACACTTGCGGCCATTGTCCCAGTAGCCTGTACGTGTTGCATCGGCTAGGCCACATTTATATTCTGTGCAATGGCCCCTGCTATAGTCATTAGGACCTATTGTTGGTGTTGCATCAAGAGCATCATCTGCTCCAATCTATCTGGGGGAGGGGCTGTCTGAGGTATATGTGGCGCTGACGAAGAAGCATGGTTCTGACCTAGAATAGGTGGCGCACTTGCCATTGGCCCATCTGTAGGGCCGGTGGTTGGTTGCAAGTCCGGCATTGTCTTGCTACCTGGACCCAAACTAGGGCCCTGTTGGATATCATTCGGAAAAGGGGTTCCGTCAACCAACCCGCCAGGTGGGACACGTGTCATGTTCCAAGTGGTTCTAGGAGGCATTCCCTATATACAACATAGGGTACAATATTTATAGAATTAGGGTAACATCATCAGCTTTTCCCAAATATTCCACACATGACTAAACAAAAGGAGCTCCATGCATTTCATTAAACAAAATTTGTCACAGTTACATATGATATGGCATTACATGTACTATGACAGATAACACATGACAGCTGACTAACAAAAGACTTCAACATTTACCTTCCTAGCATCCAAACTAAGCCTATCCATGGCTATTACAAAAAAAAAAAAAAAAAAAAAAAAAAAAAAAACTACAAACTACACTACTAATCCTCCGATTCTGGCTAGGCGGAGGTTCTCCCTTATCCTACATGCAGCACATGAGGGCCTTCAGAGAATGGGACATTCTCTTGAATTTCTTCTTCAGGTATTCCTGATTTTCCTCGATCTTGGCCAGGCGGGCGTCTTGGGCAGCCCAGTCCTGGCGGTTGTCACGAGCAGTGGGAGGCTCCCAGTCGGAGTCCTGAGCCTCCACTTCTTCCTCATGTTCCTCTTCTTCACTTTCTTCCTCTTCTTCTGTCTCCTCCTCAATCTTGTCCTCGAATTCCTCTAGTCTGGGACCTATTTTCATGTTGTTGAGGGTAGCCTCGTTGATGAAATGGATAGGGGCGAGATTGTCCATGTGGAGTCTGAATCCGAAGTTACGGGTGATCTTGCAAACTAGTCGGCCGAATGGGAGGGACGAGTCCCCCCGAGTGGATTATGTTGCCTTAATTATCTGGGTCAAGGAAAGAGTGGGCAGGCACACCTTTTCTCCCTGTCCTACTCGGTACAGGAAGTCCACCATGAACCTCGTGCACTTCGTACGGTTGCTCCATCTGGGATACACATTGTACGTGCAAATATGGTGGAGTAGTCGGTAATCATCCGTCATGCGTGTCGTTTTAAGGTTGTTCTCTCACCTCCAATTAATGAGTTGGCCACAAAGGAAGCGAGTGCGATGATCTCTCTCCTGCCCACTAGTGAGATTAGTCTCACTAGCATGCAAAACACAGCGCTCCACTCCCATGATGTGGGCTATGATGTCCACATCAACCCTAATTTCTGTTCTTCCCAATGGGATGGTAAATTGGAGAGGATCAAGAGTTGGGTCCCTAATGTGTGCATAGAAGGCCCGCATAGTGCCCTCATTAGCATGTGTTTTTCCTTTAAATATGGGGCTCCATCCGTTCTCCAAGAGGTGGTCGATCACTGGATACATCCCAAACAATTTCTTGTCCACGTGAGCTTCAAAAATAAATCGTTGATTGCAAAACTTAACATGTTCAATGCCCGCTGGTAGAGACCTCTCTATCAGGATGTAAGGGTCGAGGTCAACTTGCTCCGTCACTCGCCTTCTTCTTGGAACGGGTCGGACGGCTTGGCCCGGCCTCGCCGGGGCCGCTCACTTCTTCCCCATAAGGGAAAGGAGTGTAGAAATGGAGAAAATGGCTGCCACTATCTCGAAAAGGGCCATGGAGGTGGAAGGGATATAACAAGAAGGGATTTTTGAGAAGATGAATGTTTTGGGAGCCCTAGGTGTTGGATTTGTGCCCAAATGAGCAAAAAGGGAGAAATGAAAAAGATGATTTGGAAAGATAGAGGTGGAGGGGGTGTAGTGAATAGGAAAAGCAATGAAGAGATGGGATTTAAAGGCTTGGGAATGAGGATTTGAGAGTGAAAATGGGGTTTGGAAAGGCTTAGGAAGGGTAGAGGGCTTAGAAATGGGTAGAAATGAGCAAGGGAGGGGAGGTGCGGTTGTTTATGTGGACCTCCACATGTGGAGGAGCCCACACCATCGGGCCAACGGTGGTGCGCCGCCTATCCCGCGGCGCTGCCACGCCCCGCTGGACAGACCGGCGATGCGTCGTCGATCTCACCACCCCCCGCTGGACATTTCGGTTGTGGCCACCCCCTCCGGTGGTTGTTTACGCTCTGTGGGGCCCCTGGGCCCCACTAAACTCGTTGGTTTGAGTTTTAAGCGGGTCAGGTCCACTTATCATGGTCCAATGGGTGTGTATTCGTATCTTTTAGATTCATCTCCGGTTCGAAACTTGTCAACTGTCGGCTCAAATCCGTCAACTAACGGCCCAAAGGCGACTTAGGTCACTACTCATGATCTAAGTCCCTCTGAAGCTACAGTGCTCGGTCTCGTTTATCGGTGCACCCTTAGGATTCTAATATCATCTTTAAATTCTATCGCCCCCTTCCTAAGTCATAATGCGTCAGAGTATGTCATGTTAGCCTATTACCCCAGGTCTAGTTTAATCTAATTCATGCGCTGATACCAACTTGTAACGCCCTGAATTTTGAGGGTCGAGCAAAGCTCTACTCCCGATATTCCGAACATCACTTTTATCTTATGGATGATGATATTCAGGTTTCTTTCATTTTCCTAAATTAAGCATGCATGGGATTATACTAAACAACACATAATACTCTGGATTTAATGAAATTAAGCCAGTGCGGAATTCTAAAACATGTCTATATAAGTACGCAGATGTTTCAGAAAATTTCTTCCAAAGTATGAGTACGTATCCTGGTTCAATATATACATGTATAGTTTCAAAATATACAAAAAGTGGTAGTGTAAATGTGTTCAACTAAGCCCTGATGCCCAGTGTCCCCTGCGCAATGGTCCATGGTTTACATCAACCCGCTCAAGAGTTGAAAGTAGGAAAATTCTTCCTCCTCATCCAAGAAATCCTGCTTCAAAGCATAGACGTCATCTGTACCTGCATCTAAATCAGCATCTGGTTGGTGTTTTACAACACCGTCCTAGAGTGGGAGTGAGTGATCAACTTAATGATTCTATACGGCAAAAGTTACACATGTTACCAAGTCAATCAAAGCAGTAATGATAAAGCAATCATAACAATCACTTCCTAATTACTCTTTTTAATGCAAGAATGGGGTGCAAGTAATGATGCATGCCCTCACCCATCAATGCTCCCTTACACGTGACTCCGATGACCTATTTCGCATATGACAACACTTCCTCAAACGGTGTAACTCCAACACCTTTTTAGCACATCCTAACTAATGTAGTGTGATGCATGGTCATGTTAGGCAAGAAATTAATTAGGCTCATTCATACAATAAGTTTGGGAAGTTAGGGTACCTCCATTTTTAATACTGACCCGAAATCAAACATTTGGCATCGAATAATAGCAGTGGTCCCACTCCTATGTTTTGGATCCATCTAGGTTCGTCACTCCTAGTTAAATGCATACAATAGGCAAGTTGCAAGAAGTTGTGCTCGCGGTCGCTACGGGGAGGCTCATCACCCCAGCGTAGGCCAACAACACGAACACGGTATCTCATATCACCACACTTGGCTCACGAGTCTTAGTTGCTCATTAGTCACTAGGAGAGGCTCGTCACCCCAGCGTAAGCCGACAACTCGGACACGGTGTCCCATACCACCATGCCCGGCTCATGAGTCTTAGTGGATCGTGATACTATAGTTAAAGTGGATCTTTACATTGGTGAGGGGTACCTTAGATTCAAACAGTCGCATCCATATATAGTAAACACACAATAGGTCAATCGGTTCATTAGGCAAGCTCGATTGGTACTGGCGCACGCTGACTTAATTGACATGGAGCGCATAAGTGCCCCTCGTGGCCTAGCCACTGTCGAAAATTGTCGTGCGACTCGTATTCATCGAGTTTACCCAAGGTGGCAAGACTAAATTGGTCACCCAAACAAGGACTTTTACCAATTGCCTGGGCTACATTTGTAGCCCCAATCCTACTCAAATACGGCTAACAATCACATGCAATATTTACCCCAACATTCAACAAACAATCCATGTGGATTTCTCATGTGGGCATTTCATCAAACACATAGACCATGTTAATATGACATGCATTTATCAATTGATTTCATATAGGAAAATATACATACGCATAAAATAATGAAGAATCCTACTTTAATACTCGTAGTAAATATAATTCATCAACAATTTCTCATTTAGACAATTTATCAAACACATAGAGTACGTTAGTTACAACATGTGTTTTATCAATTCTTTATACAGAGAGATCTACATGCATATGAAAATGATGAATCTTAGATTAGTAATCATGGTAAGCACTAATCATTTTCTATTGCTTAATTAAATATTTCAACAGACACATAGGATGCATCATTTATTTATCACAGTTTATAGGTGTATCTCATACAGAAATCAACGTATTTAAGACAATACGGCAGTAATCAAGACAGACATAAATCATTAGCTGTCATGAAAGCATTGATAAACTGCAACCTAAGCGTTTATAGTCCGCACCTTTCGTTAGTATGCTCGACTAGGACTCGGTCCAAATTCTATGTTTCCAAAAATGGAACATCGAGCACCTAAATGATGAAACTGGTTAGCTAGGTTGACAAAAAATATCCTGGAGCTCTACCTTGATATTAGGGTTGGTATTTCTTACCCAAAATCGTAGCTGGAAGAGGTTTGGGTAGCGAAAGGAGGTGGTGATTAGGCACGTGGATGCGTGGGAGAAGATTTCCCATGATTGCAGGAATCTCCCCAAGTTTCCTCTTCCTCTTTTCTCTCCTTTCTCTTCTCTCTCACCTAGGCTTTGCAAAATTCGTATATGAGAGGGAAAAAGTGAAATGAGGGCTATTTATAGCCCCAGATGTGATGTAAATGGCCCGAGGGCCACTTTATACTATACTTCTACACTATGGGCGGCTGTTTCTGACAAACAGGGCTCATAGGGAGGCCCACTGCTCATCTACATCATGGGGTACACTCCCTGACAATGGATCCATGGCAGGACATGATTTCGGTGTGATCGGATGAGCCAATCGACTGTGGAGAGCCCGTGTCAGATCAACGGTCATACATGTCCAATCAGGGCCATGGTTAAACGGATGTGAGCAGGGAAATTTCCTTTCTCCATGTGTGAAGTTTGGTCGCAAACCAACAGTCGAAAATCTTCAACTTTGCATAAGAGTGAATGACCCAATTCACTTAAGTTTTAGTTCACTTTTTAAGGATATTCGCATTTCCCATACACTTAACTCACTACTCAAGTTGGGCATTTTTGGACACTATCTGAGCTTGATTCCCGCGATGGTTGTCAAGCTCAGTAAGACGGACATCTTCTTATAATTTTGCAGTCATCAAACCCTCGACGTGCGGTCTAGGTCCGTTACCAAGTTTCAATGTACTCCCGAGAGCGACAGGCCCTTGGGATTTCACCTAGGTCTTAAGATGGCATTGAGTCAGTGGTACTCATGGTTTTATGCATTTCCATTTGTGAAAACAGTGGCCCAAGCTTAATCCACCAATTATGTAGTACTTAACTAAATCTTGTCTAAATTATACGATAAGATGTGGTCCTTGGGTTGTTCTGCCTGAGGTTATACTCGGGTCTTTGTACAGATTTTTTTGAGCCGTTACAGCTGGTCCAGCTAGTTGGCCCCATTAAAATGGTCCAAGGGCCTCTGGAAACATCATAGGGTGGGCACCATAGACATGCACAAAAGCCCCAATGGTTTAGGCCCAATAAGTTCCACAATTACAAAAAATACAGTAAGGTGGAGACAAAAATTCTACAACATACATGTTGCTGTCCTAAATTTTGGCCCTCCAATGGAGTGGGTCTAGGGCCTCCAAAATTTCTAAAATTGAGGGCCAAGGTCCCTCATCGTCTCTACAACAAGGTGGGACCCAGAAAGGTGACCCACCATCAGAGAAAATATTTTTAAATTAAGGTTTACAACAGTCTATATTGCTGGACTGTACAACAGAAATCTGGTTGATCACCCATGTTGGCCTACTCTTTTGGTGGCTCAAAACGGGTCAGTTGGGGCTGAAATTTGGTAGGCTTATAGGTGGGATATACACCTTCAAGAATAATGTATTGGATGGTATCAATCTCCCCACCAAATGACCAAAAATCAGGCCCCAAGATAGCCCAAAAATATGTCTAAACAGTTCTGGACAGCAACATATGTCTGATAAAAATAAATTGTAAACATTATTTAAATGGGGATTTAACCCTAGAAAATTATAGTGTAGTCCACTTAAGTGGGCCCCATAAACATCCAAGACATCCTACCATCCAAAACATCCTTGCATGCATTCTTTTTTGGTGCATTTAGGGGACACACGTCCAAGGGATGGACTGTCTAAAAACGTCCTCCCACTTGGGACGGTTTGGATCTTATTGGTCCACAAGGTGGGCCACACACTCATGATCAGAGACTTATTAGCAAGAGAATAAGAAGATCAGCCATAAAGGAAGGATCTCCGCCTCATTGAGGCCCTTCCCCTCATCACACGAGCAACATTATCCACTATTACATAATACATACAAAATCTACATGATCAAAGGCTATTAACTTAGGATCTATGGTGGAGATCCAATTTCCACTAAGGATCAAAGGTCTAGATGACCCAAGGATCCTTAATCTAAGGAAGGAAAGAGCATGAAGGAATCCATAGAGAATGGTCCCTTGCATGCACATGCATACAATGTAGGATAGGCTACAAGCCATATCCATGAAGTCTTGGGGCCACCCTCATCACTTGATGGATCCCACAAGCTCCATCAATGGAAGAAGAATGAAGAATAAGAAGGGATGAAAGAAAATCTGAAATTTAGACATACAAGCACACCCACCTAGCAAATCAACTCCAAAGCTACACCATAATGCTCTAGAAGCTCCAAGGATCAAGGATCTAAGGTTGAGATTTGTTGAAGAAGGGTGGATTAGGAGGTGTTTGGGAGATGAGAGGGCTGGAAATGGAGGGGAGGTGAGACATTTGGAGGGTTGCAAGAGGGAGAGGAGAGGGAGAGGTAGAGAGAAATGAGAAGAAAGAGAGAGGGAGAGAGAGTTGTAGAGAGGTCATGATGACTCTCTCTCTCTCTCTCTCTCTCTCTCTCTCTCTCTCTCTCTCTCTCTCTCTCTCCTTGGTTAGAGAAAACTATGATAGCCTATGGTGATAATAACAAAGTGGCTAGGTTAAGTAGGTCTTAGGGTGGTAGGTTAATAGGTCTTCTAGCAACCCTATACTAGGGTGACATCATCACCCACATGCACCTAGGAAATGTGTGGGGTGGGGTCCACCACCACACATTAAAGGCCCAAATCGAACGTTGCCTATAACTCATGATGTACACGTCGGATTTACGCACGGGACGTGGCGTTGGAACTGCGGCGCCATTACGGACAAGATGGCATAGGTTTCAGGTCGATCCGAGTTGGGTCAACATAACCAAACTCAAGGACGACTACAAACACTACCTGAAGGTCGCAGGCCGCTGGGATTCGACCGATAGGACCACGTGACCTAAAAAAATGGCGTGCACACTTGTGTTAGGGTCTTACACCCAGTTTGAGAGATTAAGTTTCTATTCTCACGTTTAAAACATCTAAAATCTACCGATGGTAATTACTTTCACACATCATGGATAGGAATACGTTCAAGACATTTAGTATCTACCGGTATCGGTAGATTTCGACATGGGATAGGAATAGATGGTGTATTTCACCGTAAAGAAAATGTTTGTTGCACTAGCTGGGCTGGTGGTAAATGTGCTAGATTCTCAACGGAACTAGTATCGACCTATTGTTGAGATGCAACAGGTGCCCTTTCAGTAATTAAAATCGTCAACCAAGTCATGCTATCCGTATGATCGACCATCCACCTATTAAAGGATTTGGTCTAGACTCGAGAGTGTTTAGCTTGAACTCGTGACAATTCTATGATGTGTCGAATCCCCCTTTGCACATCAACCATCCCAACTGATATAATCTCAAGATGTTTAACCCGGGATGTCAATGGTCTATTTATATTCTCTGGAATAGGAACCAGACCAGGTGGTAGATTTCCTTGCTCGGGCACCTATTGAACTTGCAACTCCCCATGAGAATGAGGCTTGTTGGATACAACAACATTAGTAGCCACTATTGCATATTATGACCACCTCTTCGACTCATGATTCTGAGAAATTACTGCACTGGTAAGTGTAGTTGTGTCAAAAGTGTTTTTTTTTTTTTTTTTTTTTTTGCATAGTTAGTGCAAAATAAATATTAATGATAGCCAAGTAGTTTTTTTTATCCCATCAAGCATGCCAAAAAATGTTGGTTGTTTGGTTTATATCCTGTAATGTGTAATATGCATAGGCATGCTAGAATCAATAAAGCGGCTTGATCAAAACTGATCAACTTCAACCCCAAGCGTCAAAATAAGTAGATACGTCCAATATGAATGTATATGACTAGATTATGAGAAGATCAATTGTTCAATCAATCACTTGCAGACTTTTTTTAACGAATAAGCAATAATTAGAGAGTGGGGTTCTTCCTCCAAAGATGGGTTGCTTTATGTCTTTCACAAAAAAAAAAAAAAAAGAATTTTCAAAATACTAGTGCAAATAAATAAAATAATATAAATAAAAAAAAATCACAATCGGCTACTAAGAGTGACTACAAGAATGTGTCTTGAAAGAACTTTGTGATATTGGATAGAGAATAAATCCAGCATATGAGCATAGATTTGAATTACAACTAAATATTATAGATAAAATTACTGCTACTCCTAGGATAGATTCAGATAAAAGATAGATTTGTTTGGTTTTTTTTTTTTTTTGTTTTTTTAGATGATTGATTATTAATTATTCTCTGTTGGATTCATTTGCTATTTATAGAGTTCAGTTGTAGCTTATTCTTTTAGATTATTCTTCCATTAATTCAATAATTATAGTAATTGAAAAACTTTTTTTTTTTTTTTTATATTCTTTAGTTACGTTTTCCTTTTGTGATTGTTCATCTTCTATCGGTCAAACTTTGTTCCTCTCGGTCGCCTTCTGTATCTTGAACCGTTCGACTGCGTTTCTCTCTTCACTTATTAGACTTTTGGATTACTCAACCATATCATTCCGTCGACCATACACTGATGTGTAAATTAAAACTAAATTTACACCGACTAAAATTCTACAAAAAAAATACTCTCGAAGATCTTTTCATCCCCCTTTGTATTTCCCATGCAATGCCACATATCGCCCTCCTATTAGATTTTCCTAAAATGATCATAAATAGGGTACAACAAGACCATTAACATAAGAAAAGATATTTATTAATAGTTAATGAACCACAAAAGCTTTAGATCAATCTCATATATGTTTTTTCCCTTCATCCGTGGTTATTTGACCTTATCTATTAGTTGGATAGCAATTAAAAATTACAAAAATACTAGGGTGGGCTATAAAATGTTTTCAATAATAAGGCATTCACCACCATGGTTTCCTATAGTATGGCCCACCTGAGACTTGGATCTTCTTCATCTTTGGGCTCAAGCCCTGAGATAATCTGAAAACAGGCGTGGATATAAAATACATCTAGGTGGGCGCCACGGTAAGGGCTGCACCATCCTCGGTGAGGCTGGCGGCACCTAATCCGCTCCCGCAGCAGACGTGGGCATTCCGACGGGACCATCATTCCACGAGTGTTGCCTCAGATACGGCTGAGATGCGGAGCATGTTTCGCCCCACTGGCCCACATGCTAAGATAGTCGGATTATTTGTACCGGCCTTATTCATGACACCATCATAGGTGACGATCGGGAAATATAATTGAGTCCGTATCCTCTGTTATCAGGTCAACAGAGAATTCAATATAATTTGTAGAGTAGAATGCCATTTAATAATAATTTGTAGAGTAGAATGGACGCGCAAGTTTCCTCCTACGCCTGGGAATTCCTGCAACACAAAGCTCTGGAAGGCCAATGGCAATGTCGATCGGTGTTAAATCTGCCTCGTTTATTTGTTTTGACTATTCATGTTAAGGTAAGAACCCCAAAAATAGGCGGATCCAAGACCCATGCGGGCTTAAATGAGGTTGGAAATGCTCATAATTGAAATTTCCCTAAGGTTTTTGTGATATTTATATGGCATCCAACCTGCTCACAGGTTGATTCTCATTGGAGGATGAGAAAAGACAATAATAATAATAATAATCCGCAGCCTAGTAAGGTTTCGATGGTGGCCTTTGGATCGATATGGGCTACACTGTAGGAAAGAATGAGGTGTGAAATGCTCGTAATTGAAATCTCTGGGCCTTGGAAAGAATGAGGTGTGAAATGCTCGTAATTGAAATCTCTGGGCCTTGTATGCAATCCAACCTGTGCCAAATGTTCAGCTGCTCACCTTGTTACATGAGCACACGTGTCATGATCACAAAATCTGAACCGTCCATGTGATGTGGCACCCCTTGAAGCCTAACAAGTTTAACTTTCAGCCTGATATAAAACTCTGGTGGGCAAAGACAAAAGAAAATAGTTTCCTCCCTTGATTTACATTCCTCTTTACTATGGCCCACTAGAGTTTTGGATCAGGCTGAAAATTAGGCCCATAGAGTTTCAAGGGGTGCCGCTTCACATGGCCATTCAGATTCTATGACCATGACACGTGTACAAGGTGCACACCGGTGCTCACATGAGAAGGTGTGAAGGTGAGTGTTCCTGTATACATTGAGAGAGAGAGAGAGAGAGAGAGAGAGAGAGAGAGGGGAATGCTCACCTACGACCTGTTCTCACCTGAACTCGCGATAACTTTTTTAGAACTAATCTCCCATTATATGAGTCTAAAATCTAAACCATCTACAACAACTTTCAATCTAATCCAAAACTTTGGTGGGCGATGGCGAGAGGAAACAATTTCCTTCCTTGATTTGTCTCTCTTGTCATGGCCCACAAAAGTTTTGGATAATGATAAAAGTTGGGCCCTGGGTGTTTTACGAGGTGCTGCATTATGTGGACCATTTAGATTTTGGGCTCATGTAATGGGAGATGAGTTTCGGAAAAAGTTCTCATAAATTCTCGTGAGAACCAGTGCTTCATTCTCCGTGAGAACTTTTTTAGAACTCATCTCCAATTGAGCACAAAAAACACCAAGGTCCAACTTTCACCCTATTAAAAACTTTGGTGGGCCATGGCAAAAGAGAGAAATACGTCTGTCTCTCTATTTTGTCATGGCCCACCAAAGTTTTTTATCAAGGTGAAAGTCGGGCATTAAGGGTTTAGTGTTGCACCACATGAATAGTTCAAATTTTATGCTCACAATCAAGAGTGTCTCTATCAAATCAGTTATTGACTTGATATTGTTTCTTAATTAAAAATAAAATATTTAACTATTTATTTTAGTTTTTAGTACACCAAACTTTAGGGTCATCACATATTGGGTTTGATTGGGTTGGTATGAGATAAATCTTTCTAATGAATTTGCTATTTATTGCATCAATCTAACTATGGGTTTGATTGGGTTGGTATGAGATAAATCTTTCTAATGAATTTGCTATTTATTGCATCAATCTAACTATATGTATGCTTTCCATATTCCAACGGTTTCTGCAACCATTTAACATGTCTTAACCCTCGCTTCTACTCCTGCCACTTGCCCTGTAACTGCTTCTACACTATCACTAGATAATGTGGTGTCAGTCGATACACTCCACCTATATTATTATTGAATTCCCACCGTTAAAACTGGTATTTGTGTTTTCCCTTCATCCAGGTCTATGTGACTTGATCAACAGGTTGGATGGTAAATAAACATTGGACTGGTGATTGAACGCACACCATTAAAGCTAATATTTGTGTTTTCCTTTCATCCAGGTCTGCATGTCAACAGGTTGGATGATATGTAAAGATTACAGTAGGATCTACGAAGTTTTTAATGGTGGGCGTTCAATCACCACCGTTTTCTTGCGTTGTGGTCCACGTGAGATTTGGAAATTCCTGCGTCCTCTCGTGAACACCTGCGTACGGTAGAATCAATAACATGCGTGGGTTCATCTCATAATGTGAACACCAATGCGACCGCACGTGCTGAATCCTTAGAAGCGGCCCCGAAGAACGCTAGCCCTATGTATAAAAGGTCTCTCTGTTGATGAAAACAGAAATATGGACAGACCCAATGACTTTCTATATTTGGTTCCAATACAATGAAAAACTATTAGCTTTTCCCCACCTTATGCTTTTCCTACTTGTTACTACAATCCCCATATTGCTGCTATTCAAGAATAATAGAAAGAAGAATATTGAGGAAGGACATAACACAGGGAAGCAGCTTCCCCCTGGTCCCAAGAAGCTTCCTGTGATTGGAAACCTAAATCAGCTTGGCAGTCTCCAACACCGTGCCCTCGAACGACTTTCACATGAACATGGCCCGCTTATGTTCTTGCGTCTTGGCTGCACACCGACAGTCGTGGTCTCTTCTGCCGACATGGCGAGAGAGATCTTTAAAAACCATGATCTTGCATTCTCTGGCCGACCTGCATTGTATGCTGGGAAGAAACTTTCTTATGGATGCCTAGACATAGTTTTCTCCCCTTATGGCGAGTATTGGAGACAGGTTCGCAAGATTAGCATGTTGGAATTGATGAGCGTAAAGAGAGTGGAATCATTCCGGGCCATTAGGGAGGAAGAAGTGGGCCTTATGATCACTTCCATCACACATTCTTCTTTTTCTTTCTTCTCATCTGTTAGTTTAAGTGAGAAAATGCTTACTCTCGTTAATAACATCGTCTGTAGAGCAGTTTTCGGTAAGAAGTATGAAGATGGTGGAAGAGAATATGGTAAGAGTAGATTTCATGAAATCTTACAAGAAACACAGACGCTGTTGGGTGGTTTTAACCTGGCAGACTTTTTCCCGGGGATGGAGTGGTTCAATTGGCTCGTTGGCATTCAAACAAGGCTGGAGAAGAACTTTCAAGAATTGGACAACCTCGATGAACTAGTTATAAAAGAGCACCTTGTTCCTGAAAGGCCTGAACCCGAGCACGAAGATCTTGTAGATGTTTTGCTCCGGGTTCGGAGAGATCTTAGTCATGGAATCAGACTCACTTCAGATCACATAAAGGGGATACTCACGGTTAGTTTCTTTCCCATCCACTTTTTCTTTCTTTACAATTTATGCAATGTTTAAAAACTCTATGGGTCGACTCGGGATTGGCCTATACACTGTGGATCCATCAGATTCCCGTTCCGATCGCCTCATAACTCATGTCAGATTTGATCTGTTTTTGACTCGATGACTCAGATGAGTGAAACGTGAAACTCGGCCATGTTTTAATGATGATTGGATTATCTTATTTGCATTTACTCGTCTCTTTCATCCCATGTATCTCATTTTGAGGATCTCCTCTTTCCATGTATTTCCTACTGGGATTCCTCTCACTCGAAGAGCATGCAACACCAGAGATCTGTGGGAAAATCTCAGCATGTTTGTGACATCCACTACGTTCATCAGTTGAGACATCTTATGTTAGGAAATGAGTCCAAAAAAGTTCGACTGATACAAAATTCAGATGGGCCACAAAACAGAGAACAACGGAATGATTTCCACGATAGAAATATTCGGGGGCCCATTGTGTTGCTTGTTTCCCATATAACATATTAATTAGGTGAGCCCCACCTGGATGAAGAGAGAACCAAAAATCAATCAGATACAAAACCCAGGTGACCACACTGCTTGAATTTAGAGGTAAATTTAGAAGTGAATTTATTTTATTTTAATTTTCCTTGGGTGTGGACCAAAAGGTTATGGATACCTGTAAGATTTATTATGTACTGTGAACACGAAATGGCTGAACTGATCAATGGGGTCGAAGTTCCTCACTTTAACAACAGATGGGAAAATTGATGGAAAAAATTCCAATGCAGTTTCAGCCAACATCAGCAAACTATAACTAGATATCCACTCCACTTGCCAAGATTTCCAGCGAGTTGAGTTTTGAGTTTGTTGGATTTTTATTATTATTATTATTATTTTAAAAATAAAATAGGGAGTGTTTGTAGTGTATGCAAATCTAAATTAGTTTCGTTTAGCAATGGGGTGATAGAAAGATGAAAATTACATTAAAATTGGATTCCAATACACCTATTATGGGAACCCATATTTATCTCAACTGAAGATGTTGCCTCTGGTTTTTGCAGGATATGTTCATAGCAGGAACTGATACATCTTCGTCAGTATTGGTATGGGCAATGGCAGAACTTGTGAGGAATCCGAAATCAATGAAGAGAGCACAAGAGGAAGTAAGAAGGGCCATCGGTAAGAAAGAAAGGGTGGAAGAAAGCATCTTCATCAACTCCACTACTTAAAGTTAGTGATAAAGGAAGCATTGAGATTGCACCCTCCAACTCCTTTATTGGTTCCACGTGAAACGATAGAGAAGTGTACCGTTGGAGGGTACCAAATCCCGGCTAAAACAAGGGTGTTTGTGAATGCAAGAGCTATTGCGATGGATCCCATGTACGGGGACAATCCAGAAGAGTTCTGGCCTGATAGGTTCTTGAACAACCCCATTGATTTCAGAGGACAAGATTTGGAGTTTTTGCCATTTGGGTTTGGCCGGAGGGGATGCCCTGGACTTAATTTCTCGACGGTAGTGATTGAGCTTACACTTGCAAATCTTCTGCACTGTTTTGATTGGCAGTTGCCTCATGGGATGAAAAGGGAAGATGTGGATATGGAGGAAGCTGTTGGGATTACAATGCATAAGAAAACCCATCTGTGTTTGGTAGCTATTGCAAAGGCCTATAATGCATAAACAAGTGCTTAACAAAAATGTTACTCTTTGGTTCCCGCCCTGCCATGTGCTTCATGTTGGACATGTTATATTTTGTTTTACAATAATATTAAAATTTGAATTTTCAAATTTTCGGTAATTTTCCTTCACATTTGAAAAGTGTTGGTACTTTTGTGTTGTGGGTTTTGTCCCACATTGGATTTGACAAAGTAAACTATCTTGTATATAAGATAATCTTTTTGCTTAGGGCTTGTTCCCCCTTCAGGGGGCATGTGAATTTGGTCCTGTGGGGGGGCTATACCAATAGCTCTAATCTATGCCATTTACCACACACGCGCACGCGCCGAGCCGAGCTGTGCTGAGCCGAGTCCGTGTGCGCGTGCGCGACGGGACGGGACGGGCTGGGCTGGGCGCGGGTACGGGTACGGGTCCAAGAGTGTACTCGCACTTGCACTTTTTCGTTTTAAACCAGAGAGGTGTATCCCTTCCGGTTGGTCGCGCCTGTTGGGTTTAAACCCAACGGATTTAACCTTTTATAAAGGGTGTTTATACACCACTTCGGAGTCTATATAAAGACTACCGATTCCAGTTTCAAATATACGAAAATACTCTCTCTTATAAAACTCTCTCTAATACGGTTTTAAGCATTTTTATTACTGAGTTCATCGCTGAATCAACTCAGCACTTTTGGATTAAACTGTAAGTGGTTCGAGCCCGTGTACAGTGAGTGCACTGCTGGGACCGGGTCATAGTCGTTATATCCTGGAGGTCGATTGCTCTAGAAACCTGTTGCACTTGGGACGTTGTCCAAGGGGAGTAAATTCGATTTCAAGCCGAGTGATTCAGTCACGCCTCGACTCAATTCAATAAGTTCTTCTTTCTTAAAAATTTTATTTTCTTTTTTGGTTCTTGATTTTAATAGTCTATTTAATTCAACCATATAATCCAACAGGACACGTGCCAGGGAAACCATGTGTACACTAAATCCATCAATTTGCTATATATGAGACGGGGATAATTTATCAAGTCCGGATCCTCACCTTGCCACAAGCAAGGATTTCCTGCTTTTGGGGATATGATGTTATTGTGCCACATCATCATCGACAGGATTTCCTGCTTATTGCGACCCAAACACATTCCAACGAGCAAAAAATCTCTGCTTGTGGCAAGAGTGGATCTGGATTCCTATCCATATCGTGGATTATGAGGCCAAATATCCTTGGTGGACGAGTTATGATACGTTTATTTAATGGTCACCTTAAATATAAGTATATGGGTTGTGCAGAGGCTTAATTCCTGAAAACGACCTTGGAAACTTGAGATTAGACACATCATAATTGATATATGAGAGTTGTAGTTCATAAATCTCACTATGTGGACATACTATAGTTGTTATAGGAACTTAGAACACAACCGAGGATGCTGAACTATGAGATATATAGTTATACTATGTGAGGGGTGAGGGGAATGACTTTTGTCAAGATGAGCAATCTCCACCATCTGGACCAACTTGGTGTACATGTGCCTTTTTTCCTCACCGGCATAAGATTGTATGTGTATCATGGATACAAGATCTGCTGTGAATCTTTGAATACTTACGTTTGTAAAATCGAGATCAAGTCAATAGTCTAGGAGCCCATTAGCTTAGATACTAATTATAGACACCCTACTATTTAGATATGGCTAAACATTGAGTCTTGACTTCATCAAACCCCCACTTAGAGTGTAACAAACAGACTAGATCAGCTCACACTCGAACTAACACTCAAAACCTACCATTGGGTGGCCGATTTTGGTCAAAATCTGCAACCCACCATTGGGTGGCCGGTTCTAATAAAAAAAAGGCAGCGCCTTAGCCAATTTGGCTAGTTTCGATCATATGATGTGTTGGACCAATCACAATTGCATCGCCCAACAGCCTTGCTTCAGTTTTTTCAAACCTCATAACATGCCAAGTCAATAACATTCAATCTAAGGCTCCACAAGACCGAACTTGGTCGGAGCCTACACCACCAAAGCACTCCCCTTTGCCTATTTAAAGGGACCCCCGCATTCCGAAACAAAGAGTGAGATGAGAGTGGGGAGAGTCAGAGAACAAGGAAGATAGAAAGAAAGAAAGAAATAGTGAGAGACAAAGAAGAAGAGGCATAAGTTGTAGGGTCTGCATCCTTTCCTTCTTCTTTCTTAAGCCATCCATATCTCCATCCTCTCGCTCTTCTCACTTTCTTTGAGAAATCAGGAGTCACACCTAGCCAAAGTCCAAGTAGAGTTGGAACTCGAGACACCCGTCCATCTCTTTTGCAATCAAAAGGGTGTTTGACATCCCTTGTTTCCCTCTCATATCTCGGATAAAACCCTATTCCATTCAGCATATCCCCTACATATCCCAAAGCTTCGTATATGCGTACCTTGCCCTTTTCTTCTTTATTTTTTTTTTTTTTTTTTTTTTTTCCTTTTGCTTTCGTAGACTTCTACTACTAGGTTCTACTCTGATATTACGTAAAGTATGCTCTACAGTTGCCTCTTCGAGGGATCTTCTGTATTAGAAAAATGTAACTTAAAGGAGTAAGTGAAAATTTAGTGTCACTCCTTTTGACAATTTTATCCTGCTTTATTCTATTTTGTTTCAATCTCTTTTTCTATTTACTTAAGTTTTATAGGTTAATATTATATTATTGATTTACGTATCTTGTTGGAAGTTCTCTGAATCTTCCTTTAAAAACATACAGATCATGCTCTACACGAGTGAAAAATGATGTCTATAACCCCTTCATTTTCCGTAACTAGGGCCCTTACCCAGAATTATGGTGTAAATCAATTTAGGAGTCATTCAAGTTGGAAATTCTTCGGACTTCCTGCTCTTTAGGAGATTCTAGAGATTCTAGCCAACTGTGAATTCTAATGCCTTCTTTTCTAGCTAGTGGCGACTCCCTAAGTACATAAGATATTCAGATGAGCCATATTTTTAACCTTAGAAAAGGTATTACACAACCAAAGAAAGAAAATCAATTCAAGTGGATCATTTATACCCTTGGGGTTCGGCGCCAAAGGATACAAGTTAGGTACATGTGAAGTGAGCGATATTCATGACATCATTATTTCTCTCCTCAACCCCTCTTAACTAGACTTTCTATTGAGAGTGAAATATTGTATATTTCCCCTTGTTATACATTGGTTTTATGAACATGGATATGTTTAATTGATCTAATTGCACATATTTTATGTTACGAGGTGATTTTGAGAACTAAGGAGAAAAGGATGCTTAAAGCATGGATTTAAGCTCAAAGAATTACCAAGTAAAGTATTTGATCTATGGAGGTCAATATTGAAGAATTCAATAGTTCAAGATCCAAGGAAACCAAGTAAAGAATGAAGAGAAGTGAGGAATTAAAGTGGAGAAAATTGAAAGTACAAAATTTGATGGATCGATGCCATCAATGACAGCTTCGATTCCACCAAAGCTAGTGTTGATGCCATTGAAGCCACTTCGATCCCATCGAAAAAATCACAAAAAAAAAATGAATTTTTTACTGGACATATTTGAGCATTCCGCGATTCCATCGAAGATATGTTAAATGTCATCGAAGCCAAGTTTAATCCCATTGAAGGAAGTTCGATGACATCGAGAAAATCAACAAATTTGAAAGTTCATTGCTTGGCAGTTTTCCAATGTAATCCGGACTCTTCAATGGGAGCTTGATGCTATCAAAGCTGACATTAAGCTACGATAGCCGCGTAAAATCAAGTTGGTTTCGGTGTGAGTCAAGCCTATATAAAGGGATGTTTTAGGAGTTTCTAAATATGAACTAAGGTAGAAGGAGTAGAGAAAGGAGTAATGGAGCTTCAAGGAGTCCTCCCTCCTCTTCAATTCATCGGTTCTAGTTGGTTGTTATATTTTTTCTGCTTGAGTTTTAGTTCAATCATGTTTATGGTTGGCTAATCTCTTAGATATGGCAAAGGGATGAAGCTTGTAGCTAATTTCCGTAATTAGTTTATTGAAGTCAATGACATTAATTTGAATGATGATATTAGATTAATTTGATTTGGATTTCATTTAAGTCTTTGAGTTATTTATTTTTGGATTTGTTGTGTACTATGTGTACTATTTGTCGTTGTTTTGATGATCATTTCTCCAACACAGGTGATGAGTGCATGGGCATACCAGAATTGGAATTACGGTTCCAATTCAAATAGAACAACAATGACCCCAAGCACCAAAGTAGGCAGATATTGAGTATAATCGAGATCCGAGGAGATCGGTCGCCTATTCAGCCACTCACTCAAAGTGTAAATGGATCAAGCGATAGTCAGAGGGTGGGTTTCATCCTTTAATAATGGGTTTCTTTTTTCCTTTTGTACAAAAGGACTTTCTTAATGCATGAAGAGTGAAATAGAAAAGGAAAATTAAAATTGACCGCTATTGACCGCAAAAAAGTGCTTCAATTACAGTTATAATTATCGATTGTTGTATTTATGCTCGGGATTAAGCTACAGAAAGCTAGTAAATGCAGTAAGTAAATGATTACACTAAGGGAAATGATTTACTTGATAAAACTAGGGATTACACTATGGAATGTAAATTCGATAGGATAACTGAAAGATAATTGAAGATAATTTGAAGTTAATTGATTTGTTTGGGTTGGTGTGAGATGATTTCTAAACTTGCTTAACTCTCTATTTATATTGATTCTTTGCTATTCTAGATGCTTCTGACGTCTTGACGGTTATCATAGTTGTTTCCTCCCTCTTTCTACTTTTATATTCTTCCCATGATCTTGTGTTCTCTAGATTCTTGACATCTGTCAACATCCATGTAAACTTGACAACTAGCTAACTAATTGCTTAGTTGCTCAAATTCAGTCGCAACATAAACGACCACCTACAATGCGCTCGACATCTAATAACATCCTTTCAAAATTCAGTCTGTATGCTTAAAATAATCTTACGACCGTTAAACACATGCACGCGTAATTCACACGAGTCTGACCCTAAATAACCGAAAATAGGATCCGGTTGAATAGGGTATAAACATTGCCCCCCTCATCGCTGTCCTTTCGAAGAAAGGGCTATGACGTTTGAGTATTTTTAAATACCATATTAAATATTCAGACGTATCACCTATCGTCAATATCAATCGTACTGATATGAAACAGCGGATGAAACTTGAATATAAACATGTCTTTAAAAAGAGTCATTCTGTTGCTAAGAGGCGTGCTCCCTAATTAATATTGCCTCTAAATTCCTTATATATACGCGAATTTATATTCGAATTTCATACAATTCCTTATTTTCATTCTTCTTTCTTCTTTTACTTTATTCTTTTTCTTCAATCATGGCTTCTTCTAAACCTACCTTCGACCAAAAGGACATCATGTCTTCATGGAACATTGTTCAAAGGATATAATTTTCAAGTCTCTAATTCACGAAGACGCTTATGGTCTAGGACATTCATTCTCTCCAACGTTTCGGCTAAATTGCTATAACTTTTAGATCCATATTCTCAATCTGTCTAGGGAGCAATATTTTGATTCAATATGGAATTATCCCTGATACAACAAATGTATTTAAAGTACCAAGGTTATGGTCGAAACCTCTTCTTGGATGGGAAGATTGGTTCAACAGTGTATCGGCCTAACATGGAGATTTATGGAAAGAACTCATTATCTTCAAATGTATCAAACATTCTTTTTCCCTAATATCCCCCTTCTTCTAGCCTTAACATCATTTTGAAGCATCTCTACCAACACCTTTATGTTCGGCTGTAGACTAATGGGCGTTTTCATCAAATACATTTGTCATCGACCAAACTTGCCCCTTTCGGGATGACTTATCAAACAAAAGATAAAGTTGGGTAACGCGAGAATTTTCCTAATAAGAACGCTAAATGGTACACTGATTTTATGAACTCCTACTGCAAACTCACAGGACCGGTCGAGGAGCTTGAACATCTTCCTTTTCTTCTTCTTTTTATCTGCCGCCATCTCCTATGTATCAATGCTCAATAAGTTACGACCGAGTACGTTGCTTTGGTTGAATGCCTTGTCCAAGGCCAATGACTAGCATTAGCGACATTCTTTTTTAGTCATTTATATAGAGGACTCTATGAAGTTAATTCGAGAGGGCTATATTCGGTTGGCGGTCCTATATGGCTTGTACAAATATGGTTCGTAGTGTATTTTTTACCACAACTCTTCAGTCAGGAATATATTGGCTGATCGTTCTCTTCATATGGCAACCGAATTTTGCATATTCTTGTTAAAACTACTACTGTCGATGAATATCTACAAGAATTCTTCTCTCTTAATCTTCCTGACAATAATTCGTCCTTCATGCCCTTTGCAAAATAAAATACTTATGGACCAGAGTAGCTTATAGGAGAGTTTGATCCTACTAACGTGCATGCGGTTAGCCAGCTTCATCATGCTTGGAATTGTTTTGTTGTTGGCCGAGATTTGGCTTTCGGAGGCATGATTGAGAAAGGAAAAAAATGTGAAAGATGAAATTAAATAGTATCATCCTTCTCTATTTGCTTGACAATTAGACTTCGTACAACGCATCCCCTACCCTCTCATTCACATAACTAATAACCAACCTCCATTCGACCGCGTGATAGTCACTGATAAAGAATTTTACATCTCTCTTGACTTATCTTACCATAAAGAAGCGGTTGCTTTACATATGCTAGTGTATCCAGAATACCTTACAGTGCTAGATAGTTTTATAGCCTGATGGAAATGTCAGTATGCCAAGATTTTAGGCGGTTGAAGAACTGTGGAACTCTCACGTCAACTATGCTCTCACTTGGGCCTAACAGAGAGTAAGAAGAGAAATCTCCCTGCTCCCTCCATTACTACTTCCAAGAGGATGACAAGGGGGAAGAGAAGATTGACTGGTATAGTCTCTGATACTGCCCTTACTTTGATAGTTGATCCTCCATATCCAAATATTCCACAAATCACATCTTGACAACTACTCGATTGCAAAGGATGGCTCTGAGGAAGATTTTTAACCTGGGAGGTATCAATCCTCCCTCAAATCCTCCTGTTTTTTCTTTTCAACGATAAAATCCCTAAGAACACTCTTCAACCATAAAACATCGGTGGCAAAAAATAACTAAGAAACTGATGGATACTTCTTCTACTAAGGCCATTCGAGCTTTTGAAAAATACTTCAAAGTAAAGTATTGGCCTCATCATAGGGAAGCAGATTATTATGAAGAAATAGTCGGAGTCATTCAGTGGCATAAAGAAGCTCACATCAATAAATCCTTTAGCAAATTGATCTAAGATTGGGAAAAACTGGACAATCCTGATCTCTAGCTTGACAAATACATTAAACCTTATCGTCTGCAACCACCACCATTTTTCACTACACCTCTAACATTTGCAACCACAATAAAAAATCCCACATCTATACAAGGAGAAAGAGTTCGAACTACAATTCCTTTCGACTTAGGTGGAGACTGCTTACCTTATATTTCTGCTTAACTTGATATTCTTGTCTTAACACTTATCATACTTATTTTGATCACACAACGACTCATGAATTGTCTAGATTAGTACACGCTCAAGGTCAGAACAAAATGTTGATATTAGCGATTTTGTTGGCCACACTTCCCCTTGTATCTCACACATTCACTAGTGAGACAACAACAACAATCATCACTCGCGTAATTCTTGAAGATCCCACTCCAGCGACTATAGTAGTGGTAAATTCAAACACTACAATAAGCATGGAGGATACCTTCTTGAGTGATGTGCCCAGGACCAGTACTCCGTCTGGTGATGTAGAGAGTGCCCCACAGGAACCATCTCCTTTTCCGTTAACAGCACAACAGGAAATTCTGATTTCTCCTATTTGACCTTTCAAGCTAGCTCTATCTCTAATAATTCCTTTGCCATCTATCGTTGATGAATCTTTAACTCCGACCGAGTCAGTAACGACCGATGTACAAACTAGGCCTGAACGGACGGTCGAGGCCAAGAAAATAGCTTCTGAGGAGGCAACGGTCACAGTTACTCATGTGGCGATAGTTGAACAAGTAGTGACAACTGCTGAAAAACATTAATCATTTGAGTTCAAACAATCAACCACAATTGATCTGACTGAACATCTGACAACGTCGGTCATAACTGAGACAATTTATTTTTTTTTGGGTTAGCTTGTTAGTACACACGCTTCATGTTAGCCACCCCCGCTAGGGATCAATACCAAGACCTCAAGTGTTGAAACGAGGTATCTCCACTCAGTCTGTCAATTGAGCTATGGATTTGGGTGTTAACTGAGACAGTTGTCATGACAACTTCTCCTCCTCATCTAGCAATAGTTTCTAGATATGAAACTTCTATCCCTATCAATCCTTCTTTAGTCGATGATACTCTTTCCATAATAGAGAAGACTTTGGCTTGAGAGATGTATAGAGTAAAATCCCCCATCTACCATAATAACTTCCAAAACTTACTGTCCGAGCTAGATGATCTCCTTGGGAAAAAATTATCTAAATCCTTTGATGCTGAACTGATAGATAAGATCGATCGATTGACTGATTCGGCCTACATGCTATCTTAATCAGACTTATCTCTAGCAGTCAAGGCATCATCACTTCTAGATCTCTAAGGTATGCTTGACGTATATTGTGATGCTCGGACAATTGTCAATCGTTTTGTTACACCTCAAACTTTTCGATACCTGATTATTGAAAGTTCTCAAGTGTTACCGTAGAATTTAACCAATTATATACATGTGTACAATACCATCTAGCTAACCTAACCTTAGATCCATTCCCCAACGGGAATCTGATCATTGAGAATAGTCTCCATTCATAGATCAAGTCATCTGACTATTGATTTTAAGACAAGACCATCCATCATGTGATTCAATATATGTACCTTCCTGGAAATGAATTGGGGAATAACTCTTTATCCATAATGATTTAGATGTAAGTTCTTTTGTAAGAATTGTTTAGAAAGGTGCATATAACCATGTAGAACTATTAAATTTCACAAAACTCTTAGATCAACAATAATTACGAAAATGCCATTAACCTATACGCTTGAATTCCAAATCACATGGATCTCATAATCCGTTTTATGTGAAATTTTATACCAAACCTAATTATCATAAATTAACCATACATATCGAATTTCAGCTTTTAGATCATCGTAAAAGTGACCCAATTAATAAATCAGCCCTTAATCGTTAATTTTGGTGTCCATCGAGTGAAGAAAGATCATATGTAGTCGTAGTAGGATATTTTTGTCATGCCTCAAACTCAGAAACCGGGTTCACTAAATTTTTGTTCGTCAAATTTGGTGCCGACAGCCTCCGTAGTACCTCATTCTAAGCTTCCAGCGTGCATGTGCTAGATTCTGATCCTGAGATCCTACAAGGAGGATTTTTCAATGTACATTTATCTCATAAGAAGAATAACTACAAGTTTACCCAGATCACAAAAGCAACATCATCATCACATATCTACTAATTTAAACATTTGAATACAATGCTGAAAGGAAAATACGTATGTCAAAATCAAAGCTCCAGAAGTCAGTTGCACAGTCCACGCTCAACTTTGCTGCAACCTAATGCCACCTGTACACATCTATCATGCATAAGTATAGAAAGCTTAGAGGATGGTGTAAGTGTGTGCATAAGGTAAGTGCCAAGTATTCAATACGATGCCATAATTATACAATATCGAAAATATTGGCAAGATCATGAATCATACGATATCAAAGTAAGCGGAAATACTGATAAGTCCATGAGTCATACAATATCAGAGTACGCAATACAAATCAGCTATACAAATGAGAAGTCATAAAGAGCCAATTATCAGATGTCGATGATGCAATGTAATATATAATTCCTGATGAGTTCACAAATATCGTCAGTCGTATCTAGGCCATATAAATGCTGAAACATTACACCCCAAAATGTTATATGACGTGGATGTAATGCAATATGCGGTGCGAATGGAATGACCATGTGGAGTGTGAAGTCAGGATGATAGTACATAGTATCGCAGGCTATGGGGCCATTACAAGGGACTTCTATCCAAACCAGTCCCATACCTAATTTGGATAGTCAGACTCAATGTGGTAAACTCCAGATCTCAGGTTGGTCACCTGCTCTAACCGAAATCCTGGCCATTGCGAAGGTACACGTAACAAATAATTGTGCACCACCAGCCCGAGTGGATAGTGAATGAATGAATATGCAACTCCTATTCAACAAGTCTACATATCAATACCGTACATCTCTAGGATCATCACCAGGGTCTAGTACACTCTACATGCAATCGCCGCCCACTGGACACGCTACCATGCAAGTGGAAGAGACCTCACTATCTGCCTGGCCAGTAGTCAGCTAATATCTACCCGGCACGTCGATAGCAGACCCAATTACAAGCTGGTCAAACTCAGCCTAGTTATGCCCACTACCCTCAGGCAGGTAAGATGAGACCCTCTCCTAACCGACCATAACACAATGGGAGATGCGACCTACTGGTATTCAGCACTCTAACGCCCATATATCCACTCAGTTTAGATGTTGGGCGTCTCCTGGTCACGAAGGTTTAGAAATTTTTTACCCAGGGACATCTATGGCACCTGATGCTAGTAACAGATTTTCAGTGTCCCATCTAGCCATCCACGACATGCCTATGGAGGCTACGACCCTAATATTGCTAGGGCATACAATAATCATAACACATATGTAAGATGCATGAGTCATACAATCCAGTCATGCATCAATCCTGCACATACCATGTTCTTATGTAAGACAATCTTCGCCTATCAGGGAGTCTCATAACAACCTGCCTAATAACATATGCAATGATCCACCACATCTTATAACAAACATGCAAATGATGCTTATGGGCATGTATCATGATGTTATGCTGTCACATACTCATAATCGGTATCGACAATCGACACTGATAATCGGCATCAATAATCGGCCTCGACAATCGGCCTTAATAATCAGCATTGGCCTTGACAATCGGAATCAGTAATCGGCCTAACAAAGGGCCTAAGGGAAGGTCACAATGTGGACATTTAACCATCATTGCCCATCAATGTGGATATTTAACTAACATTGCTCCTAAAGAGTGGCCCACATAGAGCCAAACATATAGTGGGCCCATGGCCTCACTCAAGGGCCTAATATACATCACCATGGGCCTCACTTAAGGGCCTAATATATATATATATATATATATATATATATATATATATATATATCACTATGGGACTTGGCACATAGGCCATAAATACATCGCATTGGGCCTCACTCAAGGGCTGTATATACATCACAATGGGCCTTGGCATATGTGCCATAAATACATCACATCGGACCTCACTCAAGGGCCTCAAATGCATCATATTATGCCTCGCCAAATAAGTCACAAATACATCACTTGGGCATCACAATAATGGGTCTCACATACATTAAGTGGGCCGCATCAACGGGCCACACCAATGGGCCTTATATACATCAAGTGAGCCGCATCAATGGGCCGCACCAATGGGCCTCATATACATCAAGTGGGACGCACGAATGGGCCACACCAATGGCCCTCACAAACATCAAGTGGGCCACATCAACAGGCCGCACCAATGGGCCTCATATACATCAAGTGGCCTGCACCAATGGGCCGTACCAATGGCCCTCATAAACATCAAGTGGGCCGCATCAACGGGCCACACCAATGGGCCTCATATACATTAAGTGGGCCACATCACATGGGCCACACCAATGGCCCTTCTAAACATCAAGTGGGCTGTATCAACGGGCTACACCAATGGGCCTCATAAACATCAAGTGGGCCGCTCACATTCCCAAAAAAAAATGAATCGTATCGAAAGATCATCTGGACCATACTACAACTAGCAGTGGAGATAATGATTTCCACCATTAAAATCCTATAGGGCCCATGTAGCACTGCCCAGATGGACGGCATGGATAACAATTACATCACGGCTAGCCCCACATGGGTGGACGGTGTATACAACACATATCATTAAGGCAGGCCTCACCGTTCGCTACTACAGGATGGTGGGAATACAACAGATACATCAAGGTGGCTCCCACCATCCCATGTGCGGACGGTGGACAGAATACATACATCAAGTGTGTCCCACTGTCCCAGTTGGACAGTGGAGATGTAATGCGTACATCAAGATGGATCCCACCGTCCGCTGTTACTGGATGGCGGAGATCAAATACATCAGGGTGGGGTCCAACATGTGGACGGTGTAGATCATCAACACATACATCATGCATGGGACCCACAGAACTTTACTGACGTCCTCAACAACTGAAAGGAGGTGGGGTCCACATAGATGGATGGTCTGGATCATCAGACCCCACCTGCTGACGTCAATACATTAGCTATATGCTGGTGTGAGGGTTGCTGTCCCAGTACCATCCAGATGATGGACGGTTTGGATCATCTGCCACGAGATGGTGGGCCACGTGGATGGGATCCACGGGTGGATGTAATACATACAGTAAAGGTGGATCCCACGTGGAGCCCACCATAACGTTATATATATAATATATAAATATTATTATTTTTTGGTTGTTTTGAAGGACCACAGCGTCCAAGCCCTAGATGGCCTGGATGTAAAGCACATACATTCAAGGTGGTGCACCGTCTAGAGATGGACGATGCTGATACAACTCATGCATTATGGTGGGATCCACACATCTCACGTGTGGACGGTGGGCATACAAGACATCATTAAGGTGGGGTCCACATGGTGGACGATGCACTCCACCTGAGATTTGAATCTACTTCATTGGATGGACGGTGTGGATACACACGTCCATCAAGTGGGTCCACGTCCGATGTACAGACTGCGTGGATACACACATACATCATGTTGTGGCCCACCGTCCAGCCATCTAGATGGTGTGGATGCAAAATAGGTGGATAGTGTGGGTGTAAAACGGATGGACAACGTTAATAAAACACATGTACCATGTGGTTTCCACATGCGTGTCGGTCTCATGGCTGCTGTACAGCATTGATAAAATACATATATCACGGTGTGGTCCACGGATGCATGGTGTGGATATAACACATACCACATGATCAAATCCATAGAACTGTGACGTCAATATAGCAGCTATTTAAATGGAGTGAGGTACACCAGCCGTTCGATCCCCACTGTCCAGCGTCTGGATGGTGTGGATGAAATACATACATCATGCGTGGGCCATACACACACACCCCAGGTGGGCCACATACCTCATCATCAGCATAAAAATGAAAGAAAGAGAAAGAAGGAGAGAGGAAGAAATGTGTGAAGGAGAGGAACCCAGCCACTATGGGCCCTCCCTATACAATGCATACATTAAGATGGGTGTTCCATCATATGTGGGCCCTCAAATCATCAAAATCGAGATGATAAACACCCATTATTTTCGCTTCTTATTGGTTCGATGAAATCCCTAACTCCTTGGCTTCGACTTTAACGGAGGATGATGGAGATTAGATGGTTGGATTGGCTAGTAGGGAGTGGGCCACACCTAGCTTCTCTTCTTTGGACGTTGGAGTTTTCTCCTCTCCTTGGGGTTACTTGAAAATAGGGAGAGAATGAGAGAGAGAGAGAGAGGAGATGGGAGAGAAGTGATGGGAGAGAGGGATGGGTGAAAGGTTATGGATGTACTTGACATAGTTGACTTTAGGGATGGGTATTGTACTTGGGGATGGGTATGAGTGATGGGATTGATGGGATGTGTACTTAACATTTGATGTAATGAATTCTCTTTAGTTTACAAATGCGTGGCATTTTCTCAAACTGAATGCGGACCCACATCTCCTGGCCCGTGTATCGCCTCAGCGTACGAGACGCGGCATTAGAACCCAGGCGACGGCGCGGTTGGAAGGATATAAGTTTCTAGTCAAGCCAACTCTGATATATAGGACACGACTCAGGATCATGCGCAAACGCCGATAACAGATCGCGAGTTACCGAAATTCGACCGGGAGGACCGTGGAAGCCTACGGAATGGTACGGGTTAGGATACGGGTCTTACAATTTCTCTTCATATGAATGACTTAGATTGCTCATAATGTAGACCAAGTGTGAAATATGAAGACCTAATTTGGTAAGCTTTTCCTTAACAGCCAAATTATCCTTTTTTTGCTTACTAACTCTATATAACCTAGATCTTCAGATCAAATCACTTCATGTCATCCATCGCAACTCAAACTTGGACCAAACCTTAGCCTTACAATATTACGATATCATACAAAATTTGGACCCCGATCTATGTTCCTACACTGTTGAACGCTGAAGCCAGTTCCTTATTTTTTATGCAAAAAGTGATATTTTATATTTAAGCTTTTCCCACTATCCATCAACCACCGAACTTTCTCCAAATGTTTGCTTATCTTAACTACACATTCTTCCTAAAATTGGGCCTCGATCATTAAGTGTGGACCGATAATTAAAACCAGGTCCGTTTTAACATCTGCTATGAGATTTTTCAAGATAAGCCAATTTAAGGATCAGATTTTGTAAGACCCGTATCCTAGTCTGTACCATTCCGTAGGCTTCCGCGATCTTTCTGGTCAAATTCTGACTACCCTCGACCCGTTTCTGACATTTGCGCGCGATCCTAAACTGAGTCATGCATATCAAAGTTAGCTCAAATTGAAACTTGTACCTTGGTGACCGCGCCGTCGCCACAGTTCTAATGTCGTGACTCACGTACCGACCAGATACCCAGGGTAGAAGATGTAGGCCTGTGTTCAATTCAAAGAAAACACCGCACGTTGTGAATTACGAGGGAATCTCTATGAGATGTCCCATCAATCAATGTCAAGTATAAGCCTTACCCAAGTACATGCAACCCATCCCTCCCTTTTCAAAAGTCAACTCTCTCTCTCCTCTCACCATCCCTCCTTTATCAAATTTCAACTACAACCATTCCCTCTTTTACAAATTTTCAACCCAACTCATACCTCATTAATTACACCCACCACTCCATCCATCCATTTTATTATTTTTTTTCTTCTCTCATTTCTCAAAACACTCTCCAACACCCCACGTCCAAGCTCTCTCCCTCCTAAATGCCAAGTGTGGCCCATTTTCCCTACTCTCTCATCTCCCATCTCAACCATTGATCCATCATCTATTACCATCAAAAGTCAAGCAAAGGAGCATAGGAGGCTAAGGGAGCAAGGTGAAGGCCTAGAGGTGGGTGATCCTCTACTAAATTTTAATTTTTAAGGGCCCACTTGTTGTGGGACCCATTGATGTATGTGTTGTATCCATGAGGGGCCCACAGTGGCGGGGTCCCTCTATCACTGTCTCTCTCTCTGTCTCTGTCTCTGTCTCTGTCTCTCTCTCTCTCTCTCTCTCTCTCTCTCTCTCTCTCTCTCCTTGAATGGTGATGATGATGAAGGGGTGAGTGAGGCATACCATGAATCATATTTTATGTGGGACCCATCAGATAATTGGGTTGGATCTATGCCATCTAGTCCATTAGCGGGCCCGGTGGAAGGAAAACATAAATATCAGGTGGGCCACGTTCATGTGGGACCCACATTGATGTGTGGGCCATGTGCATGTGGGACCTACCACAATGATGTGTTTATCCATGCCGTCCAGCATTCCTGGACGCTGAATGGGTATGGCTAACATGGAGGGCGTGTACTACATGGGCGTGTACTGACAAGCTAACAAAAATAAAAATAAATATGATATTAAATAATGTATTTGAGTTTTTGGGGTGGACCGCTCATGCATGCCCCACCTTGATGTATGGGACCGATCCACGCCATCCATTTCATTCTCCACCTTATTTTAGGCGTTGAACCAAAAAATGAAGTTGATCCCATCTTCTAGCGGGCCATACCATACGAAATAGTGGTGTTTACCATTGAAACTCACCTTGATCCCTTATACTCGCCGAATCATACTGCATATCGGACTCATTCGGTCAGTCTTGAGCTATAGAGTGCAATGGGCAGAGCAAATTTCCCTGATGAGGGCCCCACCCAGGAAATTTCGTAGAAAAAAAAAACCTCAGCCGCTGACGCTGCTGCTGTAGAAGCGCATTCAGGTAACGCCTGCACTGCTGCCTGACGGACGGGTGGGGCTGGCCCTCACGGCCCCAGCTGTGGGCCCCCACCATGATGCGTTTCGAACATCAACGTCGTGCATTGGGTGGGCCCTTAAGGCAGTGGTCCCCCTGTCAAAAATCAGCCGTATACGGAACTTAGGTGGGCCATACCATCTAAAATCATGTGAGGACATGTCTAAATCATATGAAATCACTTGGTGGGGCCTACATGAAATTTGGATTCGACTGAAACTTGGTCTGAACCCTCAGCCAAGTGGGACACACATAATGAGTGGGCGGGATTAGTGAACCACCTTACGGTGGGCCCCGGACCGTGATCCTATGAACAGTTAGGTGGAAAAATAAACATCACCGTGGGCCACTGGTCCATGTGACCTCATGAACCAGTTGGATGGCAAGTGAACATTACGGTGGGCCCCCTGGTCCACATGACCCTATCAACAGGTTATATGGAAAATAAACATTCAAGTGCCCCCCCCCCCCCCTCGCGACCGTGTGACCTTGTGAACAGGTTGGGTGATAAATAAATATTACGGTGGGCCCCGGTCCCACCTCTGGTCCGTGTGACCTCAACAATAGGTTGGATGTCAAACAAACATTTTGGTGGGCCCGTGGTCCACCCCAAGTCTGATTGACCTTATGAACAGTTTGGATGTAAAATAAATATTATGGTGGGCCCCTAAGACCTTGTCAATGGGGTGGATGGAAAATAAACATTATGGTGGGCCCCACATGGGATCCATAGATGTATGTTTTGCAATCCACACCTTCTAGTAGTGTGGACCCCACTATGAGGCATGTACTTTATCTATGACGTCCATCCTTGGCAGGCCTTGGAAATTTTAACGGTGGAAGCTATTACCACCACTTATATTGGGTATGGCCTATTTTGATATATATGAGGCCCATGTGACTAGGCCCATCTTGATGTAATTGTGGCCGTTGTTGAGGCCTACCTTGATATATATGAAGCCCATGTAATGAGGCCCATTATGATGTATTCAAGGCCCATGGGTCGAGGCCCAATAAGGTGCACATAAGGCCCATTGTAGTATGATTCCACCATGGTATATGTGTTGATCTTTATAGCGGGCTATACCTTGGGAACAATGATGGTTTGACGTCCACATTGTAAGGATAATGTTGGTTAAATGTCTGCATTGTCACTCTCCCTAAGGCCCACTGATAGGCCCATATTGGTAGTGAGTAGGCTGTTTAGGCACATATCCGTTATACACAAGCCCATCACCCTATGACATGTTTAGTATAGATCCATGATTCATGATCATACACATCATATGTATGTCTGATACAACGAGTGACTAATCATAGTATATACCTTCTGGCGGATTGTTTATGGGCTCCCTGATAGGTAGAGTTGCCCTACATGAGCGCATGGCACGCATGCAGGATTGTTGCATGTTTGGTAGGGTGATCCATGCACTTGCATTTGTGTGATCATGATTATTGTATGCCCTAGCGACATCAGGGCCAAAGCCTTCACAGACACATCGTGGGTGGCTGGATTGGATACAGAAAATGTTTGGTTTTAGCATACGCGCGCCATAGATGTCCCTGGGTGAAAATCTCTAAACCCGATGGTACTAGAGGATGACCCACGTCGAGACCGAGTGGATACATGAGCGCACGAGGGCCGTATACCCGTAGGCCGCGTCTCCCACTGTGTTGTAGTCGGTTGGAAAGGGGTGTGACCTTACCCGCCTGAGTGAGGGGGTAATTTCTAGGTTGAGCTTGACCAGCTTGAGGAATCAGTCCATTATGGACGAGCCGGGCCTGATATTGGCAGGTGGATAGTGAGGTCTCTTCCACTCTCCCAGTTGTGCGTTCAGATAGGGGCGGCAAGCTGGCGTAGAGTGTACTAGACCCCGATGATTATCCTAAATGAGAACTGTACTGATATATGATGAGGATTGGCATGCTTGAGTTGTATCTTGCATCGCATAGTCTTGACATGACAGATAACATTCATATCTTGCACCGCATAGCCTTGGTACAGCTGATTGCATTCATCAGCATGTTTTCACATTACTCTGACCTTACATTCTGAGCACGCTTGTATTGCGCACACACTTATAGCATCCTCTAAGCTTTCTATAAGCTTATGAACGATTGATGCGTGCAGGTGACGTCAGGTCGCAGCCGTAGTCTTGCCACAGTTGGAGCATGCAGCCGAGCTTCTAGAGTTTTTGTTACATTGTATTTCCCTTCAGATGCATTATACTTAATTTTTTTATCATAGTGGATTTTGTGATGGTGTTCTTGTGGTTATTGTTCGTAGGTTATGCTGATGGTTATGCTCATTACAAATTAAATTGATGATTAGAAATCCTCCGTGTAGCATCCTAAGATCGGAACTTGGTCTATGGGTGTCGGGAGCCGAGAATGGGGTACTACAGAGGCTGTCGGGGTTGGATTCAGCGATTGGAAAGTTTATGAGCCCGGTTTCTAAGTTTGGGGAGTGACAGAAATTGGTATCAGAGCATAACTTGGGAATAATCGAGAACAGTATCACATGTTTGCTATGAGTTTAGGACGATTAGGTTCCGAGTGCATAACCTTTCGATTGAATTCCTTAACGCACGATTCTCAAGATTGATTGGCGTCTTATCTTTTTCATAGGACATGACATCCAGGAGAGTGACCCGAGCGCACCTTGCTCCACCACTTGAGGCTCTAGCTTTAGCACCTGCGCCTCTCATTCCACCGCTAGAGATCCCTGCTCCCCTGCCTGAGGATGACGTTCCTCCACCTAATGTTGGTGCAGATCCAACCGTGCCTGTGAGTGCCTCGCAGTTACAGCAGATATTGCAGGCTATGACCGCTGCGCTTCAGAGGCAGGGCAGGAGCCCAGATGTTCTTCCAGCTCAGTCAGAGCAGGAGCGGGCTAGCTCCCTACTTCGAGAGTTCCAACAGCTCGATCCTCCGCATTTCCCATGCAAGCCAGATCCGACCGCAACTGAGAGATGGCACTCTGATGTGGAGAAGATCTTCGATACTAAGTCATGTACGACCGAGCAGCGAGTCCGGTTGGCAGTATTTCTTCTCCAGGGCGAGGCCGAGCATTGGTGGACCTCCGTTACCCACATCATAGGCCTGATCATGTCTGGACATGGGAGGACTTTATCGACCGATTCGAGGAGCAGTACTTCCCTGACCACATTCGACGACAGTGAGCACTAGAGTTCGAGACTCTAGTGCAGGAGGACATGACCACGCATACGCGGCTCGTTTTGTGGTGCTATCGAGGTTTGCACCGTATATGGTTGATGATCTTACGTTACGGTCTTCGAGGCCGCATCATTGGGCATGAGCTCCCGACTTTCCATGCAGTAGTGCGAAGGGCTTAGATTTATGAGATTGAGTGGGTTGGCACACAGGCCGACCGAGATCAGAGGATGGGTCAGAAGAGGCAGGCCCCCTCCAGTAGCTCACAGCAGCATCAACGACCGCAGAGGTACAAGAGCCACCCATTCGCTAGAACACCAGTAGCACTGTCGGCACCCCCAGTGACACCACCTCAGAGACAGCTTTCTGATACCTACTATGGATGCGATGGGATAGGACACCATAGGTGGGAGTGTCCCCAACCTCAGCAACAGCAGTCGAGATCACCACAGCAGCGGAGAGCACCACAAAGGCGGCCTCCACAAGAAGAAGGCCGACAAGAATTCCACCACCGAGGCCCCCTCAAGCGGTAGCATCGCACTCACGCTTCTGGGCCGTAGCGGCCAGAGGCGGCTTTCGAGTGCCTCGGTATCATCGGCAAGAACAAAGCGGTGTGGCATCCTCCGAGGGGACAGGCACCTCCCCAGCCAAATCAGGCTAGATTCTATGTGGCTCAACAGAACCCACAGTGCCATTGAGGGTATACTTCCTGTCTCTTCATGCATCGCTCGAGTATTATTTGATTCCGGTGCTTCGCACTCATTCATGTTTGAGGATTTCTGCCGATCGATTAGATTACCGACAAAGTCTGCTAGTAAGGGATTAACCATATCGGCACCCTTGGGGAATACCACAGTATTGGGCCGTTTCTGTTCGTCTTGCCCTGTCCTAGTCGGTGATATCTTTTTGCCCGTTGACTTATTTGTGCTACCGATGACAGATTTCGACGTTATCTTAAGCATGGATTGGCTTGCCGAATACCATGCCATTTTGGACTATTCCGCAAGGACAGTCACGTTCTGCATACCCGGCTTGCCACAGTTTCAGTTCATTGCAAAGCCCCGAGGAGAGCCGTTGTCTTGTTTGATGACCTACACAGTCGAAGAGCCCGTTGCTTTGTGTATCGTCGGTTGCTGGTGGTCTGTGATTTCCCCGACGTGTTCTAGGAGATTCCGGGGTTGTCGTCACGGCGTCATATTGAGTTTTAGATCGATCTTGTGCCTGGTACCGTGCCTATCTCAAAGACCCTGTACCGTATGGCATCGATGGAGTTGCGTGAGCTACAGCGACAGTTGGACAAGTTGCGTGAGTTAGGATTTATTCGTTCAAGTAGTTCACCTTGGGGAGCGCTGGTACTCTTCGTCAAGAAGAAGGATGGCTCGTTGAGGCTCTGCGTCGATTACCGCGAGCTCAACTGAGTCACGATTAAGAATAAGTACCCACTCCTAAGGATAGATGATTTATTTGATTAGCTGCAGGGTACACAGTTCTTATTGAAGATTGACCTGCGTTCTGGTTATCATCAGATTCGTGTTCGAGAAGAGGACATCCCGAAGACAGCTTTTAGGACGCATTATGGTCATTTTGAGTTTCAGGTCATGTCCTTCGGACTGACCAATACACCCGCAGTCCTCATGCAGTTGATGAACGAGGTCTTTTGTCCATATCTCGATCAGTTTGTTGTGGTCTTTATCGACGACATTCTGATAAATTCGAAGACCCATGAGGACCATATGCAGCATCTGGAGATCGCTTTGCAGACCCTCCGTGCCCACCAACTGTATGCGAAGCTGGAGAAGTGCGAGTTCTGCCAGGAGAAGGTGAGATTCCTCGATCACGTGGCGACGAGGGAGGGTGTCGCGGTGGACCCCTCGAAGGTTGAGGCAGTGCGTCTATGAGGCTAGCCCACGACTACATCTAAGATCTGCAGTTTCCTTGATTTAGCGGGATACTATTGGCGTTTCATTGAGGGCCTCTCCCATATCGTAGCCCCGATGACCAGGTTGACTTGGAAGGGCGTAGATTTTTTTTGGACTGACGCATGTGAGCAGGCATTCATGGATCTGCAGGACCGTCTGACGTCTGCTCCTGTCCTCACTCTTTCCTCTGGTAGTAATGGATTTGTAGTATTTACTGATGCCTCACGTATTGGTTTAGGTGTTGTCCTGATACAGCACAGCAGGCTTGTAGCCTTTGCATCTCGTCAGCTCAAGGTCCATGACCTAAACTATCCCACGCATGATTTGGAGCTGGCAGCAGTCATCTTCGCACTGAAGGTGTGGAGACACTATCTCTATGGAGCTAGGTTCGAGCACTTCTCTGACCATAAGAGCTTGAAGTATCTATTCTCTGAGTTCGAGTTGAATATGAGACAGAGACGCTAGATAGAGCTTCTAAAAGACTATGATTTTGACCTTCAGTACCACCTAGGCAAGGCGAATGTGGTGGCAGATGCCCTCAGCCGTCAGCCATGAGGCCTAGTGGCACATATGATGATTTAGGAGTGGAGAATGCTTGAGGATATAGCAGAGTACGACTTTGATTTTGGTCTGTAGTCTTCTATCGTTCAGCTATCAAGCCTGTCGATTCAACCCTCTCTTGTCACAAGGGTGATCGAGGCTCAGCAGATAGATGAGTCGTTACAGGATTACCGAGCAGAGACAGCATCTGAGAGTTAGACAGATTGGCAGATTGGTTCTGATGGTGGACTTCGCTTCAGAGGCCGATTATGTGTCCCGGATATTCTTAAGTTGCGCAGAGATCTTATGACCAAGGCACATCGATCGCGGTTTTCTATCCACCCTAGCTCAACGAAGATGTATCGTGATATGAGGAGACAGTATTTTTGGGCGGGGATAAAGCGTCAGATCTCCAGTTTTGTGGCCGAGTGTGACACATGCCAGCGTGTCAAGGCTGACTATCAAAAACCCCCTGGTCTATTGCAGCCGTTGAGCGTCCCGACGTGGAAGTGGGAGCACATATGTACTGATTTTATCATAGGTTTGCCAAGGACTCAGCGTGGTCGTGACGCCATCTGGGTTGTCGTTGATCATTTGATGAAGTCGGCACATTTTTTTGCGATTCGTGCGACTTGGCCTTTGGACCGACTTGCGAGATTATTCATCGAGGAGATCGTGAGACTGTACGACATTCCAATCTCGATCATTTTTTACCGAGACCCGAGGTTCACGTCTTAGTTCTGGAGGAGCTTTCAGAGAGCGATGGGGTCTATTTTACAAGTCAGCACTGCATATCACCCGCAGATTGATGGCCAGACCGAGAGGATCAACCAGATCCTTGAGGACATGCTTCGGGCCTACGTGATTGAATTTGGGGGTAACTGGGATGAGCATCTGCGATTGGCTAAGTTTGCATATAACAACAGCTATCAGGCGACCATTGGCATGGCTCCTTTTGAGGCATTGTATGACAGACCATGCAAATCTCTGAGTTGTTAGACTGAGATTGGAGAGCGGCGTCTCCTAGGTCCCGAGCTTGTGCAAGAGACATTAGAGGCTATTGAGATCATCAAGCAGAGGATGCGCACAGCTCAGGGCTGGCAGAAGAGTTTTGCTAATCGCTGGCGTTGTCCCTTAGAGTTTGATGTAGGGGACCATGTGTATCTCTAGGTCTCGCCTATGAAGGGCATAGTTCGATTTGGAGAGAAGGGCAACCTTGCCCCGAGATTCATAGGACCTTTCGAGATCACTGAGCGCATTGGCGTCATGGCTTATCGGCATGCCTTGCCATCTCAGTTGTCTGACATCCACGACATTTTCCACGTCTCTATGTTGAGGAAGTGTGGGTCAGACATCGTTCCTGTTATTGATTGACAGCCGTTGGAAATTCGTAACGACGCTTCTTACATTGAGCAGTCAGTTCATATCCTTAATCGGAAGGAGCAGGTCCTCCAGACCAAGGTCATTCCCTTGGTAAAAGTTCAGTGGGGTCACCATGCTGTTAACGAGGCGTCTTGGGAGCGTGAGGCCGACATTCGGGAGCGCTATCCCCATCTCTTTAATCAAGTCGTCCAAACGGGGTGAGTTACTTAAGAAGGTTCTAGGCCCCCTTGAATGGTATAAAACCCTCGGATGAGGGTAGCATACCACAGAGAAAGAGAAAGAAAGGAAGGAAGAAATGAGAGAGAGAGAGAGAGAAAGAGAGAGATAAACTAGAAAGAGAGAGAGAGAGAGAGAGAGAGAGTTGGGTGTTGAGTCCTGGATTGAGTCAGGGCCGGCTTCAAGTCAATTTTGGGTCTCGCAGTGCTAGGAACCCTGGTGGAGAACTGAGCATTCATCAGGCAGGGTTGAGCATTGAGTTCAACCTGATTCACATGACAGAGTTGTAACTAAGTCACCATTGAGTCACACCGAGTTGAGGATAAGGTTGGAATTAGAGTAAGTATTCACTCCCCAAGTATAGGGTTGTGATGTAGTAATAAACTCGGTAAGACCGAGATCAAATCCCAAGGGACTGATACTTGTACGTTATCTGAAATTAAATAGAACTAGAACTAGAATAAGATGAAATCTAAATCAAATAAATTTAAGGAATAATTGTGAAGTATTTATCTAAAATTTAGAGAATTAAAGGAAAGGAAACTAGGGATTTAGAGGATCCACTTGTAGAGATCAAGGAGATCTTATGCCCGTATCAGAAACTCAACTAGACTTAGAATCCATCTTCATCTAGTTGAAGGTGTAACCATAGGAATTAAGACTGAACTTCCTTTGATATAGTTTTCAAGAGATGAAAGGTATATGAATTAGAATACATTCCATCACCAAACCATGCCAATGAGATAAAGTAAACAATAGAATTAAACTAATTACCAACCAATTAACATGATATGAAGGTTAGGAAGGGTACCGTCATCCGACCATGCCCAGGAGATGATGGTGAACAATAGGGCTTCCTGACATCATAAACATAAAAGAAAAAGAACATGCTCAAAGCCATCACAGACCCATTGTAATTTTAGTCACAACAGACCATTAATAACTAAAAACATTCCCTTAATTAAACTAAAATCAACATCAATTCAGCATAAACAAAAAGCTCAAGCAAATAGTTCTCTCATCATGCTACAAGCTTCACCTCTTAGCCTTAGCTAAGAGGTTCAGCCCAACATGAATGGGCTGGATCCCTTAAACAAAACAAAATAAAAATATAAATAAAAGAAAACAAACTCTACTCTCTGTCTTACGTTCCAACCCAAGCCAAGCTGCCTCCCCTTCTCTCTTTCTGACCACTTTCTTTTATAGGCAAAGGGAAAAGCGGTAGGAAGGTCAGTTCCGTGTTGCATCTTCCGCAAAGGAGAACAGGTGCGGAATCTATTCGCACTCCCCGTGTAACCAGCCTACGCTGAACTGAAAGTGGGGCCCAGAATCGGGTATTTCTGCGAAATCCAATCCGTCCATTGGAATGCCCGTAAGATTTCAGTAAAAATGGACTATTTTTGGACCGAAATTGGTGTGTCCCACCGATCTTCTTCGTACCATTGTCAGTCCTTTATCTGGACGAATGGAAACCGATCTCCACCTATTTCTACGATTCGGTCACCTAGGCTTTGATGAGAGGGACCTTAGGTTCATGATGAATGGTCCAGATTGGTCTTTTGAAGTGCGGTGTTGGCCCATAAGCTTGGTCCGTAAGCTCTGTTGCGGAACAGAGACTCCGCGAGCTTGCTATGATATTGGTGGAACCCACTTTAGTGTAGCTTTGTGAAATTCACACCGTCCATAGCAGTCTACTCGAAAAACCCATCGGGTATGAACGTTCTTGGATTGGTTTTGCTTTGGCCCACCTGAATTCTTATTCTACCGTCTGAACTGTGATTGACAGTCAGGATTCTCCGAGAGCTTGCATGGAGCGAAACTGCACCTAGGAACGGGTCTCGGCCATCCTCTAGATCGTATGGACGATTCTGATCCTCCATTGAAAGGGTGAGTGGGGCCCACAATCATGACCCAGCGTCGGCCATGAAGACGCTGTGGCGTCTTTCCCTTTTGAGAAGAATCATCGGTCAGCGCTTGTGCTGACCGACTTTCTTTATTCGGTGTTCGGCGTCTGTGCGTGTGCTGTGCACACGCATGATGTAAGGTGGGTCCCCCTTTGACGTATGTGAACAATCTGATCCGTCCATTATTTTCGTCATGTCAATTAAAGGATCAATACCAAAATTGAAGCATATCCGGAGATCGATTGGGCCCCAAATCACTGGTATGTGGGATGATCTGCCCGTTGGGCCACTTTTAGATAGATCCAAGGGCTCAAATTTGAAATGTACGGTTAATTTATAGTCTTCAGGCCCTATATGAAGTTTTGAGCCGATCAGATGGTGAGAACCCTGTGATCTTGCATTCTGGACATCTTTCAGGCCACTTAACCTTCAGTTTCTCGATTTCCCCGGATTCCTCGCCTATAAATCTGTTGATCTTGGTCCCCTGGGGTCTGTCCCTTGCCTTGGTGTCATCAAAGCGTCAATTCCCTGCTTTTAGCATCTTTTTCAGTCATGTGCTCCCAACTACACCCTGCATCACAAACACAGTTAAAGTCTGGCGTTAAACAGTATCTTGCTCGCAAATCCAGGTAATAAATGGGGTCTTTTATGCAATATTTGACCCTCAACATAACCCCCAACCAGCATTTTGCTAGTCCCGAGCAAAATATGCGAAAAATAAGTTGAGAATTACAGGATAATTTTTTTAACTCGAGTGATTTTTTTTTTTTTGAAAAACAATTGAGATACGAGAAATCTAAGATTTATGAATGTTGAGAATTATTCTCTCCTGGACTCAAGCACACAGTAAACTTCATAATAGAGTTCAAAGTATTAATCCATCAATTAGACTAATTCTAAACATTGAGTTTTATGGGTGTATAGTGTAATCTCGGCTTGTCAACATTAAGATTCAATTTGTTATTTCAAGATAACATTGATAACCCGCAAGAGCATTCAAGACACCCAAAACCTAAACTAAAACTTCCCTCATAGATCATTCTTTTTCTTTCTTTCAGCCTTTGATTTTTTTCCATTAAAAGTAACGCCAAGAAGGGGAGTCCAATCCTCACCTATAGGGAGCAAACCTATGGTGAAGACCGTACACCTAAACCTTTTTCACATATCATCTATGGGGAATTAAATCCACACCTATAGGGAGCAAACCTATAGTGAAGATTATTCGCCCAACCCTTTCCAAAGGTATCTGGGTTTTTTTTTCAGCTAGGCATTAATTTTCTTTTTCTTCAATTGATCATGACGGACAAATTTTCCAGGCTGGTTCCTTACATGCCTAGTGATTACCAAGTTAACCCTTCAATATTAAACTGAAACCTTAATGTGAAATCGAGATGTGACATGTGAAATCATGACTCAATCAATGTTTACAGCTTGTAATTCTGGATTAACAATTCAAACTTAACTGTGAAATCTAACAGATACTGAATCCAAGAGTCATAAATTACCAACATCACGTATCTTGAAATTCTACGTCACAGATGGATGTTAAAATCGCTTCGAATTTACAAGAATTTCCAGAAAAATTAAAAATTTAAAAATTTTCTCAATTTTTGCTTAAGACCAAGAAGACACTGATTAGGTAACCTAATCTCCCACCCCCAACCTAAAATTTACATTGCCCAAAATGTAAGAGATATGGGCATACAATGCACATGGGATAACGAAAGTAAATGTGAAGTAATGGGAAGATAGTACCTGAATGATGAATCGAGAGAGACTTTCCAAAAGATTGCAATATGGAAGCCGGTCAGCACGAGAGAGAAACCAATAGAAGTAAAAATAAAATCTTACCTACACCACTTTCGCAGGCGCTCTCGATTGCATTTAGCACATGCAACATGCCTTTAAACCCCTAGGTTGCCCCTAGTAGACGAGTTGTAGTCTCGTGAGGGTTTGCAGCAATGTTACCCACAAACATTGAACTAACTAACTAGGAAAATGAAGTGGAATGAAAAGTTGGGTTGCCTCCCAGGAGCGCTAAGTTTACCGTCTTCAGCTAGACAAATAAAGCAAACTACCCTAGTCCTATGAAAGCAGGGAAAAACTACTCAATCATGTCGTAAGGTTCCTCTTCCAGCCAATATCGTGATAAGTTTCTCAGTAAGCTCCTCAACAGGATCATCCAAAAGCCCTTTTTGCACTAAGCTTGGATGCCCTAGAGCTTGACTTTCCAAAGAAACTTATGTACCTCAAAAGAAATTTTCCATTGAGTTGCATGAGGTATCCAGAGTATATACGATTCACCTGTGACAGAAGAAGTTTCAACGTTAGTATCACATGGTGAATCGGAGACTATAAGTAAATAAAGTTCAGAGAGCTTCTTAAGAAGTGATGTAGTCTCAAACTTTAGTTCCATTGTCAGCTCTTCCTCCTTTAATGGTAGACGTTTAGGATCAAGGGAAGAAGGGGTTTAGAATAAGGGTTCTCTCGATCAGTGATAACTACCAAGATGTTGTCTTGCAAGGCATCCACTTTATCTTTTGACATAGGATCGTTTGAATCTGCAAACTGTGCCAAGCAATCCCCAGAGTTGGGAAGTTCAGTTGAGTGTGACTTATTTTCCACATTGTAGCTCGTGATGATCTGCCTAAGGAATCCATCATCCTTGAAAGTAGATGGATGTACGCTCTCTTCCTCCAGCCCTGCACAGACAGATTGAGGGTTAGTATACGAAACATTGATGTGCGGACTCTATTCATTGATACTACTCAGAAGAGGCATTGAATTGTTAAAATTCAACAGTTCAGATGATGGTCTCCACTGGGTGGTTTCAAATTCCAGAGTTGTATCGAGTAACTCGTTCATCTCCTGAATCATATCATCATGTAATTAGGGGAGTGATCCAAACATGTCTCACAAGAGATAGAAGGATTGGTTATAAGGAGCTCATCCACTTTTAAATTAGATATGTCAGGTGAGTGGAGTAGCTCATCATGACCTCTCACTTCATGCACTTCTTGATCATTGACCTGGACCAAACTTGAGATTAATTCCAGGGGAACTAGGGCTGCACATTCATGATTGTCATCCCAATACTTATCATATTCTAGTTTAGTGTAGTGCATATTCGGGATGAGATCACATTCCTCACATTCTATTCCTAGACTGGGTTGAGGTTCGAATAAACTAGCCTCTACTTCATTATTGTAATCATGTAGGTCATGTAAGTGAAGTGTGTCACTAGCATTATATTTGAAAGACACCCACGTCTCTTGATCATTCTTTTGGACAATCATCGTGATCGACTCATCAGGAAATTGAACCATGTGCTCGTCAATACAATCCAACTCTTCATTCTCAATTGCACTATTTTCCATAGTTGCATCACGTGAACTCCACCGTTATACATCTTTTACAAGTTCTTGAAATCTTTGGAGCGTATTTTGTTGAATGAGCTCCAGATTTTGTATGAAACTCTGAAGTGAATTCTCTTGGATCATTTTTTGTTGGATTTCAAAGGTATAAGACCCAAGAGAATCGTTATCATGATGAATTATTGATTCAGCTTCCCAATTTTGATGGTTCCATTGATCATAGGTATGGGGTTGTGTATGGAGAATTGGATTAAGTTGAGGCTGAGGTGCATTAGCCTCCATTAACCTATCAAGGCGTGATTCAAGCTCTTCTAGTAATTTTCTTATGTTCGCAGCAGAGTTTGTGTCACTTTGAAATGAATTCTCTTGGATCGATGTTGGTTGAATCTCAAAGGTGGGGGATCCAAGAGAATAATCACTATAACATGTTGTTGGTTCATCTTTCCAATTTTAATGTTTCCATTGATCATAGTCATACAGATCATATGTGGGAGAATCTGATGGTTGGTAATACTTATTATCACTCATAATATAATCATGCATTGTTTTCTTTTTATCAGATGAGTGATAATAATTTTCACTCCCATAGTTATGATAACCCCAAAACTCACGTACTATCCGTGGGGTGGAATTGATCTCCTGTATATGATCGCATAAGGACTTCTTAACCGATGGAGTGTTATGCTTAGGTCAGTTCTCGATGATTGTTTCAGGAAAATTTTGAGACATAGGTGGATGTATATTATCATTATCATACATCCCTTCGCATTGTTTCGCATGCTCAAAAGCTATCTCAGCATATTGACGTTCTCACTCGTGCATATACATGGTGAACCCTCAATCTGAATCTAATCCTAAGAAAAATAAAAGAAAAAATTCTACAGCAGTATGGAAAGTAAGAGGAGGAAAAGTTAGAAGGAAAGTACCAATTGAGAAGTTCCTATGTTGAGATCCTGCAAAAGAAAACAAAAGAGATTAGCTTCTAAAATAGAAAGTCTAAAGTTAAAAAGTTCCTACAATTGAAATAGAAAATTAGTTTCTAAAAAGGAAAGTTCCCTAAACCAAGAAGCTAAGTTAGTTTCTAAAAAGTAAAGTTCCCTAAAATTTGAAAGTTTCTAAAATAGAAAATCTAAACCTAAAAATTAAAAAAAAAAAAATTTCTAAAAATATACTAATTCCTAAAAATAAATTTAAAAAAATTCTAAAAAATAATTAGGAAAGTTCTAAACTTAAAGTTAGAAAGTTCTAAAAAAAAAAAAAAAACCTAATCCTAAGATAGAAAGTACTGTTAGTTTCTAAAAAGGGAAAATTTTTTAAAATAAATGAAAGCCTAGAAATAGAAAATTTTTTAAAATAGAAAGTTAGTTTCTAAAAAGGAAACCTAGAATAAAAAAGTTTCTAAAACTAAAATCCTAATTCTAAAAATAGAAAAGTAGAGAAATTAGAAAGGGATTACCAAATTAGAAGTTTATATTAAAATCCTACAAAACAGGAAAACAAATTAGTTTCTAAAAATAGAAAAAATTCTAAAATTAGAAAATCCTAATATTAAACTAATCCTAAAACTAGTTAATCTTAGAAAAATGTAACCGTCAATCCCCGACAACGGCGTAAAAAACTTGTTCACTCCCCAAGTATAGGGTTGTGATGTAGTAAGAAACTCGGTAAGACCGAGGTCGAATCCCAAGGGACTGATACTTGTACGTTATCTGAAATTAAATAGAACTAGAACTAGAATAAGATGAAATCTAAATCAAATAAATTTAAGGAATAATTGTGAAGTATTTATCTAAAATTTAGAGAATTAAAGGAAAGGAAACTAGGGATTTAGAGGATCCACTTGTACAGATCAGGGAGATCATATGCCTGTATCAGAAACTCAACTAGACTTAGAATCCATCTTCATCCAGTTGAAGGTGTAACTATAGGAATTAAGACTGAACTTCCTTTGATATAGTTTTCAAGAGATGAAAGGTATATGAATTAGAATGGATTCCATCACCAAACCATGCCCAGGAAACAAAGTAAACAACAGAATTAAACTAATTACCAACCAATCAACATGATATGAAGGTTAGGAAGGGTACTGTCATCCGACCATGCCCAGGAGACGATGGTGAACAATAGGGCTTCCTGACATAAAAAACATAAAAGAAAAAGAACATGCTCAAAGCCATCATAGACCCATTGTAATTTTAGTCACAACAGACCATTAATAACTAAAAATATTCCCTTAATTAAACTAAAATCAACATCAATTCAACGTAAACAAAAAGCTCAAGTAAATAGTTCTCTCATCATGCTACAAGCTTCACCTCTTAGCCCTAGTTAAGAGGTTCAGCCCAACATGAATGGACTGGATCCCTTAAACAAAATAAAATAAAAATAAAAATAAAAATAAAATAAAAGAAAACAAACTCTACTCTCTGTCTCACGTTCCAACCCAAGCCAAGCTGCCTCCCCTTCTCTCTTTCTGACCACTTTCTTTTATAGGCAAAGGGAAAAGCGGTAGGAAGGTCGGTTCCGTGTTGCATCTTCCGCAAAGGAGAATAGGTGCAGAATTTGTTCACACTCCCCATGTAACCAGCCTACGCTGAACTGAAAGTGGGGCCCAGAATCGGGTATTTCTGCAAAATCCAATCCGTCCATTGGAATGCCAGTGAGATTTCAGTAAAAATGGACTATTTTTTGACCGAAATTGGTGTGTCCCACCATTCTTCTTCGTACCACTGTCAGTCCTTTATCTGGACGAATGGAAACCGATCTCAACCTATTTCTATGATTCGGTCACCTAGGCTTTGATGAGAGGGACCGTAGGTTCATGATGAATGGTCCAGATTGGTCTTTTGAAGTGCGGTGTTGGCCCACAAGCTTGGTCCGTAAGCTCTGTTGCGGAACAAAGACTCCGCGAGCTTGCTGTGATATTGGTGGAACCCACTTTAGTGTAGCTTTATGAAATCCACGCCGTCCACGGCAGTCTACTCGAAAAACCCATCGAGTATGGATGTTCTTGGATTGGTTTTGCTTTGGCCCACCAGAATTCTTATTCTACCGTCTGAACTATGATTGACGGTCAGGATTCTCTGAGAGCTTGCATGGAGCGAAACTGCACCTAGGAGCAGGTCTCGGCCATCCTCTAGATCGTATGGGCGGTTCTGATCCTCCATTGAAAGGGTGAGTGGGGCCCACAATCACGACCCAGCGTCAGCCGTGAAGACGCTGTGGTGTCTTTCCCTTTTGAGAAGAATCGTCGGTCAGTGCCTGTGCTAACTGACTTTTTTTAGTCGGTGTTCGGCGTCCGTGCGTGTGCTGTGCATACGCACAATGTAAGGTGGGTCCCCCTTTGACGTATGTGAACAATCTGATCCGTCCATTATTTTTGTCATGTCAATTAAAGGGTCGATACCAAAATTGAAGCATATCCGGAGATCGGTTGGGCCCCAAATCACTGGTATGTGAGATGATCTGTCCGTTGGGCCACTTTTACATGGATCCAAGGGCTCAAATTTGAAATGTATAATTAATTTTCTTCAGGCCTTGTATGAAGTTTCGAGGCGATCAAATGGTGAGAACCCTGTGATCTTGCATTCTAGATATCTTTCAGGCCACTTGACCTTCAGTTTCTTGATTTCTCCGGATTCCTCACATGTAAATCTGTTGATCTTGGTCCCCTGGGTACTGTCCCTTGCCTTAGTGTCATCAAAGCGTCAATTCCCTGCTTTTAGCATCTTTTTCAGTCATGTGCTCCCAACTACACCCTGCATCACAAACACAGTTAAAGTCTGGCGTTAAACAGTATCCTGCTCACAAATCCAGGTAATAAATGGGGTCTTTTATGCAATATTTGACCCTCAACAGTAAGCATCTAATCTCAGTCAGGAAATGATTCGACAATAAGAAGTGAGAGTTTTTCCTTTAAGCTTGCATTAATTTAAGTTTATACGAATTATCTTGCCTTTTATATGCTTTCATGATATTATGATTCTCTCCCTGCAGTTGTTAATTAAGTACCAACAATTATTTATCCTTGAGAATTCTGATATGATGTTAATTATGAGTGATCTTCATTATTTTTATGGGGTGATGGATACGAGCCTTGCCCTTGCTTTTACCAATTTTGCTGAGTTAGCCCTTACTAGTCTTCTCTTTACTGAGTTGGTCATTATCACTCTTCTCTTTATTGAGTTGGCCATTGTCACTCTTCTCTTTATTGAGTTGGCCATTGCCACTCTCCTTATTATTAAGTTGGGCATTTCTACTCTCCTCTTTATTGAGTTGGCCATTGTCACTCTCCTTATTATTGAGTTGGCCATTGTCACTCTCCTCTTTGTTGAGTTATCCATTGTTACTCTCCTCCTTATTTTACTAGTCTTGTGCTATCTACCTTTAAGGCTTGGACATGAGTCTTGGATTTCAAAGCTCCTATGATTCGGTTACTTTCTCTTTGATGCAAGTGATGTGTTAAAGTTATCACAACTAGTGATTCAATATCAAATCATGAACGTAATGCCCTCTGGGTAGAGATCCTTTTGGTCTATGTGTAATTCTATGAATTTTTGGATAGTGGTGCATAAATTGATGCAAGTAATTCGCAATGCATGTTACATCGCTTCCCGGATTGGACATCGCAAATAGTCACTCCATAAATAAATCATGTCATGTAATTCATCCAACTCATTGTTGTGTTGTCTCAAGGTGTTCATGAAAATCTACGGTAGTGTTGGACATGTCGGCGAATCTCTATAATGTGAGAACGTGGGGCTAGTCGGGGCTTTTTATGAATTATATTTCACATTGCGATGATCACTACATATGATGAGTCGCACACACTTTACTAGGCATGCATCTCATTTGGTTGTTTGTGCATGCTGATATCCCTTGTAGTATTAAATACGAGGCATATCAGAACCCTTACAGTGCTTTTATGAATCTCTTGAATTATCGTTAATCTTAAAGGATAACCATCACTATGAGTAGGGTATTGACCCTCTCTAACCGTACAAATGGTGCAGGTGATGTACAGATTGAAGACCTAGAGGACCATCTCCCTACGGAAGATTATACTAAATGAATAAGAAGATAGTTTTATGATTTAGTTTTATACTTCTGTTGTGAACTCGATAATGTAATAAGCTCCCATTGAGGGGGCATTTGATTGTTCGTTGAATTCTTTTACTCTGAAGAAATAATTAATACAGTTGATTTTATTCCTATGAATGTTACCTTCATGAATGTATCTGGATGTGATCTAAATGAAAAAAAAAATGGTGCAATTTCTAGAGCATCCAATTCATTCAATTATTAACACCCAATTTTTTCAGGCACGAGTATAAACTCTGGCCATGAAAATTCAGAATGTTACACATTTAAAGGCTGAGAAACAAGCGACCGATCTCAAGAAGGCTAGTGTACAAGTGATTACCCGTACTCTTTCAACCCAAATGCTGTAGTGAGATCCTTTGAAGCAAAGATCGAGAACCTCGAAAATAGAATCACAGTCTTAAATGCCGAATTGATAAAGTTAAACAAACAATTAGAAAACGAGCGCGCAGAGAAAGCCAAGACTGTGGACGTAATATCTCAGTTACTCGATGCAGTCCGTTCACAAGTGGAAGAAGTGAATCAAGCGCCCGGATCCCTGAGCAGAGGAGAAGCATCATTGCTAGCGGTCACTGATGCTTCATGCTCATCGATCGTAATCCTTAAGCCAAATTAAACGATCGGGTGGAAGAGCTACTCAAGAAGCTGAAGCAACTAACCATCATGGTGGATCACTATGAGGGAGCTACCTTCCGATATAGTGAAAATCAATACTATCTTGGACAACAAGAAATGGCCGTAAAGGACTTGGCCGACATGAGTGGCCAATATGAAAGACCTTGGTACCACATGATACGTTGTGTTCAGGTTCATCAATTCAATCGGTCGATGCTCTAAATGTTATAATCATATCGTTCTAGCATGATGGACGAATTATAAGAACAGGGCAGCACCTTTTATGCTAAGGATATGACTGATTCAACAGATTTAGAATTTATAGACAAACACATTCATATATATCGGGCTGGGTTGACGGTGAGTCATACTGCCAAAAGGGCAACCAAAATTGAGGTTCACTCAGCTGTTGTTCATGTTGATCAGTTACTTCATTTCCTACCGATACTCATCGAAGAAGGAGACCTTTGAAAACCCGCCACGGAAAAAGATGAAATAGAAATGCAAGTCTTTTTAGAGGAGTTTGCAAGTTTGAGGGCCTAGTTTAATCAGCCTTTATCACATTTAAGTTCTGTCTTTCTTTATGTAATAGTGCCGTCGATGACTAGCAACATATTGAAATAAATCTTTTGAGAACTTTCAGCCAACACTTAGTCTCCTCGCATTTCATATTCTGAATGCATGTGCATGCACAGAATAGATAACTATTCATACATTTCTCTTGGCTTCTATGTAGCAGTATGGCTGTCAGTACTTAGCCATTCTTATGCATATCTGCCACATCTAATCTTACAGTGATACGTTGCGCCAAAAGGAATTAATTCTCGCTACCTTTCAACGTATCCATAATAACTGTTTTTACATCTCAGAAAGCTCATTCGACGCCCTTCCTTTATGTGCATCAACTCTCATTTGCTTCATCTTTCCTATAAAATGAAAACTCCAGGCTTTAAATGCTCACAACCCAACGATCTTCATCATGCTCATCTTTGATTAAGATGAATCTGTAACGCCCCGGATTTTTGACAACTTGGGATTAGACATCCTTAGGCAATGGGTCAATCCTAACACAGGTTTAACTTCTTAAACGCTCAATTAAAGTCTCAAATCGTCCCTTAAATCATTTTCTTCACAAATCCCACCTTTCACTACCTTGTGCTTTCAATCTTTCAAAGCACCTTCGCCCTAGACACTATCTTAAACTAGCTAAGTAGTATAACTTGGATCACTTTATATACAAACTACAATGGACTAAGTTCCACCTCGAACAAAAAAAAATCACTTAGGATTAAATCCTTTAGAAATTGACAAAGTGAACTAGGTGTTAAACTAGATTAGCCATGAAATCCATTTGAATCGCTTTAATACGATCTGCAAGACCCAAAACTTGCGAATCATTGATAGGTTACCCTAAAGTTTAGAACCAAACTCATTTCCCGTCCGCTTCTAGAATGAAACGAAATTTCAGATTAAGTCTAGATCGTACATCGGGAGTCCGATTAACCCGAAGCTGGAATAGGACCGCCCCACCGGGCTTAACAATCATCTCAAAATCAGCTCCATCCGATGTTCCACGGCCATTCGTTTCGAATCGAGCGAGGTAGTGTGAAAAACACTATTCATATCCAAAAATAAATATCCGGAATAGTGATCTCGGCATCATTCGTTGACGCTAAGATAAGCAACGACCGTCAATCGGACCAAATTACACCCTCGGATTAAGAAAAATTTCAGAACATTTACATGTACTTGGAATTTCTGATCGTGGCCCACTGACCGTCGAACTGAAAGTGGTCCGCCACGTGCGATCTGGGTATCCGAATGAGTCAAAAACGTAATCCCACGTTGATCCATCGATGGTGAGCTTAAGTCTGACGTTTGGTTCAAAGAGGGCCACCAGAACTTCCCTTTTGAGCTGGAAAAGTGGCGAAGTGCCTATATAAGCAGTCACCCTTGAACCTGAGTCTATTTTGGGAATGTTTTAGGCTATATAAGGAGCTTAGAGCACCCTCTCTTCCAGCCATACGAATTTGGGTTTTGGGAGAGAGAAAGAGAGAGAAAGTGAGGAAGAAGTGGGAGAATCTCCCTCGCGTCGTTCCCCGCCATCCAACGGCCTACACCGCTTCATTCCAGGTGTTTTTCCGGCGTTTTCCGTCCCATTTAAAGGTAAGAAACCCTAACCCTAGGTCTGATTTGAGGTGGAATAGATGTAGGATGTGTATCGACTAACCGATTCCGCTCTTTAGGCTAGAAATCGCCGTAGACGGAAGTTCCTTTACCCTTGCTTGTCGTTTCGTTTCCAAAGGCAAAGGTGAGGACTTTAAGTGTATAAGTTACGGTTTTCAACGCTTTCAATGTCGATAATGGTAGATTCATGATCTGCTTGCAATTGCACATGTACAAAGTGCTTTCCTTTCTGTTTTGATTAGCGGTGTGAAATATGGAATTTCACATATTCTAGGTATACGTAGAAATACCGTATACGTATTTTTTTTGGATAAATGCTTGACATGTTTATTTAATGTATAATTATATAACATATGAATAAAATACTAGTTTGTTAAAGAATCGCCAAAATATATGTTTACTTGTAAATGCTAGTATGTTAAAATTACGTGTTGTAGAAATACCGTATACGTAGTTCTTTTGGAATAATGTTTGACATATTTATTTAATGTATGATTATACCATACGTGATTAAAATACTAGCTTGGCGAAAGGAATCGCCGAAATCTATCTTCCTTTGTAAACGTTATGTATGTCGAAATTGGGTATACGTGGAAGTACCCTATACGTATAAAGTTTGCTGATGTGATTGCTATGTTTAATTGTTGTATGAATATGATGTATATGTATAAAATACTAGTCTAGTAAAGGGACAACCCTAGTGTACACTTCTCTAGCATACGTCATGTATGTTGAAGTAGTGTATTCCAAGTGTTGGTGAAATCACTTGCGAGTGTAAGTGCTTAAGTGTTAGAACCTTAGTTAGGTGCTGAGATGGGATTCTCCGCTACCTTAGAATCACATATGACACTCTCCACGTGGTTGTTCACTCTAACCACTCACCTATGAACTCTAAGTATTTGTATCCCTATGTGTTTAGTGCTTTATAACATGCTTTACAACATGCTTTACAACATGCCTTATAACATGCTATACTTCATGCTTTATAATACATGCTTTACTTCATGCTTTACTTTATGCTCTACAACTGATTGAGTTTGGGACTATGCCTATAGTCCACACATTCGGTACCCATTTCATCATGTTGTGGCCGAGATTCATATCGCCACGATGGACGTGTCTGGCGAACCCGAGTCGTACTTCGGTTGGCGATAGTGGTTGGCCACACGGAGTGCTCTTGCGCTCCATATCGCTCAACTTGTGGTGCGCTCGAGCTAGTCAGGCTCGTCAAGCAAACCGATATGTGTATATGTATGTTCACCATGTTTGGTCGCCTCCTTGAACCTAGGGTACCAAACTTACCAATGAAATCCCTTTTAACCATGGTACCTCGATCCGCTAAGACGCATGAGCCGGGCATGGTGGTATGGGACACCGTGGTCGAGCCGCTCGCCCTAGGTCATGTGCCTCCCCGAGTGACCATTACGCAACCAACCTCGTGAGCCGATTATGGTGGTATGGGACACTATATTCGAGTCCGTCGATACTTACGGCGAGAGCCGAGTACGGTGAGAGACTGTGTTCGTGCCGACGGCGACGAGTCCTCCGTAGTATCTTCAGTATACTCCAAGTCTGTGATTGGCGACGAGTCTTTCACAAGAATCGGAGTATGAGTTGAGCCGAGTACGGTGAGACCCGTATTCGAGCTAAGTGATTGAGCCAGTACGGTGAGATATGTACTTGAGTGACGACCAAAGAATTGAGCCGCATACGGTGAGATCCAGATCCGAGCCGACGGTGACGAGCCCTTTATGCCTTTCACTACGCTTCTCAAACCATAATATCGTATGAGATTAGCTAGGCTTGACGACCCTAGATGGATCATGTTTGGGAATGATACAAGGAGGTACCTTAGTTTCCCAATATTGCTTTGTTTGAAATGGACTAATAATAACTCGGTAATCATGATCATCATGCACCGCATGTGCTTTGTAGATGTGGCGCACTAAGGGAGTAGCATTCGCGAACGTAAGATGATGTCGCTTGAGGGTGGTTTGGCAAGGGCATACAAAGATCATGTCATATCATTTTTGCACTTAACAAGAGTAATTAGAAATGTTTGATTTGTACTTGCATTATCATTATCGCTTGATTGATTTGATAACATGTTAACCTATGCTTTATCGTTCCACTTTGAGTTGATCACTCACTCCCACGTTACGGGATCGGTGTTTGCAACACCAACCAGATTTATTGAGTTTCTGTGGTGGCGATGCTTGTGAAGCGAGCCGGACTATTTCTATGATGATAGGAGGAATTCTCCTATCAGTATCTCTCTCGACGGGTCTCAAGACCTGGTCGATTGACGGGCTATGGTATTTGGGATAGGAGACATTACACTTCCTCACATTAGGTATATTTTAGAACGTACTTGTAAATATTTAACCTGGTAACATTATCACACTCGAGACTCATTATAGTTCATATATTTTATCTACCAATTACGAGCTTCCGCTTGCTAATTCTTGTCTCGAGTATGATATTCTGCTTTGGCTTAATCTCACTCATGTTCAATGCACAAGTATAGTCAACATTCAAACATCATTCATTTTGTTGCATAAGTGATGTTGAACTCGAGTTGAGTTTACGCCGACCCCGATTTTCGTAATGCTAGACTCCCTCTCCAACTCCAAAACCAAAAAACCGTTTTCAATCCTAGATGTTTCCTAGACCTATGTCATATGTTTCCCTCTTTCTTCCAAATACTATCGATTGTATAGCAAATGATCAGTCAACACAAGTGATCATGAAAATTTTTAGTTAGGACATCGGCTAAGAGATGATGTTGTAGCGATCGGGCATCGACCACTTTATCGTTCCCTTTCTTTATCTGGATTAAGGGATTCCACCAGCTCATCAAGAAATGGCTTGCAGAATGTAAAGGAGAGATCTTATAGACGTGACTCTTTTAATGAGAAGCCATGGTCAATGAGCCTTTCCGTAAACATTGATGACTGATGGCGCAGTTCAGATCCATAAGCTATACCCAAACTGAGCTTATCTGATCATCAAAAGGTTAGGTCTCATTGACCAGGTCCTAGGATTCCCTTCGGCCAAAAATTTCAATCTCCAACAAGATTGATCATGTATCGGCCGAATAGGAGATAGGGGACCAGGTCACCTACGGCCCTACCACTTCTGTTAAGAGATGGCTCGGCATAAGTAATATGTAGGGTCCCGAGTAAGACTACTTCAGGGGAAACATCACGTGTGGTAAGGGTGGTGGGTTGATATATGACCGACCAGAGAGGCGTGGTTGTATCACTAACCATTTTCTTTGCCACAACTTGTCCCCTCCATCCTCTTCTTTTCCATCTAGGTATCTTGTATTGAATAGACCTGGGCCTTAATGCCATCCTTACTATCAAGAGAGGTCCTCCAATCTTATGTAATCATGCGGTTTAAAATAGCGGAGTAATGAAATGAAACAATCCTGACCAGTCGAAAACCTTCTTCTTTTATGTGTGTTTGCCATGCAATCATAAGAATGGAATGGTTATACTTGATAATCTCATATCTTGGCCCGATTAATAAAATAATCAGTCGCTGCTTTGATAGATGTATCTAATTTTAATCGAAGGTTACACATAGCCACTCAATTTGCAACACATACATTTGGAAATTCAAGTCATGTGTGCAACACTTAAACATTCCATAACTTGAGCCATTATTTTTTAATAAGGCTCCGCTTATCCAAATTCCTTCTATGACTCCAAGAATCACTCCTTTATTATTGAGAACCCAATTGTTGCTCAGTTAATCGTGCACATTAACTATCGCTTTTAAACTCGGTTTATAAAAGAAATACTTAAGCATCAAACGGACTAACCTTAATCAATTCCTCTGCAAGAGATTATATCTTCGATGGATCATTTTAAGCTTTTGGACAATGTCGTTGACGCAGGTATAAAGACTTTCTTGCATTCTTCTTCAATGGATGTATGATTCTCTTTTCTCTGGGATATCAGTGAGGTTCCTAAGCAGGAGTGGCCTTCCCTTGAAATTTTAAATATCTTTTTAGAACTCCAGTGCCTTGAACATGTGTTTGTTGAAGCAGATGCTAAATTTGACTGCTGTATGAATGCCCTGAGACTCCTATCGGCTCTCGGCAGAGAATGTCGTGCTTTTCCAGCCCACTCTGAAGTGGCTTAGAAGAACCGACTACATTGGACTCGTGAGCACGAGTTCAACCAAAAAATGTTATGGGCACTGAATCGTTCTCATGACTACATACTTCATGACTTGGCTGAGACTAATCGGACACATACGATCGTGATCAGCCAAAGAGCACTAAGCTTGTCGCTTTTGTGGAACTCTACCAAGGTCTTGCTACTATCAGACAGTCGCCTGGCCTACATCGAGCGCTCCTCGGTCGAGCTCATGGGTCAACAAGCATCATGGAATGAAAGGAGGAACCAGGCAAAAGATGCAAAGATTAATGCTACCCGAGCTTTCGCTCACACCAAATGGGCTAGGAGGCGACTTAGACATCTGCCCTCCTCTTTTTTCATATGACATTTTCTACCCTAGCGTGAGTAAAACTCATAGCCTCTGGGCCTTTATTTAACTAAATTAACTAGGCCCCATCATTTGGGGCTTTTATTTAATTGTGATTCCATTCTTTTTACTGAACTGATCCGGCCCAATTTCTAATGACCTCCCATAGCAGAGGGAAGTATTGCTTTAGAAATCGGTCGTTTATAGGTGATGGAGCAACATTGCCATTTAAATCTCTAAGAAGATAAGCACATGCCCTTAGAACTTACTCGATAACATATGGTCCGTCCCACGTGTGCGACCATTTTTCCAATGTTTGATCTTTCTGATTGATAAGAAGGACCATTTTCCAAACCGTGTTCCCTTCCTTAAAAGCTTTTCCTTAAACTCTTTTGTTATATGCTCAAGACATGACCGCTTTGTTAGTCATAATAGAATTTCATGCTTTGATGTGAGTCTGATCCAACACTTCAAGCACGGCCAACATTGCTTCCATAAATTCAGGTGGGCTCAACTGAGATTGATGGGAAACTCATATTGAGGGTACCATGATTTCCAAAGGCAAGATTGCTTCATGCTCGTAAGTCAACATGAATGGACTGATCCCTGTACTAGTGCGAGGTGACACCCTGTAGGCCCATAGAGCTTCAAATAGCTTAAGGTGTCATTCTCGTGGGTTTCCTCATATCATTTTCCTCAATATATTTTTAATTACTTTATTGTTGGCTTCGGCTTGACCATTAGCCTAAACATAATATAGGGTTGAATAAAGGATCTTTATCCCAAATCGATCCGCCATGGCCTTTGTCCCCTTGGTAGTAAATGTCGCACCTCGATCCATGGTAATGGATTCCGAAATACCAAAGTGATGAATGATGTTAATTTCTATAAAACTGATAATGCCCTCTTGACTGACCTTATGCATGGGTTTTACTTTGACCCATTTGGTAAAGTAGTCGATCGCTACATGTTGAGTGTCAAATATTGCATATTTCTCCCTGTTTATATATTGGTTTTATGAACATGATAATGGTTAAAAGGTATATTTTATGCATGTTTGTCTTATAAGATGAATCTGAGAGCTTAGAATGAAAAGAGTGTTAAAAGCATGGAATTAATGCTTGAAGATCACCAAAGCAAGGGATGGATCTTAGGAGACCACATTGAAGATCTCAAGTATAACATTCCGTGCTTTCAGGACCCAAGTATATAATTTGTTTCCCAAAAACCCGAGTGTTAACCTTTAGAGAGCCAAATTACACGTATGTTTTTTTTTCTTTTTCAGAGTAAGCAATTTAGCGAAAGATGGACAAATCAACATAAAAGAAAATTCGCACTTACATTAAAATTTTATGAGCGACTGCCCATAATGACTTCTACAAACCAATATCCCAATACTTAATACAAAATGAGATAACATTGCATGTGAAACAAAATACATTATAACAAATCTTGAGTTATAAAATCACGTAGCAACTCTTAGCAATAAAATCATGCATCCTTGACGATTGCACCATGTTTCTCATCAATATGAACATAAATATCAACTGGGTCACCTGTGCTACCTGTGCGATTATACATTCAATGAATGAGTGGTTATCTCAGTATGAATTCCCCTCAAGATTACACATTGCCATATTAGGTAAGCATAGTTATAAAAATATAACAAGGCATACAAAACAATACATAATCCAGTCTTATTAGTTGTATGGATGCATGAGTGCACATCAACTGGGGATGCTCATCCAGTTGGCTTTTTGGTAAAATCCATGTAATGTGGCTGGTCACCAGCGAAAGTACACAGTACATGCGTAGTGCCAAACTCACTGAAGGTGGGTTGATAGTCGATGGTTTGCGAACTAGGGAAACGATATCCAACTAAATCCTATTAGGCACATGCTACAACATCCAGAATTAGTCACCGTCATCGCCCGAATGCGGTGAATACATGATTAGCTCAACCATTATTATTCCATTTACAATTAACCAATTTAATAAAACTCAAAGGTCACTAAAGGGGGTTCATCACCTAGCGTAGGCCGACAGCTTAGGCATAGTATCTCATTCCACCATCCTTGGCTCATAAGGTTACCACCTTAGGATATTTAATGGAAGCCCATCGACTAGTGTCCAATCACACTTCAGTATATGGGGCTTACCATCACATGGTTGCACAAAATAATACATCGAACCCAAATAGGGCAAATACCAAAACAAAACTGCATAGGGCAAATATCAATATTAAGCCGCATAGGGCAAATATCAAAACTAAGCCACATAGGACAAATATTAAAACCATGTGATAAAAGACCATCCTTGAAAACCACTTAGACACAACAACCCTTGGATGGTAGGCCCACCTCAATATTCAATTTAAACCACTATTCAATAACCACTAGAGTTGTACACGAGTCGAGTCGAGTATCGCCCTACTCGTACTCGGCTCTTAATGCCCGAGTGCTGCTCGTACTCGGCTCTACTAGGCCAATGAGCATGGACTCCCTGCTTGTACTCTACTCTCCCGAGTACAAGCTGAGTACAAGTAGTAAACAAGTCGAGTCGAGTCCAAGTTTTCGAGGCGAGTATGAGTACGAGTAGAAATCGAGTCGAGTAGAGTGCGAGTTTTCAAGGCGAGTTCGAGTCAATTGGAATTTGAAGTTAAACTAAACAATAAAATATATAAAATGCACATAATTTATGATTTAAAAACTTCGATAATTATATTAGCATATTTACATTACATTGTTTACTTCAAAATGATAATTTATAACTAATAACCTCTATAAGAAGAGTGTCTTCCTGTATTGTCATCTGATCCATCGGAACTGCTATCTATTTTTTCATATACAAATTGGTTCACTTCCTCTGAGTCAGAAGGCGAAGAGATTTTTCCTTCGTGCTCTTCTACACTTTGAACTAGATTTTTCAAACTTACTTTATATGAAGAATTGTATGTAGTACCCAATGCCCTATAAAATTCACCGAGACGAGTCAAGAATTTTAATTTGTTACTCTTTTTCTTCTTCTTATTTGTAGTACTCGAGTAACTCGACCCTGCTTCAACATCGTGTTGTGTTTGACTCGAATATCCCTGAAGTCTAGAAACATCTTTCATACTGCGTTTTAAGGCAAGTTAGAATTGTTCTTCCTCCAGAGCTTTTAATCTAGCTTCCTCCTCTGCATCTTCTCTGGATGTCATTCGTGTACTAAATCCAGAAGCAGAAGTTTTGGATGAAGTGGAAGGTTTTCTATTCGAATCTAACAGAGCTTAAAAAAGAATTTAGACATCCTTAGGGGCATTTGGGCATTAGTCTTGTTTACAAACTTTGCGCCACACAAACCACACTTAATCTTTATTTTTCAGACCTTGGTGGTGATTCAACTAGGGAAGCATAGTCCCAAATGTTTGTCGATGGCTCAGATGACGACATATCTACATTTAATTTTTAATAAAAATCAGAATATTGATAAATAAATTGAACTTGATATAGGAATAAAAGAAAGCAATATAAATGTATTAAAAGTCAAAAATAAAAATAAATGAACAGGCATATCTAAATAAATATCAAAGATTAAAAGTCTTCCAAACCACATTCCAAAAGTACCAACATTTTCATGTTTGCAATTACAGTGAAATAATATTACAGATCATTCAACATTCAATCAAAAAAATTAAAAAACCAAAAATAATTACTGATCTGTAGGTAGAGACTCATCACGAATCTCAATCTCCTCTTCATCATCATCATCATCATTCATATCCCCTCCCCATATTGGGCGCAACCAATCTTGCATACAAATCAACGCTTCAACTATATTTGGCAAAAGTGAGCTTCGATACTTGCTCACAACCCTGCTCCCTGTGCTGAATGCAGATTCTGATGCCACTGTTGAAATTGATATTAATAATATGTCCCGTGCCATCACAGATAATGTAGGGTATTTTGATTCACTAACCCTCATCTTCCACCATTCCAACACATCAAATTCGGATTGCATTACGATTGGCTCCTTGAGGTACATTTCTAACTCTGATTCTTTAGTATCAACTCCCGTTCATGCTTGTGCCAAGTATGATATGTATTCATTTAGCACATCCGGATTACCAGGTACAGAAATATCTGCATCTCTACTTTCTTCAACACCCGCTGCAAGTAAAGTATTAACATACGATTTGTACAAATCTTCAAGGGCTTGACGAACCTTAGACATCTTTGCTACCGCTCTTTTAGTAGGATAAAACTTCATGAAAATAAAGCTAACCAACCCCATATTACAACGAGGATCAAGAACAACTGCCAAGGACATCAACAGATGACATTCATCCCAGTATTTATCGAACTTCATCTTCATACCAACTGTCATCTGGTGTATAAAATCTAGACCCGCACTGGCATTTTTCTGTAGAGCATCCTTAATCTTCCAAAGAGACGGAAGAAACAGATTCGTGGTTGGAAACTGATTCCCAGAAAAAATCTTCATGTAATCATAGAAAACTTTGAGAAATGTGTGAACTTGTTGTGCTTTGGCTCAATCATTTATGCTCGGCAACTAAGAATACGTTCTGTCACATGCCATGTATTAAGGAAATGCAAGCTGTAATTCCATTGCCGCATCTAACATTTCATAGGTCGAGTTCCAATGTGTACAGACATCCAACTTCAATATCTTTTTAGACGGCACATTCAAACGTTGAATAATGTCATTCCATAGACTTAGTCTCGATGGCGACCCCCTTATATATTTCACACTTTCTCTTATGTGCTCTATAGTGTTGTCAATTGATTTCAGCCCTTCTTGTACAATCAAATTTACAATATGGGCACAACATCTGACCTGAAATATTTTTTCTTCAAAAAATAAATTTCCTATAGCCCTGAACTGGTTACGTAAGCATGAAATGACACTGTCATTTGTTGAAGCATTGTCTAAAGTTATTGCTAAAATTTTCTTCTCAATGCCCTAGCCTTTTAGACAACTATAGATGCAATCTGAAATAAGTAAACCAGTATGTGGAGGAGGAAGGTGTTTGAAGTTTAAAATTCTCTTGCATAGTTTCCAATCTTTATCAACATAGTGACGATTAATGAAATGTATCATTTTCTTTGATTGGACGACGTCCATAAATCAGAAGTCAAAGCTATTCTGGTCACTGAAGATAAAACTTCTTTCAGTTTCATCTTCTTCTTTGCGTACATCTTCATGCTTTCTTTCTGCACTGTGACGCAGGAGACATTCTCGGCCCGAGGGTTAAGGAATTGACAGAAAACCCTAAACCCTTTACTTTCAATCATTCTGAAAGGTTTTTCTTCCAAAATCACTAATCTAGCAAACCACTCATTCAGCTTCTCCTTGTCAAACTTATGAGTGGACACTACGCCTTGGGAGTCGTCCCCTTCTGACTTCGTAAATGACAGCGTCTGTTAGCCGGGAGGAGGGAGTCTTGCTTTCTTAGGACATGTCTTCAAATGTCTAATTAGATGTGTCGTAGATCCTCCGGGAATCTTGCTGAATAACCTTTTGCAGTGATTACACTTTATCTTTTATACACCGTTAACTGTCACATCTTCGAAATCATCTCACACTGCTGATCTCTTCTTCTTCCCTTTGCATGTGGTTGACATGTCTGTGTCTCCCTCTACTATTAGAGGAGATGTGGCCGATGCACTCATTCCAGGGGTATTTGGGCTTTCGTCTTGACTAGCCATCTATAAAATAAAGTTCTCGATATGTTATACGGCTATACCTAGGGTCCTAGATGGCTAGACCGCTAGACGGGCATAATTAATTAACTGTCTAAATCAGTCACCCATTCAAAGTTAGATAGATTGTAATGCTTCATTTTTCAATTTAAATGATACGTCAAAATTCTGGCAATATCTCCCCTTATCTCTCCAGAATTATTAATCTTGTATTTGATTCTCATGTCAACCATCAACACAAAGTGTGGACATTTGACGACGAAAATAAATACATGAAATATATCCAGAGAGAAAAGGAAGAGATGAAACCAGAACAGGCATATGCATTTAAATTGGAATAAATGAAGACATTACAGTCTATCTAACCCTGAACTGTCCAAAAAGGGACAATTTGAGAATTTCTATGCATCCAAGAACACACTGAATCTATGTTTGGCAACATAGAAATCCTTAAATGGGCAACTGATTATCATATATTACAAGTCTACAACTAGAACAATACAAATAATTCATATCTATGCAAACAAAGGAGCATACCGAAATTGACATTTATCATCTAGCTAACTAGGAATTATTAATTGATAGGCCCACTCTGACTTTGATAGGCCCACCATGATATTAATTGAAGACCCACGATAGGCTTAGAAACAAACAAACAAACAAAATGATGACTTGTAATTCAGGTGGGCCACACTAAAGTAAACAATTGGGAGTGAGCTGTTCACCCATGATTAAACAATTTCTATATTAACAATTTCTAACATATATTAAACAATTTCTATATTAACATATCAGGTTAATCCCAAAACTATATCTTGATCATAGAGGATCAAATTGAATATTTTGACCTGGGCCCACATGGCCAATTTGAGCCCTCGGCAGGCTAGGAATTTTGATGGCTAACTAGCCTGAAGCCATCAAGATCCATCTAGATCTTCAACTCCCATCACCAGTAGAAAAATAAGGATAGATTATTAAAAACATTTTGTAAGCTATAAGTTTGGATCAAGTTGATATTTATGTTTTCCCTGCACCCAGATCCATAGCTCAACTGGCCGACTGAGTGGAGATACATCGTTTCAAACGTGAGGTCTTGGTATCGATCCCTACTCCCTAGTGGGGGTGGCTAACATGGAGTGTGTGTACTGACATGGGTGTGTACTAACAAGTGAACCCAAATATATATATATATATATATATATATATATATATATATATATATATATATAATTATGTTTTCCCTTCATTCACATTTGTGTGACATTATTTGATTAGATTGTAAATAAATATTATGGTGGACCTTGGAAGATTTTAATGGTGGGCGTTTAATGAGATTTTTCTTTATTTCCACATTTTGTTTTTTACTATTATTATTATTATTTTATTTGAAACTGTATGTGGATTTTCCTGAGATTAGTGTAATGATTTTTTTCATTTTAATAAATTCTATGTATTGTTGTCCATGTTTCATAAGAAAAAAAAAAAGTCCATAGGTGATTAAACAATGCATTAATCTCTCTAGAATCCTTCCTTTTCATGCACTTGGGATATAAATTCATTCTTTCTTTGTTGAAATTTCCCCGTCTTTTCCTTTAAACAGAAACCGTAGCATTAATGAAAAACTGAGTTCTTTTTGAAATAGTGGGACTATGGTCGGTAGCTTGATACATTTGTAAGAGTAATGATATTATTAAGCTCATTTCTCATGTGTGGCATGCACAACCCATTGAAAAAGGTTGGAAACATGTTAGAAATGTCATTTTTATACTGAAAGTAAGATGATTAACCCCTAAAATATTTTAAAAATTACACTAGTGTGAGATCCTATATGTCCAATTGGTGGATATGATGTACAATTAAAATGAATTAAAAGGTCCAATTTTGAAAATGTCATTTGTACTAAAATTAGGAAGATCTTAACACTAATGTGAGATGTTAAATGTCCGATTGGTGAATATGATGGACAATTAAAATGAACTAGAAGGTCAAAATTAAAAAATATGTCCGTTTGTCGATGATTCGGATCACATTTGGCATGCTGACTTACTTTGTACACTAGGCATGCTGACTTAGGTATTGTATCATTGTATGAAAACACAAATATCAGACTTGGGTATTGTATGAAAACACAAATACCAATTTATCAATATGTATATGTTCATTACCAAATACCAATGGCATATCAGACTTGGGTATTATATGAAAACACAAATATCAGGTTAATCTTAAACTATATTAACAATTTCTAACATATATTAGCAATAAAAAATAAAAAAATCAACTCCACACCTTACCGGGAGAGCAGAAGAGGGACGACCGGCAGCTGCGTGCAGGGCAAGGCGATGATGGATCGCGGGACAAGTGGCAGCCTGGCAGGGACCAGCTGCGGTACCGGATGAGTGGCAGGGATGAGCTCCGTACTGGACAGGGGCACCGGACAGGCCTCAGGGACGAGCGGCAGGGTTTAGGCTTCTAGCACCGCCGGATAGGAGACAGGGGCGAGTGAGAGAGAGAGAGAGGGGAGAAGAGGGACGGCCGAACGGGTGCTGGGAGAGGGAGGGGAGAGAGAGAGAGAGAGAGAGAGAGAGAGAGACCGTTTTTTTTTCGAACGCTCGCTGGGAGGGAAGGGTTTAGACGCTGCTTGAAAAGGACGGGTGGGGTAGGGTTTGGGCGCTGCTGAAAAATGACGGGGGCAGGGTGGGGTAGGATTTTTTTTTCTAGCGGACTTATATACACAGGTACGAGTCGAGTACGAGTCAAGTACCGAGTCGAGTACCTCTAAACTCGTACTATACTCGTAATCTAAACGAGTAGTGAAAACCCGCTCGTACTCGACTCTAATTCAGACGAGTCGAGTATTCCGAGTCTAGTCGAGCAAGTACTCGAGCCTTAGTCTGCTCGTGTACAGATCTAATAACCACTAAGTCAAAGGTCTATTACAATCACAATCAATTGAGTTACATCCCAAGTATGGTTGTACATTTATAAGTGGGGGTTTTCTACTGATGTACCAGTTTTTCATAAGCAATCTACAAGTAATCCATAAGCATAAGAAAATATGCAGGATAATTATTAAGCATGTTATCTAACATTTCAATTCTAACAATTAGCACATGTGATTATAAGGTAAAGATATCAATTAACAATCGAAATTAAAATAAAAACTATCACTTAAGCTAATGTGAAAATGGAAAGCTCAAGGGGAAGAAATCATCACCTTATGTTTTGAACTGCCTACGTCATTGCTAGGAAGTGCGTGCGCCCTTAGGGTCGAACCCTACCACGAATTATGAAATTATATGATTAGATCCAAGTTTTACGCATTAATTAGGGTTAAAATCATGACCTAGGGTTTGAATTAATTGTTCTTAGAGTTTTATGTATAATTAGGGTTTCATCCTTGAGTTTAGTCCTAAACTTAGATTCTAGGATTTGAATCCTAAATTATTATTATTATTATTATTATTGTACAATGGATCAAATAATATTCATAATGGGAGTATTAATCAATCAATATTAATAATGATGATTCACAAGTTCATATTTAAATATACCAACGTTACCTAATATTCCTATAATGACTAATAATTTATTAAATAATATAAGTAATAATACTAAAAAATTTACTAACAATAATATGATAAATACTAATACTAACAATCATATTAACAAGAATTATACTAATTCCATAATGAACATGATAATATTTTCTAATGATAATAATAATAATAGCTATCAATAATCAATCTAGTCATGATAATAGATACTATGATCTACCATTAAGGATAATATTTAATAGAGTTAAATAAAATACTACTATTTGATCATTACAATTTTGTTTATAATAACTAGGTTGAGAGCAAATAATCTACTAATGGCTAAATATATCTAATGTTATCAATCCTCATAAAATAGTGGTAACAATGGTAATTGCAATCGAAATAATTTAGATCTGGAAGGAGAATGTGGACTCACCTTAGCCGACTCGGTAGTTCAACTCAACCTCCATTCAAACCGTCGACTGCTCTGTGACTCAACCTGACTCGACTCAACTGAGTTGTCCTAACTCTACCTTAACAAAGCCAGGACGAGGCCCAAGCATGACCCGACCCGGATGGACTCAGTCCCAACCGAGTTGACTCGGTTTTAGATTGAGTTGACTCAACATCTCGACCCTCTACTTGCTCTTCTTCTTCTTTACCTCCTCCTTCATTCCTCTATTTCTCCTTAAATGAACCAGCAAGAGAACCCAGATCCGACTAGATTCTAACACAACATGACTTAGCAAGTCGACTTAGCCCTGTGTCAACTCAACCTATGGCTCCCTCTCTCCCTCATTCTTCCTTTCTTATTCTTATCAGGAAGGACCCAGATTGAGTTAGAACTCAGTCTAGCCACACTCAACTCCACCCACGACCCTGCCTAACCCAAGACCTAACAATGGATCGGGCTACCAAACCTGATCAGCTCCCAACGGCGAACCATGACCCACTACCCTGCCTCCCTCTCTCTCTCTCTCTCTCTCTCTCTCTCTCTCTCCACCTTCTTCTAGCTAGAAAAAGGGTCTAGCAATGGCTGCTAGACATGGTGGCATGAGCTCAGCCAACTCAGGGACAAGTTGCATGGCTCAGACCCAACTCCCTCTCCTCTTCTTTCTTTCTCTTTCTTCTCTCTCGCTCTCCTTCTTCTCTCCATATGCTAGAACGTCTAGCAATGGACATCGAGTTTGGACAAACTCGGTCCGATTCGAGCTCGGCTCGAGCCTCGTGGGCTTAGTCCTACTCGACTGGGATTCGAATGGAAGTGTAGCAGCGCCCTCTTCCCTCCATCTCTCTCAGTCTCTCCCTTTGTTTTCCATCAGAGTTGAGGCCACGAACTCACCCTCACCTAGCCTGACTTGAGCTGAGTTGGGTTAGTGTGGTGCAACAGCCACACCCGTCATCTTCTCTTCTTCCTTCTTCTTTCTTTCTTCTCCCACTTTCTTCCTCTCTTTTCTGCTTCTTTGTTGTTCTAGAGACCTGATAGAGCCCATGGCTCGAATTGGGCTTAGCATCATAGTTCACCAACAACTCGACTGATGTTGCAGAGAAGGAGGCAGCTCCAATGGCGGATTTTGAATGGGGCTTCTCTTCTCAAAATGAAGCAACTGAACTACTCTAAGGGGTCTCACAATGCTTCCAGACCTTTGATTTCGAAGCTTCATGGAGGTTTAGCTGGTGGGTTCGAAGGAAGCAGGTTGCGGCCTATTTTCTAAGTTTTTTCGTAAAAGGGTAGGAGAAAAGACATTTTCTCTTCTTTTTGTAGGAAACCCTAGCTTTCCTAGGCCGTTGGATTGAGAATAAATGGTTTAGATGAGATGGTTTTGCAACGGCTCTAAATATAGCCAGTAACATGAAAACTAGCGGCCGTTTTGGTTTTGTTGTGGAAGAAAAACCCTAAACCGCTTAACTAGAATGGACAACTGAGAATGCTTCACTAGATGGACAGCTAAGATGGGCGGATTCAAGCTCACATGGATTGCCAACATGGCAACAGCAGGGATAATTTTCATTTTTAGAAACATTGTGTTTGTAGGACCCGATTGCAATAAGAATCGTGTGCATGCACACGTGTGGAATCATGTGAAACTTATCGGGTTTTGGTCGCACATGGGTCCTCTATCAAATGGACAGTTCGGATCATCCTAAAAAGGCCAGATTGTGGGCCACCAATCAGAACAGACGGACGCATGTCCATCTGCTAGCAAAAACAAAAGAGAGAGAGTTTCTCCTTTTAGAGAAATCTTGGGTCAGTGGCTGCTTAACCGAGCTGCCCTGTCCCGTGCACAGCGAGTGCACATCCCTGCTATGCACTCATGCTTCGAGATGGGGTCCACCGTGATGCATACGCGAGATCCACACCGACCATTCCCTTTAGAGATCCCAATAAAGGCCTCTGACCAAAGATCAGTTAGATCCAAAGCTTAGGTGGGCCCTACTTTCTAAATTCATAGGTTATTTTACGATCTATGAAGATCTGACGGTCAGATCATTACAAAATATGATCAGTGATGATTCATATGGTTCTCAGCCTAGTTTAAGTGAAAATCATTGGAAAGTTTAGTGATCAAGTGGCCTAATCGTAATGATTAAGTGATGTACGTCTGTGGGAGTTTTTAAAGTTAGATGAACGATGGACCTGTAGATCCAGGCCTTAGGACATAGGATGGATGGTTTGATTAACTTACTCTGTGAACGAAGACAACTCCTAACGTGTGGATTTGTTAGTTCTTGTCCTAAAGGTGGCTATGCACGGTTTAATTGTTCATATAGCTCATCATGCGATCCTATGATTAGGTCATTAGCAAATATTTTTATATTTATTTGTGTTTGATAAAGGTCTACCATATCTCGGGGTCTAATGGTTGGTATTGCGATCACTGGTTGGATTGTACACTATTATGATGTGAATTGATTAGATGGTGGATCTTGATGATCTGGTACCCAAGATTGACAACATATGGTTCAATATGTCTAATAAGGTAGGGTTTGGACCTTCATTGCCCTTGAGATTTTAGCAACACAATGTTCCTGATGATAAATGCCAATTTCATGATGAGATGATTTTTACCATCGAGACTAAATGGTCAAATGACTTGATTTATGAATCAGGGTTGTATTAGACGGTTGAGATGGGCCATTTTGAAAATTAATTATATGGATGGTTTAATATGTGGATAGGGATTATTTTCCATGGTTGGATTTAGACTGAAATGCACATGATCGTTTGCTTAAGCTAGGCTTGCATTTATTTTAAATTTGATTATACGGTAACACCCGAGTACTGAAAAGTATGGGGTGTTACATCAAGTCCCTAAGATTTAAGGAAACCAAGTGAAGAAGGAAGAAAGTCGACAGATCAAAGTGTAGAAATCTATAAATCTGAAGCTCCATTGTCGATAACATCGAACACCTTTTAATGACATCGAAGTAAGTGTTCGATGGCATCGAGACCTGATCGATTGCATTGGAACTTACATAAAAATCAAGTTTGATTGCTGGACTAATTGGGTGCATTTCTCGATGGCAATCGACCACATGTTCGATTCATTGAAACTCAGTTCAATGGCATCGAAGACTTTTCGATGGGATCGAGATTTTCGAAGAATATTGGAACAACTTGCTGGAACATTCTGGACACTTTTCCAAGGGCTCGAACACATGTTCGATGGCATCAAAGATCTATTCAATGGAATCGAAGGGATGCTTAATGGCATCAACAACTAACACAATGCGAAAGGGTGCGACTTTCAAATCCGATTCAAACTGGGATTTCTCCTTCAATGGCATCGAAGTCTATTCGATGGCATCGAAAGCGTTACGCATGGTGCATAAATTTGAGGTGGTTTTCAAAGTTGGCTGAACAAAGCCTATATATTTGGGATCTCCAAGGAGTTCTAAACACGAATTAGGGTTCAAGGAGCAGACCAAAAGGGTGGAGCAGCCTCACAAGAGTTTTTCTTCTTCCTTAATTTATTTTTAATATTTTGTTTAAGAGATTTGGTTTTAATCATGTTAATGGTTAACTAAACCTCTTAGCTAGGGCTAAGAGGGTGAAGCTTGTAGTTTGTTGGGATGTTTATCTTGCTTTGATTCATGTTTATGTTGAACCTCATTAATTTCTAGTTTGAATTAAGCAAATATTTTTAGTTTTCTATGATTTATTGTGACTCAAACTACAATAGATGATGTGATAGCTTTGAATATCTTCTTATTTGTTTTGATATTATAGAGATTGGTAAAATTCGTAATTCATCATCATCTCTTGGTCATGGTGGATGGTTGAATTCCCTTCCAATCATCACAATGGTTCTTCATGTGTGAACTATTTCAATTAGAAGTTCAAATTGTGCTTCAATTATTTTATCTTCTAAAGTGGATAAGATAGGACTCTGATTCCAGTTGTGTTTATTAAATCATGCAAGGTAGAATCTTAATAGCTACAAGTGAATACTTGGTGCTCTAGTTCCTCTTTTAATTGACAATTCTTTCACAATTATTCCCAATTATTCCAGATTTTAGTTTTAGTTGCGATTCTAGTTCTAGTTCTACTTATTTTCAGAATACGTACAAGTATAGTCCCTGTGGATTCAACCTCGGTCTCACCGAGTTATTACTACATCGCGACTCTACACTTGAGGTTATGAACAAGTTTTTCGCATCATGGACGGGGACTTGGCTACGTTTTTATGAGATTAATTAGTATTGGAATTAGTTTGGGATTAGAGTTAAGTTTTTGTTCCTATGTTAGGATTTTCTGAATTTATTTTTAGAACTAACTTGGTTTTCTATTTTGTAGAATCCTAACATAGCAACTCTGATCTAATAACTTCTCTCCAACTCTTTCTTATTTTTAGATTTCTTATTTGTCGTAGTTTTTAGTTGTTTGGAATTTGAGGGCTATGAGTGTTTCATGCCCAAACGAGTTCGTGATAACACTCTTCGTCTCTTTAGTGAAGGATGATTAGTTGAAGGGCTGCCTATCCATCACCAGATTAGACACTACTTGAGATCCTTTAAGTCAACTGCAAATCAACATCAACACATAGTTGAGGAAATCCATGATGAGAATGATGTCACGCCCCAAAATCGGGGAATGGGCTCACAAAATTCTCGATCACCGAACCCGGTGCCGATAGCCTCCGTAGTACCCATTCTCGGCTCCCAGTGCCCATACGCCAGATTCCGATCCTGGGATCCTACAAGGAGGATTTTCAATATGAATTTTTTTATTTTTTTTGTAATGGAGCATAACCATAAGCATACCCAAATCATAAAGGCAACATCATCATCACATATCTACTAATATAATCATTTGAATACAATGCTGAAAGGGAAATACATATATCGAAATCAAAGCTCCAGAGGACAGCTGCACGCTCCAAGCTCAATGCTGCTGCAACCTAACGCTACTTGCACACATCTATCGTGCATAAGCTTACAAAAGCTTAGAGGGTGGTGAGAATGTGTGCACAAGATAAGTGCCAAGTATACCATAAAGCCCATAAATCATACATCATCGAAATAAGCAAACTACTAACAAGATCATGAATCATATGATATCAGAGTAAGCGAAAATATATTGGTAAGTCCATGAGTGCTATCAGCCGTATCAAGGTTATGCGATGCGAAACATAATAAGACAATAACAGATGCTGAGGATGCAATGCAATATGCAAATCCTAACAAGCCACGAATACCATCAACCTCATATAGGCCATATAAGTGCAAAAACATAGTAACCCAAAATGCTAAGTACTGAGGATGCAATGTGATATGCGGTGCGAATGAAATGACCATGCTGAAATGTGAAGTTGGGATGATAGTACGAAGTATCACAGGCTATGAGGTCCATCACAAGGGACTTCTATCCAAACCAGTCCCATACCTAAATTTGGATAGTTAGACACAATGTGGTAAACTCCTGATCTCAAGTTAGTCGCGCCCCTAACTGAAATCTTGGTCATGCGATGGTGCACGTAATAAATAGTTACGCACCACCAGCCCGAGTGGATAGTGAATGAATGGATATGCAATTCCTGCTCAATAAGTCCACATATCAGTACAGTTGCTCTCTGGGGAATTCACCGGGGTCTAGTACACTCACATGACTACCTCCTCCCTAGCTGCATAGCCAAGCAGGCGGGATAGACCTCACTATCCACCTGACCAATAGTTTGCCAATACCTACCTAACTCGTCGATAGCGGACCCATTTACGAGCTGGTCATATTAAGCCTAGCTTATATCTCCCTCACTCGGGGGGATAAGGCCACACCCCCTCCCAACCGACCACGACACAGTGGGAGACGCGGTCTACTGGTATTCGGCACTCGGGCGCTCATGTTTCACTCGGTCTAGACGTTGAGGCTACTCCTGGCCTCTGAGGTTCTGAGATTTTCACCCAAGGACATCCTAAGTGCCCACAGTGCTAGAACCAAATATTTTCGGTGTCTCATCTAGCTATCCATGATGTGCCTGTGGAGGCCACGACCCTGATGTCGCTAGGGCGTACAATGATCAAGTCACACATATGCGAGATGCATGAGTCATACTATCCAGTCATGCAGTAATCCTGCGCGTATGGTGCTTCGTCTCATAAGGAGTCCCAAAAATAGTCTGCCCAATGGCGTATGCAATGATCAGTCACTACTCATATCAAGCATACATATGATGTGTATGGCATGAGTCATGAAATTATACTAAGCATATTATAAAGTAATGAACTATCCTTACAATGCAGATGGGCTTAGACGGCCTATACTCAACAAGTATGGGACTATCAATGGGCCCTAGAGAGAGTCATAATGCGGACATTTAACTAACATTATTCTTACAATGTGGACGTCAAACCATCATTGCTCCCAAGGCATAGCCCGTCATACATATCATTACATAAATCATGGTAGAATAATATTCAATGGGCCTTATGTACATCCCATTGGGCCTCGACCCATGGGCCTCCAATACATCAAATGGACCTCACAGCATGGGCCTCATGTATATCAAGGTGGGCCTAAATGGATGGGCCATATATCAAGATGGGCCTCCTCAAATGGGCATTATATATATCAAGGTGGGCCTCAATGGACGGCCACAAGTACATCAATGTGGGCCTCACCACATGGGCCATATGCATATCAAATGGGCCACACCAATGGGCCTTATGTACATTGCAATGGGCCATATCCCATAGGCCTTGAATACATCACAATAAGCCTCAACCCACGGTCCGAATACATCACAATGGGCGTTAACCCATGGGCTCCAAATACATCACAATGGGCCTCACAACATGGGCCTCAAATACATCAAGACGGGCCTAATCATATGGATCTCAAATACATAACAGGTGGGCCCTATACCTGGGCCTCAAAACACGCAACAGGTGGGCCCCGCTCATGGGTCAAAGATACATTATGATGAGTCACATGTATATCAAAGTGGGCCTCTCGATTGGGCCACAAAATACATCAAAGTGGGCCCGACAGATGAGCCACAAAGTACATCAAGGTGAGCCTCACAGATGGCCACAAAACACATCAAAGTGAGCCTCAATGGATGATTATATCACGGAGTGGCCCGCCGTGATGTGTTTGAGATCCAACCAATTCATAAGTTAACATAGAGCTAGATGAAGTAAAAGCAAAATATAAACTTAATTGGAAGCTAATGTGGCTCCTAAGAAGTTTGAACGGTGGATGTCACTGTCTCCACTATTTTCAATGGTGGGGTCCACTTGAACCCTTAGATATGACTCATGCTTCTGCTCATGCCATAAAATGAGCTCTTAAAATGGTTAGAGGGTTTAGATGCAACACATGCATCATGGTGGGTCCCATAGATGGACGGCGAGGGTGAAACAGGTGGGGCCCACATAACTTGGTGACGTCACATACTCCAGCTACATAGCTGGTGTGGGGCATGCCAACCAACTGCTTCATAAGGTGGGTCCACACGTGTGGCGCACCGTAACATTTATTTTCCATCCAACGTTAATAAGGTCACACAGACCTGAGTAAAAACAAATTACATAATGATCCAAACTTCCATGAAAACCCCAAATGGGTTTCAATGGCTGACGTTCAATCCATACTGCTTTTACGAGGTGGCCCACCTAACTGACGGTTGGATGGTAAGGATAGAACACGTACATCACAATGGGTCCCACCGTCCAGTGGTGTGGACGGTGAGGCAAGAACACATACATCATCGGGTGGGTCCCACCGTCCAGTGCTGTGGCACATGCACCAGGGTGGTTTCCACCGTCCACAGCCGTGGACCATGTGATTAGAACACGTACATCAATGGTGGGTTCCACGTGGGGCACACCATAATGTTTATGTGCCATCTAGTCCGTTGATAAGGTCACATGGACCTGGATGAAAGGGAAAAACAAATTTCATATTAATCTAAAACTTCTGTAACCACCAAAATGGTTCCAAGGGCAGCCGTTCAATCAACCTTCTTCCAGCCGTGTGGGCCACTAGAGTTCCGGATAGGCCTGATTTTTGGGGTGGTCGCTAGTCAGAGGGAGGCCCACCAAATTCATGGCTTTGATGTTCTACACACATCACGGTGGGGCCACGGCTGGGAACGTGGGTCCCTTCCTGCTCGTCAAACGGTGACGCCAGCAGCATCTGCAGCAGCAGGTGCTGCTGCATGATTATTATTATTATTATTATTTTTGAAAATTGAATTTTTCTGATGTTTTTCCTGTGTGGGGCCCGCATCGGGTGGATCGGACCCAACCATTAGATTCCATGGCCCGACACTATCTAACAGAGCCCAATATCTAGCATATTTTGGTGTACCGAAATGTCAGGGTGGGTTTTAACGGTGAAAACTGCCATTTTCTATGCTATGGCCCGCCAGAACCTCGGATTGGCTCCATTTTTTGGCTCAACGCCTAAAATGATTTAGAGAACGGAATGAATGGCGTGGATTAAACACATACATCAAGGTAGGGCCTATATGATGCGGTCCGCGGTCCACTCAAAGCTTGTTGAATTAAGCTTATATTTGGTTTTTCACTTCACGTCCAGCGTCACGACTTGACATAACACATGCATTTAAGGTGGGCCTTGCTCAGGTGGGCCACCAAATGCACTGATGGTGTGGGTACAACGTATATATAAGTGGGCCCCACCTAGAAATCACTTGGATCAAATACATGCTTTATGGTGGGGTCCCTTTGGGTGGGCCACATGGACATATCATCACATAAAAAGGAAGAGAGAGAGAGAGAGAGAGAGAGAGAGAGAGAGAGAGAGAGACGGGACATGCATGATGGAGGGCTCCGCCACTATGAGCCCTCCCTTACGAGCAATCATACATCGAGTGGGTCCCATTGCATGTGGGCCCACCAAATCAAGAATCAACGGTGGAGATCCCTTCTCCACAAAAAATGAAAGGTCTAGATGACCTCATTCAACTAAGAAAGTAAACATCATGATGGGGTCCATAGAGATTGGCCCCATCATGGAATGATCATGAAAATCAAAGTGGGTCATCAGCCACACCTAGGGTCCAAAGTGAGATCCACACCATTGATCGGTAGGCCTCACTTGGCCCATCATAAAAATATGAAAACTAGCCTATAGGAGCACTCACCGTTCGATCTTCTCGGTCCATTGGAACGCCGGTCTACTTGTGCTTCACTTTGATGGAAGGTGATGAAAGGTGAATGGCTAGGATGAATGATTTTGGGGTGGAAAGTGGGTCACACACATGCACTTGCTCTCTTGAAAAACCATGGACATCCACTCCTCTCTTTGCTTGGTTACTTGGAAAATGTGAAGAGAAAGAGAAAGAGAGAGAGAGAGAGAGAGAGAGAGAGAGAGAGAGAGAGGGGTTGTAAGGAGTGATGGATGTGAGGTGAGTGATGTGAGGTGAGTGATAGGTGAGGTAAGTGATGGGTGAGGTGAGAGATGGGTTGACTTTGGTGGTTGCTTAAGTTATGGAGAAAGAAAGCATGGGTTGCTTTTGTACTTGGCATGATGTGATTGATTGATGGATTGATGGGACATGTTGTAGAGATTCTCTTGGAATTGTAAACACGCGGTGTTTTTCCTCGAACTGAACACCGGCCCACATCTCTCGGTCAGGGTATCAGATCGGTGCATAAGACGCGGCGTTGGAACCGCAGCGACGGTGCAGTCGCAATGGTACAAGTCTCGGATTAAACTGACTCAAATCTATAAGATACGACTTAGGGTCGGGCACAAACATCAATTATCGGTCGCAGGTTGTCGGACTTCGACGGGAAGGATCACGGGAGTCAACAGAACAGTACGGACTAAGATACGGGTCTTACAAATGAGTTGCATCATGTACCCCTACCTCGTACTGTACGAGATTATTTATAACCGACGATGGTGAGTACACTTTCCTGTATAATATTCCCATTGAATACAGGAACTGTGGATGTTAAATTGGGAGTAATTGAACTCCTTCCTAAGTTTCATGGACTAGAATATGAAAGTCCATACTTGCACACGAAAGAGTTCGATGAAATAATAACCACATTGCACTTTCCAAACGTGTCCGAGGACACAATAAGACGGAAGTTATTCCCTTTTTCCTGAAAGAAAAAGCTAAGTCGTGGATGCATTCCTTAAGACTACGGTCCATTGGTACATGGGCTGAGATGACAACTCCCTAAAAAGTTCTTTCCGTACCATAAAATAAATACCTTAAGGAAAGCAATCATAAATTTCATGTAAAAAGAGGGAGAGACCTTCTTCCGATGTTGGAAGCGATAATGTCCACAGCATGGCTACAAAACGTGGCGGGTAACAAGCTTTTTCTATGATGGATTGACTTCGCCCATGCACCAATTTGTGGAGATAATGTGTAATAGGAATTCATGAACAAGGAAGCCAATGATGCATGGGATTATTTTGATAAACTTGTTGAAAATGCGTAATCATGGGATACCTCCCCAAGACCCACCACTTCTAAGCCTACTCAATCAAAGGAGAAATGAGGAATCTATGTTTTAAAGGAAGAAGATGATATAAATGCAAGAGTGGCCAATCTCATAAAGAAAGTCGAGGCCATGGAACTTAAGAAGGAAGAACCTATCAAACCCGATGAGGCTGCGGAAGTTATTTGTGGTATTTGTGCTTGCAACATACATACAATTGAAAATTGTCCTACTATTCCTACTTTTCTAGAGATATTGAACAAGCAATCAAATGTCATGAACAACTGCCAAACACCTTTTAGAGAACCCACCTTAAATACACACAACTCTAGCTAGAGGAATCACCTAAATTTCAATTGGAGGAATGGACAAACGGCTAACCTACAAGAGGCCCTTACGCAATTCTTAAATAAAAAAGGTCTCAAAAGGATATGGTTCAAAAATTCATGCAAAACCAAGAGCTATTCAACCAAAATACGGTGCAAGTATTCCAAGATCTCAAAACAACAATGAGAATGTTTGCATCATCAATTCAAAGGATTGAGTCAGACTTAGTGATTGGGGAGAAAGGAACGCTTCTAGCCCAACCCCTCTCCAATCCAAAACCACAATGTGAAATTAGTGACTCAAGCTCTTTAAATCAAATGGAGCAAGCAAAGTCTATCACTACTCTTACGAGTTGAAAGAAATTAACAAATCTATTCTAATAAGGGCTGAAAAATCTAAGGATCAGGAAGAAGATAAGAAGATAGACCTAGCATTGCTCCATAAGAGGAAGAACCGGAAGAAGTGTATAAGCCAATTGCACCATTCTCTCAGCGGTTGATTGCACCAAAACCTCTAACTAACTCTCAGGATATTCTAGAGGTGCTTAAGCAAGTGAAAGTTAATATCCCTCTACTGGATGCCTTTAAATAAATCCATTCATATGCCAATTTTATGAAAGCTCTATGTACTACCAAAAGGCGGCAAATTTTTCTTTTTTTTATTTAAAAGAATCTTTTTGATGAAGAAAGTGAGTGTCATCCTCAAGCAAGATATGCCACAAAAATACAAAGATCCTGATAGCCTAACCATCACATGTATAATTGGGAACCACCGGATTGAGCATGCGCTTCTTGACTTGGGGGTGAATGTTGATTTAATCCCTTTCTCAGTTTACAAACAATTGGGTCTAGGTGAATAAAAACCCACCTGGACGACATTACAACTTATCGATGGATCGGTCCGTGTACCGAGAGGGATGATTAATGATGTGTTGGTCCAAGTTGATAAATTCTACTACCAAGTAGATTTTATTATTCTGAATACTCAACTCATCATAAATGTGAGCACTCAAATTCTCATCATTCTTGGCTGCCCATTCCTAGCTACATCAAATGCCATCATTAATTGTAGGAATGAAATTATAAATTTATCTTTCAAAAATATGACATTGGAGCTCAACATCATTTTCAATATGAGTAAACAGTAAGAGGATGATGACGATACCCATGACATTAACATGATTGATTCTTTTGTAGAAGATAGAGCACTTTTGACTCTATACTCTAACCCTCTATAGATGTGTTTGGCTCACTCCCTTGATTTATATGATGATATGATTAGGGAGATAAATATCTTACTAGATGTTACGCCGGTACTTGAAGTTAACTAGTGGAGGTAACAATTTGAAACTTTGCCCCAAACCGATGTAGTGCCTCTACCGTCTAGCCTCAAAGTATCGAAGCTTGACTTAAAACATTTTGTCTGCTGATCTTAAATGTGTCTACTTAGGTCAAGATGAGACATACCCGGTGGTGATTTCTTCACCTTAAGAAAGATTAAGAGAGTGTAATTATTTATACTTTCATCAAGCATAAAGGAGCCCTTGGATAGTCGATTGTGGACCTCAACGGAATTAACCCTTTGATTTGTACTCACTACATTCATCTCAAGGATAATGTGAAGACCTCCCGACAACCACAACGTCGACTAAATCCAAATATGAAGGAAGTGGTTAAATGAGAGGTGTAACATCCTGAGTTTTTGCGGCCAGAGTTTATACTCGTGCCCGAGAATTTGAAAATAAAGTTAGATTTGTTGGGCCTACATCAAGCCCGATACAATCACGTATGGATCATTTTGGGCCTATTATTAAAGGTGGGCCACATGAACTGGATTGAGACCCATTAGTACACCAACAATCACAATTACAGTTATCCAAGGAGTTGACATGTATAAAGATGATTATATGCAATTTGTTTAACTTAGATGTGTGGTATTACTTGTAAATTTAGGGTTTCAATAATTGGACCTTGGTAACTAAAGATGATTATACTAAAAAGCATAGTGCATTCAAAACCATTATAGAATTCTATTAAGTTTACCTTTAGCCCAAGAAAACATAAGACCTACAAAAACCCTAAGATGAGACTTAGTAAGTTTGAGACTTAAACCATGAAAGTAGACTTAGACAAAACATCATGTGACTTAACCTAGGTGGACCTAAAACATGGACGGTCTATATGTGAAAACCAAACTAGACGTATAATATGAAAGTGCCCTGGTTTGTCAATTAGCGTGAATGTTGAGTCAGCTAGACTACGAAGCCTCATAGGAAGATCAATTCAAAGCGTCTGCCTCAACCGGATGTGTGCAAACTCGCCACATGTAAATCTAAGCCTCACATCCCATGTCTCAAAACACCAGGTAAATAAAACCCTTAAAACAAGTTAGAATATCATAGGATTTTTTAGTTAGATAACTTTTTCAAAATTCAGAAAATCTCTAAGTTTTCTTGCTCTGTCGATTTTATCGACTTGCATTGTCGATGTCCTTGATACCTAAACGATATCATCGATATGAGGACAAAATACGTCTAACAACCATATACTCATCTGGACGGAATTATCGATGCATCAATATACTATCAATATCATCAATATTCAAATCTCGAGTCCATCGAAGGTGACTCGATAATATCGACAAGCAAATCTCCGGTGCCCCTGTTTTGTTCTTAAGAATATCATATGTGTTTCGATATATGCCTCCTCAATACCATTGAAGTTCAAATCTCGATGATATCGGAAGGCTTTCGATGATATCGGTCATGAGCACAAAGTTTTCCAGCAAAATATTTTAGGATTGTTTATCTATGATCGAGAGTCACTCGATAGAATTGATATTCAAATATCGATACTGCACGATTGCATCGAACAAGGACATAAACTGTCCAGCAAGCTTAATGAGAAATCCATTGGATTTATCGATGCCTCGACACAGTTATCGATATCATCAACATTCAAATTCTGATGATCTCGAAGGTCCCTCGATCATTTTTATAAACCTGAAATATTTCAAGTCAAGTCTCTCTCATTTTTAAATGTCGATGAATCGACACTGGTATCGATAATATCAGAGTTCGAAGTCCGATGACATCGATACCTGTTTCGATTCCATCAACCAGCTGGCAAAAGGTTTCAAAAGCGTATGACATTTGAGTTTGTGTCATCGAGCGGCCCATCGATGCTATTGAGAATATACGCTCGATGATATCGAACCCGCTCGATGATATCGAACTCTGTCATAAATGTGACCGTTTTATATCCGTTGGAACCTTTTACCTATATAAAAAGGACTTGTCTATTGTTGCTGGTAGAGAAAGAAGAGAGTGCTTTTGAGTGTCTAACCTTAAATCATATACCGAAAGCCCTTTCTCTCATGGAAGTTCATCCTCCAATCCACCTCATCATTGATATTCAATAAAGTGGATTGGGGAATGAACTTCTGCATTTAAGGATCCTTCAGCTACCTTCTTAATGGCAAATCATTGAGCTAAGATGCCTTAAATGCATGAATGATTGGAATCGCTCTATCTCCCTTATAAGAAAATCTTCAATAGAGTAGGATTCGATTACAACCTTAACCCAACTCGTTGTCATGCATCGGTATATCTTCTGAGTTACGGTTCAAGGAAGTAGAAGACTCTTCATCAACAAAGGAGGAGATCTTCAACAACAAGCTAAAAAGGGACTCATCTGCTTATCTATAAGTTATCAGAGTCCAGAGGACCCTTGAGATCATTCCTTTGTAAGATTAGGTCTAAGGTGTTTCTCACCCTTGTAAGCCCTCGTAGGAGGCCTCCGGCGGGAGTGTACGTAGTGGTGTGTTGTGTTGACCCTTGCTCTGTGGAGAGCATAAACATCTGGTTAAAGGTGAACTTGTCTAAAACTTTGGGTTAGAGGTGAACCGTGTGAAACCTCTGTTAGGGTCTTGTGGAAGATCCTTGGCCAGTGTGCATAAAAGTGGATGCGTTGTATTGACCCTTGCTTGTGAGAGCATAAACAGTGAGGTTCCTTGTGTGGATCCTTGGCCAGTGTGCCTAAAACTGGATGCTATGTGTTGACCCTTGGTTAGGGAGCATAAACAGTCAGCCTAGGTGTAGGTTGTAAAGGTTGAAGGTGAACCTGATTTAAAACCTTAGGTTTGAGGTGAACCACTATGAAAATCCTTAGTGAAATTCGGTACACTCAAGGGTTGAGTGCGGTTACCGGGAGTGGAGTAGACAAGTAGTCGAACCACTATAAAAATGGTTGTGTTTGAGATTGTTATTCTTTGGTTTGTGCAATTCACTTTAATAATTTCATATCTAAATATCTGAGATCACATCTCACACACATACACAATCATATCCATCATAAACTAGTTTCTATATTGTTTACTTCTTAAATAGTTTGTGATTGGATCCTCTACCGGGCTTGGAAGCCAATAGAGTTATTATTGAGTAATCCTAATATGTGCTTGTTGTTAGGATTAGTAGAATAGGATTTTAAATAAACTATAAAAACTTTAACAAGTCCTATTCACCCCCCTCTAGGACATATTGGCATATTCCTACTTCAACTAAAGCGGTCTTCATCGCTATTTCATAATAAAGAACCCTTAGGGTCACACCCATTATAAGGCCCGTATCCTAGTCTGTAGTGTTCCTTAGACTCCCACGATCCTCCCCATCGAATTTCGGCAACCCGTGACCTGTAAATAGCATTTGTGCGCAATCCTGAATCACATCCTATAGATCTGAGTCGACTCGACCCGAAATTAATATCATAGCAACCGTGCCGTCGCAGCGGTTCCAATGCCGTGTCTTGCGCACCAATGCGATACCCAGGCCAGGAGTTGTGGGCCTGTGTATATTTTGAGTAAATGCCGCGCATTGCGAATTCTGAGAGAATCTCTACTCACCTATCACATCAATCAATCAAGTACATATCCCATCACAAACCATGCTTTCTTTCTCTCTAAGACAAGCAACCCTCCCCAAAGTTAACTCTCATGTCACTCACACCCATCACTCCATCCTATCTCCCTTAAAACCCATCCTCTCTCTCTCATTCTCTACCCATTCCCCAAGTAACCCAAGGGAGAGTGACTGTCTAAGCATTCCAAGGAGAGGAAATAGCCAAGTGTGAGGCCCACTTCCTACCCCAAATTTCTCATCTTAACTCTTCAATCTCATCATCTTCCATCAAAGAAGAAGTCGAGGAGCTTAAAATTCTAAGGAACCAAGAAGATTAGCAATCGGTGGGTGTTTTGTAGGATTATATTGTAATTTTAGTGATGGGCTAAGTGGGGCCTACCGATTAATGGTATGAATCCTACTTTGGACCCTAGGTGTGGCCAATGGCCCACCATGATTCATATGTTCATCCCATGATGGGGCCATTCTCCATGGACCCCATAATGATATTTATTTTTCTATTGTAGAAAGGTTATCTAAACCTTGATCTTGTGGGTGGGAAAGGGATTTCCACCATTGATTTTATGATTTGAGGGCCCACATGTGGTGAGACCCATTTGATGTATGTTTTGTAATCCTAGGAGGGCTCATAGTGGCGGAGCCCTCCATCACACGTCTCTCTCTCTCTCTCTCTCTCTCTCTCTCTCTCTCTCTCTCCCCTGATTGAATGGCCCACCTATGATGTTTGTATTTTTATCCATGTCGTCCACCAAATGGGATGCACCCGCTGTCCAACCGGGGCCCACCTTGCTATCCACCTGCTGCCCATTTTAGGTAGACCCTATTGAAGGGAAAACACAAATATTAACTTGATCCATAGACCCCACGTGATGTAGTGTGTCATCCACGCCGTCCAGCACCTGGATGTGGGACCACCTTGATGTATGTGGCTGGTACACGTGGACCCACCTTGATGGATGTATTGTACCCACTCCGTCCAGCAATATGGACGTGGGGCTCACCATGATGTATTATCCACACCATCCAGTGGACGGGCCATGGACGAAGAGAAAACACAAACATCAGCTGGTCTCCCAACTGCTGGTGGACCACGTGTACGTGGGACCCACCTTGATATATGTATTTTATCCTCATCGTCCATCTATGGATGGTGAGACCCACCAGAGATATGTGTTTTATCCACCGTCCCTGCTCGTGGGACGGTGTGACCCATCGTAATGTATGTTTTGATCCACACCGTCCATCGTCCAGCAGGACGGCGGGACGTCCCATGATGTAAGCGTTTTATCCACCATCCAAGCCTAGGACGATGGGGACCTCCTGCACGTGTGGTATCCACACTGTCCAACTGGGACAATGGGATCCACCGTGTTATATGTTATATCTAAGTCGTCCATCCATGGGCCCCACCATGTCATATGTGTTGTATCTGCACCGTCCATCAGATGGATGATGGGACCCCCATCCTGATGCATGTGTTGTATCCATATCGTCCAATCATTTGTAGAGATCTTTTTATGGCATTACAAAGAGAATGAGATAGATCTAAGTTTCAAGTGGGACCCACCATTATGTATTTCATCCACGCTGTCCAGTAGCCGTGGGTCCTAACCTAATGTAAGTGTTGTATCCGCACTGTCCAAAAGAAGGATGGTGGGACCCACCCTCTGCACGTGTGGTGTCCACACCGTCCAGCTAGGACGATGGGACCCACTATGATATATGAGTTTTATCCTCACCATCCAAGCATCTAGACGGTGGAATCCACCGTGATGTATGTGTTTAATATCCACATCATCCAAATGTGGACGGTGGACCCTCACGTGATGTATGTGTTTCATATCAACACCGTCCACTGTTGAAGTTTTGGGACCTTCCATGTTATGTATTATATCCGGATCGTCCATTTGCTGGACGTCCGTGCAGGGCCCACCTGTTGTTTGTGTGAGGCCCATTGTGAAGTATATTAGGCCTGTGTGAGAGACCCATTGTGATGTATATTAGGCCTGTGTGAGAGATCCATTGTGATGTATATTAGGCCTGTGTGAGAGGCCCATTGTGATTACGTGAGACCCATTGTGACGAGGCCCATTGTGATGAGGCCATTGTGATGTATGAGGCCCAACTATGATGTGCAAGGCCCCCTTGTTGCATATATGAAGTCCATTGTGATGCATGCAACCTACTTGTTGCATATGAGGCCCATTGTGATTGTATGAGGCCCATTGTGAGGTGTGAGGCCCACCATGATGCGTGTGTTATATGCACACTATCCATTCATTTATATGAGATGCCTTATGCGGGCCCACCATGATGTATGAGTTATACGCCCATTATGGGGTTGCCTTGTGAGGCTCACTATGTATGAGTGATGTGCACACTCTATCTATCCGTCCTTCTGGGAATTTTAAGGGTCGAGGGTCTCGTTATGATTCCGATTTTGATTTATCCCAAATGGACCGCACCTTAGAACAATGGTGGTTAAACGTCCACTGTTGTAAACATCTCTAGGGCCCGTCATTAAGCCCATTAACTTGGGAGCAATGATGGTTAAATGTCCACGTTGTAATCTCCCTAGGGCCCATTGTTAGACTCATTCTCATCTTCTCTTAGTGGGCTAACCCAAACCGTTGGGCCCCCAATGATGTTAGTGATACCCATCTCCCCATGTTAGGCTATCCAAAACCTTTGGGCCTCCATTGATGATGGTGCCTACTACCATACCTTGTAGGATTATCCAAACCATGGAGCCCGCCTTGTGTTCATATCGGGCTTTCCATAGGAAATGTGGCCCACCTAGATACATGTGTTTGCCCAAGTTTAGTAACCATACCCAAAGCCCACTAAGACGTTGAGCGGGCTACCCAATCCGTGTAGAAGGACACATAGTCCTAGACGTATGGACCCCACAAAGCCCACCTTGTGTATTATCAGACCCCATAAAAAAGCCCAGTTTATTACATGATAGAGAGGGTGAGAAAGCCCACTCATTGTACTTAGAAGTATCCTCTCAACTCACCTTGCTGTATACCATTAAATTCACCCATTCGGCCCATTCTTGATGTATGTCATCTAGGCCACCCACTGTCTATAGGAGAGTATATCATCACCCGTTACCGTAGATGGAAGAATTTGTAGTATCAGATTTGGTATATCCATTGTATAGGGCCTATCTCGATGTATGGGTTAGATCCGATGTCCTTCCAGTGGACCCCACCTTGGGATATATGTTATACTAGTGTCTTGAGAAGCTAATGTTAGTCTAACGTGGTACATATCGTAAGGACTTCTATATGAGGCATGTCGTTAAGCTCCCACTCTTTGTGTGTGACATACCGATTAGGGCCGGTTATAGTCTGCTACATCTGATAATTATGCTAGTGTACTTAGTCTAATAGGATATACTGAGAACATGCTTAGTATTACATCATGATACATGCCCATACGCATCATTTATATGCCTATTATGAGAATGATTGATCATAACATATGTCATTGGGCTAAGATGTTTTTGGAGACTTCGTGAAATGGAGTTGCCCCACATGATCGCACAGTACGCGCAGGTTTGATGCATGAATGGATGGTATAACTCATGCATCTCACATTTTTTGTGACATGATAACTTTACGCCTTAGAGATATCAGGGCTGTAGCCTCCACAGGCATATCGTGGATGGCCAGATGGGACACCGAAAATATTTGGGACTTAGCATATGGGCACGTTCGATGTCCGTGGGTGAAAATCCCTAAACCCCTATGGCCAAGGGATGCTCCAACGTCTAAACTAAGTGGATACATGAGCGCCCGAGTGCTGAGTACTAGTAGGCGGCTTCTCCCACTATGTCGTGGTCGATTGTGAAGGGGGTGTGACCTTACCCGCCCGGGTGAAGGGGGCTCAGCTAGGTTGAGTTTGACTAGCTCGTAAATGGGTCTGTTATTGACGAGCCGGGTAGGCATTGGCATACTACTGGCTAGGCGGATAGTGAGGTCTTTTCCACTCACCTGATTGCGCACGATGGGGTGCAATCTAGTGTGGAGTGTACTAGACTCCAGTAATATCCCAGAGAGGTATGGTACTGATATTGTGACGCCCGTTACTGTTGCACACGTGGGTGGGCACACATAGGCAAACGCTAATGTGAGCAGGGCCTAAGGGCCTAAGCGAACTACCAGTGGTTGACAGACTACTGTGCTGGCAGGCTACTGTTCATACAGTGGGGCAGAACCTTGTCCCACATCGAAAGCGTTGTGGTGGTTATATATGGACCTACTGAGTAGGAGTTGCGTACTCAGCATCTGACTCATTCATTCATTCACTATCCACTCGGGCTGGTGGTGCGCAACTAAATCGTTATGTGAACCTTTGTTATGGCCATGATTTCGATTGAGTATGCGACCAACCTGAGATCAGGAGTTTACCACATTAAGTCTACCTATCCAAAGTTAGGTACGAGACTGGTTTGAACAAAAGTCCCTTGTGATGAACCACACAGCTTGCAAGACCGCGTACTATCATCCCGACTACACACTCCAGCTTTGTCGTTTCTTTTGCATTGCATATAGCATTTCATCATCAGCATATGACATTTGGTTCACTATGTTTCTACATTGCATGGCCTAGATGGGGCTGTATGTATTCGTGGATCTATTAGGATTTGCATATTGCATCCTCAGCATATGACATCTGGCTTATTATGTCTTTGCATCGCATAGTCTGGATAACGCTGACAGTATCTATGGACTTGCTAGTATTTTCGCTTACTCTGATACTATATAATTTATAAATTGACATTATTTTTGTTTACTCTGATATGGTATGCTTGGCATATGCATTGTGCACACACGCACCACCCTCTAAGCTTCTTAGTAAGCTTATGCACCACCGTTGTGTGCGGGTGATGTTAGGTCGCAGCAGCATTGAGGCAGGAGCTTGTAGCAGATCACTTTATATAGAAATTTTGTTATTTATGTATTTCCCTTTCAGTACTGTAATCTAATGTTTATATTAGTGGATATGTGGCGATAATGCTGTTCTTTTGATTTTGGTACTCTTGTGGTTATGCTTCTTTACAAAAAAAAAAAAAAAAAAAAAAAAAATCATACTGAAAATCTTCCTTATGGATCCTAGGTTCGAGATCTGGCATATGAGCACTGGGAGCCGAGAGTGGGGTACTACAGAGGCTGTCAACGCCGGATTCGACGATCAAAAATTCTGTGAGCCCGGTTTTCGATTTTGGGGCGTGACACCCATAGGCCGTCAGTGCATTTGGACAATCCTATGCTAAGTTCATATGTTGAAAGGTAACCCAAGATGTATATCTAAGTGGTAACATTTGAGGAAAGTTCCCAAGTAGGAAAGTTATTTATGGAAGATTTATTGATTGAGAATGAAAGGTAAGGAAAATGTTGTTAAGAAAACCTAGATAGTCATATGAAAAAAAAAAAAACGGAGATCTATGTTGTGAGTATTATATGCAAGACTCCAATGGACGCACTCTATGTGTGTGGAAATGTTTTGGTAAGCGGGTCTAAATCCAAGGTGCACCTTATTTCCTAATTTATTTACTAGTATTTTATCTATTGAAAGTTTCCTTATTTGGAAAATGATGCTTTGTTTGAAAAGTCTCGTAGTATACACTATATTTGGGAAGTCGTATTTGGAAATTATTACACCATGTACTATTCTTTGAAAATCACCCTGCTAAATCTATTTCTGACAAGTTTTCTTGAAAACGTGTATATTTGGAAAGATGATTTCATACATGAAAACACCATGGTGAGGACTGATCGAGCACTGGTGATGATTGATTTAATTGAGAGATGATAAGGCTTGATGATGAGGATTTGTTTTAAAAGAGAGATGGTGAGGATAGATTCAAGACTGATGATGAGTGATGGTGAGGATTATTATTGAGGGAATTATTAAGTGGCTGTGAGGAATGTTGAAAGGAAAGAATAATGTTAAGGACCATGTGTCTATTTGAGTGAATGATTCCTTGAAATTCAGTGTGACCTAGATGAAGGCATTTGTCTGTCCAAATTAGGAATGACACAAATTGTTGAGTCTTTACTTGTGCCCATGAATTGGCTTTGCTAAGTGAGTATTATGCCTCGTGTTGACTTTGTTGAGTGACCATTATGCCTTGTGTTGGCTTTGTTGAGTGACTATTATGCCTCATGTTGGCATCATTGAGTGAATATTATGTCATGAGATGGCTTTACTGAGCGATGGCTCATACTGAGTGAAGAGTGATATTGAGTGTCTTGAGAGAATTTGACGAGTTGATCCCAGTGTTATTTGATAAACCCCGCTTGAGAGTTTATAACTCATTCTTCATTGTTTTGCCAAATGAATCTGCCATAACCTTTCTATACTTGTCAAATTGATATATATTGCCTTGTATATAGAACCCCCTTATTGGGCTAGATGCTCATGCTTTCATTAATAGAAAAACTGCAGACTAAAGAACAGGTGAAGATACTTTTGAGCTAGCCAAACGAGTTTGACAACATATACCATTTACTCGTTATGGATGTCGAACTACAGTTTAAAGACATTTAATGTTTTGAGTCATTTGATATTTGGATGGGTGATGTTATGACTTCAAATAATTTGATTTATTGATGGGATGATCATTTGAAAATAATTATTTATTAAAGTTTTAGTAGTTGATATATCAGTTTATGTGGTTGAATGTGATTGATGGCAGAATAAATGCTAAATTTTCTTTGACCTGAGTTGCCGCTCTAAAGTTGAAGCTAGAGTGTGTGTTAACCATGGTTTTGGATTTGGGGTCATGACATAAAGTTTTCCCTAAATTCTCCTTTTGGGATCCTGTTTTTGAAACCTGGAATATGAGAGGTAGGAGCTGAAACGGGGGTACTATAGAGGCTGTCAAGCTCCGGATTTCGGGTTACGACAAATGGGTGTTAGGAACTGGATTTGGGGCATGACACCCTTTGCACCTATTTGTTTTGCAGAAGAAAAGTCTTTGAAAATTGTTTTTCTTTGCATTTGTAATTATTTGGATTGCAATCTCACAAAGAAAAACGTTTTTCCCTTTGAAGTTGCCACTTAATAAGTCACATTAGGGGCAAACACATTTCCATTTGACTTTTTGAAAAATAAAAGGTTCTACTCTAGTTGGGAAGGGGCAAGAAAATAAGAACGCTTTCCTAAATACATTGTTTCTCGAATAGGTGCATAACTTGTCGATGCAAATTGGTTGCATAACCAGGTATGCATTTATCCAAACAGACCCTTTTTTTTTTTTCTTCATTTTGTTGCACAAGATTCTTGCCAAGTTGGGGATTGTTTGTTGTACAAATAAGGTGTATGTGTTTTGGCTTGAATCGGATATTCTGTTATGAGTGGGGGTGATGGCTGCTACAAGTGGTATAAAGGTGTCTAGGTTTTGTGTAGCAATTGGGGTGCATGTTGAGTGGTAGATTAAGGAGAGAAATTTGATGGCCAAAAAAATTTCGAGCTTTGAAAATCAAATGTGGAAGATTTATTAGTACAATAAGAGCAATACAAGGTATTGCTAAGAAAGGTAAAGAAACCAGAGTCTGTCAGTGATGATGCTCACGAGGAGATGGATCTCGAGGATCCATCAACGATTTGTTGTCTAGCCAATGAGATTTTTTTCAACAAAGTTGATGAAAGGACAGCGATAGCTTTTCTTATATCAAACCAAATGTCTCACGAGTCACATTTTATTTTAGAAAAATATTATATTATTTGACAATAAAGGAATTAAATACATTCAACAACATCATTTGTCAACTTGAAAGTACCAGTGTTAGCATAAGGGAAGTGGAACACCCAGATCCATAGCTCAAGTGGCAGACTGAGTGAAAGATACTTCGTTTCAACATTTAGGTCATGGTATCGATTCCCTAGTGGGGGTGGCTAACAGTGAAGTGTGAACTGACAGTGGGTGTACTAACGAGCTAACTAAAAAAAAAAAAAAACATAAGGGAAGTAGATAATGCCATGACATTGCTCGCATAATCATGAAAGGTATGACAAACACAATAGTTGAAGATGATGAACTTCATTGTGGGTATGGCATCAGAGGTTGGGTCACATGAGCAGGAGGCATATGGAAGTGCTAACAAAATAAAATTTTATACCCATGGTAAGTTTGGTTAAGTAGAATTTTTGTAATCATTCTCTATGGGAAGTAACATAAGCAAAAGTTTAACGTCAGGAGTCACACTGGCAAGGGTGTGCTTGATTACTTACACTCAGATGTGGGCCGACTACATGAAGTGGTACATTCTAGAAAAGTGTGGGCAAGAACGCTAAGGTCCAATAGTGATGTGGTCAATGCTTTTAAACATTTTAGAGTCGAGATGGAAAAATAAAACAGGTACTACATCAAGAGTCCCAATGATAGTAATGGGAAGGAATAAATGTCAAATGGATTCAACAATTTTTTACAAGTATAAATGAATCAATCCTCACTTCATAAGCATACACCCCTCAACTAAATGTTGTTGAAAGAAATAATTGTACATTGATGGAACATGTTAGCACCATGCCAACAAGTAATGTTGGTTTATAGAAAGAATTGTGCCTGGAAGTGTTTCCACGACTTGCTATCTCGTCAATCAATCATCATCAATGGATTTGGAGGAAAAAAATATAACAAAAGAAATGGTCTTGGACTCTTTGTGATTATTTTTAGTTAATGATTTTCAATTGTGATGCATATGCTCTGATTCCTAGTTACCAAAGGAATAAGTTAGAACCAATGTTAAGATGTGCATTTTGTTTGTTAGCTAAATGGTTTGGAAGGATATCATTTGTGGGATCTAATTGATAAAAAGTGTTCATTAGTCAAGATGTTGATTTTAATGAATCTCATATGCTCATGAATGCTTTGTAAAGAGAAAAAATAAATGCAAGTTTTTGGTCAGATGATGTCCAACATTTTGAAGATACACTGAAATATTCAGTTTCCAAACATTGTAGACCCGATAGATCATAAAGAAGAAATTCATGGTGAACTTTAAGAGTTGAAAATAAACAATATGAACAAGATGGTAAGCAACACATGCATCTTATGATGGAGCACCCATAACTTGTAACTTATCAACCGGCATATTTGAAGTATTATGTGGATCCAGCCACATTAAGGACTTTAGTCGCTGAAAATAACAGATCAAGGTCTTTTAACGAGGCATTTAAAGATGGTTTCGGGATTTGGATGAAGGGCATGGAATAAGAAATTTTCTACTTTGAGAAGAACCAAATATGAGATTTGGTAGAATTGCCTAAGGGCCATCAGGAGGTTGGTTATTGATGGATATGCTAAAGAAGACGATTAAAGTGGAGAAGTTAGAGCAGAAGTTGACTTCTATAATCCCCAAGGCAGTGTGATTAAGGTGGTTTGGCAAGGAAAAGATGTGATTTTGCTATCAAGGTAAGTAAAAGATCTTCCCAAAAAACCTCAATTGCCCCATAATATAGTGCATATTTGAGTTGCACTGGCATTGAAAACTCGAATACTGCTTGTATGGAATATGTAAAGAATAATGCACCTGCCAAAATAGACAATGGCAATTGTAACTCGTACACTGTTTTTAATCACTTCTTTTAAGCAGTTGTAACCATCCCCATCCATGGATTTGAACATGGATAACTGTAGAAAATAAGGCCAAATCATGGATTTATTAGATCATTCGATTAGTGCTAATTTTGCATGATAGCATATAAAAATGTGTTCTGGATTTAGCAGATTGTTCAGAGACTGTGTACAAGTGAACCGGTGCAACTAGGAGCACTACAACTTATAGCATTCCTCTTATTTAATTCCCCGTTACACGTTAGAATCGATTACAAGGAGCAGAAAATTAATACATTGGTTAATCATGTACAGCACAAGGCCTTTCCATAAGAGAACCAACTATAATTGTACCCCGTCCAACCCTACATTCAAAATAATAATAATAATAATAATAATAATAATATATCAAATAACACACTTTTGAAAATTCCCCCGCATGAAATCATTGGTCCACCATCCATTCTTTGCAATGTGACCGAAAATACTACATTGATCACTTATCAAATAAAACAACTTTATTCTGAAAATTCTCCAACATTGACGACAATGAGGTCTTTATTTATTTATTTATTTACACGCATACACCCCCACAAACTCACGCCGTAGTGGGATTTCACCACCTATGGATACTCGAACCCTTGACCGAGTGTTGAAACTCCTAAGAGTCTACCATCCAAGCAAGAGTACATTGAGTTACCTTCTTTGTAACATATCCCAACCATATTATGTTTATTAGAAATTTTCAAATAGCACACTTCATTCTGAAAGTTTCTCCAGTATCAACAGCAATGGCTCATGATACATTTATTACAAATTTTCAAATAACACATTAAAAAAATTATAAAAAAAAAAATAAAAAAAAATTGCAAATTCTGCAACCATGAAATATCACCTTGTATAACCACAAAATTTCTCACAGATTTCAGACTACACACTTGATACTGAAATTTCTATCCTTGAGACAGCAGCTCACCATTCATGCTGATGGAACAGGACAGTCAATTATCTACAAACCTAGTTTGCAAATAACCCATTGAAGAAATTGGAGGGAATTGGGCCTGTTAAGTCTCCACTTTCAATTACAGGATTAACCTTACACTGCTTGAATCCAATCCACATTAACCACGGCTATGTCCTAACCTGCACAATTTCTTGCTGAATTCATTTGGGAGGAGGCCTTCCCTGGATTCCTTGCAACAGATGATATTGAGAAGCTCTGCAACAACCATGGCATCAGTTCTCTACTAGCAATGAAGGTGAAATCCACAACTTTTCCTGATGATGGCAAGGTTAAAGCCATAAATACCAGCGCAAGAAATCCCTTTGATACAATAGGGGAAATTTTTTTTATCATGGCACAACTTAACATCTAGATAAATCAACATAATAAGTAGGGCTTCTGCTCACAGGAAGAGAGTGGAAGCCCAATCAATTCTCAAATTGTAGGGCTTCTCCTATGAGCCTAAGGACTGGAGTAATCAAGCCTAAGGACTGGAGTAATCAAAGAAAGAATAAAGAACCCAAAATGAGAAGACAGAAAATTAAGAGGGCAATGAGGAGAAGAAGAAAATTCATCATCATCACTATTGTTAGATGACCATATGCAAAAAATCTAGAGGGTCCAATAATCAGGCAGGACACTCATATGTTGAATGTGGGTTCTTGGCAGTTTTATTGAAACCGTTTCTTTTCATGTAAGGGATGGGCAACCTATTGAATGGACCAGCATGAGTTTCGTGCATGATCATTTTAATGGTGAGGGACACTTGTATGTTGAATGTGGGTCCTTCGCAATTGTATTGAAACCGTTTCTTTTCATGTCAGGGATGAAATACCTATTGAATGGACCGGCCTGAGTTTCTTGCATGGTCATTTTAATGGTGAGGACCACCATATTGTCACGGACTTGCTAATCCTAGCCCTCTTGGTGTAGAGGCACTTTGCTCAAAGCCCTAAAGCTACCCAAAGCATTCTACACCCATGTGCGTCACCAATTGCCATGCACTGAACTTGCCAGAACATAACAAAGCTCAAGTGAAGAATGTTACAGATTTAATGTTTTTGGTCAAAAGAAAGAAAGCTCACCTACATATAGGCCTAAGAAACTTTTGATTAAGTTACACCCATGGCCTAGATTATGACACTTGGATCCAATGCTCTAGGAACCTTCCAGACCTTTAAGACGATTCTACACATGTCTAATTATGAAACTTCCAAGGGAACTCTAGAATCTTGCAGAGATCTCTGCACATCTCTACAAGGGTCTAACTTGCTCTAGAACCTTCTACACTTCTACTATGTACAAGCCTCACCACTATGTGCATGTAGAGCCAAAACGACTAACCCCATGGTGTTAGCCTCTGTGATAGATCTTCCATACCTACTGCACTGACACCGTTGTCATACCTATAGCATGATAGTGAGCCCGATTGACAAAAATCTCAAGTCTAATGAATCTACAGGATCTAATCTTGTGGACTTCTGCAAAGCGGAAGATGGACGACCTCTTTCTAGCGGATCCTCAATTCTTATGGCCGACCAGACATGATCGACAGCTTGGATCATGAGGTCAGAACCAAATGGACAGGGATATGTCCCACTCTCTCTAGTCTCCGCTTTCTCTTCTCGAAGGAAATTGCTTACAAATGATCTTTTGAAGAGAATTCAAGAGGAATGAAATAGAGATTAGGGGAGACATTTAAGGGGATTAGGATAAGATCCTATTCTTTTGCCCCATCTAATCCCTCTCAACAATTTGGTAACCTCTCTTGGAGTTGGCCCAATTGACCCGGGGCTTCTCAAAGGCCTTAGCACTCAACTCCACATTTGTGGCCTTGAGATCCTCATTCTACTTTTCCAACCCTTCATGGATTCTGGCCATCCAGGCCTTCAATACGTCCACATCACCATTCCTGTCACTCTTGAGTTCCTCTGTCTTGGCATGCTCTTTTCTGTTACTCACCGAGGTCCCCAACTCTCCATTGGTCACGGCAAACTCCAACCTGCCAATGCAATCATCCAATAACCAAATTTCATAGACTTGAATTAGTGGAGATGTCCCTCTAGCTCAGATGCTGCACCTCCTGCCAGCATGCTCAGTCACAATGACCTTTGACATAGACATGATGCCAAGAGAAATGACTTGCTCTGATACCGATTCTCATAGACTCGATGACTCCTTCATGAATACCCCAACTACTAAAATTAGCCTTCACTAGTATGCATAACCAAGTGTATGCACAAAACTTAGCTAGAATGCTAGAAAACACGTGTGAAAAAACTATTGTTGTAGGTAGAGGATGTTATAAGTCTGATTCAATTTCATCATGACTTCTCACTACAAGACCATCTTCGAGGGCTGGAAAATGTCTTTGAAAAGCGATGTTTCTTTGTCATCTTTAGAGTGTAATAAGGGAATATATGAAAGAGATCGTGGGTGGCAGATTTATAGCCCAACAAGAGGGATCCCTCAAATCTAAATTTTCTTAAGCATGGGTAGTGAGATAGATTAGGGTTCTAATTACCAAACTATGCATGAAACAAGACAACAAGAAAAACAAGAAGCTCTTGAAGTCTTTACTCACAGTTATTGTGCACGGTCTTCTCTACCTATATATATTTTATTTAAATGCCCACAGTACCTATAAACTGCATGTTTGACAAAAGGTTGCCACATGTGAAATGAACCCCATATACCACAAAAATATGTCCCAATAAGAAAGGCTACATAATGAAATTTTATCGGATAGCTATAAGATCAGACATGTTTTATATGATAGAATGTTGGGCAGTCAAGGAACAACATGTCTATAGGATGAGTATAGCTGAAACGAGCATGGTGAGATGAATGAGTGGCAAGACAAGAAAGGATAGAATTGAAAAGACGGCATTTGAGGGAACTTAGGAGTAGCACCAATAGGAAATAAGATGGGTGAAAGTAAACATAGATGGTTTGGCTATGTCATATGCAATGGAGACGTGAACTACACTATCAAGAGTGAATGGGTTCAAGTTGGAGGCTGTAAATGGTCAAGGGGAAGGCTCAAAAGAACGTGGGTGGAGATCACAAGAAAAGTTTTGATGACCTATAGTTTATTCGACTATGGTCCTTGATAAAGCGGGAAGGCAGAACATGATTCGTGTAGCCAACCCCAATTAGTTGGAGTAAGGCTTGGATGATAATGATGATGATGATGACAACGACAATGATGATGAAATAAGGCCACATAATCTGGAAAAATCAAGAGAAAGCCCTTGATGGGAACATTATGAACAAAACCTTGGTACAAGATGATGAAGTCTGCAAGAAAATGAATATGAAGATCCTAAAGATTGTGCAAATTATAGAAAACTCAGCATTGCTTTGATTCAAGGATTTAGCTGAGTTAGCGTGTTTCCATAATATCCATATTCTACCTTTTAGGTTGGAAGAATAATTAGGTGTGATTGTGTGAAAAATCACAAGGATGACACAAGCTTGCCAAGCCCTTGTCTAAAAGGCTAGAGCGTCAGCTCGAAAATATCGAATGCTCCTAAGAAGAGTTGCGCTGCCTGCGCTCTTGCTAGACAAGCGAAGGGCGCCAGCCCTCTTGCCTCCAGTGCCTGCACTCATCTTAGAAGCAAAGGAGCACGAGTCGACAAATTCCTTCTAGTCTTTAAAGAGCATGAGATAGAGTGCGTGTCAGCTATCGCCTCGTCTAGACCCTATTTGGGTACGGACCCAAGAGCACATTTATAAATACCCCATCAAGGGTCCGTTTGAATATTAGTTTTCATATTCTCGAAATCAGTTTTGAGAATTCCCTTAGAGCTCTGAATCTTTGCAGGTAAATCCTGAGCTCACGCCCTTCTGTTCCTAGCAATCTGCACCATGCAAAATCAGTGCTATGGTGAAGATAATGCATTTCCACGCTTGGACCTGCACCAAGCATTCTCCAGCCTGCACCTTGGATTTAGAAAAATCAACATCTAAGGAACTGTTCGCGCAGAACCTTAGAGCACTGCTCGCAACGTGCGAACATCTCCTTGGATGTTGGGATTTCTGAAAGTCCCCTTACCCCTTGTAGAGCTACCCGTTGGCACTCTTACCCTAGATGAGAGCTGCTCTAGCAACTCGATGAAGACAGATCCAAGTGGTGGCCGCGCTCTTACATCTTGAGGACTATCCCTTATAGTAATGGTTGCGGTCCACGCTCTAGTATATGGCGCTGCCCATGGCTGAGGCCTAACCTTAATTATCAACAGAAAGCCAAGTAATTAGGCTCAACGCTCTTCGAGTCCGCCCCCATCTAGAATTCCACACCCTTAGACCTCATGCTCATATCTTCAGCGCTCATAATAGACTTAGCGCCCATAGGCCCCATGCCGACTCACATCGCTCCAATGAGTGCCCTCGCCATTGTCCGACGCCCTCTCTCATCTAGCATCCGTGATTCTTTTAAGTACATGATTGGTACTGTGTACCACTTCATGCTTGCTCTTCCAAACTATGTTGTGATGTGCACTCCACGAAAGCACAGTCCCGCACTCCTTGTCTTGTGAGCTGAATGTGCAATACCACACATGGTTCCCCACTCCCTCGGTCCATCCTGTACTAATTGTACCAAGGACTCTATATGTGAGAGAGTGCAAAGTGCCTAGAGCACTCCACACCTCATTGTGTGAGGAGAGCAGGGACTACACTTCGTTCTGCATTGCATGCATTATCCTATGCATCTGCATTAAACAACTTTTAACCTTATTTTAAATAAACTATTTTGTCACCTACTATTGTCTTAGAATCAAGGTTTACTTTATATAGTATAGTTAAGGGCTTGTGGTATGTCGCAGCCTTGAATGTAATCAGAACCTAAGATCATAATAAAAGGCTTCCAACTATATGATCGTGTCTCACTTGTGCGGATGTGGCAACATCTTGTGAATGTCTATAAATGTGAATGTGGATGTCCATGTGATATTTATCCCGATACCAAATACAAGCAAACAGAAATATAGCCAACAAGAACATTCAACCACTTACCTTCAAGACCACATCCTCGTCGAAGAAGCAACAATGTCACTTATTCATTCTATTGGCATGTATATTCATGTCAAAGGGCTGTGATAATGGCCATATATAAATATGTTCTCTCAATTGGACAATCTGGATAGATGGGAATGTATTGAAGTCATACTTAAAGATTGTTTATACTAGTGTAGTCAAAGGCAACCCAGGTGCACGCCATGGTGCACCTTGCCTGGATCCCAAGCGAGGCATTTACCTCGGGCATGCACTTCGGTGCACCTAAGTCTGCCTTAGTGATTGTCCCCAGTGGAGGTAAGCTACCCTTACAGGTACCTCCTTTTTATGGTTTCTTTGGGCATTTTACCACCCATTCAACGGTCTAAAACATAGAGGGGTCTTTTAAACCCCATTTTGACCAGTGTCCTCTTTTCTTTTAAGACTAAAAGTTCAAGATTACTTTGCCCCAAATTTATTTGTTTCAGGGATTGGGAGTTGGAACTTGGGGCATGGTTTTTATAATCCATATAGGAGCTTTAGCTTTTGATTAATCGTATTACTTTAGTGGTTGACTACTTCCATTGATGGTTTGATTAATGATTATCAATTAGTTGGTTGCAAATACTATCTTAATAAATAGATCGGTTTAGTGTGTATGTTGATCCGTTTGTCTTAACTCCTTTTTACTTTTCATTGATTGGTGTTGATTTTGATTGATTAGAAAAGTTAACATATATCTATATATATGTAAGTATTAATATTTAATATTTAATATACATTTCGTGTAAATATTAATACTTATTATATATTTCTTAAAAAAATTGCTCCTGGAAACTACAAACCTATGCATAGGCGTGGTAGGGTTTCGGGAGCTCTAGGGGCAAGTGTGCCTGGGGTGCGCCTAGTGTCTTTAACTACACTGGTTCATACTTAATTTCCAGCATATAATTCATAATTGGATCATTCCTATCAAGATTCAGAAATTTCTTCTGCGACAAGATTCCCATTACAATTTGCACTGCTGACATGTGAAGCTTGCATTGCAATTGGTGGATCACTACACTACAAGTTAGTAATAACAGGTAAACTGATAGTGTCTGAGTTTGCTGTGAATGGATAGCAAATTTAGGCAATGCAATCCGCATGGACAAATTCTTACCATCAAAATATGAAATACTATAACAGTGTGAAAAGTTGGCAACAATGCGAATGTCCCTCCACATGATGATTAGAACAAATTCTGCGTTTCCCACATGCAGACAGTGATAAAACCACGGGTGTAGAGAAAATCACAACTTGAGTTTGGGAAGGGGATGGCTTCATATTAATCCTCCCAAACCTTCAGATTCATTTATTTGGAGAGATAAAAGGAAAGACAACACAATAAGAATATAAGCAATACTACATCTAAATTTTGTCAACAATGTTCCTTCCTATGCAGATCAAACCATCAGAATTTTCACTATTTTCTCTACAAGTTCACAGAGAATTTAGACATCCTTAGTCAAAAAGGGAACAGAAGATCATAAATAGTGAGAAATCCACAGTACTAACCTCTATACAAAAGATAGGGGGCCTTTAATAGAGCTTGATTCTGGTCCGAACCTTGCTCCCACACACAATGCATACATGAAGGTTCTGTCCGCAGTCATAACATGTCTGCCAACCAATTTCTAACATTTCAATGTCTGATAAACATGGCTATAAGAATTGAGGGCAAAAGATTTAAACTCCAATGCCATGGCCAAGATGTACTACTTTTTTTTTTTTACTACTTTATTAAAATTAAAAAAAAAAAAAAAAAAAAAACCAACCAACCAGAGATATCTACTTTGAGTCGTCCAAAATAGAAGCAAGAAAAGAAAAGAGAACATGGAGAGATAAATGAACAAAAGCTTGAAAATTCACCCGATGCCCACAATCAAAGGCCATGTCTTTGGGGCTGCTAAAGCAGATGGGGCAAACCTGCATAGAGACAAAAAGATAAAATCAATTAACTTATTTCAAAAGAACTCTCTGATATTTAATATCAAATGGCTACTGCACATATTAGAAGACTCAGGAAACCAGTTGCACCACTCAAAGGTCTCACTGTGCACAGCATCAAAATATGATACCGTTTTCACCATTCAAACCCAAGGAAAGTATCCTTTCACTAGTAGAAACAATTAATTTTTAGTATCAAAACAAAAAATCCAAAATTAAATATTCCTAAGAACAGCGACCTGCTTATCCTTTGCATCACTTGCTGGTGGAGCCGTGCTCATGGAGAAAGTGGTTCCATGATAAGGAGGCTCATTTTGCTGGAAACTGCTAGGTCTAGAACGCTTCAGACTACGAGAAGGCAAGGCATGATTTCCAGGTGGGGGGAGAGGAATCCTGCCTGGTGCATTACCTCTACGTCGACTGTTCAAGCACAAAGAGAGCAATGAAAGCAGTCAATCTATGCCTCGGAATAAGTATTAATTGAGCCAATAAAATGACAAATAAAAGCGTAGAGTTTCATACCCAGCCAACCCCAATTAATTGGGATAAGGCTTAGATGATGATGATTAATTTCATACCCCAAGATAAGAAGCTCCAAAGTCGCTTCATACTGTGAAGGTATTTCCATCAGCGCAGCAACTGCAAACTCTGTCTCTTTTTTAGGAAGTGGCACATTCTTCGACATAATCTCTGTGAAATTCACAAACTAAATAGACAAACCCATCCATCCCAGTTACTTGTGCTTGCAACATAACTTGTCGCTAAATGGCCAAACAAGGGCATAAATATAGATGGGATGAACCTGGAAATTATCGAAAGCCCGAGAAGGGATGTTATCATCAAATTCCTTCATCATGTCCCAAGGCCCATCTCCAACTCCAACTAAAATGATCGACAATGGATACTTGCTGCAAGGAAATGGGTATGTAAGGACTCATATCCAGCCAAAACATGATCTAACTGGAAACAAGTTGCCAAAAATTACCTTGCTTCTACAATAGCATCAATTGTACTTTTCTCTTGCGGGCTTAATTGATCACCTTCGGTATTTACACTTCTTGTAACCTTCATCAACCACGGTTTTTTGGTGAGACAAGCTTTGGTATTGTCCAGTAAAAACCAAAAGGGTGCCCCGAGAATGCATAGGCAATTTACTCATGTTACTGTAGTAGGATATATTTATGTTTGGAAGGAACGGTCATGAATTCGTGACTTAGGCCTATGACCCTATGGCATCAGTGATAGACTCACAAGAGTTTAAACATGAGGTCATGGGTTCAAGTACCCATTGTGGTGTAAGTATGTGGGCGTGTGTGGGGTGTGCGAGTGAGTGTGCCAAAAAAAAGAAAGAAAGAAAGAAAGAAAGAAAAAAGAATTCATGACTTAGATGAGCAATACCAAAGGATTATATTTAAAAACGAGAAATTTCAAGTTTCCCACTATTACTGACATGAGCGTTACTGTAGTTCAATAGAATTAACAAAGGCAGTGTAAACTTCTTTCTTTGACATTTCGTCATTCAACTAGACAAACCATTCAAAATAGAAACAGAAACAAAAACATAAACATTTCGTTCAAGATTCAACAATATTGAATTGACAAAAGCTGAACAGGCTAGGAGATGGGTTGCACCTGGGTTGAGTTAGGTCAAAGGAGTATCACACCCAACACATAAAGAACAGATGGCCTGTATATAATTATTTTCTGTACATCAAGGTCCCTCATAATACTCTCAGTCATCTTATTAAGCCCATAGTGGTGGAGTCCATGTCACGCTCAGCCATAACGATGACAATCTTATCCCACCACACATTTCCAACCAAGGCTTGCACATCTACATCCCCTGGGTTGGAAGGAACTCGACCTCAAGTTTTGCTTACTAAGGATCTCTGACAAAACTTGCAAAGCACACCAGTCAGAATGGTGGGTGATGCTAAAGAAATCTCATCAAAAAATAATTGCATTTGGCCATCCAACAAGGTGATGGATATATGACTGCATTACAAATTAATCAGCTATCTACAATATGGACATTCTCCGCCTAACTTCCAATCAGGTCACATGTGTCAGTTGAAGGCTTTTGAAATGGACACCCCTCCTGAAGTGAGAGATCTGACCCAGAATTCTCTCAGAAACAGGATTTGGTGACATAGGAAGGCAGCATCTTCTTCCTGAGGATCACAATTGTTAACACAGGGTTTCTCATGGTACACAGGCCTTTGTCGAGGTGCAAATCTCCAACATGCTTGTTGAGAACGTTTTCATTACTAAAAATATGTTCAAAATATTTATGGGACAAAAACGATGAAGGGGATAGAATTGTCTATCTATATCTGAGCACATGCATCCATCATCTTTTCATAATAACGTTGCAGGCTGTCAGACTTGAACTCAAACTTATAATCCATAATGCCAAGTTGTTGAACCTTGAACCGTGCTATGCATAAGGCATGGTCATCTATTTGATTATAAAGGAACTTGGTATCATGACTGCCTTAGACGCACAAGTGACCCACTACTAGGGTAGGTAGCTGGTTTGGATGACTCAACAATGGGCTGTCAGAGGAGGTGTAGATTCGATGAATGGATGAATGTGGTCAAAGTAATGTGGATGGTGGGTGAGCAAATTGGACGGTAAAAGGAGAAAAGGTACCATGCTCATTAGGGACTTTGGGCTAGAGTGGGGCAGTTAGGGTCTTCTTGGAACTGTTATGGTTATATGGTAGTAAAGGGTTGTTCGGAACATAGAGTGATGGCCTGAACATGAGCTGGAAATCTAAACGCTAGGTGAAGATGTGCAAGTGATTGCATGGCTCGATATGGACAGCTGTTGTGGATGGAAAATCTGGAAGTTTGATGATGTAAGGCTGATGATCAATGAGGATAATTATCTTGGATGTGTTAACTGTTAGGATGGTCTGAAAATAATTGCACAAGACTGGATTGCTTGAGACGAGGATGGGTTGCTTTGCGACGGACGATAAATTCAAGAGCAAACAGTGGAATCAAGGGTATGGGTTGTACTGTGCACATGGGGGAGATAGGGACTGCTTGGCGGCAGGGGGCAGTTGGGGGGCAATCTTAGAAGGCTGATAGTTTGGCTTGAAGGTTAGAAAGGATAGGGTGGTTTGGATAGGTAATGAAGTGAAGACTTTAACCAGGCACCAAGACTAGATGGTTGCCTAAAATGTATTTTGGGTGGCCGAAAAAAAGTTGTGAAGGATTAACAAATTGGAATCTGGGATTGCTCGGTTGTCATGGATAGGGGGGATATGGATGGGCATGAGTCTGAGAGTATGCAGGGGTAGAGAACAAAATAGGCAGCCATTAAAGAGAAGGAATCTAGGAAAAGAGAACAACACCTGGATGAAGACACGCTAATAGAACATGATGCACCCCATTCACGATGAAAGAGCAACACACACGTGTTACAGTAACGGAGGCAGGGGGAAAACAGATGGAATTGGCACACAATAACTAAGCTATGAGATTTTTGCAAGCATCTCAGTAATGGAATGATGTAAAACATTTCAAAAAAAAAAAAAAAAGGATCTGTGAGTATCTTAGCAAGACCAGATCATACTATGAAATTGCGGGGTCCACAGTAGCTTAGGGCCTGTTTGGAACATATCTCTCGTTTGGGATCAAATTCTTCCTTCGGGAAAAACATTGTATTAAATGAAACCTGTGTTTGGTGGACCATGGAATTGTAATCAAGGGATCAGATTTCACAACTGATACCGGTCACCTGTATGCATATGCAACTCGATTGTCATGTGTAAAGGGCGCATATGGATGGATGGATGGTGTGGATAAAACACATGCATCAACATGGGGCCCACAGATGTAGTGGATTTCAAAATCCACCAGAAATCCCACCATACCTCCTGCTGAGACTGGTGATATGATTCCTAGATTAATCCAATCCTTCCCATCTTTTCCAAATGATGGATGGAATTTACATTGGACCAAATGCAATTCCAAACCCTTAATCCCATGTTCCAAACAGGCCCTTAGTGGGATCAAATGGTTCAATTTAAAAGATGGTCTAGAACGAAAGTGAGGAGAACACCTCATGCAAGGAGAAACAAAATCAATTCACCATTCCTAAACTCTCCAGGAAAGTACGAGCCAATAGACTTTTGAGATTACAGCGCAAGTAAACCTAGCCTAAGAGAGAAGTATCTTGCTCTCTAAGCTAACAAAACAACTCCGAAAATGACTTATAACCCAGCCCCAGGAAAAATAGAAACTAGGACAAATCAAATGGGACTACTAGCTAGAAACAATCACAGCCCTCTAGGATCAAAGAGAATGAACTGTGTGCAATTAGGCTACTAGTTAGAAACAATCACGGCCCTCTAGGACCAAAGATGAACTGTATACAATTAGGCTACTAGCTAGAAACAATCATGGCCCTCTAGGATCAAAGACAATGAAGTGTATACAATTATGTAGGTTGTTTTCCTTAATCTACTCGGTCATTCCAAGGGGCTCACGACTGTTCATGTGTCTGAGTGAAGTGGGCTAGAAGTCAGGCTTGGTCATAACGAGACCGATCTCATCCATTCACGTATCATACACACATGAACACAATGCTAGGATGTCCATGTGACTAATCCATAACCTAATGGATAGGATCCAGGTTAAGCCTAACAATATTCATAAAATACTTGTGTGACCTCATCAGGTATTAAAAACCAGCTGTAGTTATGAACATATTGACCATTAAATAAATTGATAAAGGAAAAGGTCATCCCTGTTACGCGATACAGGGTGAATTGGTCAGGGAAAAAATGGGTCCTATTGGCGGCCAGTACAGGCCAATAAGCCCGGTATTGGCACCCATTATAGGGCTGGCCATAGGTGGCCAATTCTCACAATTTTTATTTTCAGTTTCTCTCGTTTTTTCACTTCTTTATTCATTCAACCTGAAGGGAACTTAGAAACTAATTTTAAACTAAATCTAGGCCTATTTTGAGGATCAAAACACAAATTTTGAGTGAGACTCGATGAATTAAGCAGAGTAGACCATGTTGAAAAATCAGAAGGACCATCAAAAAATTTTTCCACTTTCCATCTTCTTTTTGTTGTATTATATTTCATGGGCCCTAATGCACCCAATTATGCTTGATTCATTTTCGGTTAGGGCCTATTTGATTGACTTTCAGTAGCTCAAACTGGCACTAACCCACCAACAACATCCTTACCAACAAGTGGTCCACTACACCATCAAATACATGTCCAATGCCAAGACAGAATATATTTGGGATCCTCATTTTAGGTTTTAGAAATTTACCAATAAATTTTTTTTTAAAAAATTTTTCCCCAAAAATAAATTCAGCCATTGCAAGGCCATATCAATCAATGCAGCCCATACCGTATCGGCCAACTGATGCCATTACATAATACCCTGGACCTCATCAGATATAAATTTTTAAGGACCAAATTTGCCCATAATAGGTGCACTCAATCACTAAAAGGAAGGATTCAACAGAATCTACATGAATTGGGTCAACCTTTTCAAAGTCGAAGATGGACAACCATCTTCCATCGATCCACCAAGACACTACAGGAGCAAGATTGAACTTATCGACTCCTCTGATTCACAGTCAGTATAGCCCATAGGATACAATCTGGTTTTGTTTGATCGTATGATCGGAGCCTTATGGACAAGCATGGCCAATCTCTCCTTTCCTCTCTATTCTCTTGATTCATATGTTTTCGGTGCTTCTCCTTTGAGAGAATTCCTCCTCTTATAAAGAGTGGTATCATAGAGGATTAGAGTGAGTCGGTTAACATAGGGATAAGATCTTGTCAATATCTCCTCTAATCTATCTCTCTCCTCTCACCTAGTTTGAATTCAAGAGCACAGGAGGAAGAAGATATCCACTCAAACAAGGAAAAATTGTTTTATAGTGTGACTTACGCCTCTAATTCCTTTAATCACGGTCTTTCGCTTTTGTTGATATGAGACAAGTTGTGTGAACAATCAACATTGTGAGCCTTCCACAATGTGATTGAGTAGGAGATGTTGGACTTGGGTCTATAGGGCCCACTTGCGAACAACCACTAGTAGGTAGGTCGCACACGGTTTTTCCTAGTGATATCTCCACTTGCATATCCTTTCCTTCCTATCCTCTCAAATTTGAAATAATTGGGAGGTGATAGATATGGATTAGAGAGAATGGGAGGCCATTAGATGTGATAAATATGGATTAGAAGAGAATGGGATGCCATTAGATGCGATAGGGATAAGAACGTATCCAGATGTTAACCAACTCCTCTAATCCTCTCTAATCTCTCTTCATAAGGGGAGAATTCTCTTAGAGGAGAACTAAAAAATACAATAGAGAGAAAATAGAGATGAGAGGAGAGTGACTACACTAGTCCATAGGATTCGATCATATGATAAAAAGCATTGATCGTATCTAGTGGGCCATCGTAACTGTAAGTCAGAGGGGTGGATTCATTCTATCTCGCCCTAGTAGTGTTTGTCAGACTACTAGAAAAAGGTCATCCATCTTCAGTTTGGAAATTGTCCATCTAAATCATGTAGATACCGTTGGATCCTGCTTTTTAGTGATTGAGCACATAAAAAATACAATAGTTTTCTAGCTAGTCCTAGGAAAGTCCTTATGAGTCTTCAAGTGCGTACTAATAGTTGTAGGAGCTTGATATAACTGTCATTGGAATCTTCTACACAAATGTGTAATTCAAATCAACCAAACCGCTTTCCTAGCATAACCAAGTTGGTCCAATCTATTCGAGATTGCTTTCCTAGCATAACTAAGTCAGTCCAATCCATTCAAGACCACTTTCCTAGCATAACCAATCAGTCCAATCCATTCAAGACCTTCGTTATCACATACTAAAGTAACAACACCCAATCTCATCCTCCTATACATAAGAGGCAGCTAATGGCATAAAAAGTCACTTGCAAGATTAGCTACTCACATGATGCAATGATTAAATCAAATTAAAGCAATCTATAGGTAATAATAGTGGCTACAATCCATGTCGTAAATTAAACAATAATAGTATATTACAGGTCTACAGTAGCATGTGAGGAATGACTCATTCCCTCACAGTTTGGCCTTAATAGCCATAATGTTCATCACATAAAAGAGCAATGGATCATAATTACATTATTTAATCTTTTATCAGTCTCATCCTCAGTTTTAGGACTGAAAGCAGACACCTGTTTCATTTTTAAATGCCCATCGAGGCCCTTTTACACCTTATCATGTAAACATCACCCAAATAGTACCTTAACTTGTTCATTAAGGTTTTTTTAAGTTGCATGAATTAACTAATTGAGAACCCAATTTTTAATATGATGGTAAGGGTTAGTTGATCTATCGATTCAAGTATATCTTTCGACTTTTCAGATTTTTTAAAATTTTTTTAAAAATAAAAAATTTGTTTAATTTGGAAAAAATAATTTCAAAATTTTTTTTTTTTTTTTTATATATACATATTTCTATTTTTTTTTAATTTTACTTTTTTTTCTTCTTCCTCCTTATGGTTGTATGTTGATGATCAATGGGGTCCATATTTAAAAAGTACTACTCCAGTTGAAAATTTATTTTCTCAATGGATACATGGTTGTATCATGAAATGCATGTATGTATGCGCACATAGATGGATGGATGGATGGATCGATGTGTGTGTGTGTGTGTGTGTGTGTGTGTGTGTGTGTGTGGATTGATGGATGGTAGGATGGATCATGTATGTGTGTACGGATGTATGCATGGATGGATCATGTATGTGCATATGGATGGATGGATGAATGTATGTATGAATTTATGTATGCATATATGGATTGATGGACGTACTAATGTATGTATGTTTATGAATGGATGGATGGATAGACATGTATGTATGCATGCATGGATGGATGATCACAAATGTGTATATGTAAGATGCATGGTTCATAGATGTGTGTATTAGGTATGCGTGGATGGATTGATGAATGGTCAGATGGATGGAAAATCGGATGGATGGATGGATGTATCATGTATGTTTGTATGTAGGCATGGGATGGATGGATGGATATATTAGTGTTTGTATGCATGGATGGTTCAATAAATGTATGCATGCATGCATGCATGTGTGGATGGATGGATGGATCATGTATGTGTGTACGTATATATGCATGCATGGATGGATGGATCATATATATGTATATTTATGTGTGCATGGATGGATGGATGGATGCATGTTTGTATGCATGGATGGATGGATATATTAGTGTATGTATGCATGGATAGATGCATAGACATGTACGTATGCATGGATGGACATATGGACATCCATATATGTATGCATGCATTGCATGGATGTATGACTTTTTCTTTACTTTAAAGAAATTTAAGTGATCAATGTGTTCCTAATATTATTGGTTGTATATGTATGTAGGTAGTAGGAAGTAAAACGTCATTAGGAAAAGGAACAATGGACATCGGGTGGAAATGTGGACAGCAAATAGAGGATAATATATTTGGAACAATTTGCAATTATTGTGGCCACCCATCGAGGAGTGTTGGGGGAGGGAAGACAACACAAGTATTCCAAAGGAGTGAAAGAAGAGATTAGGAAAGTGTTGAGCGATGGGAAGACACAAAAGTAGTGGCAATAGGCATGGGAGAGGGATATTAGGGAGGAGTTAGGTTCCTGGACAGGATGTAGGGCCTGTTGATGAGGAGCAGAATGATGATAATGATGACTGTAAACAAGGTAGAAAAAAATGGGCAAAATGTAGAGAAGAGGACATTCACATCGATCATCTCCCTTTCCCCAATGCTTTATTTATAACCAAAGAGATTTACTAGGATAAACATTTAAAGAAGCTTGGATAACACAACTACTATAAGAGACCAAGATAAACACAACTATGACCCCAACTAAGATAATCTATAGGTAGGGTACAGCACAAGTGCACGAATGAATATGAAAATTATCATTCTATATGGTGTACCGCAGGTGCGCCCAAGCTATGTACTCTTAAGGGTCTGTTTGGTACATGGGCTTAAATGGGATTCGGTGGGACGGAATTGCATTTGGTCCCATGCGAGATTTCTGATGGATTTTGAAAACCACTACACATGTGGGCCCCACATTGATGCATATTTTTTATCCATTCCGTCCATCCATATACACACGTGACATTCTAGTTATATACATGTACAAGTGACCGACATCCATTGCGAATTTGGTTCGTTGATTACAATTCCATGGTCCACCAAATGGGTTTTTGCTTAATCCAATGTTTTTCCTATAGCAAGAATTTTATCCCAAACATGGGGATTGGATGGCCAAAATACCATGGTATTTCCAGACATGCAATTGTGCAATAATGGTGTTAATCCCATCGAATACAATTCAATACCATTTAATCCCACTGACCAAACGGGCCTTAACACTCCTGATGAAGGATATCAGACATGCCAAGCTTGGTAGTGATGGTTTTTAGGCGAATGGATGGAGCAGCTTTGGTGAAGATATCTGCTAGCTGATCTTCTAAAGGAACAAAAGGAGTATGTAGAACATTAGAGGTTAACTTTTCTCGAATAAAGTGGCAATCGACTTCTACATGTTTTGTTCCTTCATGGAATATTGGGTTTAATGCAATCTGTATGGCTTCTTAATAATCACAATGTAGTGAAATAGGAGAGGATGCAATAAAACCCTTATCCTAAAGGATGGATTTGACCCATACTAGTTCACATGTTGCATGAGTCATGGTATGATATTCAACTCCGGCAAAGGATTAAGCGACAACTAATTGAAGCTTACCTCGGCTATTATTCGGCCAAGTATTAGCTCTTACCCTTCGCCAGTGGTGTTGGTTTGGAGGAGGGATAGTTCATGGTGTTTTTGCGTTGATCATCACATTCTGAATCAGGCTACTTTTAAGGACAAGTTTATGATTCCTATCACTGATGAGCTACTGGTTGAATTACATGGCACTTGCTTCTTCTCCAAACTGGACCGGTCTGGGTATCATCATATTCATGTTTGGATACTGATATTCCCAAGACCACTTTACGTACTCATGATGGTCACTATGAATTCTTGGTTATGTTATTCGGTCTTACTAATGCACCTTCTACCATTCAGAGCCTTATGAATGATATTTTCAGGACATATCTTCGCCAATTCCTTCTAGTCTTCTTTGATGATATTTTGGTGTACAACACGTCTTGGTCTGATCACCTACAAGGTTAAAACACCTGTGACACACGCTTCTAATTTTAAAGGTAAATCAGCTATATGTCAAGCATTTGAAATGTAGCCTTGGACAATTGGAGATTGACTATCAAGGGCACATCATTTCCAGGCACGGTGTGGGCGTTGATCCTTCCAAAATTGAGTGCATGGTCCAATGGCCTCAACCAACCACAATTAAGGTTACATGAAGTTTCATGGGTCCCAACTCTTTTGAAGAAAAACAATTTCCAATGAACTGATGAGGCGACCCATGCAAGGTATTTTGTAACAGCAACAGCGGCCATAACGGCCACCACTATTAGCTCTAAGATATATGGGTCATAACAGCTATTACAATTGTCGTTACGACCTCTTTTTTATTATTGAAAAGAAAAAAAATCCAAAAAACATGTATCTGTCCCATAACATTGAAAAAAATAATCGAAAAACCTATATTTGCCTCGTAACAACAATTACAGGGTTGTTATGGCTTTTACAGGGGACGTATGGGCCATTAATAGGTTATTTTTTCCGTAAATGCCGTTACGACCCGATAATATGTAACAGTTGCCACCATTACCTTCAAGTAGCAGCAGCCTTTACGACACACCATGGACTCATGCCTTTCGGGCCCTTAAGGCAACAATGACCACCACACTTGTTTTAGCTCCCCTGAATTTTTCCAAGACCTTTGTTTTAGAGTGTGATGCATTCAAGACAGGCCTAAGGGCGGTATTGATGCAAGTTGGCCCATTGCTTACCTTAACAAGGTCTTATCTAGGAAATCTTGTGGTCTCTCAACTTACGAAAAGGAGATGCTTGCCATTGTCCAAGAGGCCTTGGTCGATGATTTCAAATCTTGATTGACCATCGCAGCCTCAAGGTTTACTTAGAGCAGCAACTCTCCTCTCTTGAGCAACAAAAGTGGGTCTCAAAACTATTGGGGTTTTGACTATGAGATTGTTAATAGGAAACGGAATGACTGTTGTTGCATATGCACTTTCTCGCCGTCATGAGGAAGGTTCTATTCACGCCATTACCATTCCAATTTTCACATTCCTAAAGGATTTAAGATCCAAACACTCTTCAGTCCAATGTGATTCACCACCGCATTCAACAATTACACTCCAATCCTTCCTCCTCGCCTGGGTATGTGATGGGGACATCAAGCACAAGCACCCTCTATGCACGTATTCGAGGAGGAGGCAGGCCCTACTTTCGATTTGGATCGACGACGACATCTTTGGAGGGCCTCATAATTAGGGGGCTGTGTTACGGAGCATTGGAGTGGACCCGATCATCACATATATTCTACCATCAGATCTCATGATCGTGGCCCACTACTTTAGATAATCTAGGATATTGAGTTTTGACTATTTTTGTTATTAGAAACTTCATGAACAGCTTTAATTGCTTAGATTAATATTTATTTATTTTAGCTTTTGGTATTAGTGTGTGCACATGGCACAAGGGTAATTCTGTCTTTTTTGGGTTTAGGGTTTTTTTTTATAAATATAGCAATCCCATGTAGGTATAGCAATGATATTTGATTAATAAAAATTCTTGCGTTTCTTCCTCTCTCTCTTTGCGTTGAAGAATCGAATTGAGTGCGAAGCTCTCCCTTCCTTAAAGAGCTAACTACCATGGTGCGAAGCCACATCCGCTCCAAATCCTCTCCATCTTCTCACGCATCACCTCCATCACCCTCTACACCCCTTTCACCATCTGTTTCACCCCTTTTCGCATCCACGTTTTCTCCTACAGGAGTGCATAAACAGATTTTCAAATTTTGTCCCATCTAAGGGGCTGAAACTTTGGCGGGGTACTGCGCACAGACCTTGTGACAGATCGACATGAAACTTGGTATGGAGGCAGCCCATCCTTGGCTGATCCTAGCCTAGAAGTTGATTTCCGACTTTATGGGCCTCACACACGTGCGGATGACCTGTCACGCACGATTGTTCAGGCCCATCTGCTGTCTAGCGCGCGTGGTTCATCCCAGGTTCTCTTTTTCCTCTATTTCCTTCTCTTTTGATTAAAAAAGCCCCTTAATCCAAATCCTTAACCCTTAAGAGTCCCAAATCCCAATTATCCCCAATTTTCAAACCCTAGATTTTCCCCCAAATTGAAACTTAGTAAATCTCTTGAGTTGGGAACAATCCTTTGCAAGAATGGATGATTCTTACACTCCTTTGGGCTTGTTTGGCTTATAATTTTATTTGATCCAGCCCTAAAGTTGTGTAGGCTTGGACCCCCCATAGGAATCCTTTTTGAATGTTTGATAGTATGTAGGATGTGGAATTTTATGACTTTTTAAAATTGGTATAATCGCAAGCTTGATTTCTTACATCCCATATTTAATTTCATGTCCTACATCAAATTTGGTATCAGAACCCAAGGTTGTCATAAGGGAATATAATGCATGACTAGGGATTAGTTCATTTTTATTTTTTTTTAATGCACCACACCCATTCATTTAGGGTTGTTTAGAGGTCCATAATTCATGATATAGGCTGCTGAAATTTTTGTTATCAGAAAGTTAGCAATTCACATTGCTGAATTTTCTGTTATCCATTTATTTTGACAGCCATATTGCTGGATTTTTGTAGAGTTGCGCAATTTCGTTCATATAGCGTCCTAAAGGTTCATCTAATGTCATTAGGGTGCATATAGTGGAGTCTAGGCGCATATAGTTGCATCTTAGGACCCCTTGAGTTGAGTAGTGCATGCCCACACGTACTGGACGCGGCTTTGGTTTGCACCCCATTATGAACACCGAGCAACTTACCAAGTCTCTCAGGAGAATAACCCAAAACTTGGACGCCATGGATGCAAGCATCAAAGCATCTTCAAAACAGGTTAATAATCGTTTGGACCAATTAGATGCACGTGTCCATCAAGTTGAAACTTCCACCCGAACAAACACCACCATTGGTGAAGATACTCAATCTCAGGCAGGTGGTCAGGGGGATAGACAAGGGAATGGGAGTGGCCAAGGAAATGATCGTGGGTGCGCACTCGTGCACCCACCCCACGAGGGGCATCGTGATCATGATGACCCAGATGTGCAACTCCTCAAGGGAGTTAGGGTAGAGGCCCCTACATTTAATGGTCACTTGGACCCTAAAGCTTTTTTAGATTGGTTGGCGGATATGGACCACTATTTTGAATGGTACGATATGTCAGATGCTTGCTGAGTCCGATTTACTAAAATGAAGCTTGTGGGCCAAGCAAAGAGCTTTTGGACTACCGTGGAACGAAATAAAGAAAGGTTGAGGGAACCCCCAATAATCCATTGAGAAGAAATGAAAGCAATTCTAAAAGAGAAGTATCTCCCTTTCTCTTATCACTTGAGGTTGGTTGAAGATTGGCAGTCTCTTCGACAGGGTTCCATGAGTGTGGCTAAATAGATTAAGAAGTTCGAAGAGTACTTGGCCCGGTGTGAGGTTGAAGAGGATCCCGTGCTCACTCTTGCTTGACTTAAGACAGGCCTTTGTTCTGACATTAGGAGAGAGTTACTCGCCAAAGACATATACACACTTGAACAGATGTATCAAGTGGTGTTGGAGGTCGAGCAATACCTGAAGGCATCTGTGGTAAGGCGGTTTGAGTCCCGTGATTCTGGCTCTAAGGCTAACCCTTCTGGGGCTAAGCCTGGTACTAGATATCAATACAAGCCTTCCAGTAGTTCTCAGTCTAGGCCCGAGGATGATAAGGGTAAAGGAGTTGTTGGGTCTAGCTCGCGTAGAGGCGATGTGACTAGGTGTTTTAGATGTTAGAGATTTGGTCACTTTACCCACTAGTGTCGCACGAAAGATGGCACCAAAGTGTTCTTTATTGATGGCCAAGTAAAAGGAGTACCCCCAGAAAGTAACGGTGAGAAGGAAGAATATGAGCCAAAGGAGATCTCTAGTTATGAGGAAGAGGGAGCGCAAGAGACTGCGACAGTTGCAGTTGTTCATTGCGCCTTTGCACAAACAAAGAATGCCGACGATTGGCGCCGCAACACGATCTTCTATACCTACATAAAATGTGATGATAAGAGTTGCAAGACGATCGCGAATAGTGGTAGTTGTGCCAATGTGGCATCAACTGACAATGTGAGTCACTTGGGCTTGAAGCTTGAAGCCCATCCTCAACCCTATAGAGTGTCTTAGGTTGATGAGACTTTCATTCCAATCTCGCACCGTTGTCTTGCTCATGTTCAGTTTGAATCATATAAAGACACACTCTAGTGTGATGTTGTTCCCATGGATGTTGGCCACATTATTTTGGGTAGGCCCTAGCTCTATGAAAGGGATGTCACCATATTTGGTCGTTCGAATGTGTGTACATTTTAGTTTTAGGACAAGAAAGTCAAGTTAAATCCTCTTCCACCCAAGAACACGACTGGAAAGAAGTCCACCACAGAGTGGTGCGAGCAGCTCGAAGGAATTGAAAGAATCGAAGTCCAAGTCTAAACCTCTCCATATTCTAAATGCTAAAGACTTTGAGCGAGAGACTGAATTGGACTCGACGGTGTACGCCCTTGTGGCTAGGGAGAGTGCACCAGAGGCTAGTGTAGAGTTATCCACTGAGGTCATTCCGGTATTGGATGAGTTTCGTGATGTCTTTCCTGATGATCTACCAGATGAGCTTCCCCTATGAGGGATATACAGTACGCCATTGATTTAGTCTCTGGGGCAACTCTGTCAAACCTCCCTCATTACAGAATGAACCCAAAGGAGCATGCAGAGTTGAAGAGGCAGGTTGATGAGCTCCTAAAAAAGGGTTTCATTCAAGAGAGCATGAGCCTGTGTGCCGTGCCCGCCCTTCTTACACCTAAGAAGGATGGCACATGGAGGATGTGTGTTGATAGTAGGGTCATCAACTAAATCTCAATCAAGTATCAGTTTCCCATACAGCGTCTTGATGAAATGTTGGACATGATGACCAACGCTACTATCTTCTCGAAAATTAACCTCAAAAGTGGTTATCACCAAATCTGTATACGTCCTGACGGTAAGTGGAAGACGGCCTTCAAGACGAAGGATGGGCTATACGAGTGACTAGTCATGCCTTTTGGGTTGACTAATGCCTTGAGTACCTTTATGCGTGTGATGACCCAAGTGTTGAGGCGAAGTTCCTGGTCATCTACTTTGATGATATCTTGATTTATAGCATGACCAAGGAATAACACCTCAACCATTTGAGCCAGGTTTGTGGGATCCTTAGAGCCGAAAAATTATACGTCAACCTAAAGAAGAGTGGGTTTAGGTCTAGTAGTGTTATCTTCTTAACTTTTGTTGTGTCAGCTAAGGGTGTGTTGGCGGATCCCAAGAAAGTCAAGGCTATTATCAATTGGCCTGAACCCCGCAATATTCACGAAATGCGCGGCTTTCACGGCTTGGCCACCTTCTATAAACGGTTTATTCGAGGCTTCAGTTCCATTATGACTCCCATCATGGATTGCATAAAACAAAAGAAGAGTTTCAATGGACAAAGGCAGCCTCGAAAGCCTTCAACGAGATAAAGGCTAAGATGACCGAGGCTTCAATCACGCGACTTCCGGATTTTTCGAAAGTTTTTGAGGTTGCATGCGACGCATCATGAGTTAGTATAGGAGTACTTAGTCAGGAAGGGCACCCTGTCGCCTTTTTTAGTGAGAAACTGAATGAGGCGAAGCAAAAATACTTCACCTATGACAGAATTCTATGCAGTAGTGTAGTCATTGCGCAACTCACGACACTATCTATTGCCACAAGAATTCGTCTTGTTCTCAGATCACGAGGCCTTGCGATATATAAACTCTCAGAAGAAATAAAACCCTAGGCACGCCAAGTGGGTCAAATTCCTTCAAAAGTACACTTTTGTGCTTAAGCACAAGGCTGGTATAGAGGATAAGTCTGCCGACGAGTTCGAGTTGTCGAGTCTCATTACTCAATGCCATGAGTGTCGAAGTTACAGGGCTCGAGCGTGTCAGAGAGGATTTTTTGAAGTGCCCAGATTTTGGAGTTGTGTACACATCGTTGTTAGAGAGTCCGTCAAGAGCTAGCAGTGAATATTTGATATTGGACGAATATTTATTTAGGAGTGACCGTTTGTGCATACCTCGCACCTCCCTCCGCAATTTTCTTGTCTAGGAGTTACATTCAGGAGGGGTCATAGGATATTTTGGTCAAGACAAGACCATTGCCCTAGTGGAAGATAGATTTTATTGGCTAAGTGAGACGTGCGAGACGTGGCCAAAATTATAGGGCAGTGTCGCACTTGTCAACTGGCAAAGCAGAAAAAGCAGAATACGGGGCTATACACACCTTTGCCAGTTCCATTCGCCCCTTGGCAGGACATTAGTATGGACTTCGTGAATGGGCTCCCAAGACCATTCGAAAACACGATTCCATATTTGTTGTCGTGGACCGTTTTTCTAAAATGGCCCACTTCATCCCTTTTTCGAAGACTTCTGACGTATCCCATGTTGCCAAATTGTTCTTTAGTGAGGTTGTCAAACTTCATGGGTTACACAAAACCATAGTGTTTGACTCTGACGTATGGTTCATAAGTTATTTTTGGAAGACACTATGGCATATGATGAGTACTAGGCTCCAATTTTCTTCTGCCTACCACTCTCAGACCGATGGTCAAACTGAGGTGGTCAATAGAAGCCTAGAAAATTTGCTCGGGTGTTTAGTGGGGGAGCACACCAGGACATGGGAAACCTTCGCAATCGGGGAGAGTTAATGGGAACATCATGCACACGCCCCCTCTACGCATGTATTTGAGGAGGAGGCGGGCCCCACTTTCATTTTGAATCGATGACGACATCTTTGGAGGGCCTCATAATTAGGGAGCTGTGTTATGGAGCATTGGAGTGGACCCGATCATCACATAGATTCTACCATCAGATCTCATGATCGTGGCCCGCTACTTCAGATGATCTAGGATTTTGAGTTTTGACTATTTTTGTTATTAGAAACTTTATGAACGGCTTTGATTGCTTAGATTAGTATTTATTTGCTTTAGTTTTGGTATTAGTGTGCGCACATGACGCCAGGGTAATTCTGTCTTTTTTGGGTTTCGGGTTTTCTTATAAATATAGCAATCCCATGTAGGTATGGCAATGATATTTGATGAATAAAAATATCTGTGTTTCTTCCACTCTCTCTCTCTTTGAGTTGAAGAATCGAATTAGGTGCGAAGCCCTCCCTTCCTAGAAGGGCTAACTACCATGGTGCGAAGCCACATCCGCTCCAAATCCTCTCCATCTTCTTAATCATCACCCTCTACACACCTTCTACCATCCATTTCACCCCTTTTCGCATCCACATTTTCTCCTACAGCAGTGCACAAACAGATTTTCAGATTTTGGCCCATCTAAGGGGTTGAAACTTCGGCGGAGTACTGCGCACAAACCTTGCGATGGATCGACATGAAACTTAGTATGGAGGTAGCCCATCCCTGGCCAATCCTAGCTTAGAAGTCGGTTTCTGACTTTGTGGGCCCCACACACATGCGGACGACCTATCACGCACGTGCGTCCAGGCACATCTGTTTTCCAGCGCGCATGGTTCATCCCTGGTTCTCTTTTTCCTCTATGTCCTTCTCTTTTGACTAAAAAAGCCCCTTAATCCAAATCCCTAACCTTAAAGAGTCCCAAATCCCAATTATCCCCAATTTTCAAACCCTAGATTTTCTCCCAAATTGAAACTTGGTGAATCTCTTGAGTTGGGAACAATCCTTTGCAAGAATGGATGATTCTTACACTCCTTTGGGCTTGTTTGGCTTATAATTTTTTTTGATCCAGTCCTAAAGTTGTGTAAGCTTGGACCCCCATAGATTCTCCTTTTTAAATGTTTTGATAGTATGAATAATGTGGAATTTTGTGATTGTTTAAAATTGGTATAATCACAAGCTTGATTTTTTGCATCCCATATTTAATTTCATGTCCTGCATCAGTATGCTTATGTTGACTCTCTTCTCCTTTATAAGGGTCGTCTCTTTGTTCCAACCAATTTCACTCTTAAGTCAGCCATTTTGAAGGAATTCCATTGCACACTATCTACTGTTCGCGCTGGCCTATTTCGGACTTACAAGCAGCTATCACTTAATTTCTATTGGCATGGAATGAAGAAAGATGTAAAGGACTTTATCGTTGTGTACCATCTGCCAACAACACAAATATGAGACTAGTTCTCTGGCCGAACTTCTCCAATCATTTCCAATTACAAACCATATTTGGGAGGACATCTCCATAGACTTCATCGAGGGCCTACCTAAGTCCACGAGCAACTCAACAATCATTGTTGTAATTGATCGCCTCTCCATGTATGCCCATTTTTCGTCCTTAGATACGACTCATATGGTGGTTGAGGTTTTTGTTCAGGATATCTCCAAATTACATGGCATGCCTCGTACTATCGTATCGGTTTGTGACCGCATCTTCCTTGACAATTTTTGGCAGGAATTCTTCTCCTTGCAATGTAAGGAGCTTCACATGAGTACAGCCTATCATCCCCAAACCAACAACCAGACCAAATTGCTTAATCATTGCCTCGAAACCTATCTCCCGGATGACCGTCCCAAAACTTGGGTTCAATGGCTTTCGTGGGCCGAATGGTGGTACAACACCTGTTATCAAATAGTTGTTAAGATGATTCCTTTCTAGGCCATTTGCAGGTGACTTCCTCTGACCATCACTACATACATTCCAAGGACAGTTAATGTTGCACAAGTCGACCAACAATTGTAAGATCGAGATCAGCTTCTTCGCACACTAAAAGTCCATTTATCGAAGGCCCAAAACCGAATGATAGTACAATATGGCCATCATAGGACCGAGCACAAATTTCAAGTTGGTCATTTGGTGTACCTACACCTGCATCGTTACTGACAATCTTCATTGGCTCATCGCCCCAATAACAAGCTGGCTCCCCGCTTCTTTGGCTCGTTTCCCATGACGAAGCACATTGGCCCAGTTACATATCGTTTGGCGCTTCCACCAAATTCTAAAATACACCTGGTGTTTGGTGTTTCCTTGCTTAAAAAGCATGTTGGCCCTCATGTTCCAATCTCCTCCAACTTACCACTCATGGTAAATGATGTACATGTCCCACTTGTTCCACATGTTGTCCATGATTGTTGAGTTCTCAAGCATGGTTCAAATTGAATACTGTAGGTGTTGGTTCAGCGGCAACATCACTCGGCCGATGATGCAACATGGGAAGACATTGATCATTTGAAGACTCACTTTCCCAATTTTGAACCTTGAGGACAAGGTTCGTATAAGGAGAGAAGGATGATATGCACCCATGGGATTGGTGACATGGCGTGCTGATGACGTGGCTACTGACATGGTGTGGTAATTATTTGGTTTCTTAGTAGGATGTTGCATTAGGATTTCTTTATTCATTTTCTTCATTATTAGTTAGATGAGGGGTCTTATAATAAAGGGTTATGATTAAGTAGGCCATGTGGGCCTAGGATATGAAATGAATGTTAAAAACCCAACGAACAATGAAATAAGGGCATTGCAAAGTTTCTTTCAGCCTAGTGCTAAGAGGTTGTCTCCCTCGAAGAAGACCATCTTCCATTCGTAAATCCCACGTTCTCATAGGGATATACAACCAAGCCCCATCAATTGTCCATCAAGTAGGTTGTGTCCCACCAATCGGGCATCAAGTAGGTCGAGTTCCCAGTAGTTATGTATTCAAGTAAGTCGTGTTGCATCAACCTAGTGAACCGCGCTTTGTGTAGTCTTTGATCAGTCATGCTCATCATCTAACATTAAATTAACAAGGGGCACACTCCACATCCCACTATTCAGATGGCTCGCCTTTAATCAAATGGCCCATCAATCAGCGCACCCTGACAGCATCCCATCAATTAAATGCACGTTCCCTCCTTCAAGTGTACTATTGGCACCCCGATAATGGCAGCAGCCCCTAATCTCCTTGGAGTGTGTTGTTGACACTTTGATAACAACAACCCTCATGCTCTTTGGGTTGTGTTGCCAATGCCCTCGCAGCAACACCCCCGCACTCTCTATCGAAGAGGCCGACACCCTCTCACTCTTCAATTGGGGCTGGGCAACGGGTAGCATCCTCTCCTTACATGGGCTTACAATTATGTGTGCTTTGTCCCTTTCTTATGTGTATCTTAGCAATGCTATGAATCCTCTATGAATGTCAATAGAAATCATATTAATCAGAACAATATAAACAAAGGTACATCTTGATGACGGTGGCGATGCACAATCACAGCCTACTCCCTGACATCGGGTAGTCTTGAGCGATTAACAAATTTTATCCACATCCGGTAGTGGCAATGGCAACGGAGATGGTGACGACGATGATAGAGCAAATGGCAGTGGTGATGACGGGGATGTAGACCAGTCCAGCGAGGGTGGAGATGATACCACTGGGAGTGAAGGCGGCAGTAGTGCGGGTTAATGATGAGTCAGAATCAACGATCTGTCAACCAATTCATTTGGGAGGGCCGCTTTCACCATGCCACTTGAGACGAGAACATAAATCTCATCTGTTATCATTGAGCAAAGGAGCATAGCGTTGAAATGGTGGAAAGAAGTTCACACATCAAGGAGTCTCTTGCATGCATCTTGTCATTGATAAATGCCAGCTCAAAACCGAGGAGCTCCACTTCCATCCCACCTTACGCACATGGGGAGTATCATGGTTATGAGTATGGTGGCTACAACACTATCACAGTTGTCTAGCTATGGATACTTGTAGGCCCAGGAGAGCACTTATAATTACGGGTATGGAGAAGGATATTCGGGGTACTCATCATATTATTGGGCTCGGTTCTATGCAGAAGTCGGGGTTGGAGTCGGTTTGTTTCGTCAGGACCGTACTTGGCTACAGTTGGCTACCATCATACAGTACCCACATCTAGGTGTATTCAGATAGTTCGAAGAGAGTGAGTACTAGAGATACGTGAGAGAGTACATCAACTAATATGAATAAACAATGACCTGAGCACAGCATTGTCAATAGTGGAGCATCAGTAATGAGGACATCACTTCACGTACACCTTTGCGTACGTATCAAAGGAGGAGGCAGGTTGCACGGATTTCCCTGTAGCTAAGTGAGCACCCGTGATCATGCTAAAGACCCCATGTGCATGTGCAAGCATCTGGAAGACCCCATACTAGGAAGATGCACATGGGCTGCTTTATGGAGTGATCCAAACCGTTGGATTGGATGGATGTGACGATCGGGCCGTTGGATCACATGATTGGGCCATTGATCGTGAATCGTCCATACTAGTTTTTCTTAGATTTTATCAGCTTATAGGATTTAGTTTTGTTTATGTTATATTTGGACACCATTATGAGTGTTTTTAATTGATTTTAGTTAGACCATAGATATTTTCGTCAAAATTCACAAAACAAGGTGTTTATTATAATTTTTTAACTTTCTTGGAGCTATAAAAGAGGATGGGTGTGTGACCCTCTCCCTCATTGGATTTTGTGATTGAGAGAGAGAGAGAGAGAGAGAGAGAGAGAGAGAGAGAGAGAGAGAGAGAGAGAGAGAGAGCTCTTACTTTCTTCTTCCATCTTCATGAGATTTGAAGATACTTCCATGTGATTTGAGAGAGATTGGTGTGAGGCTAATCTTCATCAACGGAGGTGCGAGGTCTCCATCCATCCCCATATCACCATTTATTTTCCCCTCTATCAAGGTATTTTTTTCAAGTTCTTCAATTCTCCTATCCTAAGCCTTCATCTTCTCCTAAACCCATCTTTCCTTTACCTATCGACAATCTCAAATGCTAAGAGACCTAACCCATCCATTCAATGCCACACGTGTGAACTTTCCTGGTTGGCCGTACGGCCACACCTTATCCTTTTTTGCTTCCTTTCACCCTTAAATCAAAAACCTCTTTACTCTCTACTAAAACCCTAACCCAAAATCTAGAAATCCCTAACTTTCCTAGATTTTCCCAATTTCTTAAAACCCTAATTTTACCCTATGTTGTATTAGGCTTTCTACATTGAACTAGACTATACCCTATACTAATTGGATGTCCTTACATCCATTAGATCCTAGTTTCCTTTTATTTAATGATCTTGTGTGACGATATTGGTAACTTAGGTTAGGATTATGCATGATGTTTTTTTGGTTTTCATAATATTCATGATGATTATCGCAATGTTTGTGTTTTTTTTTTTTTTGGTTAATTGTCTTAATTCTGCTACTTGATTTCACATGTTATTTTGTTCATGCATCGGTCCTACATCAAGCAGTATTATGGTCGATCGAGTGGGGCCAACAATGACAACTTGAGCTATCTTGCAACTCTATGTGAGTACGAGGGACAGCTAAATGGGTATGTTTTTCAATTCCTTTACTTTTTTAGATGTTTTAGCCATTGTTTAATACCTGCATTTGTATGATATGAACTCATTTTGGTTACCATTGCACTATTTTTTATTTTTTTATCACAGCATATGCTTTAGGCCCCTATTAAATGAAAACTTATTATGTCCAGTTCCTTTTTGCAATTTTTTAATTCATAAATATGTAAATATTTGTCTTTTAGCATATCCTGAAGTTTTATTAAAAATTTCCACCGTTTATGCCATGTTTCCCTGAGTTAGCGATACATCTCCTGGTATCAACAATATCAATACATGTTTCTGTATCCCCAGTTAGCAACACATGTAATGATATCCTTGTTATGAACATTGATCTCCTTGTAATCAGTGCCTTTGATATGTGTGACCTTTGGAAAATACGCATGCATAATTTTTGCCCCCGTACCATCTTGCCATTCTTTAATTTCGAATATTCATTTACTCCTTATCACTTCACGATTGGGTGGCAAATCTCTAAGTTCTCAGACTTGATTTTTAGCCATGGAGACAAATCTTCTCACCAATGGTAGTTACCTAATCAATCAAATATAGAGACAACAATGCATCCTAATAAGAATCATGCTTATCATCATCAATCGCAATGGAATAGTACAATTCTCCCTTGATTTGGATGTATCTAGAGGGAATTTCTCCTCTTTCGCTTTGACGAGGTTCAAGAGTTTGTTTAAGAATACTCCCATTGTCCTAATGAACCATAGGAGTGTGACCATCTGTCCTCTTTTATACATGTTTTTTAATTACATTACAACAAATAATGTATGAAACATATTGTGAACCATTAAACAGAGCACGTAAACAAAACACGCACAAAAGCATGGTACTAAATTAGTATTTATGGGTTGGGTCCGTTTCCACGTCTTCCAAACCCAACCTATTTAATAATTGGGTCCAAGGCATGACAACTTAGAGAGATTCTGTAGAACAATCAGAGTGATGTTTTGGACCAAGATCAAAGGCTAGATTCAGATCCAGACCATTTAGTATTGGGTTGGGTCTGATGACTCATTGAGTCGGCCTGTATAGTATTGGCTTCGATCAGGCCCATTGCACTCCACTGGGGGAACACTTCCTATCATCATTTCCACTCTGATAAGAGAAATCAAACCCATGAAAGGGTGGAGGCAAAGCAAGTATAGGACTGAATCTTTTTCGTGGTGTGCACCGGTTCTTATAGTAGTTTAACTTACTAACTCTTGTGCTTTCTTTATGGTTCATTGAAATGAATTTCAGATCCCTCCAGCCATAGTCTGTCTTGCCTTATATGATTTTTTTTCCAGGAGAAAATGTATTCTACTTACGGACAACTAAAATCCGCTCCCATAGCAAGTTACAAAACTAGGCTTCTTTGTCAAAAAAATGATAATGCCATTGAATGCTATATCTAAAGAAATATCCTTCTGTTTTTATTCAACCTAACAATGGTACAATTGAGGCTCGCCTTTTAGTAACTTAAGTCGTTGATATGATGGGCCACATCATGGGATGAGCGATTACTAAACCTTATTTGAGCAAAGCATGATGAGAGGAATAGAATTGGGTGTTGGAGCATGAGAGTGCCTGTTTTAAAATGTTAGTGAAGGTCAAGCCTAGGAGGAGCAACAAAGCGAGTTCGAGGGGGAGCAACAACTTCGTAGAAGAAACCTGCCATTTAAGGCCAAAATATCTCCCCTATCAAGTGATCCTAGCCATCAGATGACAATAGACAATTAAAACAAAATGTCCCATTTAGCATGTACAATTTTGGGCCCAATTAGACAGTTTGGACTATTCAATGGGGAGGTAATTGAGTGTTCTCCAATTTCCCATGTTGACCCACTAGACGAATGGTTTATATCACTAAAATATCCTTCTTTTTTTATTCAACCTAGCAATGCTACAGTTAAGGCTCACCTTTTAGCAACTTGTTGATATGATGGGCCACATCATGGGATGAGCAATTTCTAAACCTTACTTGAACAAAGCATGATGAGAGGCAGTAGAATTGGGGGTTGGAGCATGGGAGTGCCAGTTTTAAAATGTGCAACAAAGCCTGTTCGAGGGAGAGCAACAACTTCATAGAAGAAACCTGCCATAAAGGATAAAATATCTCCCCTATCAAGTGATCCTAGCCTTCGGATGACAATAGACAATTACTACAAAATGTCCCATTTAGCATGTACAATTTTGGGCCCAAATGGGGAGGTAATTGGGTGTCTCCAATTTGCAGTGTTGACCAACTAGACAAATGATCTATATCTCCAAAAGGTGGCCTCACATATATGATATATGTTAGGCCGTGCAAATGCTAAATCCAGGGTGTATATTTCCTCAAAGACATTATACCTGTCCATCAGCAATTATCAACAAAATATGATACTGGCCGCCACTTTGCTCCACAATCGTCATAGCAGTATTGATGATAGGAGCAAACGACGTTGGGCCTGCAACATGAAATAGTAAAACCACAACTTATAATCACCGAATGGTCAAACTTTGAGAAGTGCTGAGGAACGGAGGGGTAGAATACTAACCAGATAGTTGCAGATGTGGGACTATTTCTTTGTACTGCATCAGTACTTCCTCAAAACCATTACAGCGTCTCTCATCTGGATAGAAACCAAAAACATCTTGATCGTGTGTCGATGCTGTCCAAAAACAAAATGGATGTTCATGATCTATCTAATGTGGATAATATCTTTTAATCTAATTCGCTTAAGACACTCTTAACAGAAAACCTACCATCTCCAAACCCAAAACACGGTATCAAGTTATCCTCATCAAAAGTAGATAAGGTTCTTCCAATAATAGAGATTGCTTGTTCATAAGGATTTGGAGAGTCTCCAATGTGATGCAAGCTCCGGTGGTTGAACGATACTTTACCTGATTTGCAAAATAAGTCGGCATGTCACAATACTCACAAAAAGGGTGGGAAACTACTTCAGCAGTTAGATAAGGGCATACCAGTCCACTCATTGCTCTTTGTGAAATCAATGCCAATGATGAGATTGGAAGATTCAAGGCCAGCATGTCTAAGAGCCTCTGTCACCTGTGAATATATAATGTGCTTGTCATCCTCATAATCAAACTATTAAGTGAAATACTCTATAAAACACTATCAATTCAAATTCCAGTTGATAAAGCAACATTGTTTACATTCTATAATTGACATACCACCAAAGACACAAATAATCCACAGAACCATGCTGATATGTAGTGGACAGGAAATACCAAGACAAAGCTCAAGTGGAGTAAATCAGCAATTAAAAGGCAATAGACACAACTCATTGGCATATCTTGGGACTCCCTACACATAATCTAAATACCATTGTTTGGAGTATCCATGATATTATTTGTATCTCCAGCATAGCGATACCAATAACACTAGTAGCAATACCAATAACACTAGTAGCAATACCAATAACACAAGTAGCCAAAAAAATTCCAGGTATTGGTGATATATTGCCAAAGTATTGCCAATGTATCGCAAATATTTTCTACTGTGTAAATTCCAAGTGTCGCTTGTATCACCAATGTATCGATATCACCAATATTTTCAACAGTGTACATTCCAATTGTCATTTGTATTGCCAATGTATCAGTGATATTTCGATAATATTACCAGTGTATCGATATCGTGAAAAACTTGTTTATTAAAAAAAATCCATTTCAATTCTTTTTAATGAGTGCATGGCTGTATGCAAGGTTCAAATTGTCGGCGATAATATCGATCATTATCGCAACGCGGACGATATCAAGACAACAACCTTTCATTTCCTTTCCAGTTGTCGATGATTTGTCGACGAAATATCATGTTCTCGATTTTCTGAAACATTGATGGATGTTTGGATGGAAGGTTGGATGGTTGGATGGATATATGGGATGATTGGATGGATGGTTTGGATGGTTGGAGTAGTTTCTTACAACAACGCATGCTTTTAGGCCATCATTAGATGGAAAATTATGTATGCATTCTTTTAGCATCTTTTTATTCCTAAATATGAAAATATGTGTATTTTAACATCTCCTGAAGTTTCACTGAAAAATTCCACCGTTTTTTTCCATGTTTCCCCAATGTTTCCCCGCATTTTCGATTATTAGCAATATCAATATTATTCCTATATCCCCAGTCAATTTAACTTGTAGCAATACCAATACTTCGAACGCTGCTGAATACCATAGCTATTGTTTGCCATTAGATTTACATAAAATACAAGACTTTTCTACCAATAACTTGCCCAATCTAGCATCAAATCTATCAACTATTTCCTTTCTAGATATTTGTTGTGGAAACCAAAAGACTGACACCTAACCCACAATTGACTAGCATTTTTTAGGAGCTGGTGTGATGTAGTAAACTTGAAAGTATTGAAATTAATTGAAGAGATAAAAAGACTTACCACTCACAAGATCATATCCTCCAATTATTAGCCGGAAGAGTGATAATCAATCAAAATTAATGGACTGTGATATTTAAGTGTACCTTACAAAAAAGGTGATGCTAAGGGTTCTGAATCTACCAAAATACATTCTTTGCATGCCCATGTTTACAAAAATGATCCATATGTGTGTGTGTGTATATATATATATATATATATATATATATATATATATATCAGTGTTTCAAATAGTGCCCGTGGTGTATGCTACGTAGCGTAGCATGGCCATAGCGCTACGTAGCTTCCTAAATAACGTAAATCTCCTACAGCGTACACTATAGGGGTCGTAGCGTACGCTACAGCTACGTAGCACATGGCGTACGTAACGTAAACTACAATGTATTTTTTTACCATTTGATTTTTTTATTACTTTTTTCATATTTTCTTTGTATCTAATGTTGAGGAATGTGACACTTGTATTGTACTGATACTTTTAACCTATGTATTTTTATTTCTTTTCATAATTGTGACTTATAGTTTCAATTAGACATTATTAATTAAAGCAGTTTGCTTAGAAAATTGTTGATGTCATAATTATTTGATTTGGCTTATATATGTGGATTGGCTTTTGATAAATGATAATTAATAAATCATTTAAACATACTTATAATTGATAAAAATGAATCATCTTTTAGGCATTTTTATATTTTTCTTTTCCTTTTTTCCAATATTTATTTTATTTGTCCTATTTTTAAATTAAAAAATAGAAGTATCGTGTAGCTTACGCTACACGCTATAGAGGGTTGAGCGCTACACATCACGCTACCGCTATTTAAAACACCGATATATATATATATATATATATATATATATATATATATATATATATATATATATATATATATATATAATGCTCCCCTACAAATCGTAGCATAAGGGAGCTAGATATATGGAAACCTAATCTAAACTGTAGCTTTCCAACCACTGTAGACTCCCTTTCACTTATATTTTAGATTGTCCGAAAGAGAGTCACGAGTCTCTCTCTCTCTCTCTCTCTCTCTCTCTCTCTCTCTCTCTCTCTCTCTCTCTCTTTCCTATTCCCGCTTTACACTCCGTGCTTAATACTTCATGCCTCTCTCTCTATTCCCTCCTTAGATTATCTACGCGTATAGATTACGTGTGCTAACGTCACCAAGTTCTATGGAGCCCACCATGATGTATGTGTTATATCCACATCGACCATCCATTTTGTGAGATCATTTTATGGCATGTGCCCAAAAATGAGGCAAATCCAAAGCTCATGTCGACCACACCACAGAAGGCAATGTTATTGAATGCCTACCATTGAAATCTTCTTGGGGCCATGGAAGTTTTTTATCAAGCTGATATTTGTTTTTTCCCTTAATCCAGGTCTGTGTGACCTTATCAACTGGTTGGACGGGAAATGAACATTACAGTGAGCTCCAGGATGTTTTTTATTGTGAGCATTCAATCACCACCATTTCCTGTGATGTGGTCCACCTAAGATTTGGATATGGTTCATTTTTCAGAAAATGCACTAAAAAGAGCTAGCAAAATGAATGGACCAAGTGGATATAAACAAATATATTAAGGTGGGCCCCACAATCATGACGTGACCCAACCAAGTGTTTTAACAACACACCTGGGGGGAATGATTGGTCTTGCGTTTTGAAAATGCACTCACGCAACACATAGAAGTCAATTGCATGGTGTGCATGTCACCAAGTTTTGTGGGCCCCACCATGATGTATGTGTTCTATCCACAATTAATCGTTTTTGCTAGATCATTTTAGGGCATGGGCCAAAAAATGAGGCAAATCCACAGATCAAGTGGACCACACCACAGAAGATAGTGTGGATTGAATGCCTATTATTGAAATCTTCTTGGGCCCACGAAAGTTTTGGATCAAGCTGATATTTGTTTTCTTCCTTAATCCATGTCTATGTGACCTTTTGAACAGGTTGTATTGCAAATAAACATCATGGTGGACCCTAGGAAGGTTTCAATGGTAAGTCATTGTCCCCACTGCTTTCTACCGTATGGTACACTTGTGCTTTGGATCTGCCACATTTTTAGGCTCATGCCCTAAAATGATCTCGCCAAATGGATGAACTATTTGGATATAAAACATACATCATTGTGGGGCCCACAAAACTTGATGACATCAACACACCACCAGCATACCACGCAATCCACTTCCATGCAGATTCCCCACAAAAGCCTTTAACAAGAACTCCCTGCTTTGGAATGCTAGGCGGGGCCCACCGTGATGTTTGTGAGATATCCACCCCGTCCATTTGTTTCTCTAGATCAAGTGAGGATATGGTCCAAAAAATGAGATGGATCCAAAATTCAAGTTGCATGAGAGAAAATAGTAAGGATTGAATGTCCACCATTGAGGCATTTGTGGGGCCACAAAAGTCTTGGGTTAGGCTAATATTTTTGTATTTTCAATTCATCTCAATAAGAATGACCTTATGAATAGTATGAATGGTGTATAAACATCACAATGGGCATTTACCTACACTTTTTCCAGTCACATGTCCCACTTGAGTATTGGATCTTCCTCATTTTTGGGGATTATGTCCTAACATGATCTAGAAAAATGAATGGATGGAACATCACGGTGGACCCCACCTAGATTTTCTTGGCCGGAAGTTCCTCCACAATCTTTTGAAGGAATCCATGTCGGTGGAAGCGAATTGCGTGGTGTGCCACACCATGGACTTCGGAGAGGGAGAAGATTGCACACCATGGACTTTAGAGGGAGCGTGGATTGGGTAATATCCCCACCAGGCAACTAGAGACGGACGATCATGTCAAGGGATTTGTGGGGCCCACCAATATCTATATGCTTTATCCATGTCGTCAATTTATTTTGATAGATCATTTTAAGGCATTAGCCAAGAAAGGATTCAGATTGAAGGCTCAAGTGGATCACACCACATGAAGTAGTGGGGAATTTAAATTCTACAGTTGAAAACTTCTTAGGGGCTACATAAGTTTGGGATCAAGCTTATATTTATGTTTTCCCTTCATACAACTTGGATTGTAAATAAACATCATAGTGGGCCTTAGGATGTTTCCAACAGTAAGAGGTCAATCCCCACTGCTTAATGTGGTGTGGTCCACTGAGCCTTTAATAGGCATTTTTTTGGGCTAATGACCTAAAATAATCTATCGAAATAGATGGATAGTGTGGATCAAAACATATTGATCATGGTGGGCCATGTAGAGCCCCTAACATGATTGTTTGTCTCTAGCTACGTCCTGGTGGGGATTGTACCCAATCAGAGCCCAATCGATGCCCCTTTAAAGATGCCTGACATTGGCGTATTGATTTGTTGGTGTCATCAAGTTATGTGGGCCCCACCATGATGTATGTTTTATATCCAAACTGTTCATTTATTTGGCGAGATCATTGTAGGGCATGAGCCCAAAAATGTGGCGGGTACAAAGTTCAAGTGGACCATACCACAAAAAACAGTGAGGACAATGACGACCACTGTTGAAACCTTTCTATCACCCATTATGATGTTTATTTGCCATCCAGCGTGTTCAAAAGGTCACAGAGACCTGGATTAAGGGGAAAAAAACAAATATCAACTTGAGACAAAACTTATGTGGCACCAAGAAGATTTCAATGGTAAGCGTTCAATAACACTGCCTTCTGTGGCATGGTCCACGTGAGCTTTGGATTTGCTTCATTTTTGGCAAATGCCATAAAATGATCTTACAAAATGGATGGTCAGTGTAGATATAACACATACATCATGGTGGGGTCCACAGAACTAGGCGACATCAACACACCTAATTTATATGCATAATAATGTGAGGGAATAGAGAAAGAGTAATGCAGGGGCATTTTCACACCATGCTCGAGTGGGGTGGCCTATGGGATGCGAGGGCACACTCGGGGTGGGTGGCCCGTGTGAGTTGGGTGGCCTGTGTGAGTCGGGTGGCTTGTGTGAAGCGGAACTCATGTGAAGTGGGGCCCACGAGGGGAGTTCAGCCGAGGTCCTAACCCATGGGATGTAGGGCCTGGGATACGAGATAAACAGATTGATTCGCCATGCTTTATCAGTTCGAGCTTTTAGAGCAAGTGGTTAATTGTCCTGCATCAAAGTGGTATCAGAGCGGGAGTTCTCGTGTTTGAAACTCCTCACCGGGGGTGATTAATGCAAGGGCATTTTCACACCGGGGTGAAGTGGGGTGGCCTGTGGGATGCGGGGGCACACTTGGGGTGGGCGGCCCATGTGAGGTGGGGACCACTCGTATGAGGTGGGTGCCTCATGTGAAGCGAAACCCATGTGAAGTGGGGCCCACGAGGGGGGTTGGGCCGAGATCCTAACCCAGGGGATGTGGGGCCTAGGCTATGAAATAAAGGTATTGATTCGCCATGCTCTATCAATTCGAGCTTTTAGAGTAAGTGGTTAATTGTCCTGCATCAGAGAGGCTTGGAGTATTATGCAAGGAGTGTGAGGGAATAGGAGAGAGAAAGTAGAGAGAGAGAGAGAGAGAGACTCATGACTCTCTTTCAAACAATCTAAAACATAAGTGAGAGGGAGTCTTCAGAGACTAGAAAGGTATGGTTTAGATTAAGTGCGCATATAGCTCCCCTACACTATGGTTCACAAGGGAGCTACTCTCTCTCTCTCTCTCTCTCTCTCTCTCTCTCTCTCTCTCTCTCTAATGCAAGACATGGAAATTAAACATGATATGCAATATTTCAAACTTTAGATCATACTAATGCAGAAACAATCACAAAAATCCCACATCCCACATAAAGTCAAGCATTCAACAAGGGAGATCTACAAGGATCCAAGCCTACACATGCTAGGGCTAGATCAATTAAAATTATAAACCAAACAATGATCAAATGTAGATTCATCCACATATGTAAAGGATTATTTCCCCAATCCAAGGGATTCACATGTTTCAATTCGGGAAACCCTAGAGTTGTAAAAGGGGAATAGAAGTTGGGATTTAGGATAATCTAGGGTTAGGGTTAGGGAAATACGGTGAGAAAGGAGTGAAATAGAGGAAATAGACGAACCCGAGGTGGTGATCTACATGTGTGGACAGCTGCTGGGCCCAGACGCACGTGCGTGGGATCCTGGCCGCACGTGTGTGAGGCCCACAAATCTAAAATCGGCCATCTTGGGTCTGGTCGGACAGGGAAGGTCGACCTTTACACCAAATTTCGGGACGATCAGATGTCCAATTTGTGCAGTGTTCTGCCGAAGTTTCAACCCTCCTGCAGAGCCAGATTCTACAAATCTGTTGTAGAGGATGGATCGGCTGCAAAAGAGGGTGAATTTGAAATGTGAATGGCTGTGGGAGACAATGAATATGGATGATAGGAGATGGGGGCGATTTGAGAGAGGTGTGGCTTCACGCCACGGTAGTTAGCCCTTCGAAGAATGGAAGGTTTCGAACCCAATTGGATTTCCACAACTCGGAGAATTAGAAAAGCAAGAAAATGCAGAATTTTATTCATAATATTCAATGAAAAATAACCTACAAGGGGTTGCCTATTTATAAGAAAAACCTATACCCCAAAAGTCGTGCCATGTGCACACCCTATTACTCAGAGATGAAGTAACAAAAATAACAACTAATCAAAGCAAACTAAACCATCCATGATATTCCTAATAACAATATTAAGCACAACTCAAAGTACTAGATCATCTAGAGTAGTGGGCCATGATCATGAGATCCAATGGTGGGATCCACATGATGATCGGGTCCACTCCAAGGAACCAAACACAGTCTTCTAGATAGGAGGCCCTCCCTATACATCGTTATCGATCCAGATCGATAGTAGGGCCCTCCTCCTCCTTGCGTACGTGCATGGGAGAGCGTGCGTGTGCGCGAGATGTCTCTGTCAACTCTCCCTAGCTACGAAGATTTCGCCACTGGTGAAACAAAACTCCTAAATCGTTCCAAGATATCAGGATCAACTCGTTGAAGCTCCTCAGTGAGCTACGTACTATTTGAAGCTGGGCATGACCTCCACTTAACCAGGTACTTTCGAAACCCGCCATCTAACGTTGATATTATTTGATGGTACAGAATATCATCTATCTCCTCTCTGGGTGTGGGAAGGGTAAATATGGGAGATAGAGGCTGGGAAGAAGGGTCGGGGAGAGGCCATGGATCGAAGGAAAGGTCCGAGGAATCAGGATGGTTAGGTAAAAGGCTTGACAATGTATCAGGGGTCCCTTGAAAAGCAACTAGATCCACCACATTGAATGTGGAACTAATTCCCATGGAAGGTGGAAGATCTACCACATACACATTGAGACCGTTTCATCTTATAATTTTGAATGGTCCAGCGCTACGCACGTGTAATTTAGGGACGACTCCTTAAGGGTACCGCTCTACCCTGATGCGGACCATCACAGAGTCTCCTACATTGAATTCCTTGAAACGTTTATGCTGGTCTACAGAAAGTTTGTAATGTTCATTACTAGTAGTGATCTTTCGCCTGATTTCTCAATACAATGAATGAATGTGATGCACAAAAGACTCTCCAAACTCTAATGGCCTATGGGATAATAATATAGGGACAAGATCAATAGGCTTACTAGGTTTATAACCAGTAATGACTTCAAAAGGACTTAAACTTGTGGACCTATTGACAGAACTATTAAATGCAAACTTGGCTATAGGTAGTACGGTGTCCCATGTTTTGGTGTGCTCCCCCACTAAACATCTGATCAAACTCCCTAGGTTCCTATTGACCACCTCAATCTGACCATTGGTCTAAGGGTGGTGGCAGAAGAAAATTAGAGCCTAGTATTCATCACGTGTCATAGTGTCTTTCAAAAATAACTCATGAATCACACGTCACGGTCAGACACTATGGTTTTTAGTAACCCATAAAGTTTGACGACCTCACTAAAGAACAGCTTGGCAACATGAGATGCATCAGATGTCTTAGAATAAGGAATGAAGTGGGCAATTTTAGAAAAACGGTCCACAACAACAAGTATGGAATCATATTTCCGAATAGTCTTGGGGAGCCCAAGCACGAAGTCCATACTGATGTCCTGCTAAGGGATGAATGGAACTGGTAAAGGTGTGTATAGTCCCGTATTTTGTTTTTTCTTCTTTGCCAGTTGACAAGTACGACATTGCCCTATAATTTTGGCCACGTCTTGCTTGAGGCTTGGCCAATAGATCCTATCCTTCACTAGGGCAATGGTTTTGTATCGACCAAAATGACCCGCGACCCCTCCTGAATGTAACTCCCACACAAGAAAATCACGGAGGGAGGTGCGCGATATGCATAAACGATCACTCCTAAACAAATATCCGTCTAAAATCAAGTACTCACTGCTAGCTCCTAACGGACTCTTTAACAACGATGCGTACATAACTCCAAAATCTGGGCACTCAAAATAATCCTCTTTGACATGCTCAAGGCTCGTGACTTCGACACTCATGGAATCGAGTAACGCGACTCGACGACTCAACGCGTTGACAGGCTTATTCTATACACCAGCCTTGTGCTTAAGCACAAAAGTGTACTCTTGAAGGAATTAGACCCACTTGGCGTGTCTAGGGTTCAAATATCTCAAGGCCTCGTGATCTGAGAACAAGACGAATTCTTGCGGCAATAGATAACGACGCCAGTGGCGCAGTGATTGCACTACCGTATAGAATTCTTTGTCATAGGTGGAATATTTTTGCTTCACCTCATTCGGTTTCTCACTAAAAAAGGCGAAGGGTGCCCTTCGTGACTAAGGACTCCTATGCTGACTCCTGACGCGTTGCATGCGACTTTAAAAACTTTCAAAAAATCCGAAGGTCGCGTGGCTAGAGCTTTGGTCATCTTGACCTTTATCCCTTTGAAGGCTTTCGAGGCTGCCTTCGTCCATTGAAACTTCCTTTTTAATGCAATTCGTGACAGGAGCCATAATAGAACTGAAGCCTCGAATGAACCGCCTATGAAGATAATATTACGAGGTGTGACACCTTAATCTTTTGGTCAAGCTGTGAAAGTTGCACGCCTCGTGAATATTACGAGGTTCAGGCCAATTGACAATGGCTTTGACCTTCTCGTGATCCTCCGATACACCCTCAGTTGACACAACAAAACCTAAGAAGATAATACTACTAGACATAAACGCACACTTCTTTAAGTTGGCGTACAATTTCTTGGCTTTAAGGATCCCACAAACCTGCCTCAAATGATTAAGGCGTTGTTCCTTGGTCATGCTATAAATCAAGATATCATCAAAGTAGACAACCAGGAACTTCCCCACAAAGGGTCTCAACACTTGGGTCATCACATGGATGAAAGTACTTAGGACATTAGTCAGCCCAAAAGACATGAATAGCCACTCGTATAGCCCATCCTCCGTGTTGAAGGTCGTCTTCCACTCATCACCAAGGCGTACACAGATTTGGTGATAACCACTTTTGAGGTCAATTTTTGAGAAGATAGTAGCATTAGCCATCATATCCAATATGTCATCAAGACGGGGTATGGGAAACCGATACTTGACTGTGATTTTGTTAATGACCCTACTATCAACAAACATCCTCCATGTGACATCCTTCTTAGGTGTAAGAAGGGCAGGCACGGCACACGGGCTCATGCTCTCTCGAATGAAACCCTTTTCTAGGAGCTCATTAATCCGTCTCTTCAGCTCTGCATGCTCCTTTGAGTTCATTCTGTAATGAGGGAGGTTTGGTAGAGTCACCCCGGGGACTAAATCAATGGCATGTTGTATATCCCTCATAGGGGGAAGCTCATCCGGTAGTTCCTCGGGAAAGACATCACGAAACTCATCCACTACTGAAATGGCCTTAGTGGGTAACTCTACGCTATCCTCTAGTGCACTCTCCCTAGCCACAAGGGCGCACACTACCGAGTACGACTCAGTCTCTCGCTCAAAGTCCTTGGCATTTAGAATATGGAGACGCTTAGACTTGAGCTTCAATTCCTGCAATTCTCTTGAGCCGTTCACACCCTCTATGTGGACTCCTTTCCAGTCGTGTTCTTGGGTGGGAGAGGATTGAGCTTGACTTTCTTGCCCTCAAACCAGAATGTACACACATTCGAACGACCAAATATGGTGACATCCCTGTCATAGATCCAGGGCCTATCCAAAATAATGTGGCCAACATCCTTGGGAACAACATCACACCAGAGTGTCTTTATATGATCCAGACTGAATAGGAACAAGACAACGGTGTGAGATTGGAATGGGAGTCTCATCAACCCAAGACACTTTATAAGATTGAGGATGGGCTTCAAGCTTCAAGCCCAAACAACTCACAGTGCCAGTTGATGCCACATTGGCACAACTACCACTATCCACGATCATCTTGCAACTCTTATCACCACATTTTGCATAGATATAGAAGATCATGTTACGGCACCAATCGTCGGTATTCTTTGCTTGTACAAATGCGCAACGCACAACTGCGAGGGTCGCAGACTCTTGCACTCCCTTTTCCTCATCGCTAGAGGTTTTTACTGGCTCATATTCTTCGCCTTCGCCTTCGCCTTCACTTTCAGGGGGCACTACTTCTACTTTCCCATCAATAAGGAACACATTGGTGCCTTGTTTCATACCACACTGGTGGGTAAAGTGACTAAACCCCTGACATCTAAAACACCTAGTTGCCTCACTTTTGCGCAAACTAGACTCAACAACTTCTTTACCCTTATCATCCCTGGGCCTAGACTGAGACCACTGGAAGGCTTGTGTTGGGCTTAGCCCCATAAGGGTTGGCCCTAGTGCCAGAATCACTAAACTCAAACCGTCTTCCCACAGATGCTTGAGGCATTGCTCGACCTCTAACACTACTTGATACATTTGTTCAAGAGTGTCTATGTCCTTGGCGAACAACTCTCCTAATGTCAGAATGGAGGCCCGTCTTAAATCGAGCAAGAGTGAATATGAGGTCCTCATCAACTTCACATCGGGTCAAGTACTCTTTAAACTTTTCAATGTATTCAGCAACACCCACGGAACCTTGTCGAAGAGACTGCCATTCCTCAACCAACCTCAAGTGATATGAGAAAGGGAGGTACTTTTCCTTAAGAGTTTCTTTCATTTCTCCCCAATGGACTATTGGGAGCCCCCTCGACCTTTCTTTCTTTCGCTCTACAGTATCCCAAAACTTCTTTGCTTGGCCCAGAAGCTTCATCTTGGCGAATCAGACTCGACGAGCATCCAACATGTCATACCACTTAAAATAGTGGTCCATATCCGGCAACCAATCTAGAAAAGCTTTAGGGTCCAAGTAGTCATCCAACATAGGGGCCTCTACTCTAACTCCCTTGAGGAGTTGCGCATCTGGGTCATAATCATCATAATGCCCCTCGCGGTGTGGGTGCACGGGTATGCACCCATGACCAATTCCTTGGCCACCTCCATTCCTTGGTCTATCATCCCGATCACCTGCCTGAGATTGGGCATCTTCTCCAATGGTGGGGTTTGCCCGGGCGGAGGTCTCAAATTGGGTAACGCGCACATTAAGTTGTTCAAAGCGTTGGTCCATAGGTTGTTCCAAGTGCCTACCCAAATATTCAAATTGTCGGGTTATATTGTTCATTGATTTTTGCAATTGTTCCATGTTTAGTGTAGAGTGCAAGCCAAACCACAACCAGTACGTATGGGCATACAACTACTTACTCAACTCAAAGACCTTCAAACACAACTATATGTACCTAAATGGGACTAAGTGATCCTACTGGACTATATATGAGGGAAACTACACAATGCTACTAAATATCCAGCAACCAAACTGCCCAAAGAGTCCGTCAACAAAAAATTCAGCCAAGAAATTTGGGAATTTTCTGACAGCAGAAAATTCAGCAGCCCCTAATGTGAATGATGGGTCCTAAACAGCCCTATATGATGAGAGTTAATGCAAATTAAATGTAAGTAGACTAAACCCTAAACATGCAATGCAATCCCTTATGAAAAACCTAATCTCTGATACCAAATTTGATGCAAGACATGGAAATTAAACATGATATGCAAGATTTCAGACTTTAGATCATACTAATTTAGAAACAATCACAAAAATTCCACATCCCACATAAAGTCAAGCATTCAACAAGGGGGATCTACAAGGGTCCAAGCCTACACATGCTAGGGCTGGATCAATTAAAATTATAGACCAAACAATGATCAAAGGAGAGTAGATTCATCTACACATGCAATGGATTATTTTCCCAATCCAAGGGATTCACATGTTTCAATTCGGGAAACCCTAGGGTCGTAAAAGGGGAATAGAAGTTGGGATTTAGGATAATCTAGGGTTAGGGTTAGGGAAATAGGGTGAGAAATGAGTGAAATAGAGGAAATAGACGAACCCGAGGCGATCCACACGTGTGGACAGCAGCTGGGCCCAGACGCACGTCCGTGGGATCCTGGCCGCACGTGTGTGGGGCTATAAATCTGAAATCGGCCAACTTGGGTCTAGTCGGCCAGGGGAGGTCCACCTTCACACCAAATTCCGGACGATCAGATGTTCGGTTTGTGCATGGTGCCCCGCTGAAGTTTCAGCCCTCCTGTAGGGCCAAATTCTGCAAATCTGTTGTAGAGGAAGGATCAGCTACAAAAGAGGGTGGATTTGAAACGTGGATGGTTATGGGAGATGATAAATATGGATTTTAGGAGATGGGAGCGATTTGAGAGGGGTGTGGCTTCGCACCACGGTAGTTAGCCCTTCGAAGAATGGAGGGTTTCGCTCCCAATTGGATTTCCACAACTCAGAGAATTAGAGAAGCAGGAAAACGCAGAATTTTATTCATAATATTCAATGAAAAATAACCTACAAGGGGTTGCCTATTTATAAGAAAAACCAATACCCCAAAAGCCGCGCCATGTGCGCACCCTATTACTTAGAAATGAAGTAACAAAAATAATAACTAATCAAAGCAATTTAAACCGTCAATGATATTCCTAATAACAATAATAAGCAAAACTCAAAGTACTAGATCATCTAGAGTAGTAGGCCACGATCATGAGATCCCATGGCGGGATCCACATGACAATCAGGTCCACTCCAAGGAACCAAACACAGTTATCTAGCTAGGAGGTCCTCCCTGGACATCGTCATCAATCCAGATCGATGGTGGGGCCCTCCTTGCGTACGTGCGTAGGGGGGCATGCGTGTGCCCGAGATGTCCCCATCACTCTCTCTCTTTAGATATATATATATATATATATATATATATATATATATATATATATATATATATATATATAGTAAAATATCCCCGATATTATCTGTATCTCCAGCTTGGCGATACAGATAACATTGGTAACAATACCGATTACATCGATAGTCTCAGAAATTCCAGGTATCAGCGATGTATCGATATCACCACTATCTTCAATTGTGTAAATTCAAGGTATCACTTGTATTGTCAGTGTATCGACGATATTTTGACAATAGCGCCAATGTATCAATATCGCCAAAAATCTATTTATTAAAAAAAAAATTTCCATTTCAAAGTTTTTTATATGCAAATGATTGTATACAGTGTTCAAACTGTTGGCACTAATATCGATCGTATCACAATATTATCATTATCGCAACATGGGCGATATCGAGATCACAATCTTTCGTTTCCTTTCCACGTCAACGATTTCTCGATGAAATATCGCGTGTTATCAATATTTTGAAATATCGATTAATGTTTGGATGGATATATGAGATGGTTGGTTGGATGGATTTTATGGATGGGATGTTTGGACTGGTTTCTTACGACATCACATACTTTTAGTACCCCGTTAAATGAAACTTATTATGTATGCATAACTTTTGCAAATATGTCAACGATTTCTCGCCAAAATATTGTGTTATCGATATTTTGAAATATCGGTGGATGTTTGGATTAGTGGTTGGATGGATAGATGGGATGGTAGGTTGGATAGATGGGATGGATGAGATGTTTGGACTAGTTTCTTACGATATCACATGCTTTTAGGCCCTCATTAAATGAAACTTATTATGTATGCATAACTTTTACAATTTTTTTTATTCCTAAATATGCAAATATGTGTATTTTAGCATCTCCTAAAGTTTCGGTGAAAATTAATGTGTATTTTTTAGCTTCTCCTAAAGTTTTGATGAAAATTTCTACCGTTTTCCCCAATGTTTCCTTGCATTTTTAGTTATCGGCAATTTCGATATTGTTCCCCAGCCAGTGAAACTTGTAGCGATACCGATTGCATGCGTGAGAGAGAGATGGAAAGACCCCTCATCTCACCTAGAGAGGTCATGGAATTCTTGGAAAGAACCCTCGCCAAAGTTCACAAATATATAAAGCTCGTAAGAATCCATGCCCAACACTAAGGGTATTTTCCCTAAACTTTAGGCTGCGCACAAAAATGGAGGTTTAATCGTCCTCCATTGATAGAGCCTTAGGAGTTAAGGCATTGAGCATGTGAGACTTCGAAGGCTAGAGCATTAGCACAATATCTGCAACTTGATGTCTCATTCTTCCTTCTATGGTTTTCTTCTTTTAAAAGAACAGGGGTTAACCTCTCTCATGCATTTGATTTCTACAAGCCCTTCCAAATCAAAATTTTATTATACTCAATGATTGTATCATCTCACTCCCCACCTAGGAAGGCTATGAAATCCTTTTTTAGCTGACATTAGAACTAGGTCCAAAAAAAAAAAAAAAAAAAGCAACAAGGGTGATCACTCAAACGTCGTCATTAACAAAGGAACTCAATAGGAAAATCTAAACTAAATTCATTAATTCATGTCATGGTTGCATACGAAGGGTTGTTATTATAGTGTTAGTAGGGTATTTTATTTCCTATGTATTTTGTATGTGCATGTGCACAATGTTCAGTTATCTTGGGGACTGTGTAGTGTGTTATCTCATTATAATAAAAGAGTGTGTTAAGAGTTTTTCCAACCCAACACTCACAAACCAATTTTTCCTTCAAAACACTTTCCTCTCATCTCCTTTCTCTCTATTCTCTCCTAAGATCATTCAACTTCACCTCTTCCAACCTCAATTTGGTATCAAAGCCACTTTTGAGTTGATTGGAGCTACAAAGACTTGATGATGCCAACAATCGTATGGCTGATGTCAGCAATGTACAATCTGTATGGACTGTTTTTTATTGAGAAGAACATGGTTTGATGCGTTTCGATTTTAAAAGATTTATGGTGATTTTTTTGACATTTTTAGAGCTCATATGAGGTATGTTAGGGCCACTTTTCTCATCCAACAGAAAGACCCCCAATCTTCGTTTTTTTGCATTTCTACTCAAATCGGTGGAGATTTCTTGGAAATTTCTGCACACGATGGGTCAGTTTGCCCTATTTGGCAGTCCAAGGGGGAGATTTGAGTGCGTTGTGAGACCTAGGTGGTCCGGTTGGGGCATTTTTGGGGCCCTGGTGATTTTGAACATACACTGAATCTTCAGTGTATGTCTATGTGGGTGCTTTTGTTGTGTGAGACATTTTTCACAATTGATTCAAGCCTACATCTGATTCTTGGTGTAGTTTTTCAGTTCTAAGGCTGTTATTGGACCTTGGGCCCTCATATGGAACTCAGATTTGTGTGGATCTTTGATTCTTATACAGTGTGTACCTCATTTGAGTTGTTTGTTGCTTGAGTTTCTTCTATGTGGACCCCTATAGAGGACAAAATCTCCCCTGGATTCGGTGTGGGATCGCTAGAATTGAATCCCTTGTTGATTACTACAGTTAAGTTGAACAATAATAATTATTTACAACGGGCCCAATATGTGAAGTTGTTTTTAAGGGCTAGAGATAAACTATCCTACATATTGGATGATGGAAATTTCAAGACCTGGACCAAGGAGAACTACCGAGTCATGGCTTGGCCTCTTAAGAGTATGGCCTCCACTGTGAGCAAATCTATCATGTTTCTAACCTCGACCAAAAGAATCTAGGACACCCTCCATGACATGTATTCAAAGGCACAAAATATATCCAGTGTTTAAGTTGATCTCTGATATTAGCAAGTTTCAACAAGATTCAAGATCTCTGAAGGAGTATTTTTCGTCCCTTTGGGAGATGTGGAATGAACTAGATCTCCATCAACCCCTTCCCTCCTACTGTACAAGAGACTATGATCATGCCAAGAAGCAACGTGAAGACACTCAAAGCATGCAATTCCTCTCTGGCCTTAACTCTAAGTATCACAACGTTCGGGAACAAATTATAGTTATGTATCCTCTTCCTCCTCTAACCGTTATCTATGCAATGTGTCAAAGGGTCACCGCCTCATCCACCTCTACGTTTGTCCCTCCTAATCATTCTGCATATTTGCAGTTGGAGGTTGTCCTTTTACCCATGGATTTAGAGCTCCGACATGGGGTATACAAGGACGTGGTCATGATTCTGGGCCTAGTAATCAAGGCAGGGACCATGAAAGTGAGCATGCCTAGTAATCAAGGCAGGGACCATGAAAGTGAGCATTGTGGCCGTGGTAGTCGTGGTCGCAGTGGACGAGGACGTGGTCATGACAGACCCCACACCTGTACACATTATGGAGGCACAAATCACATAGTCAATCAATGTTGGGACCTCATTGAGCGACCTCCGTGGGCTGGTGCATCCTTGGCTAGTAGAGCCTCATGTGTCTTTGAGAAATCTCCACAGATGATTGATCTTGAGAAGCCTTCTTCAAGTGACTTGGTTCTTTTGTCGCATGAGGCATATGAGGCCTTGATGAGACTGCATATTCGTGATGCTCCTGATTCTTCCAAAGTCGTTGTACCCCAAACAAGTATTGCTCCCATATGTCTTCCCCTTCTTCCTCTTCCTAGGTCATTAACTCTGGAGTATTGGTCATGGGTTGAGAACGAGAGTTGAACTCTATGAGATTTAGTCTCCCATTGTTCCTCAGTAGCTCAGTGGTAGAGCAGTTGGTTGTTAACTAACTGGTCGTAGGTTCGAATCCTACTTGGGGAGATTTGATGAATTCTTATTCTTTCAATCTCATGAAGATTTGAGGATTGTCCTCCTCTATAACGGATATAAACTCTATAGGTTGTGGCACTTATCAATTAGTCCCGGCAATCTCATCGGACACTGGAGGTTGCTGTTGTGAATCAACGGAACGTCGATGGTACTGGGGTGCCTTGGGTAACTTGTTGCCCGGAGGATCCTCTAACCCCACATCACATATGACTAATAAGTCTCACTTGTTTAAATCTTATATTCCTTCAAATCAACTTCACTTTGTCATTGTTGCAAGTGGGAACCAAACTCCAATATCTAAAACCGGTTCCATCCATCTCTCTCCCACCATGCCTATCATCAGTCCTTCATGTTCTTAGCTTTACTCTCAATCTCTTATCTGTTAGTTCTCTTAAAAAGTCTTTAAATTGTTCAGTGATTTTCTTTCATTCTCACTGCGTGTTTCAAGACCCCCAGATGAAACAGACGATTGGTGGGGACCATGAACGTGGAGGAGTCTATTTCCTTGATGCTGCACCTATATTAGTATCCAGTGTTGTCTTTAGATCAAGAGTCTATGTCCAGATGGCATTGTCACCTAGGAAATCCATCACTATCTAGATTAAAATGTCAGTTTCCTTCACTGTTGGTAACTAAACCCCTACATTGTGAAACTTATGAATTCTCCAAACATCACCGAGCCATATTTCTCCCTAGTTTGTTTGAGAGGAAATCCAGACCATTTAAACTTATTCATTCTGATGTTTGGGGTGATGCGCCCTCTCTTTTTTTATATAAATATTTTGTTACTTTCATTAGTGACTGCTCTTGAATGACTTGGGTTTATCTTCTTCAATTTAAACATAAGGTGCTTGATGTATTCAATTTTTTTTACAATGAAATAGTCACTCGGTTTCAATGTTCCATTAAAATTCTGCATTCTAACGATGGGGGAGAGTATATGTTGAATGTTTTTTATTTATTTATTTTTTGTCCTTTTTGCAGGATCATGGTATATTATCTTGTACTTCATGTTCATGAACCTCTCAACAAAAATGGTGTTACTAAGCGAAAGAACCGTCATCTTCTTGAAGTAAAACGCACCCTCTTACTTGGTATGAATCTTCCTAAACAATTTTGGAATGATGCCTTACTGCTACCTTTCTTATTAATCGCATACCATCCCAGATATTGTCACATAAATCCTCATTTGAAATTTTGCACCCGCATGATAAACCTTTTTCCTTACCTCTGAAGGTCTTTGGGTGTGTGTGTGCTTTGTTCAAGTCCTTGATGGGAACAATTACAAGTTAAGTCCTTGAGCTATTAAATGTGTGTTCTTAGGGTACTCTCGATCTCAAAGGGGGTATAAATGTTATAATCCTCAAACCCGTAAGAGATATGTCTCAGTAGATGTGACCTTTGAAGAGATTCCTTATTTCTCCGATAAAGGGTGACCGTTTCATGAGCCTCTTACTCGTCAGGGGGAGCTTAACCCTATACCCCTTCCTGTCTCGTCTTGATGATACTCTTATATCGCTTGTTTCCTCCAAGCCCATTCTAGTGTATCATCGATGGACTAGATCCTCTATGGCTCAACCACCTATCATTCCTGTCACTTCACCTAGTGGCTCAGGTACTATCTCTCACCTTCCGTCTCATGATCTCTTGTACGAAACATCCGATTGGTAGTTTTGTTTCCTATCAACATCTCTCACCCTCCTAGTCTTGTGCAACTTCCATTTCCTCTTTGGTTATTCCTCGTACCTTGAAGGAAGCCATGAGTAGCCCTTACTAGACTCAAGGTATGGTGGAAGAAATGCAAGTTCTTGAAAAAAACAATACCTGAGAGTTGGTACCTCCCCATGAAGGTAAGCAGATTGTTGAATGTCGATGGGTTTGCACTAACAAGTATCTCCAGAATGGTTCAGTTGACCATTCTAAGGCACGGTTGGTCACCAAGGGTTATATCCAAACCTATGGCATGGATTACTTCGAGACATTCGCTCCTATGGCCAAACTCGACTCTGATCGAGTAGATATTTCTCTGGCCATAAATTTGTCTTGGCCTTTATTACAACTGGATGTGAAGAATGCCTTCTCGCATGGTGACCTCACCGAGGAAGTTTATATGCATAAGCCCCCAAGTTTTTCCCAATCAAGTACTTCACTTATGAGCCGATTGAAGAAGTCCATCTATGGCCTCAAACAGTCTCTGTGGGCCTGGTTTGATAAATTTAGTCATGCTCTCCTTGAGTTTGGATTTGTTTGAAGCCATGCGGATCATTCTCTTTTCATCTGCCGGCGGCCCACAAGGATTATGATGCTCATTGTATGCATTGCTGACATTATGTTATCAGGCAGTATATTGAGGGTATGGTGGCCATTAAGTCCTTTCTCAAGACTCGTTTTGATATCGAAGACCTTGGGACTCCGGTATTTCCTAGGCATTAAAGTTAATTGATCAAAGATCGGAGTTGTGCTCTCTCAGAGGAAATACACACTTGATCTTCTCTCCGAGACCAAGATGCTTGGATGCAAACCTACTACAATGCCAATGGACATTAACTAGAAAATCACTCCTGATGATGGTGAATTGGTCTCGGATCCTGGGATGTATCGCCGGTTAGTTGGTCGACTTATGTATTTAACTATTACCCGGCCAAACTTGTCCGACGTTGATGGCCTCGTTAGTCAATTCATGCATGCTCTTGTACAAAACATCTAACTAGAGGGTATTGAATTCTTCGATATATCAAATCTGCTTCAGGTAAAGGTTTACTATTTCAACCACATGGTCATCTCCATCTTTCTAGTTACTCCGATGTAGATTGTGCTAGCAATTTACATGATAGGCAGTCCACATTAGGGTATTGTACATTTCTTGGAGGAAATCTTGTCACCTAGAAGAGCAAGAAGCAGTCCGTTGTAGCAGGATCTTATGTCGACGCTAACTATAGGGCAATGGCTCATGCAACATGTGAACTATTTGGCTTCGCACCCTTCTCCAGGAGCTTGGCTACTCTATTTCAGGTCCCATTCCATTGCATTGTGACAATCAAGTTGTCATTCACATCGCCAACAATCCAGTGTTTCAGAGCGCATGAAGCACATTGAGGTTGATTGTCACTTTATTCAGGAAAAAGTGTCTAACAAGGAAATTGTAACCCCTTTTGTTCGCTCTGGCAAGCAATTAGCCGATGTTCTTACTAAATCTCTTAGTTGGGATGCTCTTCATCATATCGCTTTTTTTTACACACGCACTCACACCCCACACACACACTTGCACTCACACCACAACGGGTACTTGAACCCATGACCTCGTGTTGAAACTCTTATGAGTCTACCACAATGGGATTTCACCACAATGGGTGTTTTTCATCATATCATTGACAAGTTGGCAATGATCAACATCTATGCTCCAACTTGAGGGGGAGTATAGAGTGTTAGTAGGGTATTTTATTTCCCATGTATTTTATATGTGCATGTGCACAATGTTCAGTTATCCTAAGGACTATGTAGTGTGCTATCTAATTATAATGTGTTAGGGTTTTTCCAACTTGACACACACAAACCATTTTTCCTTCAAAACTCTCTCCCCCCATCTCCTCTCTCGATTCTCTCCTAAGATCATTCAGCATCGCCTCATCCAACCTCAATTGTTATTGTGTGGATATAGACCTCCAATACAAATTCCAAGAATATTCTAGATATTGGCAATGCATCAATATCGCCAATGTATCACCAATATTTTCGACTATGTAAATTCTAGGTAATGCTTGTATCATAAGTGTATTGATGATATTTTGATAATATCGCCAACGTATTGATATCATCAATTTTTTGTTTATTTGGTGTTCAATTTGTCATTGATAATATTGATAATATCTCGATATTATCGATATCGCAACATGCGAGATATTGAGACCACAATCTTTTGTTTCCTTTCCAATTGTTGATGATTTCTTGGTGAAATATCACGTGTTGTTGATATTTTGCAATACCGATGGATGTTTGGATGGAAGGTTGAATGGTTAAATATGTCAGAGGGAATGGTTGGACTAATTTCTTACAACAACAGGTGCTTTTAAGGCCCCATTAAATGGAAACTTGTTATGTATGCATTCTTTTTGCAAATGTTTTTATTTCTAAATATGCAAATATATACATTTTAACATCTCCTAAAGTTTCACTGAAAATTCCACCGTTTTTTTCTGTTTCCCCACATTTCCAGTTATTAGCGATATTATGGACAATATCGATATTGTTTCTATATATCTAACCAGCGAAACTTGTAGCGATACCGATACTCCAAACACTGGTTATAAGAGAAAGACTGAGCTTCACCACAAAGTGGCCAATCATAATTCATAAATTAACGGGAAAAGGATGCCCCTCAAGCATGTAGCCAAGAGATATTGGAGCTCGACAATTTCTCCTCGTGGGGATCTACTAGTAGCACTCAAAGAGAACAGACCATGAGACTCATCATGCATACCATCATTAATCTTCGAAGTAGCTATACATGCTTTCCTTGGTTGACATCCAACTATAATCCCAACATGTTTCTTTTGTATGACAGGTGCACGCATAATGAGTTCAGTATAGCTTGTCCTACTTAACGCCCAAAGAGTTTCTTCTTGAGAGTTGCTAGTAGCACTCAAAGAGATTAGACCATGAGACTCATCACGCATACCATCACTAAGCTCCATAGTAGCTGTACAGGCTTGGTGGATGTTCAACCAAGTCCCGACATATTTCATTTGCATGAAAGGTGCACACGTTGTGAGTGCAATATAGCTTGTCCTTCTGGTCCTCAGAAAAGTTTTCATGGCCATGGCCACAGCCAACATCTCCATAACCATTAAAGAAGTCGCCATTGGCCCCACCATATCACCAGATCCAAATCGTCAACCTTGATCAGACCGCCCTTGACCACCACCTCCTCTATCCTATTCATCACGCCCTCTATTACACGAGCTTGCCAGGGCAGATCACTCAAGAGCACTGTTTTAAATATTGACAATATCGGCCGATATATCCCACGATTTATCTTGTATCCCACATGTGCGATACAAAATACATAGGTAGTGCCAATATATCCCACCTATTCGATTCGGTGAGCATTTTTTTATTTTCAATCCTTTTTTCGGTGTGCTATAAATCATATTAAATCAATGTCATATGGTTACAAATCTATGATTCTTCATGTTTTCTATGAAAAATCATGAATTTGGAGCTTCGATTTCAAAATTTGGGGGAGTGGGGCAAATTGCGGAAAATTGAGAAAAATCGAAATTTCTAAAGTTCTCACAAATCAATTGCAATCTTTGTATCCAGACAGAAAATCAAACATATATGTAACCTGATCTAGTGATTCTCCTTTTATTGTTGAATGTATTGCTTGTGTTACCATACATATCTTCTTGAGTTTATAAATTATATGACTACGCTTTAAATATACTTGCATCAGTTCAGTTGGACAATGCATGTATCAGGACCCCATACAAAGGAAAACCCTATTATGTGCACTTTTTTTGTAATGTTTTGACTTATAAGTGTGTATTGACATCTTTTTCAACAATCCTAAAAGTTTTCATGGAAAATTCGACCAATTTCCCAATGTTCCCATGTTTCCCAACAACAGCGATACATTACGCGATACAACCAATATATCCCATGCGAAAACCGATATGTATCCGTATCCCAAAGGTGCGATACATTACACGATATCGATATTTAAAACATTGCTCAAGAGTATCACATTCAGCATTGAGCATGACTTTTTTTCAAGTTTCTTCATGTTGAAGTAATTAGAGAACAGTCCCAAGAGAAGAAAGGGACTCCCTGCCGAGAATCTTTATAAGAGAGCCTCATACTCAAGACTAAGCCCAATAAGAATATCAAAGATATGTTGCTACTCAAATCAACTCTACGATGCTTACCATAGCAAGGTCGTATGAGCCTGTAGTGACTCAATTCCAACCACATTTTCCCAAGCACAGTATAATAATCTCCAAGGATTTCTCCCCCTGACAAAAATTTGTAATTTCAGCATCAACTAAATAGACTTGTCACATTCTTTTTTTGTGAATATGAAGCTACAATGGGATCCCAAATACTTTTGGTTGATCCACAGTACACAAAGGTTTTGTTGATCTCAAACTTCACGGAGAAAGCAACCCAGACCAAGCTTACCTAGATCATGGGTCGCTTTGGTACATTGTACGGGAACAGGTACGCAATGCGATACTTCCTCCAATACGTGGTACTCTAAGGGTAGGATCATGTGCATCACCCCAATACATACAATGTGTATGCAATATAGTTTTATATATGAACTCGTAATGCAATTTATACATGAAAATATGAATGTTATTGTTACAGACCCACACGGTTAGTGTTATATTATAACTAAATAAATATAGTTATAAATCTTTATAACTAAATAAATAAAGTTATAAATCTCTATATTGAAATTTGTAAATATAAATTTACATTAACTTAACCAATAGTAAGAACAAAGAGCACTAATTCGAGTTGCTAAAAATAGCAATCTAGATCACAAACGACCCATAAATCTGGAACACTTTACCAGGAACGTAAAACGTGGGGGGTTTCCTGTTTTAGGTAACATTGACCAAGACACTACAATCATATTGTCAACCTCCCAATCAGAATGAGCAGGATCATCTAATGTAGGTTCCTCAATCTTTTCCTCTAGATAACCTAGTTCTTCCATCCACCAATAAACATGTGCGTTAACCTAGACTACTCTAAATACTTCTCACTAACAAGCAATTTCAACAACTAGATACCATCTATATCATCCCTTGTGACAATAATATCATCGAAATAGAAAAAACAATAAAGAGACCCACAGGTTGCTTGAAATAAAGAGTGTGATCACCACAACTTCAAAAGTAACCAAACTTCAACAAAGCAATACTAACACGCTTGAACATGACCATGGAGATTGCTTCAGACCATAGCCTTGATGATGCAGGACATGAAATTTTAAACATGATACGCGAGATTCCAGGCTTTAGATCATACTAGTTCAAAACAATCACACAAAATTCCACATCCCACATAAAGTTAAGCATTCAACAAGGGGAATCTACAAGGGTCCAAGCCTACACATGTTAGGGCTAACTCAATTAAAAATTATAGAGCAAACAATGCTCAAAGGATAGTAGATTCATCCACACATGCAAAGGATTATTTTCCAATCCAAGGGTTTCTCACGTTTCAATTCAGGAAAACCTAGGGATTCAAAAGTGGAATATAACTTGGGGATTTGAGATGATCTAGGGTCAGGGTTATGGAAACAAGGCGAAAGAAGAGTGAAATAGAGACGAGAGGGAACCTGTGATCAGCCCGCATGTGTGGATAGCAAACCGGCCTGACGCACATGCGTGGATGGCTGCCCGTACGTGTGTGGGGCCCACAAATCTAGAATCGGCCAACTAGGGCCTGGTTAGCCAGGGATGGGCCACCTTCCCTCCAAATTTTAGGACAAACGGATGATCGGTTTGAACACGGTGCTCCGCCGAATTTTCAACCCTCCTGCAAGACCACATTCTGGAAATCTGTTGTAGAAGAAATATTATCTGCAAACGTGGGTGGATTTGATGAAGGGATGGCTATAGGAGATGAGGAATATGGAGGGTAAGAGATGGGAGCGATTTGGGATGGGTGTGGCTTCGCACCACGGTAGTTGGCCCTTCAAAGAAGGGAGGGTTTCACACTCAATTAGGTTTCCACAACTCAAAGAATTAGAGAAGCAGAAAAACGCAGAATTTTATTAATAATCTTCAATGTAAAAAGCCCTACAAGGGGTTGCCTATTTATAAGAAAAACTTATACATCAAAAGTCGCGCCATGTACGCATACTATTACTTAAAGACGAAGTAATAAAAAATAACAACTAATCAATGCAATCTAAACCGTTCATGGTGTTCCTAATAATGGTAATAAGCAAAACTCAAAGTCCTAGGTCACCTAGGGTAGTGAGTCACGATCACGAGATACAATGATGGGATCCACATAATGATCGGATCCACCCCAAGGAACCAAAACACAGTCCTCTAACTAGGAGGCACTCCATGGATATCGTCATCAATCCAGATCGAAGGTGGGGCCCTCCTCCTTACGTACGTGCGTAAGGGAAGCGTGTGTGTGCGTGAGATGTCCCCATCAACTCTCCCCGGCTGAGAAGATTTCGCCACTGGCGAAATAAAATTCCTGAACCGCTCAAAGATGTCAGGATCAAGTCTCTGAAGCTCTTCCTCAATAAACCGCGTACTGTCTGAAGCTGGGCGTAACTTCCACTTGACCAGGAACTTTTGAAATCCGCCGTCTGACGTCGATATTATCTGATGGTCCAGAATATCCTATATCTCCTCTTTAGGTGTGGGACTAGTAGGTATGGAGGTAGAAAATGGGAAGATAGGTCGGGAGGGGGTCATGGATCAAGGGAAATGTCTGGGGAATCAGGATGGTTAGATGACAGGCTAGACAATGTATTAGTGGTCCCCTGAAATGCAACTAGATCCTCCACATTGAATGTGGAACTAATTCCCATGCAAGGTGGAAGATCTACCACATACGCATCGAGACCGTTTCGTTTTATAATTTTGAATGGTCCAGCGCTATGCGCGTGTAATTTACGAACGGCTCCCTCAAGGTACCACTCTAGCCTAATGCAGACCATCATAGAGTCCCCTACATTGAATTCCTTGAATTGTTTATGTTGGTCAGCAGAAATTTTGTAATGTTCATTACTAGTATTGATCTTTCGCCTGATTTCTTGATGCAATCAATGAATGTGATGCGCAAAGGACTTTGCAAACTCTGATGGACTATGGGACGGGAACATAGGGACAAGATCAATAGGCTTCCTAGGTTTATAACCAGTAACGACTTCAAAAGGACTTTAAACTTGTGGATCTATTGACAGAACTATTAAATGCAAACTCGGCGATAGGTAGTGCAGTGTCCCACGTCCTAGTGTGCTCCCCCACTAAACACCTAAGCAAATTTCTCAGACTCCTATTAACCACCTCAGACAGGTTTGGTAAAGTCGCCCAAGGGGACTAAATCAATGGCGTGTTGTATATCCCTCATAGGGGGAAGCTCATCCGGTAGATCATCAGGAAAGACATCACGAAACTCATCCACTACCAGAATGGCCTCAGTGGGTAACTCTGCACTAGCCTCTAGTGCACTTTCCCTAGCCACAAGGGCGTACACCATCGAGTCCGACTCAGTCTCTTGCTCAAAGTCTTTGGTATTTAGAATATGAAGAGGCTTAGACTTGGACTTCGATTCCTCAACCAACCTCAAGTGACAAGAGAAAGTGAGGTATTTTTCCTTAAGAGTTTCTTTCATTTCTCCCCAATGGACTATTAGAGGTTCCCTCAACCTCTCTTTCTTTCGCTCCACAGTAGCCCAAAACCTCTTTACTTGGCCCACAAGTTTCATCTTGGCAAATGGGACTCAACGAGCATCCGACATGTCGTACCACTCAAAATAGTGGTTCATATCTGCCAATCAATCTAGAAAAGCTTTAGGGCCCAAGTGTTCATTAAACGTAGGAGCCTCTATTCTAACTCCCTAAAGGAGTTGCGCATTTGGGTCATAATGATCATGATGCCCCTTGAGGGATGGGTGCACGGGTGCGAGCCCATGTCTATTTCTTTAGCCACCCCCATTCCCTTGTTTATCCTCCTGACCACCTACCTAAGATTAGACATCTTCATAAATGGCGGGGTTTGCTTAGGCAGAGGTCTCTAGTTGGATAACGTACACATTAAGCTGATCCCAGCATTGGTCAATACGTTGTTCCAAGCGCCTACCCAAAGACTAAAACTACAGGGTTATGTTGTCCATTGACTCTTGTAATTGCTCCATATTTAGTGCAGGGTGCAACCCAAAACTGCGACCAGTACGTGTGGGCATACAACTATCCACTCAACTCAAAGGTCCTCTAATGCAACAATATGCGTCTAAATGGGACTAAATGCTCCTATAGGACTATATGAGGGAAACTACGCAATGCTCCTAAAATTCCAGCAACATAACTGTCCAAACAATTTATTAACAAAAAATTCAGCAATGAAAATTGGAGAATTTCTAACAATAGAAAATTCAGCAGTCTATGTTGTGAATGATGGGTCCTATATAGCCCTATATGATGAAATTTAATGCAAAATAAACGCGAGTAGACTAAACCCTAAACATGCAAAGCAATCCCCTATGAAAAACCTAAGTTCTGATACCGAATTTGATGCAGGACATGAAATTTTAAACATAATACACGAGATTCCAGGCTTTAGATCATACTAGTTCAAAACAATCACACAATTCCACATCTCACATAAAGTCAAGCATTCAACAAGGGGAATCTACGAGGGTCTAAGCCTACACATGTTAGGGCTGAATCAATTAAAAATTATAGACCAAACAATGCCCAAAGGATAGTAGATTCATCCACACATGCAAAGCATTATTTCCCAATCCAAGGGATTCTCACGTTTCAATTCAGGAAAACCTACGGTTTCAAAAGTGGAATAGAACTTGGGGATTTGAGATGATCTATGGTTAGGGTTATGGAAACAAGGCGAAAGAGGAGTAAAATAGAGACGAGAGGGAACCTGTGATCAGCCCACATGTGTGGATAGCAAACCGGCCTGACGCATGTGCGTGGATGGCAGCCCGCACGTGTGTGGGGCCCACGAATCTGGAATCGACTAGTTAGGGCCTAGTCGGCCAGGGATGGGCCACCTTCCCTCCAAATTTCAAGCCAAACGGACGATCGATTTGAATACGGTGCTCCGCCAAAGTTTCAGCCCTCCTGCAAGACCAAATTTTGGAAATCTGTTGTAAAAGAAAGATTAGCTGCAAACGTGGGTGGATTTGATAAGGGGATGGCTGTAAGAGATGAGGAATATGAAGGGTAAGAGATAGGGGCAATTTGGGATGGGTGTGCCTTCGCACCACGGTAGTTAGCCCTTCGAAGAAGGGAGGGTTTCGCACCCAGTTAGGTTTCCACAACTCAGAGAATTAGAGAAGCAGGAAAACGCAGAGTTTTATTAACCATCTTTAATGCAAAAAACCCTACAAGGGGTTACCTATTTATAAGAAAAACTTATACCCTAAAAGCCGTGCCATGTGCGCATACTATTACTTAAAGACGAAGTAATAAAAAATAACAACAAATCAATGCAATCTAAACCGTTCATGATGTTCCTAATAATAGTAATAAGCAAAACTCAAAGTCCTAAGTCACCTAGGGTAGTGGGCCACAATTATGAGATCCAATGATGGGATCCACATGATGATCGGGTCCACCCCAAGGAACCAAAACACAGTCCTCTAACTAGGAGGCCCTCCATGGATGTCGTCATCAATCCAGATCGAATGTGGGGCCCTCCTCCTTACGTACATGCGTAAGGGGGGCGTGCGTGTGCGTGAGTTGTCCCCATCACTTGAAGAGTTTGTAAACTAACCCCTTTCCCAGCACTGCAAGAAATCTTGGAGGAGATGCTATATTCACCTCTTCTTGAAGATCACCATGGAGAAAGGCACTTTTGATGTCTAACTGATAAAAGGGTCACGAAAAGTTCGCAGCAAATGAGAGGAACATATGTACTGAATTCAATTTGGTAACAGGAGCAAAAGCCTCACGGAAATCAACTCTATGGGTTTAAGTAAAGCCTTTTATTGCAAGACAGACTTTATAGCACTCTTCTCCATTAGGCTTCTGCTTTATTGTGCAAATTCTTTTTTAAGGCACGCATTTCTTCCAGCATTGCACTTTTCTATTCAGGATGAGAGACTGCCTATCTAAAACACTAGAAGGGACAAAAAAAAAAGTGCAAAACATGAAATGAAAGCCCAATATAATGCAGGGGCATTTTCACACTGGGCTCGAGTGGGGTCGCTTGTGCGATGCAAGGGCACACTCGGGGTGGGTGCGGCCCACGGAGGAGGTCTCGTGTTCGAGACTCCTCACCAGGGGTGATTAATGCGCATTTCACACCGGGCTCGAGTGGGGTAGCCCATGGGATGTGGGGACACACTTGGGGTGGGCGGCCCATGTGATTTGGGGCCCACGAAGGGGGTTCGACCGAGGTCTTAAAAACCCATGAAATGTGGGGCCTAGGCTATGAGATAAAAGGATTAATTCGCCATACTCTAACAGTTCGAGCTTTTAGAGCAAGTGGTTAATTGTCCTGCATCACAATAGCATGGTGAAAGAGAATAATATAAAATAAGATTAGAGATGGGATAACCAGTGCATAACCTCTTCCCTTTACATAGCGCAATAGGAAGATCATTTGAATTAGAAGTTGGAATCACACGTGATTCAGGAACATCATATTAGAGCACGCCACTAAGTGGAAGAACATTTTCTCTTTCGTTGAACATGTCTTCAAGCTTCCTAGTTTTTGAGTAGGAATGGAAACAAAAGATGGAGTCATCAAGGGATTAACAAAAGAAGAATCAAGTGGAGATACAAGAATTAGAAAAGGTAAACAGTCAGACATTGAAGACAACTAAGAAACTAGACACTCTCCTGAGGTGAATAAAATGGAATATTCTCAAAGAATGTGACATCCATAGGGACAAATTGCCCATCAGGAATTGGAGAAGAGTAACACTTGTATCCTATTTTTATTACTTAAGTAACACAAAAGATCCAATTGACTACCTTGGAATCCAATTTGTCACGCTGAATGCCCATGAGGAACATGAACAAAATACACACATCCAACTATTGTGGGAGATAAGTAGTCCAATAGGAAGAATCGGCATGTGAAGGAATCCTACTTAACAGATTTGGAAGTAATGAATGGTTCAAGGGTCTGAAGGGGGTCCAAACTTCTAATCGGACCACAATAAGAGACCCATAGGGCACTTTTGATGGCAATAGATGCCTTTGGACTCAAATTTGGTCCCAGAAAGAGCCCAAAACAGAAAACCCCACCGTCTAAGAGATCAATGTATGGAGATCAGGGGTCGGGAGGAGATCCAATGAAAGGAAAATAGATTTCGGCAAGTACTGGCAAAGCCTTAAACTATTCCTGGTGCAGTTCCAATGCCGGAACAAGGCTCTAAAGGTATTTCTGTCAATTTTCGGCAGCCCTAAATGGTTCCCAGTACAAATCCAGCGCTTGAATAAGGCTCTAAAGGTGTTTTCGACAAGTTCTTGATGTAAGACGAAAGGCTTGACCTAGAATGATGTGCTAAAACTAAATAACGGATTAATTAAAGCAAGAAAAATACAAAATAAAACCACTTTATCACAAAGTTAAAGAATCCAAGTAACAAAACATGCTCCAGTTTAAGGCCATAAACAATCTCACAATGCAGATCAAACAAAATATGAATTGATTAAGACCAATAGAAGGTAGAACTTCCATCTAGCATAGGGATTAATCTCAATTCAAGGAAATCACTTGTTCTTATTAGGGTTTGGTAGGTTAAGATTAAATTTGGGAACTATGAATTATAGAATTAGGATTTAGAGATTTGGGGGTTTTGGGTTAGGGTTTTAGGTTTTGGAAATTAGGGATTTAGGGATAAGGATTGGTGAATTAGGATTCTAGATTAGGGCCTTAGAGTTATAGGCTTAGAGTTAGCGGATTTAAGGGGAGAAGAGCAAGGATCAAAGAGGAAAAGAAAGGAGGAAAGGGTTGTGATGGGGACATCTCGCGCACATGCACGCCCCCTTTACGCACGTACGCAAGGAGGGCCCCACCTTCTATCTGAATCGATGACGACATCCATGGAGGACCTCCTAGTTAGAGGATTGTGTTTTGGTTCCTTGGGGTAAACCCAATCATCACGTGGATCCCATCATTGGATCTCATAATCGTGGCCCACTACCCTAGGTGACCTAGTACTTTGGATTTTGCTTATTATTGTTATTAGGAACATCATAGACGGTTTAGATTGCTTTAATTTGTTGTTATCTTTTATTACTTTTTCTCCAAGTAATAGGTTATGCACATGGCGCAAGTTTTGAGGTATAGGGTTTTATTATAAATAGGCACCCCTTGTAGTCTTTTTTCTCAATGAAGATTAATAAAATTTCTACGTTTTTCTGCTCCTCTAAATTTCTGAGTTGTGGAGATTCAATTGGGTGTAAAACCCTCCCTTCCTCGAAGGGCTGACTACCGTGGTACGAAGCCACACCTATCCCAATTCGCCCCCACCTTCTTTCATCCATATTTCTCTTCTCCTACAAGCATTCCATCTGCAAATCCATCAATATTTGCAGGCGTTTTTCTCTGTAGATTTCCAGAATCTGAACCTACAGGAGGGCTGAAACTTCAGCGGAGCACCACGCACAAACCGTGCATCGGATCGAGCTGAGATTTGAGGGTTTTGGAGTTCACCCTTGGCTGATCAGGGCCAAGCTAGCCTTTTTCTGAATAGTGGGCCCCCACACACGTGCAACCGGGATCACACATGTGCGTCTGGGCCATTGCTGCTGTCCAAATGTATGATACTTTTCTAATTCGTCTCTCCTCTCTCACCCCTCTTTCACCCCAAATCCCTAACCCTAACCCTAAATTACTCAAATCCCCAATTTCATGCCCTTTCTTCAACCTTAGGGTTCCCCGAATTGAAATCTATGAACCCCTTGGATTAGGGAATTATTTTTGTGCATGCGTGGATGAATTTACCCTCCTTTGATTCTTGTTTAGTCTATAATTTTGATTGATTCGGCCTTAACTTGTGTAAGCCTGGGCCTGCATAGATTCCCCTTGATTGAGTGCTTGAACTTTTGTGTGGGATATGGAATTTTGTGTAATTGTTTCTAATTTAGTATGATCTTAAGCCTGAATTTTTATTTTTTTTTTTTTTTTTTGCATATCATGTTTAATTTCCGTCCTGCATCAAATTTGATATCAGAGCTTAGGGTTCTTGTAGAGGAATGCATTGCATGTTTAGTTTATTTGTGTCCATTATGCATTAAGTATCATCTAGAGTTGTTTAGAGGTCCATAATTTCTGATATAGGCTGCTGAATTTTTTGCTATCAGAAAATCCGCAGATTTCTTTGCTGGATTTTTTGTTGACAGATTTTTTTGACAGACAAGTTGCTGGAAATTGAGTAGTATTGTGTCGTTTTCTCCATATACAGTCCTATAGGAGCATTTAGTCCTATCTAGGTGCATATAGTCATAGTAAAAGGTCCTCAGATTGAGTTAATAGTTGTATGCCCACACGTACGGGTCGTGGTTTTGGCTTGCACCCTACACTAAATATGGAGCAATTGCATGAGTCAATAAACAAGCTAACCGAGCAGTTTAAGTCTTTGGGTAGGTGCTTGGAACAACGTATGGACCAACGTTTTGAACAGCTTGATGTGCACATTACCCAACTAGAGACCTCCACCATGGCAAACCCCACCATTGGGGAAGATGCCCAATCAGGAGGATAGACCAAGGAATGGAGGTGGCCAAGGAATCGGTTATGGGCGCACACCCGTGCACCCACCCCGTGAGGTACATCAAGACCACTATGACTCCGATGTGCAATTTCTCAAAGGAGTTAAAAGTAGATGCTCCCACGTTTGATGGTCACTTTGACCCTAAAGCTTTTCAAGATTGGTTGGCAGGCATGGACCACCTTTTTTTGTGGTACAATATGTACGGCCTTGTGGCTAGAGAGAGTGCACCAAAGGCTAGTGTACAATTACCCACTGAGACCATTGCAGTAGTGGATGAGTTTCGTGACACATTTCCTAATGATCTACCAGATGAGTTTCCCCCTACGAGGGATATACAGCACACCAGGACATGGGACACCATACTACCTATAGCCAAGTTTGCGTTTAATAGTTCTGTTGATAGGTCCACAGGTCTAAGTCCTTGTGAAGTCGTTACTGGTTATAAACCTAGGAAACCTATTGATCTTGTCCCTATGTCACTGTCCCACAGGCCATCAGAGTCGGCAGAGTCTTTTGCGCATCACATTCATTCATGGAATCAAGAAATCAGGCAGAAGATCATGACTAGTAATGAACATTACACACTTTCTGCAAACCAACAGAAACGTTTCAAGGAATTCAATGTAAGGGGCTGTGATGGTCTGCATCAGGCCAGAGCGGTACCCTAAGGGAGTCGTTTGTAAATTACACGAGCGTAGCGCTGGACCATTCAAAATTATAAAACGAAACGGTCTCAATGCGTATGTAGTAAATCTTTCACCTTCCATGGGAAATAGTTCCACATTCAATATGGAAGATCTAGTTGCATTTCAGGGGACCACTAATACATTGTCCAGCCTATCACCTAACCATCCTGATTCCCCAGACCTTTCCCTTGATTCATGGCCCCCTCCCAACCCATCTTCACAGCCTCTACCCATATCTACCCTTCCCACACCCAGCGAGGAGATAGAGGATATTCTGGACCATCAGATAATATCAACATTAGACAGCGGATTTCAAAAGTTCATGGTCAAGTGGAAGTCACATCCAGCTTCAGATAGTACGTGGCTCACTGAGGAGCTTCAAAGACTTGATCTTGACATCTTGAGGCAATTCAAGAGTTTTGTTTCGCCAGTGGTGAAATCTTCACAGTTGGGGAGAGTTGATGGGGACATCGCACACACGCACACCCCCCTTATGCACGTACGCAAGGAGGGCCCCACCTATCTGGATCGATGACGACATCCATAGAGGGCGACATCCATAGAGGGCCTCCTAGTTAGAGGACTGTGTTTTGGTTACTTAGGGTGGACTCGATCATCATGTGGATCCCATCATTGGATCTCATAATTGTGGCCCACTACCCAGGTGACCTAGTACTTTGGGTTTTGCTTGTGATTGTTATTAGGTTTAGATTGCTTTAATTAGTTATTATTTTTTATTAATCCGTCTCCAAGTAACAGGTTGTGCACATGGCGCGAGTTTTGGGGTATATGATTTTATTATAAATAGACACTCCTTGTAGTCTTTTTTCTTAATGAAGATTAATAAAATTTCTACGTTTTTCTACTCCTCTAAATTTCTGAGTTGTGGAGATTCAATTGGGTGTGAAACCCTCCCTTCCTTGAAGGGCTGACTATCGTGGTGCGAAGCCACATCTATCCCAATTCGACCCCACATTCCATCCATATTTCTCCTCCTACAAGCATTCCATCTACAAATCCATCAATATTTGTAGGCATTTCCCCATCTACAGCAGATTTCCAAAATCTGGCCCTACAGGAGGGCTGAAACTTCGTCGAAGCACCACGCACAAACCGTGCATCTGATCGAGCTAAGATTTGGGGTTTTGGAGTCCATCCCTGGCCGACTAGGGCCAAGGTAGTCTTTTTCCGAATAGTGGGTCCCACACACGTGCAGCCGGGATCACACGCACGTGCGTCTGGGCCATTGCTGTTATCCAGACGTGCGGTACTTTTCTGGTTCGTCTCTCTCCTCTCTTTCATCCCTTTTTCACCCCAAATCCCTAACCCTAACCCTAAATTACTCAAATCTCCAATTCATGCCCTTTCTTCAACCTTAGGGTTCCCCGAATTGAAATTTGTTAACCCCTTGGATTGGGGAATTATTTTTGTGCATGTGCGGATGAATTTACCCTCCTTTGATTCTTGTTTGGTCTATAATTTTGATTGATCCGGCCCTAACTTGTGTAGGCCTGGACCTGCATAGATTCCCCTTGATTGAGTGCTTGAACTTGTGTGGGATATGGAATTTTATGTAATTGTTTCTAATTTAGTATGATCTTAAGCCTAAATTATTATTTTTTTGCATATCATGTTTAATTTCCATGTCCTACATCAGGTTGGCCGTATGGATGGTCGTACGGTCACATCCATAAGGTTGTATGGTCAAGGGGTTGGCCTGTACAGTCGTACGGGTTGGGTAGGTCTAGGTTTAGGTGAGTTTTGAAGGAGATGGGGATGGGTTTTGGGGAAAATAAAAGAATAGAGAGAGATTGAGAGAGACTAAGGGAAGTAGAGTGAGAGAAAAGAAGAGAAAAGTGAAGATAATACCTTATGAAAAGAGAATAAGAGAACGAGACAAGATGGAATCATTCCATGGCTTCACGCCACTCCAATCACAAGAGGTTTCTTTACTTCTCATGGAATCATTTGTGTTAAGATTATATATTCTTGAAATTATGAAAATTGGAAATTTGCCTCTCATATGAAGAGATGTCCATGATGATTTATATGTATGTTGATGCACATAACATTCATTCCTTGCATTGAATAGCGCTCATGTACAGATTGCCTAGGGGACAACCCTTTTGTACCCACTAGATGACCACTATATGTGGAAACCTATCCAATGGGAGGATGCGGGCCTTGCCCATGCCTACCAATGATAGAAGCCTGCCAAGTGTAGATGAGGGTTGTCGATATCCAACCCAAGCAAATGGATGATTTTTATTTATACCCACTTGATGCATCGTCAACGTCATTTGCAGCATTCGCATTATTTACTTCAATCGCATTATATTTCTATTTCTATAATGGATTGTTATGTTATACTTGTGTGTATTGATTTAATTGTATCATGCATGAATCATGATGGGTTCACTAACCAGGCCTAGCCAGCTGACGGTATATTGATGGAAAAACCATGCAGATGGAAGTGAAGTTGAAACCGTAACTCAGCTACTAGAAGATGAGGCCAAACCAGTGGATGACCCACAAGGGCAGTGGCCTTATCTCACTAAAGACAAGCTGAATACGCTGGGACGATAGAGTGATTGGATGGATCTCGTGCTACTTATGATTTCCTTCATCTATGCTTTAGAATTTACCATTGTTTAGGATCTAGATTTATACATGTTTTTGGAATACGTTGCTGGATATTTGGTTTAAGTGATTATGAATGATGAATTAATAACAATACCAAATGGGTGAACAGTAATGTTTTAGTTGTATTTTTTATTTTTTGGGATGTATGGCGGCAAATGTCTGTGAATGAATGTTGGTTGATATAAATGGATGATAGATGTTAATAAGAACTTAGATTATCTATAAAACTATGCCTCCCAAACAACTTTATGACTCGTTGACTTAAGTGCACTCAGTGTGCGAGTTATGTGCCATAACTCGGGTTTGAGGGTGCACACTCTGTATCCGAATTGCAGGGTGTGACATCCACTGGCTCGAATGCCCATGGCCATTGGTTGTGGCTATTAGGGTAGTTATGTTAAATGCCCATGGGATCATTGATCATCTTTCTCAAATTTCACTTTGATTGGATAATCGAAGTGATCCAATTTATGGCTACAAAAATGGATGATCCATATTGGTAATAATAGAGAATATCTTATCATTGATCTCGACCATCCATCGTGCTGGGCACACCTCTTATTTAACCCTTTGATTATATGATCCTGACCACCAATCAATGAGTTGAAAAATGTAAATTTTGTATCGATTATAAGAGGTTTAGTTAGTCATTGATCTTGACCATCCATGATGAGGCCCACCTTTGATTGCCCATCTCTCAAAAACACCCATTATATGATTACCCTAACCACTTGATCAATGGATAGAAAATACACGCCCACAATTTATTACCATGTCCTATGAGTGATCTAGACCCGTAATCATGTGGGGCCCCCTTTTCCTCACGGATCTCAACCAAAAAATCACTTTGATTGGATAATTCAAACCATCAGATTACCAGCTAGGAAATGGATTATCTATATTTATTATATCAGAAAAAGATATGATCATTGTCACCATCATGTGGGACCCCCCTTTCACTACCCATCACTCTTAAAAGTTACTTTGATCAAATGATGATAACCATTCAATCAATGGATTAGAAACTCATTCTCAAAAGTCTATATTAATTGAACTAGAAGTCAACAACAGGTAATTATTTAGGCCTTTCATCATGTGAGGTCCATCTTCGATTACCTATCTGTCTCAAAAATCACTCCAATCAAATGGACATAACCACTAATGGCTAGAAAATGGATGTTTCACGTCGAGTGGGGAACCATTCCAAGCTTAACCGTGGGAAACCCTTCATGCCAACATCATGAATTGGCGAATTCAAACTTTTTTTAATTACCAAGTTAATAATTTATGCCACTTTTGTTAATCGGAAGTTAGTAAATTAGCAATTAACTAAGCCTAACCAAACATGCTCATTACAAAATTCATGAATTTGTCAATTAAAAAATTGCCAACTTCATGAGTTGGGTGCCCATCCAAACATCCTCTTAATGACACAGTTTGCATAAGCGCCAACTGGCCATGCAGGGCATTTGCTTCCTTCGCTGGAATAATGAACATCAGTTGATCATAATAGCTTTACCCAATGTGAGGTTGCTAGGGCCGTTTCGAGTCACTTCGTTGTCCTTTTCAAGGTCCCTCGGGTACTAAACGGCTCAATGGCAGACCTATTCAAAAGTTGTACGGTGGGGCCTTCTCTTTAAGAGGCAAGAATTTTGGGATGGTTCAATATGCTATGCTATGGGGAACATGGAAAGAAAGAAATGCCAGAATTTCTTTTAGCAAGGTGACATCACTAGAAAATTGTCATCTTCATGATGGAGGGGGGAATGGCCATGCCAAAAATGAGAGATGCAGGGAACTTCCAAAAATGACCACAGTCATAATTGGAAGGTGGTTATCCTTGGTGGCATCGTCATGTCTCCAGTAGGTAGTGTGAGGTGGAAGCCACTTCCACTGGGTTATGTAAAGCTTAATTTCGATGGTTGCTGATTAGGGAAAATGGGGGCCAGGTCCTTCCAATGTGGGTGACATTTTGAGAAAGAGTAGCAAGATCCTTAGGAATTTTATGGGGTCTTGTGGCTTCATGGGGTCCAACGAGGTTGAAATTATGGCCCTTCAAAGATGACTGCATATTTGGGGTGACTCCTCTCACAAAATCCTTGTCATTGAGAGCGACTCGTAAGCCATCAAGTGGGCTTCTACCATCTTTGCAAGGCCATGGATATAAACGCTGTTTCTTCAAAATTAGATCCCTATTGCTGATAGGTGGGTTGTTTTCTCTAATATCCTAGAAGCAAGTGCTAGTTGATTCCTTTGCTAAAGGAGTGACATAAGGGTCACTCGGAATCAGCTCATTTGTTAGCCCTCTTAATGTTGTTTTTGGCTTTTGTTAATGGACCCAGTTTGTAAGGAAGGAGGTTCGAACTAGTGGAAGTCATAAGATTTTAAAGACTCATCATTGGTAGGCAATTGGATCCCACTCTTGGTTAGTTTAAGTAGCTTCAAATTTTGGTAAAAAGTCTTATTCATATTGTGTTTTAATGCTTCGTTTACTCCATATGTAAAATCTAGTGTACGTAAGTGTAAAAAGCTTGGAATGAAGATGACAGAAATTTTTTGTTATTTTCATTCATATCTACCATCTTTGGAATTCAAGAGAGTTCTCTTCTTTTCTTTGTAAGCATTCTTAAAAGGATGGTACCATACTACCTTTTATCCAGCATTCTTAAAAGGATGGTACTATACTACCTTTTTCCAGTGTGTGGAGAATAGTGGCAGACCGTTGGATCCCAACAAAACCCCCAAGTCAAGAACCTCAAAGGTGGGACGAAACAGGGAACTCAAGCGAAAAGACATACCCTCAAAAAGCAACCTTAGAATCTTGAATGAGGACAATGTTCAGGGACTGCGGGGAAGGGGAGTTGTATCATGAAGATGGTCTCATGGAACGTGCGGGGGGTGGGGTCCAAGCAAAAAAGAAGACTTATCAAGAATTCCTGTAGCAGAAGCAACCCCCAGATAATTTGCCTTCAGGAAACCAAAGTGAAAGTGTTTGACGACCGTTTGATGAGATCGATATGGAAGGCCGCGGATGCCAAATGGGTGTGTAAGGAAGCTTCAGGCAGCTCAAGGGGCATTCTAATTGCTTGGAGGTCTTCGATTTGGACCCTCCTAAACAGCTCTGTCGGTAATTTCTCAGTTACAGCTATCCTGAGAAACAACATCATGGCGGAGGATTTCCTCATTTGTTCAGTATATGGGCCTACCGATAACAACTTGAGGGACGATTGCTGGAAAGAATTATCTTCAGTCTGTCGGAGCTTCAGCGGTCCAAAGTGTTTCGCGGGAGATTTTAACACCATCAGATTCACGGGAGAGAAATTGTCTGGGAACAAATTGAAGCCCCATATGCTTGCTTTCTCCGACTGGATCGACAGTAACTGCCTCCTCGACCTTCCCCTTCTAGGCTCCCGCTTCACGTGGACAAATGGGAGACTCGATCCGATTTTGTCCAGGCTAGACCGCTTCCTTATTTCTCCCGACTGGCTGGACCTCATGCCCTCCTCTTCTCAGTCGACCCTTCCCAGGACTACATCTGACCATTGGCCTATTATCCTATTGGCCGAGGAGGAGGACTAGGGTCCGAAGCCGTTCCGTTTTGATATTTCTTGGCTCCATTTTGCAGGATTCAAATACATGGTGATCGATTGGTGGAAGGAGATGAAGCTTACTGGTTTTGCGGGTTACAGACTCTGCTCCAAATTAAAATTGCTAAAAGATAAACTAAAGCAATGGTCAAAAGAGGAACGTCAAAGATCGGAAGTAGAGATGGCTTCCATCCTTTCGGAGCTTCAGAAGATCGATGCCAATGCTGAAAGCAGCCCCATGACTAAAGAGACCTTGGCGAGCAGAATTCAACTGATTCAAGCCCTTTCAACAAAAGTATTTCTAGAAGAGATCTCGTCGAAATAAAAAGCCCGGGCAAAATGGATCAAGGAAGGCGACAGGAATACGAGGTACTTTCACAGTGTAGCAAGTATGCATGCAAGGGCTAATCGTATTAATAACATAACTTCAAATGGCACCCGGATTGAGGACAGAGAAACGATTATCAGAGAAGCTATCTGCTATTTTCAGCGTCTCCTTCAAAACGAGGGATGGTCCAGACCGCGCCTGGACAACCCTCCTTTCCAGAACATCAGTAAAGATGATGCTACCTCCCTGGAATTGCCTTTCTCCCTAGAAGAAGTTAAAAAGGCAGTTATGGACTTAGATGGTGATAAGGCTCCTGGTCCAGATGGGTACCCTATTCAGTTTTTCCAGAGTTTTTGGGACCTCCTTCAAGATGAGGTGATGGATTTTATAAACGAATTCTTCCACAGAGGAAGACTATCAAGGAACATCGGGGCAACTTTCATAGCATTAATTCCTAAGTTTTTGGGTGCCTCTGAATTCAAGGACTTCAGGCCCATTAGCCTCATTGGTAGCCTGTATAAAATCTTGGCCAAGGTCCTCGCTAATAGGTTGCAGAAGGTTATCGGTTCGATCATTGCCCCTAATCAATGCGCCTTCATCCCGAGTAGACAAATAATTGACGGAGCTCTCATCGCAAATGAATGCCTGGACTACTGCCACCGGTCGAAGAAGAAATTCATTTTCTGCAACTTGGCCATGGAGAAGGCCTATGATCACGTTGAATGGGAATTCCTCCTCTATCTGATGAAGCGTATGGGTTTCGGGGAGACCTGGAGGAAATGGATAGAGGAATGTGTCAGCTCGGCTTACTTTTCAGTCCTTTTAAACGGATCCCCTAAAGGATTCTTCAAACGTTCGCGTGGAATCAGGCAAGGAGATCCTCTTTCTCCCTATCTTTTCCTCATCATGGCCGAGGCCCTATCTGCGATGCTGCATAAAGGACATATGGAAGGCATTCTAAGGGGTATTCAAATGAAAGGTATCCAAGATCCGATCTCCCATGTTTAGTATGCGGATGATATTCTCATTTTTTCTGAAGCAAAGGCAGAATCTGTAGCCAATTTGTGGACTGTCGTTAGGTGTTTTGAAGCAGTTGCAGGTCTGAAGGTGAACATGCTCAAATCCAAATTATATGGGGTCAATCTGGATAACCAGGAGGTCACGGTGTTGGCAGATTTAATGGGATGTTCTACGGGTTCTTTCCCAACTTCTTTCGTGGGTCTCCCTCTTTGCGTCGGTATACCAAAAAAAATCAATGGACCAAAGTTATTCAGAGGTTTCACCATCATCTGGCTAGGTGGAAATCTCGATACCTCTCGATCGGTGGCCGACTCACGCTGATTAAAGTTGGGCTTTCTAATCTTCCTGTTTATTTCATGTCTCTGTTTCGCTGTCCTTCGGTGATCCTTAAGGAGATCGATACCCTCAAACGTAATTTTTTATGGCGTGGGGCTGAAGATAAGAGGAAATTCAATCTTCTGGAGTGGAAGCAAGTCTGTAAACAGTTTCAGGACGAAGGTGCTGGCATTAAAGACCTAAAAATAATGAATAGGGCCTTATTAGGGAAATGGATCTGGAGACTTGCCACGGAAAAGGACTTTATGAACAAAATCATCAAAGGTAAATACGGGTGTTCTTATGGAGGTTGGTGGACGAGTGACTCTTCCCTGTACAGGGCCTCCGCTATATGGAAAGGCATCATCCGTTTAAAAGATGAGGTTAGCCGTGGGATTGCTTTCGAAATTGGTAAGGGGGATTGCGTCCGTTTCTGGTTGGATACCTGAATAGGAGAAGCCCCGTTGAAGGACAAATTTCCCGCCATATTTAGGGTGGCTGTTGACAAATATAGCTCGATCGCCGCAAACTACTCCTTACAAGCAAACAAGGTTGTCTGGAGTATTCATTGTAGAAGAAATCTGATGGACTGGGAGGTCAGCGATTTTGTGGCGCTTATGGATTGCATCCAGCACGGTTCCCCTAACCCGACGCGAGAGGACAATATTATTTGGAAAGCAGAGAAGTCATCCCGATTCACGGTCAGGTCATTTTTCAACCAACTTTCAGCCTCCCGCGGTACAACCCCCCCTCAATGCTCTCACTTCATTTGGAAATACGATGTTCCTCCTAAGATACAGGTTTTTGGATGGCTAACTGGGAACAAAAGAATTCTCACTCTGGATAACCTTAGGAAAAAAGGAATGATCCTCCCGAACGCTTGTATTTGCTATCTATCTTCGGAAGAATCGGTGGATCACTTACTCATCCACTGTTCGCTTGCCTATTCTATTTGGACAGCCATCCTATCTTGTTTCAAGGTTTCTTGGTGCTTCCCTAAAGACATTGACATGCTTCTCAAAGCCTGGCACGGCGTCGGACTAGGCAAACCAGCTACTCGGATCTGGCGGATGGCTATCTTAGCGGTTTGGTGGGCTGTTTGGAGTGAAAGAAACAATCGATGTTTCCGAAACAATGTGAAGCCTTCCCACTTTGTGTCTTCTTTTGTTAAATGCTTGATTGCTGAATGGGTTTCCCATAGGGATGGGCTTAATGTAGATCTGACTTTTCTTGAGGATTAGGTGGTTCTGCTGAGATCCCTCTGTTTCTTTTTGGTTTCCTTTTAATACAAGTTATCTTTCAAAAAAAACTACTCAATAGAAACTAGTATCCTGGTGGAGTAGAGGATCATGTCGGCAAAACAGTTACTCAAACAGTCCAACCATGTGTGATCCTCCAGGCCCACTACTCAACCGATCCAGCTATGGGCAAAGAGTTGGACTAGATTACGAACACATACTATATAAATCATCTGGTTTTTGGGCCCATCATTTGATTGATGGGGACATGTCTTCATGATCAGGGGCCTAGATACATCAATGTCTCATCCACATGGTGCCCAACAGACATTAGAATTCCGATGAATCATTAACAAATATATTCATAACAGTTTCCTATAAAACCTACCTTCCATTGAGTGTGGCAGTAGTTGTGGGACCAACATGGACCCACAGCAAAGACATTCGAACGGACAAAACTCTACATGATCATACGACCAGAATTATCCCATCACTAAAATCTTTGGCCTATGTCCCATCCACATGGTGCCCAACACCCTTCATCGATTTCTGATACTAGCATTTCTCAAAAAAGCAAAATTAAAGGATATGAATTAAACAAGAAAAATAATCTAGAGATTAAAAAGAACAATTGTATACCTGTTCCAAAGAATTGTAGTTGTCGGATATCCTCAAATACCTCGCCTTCACATTCTTCCCTTGTGCCTCAGTGCTGCAAGGACGCATGTTTTTCTGTGGCAAAGGTGTGAATGATGCCTGCGGATTACTAGCTCGGCCCCCTGAAATGAAAGACGTTGATGACTGCCGAGGTGGCCCACTCTTCCCTTTTGAACCTGATGAACCCATCAACTTCTATGATTCTAAGGATATTCTGCAATTCTCCATAAATCAACCTCCCACCGTCGCGCGGAAGCAATTCAATCGATCAGAACCCCGACCTATGACGAAAACCAGGAACCCTGAGAATGTGTAGCATCTAAAATATCAGAGATCCTTGAAAATAAAGGACTCAAGAAACACCCACCTTTTAAATCAACCATGAGTCTAAAATACGCAACTACGGAGAAAGAAATGGATGGAGGGTTCGACGAAGTTTCTATCCAGCCTGTGGGCCTGTCGCACCGGCCACCCGCTTAAGGTATACGACGTGGCCCTATGGAGCCCACCATGATGTGTGTGTGTGTATATATATATATATATATGTTTTATGGAAACAGATTGGCTACTCCCCCTGCCACCAGCCCCGTGGCTGATGGTCGGTGCTCTGTGGGCCCCACCATGATGTATGTGATTCATCCATTCCGTTCATCCATTTTTACAGATTATTTAGGGTTTGGTCCCAAAATTGAGAGGGATATGAATCTCAGGTGGACCACACCATAGTAAAACAGTAGTGATTGGATATCCACCATTAAAATTCTCCTAAGGCCCAATGTACTGTTTATTTGACATCCAATCTGTTGATTAGGTCATACAGGCCCAGATGAAGGGAAAAAACAAATATCAACTTGATCCAAAACTGTGATGAAGGGAAAAAACAAATATCAACTTGATCCAAAACTGTAATGGCCCCCGAAAGGTTTTTAATGGTCAACGCTCATTCAATACTGTTTCAGATAATATGGTTCACTTGAGACTTGTATATACCTCATTTTTGGTATCATGTCATAAAATGATATAGAAAAATAGACGGACGGACTGGATGAAACACATGCATCATTTTGGGGCCCACGGAGCACCGACCACCAGCCATGGTGGCAGAGGGAGTAGCCAATCCCTCTCCATGTTTTATCTACACGGTACATCCGTCTCGCCAGCTCAAGTGTACCACACCATAGAAAACGGTGAGATTGAACTGCCACCGTTGAAAATTTATTGGGGCAAGAAGTTTTGGATCGAACTTATATCTGTGTTTTCCTTCCATCAACGTCTGTGTGACCTTATAAACAAGTTGGATCGCAAATAAAAGGGTGCGGATTGGTTCTACCCAACGAGACCTAGCTAAGGGAGCGGATTAGCTGTTATCCGAGTAAATTCTTAGTCGGTGTTACTGTTACCCTTACTGCAGGGGGCTGATAAATTTAGTTCATATCCCTGCTCCTGAAAAAACTCCAGTTTTTTCAGCTCATTAATGTTATCCTAATAATTAAGTAGATGCAAATCTACGGTGCATTAAGCCATCCGAAAAAGTGGTGAATGATCATTAAAAGCTTTTTTTAAGCTATTTTTTTTTATCAAATTAATTTTTGTATTTTCCCTTCAGCTAGTTCTGTTTCACCTTATCAATGGTACGGATCTGCTCCCAACGGGCCCTGGGATGTTTTTAATGGTTAGCATTCAATCATCACTGCTTATTGTGGTGTGGCCCACCTAAGATTTGGATATGCTTAATGTTTGGGACATGATCTGAAAATGGACCATAAAAACGGATGGTCAATGTGGATAAAGAACATATCATAAAGGTGGGCACGGATGGTTAGCGTGGATATAGAACTTATCATAAAGGTGGCCCTGTGGTTACCTAGCTTCTCAGGATGCTCCCAAACTTTACTTTTCAAGACTAAACCATTATGTATGGGCACAATACTTGGAGATGAAAATACCCTTGCTTTCACGGTGGCACTATGGTATCCACGGTGCCAATGTGGACTCCGTGGATATCATGGTGGCACCATCCACTAGCAGAAAAAAGCCAAAAGTTATAATTAAAGACATATGGTTACGAATTATAATTGTAGCAAGGCCGTAGCCATTAGTAGCGTAGCCGTTGCTTCATTAGATTCGTAGTCATTAGATATATGGCTACGGATCTAATCCATAGCCATTTCTTTTGTATCTTATTATCTCTAATTGAATGTGAAAGAAATAGCGTAATCTACTCTGGACCACTCGTGCTTATGCCGAAGGATCCGAATTAGCCGTTGAAGAGATTCGCAGAGTCCGCCACCGCATATGTAGAAATAGAGGAAGCGGTGAAGGAAGAACAACCGTTTGACTTTACCACATGAGGTGGCGGGTTTGGCTAGGAAACATAATGGAAATGTATCAGATTGTAAATCCTGGAATGACGGTTCGACCCCGTCCTTGGCCTTGGGGAGTGGCGAGCAGCACAGAACGTTGAATCAATCATATATCCACTAGTTATATCAGGAAGTGACGGGCGCATCAGTTAGTTCATAGAGAAGTCACTCCGATTCAACGTACCTTAGCCACAACTATTTCCTTTAATCCGCCATCTCATGCTCTTTCATAGTTCCACTTTCTAACCGCTAGGGGGACGAGGAGGGCATGAGGGCTGAAATGGATAGAATCACAGGGATCTATAGATGAAGGGGATAACAAAGATTATATACTCTATTTTTTAAACAGGATTGCTAAGCGGCTTGGTAAGAATGAAGTATATCCAGAGGTAGAGTAGAGTAGTGCTGGATAACCATTACAACTACGGATAATTAAGTGAGCCTAACATGAAATTGAGCAAGCTTCAAATGAAATCGAACCAGCCTAATATGAAATTGAGCGAGGCTAACATGAAATTGCGAGAGCTTCAAATGAAATTAAACGAGCATCACAAGAAATTGAGCGAGCTTAACATGAAATTGAGCGAGCTTCAAATGAAATCAAACAAACCTCATATGAAATTGAGCAAGGCTAACATGAAATTGAGCAAGCTTCAAATGAAATTAAACGAGCCTAACATGAAATTAAGCAAGCTTCAAAGGAAATTAAACCAACATAAAATTGAGCGAGCTTCAAATGAAATTGAGTGAGCTTCAAATGAAATTGAGCAACCATAACATGAAATTGAGTGAGCTTCAAATGAAATTGAGCGAGCCCAACATGAAATTGAGCGAGCTTCAAATGAAATTGAGCGAGCCTAACATGAAATTGAGTGAGCCTAAAATGAAATTAAGCGAGCCTAACATGAAATTCAATGAGCCTTAAATGAAATTGAGCGAGCTTCACATGAAATTCAATGAGCCTAACATGAAATTCAATGAGCCTTAAGTGAAATTGAGTGAGCCTAACATGAAATTCAACGAACCTCAAATGAAATTGAGCGAGCTTCACATGAAATTCAATGAGCTTCACATAAAATTGAGCAACCTTAACATGAAATTCAGCAACCCTAACATGAAATTCAACGAGCCTTAAATGAAATTGAGCGAGCTTCACATGAAATTCAACAAGCATCACATGAAATCGAGCGAGCCTAACATGAAATTTAACGAGCCTCAAATGAAATTCAGCGAGCTTCACATGAAATTCAACGAGCATCACATAAAATTGAGCGAGCTTCACATGAAATTCAATGAGCATCACATGAAATTCAACGAGCTTCAAATGAAATTGAGCGAGCCTAACATGAAATTGAGCTTCAAATTCATGTGATGCTCGTTGAATTTCATGTGATGCTTGCACAATTTCATTTGAAGCTCATTGAATTTCATGTTAGGCTCACTCAATTTCATGTGAAGCTCGTTCAATTTCATGTGAAGCTCGTTGGATTTCATGTGAACCTTGCTCAATTTCATGTGATGCTTGTTAAATTTCATGTGAACCTCGCTCAATTTAATGTGAAGCTCGTTGAATTTCATGTGATGCTTGTTGAATTTCATGTGAAGCTCGCTCAATTTCATTTGAGGCTCATTGAATTTCATGTTAGGCTCACTTAATTTCATGTTAGGCTCGCTCAATTTCATTTGAAGCTCGCTCAATTTCATGTTAAGCTCGCTCAATTTCATGAGAAGCTCGCTCAATTTTTTTTAAGCTCACTTAATTTCATATTAGGATCACTCAATTTCATTTGAAGCTCGCTCAATTTCATGTTGGCCTCGCTCAATTTCATGTTATGCTCGCTTAATTATCCGTAGTTGTATGTACTTTTCACTACAGAGCTAATAGCTACGGATTAGATCCATAGCTATAAAGCTAATGACTACAAATCTAATGAAGCAATGGCTACGCTACCAATGGTTACGGCCTTGTTACGGTTATAATCCGTGGCCATATGTCTTTAACTACGTCCTTTGACCCTTTTTCTGGTAGTGGACGGTGCCACCATGATATCCACATGCCATCATGGACAAGATAGAGTCCCACAATAGCATCGTAGATATCACGGTGCCACCGTGAAAGCAAGGGTATTTTCGTCTGCAAATAATGTGTCTGTACAAAATGGTTTAGCCTTAGAAAGTAAAGTTTGGGAGCATTCAAAAAAGCTGGTGGGTAAAAGGTGAGATTTACAGTGGTAAAAATCTCCCCACTAAGCTATTACTCGAATAACACCAAATCCGCACCCCTAGCTAGAGACATACGATCATGTCAGGGGCTTCATGGGGGCCATCATGATCAATATGTTTTATCCACGTTGTCCATCTATTCTGATAGATTATTTTAAAGTATGATTTCAAAAAGTAGGCAGATTAAAGGCTTAAATGGACAACATCACGTGTAGTGGGGATTCGACTCTTACCATTGAAAACTTCCTGGGGCCCACCATGATGTTTATTTTTCCTATGAGCTTTGAGAAGTTTTCAATGGTAGGCTTAAATCCCCACAGTTTCATGTGGTGTTGTCCACTTGAGCCTCCGATCTACCTCTTTTCAAGGCTCATGCTATAAAATGATCTGTCAAAATAAATGAATGGCATATATTAAACATATAGTTCATGATGGCCCCACAGAGTCCTGACACAACTATCAATCTCTAGCTATGTCTCAATGGAGGTAGTACCCCATCCGTGCCCTAGCACCCCAAATAAAGAAAATTTCAATGGTGGCATTAATCTCCACTATTTTTTGTGATGTGGTCCACTTGAGTTTTGGATCCGTATCATTTTTGGCCTCATGCCCTAATATTAACTACCAAGGAGTGGATAAAACACGTACATCACAGTGGGCCTGGAGGAATTTGAGCCATGTCACGCCACAAGGATATCCTGGTGGGGGCCACAGGCAATTTGCTCTCCAATGACAAAGGAGAAAGGAGTGGTACAGTATGGCCATATGAAAGCGAGTTTACTCCAACATAGAATGTTGCGGGGCCCATCATGATGTCCCACTCCATCAATCATCCACGTTGTCCATTAATTCTTCTGATTTGCTTTAGTGCATGATCTAAAAAATGAAGTAAATCCAAATCTTGAGTGGACCACACCACATGAAACAGTGTTTCATTGAACAACGACTGTTAAAAACTTCTAGTACCTACCATAATTTTTATTTGCCATCCAATTTATGGATAACACACTTAGATGAAAGGTGTAGGAGGAAAAATAAAATGACTTATGGAATGGACCAACTCTACAAACTAGCACGGACCCAATAGGGCTTGTGCCTTAAGAGGCATCTACTGGCAAGGAAAGATCGACCTTCAAGTAGGTCGATGCAACTGTAAGTCCACTCAAATAAGATGCAACTGTAAGTCCACTCAAATGGCTGGTTACTAACCTAAACCATAGGTCGGCTATAGGTCGACCTAAACCATAAGTCGGATATAGCTCGGCCACATGTCGACTGCAGGACAACTCGGCCATAGGTCGGCCATAGGTCAGCCATAGGTCGACCATAGGTCGGCATAACCTCTGATAAGACCAATGCTGATCTGACGAAAGGCTCAGTAGTATTTACGTCTACTATATTTAACGCCTCTACCACCCGATCTTTTCCCGTACTAACAATCCGGGAATCCCTCCAATAGCCCGAAGATCTCTCCTAAGATCTTCGAGAGATAAAATCAAACCTGGGAATCTCTGACAGCCATAATCTCGAGAAGATCTCCAGCATATCAGGAATTCTAAATGAGAAAGACTCCTTACGGTGTGACCTTCCCACTCATATAAATAGAGGTGCTTTTAGCCAATGAAAGGTACGCATACTCTATCATAAAACACGACTGGAGACTCTTTTCCTTAAGATCCTATCCTACAAAAGACCTAAGGTCCTGACTTAGGCATAAGAGATTCCCCTGTACAAGCCAGGGTCTCCTTTGTCTCTTAATTTTTCTTATGCAGGTCCCAGAGGGTTAACTAAGGAGTGTCCACCAGAAAACTGCATCAATAGTTTGGCGTCATCTATGGAAAATCGAGATCATAGCTATTTACTGCTCTACTATTAGAAACTACAATGGCCAGAGGGAAGAAGAAAACCCAAGCCTCCCCGATTGCAATCTTAGTTGCACTTGATCACACGTCACCCCTGGAACAACCTGATAGTCATCAGGATTTTGTGTCCCACATTGGGTTAACTCCGGCTCAGGGAAGTAGGGTCAACGATCTCGCGCCAAGGGAGGACGGTTGAACTCTCTAACAGCAGGTCAAAATGCTGAGAGAGAACATGGGCTACATGAAGCAGATGCTGGAACAACTACAGCCTCAACATATGCAAAGGACCAACAAGGAGGATGAACAAACGGGCAACAACCCTTCTCAACCTTCCTATAACCGCGCTGCCTCTCAGAGGAGCCGACCACCCTCCCAGATGAGCCAACAGCATACCTCGGCCAAACCAGCCCCAACTCACGTTTTGGAGATCATGGCCTTACTTGCTTCCGATCTACATCACGAGCTAGACCAAAAGAAATGCGACAAGACCCCGGTCGAGGCTACTACTAAAAGTGGTGAACCCTGGCAGGCCGAGCTCAAAGATCCGCGAGATCAGATGGAGACATGCGACAAACCTATCGAACTATATGTAATGCCCTGAAAATCGGGGGTCGAGCATAAACTCAACTCCCAAGTTCCAACACATCACTTATGCAACAAAATGAATGATGATTGAATGTTGTCTGCTTTCGTATGAAGAACATGGGTGAGATTAAGCCAAAATAGCATATCATACTCCAGAGACAGTTAAATTGCAAGCGGAAGACTGTGATAGCTATATGTAATATATAAACTGTGGTGAGTCTCCAGAGTGTGATAACAATACCAGGTTAAATAATTACAAGTACATTTCAAAATATACCTAAGGTGTAGTGTCATCTAGTTAACATCCCTGTAATCCCATCGATCAAGACACAGCTCAAATGGATTCGCCATAAACAACATATACGAGAAAACACCCTCATCGTCACAAAAGTCAGACTCCGCTTCAGAAATAGCGCCGCCATCTGCAATCAGACAAAGTCTGGTGGGTGTTCGGAACACCGTCCCGTAACGTGGGAGTAAGTAGCTAACTCAGTGGAACAATAAAGCATAGGTTAACATGTTATCAATACAGTCAAGCAGTAATGATAAAGCAGTACAATCAAACACTCCTAACTACTCTTATTAATGCAAATATGAATGCAGTCATGATGGATGCCCTCACCGACATACTCCCTCATGCGACACCATCTTACGTTCGCGGCATGCTTGTTTTCCTTAGTGCTCCACATCTTCCAGGCACATGCAATGCATGATGAGCATGATTACCGAGTTGTTATTAGTCCATTTCAAACAGCAGGACTGAGAAACTAAGGTACCTTCCTTGTATCATTCCCAAACATGATCCATTCTAGGGTCGTCAGTCCTAGACAATCTCATACGATGGTGTGTTTCTAGGTCGCTGCAAGGGCTGTCAGGGCTGTTATACGGAATCGTTACACCAATCCTCCATCACCTTATCAATACAGGCCTAGCTTATACTCTGTTACTACGGGAAGGCTCATCGCCTCACCGCAGATTTAGAGTATGCTCGAGGTCACTCCACTAACGTCCTACCAACTGGCAGTCTATTTTCGAAGCACGACCAGTCCACTTATTGAGAATGAGACCCGGATGCAACCCGACTAGGGACCACAACCAAGCTACGCCAGTGTAGGCTGACAGCTCGAATATAGTGTCCCATACCACCATAATCGGCTCACGAGTCTGATTGCTCAATGGTCACTACGGGGAGGCACGTGGCCCCAGTGTAGGCCGACAGCTCGACCACGGTGTCCCATACCACCATGCCCAGCTCATGAGTCTTAGCGGATTGAGGTACCATGGTTAACGGGATTCCACTGGTAAGTTTGGTACCCTAGGTTCAAGTAGAGGTGACCAAACATGGTGAACATACATTAGACATATTGGGTTATTCGACGGGCCTGACTAGCTCGAGTGCACAATCAACTAAACGACATGAAGTGCATAAGCACTTCACATGGCCTAACCACTATTGCCAACTGAAGTACGACTCAGGTTCGTCAAACACATCTTACGTGGCGACATGAATCTCAACCATGATCTCAAATCTGGCACCGATTGTCTGGACTATAGACATAGTCCCGAACTCAATCAATCCTTATTCGTAGCATGTGGAGTAAAGCATGATAAACAAAGTAATTCAAGCATGTTAGTAAGCATGTCATAAAGCATGTCATAAAGCATGTTATAAAGCACTACATAAATAGGAATACCAACACATATACTGTACAAGTAAGCAGTTTAAGTAAACAACCTCATGGAGGAAATCATACATGTCTCTAAGGTAGTTGAGAATCCCATCTCAACACCCTCCTAAGGCATCATCATTCAAACACTTACTCACACAAGCATTTTCACAAATACTTAGCATACACTATTTCAACATACATAGTGTATGTTAGCCAAACATGTATTAGGGTGAATCCTTTCGCCAAATAAGTATTTTATCCATATATCATATATTCATACAACAAATAATCATGTCAAACACATTTCCAAAATATATCCGTTACGGTATTTTCTACAATACACTATTTCTACATACATGGTGTATATTAGCATAACATGTATTAGGGCGAATCCTTTCGCCAAATAAGTATTTTATCCAAGTATCATATATTCATACAACAAATAATCATGTCAAACACATTTTTAAAATATATACGTATACGGTATTTTCTACGAATACCTAGAATATGTAAAATTCCATATTCTACGTCTTTAATCGAAACAGAAATAAGAAAGCACTTTTTACATGTGCAATTACATGCAGATCATGAATCTATCATTATCTGACATTGAAAGCGTTGAAAACCGTAACCTATACACCTAAAGTCTTCACCTTTTGTCGTAGAATCGTAACGAAGTCGATAGGTTTGCCAAGCTTCCGTATCCGGCAGTTTGGTAACCTATAGAATGAAATAGGTTAGCTATTTCATAACCTACAACTATCTAAACCCCAAAACAGATTAGGGTTAGGGTTTCTTACCTAGAAATGAAGTCGGAATCACCGGAAAAGCGATGAGAACGGAGTGGTTGTGCTTGCATAACCGCAGGGAAATATGACAGGGAGATTCTCCCACATCTCCCACACTTTCTCTCTCTTTTCTCTCTCTCTCTAGGGTTTCTCTCAAATTCGTATGGCTGTGAGAGAGAGAGTTCTAAGGTCCTTATATAGCCTAAAAAGTCACCGAAATAGACTTCAGGTCAAGGTATACTTAGGTTATAACCAAAGTGAGGCTATTTCAGCTCAACGGAGGACTTCTGGTGGCCCCTTTTCTATGTGCGGTCGGACTTAAGCTCACAGACATTGGATCTACATGGAGTTAAGTTTTCGTTTTAGTCGAATTCTCAGATCACGTGTGGCGAACCAGTTTTAGTTCAACGGTCAATGGAAGTCGATCAGAGATTCCGAGTACACTGACACGTGTATGAAATTTTTCCTGAACCAAGGGTGTAATTTGGCCTAATTCGGCGTCGGGTTGCATCTTGACTCATGGCGACAAGTCTCAGATTACTATTCAAGATATTTATTTTGGAAAGAAAACAAGTGTTTTCACACTCCTCGTTTCGGACTCAAGCGAACAGTCATGGGACACTGCCTAGATTTGATTTCCGAGATGGTTGTCAAGCCCAGCGAGGCGGTCCTAATTCCTTAACTTTGTATTTCTCGGACTCTCGATGTGCTGTCTAGATCTGATATGGAGTTTCAATGTGCTCCCGAGAGCAACTGGGTAATGAGATTGATCCTAGATTTTAGGGTAACATAGCGTCAATGATTCTACAAGTTTTGGATCTTGCAGATCGTATTTAAAGTGGATCAAGCGGATTTCGTAGCTAGTCTAGTTTAGCACTTAGTTACTTTATCTCATTTCTAAAGGATTTAGTCCTGAGTGATTTCGGTCTGAGGTGGTACTTAGACCTTTGTAGCAATGTTTAGTTTAAGTATTGTTCTTCATCACCTAAACTTTAAGATAGTGTCTAATGTGAAAGTACTTAGAAGGATTTAAAGAACGAGGTAGTGAAAAGTGAAATTTGTGAAGAAAATGGTTTGAAAAAGGGATTTGAGGCTTTAATTGAGTGTTTGAGAAGTTAAACCGGTGTTAGGTTTGACCCATCGCCTAAGGACGTTTAATTCCAGGTTGGGAAAAATCCGGGCTATTACAATCTACCCCCTTTAAAATAAAATTTTGTCCTCGAAATTGGCTAAGGGTAGTAAAGAAAGATTTAATTATTTCTTTTGCCTAAGTTTTAATTGATTTCGAGTTTCTACGCGTGGTAGGGCATATACTAGTCTAGTTCATTTTAGTCTACCCCCTTTAAAACTTATTTCTTTATCTATTTCTCATATCCATTTTGAGTTTCCATAACTTCATTATTGGCATTCTAAGAAAGAGTCAAATCCTATTTAATGACTTAACCTTACGTATAACTGAGAGTAATTTCGTTCGATCCTGAGCCAGTGGGGCAAGGGCCAACCATGTCCGTGCGCCCATGAACGGATAGACGTGTATACCTACTTAACTCAACTGGGTTCATAACTTGTCTACCCCCTTAAAATTGTTTCTATCCTCGGGGTTCAAGAATTTGTACGTCGATCTGTATGTCAGAACGAGTTGAACTTCGAGACCTATCTTTGGTATGACATGGGAAGCGATTTAACAATACATTGATCTTGTATTATGGCATTGGTACCAATAATTATAGAAAGGAGCTAAAGATGATAAACATTGTGGTTGATTTCAGGGACAGGTGTGAGTTTGTGGCAAGATGCGTAATTCTACCAAGGAGTTTTGTCATGGTCCAGACTTATCCTATGTAAGCATGTCTAGCTTAACAGGCAGGCTATCTTTCTAAGTTCATATGCACAATATGTATGCCAACATGACATGTGATTTGGGACCTAATTCGTAACTGTCTGTTGCCCATTTGGAAATTCCTTGGGCCTAAAAGAAAAGTCTCTACTGACTATACTTTCCTAACACTTCTCAAAGACGAAGTTATAAACTTATGGTTGGAAGTGGTCAAGCCAACACGGAACGGAAGGAAAGTTGTGTAGTGGGTCTAAGTCGGATACATAGACCTTCTAACTAGCTAGGATAGAAAATTGTCATATCATTTCTTAATCCTAGTCGATCCCGACCTTCTGCTTGATCAGAGCATAGGGTTCATTAGTCACTACCAGGATTGAGAATTCGATTCAAATCTCGAATACCTCGCTTATATGTAGTTTCTCTGCTCCATGTTCCCGATTGTACTAAGTCCTTGAGAAGGCAATTCTAAGGGGTGGATTGATTTGACCTATCATTAAATCCAAGGGATATATAAGTTTCCTCTGAGCGTGAATAGTTACCAATTAAACACGCCTCCTAAGAGTTGTTAAAGAAGCATATGAGTACCAAGGGGATTCAACGAAAGAACGGGGTCTCGCTCCAACCTAATCAAGCCGACTAACAGAGTCTATCAGTCTTTAACATTCCCTAATGTAATCGGTAGTCTAGTCTTAGTTTAGGAGTAGTGGAAAATTCATAGGTGTAGTCCAAAGTCCACACTCATACGCTAGATTATTTCATATCATTTCTAATACAAGGAAGAGTTTTATCACTTAGGGTTAAAGTTGTCTGATTGGGATTGAGTCGCCCGAACTCAAATTTAACTATGCTCGAGCATTTCACACAGGCTCGTACCATCTAGGGAGGTCATAGGGTTCGCGTCATGAGTTTATGGGATTCCCTATATTGCCATTTTTTTTTTAAATCTAAAAATACCAACTTTAAGTCCAAAACTTTAAGGGCCTATTTGTCAAACAACCATTTACTCTAAAAGCTTAAGCTGTTAGAGTGTGGTGGGTTAATGTATATCAAGGGACTTTATCACTTCAACACTATTTGTCCAATGGTCTTAAGTTGTATTAAATGGGCTTGCATTGCTAATCTCACTTGGGGATTGGGAATGGCATGTTTGGTAGGAGGGTGGGAGGGGATTAAAATTAATGGTATAGGCTTTGGAAAATGAGCCTTGTGTCGGAAAGTGTGAAATGGGATTTCCAAATCCTAGGATAATGAATTTCTAAGTGTACTTGGAAAGGGAATTTCAGAATTTACTTTTAATTGCATACACTCTAAACATGGTATTGGAAAACATGGGATACACCAATCTAGGAACCATACCCTACACGTACATTTATTGTTACTTATACAATTCTATCCACCTTAAACTCACCTAATGCAGTTGGCCGAAAGGGCCTTAAACATTCCAACATTCGGAGGTTGTGAAGAAGACGGTGGAAATGGAGGAAAAGGCCATATTCAACTCGAATAAGGCCATGGAAAGTGAAGGAAAAAGGGGAAAGAGGGCTGGAGTTTTTGGTTCTCCACGAACTTGGGTCTCAACAGTGGTTGTAGGGCCCAAAGAACAGGGATTTGTAAAGGAAAATGGAGAGATGGGTTGGGTAGAGAGGTTACACGTTTTGGAGCCACGAACGGGAGGTGTAATGGCTCAAATGCGAGAAAAACGGAGAGGGTAGGGAGGTAGGGATTGTTGTAACTGATGGAGGGGTATAGGTTATGGTCGAAAATGGCAGATTGGGCGATTGGAAGGGTGATTTAAGAGAGAGGGCAACAATTGGAGAGAGAAAAGGGAGCTTGGAGGTTGGTTTATGAAGGAAGTAGGAATTTGGGAGGGTTTCGATGGATGGGACACACATCAGGGGGGTCTCACAACCCCCAAGCCCGATTAGCCCGAGTCGCGGGCCCGACCCAATCCGAAATCCGGCGAGGCCTCGCTGACAAACTGTTCAGATCATGAGGTCCCGCCCAATGGGCGAGATCCTCCTGTCCCCTAGGCCCCAAAAAACCTTGGGTCCCACCCTGGGGCCCTCCAGAATGGTGTAGATTGGCCCCCGACTCCGTTTCGAGTCGTTACGGGTCAAAACGGACGTATCTTGCAATATGGAATGAGTTATCTGACGTACAATATATGATTTTGGGGTAGAATGAGCTAACGAAGTCAACTAACCCCGCTACACCGGGTTGTGTAGCCCGAAATTGTGAAAAAAACCTTGGATCGATGGTCGTTTCCCTGTTTCAATTTCGTCTTTATTATAAATAGTAGTTTTAGTTTGATTACTCTTCATCCGTTGGGCTTTAGGAGTTGCGCCCAACGCAAAAAGAGCTTAGAATAATTAAGAGAACAGTTTGGTGAAGCCAAATAGGACACTTACTATTTTTGACCGAAAATCTTGCGCACTAGTAGACATCATGACCTCATATTAAGTCACGAATTCTAGGAGTTTTAGTTGTAGTTTGTTTCTGATTTCTTTCCCATTACTTGCTATCCCTATTTAAAGGGTTGTGAACTCGTTTTTGTTTTTATTTTTTTAATTTTTGTCATTCATTAATCAATTTCGAATTTATTAGAATTTATTTCTATTTTCTGCTTTCCTTTCTCGTAGATTCGAGAAGTCTCTGTGAGGAGTCCAGAGAAGCTCCGAGGATTCGGAGTAGTTATCCTTATCACGTTTATCCCGTATTCTACCAATTTTCAACGGTTGGCCTGAGGTGGATTGTGATCTAGACTCATCAATAGACGACCTAAAAATGATTCGATGTCGTTTTGCGTGATCATTGGTGTGTACGGGCCCAATCTCAGCGGTCGGTTTCGCTGTTCGGTGAATTTAGAAAATCTTAAGTCGGTTTCTACGTTCCGTTGCTCCCTCCTAAGTCAGAGTGTGTCAGTGTGCATTGTGTGACCATAACCCAGGTCCGGTTTAATCCAAATCATGCTCTGATACCAACTGTAACGCCCTAAAAATTGGGGGTCGAGCATAAACTCAACTCCCGAGTTCTAACACATCACTTATGCAACAAAATGAATGATGATTGAATATTGTCTGCTTTCATATGAAGAACATGAGTGAGATTAAGCCAAAACAACATATCATACTCCAGAGACAGTTAAATTGTAAGCGGAAGACTGTGATAGCTATATGTAATATATAACTATGGTGAGTCTCCAGAGTGTGATAACAATACCAGGTTTAATAATTACATACATTTCAAAATATACCTAAGGTGTAGTGTCATCTAGTCAACATCCCTGTAATCCCATTGATCAAGACACGGCTCAAATAGAGTCGCCATAAACAACATATACGAGAAAACAACCTCATCATCACAAAAGTCTGACTCCACTTCAGGAATAGCGTCGCCATCTTCAATCAGACAAAGTCCGGTGGGTGTTCGGAACACCGTCCCGTAACGTGAGAGTGAGTAGCTAACTCAGTGGAACAATAAAGCATAGGTTAACATGTTATCAATAAAGTCAAGCAGTAATGATAAAGTAGTACAATCAAACACTCCTAACTACTCTTATTAATGCAAGTATAATGCAGTTATGATGGATGCCTTCACCGACATACTCCCTCATGCGACACCATCTTACATTCGCGGCATGCTTGCTTTCCTTAGTGCTCCACATCTTCTAGGCATATGCAATGCATGATGAGCATGATTATCGAGTTGTTATTAGTCCATTTCAAACAGCAGGATTGGGAAACTAAGGTACCTTCCTTGTATCATTCCCAAACATGATCCATTCTAGGGTCATCAGTCCTATACAATCTCATACGATGGTATGTTTCTAGGTCGCTGCAAGGGTTGTCAGGGCTGTTACATGGAATCGTTGCACCACTCCCCCATCACCTTATCAATACAGGCCTAGCTTATACTCTGTTACTACGGGAAGGTTCATCGCCTCACCGCAGATTTAGAGTATGCTCGAGGTCACTCCACTAACGTCCTACCAACTGGCAGTCTATTTTCGAAGCACGACCAGTCCACTTATTGAGAATGAGACCCGGATGCAACCCGACTAGGGACCACAGCCAAGCTACGCCAGTGTAGGCTGACAGCTCGAATATAGTGTCCCATACCACCATAATCGGCTCACGAGTCTGATTGCTCAATGGTCACTACGGGAGGCACGTGGCCCCAGCGTAGGCCGACAGCTCGACCACGGTGTCCCATACCACCATGCCCAGCTCATGAGTCTTAGCGGATTGAGGTACCATGGTTAAAGGAATTCCACTGGTAAGTTTGGTACCCTAGGTTCAAGTAGAGGTGTACAAACATGGTGAACATACATTAGACAGATCGGGTTACTTGACGGGCCTGACTAGCTCAAGTGCACAATCAACTGAACGACATGAAGTGCATAAACACTTCACATAGCCTAACCACTATTGCCAATCAAGTAGCGACTCAGTTCGTCAAACACATCTTACGTGGCGACATGAATCTCAACCATGATCTCAAATCTGGCACCGATTGTCTGGACTATAGACATAGTCCCGAACTCAATCAATCCTTATTCGTAGCATGTGGAGTAAAGCATGATAAACAAAGTAATTCAAGCATGTTAGTAAGCATGTCATAAAGCATGTCATAAAGCATGTTATAAAGCACTACATAAATAGGAATACCAACACATATACTGTACAAGTAAGTAGTTTAAGTAAACAACCTCATGGAGGAAATCATACATGTCTCTAAGGTAGTTGAGAATCCCATCTCAACACCCTCCTAAGGCATCATCATTCAAACACTTACTCACACAAGCATTTTCACAAATACTTAGCATACACTATTTCAACATACATAGTGTATGTTAGCCAAACATGTATTAGGGTGAATCCTTTCGCCAAATAAGTATTTTATCCATATATCATATATTCATACAACAAATAATCATGTCAAACATATTTCCAAAATATATCCGTTACGGTATTTTCTACAATACACTATTTCTACATACATGGTGTATATTAGCATAACATGTATTAGGGCGAATCCTTTCGCCAAATAAGTATTTTATCCAAGTATCATATATTCATACAACAAATAATCATGTCAAACACATTTCTAAAATATATACGTATACGGTATTTTCTACGAATACCTAGAATATGTAAAATTCCATATTCTACGTCTTTAATCGAAACAGAAATAAGAAAGCACTTTGTACATGTGCAATTACATGCAGATCATGAATCTATCATTATCTGACATTGAAAGCGTTGAAAACCGTAACCTATACACCTAAAGTCTTCACCTTTTGTCGTAGAATCGTAACGAAGTCGATAGGTTTGCCAAGCTTCCGTATCCGGCAGTTTGGTAACCTATAGAATGAAATAGGTTAGCTATTTCATAACCTACAACTATCTAAACCCCAAAACAGATTAGGGTTAGGGTTTCTTACCTAGAAATGAAGTCGGAATCACCGGAAAAGCGATGAGAACGGAGTGGTTGTGCTTGCATAACCGCAGGGAAATATGACAGGGAGATTCTCCCACATCTCCCACACTTTCTCTCTCTTTTCTCTCTCTCTCTAGGGTTTCTCTCAAATTCGTATGGCTGTGAGAGAGAGAGTTCTAAGGTCCTTATATAGCCTAAAAAGTCACCGAAATAGACTTCAGGTCAAGGTATACTTAGGTTATAACCAAAGTGAGGCTATTTCAGCTCAACGGAGGACTTCTAGTGGCCCCTTTTCTATGTGCGGTCGGACTTAAGCTCACAGACATTGGATCTACATGGAGTTAAGTTTTCGTTTTAGTCGAATTCTCAGATCACGCGTGGCGAACCAGTTTTAGTTCAACGGTCAATGGAAGTCGATCAGAGATTCCGAGTACACTGACACGTGTATGAAATTTTTCCTGAACCGAGGGTGTAATTTGGCCTAATTCTGACGGTCAGGTTGCTTAATACTGACCCGCAAGCGACAAGTCTCAGATTACTATTCAAGATATTTATTTTGGAAAGAAAACAAGTGTTTTCACACTCCTCGTTTCGGACTCAAGCGAACAGTCATGGGACACTGCCTAGATTTGATTTCCGAGATGGTTGTCAAGCCCAGCGAGGCGGTCCTAATTCCTTAACTTTGTATTTCTCGGACTCTCGATGTGCTGTCTAGATCTGATATGGAGTTTCAATGTGCTCCCGAGAGCAACTGGGTAATGAGATTGATCCTAGATTTTAGGGTAACATAGCGTCAATGATTCTACAAGTTTTGGATCTTGCAGATCGTATTTAAAGTGGATCAAGCGGATTTCGTAGCTAGTCTAGTTTAGCACTTAGTTACTTTATCTCATTTCTAAAGGATTTAGTCCTGAGTGATTTCGGTCTGAGGTGGTACTTAGACCTTTGTAGCAATGTTTAGTTTAAGTATTGTTCTTCATCACCTAAACTTTAAGATAGTGTCTAATGTGAAAGTACTTAGAAGGATTTAAAGAACGAGGTAGTGAAAAGTGAAATTTGTGAAGAAAATGGTTTGAAAAAGGGATTTGAGGCTTTAATTGAGTGTTTGAGAAGTTAAACCGGTGTTAGGTTTGACCCATCGCCTAAGGACGTTTAATTCGTGTTGGGAAAAATCCGGGCTGTTACAATCTACCCCCTTTAAAATAAAATTTTGTCCTCGAAATTGGCTAAGGGTAGTAAAGAAAGATTTAATTATTTCTTTTGCCTAAGTTTTAATTGATTTCGAGTTTCTACGTGTGGTAGGGCATATACTAGTCTAGTTCATTTTAGTCTACCCCCTTTAAAACTTATTTCTTTATCTATTTCTCATATCCATTTTGAGTTTCCATAACTTCATTATTGGCATTCTAAGAAAGAGTCAAATCCTATTTAATGACTTAACCTTACGTATAACTGAGAGTAATTTCGTTCGATCCTGGGCCAGTGGGGCAAGGGCCAACCATGTCCGCTGCGCCCATGAACGGATAGACGTGTATACCTACTTAACTCGACTGGGTTCATAACTTGTCTACCCCCCTTAAAATTGTTTCTATCCTCAGGGTTCAAGAATTTGTACGTCGATCTGTATGTCAGAACGAGTTGAACTTCGAGACCTATCTTTGGTATGACATGGGAAGCGATTTAACAATACATTGATCTTGTATTATGGCATTGGTACCAATGATTATAGAAAGGAGCTAAAGATGATAAACATTGTGGTTGATTTCAGGGACAGGTGTGAGTTTGTGGCAAGATGCGTAATTCTACCAAGGAGTTTTGTCATGGTCCAGACTTATCCTATGTAAGCATGTCTAGCTTAACAGGCAGGCTATCTTTCTAAGTTCATATGCACAATATGTATGCCAACATGACATGTGATTTGGAACCTAATTCGTAACTGTCTGTTGCCCATTTGGAAATTCCTTGGGCCTAAAAGAAAAGTCTCTACTGACTATACTTTCCTAACACTTCTCAAAGACGAAGTTATAAACTTATGGTTGGAAGTGGTCAAGCCAACACGGAACGGAAGGAAAGTTGTGTAGTGGGTCTAAGTCGGATACATAGACCTTCTAACTAGCTAGGATAGAAAATTGTCATATCATTTCTTAATCCTAGTCGATCCCGACCTTCTGCTTGATCAGAGCATAGGGTTCATTAGTCACTACCAGGATTGAGAATTTGATTCAAATCTCGAATACCTCGCTTATATGTAGTTTCTCTGCTCCATGTTCCCGATTGTACTAAGTCCTTGAGAAGGCAATTCTAAGGGGTGGATTGATTTGACCTATCATTAAATCCAAGGGATATATAAGTTTCCTCTGAGCGTGAATAGTTACCAATTAAACACGCCTCCTAAGATTTGTTAAAGAAGCATATGAGTACCAAGGGGATTCAACGAAAGAACGGGGTCTCGCTCCAACCTAATCAAGCCGACTAACAGAGTCTATCAGTCTTTAACATTCCCTAATGTAATCGGTAGTCTAGTCTTAGTTTAGGAGTAGTGGAAAATTCATAGGTGTAGTCCAAAGTCCACACTCATACGCTAGATTATTTCATATCATTTCTAATACAAGGAAGAGTTTTATCACTTAGGGTTAAAGTTGTCTGATTGGGATTGAGTCGCCCGAACTCAAATTTAACTATGCTCGAGCATTTCACACAGGCTCGTACCATCTAGGGAGGTCATAGGGTTCGCGTCATGAGTTTATGGGATTCCCTATATTGCCATTTTTTTTTTAAATCTAAAAATACCAACTTTAAGTCCAAAACTTTAAGGGCCTATTTGTCAAACAACCATTTACTCTAAAAGCTTAAGCTGTTAGAGTGTGGTGGGTTAATGTATATCAAGGGACTTTATCACTTCAACACTATTTGTCCAGTGGTCTTAAGTTGTATTAAATGGGCTTGCATTGCTAATCTCACTTGGGGATTGGGAATGGCATGTTTGGTAGGAGGGTGGGAGGGGATTAAAATTAATGGTATAGGCTTTGGAAAATGAGCCTTGTGTCGGAAAGTGTGAGATGGGATTTCCAAATCCCAAGATAATGAATTTCTAAGTGTACTTGGAAAGGGAATTTCGGAATTTACTTTTAATTGCATACACTCTAAACATGGTATTGGAAAACATGGGATACACCAATCTAGGAACCATACCCTACACGTACATTTATTGTTACTTATACAATTCTATCCACCTTAAACTCAACTAATGCAGTTGGCCGAAAGGGCTTTAAACATTCCAACATTCGGAGGTTGTGAAGAAGACGGTGGAAATGGAGGAAAAGGTTGTATTCAACTCGAATAAGGCCATGGAAAGTGAAGGAAAAAGGGAAAAGAGGGCTGAAGTTTTTTTGGTTCTCCACAAACTTGGGTCTCAACAGTGGTTGTAGAGGCCCAAAGAACAAGGATTTGTAAAGGAAAATGGAGAGATGGGTTGGGTAGAGAGGTTACACATTTTGGAGCCACGAACGGGAGGTGTAATGGCTCAAATGCGAGAAAAACGGAGAGGGTAGGGAGGTAGGGATTGTTGTAACTGATGGAGGGGTATAGGTTGTGGTCGAAAATGGCAGATTGGGCGATTGGAAGGGTGATTTAAGAGAGAGGGCAACAATTGGAGAGAGAAAAGGGAGCTTGGAGGTTGGTTTATGAAGGAAGTAGGAATTTGGGAGGGTTTCGATGGATGGGACACACATCAGGGGGGTCTCACAACCCCCAAGCCCGATTAGCCCGAGTCGCGGGCCCAACCCAATCCGAAATCCGGCGAGGCCTCGCTGACAAACTGTTCAGATCATGAGGTCCCGCCCAATGGGCGAGATCCTCCTGTCCCCTAGGCCCCAAAAAACCTTGGGTCCCACCCTGGGGCCCTCCAGAATGGTGTAGATTGGCCCCCGACTCCGTTTCGAGTCGTTACGGGTCAAAACGGACGTATCTTGCAATATGGAATGAGTTATCTGACGTACAATATATGATTTTGGGGTAGAATGAGCTAACGAAGTCAACTAACCCCGCTACGCCGGGTTGTGTAGCCCGAAATTGTGAAAAAAACCTTGGATCGATGGTCGTTTCCCTGTTTCAATTTCGTCTTTACTATAAATAGTAGTTTTAGTTTGATTACTCTTCATCCGTTGGGCTTTAGGAGTTGCGCCCAACGCAAAAAGAGCTTAGAATAATTAAGAGAACAGTTTGGTGAAGCCAAATAGGACACTTACTATTTTTGACCGAAAACCTTGCGCACTAGTAGACATCATGACCTCATATTAAGTCGCGAATTCTAGGAGTTTTAGTTGTAGTTTGTTTCTGATTTCTTTCCCATTACTTGCTATCCCTATTTAAAGGGTTGTGAACTCGTTTTTGTTTTTATTTTTTTAATTTTTGTCATTCATTAATCAATTTCGAATTTATTAGAATTTATTTCTATTTTCTGCTTTCCTTTCTCGTAGATTCGAGAAGTCTCTGTGAGGAGTCCAGAGAAGCTCCGAGGATTCGGAGTAGTTATCCTTATCACGTTTATTCCGTATTCTACCAATTTTCAACGGTTGGCCTGAGGTGGATTGTGATCTAGACTCATCAATAGACGACCTAAAAATGATTCGATATCGTTTTGCGTGATCATGGGTGTGTACGGGCCCAATCTCAGCGGTCGGTTTCGCTGTTCGGTGAATTTAGAAAATCCTAAGTCGGTTTCTACGTTCCGTTGCTCCCTCCTAAGTCAGAGTGTGTCAGTGTGCATTGTGTGACCATAACCCAGGTCCGGTTTAATCCAAATCATGCTCTGATACCAACTGTAACGCCGTAAAAATCGGGGGTCGAGCATAAACTCAACTCCCGAGTTCCAACACATCACTTATGCAACAAAATGAATGATGATTGAATATTGTCTGCTTTCATATGAAGAACATGAGTGAGATTAAGCCAAAACAACATATCATACTCCAGAGACAGTTAAATTGTAAGCGGAAGACTGTGATAGCTATATGTAATATATAACTATGGTGAGTCTCCAGAGTGTGATAACAATACCAGGTTTAATAATTACATACATTTCAAAATATACCTAAGGTGTAGTGTCATCTAGTCAACATCCCTGTAATCCCATTGATCAAGACACGGCTCAAATAGAGTCGCCATAAACAACATATACGAGAAAATAACCTCATCATCACAAAAGTTCGACTCCACTTCAGGAATAGCGTCGCCATCTTCAATCAGACAAAGTCTGGTGGGTGTTCGAAACACCGTCCCGTAACGTGAGAGTGAGTAGCTAACTCAGTGGAACAATAAAGCATAGGTTAACATGTTATCAATAAAGTCAAGCAGTAATGATAAAGTAGTACAATCAAACACTCCTAACTACTCTTATTAATGCAAGTATAATGCAGTTATGATGGATGCCTTCACCGACATACTCCCTCATGCGACACCATCTTACATTCGCGGCATGCTTGCTTTCCTCAGTGCTCCACATCTTCTAGGCATATGCAATGCATGATGAGCATAATTATCGAGTTGTTATTAGTCCATTTCAAACAGCAGGATTGGGAAACTAAGGTACCTTCCTTGTATCATTCCCAAACATGATCCATTCTAGGGTCATCAGTCCTATACAATCTCATACGATGGTATGTTTCTAGGTCGCTGCAAGGGTTGTCAGGGCTGTTACATGGAATCGTTGCACCACTCCCCCATCACCTTATCAATACAGGCCTAGCTTATACTCTGTTACTACGGGAAGGTTCATCGCCTCACCGCAGATTTAGAGTATGCTCGAGGTCACTCCACTAACGTCCTACCAACTGGCAGTCTATTTTCGAAGCACGACTAGTCCACTTATTGAGAATGAGACCCGGATGCAACCCGACTAGGGACCACAGCCAAGCTACGCCAGTGTAGGCTGACAGCTCGAATATAGTGTCCCATACCACCATAATCGGCTCACGAGTCTGATTGCTCAATGGTCACTACGGGAGGCACGTGGCCCCAGCGTAGGCCGACAGCTCGACCACGGTGTCCCATACCACCATGCCCAGCTCATGAGTCTTAGCGGATTGAGGTACCATGGTTAACGGGATTCCATTGGTAAGTTTGGTACCCTAGGTTCAAGCAGAGGTGACCAAACATGGTGAACATACATTAGACATATCGGGTTATTCGACGGGCCTGACTAGCTCGAGCGCACAATCAACTAAACGACATGAAGTGCATAAGCACTTCACATGGCCTAACCACCATTGCCAACTGAAGTACGACTCAGGTTCGTCAAACACATCTTACGTGGCGACATGAATCTCAACCATGATCTCAAATCTGGCACCGATTGTCTGGACTATAGACATAGTCCCGAACTCAATCAATCCTTATTCGTAGCATGTGGAGTAAAGCATGATAAACAAAGTAATTAAAGCATGTTAGTAAGCATGTCATAAAGCATGTTATAAAGCACTACATAAATAGGAATACCAACACATATACTGTACAAGTAAGCAGTTTAAGTAAACAACCTCATGGAGGAAATCATACATGTCTCTAAGGTAGTTGAGAATCCCATCTCAACACCCTCCTAAGGCATCATCATTCAAACACTTACTCACACAAGCATTTTCACAAATACTTAGCATACACTATTTCAACATACATAGTGTATGTTAGCCAAATATGTATTAGGGCGAATCCTTTCACCAAATAAGTATTTTATCCATATATCATATATTCATACAACAAATAATCATGTCAAACACATTTTCAAAATATATCCGTTACGGTATTTTCTACAATACACTATTTCTACATACATGGTGTATATTAGCATAACATGTATTAGGGCGAATCCTTTCGCCAAATAAGTATTTTATCCAAGTATCATATATTCATACAACAAATAATCATGTCAAACACATTTCTAAAATATATACGTATACGGTATTTTCTACAAATACCTAGAATATGTAAAATTCCATATTCTACGTCTTTAATCGAAACAAAAATCAGAAAGCACTTTGTACATGTGCAATTACATGCAGATCATGAATCTATCATTATCTGACATTGAAAGCATTGCAAATCGTAACCTATACACCTAAAGTCTTCACCTTTTGTCGTAGAATCGTAACGAAGTCGATAGGTTTGCCAAGCTTCCGTATCCGGCAGTTTGGTAACCTATAGAATGAAATAGGTTAGCTATTTCATAACCTACAACTATCTAAACCCCAAAACAGATTAGGGTTAGTGTTTCTTACCTAGAAATGAAGTCGGAATTACCGGGAAAGCGGTGAGAACGGAGTGATTGTGCTTGCATAACCGCAGGGAAATATGACAGGGAGATTCTCCCACATCTCCCACACTTTCTCTCTCTTTTCTCTCTCTCTCTAGGGTTTCTCTCAAATTCGTATGGCTATGAGAGAGAGAGAGAGAGAGAGTTCTAAGGTCTTTATATAGCCTAAAAAGTCACCGAAATAGACTTTAGGTCAAGGTATACTTAGGTTATAACCAAAGTGAGGCTATTTCAGCTCAACGGAGGACTTCTGGTGGCCCCTTTTCTATGTGCGGTCTAACTTAAGCTCACAGACATTGGATCTACATGGAGTTAAGTTTTCGTTTTAGTCGAATTCTCAGATCACGCGTGGCGGACCAGTTTTAGTTCAACGGTCAGTGGAAGTCGATCAGAGATTCCGAGTACACTGACACGTGTATGAAATTTTTCCTGAACCGAAGGTATAATTTGGCCTAATTCTGACGGTCAGGTTGCTTAATACTGACCCACAAGCGATAAGTCTCAGACTACTATTCAAGATATTTATTTTGGAAAGAAAACAAGTGTTTTCACACTCCTCGTTTCGGACTCAAGCGAACAGCCGTGGGACATTGCTCGGATCTGATTTTCGAAATGATTGTCAAGCCTAGCGAGGTGGTCCTAATTCCTTAACTTCGTATTTCTCGAACTCCCGATGTGCGGTCTAGATCTGATACGGAGTTTCAATGTGCTCCTAAGAGCAACCGGGTAATGAGATTGATCCTAGATTTTAGGGTAACCTAGCGTCAATGATTCTACAAGTTTTGGGTCTTGCAGATCGTATTTAAAGTGGATCAAGCGGATTTCGTAGCTAGTCTAGTTTAGCACTTAGTTACTTTGTCTCATTTCTAAAGGATTTAGTCCTGAGTGATTTCGGTCTGAGGTGGTACTTAGACCTTTGTAGCAATGTTTAGTTTAAGTATTGTTCTTCATCACCTAAACTTTAAGATAATGTCTAATGTGAAAGTACTTAGAAGGATTTAAAGAACGAGGTAGTGAAAGGTGAAATTTGTGAAGAAAATGGTTTGAAAAAAGGGATTTGAGACTTTAATTGAGTGTTTGAGAAGTTAAACGGGTGTTAGGTTTGACCCATCGCCTAAGAACGTCTAATTCCAGGTTGGAAAAAATTCAGGCTGTTACACTATAGCACCAACTCTAATGGAGGCCATAATGGAGGAGCTGATCCTCCATTCACTACCGATATTATGAAGGTGCGGCTACTGAGCATATTCCGTCTACCTTAGATCACTCTGTTCTCAAGGAATATCGACCCTTCGGAACACATGGAGTCTTTCAGAGTCTACATGGAGTTCCACAATGCATCTGATGCGGTCATGTGCTAAGCTTTCTCTTTAACCTTGACTGGAGCCACTCGACTGTGGTTCAAGCAGTTGAAGCCAAACTCCATTAGCTCATTCTCTCAACTCGCAGATCTTCATCACGAACTTCATTGAGGGGAAGAAAAAGCTCAAACCATACTCCCATCTCTTTCATGTCATCTAGAGGGACAGCAAGCTACTGAAATACTACATCATGTGATCAGGGAAGAAGTCGACAGAAGCACCGCGCACTCGATCCCAAGAGATATGCAGTGATCGGATAAGAAGTCAACAAACTCCTCAAAGATGGATTCATCGAGGAAGTTTATTATTTAGACTGGATAGCCAACATTGTGTTAGTCAAGAAGGCTAACGAGAAATGGCATGTTCATGTTGACTACACAGACCTGAACAAGGCCTGTCCCATAGACAACTTTCCTCTTCCCCATATCGATCAACTTATAGACACAGCACCGCTAGGCATGAGCTACTTAGTTTTATGGATGCGTATTCTGGTTATAATTAAATTGTAATGCACCCACATGATAAGACAAAAACCACCTTTATCACTGATAAAGATCTTTATTGTTATCGAGTCATACCATTTGGTTTGAAAAACGCCGAAGCCGCTTATTAGCGGCTAGTCAACAAAATGTTTGCCCACCAAATAGGGTGAACAATGGAAGTCTACATCAATGATATGCTCATCAAGAGCATTAAAGTTGCAAATCATGTTACTGATCTTGAGGAAATGTTCCTCGTCCTTCGTAAATACTGGATAAAGTTGAATTCAAATAAATGTGCCTTCGGGGTTAGCTCAGGAAAGTTCCATGGTTTCTTGGTCAGCCAACAAGGAATCGAAGTGAACCCCAGGACAATCAAAGCTCTGTTCGACGTGAGTTCACTAAGGATGAGCAAAGATGTTTAATGACTTACAGGAAGGATCACTGCACTTAATTGCTTCGTATCCCGAGCTACAGACAAATGTCTCCCCTTCTTCAAACAGCTGAAAGGGAAACACAGGTAATGAACTGGATAGAAGAATGTGAGATAGCCTTCTAAAAGCTCAAACAATATCTAGGGTTGGCTCCATTACTCTCCAAACCCGAGCAAAGTGAACCCCTACTGTTGTATTTGGCTATTTCTGAGGCCGCAATTAGCTCGGCCTTAGTTAAGGAACACGAAGGGAAGCAGTTCCCGGTATACTAAGTTAGGAAAGCCTTAGTGGCAGCTGAAACCAGATACCCAAGCTTGGAAAAACTGGCATTAGCCTTGATCATCTCTTCCTGATGATTGCGACCGTACTTCTAAGCTCACATCATCGTCGTCTTGACCGATCAACCACTCCAGCAAGTGCTCTAAGAGCCCGAAGCCTCGGGAAGACTGACCAAGTGGTCGATCGAGTTAAGTGAGTTCGATATCCAGTACCATAATTGAACGACCATCAAAGGTTAGGCAGTGGCTGACTTCATTGCCAAACTAACTCATACATCTAGGCAAGATACTGATCTACCTAGGTTGAAGCTTGTCCCAAATGTTCTGCCTGACCAAGCATCTCTAACTACCCCCGACCCACTCAAGTGGACGCTCTATGATGATGGCTCATCCAACTCTAAGGCAACTGAGGCCGGGATAGTCCTAGATACCCCAGATCATGTATGTATGCAATACGCCTTAAGATTTGGATTCCAAGCCTCCAACGATACAGCAGAATATGAATCTTTACTCGTCAGACTTAAACTAGCAGCCAATATGGGAGCTCAGGACCTCGAAGTCTTCAGTGATTCCTAGTTGGTCGTCAATCAAATAGTTGAAGCATACCAAGCCAAGAAGGAATGCATGAAAGCTTATCTACGAAAAGCTAAAGAATTGATCGAAAAATACTAAAAATGCAACATCGCTTAGATTCCTCGGGCAAAAAATTCCAAAGCTGACATGCTGGCAAAGCTAGCCACGACAGACAAATATGATATTCTAAGATCAGTCCCAATCGAGTTCCTTACTAAACCGAGCATCGATGAGGCTGACCTCGCGACAATTCTTCCGGTAAGCTTGGAACCTACTTGGATGGATCCAATTGTCAATTACCTCGAAAAGACAAGTTACCCGAAGATCGAATGGAAGCATGCATATTACAAACTAAGACAGCTCGCTACACCATGCTCAACGGTATCCTCTACAAAAAAGGGTTTTACCTTCTCTATCTTATATGTCTCCGACCAGAGGAAGCAGAGTAAGTCCTAAGGGAAACCCACGAGGGGATCTGTGGAAACCACTCAAGAGGCTGAGCTTTAGCCCGTAAAGTTATTCGGTAGGGTTATTATTCGCCATCCATCCAAATTGACAATTTGCTCAAAAGTGTGACAAGTGTCAGCATTTCATAAATAAACCTCGACAGCCTCTTGAAGATATCACTCTTATGACCGGGCCATGACAATTTTCCTAGTGGAAAATTGACATCATCGGTCCTCTCCCCACCGGCAAAGGTCACCAAGTTTGCAATAGTAGCGATCGACTACTTCACGAAGTGTGCTGAAGCCAAACCTCTGGTAACTATAACTGAGTAAAAGATCACAGTCTTTGTCTAAAAGAACATCATATGCAGATTCGGGATTCCTTGACAATCGTCTCCGACAATGGAAAGAAGTTCGATAACAAGCAATTCCAGGGAATATGTGAGAACCTCGAAATTCGCAATGTTTACTCTTCACTGCAACACCCGTAGACAAATAGATAGGTTGAAACAGTCAACAAGATCATCAAGCATCACCTCCGAACTAAGCTCGAGAAAGCCATTAGAGCATGGGCCGAGGAACTCCTTAAAGTCCTTTGGGCATACTGAACTTGTAACACCCCATATTTTCTATACTCGGGTGTTACTATAGAGATCTAAATAACTTTACACATGTGTGAGAATACATGTAATTTAGACCACACACCTCCATCCAATAATTCTCAATCTATCCATCTTGACCATTAGATTCAGACTAAACAACCCACAACGTATCTGCAAGGTACTTTGAATTGACCTTTGACCTTTCAACATAAGACTACACCAACAATGGTGATCAAACCCATAATCGATATAGTTACAAACATAAATCAATCTCTTAACTTGGTCCTAAATCGACTTGATCAATTCACATCGTAATCATAAGATGGGCCTAATTGAGTAATTGATTTTAAGATTTGCATGTAGCTCAATCGTGCATAAATTAAACCAATCATTTTAATATTAAGACTCGTCATCAAATATACAGTCCATCAGGCCAACAACATCCCATAAAGTGATCCACCGCCTAATCACACTAATTAAATAATCTAAATGGTTAGCCAAACATTAAAGTCCACTTGGATGGATGGTAGAGTTACTAGGGTCATCGACAAATGATTACCAAATCCATCATTCAAATTCACCTGAATAATCCTGAGAGATCCTAAAATCATAAATTGATGACTTTTACATCATAGGATCCTAAAAAGAATAAATGATCATTTGTTCCGCTTTAATCAAATTATCCAACCTTAGATCCTTGGGAAGAAACCCCGTGGTCACTTCATCTCCAATTCAAAGTCAATCTGACCATTGATTTAGGAGTCCAGCTATACACTTACACCTTGGAATCCCAAGGAAACCATTGATCATTGATTTATGACAAATCGACGATTTGGAATCCAACCAAACATTACCAAAATGCCCTAATGTAAGAATAAACTTGTAACGCCCCAGATTTTTGCCAACCTGGGATTAGACGTCCTTAGGCAATGGGTCAATCCTAATACCTCATTAACTTGTCAGAACTGAATCCCATAGTCTAAAATCACTTCTGAACCCATTTCCTTCACAGATCCAACCCTTCACTACCTTGTGCTTTCAATTTTTCAAAGCACTTTAGCCCTAGATACTAACTTAAACTAGCTAAGTAGTAAAACTTGGATCACTTTATATACAAACTACAAAGGCCTAAGTACCATCTCAGACAGAAATCTTACAGGACTAAATCCTTTAGAAATTAAGTGAGATTTAGCTAGTGTTAAACTAGAGTGCCTATGAAATTAGCACCAATCGCTTTAAATAAGTTCTGCAAGACTCAAAACTTGTAGAATCATTGACGCTAGGTTACCCTAAAACTTAGGATCAATCTCATTACCCGGCTGCTCACGGGAGCATCTCGAAACTTCGTATTAGGTCTAGACCGCACATCGGAAATCCGATTAACACGAAGTTAAGGAACTAGGACCGCCTCACTGGGTTTGACAATCATCTCAAAAATCAGGTCCAGCCGATGTCCCACGGCCATTCGTTTGGATCCGGAGCGAGGGAGTGTGAAAAACACTATTCCCTTTATAAAATAAATATCTGGAATAGTGATCTGGCACCATTCGCTTGCATGCATCAGTATTAAGCAACCAGACAATCGAATCGACTAAATTACACCCTCGGATTAAGAAAAATTTCAGGAACATTTACATGTACTTGGAATTTCGGATCGTGGCCCACTGACCATTGAACTGAAAGTGGTCCGCCACGTGCGATCTGGGAATCCGATCGAGTCAAAAACATCATCCCACGTGGATCCATGAGTGGTGAGCTTAAGTCTGACGTTTGGCTCAAGGGGGGCCACCAAAAACACTCTTTTGAGCTGGAACATCGCCGAAATACCTATAATAGTAGTAACCCTTAAACCTGAGTCTATTTTGGGAAGGTTTGAGACTATATAAGGACCTTAAACCCTCTCTCATGGCAGCCATACGAATTTGGGATTTGAGAGAGGAAAAAGAGAGAGAAAGTGAGGGAGAAGTGGGAGGATCTCCCTACTATCGTTCCCTACCACCACACTGCCGCACCATCCCTTTCGACGCTTTTCCCAAATAAGCTTTCCGACGTTGTTTATAGGTAAGAAACCCTAACCCTAACTGCTTTGGGGTTTAGACTGTTGTAGGTTGTGAAATAGCTAACCTATTTCGTTCTATAGGTTGCCAAACTGCCGAATACGGAAGCTTAGCAAACCTATCAACTCCGTTACGATTCTACGACTAAAGGTGCGGACTTTAGGTGTATAGGTTATGGTTTTCAACGCTTTCAATGTCAGATAATGATAGATTCATGATCTGCATGCAATTGCACATGTACAAAATGCTTTCCGTTTTCTGTTTCGATTAGAATTGTAGAATTTGGAAATTCACATACTCTAGGTATTCGTATAAAATACCGTATACGTATTTTTTTTTGGAAATTTGTTTGACATGTTTATTTGACGAATGGATATATGACGTATGGATAAAATACTTATTTGGCGAAAGGATTCGCCTAAATACATGTTTACTAATAAACACTATGTATGTAGAAATACGGTATTGTAAGAAGTACCGTATACATGTATATTTTAGTGATGTGTTTGTCATGATTAATTGTCGTATAAATATATTATGTGCGTATAAAACATTTGCTTGGCGAAGGGAATCGCCGTAATACATGTTTGCTTGTATACACTATATATGTTGAAAATGCGTATTCTAGAAAATACTGTATGCGTATAAATATTGGGAGACGAATTTATCATGATTATTTGCTGTAGTAATACATTATACATGGATAAAATACTCACTTGGCTAAGGGATAGCCCTAATACATGTTTTGCTAACATACACCATGTATGTTGTAATAGTTTATTCTAAGTGTTTGTGAAAATGATTGAATGAGTACCGAATTCTCATTCGTACTCGTCATGACTAGTTGTTATGGATTTATGATTGTTGTATTGGCGATACCCCTTTGACGAAAGGATTTGCCCTAAATCACGCCACGGCCAATATACACCATATATGCTAAAATGTGTGGCCCAAGTGTTTGTGGAAATGACCAATGAATATGGAACTTGATTCCCGCTTGCCATGACTATCCGTCGTGTATGTTATGATTGGGGCTCCCTAGGGAAAGGATTTGGCTTAATGCCTATGTGATCGACATATGTCATGTATGTTGATGTATGTTTGTTTAAGTGTTTTTTTGAAATGTCTGAATGAGTAGTAGTTAGCAAATTGTAATGTTTAAGGGTGTTGAGATATGATTCTCAACCTCTTTTCACTATGTGTATGATCTCCTTGGATTGTTGTGTGATTAGGAATTGAACATGTATAAACTCATGCTTGTGTTATGATTCATAACATGCTCAACTGCTTTCTGATTATAATTATGTAATGCATATGTTTAAATTTATATTTACGTTGTATGATCCGTCATGGGTGATGGGGGAGCGGAGCAACGAGTGCATGCAACAGCCCTGGCAGCCCTAAACGGAAAATACCATACCTTGATTGTATGAATGGAATCTTGATCCATTACTGCTTTATCTATCTGCAAGTTATCATGTTTGGGGCTATGATTATAGTCCAGACAATCGGTACCAAAAATTGAATTCGTGGCTGCGATTCATTTGCCACGTGAGATGTGTTCGATGAACCCGAGTCGTACTTCGGTTGGCGATAGTGGTTGGCCACGTGAAGTGCTTATGCACTTCATGTCGTTCAACTTGTTGTGTGCTCGAGTTAGCTGAGCTCGTCAAGTAACCCGATCTGTCTTATGTATGTTCACCATGTTTGGTTGCTACTGCTTGAACCTAGGGTACCAAACTTACCAATGAAATCCCTTTTAACCATGGTACCTCGATCCGCCGAAGACTCATGAGCCGGCATGGTGGTATGGGACACCGTGGTCGAGCCGTCGGCCACGCCGGGGCCACGTGCCTCCCCATAGTGACCAGTGAGCAACTAGACTCGTGAGCCGATTATGGTGGTATGGGACACTATATTCGAGCTGTTGATACTTACGGCGAGAGCCGAGTACGGTGAGACCTGTACTCGTGCTGACGGGCGACGAGTCCTCTGTAGTATCTTCGAGTATAATCCAAGGGTCTGTGATTGGCGACGAGTCTTTCACAGCAACTAGAGTATGAGTTGAGCCGAGTACGGTGAGACCTGTATTCGAGCTGACGGCTAGTGATTGAGCCGAGTACGGTGAGACCTGTACTCGAGCTGACGGTCAACAATTGAGCCGCATACGGTGAGATCTCGTATCCATCCTGAGGGTGACGAGCCCTTTGTGATGCCTTCGCTACGCCTCTCAAACCATAATATCGTATGAGATTAACTAGACCGACGACCCTAGAATGGATCATGTTTGGGAATGATACAAGGGAGGTACCTTAGTTTCCCAATACCGCTTGTTTGAAATGGACTAATAATAACTCGGAATCATGATCATCATCGCACCGCATGTGCTTAGTAGATGTGGCGCACCGAGGGAGTTAAGCATTCGCGAACATAAGATGATGTCGCATGAGGGTGGTTTGGTAAGGGCATACAAAGATCATGTCATTTCATTCTCACACTTAATAAGAGTAGTTAGAATTGTTTGATTTGTACTGCTTTATCATTACACGCTTGACTGAATTGATAACATGTTAACCTATGCTTTACTGTTCCACTGAGTTGATCACTCACTCCCACGTTACGGGACGGTATTGTACACACCAACAAGATTTGTTGAATTTCAGATGATGGCGATGCTTATGAAGCAGAGCCGGACTACTTCTATGGTGATGAGGAGGAGTTCTCCTATCATGTAACTCTCTGACGGGTCTCTGAAGACCTGGTACTGCATTGACAGGGCTATGGTACTTGGGATAGAAGATATTACACTTACACATTTGGTATATTTTAGAACTGTACTTGTAATTATTTAACCTAGTAATGTTATCACACTCTGGAGACTCATCACAGTTTATATATCTTATCTATCTATCATCGTCTTCCGCTTGCAATTTAACTGTCTCTGGAGTATGATTATACTGTTTTGGCTTAATCTCACTCATGTTCAATGCACGAATACAGTCAACATTCAATCATCATTCATTTTGTTGCATAAGTGATGTTCTGGAACTCGGGAGTTGAGTTTATGCTCGACCCCCGATTTTCAGGGCGTTACAAAACTCGAAGATGATTTCATAAAAAATAAAATATAATGTAAGTAGACTACTAGCACACTTAATGTACAATTTAGAACTGATCCAACCATCAAATCGACGAAATGGCCACTTAACGACTGATATTTTAGTAAATATGGTCCACCTAAGCATGTGAATTGCCTAGTAAATGGATAGATGTGCTAGCAGGACTAGTAAAATCAAATGGACAGTGCAGATTGCACCATACATCTTTGTGGACCCCACTCTAAGCCTACACACGCACCTGCAAGTGGTGGACTCGTGGTGCACCAAACTATAGCTTGGGTCAACAAGCTATTGACCCGATGAAAATCCGGAAAAGAGGATTTTCCTCTCGTTTTCTTTCTTTCCTGTTGAAAAGAAGGGGCCCGCTGTTTTGAAATGTGGCCCATCATAAGCAATCATCAAGATGATCGGTACCGTCCATCGTGATCGGTGGGGCCCACCGACCATAACCAGGTCATTTTGTACGTAGGGGTGCGTGTGTGCATGCACGATAATCTGCCTAAACAGCCTGGCACGAAAACTATCACTGCAAGCAAATCCATGTCATCCGCATTCTCTCCAACGACTCCTTGCTAGAAGATCCGTTCATCCAAAGCATCCAGAACCCATCCATGCATGCAACGAAGGCCTCGTCACACCTACAGTTTCTGGAAATAGTCTCCTACCTGGCAAAAGGCAGAGAGAACCTTGCCATTTTAGGAAACTAATCATCCGTTTCTCCCTCTTCTAGAAGCTTCTCTCAAAAGATATTGGCCGTAGGACTTAGGGTGGTGTGAAGATCTCGTAGCAAGGCGAGATATTGTAGCGGCGCAAGTAATCAGCCATTTTCGGATTAGAGTCGAAACCAACGGTCCCTACTCACCGTTGGGTGGACCACACGTACTCTCTTAGGATCATCCGAACCTTTTAAACATCCCAGATCGTCGAATCACCCAACCACTACGAAAACGCCATGGCCAGGGCGTCATCTTCCCTGATTGAACTATTTGTGCCCCATTTCGAAAAGTCAACCCTTTCTCCGATCCAAGACATTCATCATGTGGCCCATCCCACCTAAAGCTCATCAGAGAATATTGTGTGGGCTTATACATACGTTCAGTTATTTATAAACACCCTGATGATGGATTTCTCGATGCTTCCTCGGTTAAGTCCGTGCTAATCTTTGTGATTAGCCGTAAAAGTGTCTGGAAAAGGTAAGGCTATAAATTGCCGGGAATTAGGGCGCCTTTCAAGGAGATTAAAGAAAGAAAAGGGGAAGCGATAGAGAGAGAGAGAAAGAAGGAGCCAGCCACTGGAACAAGTTCTAGCAGCGACCCAACTCAGTCCCAATGAGAGTCGGACCAGAATCGGATCTGGCCATCCATTTGCTGAGAAGAAGAAGGAGAGAGAAAGGGTGAGGGAGGAAGATTCTTCTACCTCAACACCCCCTGTTTCACTCGGCGACTTGAAACCATCTCCTGGTCATCTCAGAAACGCCTTGAGATTTCCTGATTGACCCGACGAGTCCACTGAGGTGAACTACTAAACCTGCAAACTCGATTCCCTTACCATCTCATCTCACCTTCTCTAATGTCAAACCTGCACTAGGCCTCCAACTCAGTTGTGCCTGGAAACAAGTCTGGAAATCAACCCTTTCTATAACCCGGTCTAACACTGAATCACAGCTCTCGGACGCGACTCGAACCAGTCAGAATCAGCCTCCCTTGTTGCCAGCAAACAGGCCCACTCCAGTGCAGGTATGATGATTAAAAAACTCCTCCCCATCATAGTTTTACTTCAAACCCGTTAGAATTTCAGCCTAGCATTCTACAAAGTCAGGTCCAAATGCTACCAGGAGATTGAATTTGGCTCAGGGTAGTGCATCCCTGATTTCGACGAGCTCGGAATAGAACACCTTGTCTAAACCCTCTCAGCAACTTAGAACGATCACTGCTCAAGTAAAACTCTACAATCGGTAGTTTAAATCGCTATTAACTCAATAATGATAGTAACCGGCTAGATTCTTCTCAACTGAGTCGGATCTAAAATAACCCTCAAACTGATGGCAGACCACCTCAAGAGAACTTGAGAAGCCTCATTAGTTCTGGAACCCAGCAACTGTTACTACAGTAGGTGGTTTCCCTAAACCCGATATTCAACTAGTTGCTAGTTGAGAATCCTAACCGAGTCAACTCAGTAGCGACTCACTGATGTATTATAATGTCCCACTCAAGTACTGATCGTAATGATTTGCATTGAAGAATAATTCCCTTCGATCAATCCCGATAACAAGGACTCTTGAACATATCTTGTAAAGACCACAAATCAGGGAAAACACTCACCCAAGGTGAGTGATATCCCACATGGCTTCCTCATTTCATTGAATTCTAAGATAGTTAAGCCTAAAAGTATAAAGATATTTTAATTGTGTATGTGTTAATTTTGCTTCCTTTAATCTTGAATTGACATTGATAATCATGTGGGATTGTTTTGAATCTTGTTGTTTTAATTCATCTTATAAGAATTGTATTACGCACATTATGCCACATTTGAAATTGCTTACGTACATGTATACTTTTGCTATTTGTACTAAGAGGTAATGGATCTTGTTTCCATGATGAGGTTGCTCCATTAATTCCATATATATGTTAGATTAGTTTTAAATTAAAGTTAATGAAGTATTATAATATTGCAAATAATAACTTGGTTCCTTAGTTTCTCATTTGGATGTGGTGAACATGAGTTATTTAATTAACTTCTATCACTTAAGTCCTATGATTAATAATTATATGACTAGGACTTAGAATTGCATTCTTTATGTTATCCTAGCAATTTCTCAATTTTGTACATAGTTTTATTAGTGGAGAAAGGAATCATGATGCCTATATTCCTTCTATCTCATAAGATGTATAATGAATATCTCTTTTCTTAAGATGTATAGTAATCCTGTTACTATCATAATATGTTTGAAATGTCATATTTAGGCCCTCCTTTAGACCTTGGGAAAGTAAATGAATGTATAATGAGCTCATATTTGAATGCTAGATATCCTATTAAAGGACCACAAGTCTTGATCATGCTTATGAGCATCATGGTACATGACATTCACGCATGACATATGAGCTTTTTCGAGTGCTCAATGTAAGCCACACTCCTTTCGATTTACTTAAAGTTCCAACACTTTAGTTTAACTCACAGAACCTGTACATTTGGGTCACTTTGGGCGCTTTTCTTTACATGAGGTTTTTTTGGGATTAGACACTCCTCGGGCGTACCCCGTGTATTTTTTTAGGAGATATTTTTGAGTGCACTCACCTACATGGTCTTTTCTGGGTGGCTAGCTCTCCTTGAGCGTACCTATGAGTATTTTTTCGGGTGACTAGTTCTCCTTGGGTGACCCTTTATTTTGACAGTTGGATGTACATTCCTAGAGTACGACTTGAGCATACATTCATACCTCCATACATTACATATAAGTTCATATTCTTTTCATTATGATTTAATATATTGGTTTAAACTATGTTGAAATAACTTGATATGCACGAATCCTTGCGGAAAATTCCCACTGAGTTTTCACTCACCCAATCGTGTGGTTGCACCAAATAGAATAGGTATGATGGAGGGAGATGGCACCTTGGAGCTCAAATGATATTTTTGGATTTGCATATTTTCATGTTTCATACTTTATGTTTTACTTAGATTGTAATAAAAATTCCCCTGTTGAGGGATTTTATTTTGTTGTCGCTTACTTGTATTGAACTGATTTGCTGTTACTTATGATCTTCTCAGTTTATGCAATAGTTGCCTTGCTTTACGCCATGAAATTTTCTATTGATTAATGTAAAGTTGTTACTTCATAGTATAATACTCGGGTTCTCATACTCAAGTGATCATCCTTGGGTTTCGAGGACCAGGCTATGCAGGTTGAGTTTGACTAGCTCGGAAATGGGTCCGCTATTGACGAGCCAGGTAGATATCGGTTGGTTACTGGCTAGGCGGGTAGTGAGGTCTCTTACGCTTGCTTTGCTACGTGCCTGGGGGAGGGGCAATTATTGTGGAGCGTACTAGACCTCGGTGATATTCTAGAGATGGACTGTACTGATATATATAGATCCATCTAGGACTAGTATGCTTGCGTTGCATCTTGCATATGACAGTTGGCCATGTAGGCCTTGCATCGCATAGCCTTGATATGGCTGATGGTACTCATGGATTGTACTGATATGTATATCCCAGCTGAGGACTAGTATGCTTACGTTGCATCTTGCATATGACATTTGGCTACGTAGGCCTTGCACGCATAACCTTGGTATGACTAATAGCATTCATGGACTTGCCAGCATTTTCCCCATTCATGGACTTACTGACACTTTCCTCATTACTCTGATATTGTATGCTTAGCACGTATATTACACACACACTTACACCACCCTTTGAGCTTCCTGTAATCTTATGCACGATAGATGTGTGCAGGTGACGCTAAGACATAACCGAGCTGAGGCAGGAGCATGCGGCTGAGCTTCTGGAGTTTTTGATACCTATCTTGTATTTCCCTTTATGTGTTGTACTCAAAGTTTTTGATTATAGTAGATATGTGGTGATGTTGTTATTTGTGACTTGGTTATGCTTATGGTTATGCTTCCCTTTACAAAATTTTTTACTGAAAACCCTTCTTGTAGGATCCTAGGATCGGAATCCGTTATATGAGTGCCAGGAGCCGAGAATGGGGCACTACAGAGGCTATCGGTGATGAATTTGCTGATCAGGAATTTTGTGAGCCCGGTTTTCGTGTTTGGGGCGTGATAGGAGTTGGTATCAGAGCATAACTTAGGAATAAGTAAGGACAACATGTCACGCCCCAAACTCGAAAACCGTGCTCACAAAATTCTTGGTCAGCGAATCTGGCGCCGACAGCCTCCGTAGTACCCCATTCTCGGCTCCCTGCGCACATACGCCAGATTCCGATCCTGATATCTTACAAGGAGGATTTTCCAACATACATTTAACTTGTAATAAGCATAGCCACAACTTTACCCAAATCACAAAGGCAACATCATCATCACATATCCACTAATATAATCATTTGAGTACAATGCTGAAAGGGAAATAAAATATAGAAATATCAAAGAAAACTCCAGAAGCTCAACTGCACGCTCCTACCTTAGCTCGACTGCATCATAATGTCACCTGTATGCATCTATCATGCATAAGCTTATAGAAAGCTTAGAAGGTGGTGTAAGTGTGTGAGTGGTATATGCGTGCTCAGAATGTAATATCAGAGTAAACGGAGATACTGATAAGTCCACGAATCATATAATATCAAAGTACGCAATACAAATCAGCTATGCAAATGAGGAATCAAAGAGAGCTAAATATCAGATGCCGAGGGTTCAATGCAATATGTAAATATTGTTAAGTTCGTCTAGGTCATATAAGTGCAAAAACATAGCAACCCAAAATGTCATATGCCTGCGGATGTACTGTAATATGCAATGTGAATGAAATGATTAAGCTAGAGTGTGAAGTCGGGATGATAGTACATAGTATCGCAGACTACGGGGTCCACTACAATGGACTTCTATCCAAACTAGGCCTATACCTAAATTTGGATAGTCAGACTCGATGTGGTAAACTCCTAACCTCAAGTTAGTCTTGTATTTTCAGTATGCCTAATCAGTGTGCCTAAATTTGGGGTGGGCGATTAGGTTACCTAATCAGTATTTTCTTAGTCTTGAGCACAAATTGTGAATTTTTTTTTAAATTTTTCTGGAATTTCTTGTGCATTTGAAGGATAGTTGTGATTTGAGAATTACAAAATACGTGATGTTGGTAATTTATGACTCTTGGATTCAGTATCTGTTAGTTCTCACAGTTAAGTTTGAGTTGTTAATCCATGATTGGGAGTTGTAAACATTGATTGTGTCATGATTTCACATATCACATCTCGCTTACACATTAAACTTCCAGTTCGATAATTGAATGATTAACTTGGTAATCATTAAGCATGAAAGGAACTAACCTAAAAAATTTGTTAGCATCAGTTTATAAAGAAGAAGTGAAAAGGTGAGTCAGATAATCTTCACCATAGGTTTGCTCCCTATAGATGAAGATTCAATCTCCCATGGTTTACATTCAGAAAGAGTTAGGTATACAACCTTTATCATAAGTTTGCTCCCTATAGGTGAGGATTTGATTCCCTTCCTTGACGTTACTATTCATGAAAAAAAATCAAAAATAAAAAAAATCAAAGGCTGATAGAATGAAAAAGGCAAGTGTTAGTTTCAGTTGTCATGAATTTCGTTGTTAAATACCAATGACATCATGAAATTGACAATTGGATTTCTTAATGATTGTAAATCGAGATTACACTTCACATTCATGGAGCTCGATGTTCAGAATTGTTCTAATTAATGGATTGATTCCAATAGAAAAATTCCACACACTAATCATGAATTGTAGAATTCTCATCTCGACTATTTGTTCACAAGGCATTTAATGTTACAGGAAATTATCTTTTATTTTTGAAATTACTTTTCGCATGTTTTGCTCGGGACTAGCAAAATGCTAGTTGGGGGTTGTGATGAGGGTCAAATATTGCATATCAGACCCTAATTATTGCCTAACTTTGTGTACATGATAATTCTTAACGGAGTATTTTAATTATATTTTTGTTGTAGGATGAAATCAAGAGCGTTGATGGAAAAAGGATATTAAAAACATGGATTTGACATATCGAAGTCATCAAAGCAAGGGACAGACTCTAGAGGACCAATACTAAAGAATTTACATGCCAGAGATTCGAGGAAATCAAGCCGTTCACGTTAAAGAGGCCTGAAATTGGTATAAAATGCAAGATCACATGGTTCCCACCATCCAATCAGCCCAAAACTTCATACATGGCCTAAGGACCATAAATTAACCGTACATGTCGAATTTCACCCATTGGATCATTGTGTAAGTGTCCCAACAGACAGATCACCCTATTAAATCCTTAAGTGGGGCCCACCTGATATTTGGAAATGCTTCAACTTTGGTCTCTACCCCTTAAACTCGATGATACAGTAGATGGATGGTGCGGATTTCTCAGAAACATCGCAGTGGACCCCACACCACGAGATGCATGTGCACCATGGAAATTCCACGCGCGCCACACCGGACCTGGAGCCCGGTCAACACGGGTGCTGACCCGCGCCATCTCCCACATGGAGATAGCGGACGTATAACATTCATCCGTTATTGAGTAGTGGACCCCACACATTGTCCATATGGACAATCCAAACCGTTCCTTCATTCCGAAGGATGACCAATACCATCTCTTAGGTGGCATAATTGCAAAATATCGCGAATCTTGGTTTTTAGCCCTTCAAATGCACTTCAGACGATAGAGCAAACTATTCTGTGGGCCACACCGAATTTGAACTAAAACAGACCATAACTGACTGGTTTTTCGAGGGGAATTCAATGAACGACACTGATTCCTCAAACACCAAGCCATGTGGGCCCCACCGTTAACGCAAGCATCCGGTTCCGCATGCCTTACGCAGGATACTGCGTCCGGAGATAAACGGATACTCCAGACCGTTTGGTGACCGTGATCAAGATCGGATAGATGATCCACACCAATCAGGCACTCTGAAAAAAAAGTACCAATCGTCCTTAAGAAGGTGGACCGGGAAGATCAGAGCAAAGATATCTAAAAAGACCGCTGCACGCAAGATGGTTTCACTGTCAAGAACAGAGCCGTGGAAATCAATTCCGAGAAGTGTGGTGGCCCATCTCCTTCAATCTATTTGATGATCCAGACCATTCAAGATGCAAAATTGGGGGTCTAAACTATTCCTAGGTGGTCGGAGTGACCAGACTGGATTCACTTTCACCTTGGATTTGTTTCAAGCGCAACAAAATTCTGCATTTTCTTGTGCAGAAGCAGAGTCCCGCGAGGAGTCTGCTGCGAACAGTGCAACACAAAGAGAATTGGACTGCTTGCTGCTGTCTATAAAAAGTCAGAGAGAGGGAGGGGAATCCATCGACGGCTGGGAGATTCAAGCTACAGGAGGCAGGGAATTCCAGATCCGGAGCAAGGGAGAGAAGAAAGAGAAGAAAGAGAAGAAAGAGAAGAGAGAGAGAAGGATGTTTTTCTTTATATTTCATTTAATCTTCTTTTTATTTGAATTCATGGCTTGCTAATCTCTCAGCTAGGGCTAAGATGAAACCCTTAATTTGAATATCCATTGTTATATGTTGATTTTACTTTAATTAGATTGGCTTGTTTCTTTCTCTAGTGTGCTTAATTGGGTTAAATTCTGTACTTCTCCATCTATCAACTTGACCAGAGTCTATATATGGATGTTGTCTGGATGCTTATTCTCGGTGCTTGTGACTGATCATGAACAGGTTTCCTATAGAGGAAGAAACATGGTGCTTTAATGAATTGTACATTCTATGTGCCCGACCAAGGACATAGAATGTGTTATTCATTGCATTGCTTTAGGAGATTAGACATTCTGTATGTTCGACTAAGGACACAAATTGTGCTTTCTTTATATAAGTTGTGTTAATCTAAATTAGGGTGAATCAACAGACAAAACAAGGGTTAGGATAATTAGGGGTGGATTCGAAAGTCCTAGTGCTCTCTCTCTGATTGAATTTTTTTCCCTATTCTCAATTGTTTTTCATAGAATTGTGCTTAGTAATTCGCTCCATCATTTGTTGGATTAGTTAAGGAGAATCATAGATTTAAATTGTGACGACCAGTCCTCATGGGAACGATCTCGTAATATGTACCATATCTACATCTGATTCGTATACTTGCGAGTTTAAAAATCATTTAAATCATGTTGGTTTAAATAAAACATCAGTCCCATCTGGCCATCCACGACATGCTTGTGGAGGCTACGGCCCTGATGTCGCTAGGGCATACAGTAATCACAATCATACAATGCAAGATGCATGAGTCACATAGCCAATCATTCATCAATCCTACGCATGCCATGAGCGCATGCGGGATAACTCCACCTATCAGGGAGTCCCATAGACCATCTGTACTATGGCATATGAAATGGTCAATCACATCTCATAATAAACATGCAGATGATGCGTATGGGTATGTATCATGATGCTATGCTGTCACATACTCATAATCAGTATCAATAATCGACATAAACAATTGGCCTCGACAATGTAGACATTTAACCAACATTGCCCCCAATGAATGACCCATATAGAGCCTAACATATAGTGGACCTATGACCTCACACAAGGGCCTAACATACAACACCATGGGCCTCACTCAAAAGCTTAATACACATCACGATGAGCCTCTCACATGGGCCTAATATACATAACAATGGGCTCCATCGCCTTGCCCTCAAATGCACCACAATGGGCCTTTTCACATAGGCCTCAATACATCACATTGGGCCTTAAACACGGATTGAATACACATCACAATGGGCCAAATGTGGGTTATATATACATCACATTAGGCCTCGACAATTGGAATTAGCCTCGATAATCAGAATCGGCCTCAATAATAGGAATTGGCCTCGACAATCGGAATCGGCCTCGATGATCAGAATTTGTCTCAATAATCAGAATCTGCCTTGTCAAGCGGAATCGACCTCGATAATCAGAATCAGCCTTGATGATTACCTCAACAATCGGAATTAGCCTTGATAATCAGAATTGGCCTTGATAATCGACCTCGATAATTGGAATCAGCCTCGACAATCGGAATTGGCCTCGATAATCAGAATCAGACTCGAAAACCAGAATCAGCCTCAATAATTGTAATCGGCCTCGACAATCGGAATCAACCTCGATAATCTGAATCGGCTCAATAATCAGAATCGGCCTCGATAATCAGAATTGGCCTCGACAATCGGAATTGGCCTCTATAATCGGAATCAGCACTGATAATCAGAATCAGCCTCAACAATTAGAATCTGCCTCATCAATCGGAATTGGCCTCAATAATTAGAATCGACCTCGATGATTAGCCTCAACAATCGAAATTGGCCTCGACAATCGGAATCGGCCTCGTCAATCGGAATCGGCCTCAACAATCGGAATTAACATCGATGATCAAAATCGGCCTTGATAATCGACCTCGACAATTGGTCTCTATAATCGGAATCATCCTCGATAACCAGAACCGGCCTCGATGATCGGCTTTAATAATCAGAATCGGTAATCGATCTCGACGCTAGGCGGGGTCCATAGATGGACGACCGATGATGGAACAAGCAATATCAATGGAGCCCAATAATTTGGGTTAACCCACTAGAGAATGATGAAAATGGGCCTAATCAGGCTTAAGGGAAGGTCACAATGCGGACATTCAACCATCATTGCCCATCAATGTGGATATTTAACCAACATTGCTCTCAAGGAGTGGCCCACATAGGGCTAAACATATAGTAGGCCCATAGCTTCACGTAAGGGCCTAATATACATCACAATGAGCCTCACTCAAGGGCCACATATACATCACATCAGGCCTCATCAATGGCCCTAATCACAACGGGCTCCATACAATCACAATGGGCCACATACAATCATAATGGGCCACCTACAATCTCAATGGGCCTTACACAAGGGTCTCATACATCAGGTGGGACACATCACATGGGCCTTATACATCACATCGGGCCCCATACAATCATAATGGGCCTAATACACATCACTATGGGCCATATCACATGGGCGTAATACACATCACTATGAGCCGCTCACACGGGCCTAACACAAGGGTCTTTACATCAAGTGGGCCGCATCACATGGGCCTAACACTCATCACTATGGGCCACATCACATGAGCCCAATACACATCACTATGGGCCGCATCACATGGGTCTCATATAGAATAAGTGGGCCACATTGTTTAGGCCTCATATGCATCAAATGGGCCACGTATCTAGGCCTTGAATACATTAAATGGGCCATGCGACACAGGCATAACATACAAATAAGTGGGCCCCGCAAATGGGCTAAAAATACATCATGATGGGCCTCATTGATGGGCCGCACCAATGGGTCGCACCATCTACACCATTCATCTATTTTTTGAAATCATTTTAAAGTATTATCTAAAAATGAATCATATCAAAAGATCATCTGGACCATACCACAAATAACAATGGTGATGATGATTTTCAATGTTAAAACTCCACTGGGCCCACAATAGTGTTTATTTTTCATCCAGTCTGTTCATAAGGTCACAAAGACCTGAATTAAGTGGAGAAACAAATTTCACATTGATCAGAACTTCTGCACTCCCAAAAAGGGTTTTAATGGGGGTCTTTCAATCCCCACTATTTTTGGCAGTGTGGTCCACTAAATATGTAGTGTTGATAAAGCACATGTATCACGGTGCATCCCGGTCCAGATGGACGGTGGAGATAAAACACATATTATGGTGTGGTCCATGGTCCAGATGGACGGACAGCGTGGATGTGAAACAAATACATCACAGTGGGGTGACGAGCTCACCAAATGAATGGATGGTTTGGAAGTAATACATACATCATAGGGTGGGGCCCACGTCCCAGCTGGACGGTGGGGACTCCACACGTGTGGCTGAGTTACACCGTCTATCAAACAGTCAGACGGTGTGGATAGGACCCATATATCATATGTGGCTGGGTCCCATAGAACTTGCTGACAGACAACAGCTGGTGTGAGGTACCCAACCATTCCGTCCAGCAGGTGGGTCCCACATGGGGCCCACCACATACAGACATGCACACACACACACACACATATATATATACAAACCATATATGTATATATATTATAATATTATATTATTATTATATATACTTTATATATATGCAGGGGGTATAGGGTGCAGCGTCCAGCGTCCAAATCTTCTGGATGTGCTAGATTAATGGTGTGAATATAAAATAGAGACATCAAGGTGGGCCCCACCCCACACGTGCCACACATGTGGGATGGTCCACATATCAAAATAGATGGACGGCTTAGATAGAGCACATATCTCAAGTGGGACCCTGAGAGCTTGTTGATGTCAAACAGCAGCTATGCTGCTAAGGTCCCACGTCCTCAAATAGACAGATGGTCTGGATCATCAGACCCTAGCCAAGCTGACAGTAGGTGGGTCCCAAAGATGGTATGGACGGTGTGTATATAACACATGCGTCATGTGGGTCTCACATCCTGACCTTGGATGGTGTAGATGCACAACACATACATTATAGTGAAGTCCCACCGTCCAAACATTTGGACGGTGTAGATGGTGTGGATCAAAGCATACATCATGGTGGGCCATCATACATGAAAAGAAGAGAGAGAGAAGTAGAGAAAGAAACATGAGAAGGGGAGGGACCCTGCCATTATGGGCCCTCCCTATACAATGCATACATCGAGTAGGTTCCAACTCATGTGGACCCTACATCAAAATCAAATACTATGAACACCCACCGTTCTTACTTCTTCTTGGATTAATGACAGGCTAAGCTCCTCGGCTACCGCTTTGATGAAGGATGATGGAGATTAGACGGTGGAGATGGGAGGTAGGAGGGTGGGCCACACCAAGCTCTCTCATGGAAGCTTGAGAAGCTTGGACGTCCACCCTTGGGAGTTACTTGAAAATGGAGTGTGAAATAAGAGAGAGAGAGAGAGAGAGAGAGAGAGAGAGAGAGAGAGAGAGAGTGATGTGTATGACATTGGAGGTATGGTGCTTGTTGACTTGTTGGTAAGAAAGGAATGGGATGAGTAAGGGTGTTGTTGACTTTGGGTGGGAGAGGGATGGGTAGGGTATGGGTTGTACTTGATTTGATTGTTTGATGGATTGATGTGATGGGTTGCAGAGATTCTCTCAGAATCCACAACGCGTGGAGTTTCATCGAAAAATACGCAGCCCACAACTCCTGGCTTGGGTTTCGAATCGGCACGTGAGACACGACGTTGGAACTGCGGCGAGGCACGGTTGCAAGGATACAAGTCTGGAGTTGAGCCAACTTTGGAATATAGGATACGACTTAGGGTTACGCGCAAATGCCAATTACAGGTCAAGGGTTGCCGGAATTCGACCGGAAGGACCGCGGAAGCCTAGGGAACAGTACAGTATATGATACGGGCCTTACAGTTCTCCCCCTAATAAAAATTTCATCATTGAAATTTACTATCACGCAGGACAAAGCAACGGAAGAGGAAGTATCGTCACATAATAATCAATACCATACAAGGCATAATCAACCTATAAACAAATGAAGATAGTGCTCTCTAATCTTAGCCCACGCTCCCAAGATGTCTCCTCAACAAAATGGTAACCTTTACTGAACCTCAGATCCCGGATTAGAAACGATCAAAACATGAATACTATGCAGCCTTATAATCTCAACGGTAGGGAGCTATATCAGACAATCTTTAAGTTATTCGAACTCAGGGATCTAACCATTCTAAGTTCTCAACAATCATAGAGTGTAGCAGCAGATATGTATGTTATCCTCAGGTATTCCCAAGTTATGCTCTAATACCAACTTCTGTCACGCCCCAAACTCGAAAACCGGGCTCACAAAATTTTCGGTCGCCGAATCCGGCACCGACAGCCTCCGTAGTACCCCATTCTCATCTCCTATCACACATATGCCAGATTTCGATCCTAAGATCCTACAAGGAGGATTTTCCAACATACATTTAACTTGTAATAAGCATAACCACAAGTTTACCCAAATCACAAAGGTAACATCATCATCACATATCCACTAATATAACCATTTGAGTATTATGCTGAAAGGGAAATACAATATAGAAGTATATAAAAAAAATTCAGAAGCTCAACTGCATGCTCTAAACTCAGCTCGACTGCATCATAATGTCACCTGCACTCATCTATCGTGCATAAGCTTATAGAAAGTTTGGAGGGTAGTGTAAGTGTGTGAGCAGTATATGCGTGCTCAGAATGTAATATCAGAGTAAACGGAGATACTGATAAGTCCACGAATAATATAATATCAGAGTACGCAATACAAATCAGCTATGCAAATGAGGAGTCAAAGAGAGCTAAATATCAGATGCCGAGGGTTCAATGCAATATGTAAATCTTGTTAAGTCCGTCTAAGCCATATAAGTGCAGAAACATAGTAACCCAAATTGTCATATGCTTGCGGATGTAATGTAATATGCGATGCGAATGAAATGACCAAGCTGGAGTGTGAAGTTGGGATGATAGTACGTAGTATCACAGTCTATGAGGTCCACCACAAGGGACTTCTATCTAAACCAGTCCCATACCTAAATTTGGATAGTCAGACTTAATGTGGTAAACTCCTGATCTCAGGTTAGTCATGCGCCCCAGCCGAAATCCTTATCATTACGAAGGTACATAACAATTAGCTGCGCACCACCAACCCATGTGAATAGTGAATGAATGAATGAATGAGTATGCACCTCCTACTCAATATGTTCACGTATCAGTACTTTACATCTCTGGGATCATCACCGGGGTCTAGTACACTCTACGCCAGCTGCCGTCTTATCAAGCGCACAACTGGGTAAGTCGAAGAGACCTCAATATCCGCTTACCAATATTAGGCTCGGCTCGTCGATAGCGGACTCATTCATCAAGCTGGTTAGACTCAGCCTAACTATGCCTACTCCCTCAGGCGGGTAAGGCCACACCCCCTTCCAACCAACCATGACACAGTGGGAGACGTGGCTTATTGGTATACGGCCCTCATGCGCTCATATATATCCACTTCGTCTCGACGTTGGAGCATCCTTTGCTACCAAGAGGGTTTAAGGATTTTCACCTCAGGCCATTTATGGCGGGCCGACGCTAGTAACAGATTTCTGATGTCCTATCTGGCCTTACACAAGTTGCCTATGGAGGCTACGACCCTGATGTCACTAGGGCGTACAATAATCATAATCACGTGCATACCATGAGCGCATGTGGGATAACTTTGCCTATCAGGGAGTCCCATAGACCATCAGTACTATGACATATGCAATTGTCAATCACATCTCATAATAAACATGCAGATGATGCTATGGGCATGTATCATGATGCTATGCTGTCACATACTCATAATCGGCATCAATAACCGGCATCAACAATCGGCCTCGACAATGTGGACATTTAACCAATATTGCCCCCAAATGAATGGCCCATATAGAGCCTAACATATAGTGGACCCATGACCTCACACAAGGGCCTAATATACAACACCATGGGCCTCACTCAAAAGCTTAATACACATCACGATGAGCCTCTCACATGGGCCTAACATATATCACAATGGGCTCCATCGCCTGACCCTCAAATGCACCACAATGGGCCTCTTCATATAAGCCTCATATGCATCACATTGGGCCTTAAACACGGGTTGAATACACATCACATTAGGCCTCGACAATCGGCCTCGATAATCAGAATCGGCCTCGATAATCAGAATCATCCTCAACAATAGTATCGGCCTCGACAATCGGAATCGGCCTCGCTAATTAGAATCGGCCTCAACAATCGGAATTGGCCTCGTCAATCGGAATCGGCCTCGATAATCAGAATCAGCCTCGATGATTAGCCTCAACAATCGGAATCATCCTCGATAATCAGAATCGGCCTTGAAAATCAGAATCGGCCACAACAATCAGAATCAGCCATGGCAATCGAAATCGGCCTCTATAATCGGAATCGGCGTCGATAATTAGAATTGACCTCAGCAATCGGAATCGGCCTTGACAATCAGAATCGGCCTCGATAATCAAAATCGACCTCAACAATCAAAATCGGCCTCGATAATCAGAATCGGCCTCGACAATTAGAATCGACCTCTATAATCGAAATCGACCTCGATAATCAAAATTGGCCTCATCAATCGGAATCGGCCTCGATAATCAGAATCAGCCTTGACAATTAGAATTGCCTCTTCAATTGGAATCGACCTCGATAATCAGAATCGGCCTCAACAATCGAAAGTGACCTCGAAGATCAGAATTGGCCTCGACAATTGGAATCGGCCTTGACAATCTGAATCGGCGTCTATAATCAGAATCGGACTCGATAACCAGAATCGACCTCGATGATTGACTTCAATAATCAGAATCGATAATCGATCTCGACGCAAGGCGGTATCCATAGATGGACGACCGATGATGGAACAAGCAATATCAATGGGGCCCAATAATTTGGGTTAACCCACTAGAGAATGTTGAAAATGGGCCTAACCAGGCTTAAGGGAAGGTCAAAATGTGGACATTCCACCATATTGCCCATCAATGTGGACATTTAACCAACATTGCTCCAAAGGAGTGGCCCACATAGGGCCAAACATATAGTGGGCCCATAGCCTCACGTAAGGGCCTAATATACATCACAATGAGCCTCGCTCAAGGGCCACATATACATCACATCAGGCCTCATTAATGGCCGCAATCACAGTGGGCCCCATATAATCACAATGGGCCACATACATTTATAACGGGCCACCTACAATCTCAATGGGCCATACACAAGGGTCTCATACATCAGGTGGGACACATCACATGAGCCTTATACATCACATCGGGCCCCAAACTATCACAATGGGCCTAATACACATCACTATGGGCCGTATCACATGAGCCTAATATACATCACTATGGGCCTCTCACACGGGCTTGAAATGGCGGTAAAGACCGCACTCGTTAAAGAAGGAATATGCCAATATGTCCTACAGGGGGGTGAATAGGACTTTTTAAAGTTTTTATGATTTATTTAAAAATCCTATTACACTAATCCTAACAATAGACACACATTAGGATTACTCAAAAATAACTCTACTGACTTCCAAGCCTAGTAGAGGATCCAATCACAAACTGTTTCAAGAAGTATACAATATGCAACCTAGTTTATGATGGATATGACTGTATAGGTGTGTGAGGTGTGATCAAATATTCAGATATGGAAGTATTAAAGTAAATCATATAATCAGAAGAATAACAATCTCAAACATAGCCATTTTTATAGTGGTTCAATGATAAATCTACTCCACTTCCGGTAACCGCACTCAACCGTTGAGTGTACCGAATTTCACTAAGGAAGTTTCACAATGGTTCACCTCAAACCTAAGGTTTTAAATCTGGTTCACCTTCAACCTTTACAACCTACACCGAGGTTGACTGTTTATGCTCTCACGAGCAAGGGTCAACACAACGCACCCACTTTTAGGCACACTGGCCAAGGATATTCCATAAGACTCTACTGGAGGTTTCTACACGGTTGACCTCAAACCCTAAGGTTTTCCCGATTCACCTCAAACCCAAGGTTTTACACGGTTCACCTCAAACCCAGAGTTTTACTAGTTCGCTCCTAACCAGATATTAATGCTCTCCACAGAGCAAGGGTCCCCACAACGCACCCACCACATACAGTCCCGCCGGAGGCCTCCTTAAGGATTTCAAAGGGTGAGAACCACTTAAGACCCAATCCTAGAAAGGAATGATCACAAGTGTCCTCTTGAACTCTGGATACTTACAAATAAGCTGATGAGACCCGTTTAGCACAATGTCAAAGATCTCCTCCTCCTTGTTGACGAAGAGTCTTCTGCTCCCTTGATCCGTAACACAAAAATGATGTACCAATACTTAGCTTTGGGTTGGGTCAAGGTGAAGATGGAATCCTACTCTTAAAATATTTTCCTATCAGGAAGATAGAGCGATTCCAATCTTATGCATTCAAGGCATCCCATCTTAATGACTTGCCATTAAGGTAGTAGCTGGAGGATCCTTGAATGCGGAAGTACATTCCCCAATCCTCTCTATTTAATATCAATGATGAGGGTGGATTGGAGGATGAACTCTCTTGAGAGAAAGGGCTTTGGGTATAGGATATAAGTTGAAGCACACAAAAGCTCTCTCTTCTTTCTCTCACAGTAACAAAAGACAAGTCCTCTATATATAGGTAAAAAGTTCCAACGGATATAAAATGGTCACATTTATGGTAGAGTTCGATATCATCGAGCAGGTTCGATACCATCGAGCATATACTCTCGATATCATCGATGTTCTGCTCGATGACTCGAACTCAATGTCATATGCTTTTGAAACTTCTGCCAATTGGTTGATGAATCGAAACAATTGTCGATGTCATTGATGAGGATCAAGTATTGCATATCAGACCCCGATCATTACCAGATTTTACGTACATGATAATGCTTAATGGAGTATTTTAGTTGTATTTTGTTACAGGATGAAATCAGGAGCGTTGATTGAAAAATGATGTTAAAAGCGTGGATTTTACGCTCCGAAGACACCAGAGCAAGGAACGGACCTCAGAGGACCAATATTGAAGAATTTACATGCCAGGGACCCGAGGAAATCAAGCTGTTCACATTAAAGAGGCCCGAAACTAGTAAAAATTGCAAGATCACTGGTTTCCCACCGTCCGATTGGCTCGAAGCTTCATACATGTGATGAAGGCTATAAAATAACCGTACATATTAAATTTCATCTACTGAAGATCTCAGGAAATGGGCCAACGGACAAATCAGCCCATTAATCTCCAATTTGGGGCCCACCTGATATCTGGAACTTCTTCAAAATTTACCTAGACGGTTTAAATTATATGAGAAACAGGATGGACAGCTTGGATTTCTCGGAAACATCACCGTGGAACCCACATGAACATGTGGGAGTACACAGACGGTGCACTCCCGCACCGCGCCAGAAGCTGCGCCCGGTCAAAGAGGGCGCTGACCCGCACCCTCTCCCTCTCACGCAGCCAGCGTCCAGCGGACGGACGCTGGCCAGATGGTTTTTGGTTGTGGGTCCACACCATCCATCAAACCACCAATCCACACCATCCATCAGATTTAAAAGGGCCCACTTATCATGGCTTAGGTGTCGGAATTTCCGAGAAGAAGCACGTATTCAATTTCAACCATTCAAACACCAGACGAATGGTCGGGTGAGGAAACTATGGGCCATCACTATTTTGATTCAAAACCGATCAAGTCTGAGTAGTTTTTTGAGGTTCATTCAATGGACGGAGCGGATTTATCAGGTGTCGAAGGGAGTTGACCCCACCATCAGGACAGCGGAAGAGATCGGCATCCCTGTTTCTGCGTCAGCGTAACCGGCCGCTGGCCAGTTTTGCGAACGGCAGTGGGCCCCACCCATGGCCTGTACGGCCGATCCAAGCCGTCCATCATGTAGAGGGCCATGAATACTACAAAACCATGTTGATAGTTCACTCCCATGCGTACACACGTGCGTGATACAGAGGCCACAAAAGGGCTACCCGGCGACATTCAAATCTGATCTTTTTGAGATTTCTTCGTGGCCACGTTAATGGACCTTCAAAACCACCCATTCTTGACTGAAATTTCATCCTGAATCCAATGGATGGGGTGGATTTTCCAGAAAATACCTCTGTGGGGCCCACCGATCACGGCTGCGAAAAATTGCACTTCGAGTCCTTCTACGACTCTGCACGATTCCACCATCCAGCAGCTATAAAAAGGAAGTTTTGGACGTGGGGAAGGCATTCGATCCGAGGAATTCGAGATCCAGAGCCAGGGAGAGAAGAAAGAGAAGGAGAAGGAGAGAGAGATTGTTTGGTTGACGTTTTGTTTATGAATTTTATTTAATATTTTTTTATGGATTTTATGGGTCACTAATCTCTCAACTAGGGATGAGATGAAGCCCTAATTTGATCACTCTTGTATTGGTTGATTTACTTTGAATATTAATTAATTTGTTTCTTTCTCTAAGTGGGCTTTATGGGTTTAAATTCCATACTTCTCCATCTATGAACTTGACCAAAGTATATATATGGATGTTGTTTGGATGCTTATTACAGTGCTTGTGTCCTGATCAGGAAGAGGTTCCCTATGGAGGAGGAAAAAGGGTGCTTTAATGAATTGTACATACCATGTGCCCGACCAAGGACATGGGATGTATTGTTCATGGCATTGCTTAAAGGAATTAGACACCTGTATGCCCGATTGAGGACACAGATTGTGCTTTCTCTATATAAGTGGTATCAATCTAGATCAAGGTGAATCAACAGACAAAACAAGGGTTAGGATAGTTAGGGGTGGATCCGAAAGTCCTAGTGCTCTCTCTGATTGAATTTTCTTCCCTGTTCTTAATTGTTTTTTTTTTAGAATTGTGCTTAGTAGTTCATTCCATTATTTGTTGGATTAGTTAAGGAGAGTCATAGATTTGAATTGTGACGACCAGTCCTCGTGGGAACGATCTCGTAATACGTACCATATCTACATCTGATTCGTATACTTGCGAGTTTAAAAATCATTTAAATCGTGTTGGTTTAAATAAAACATCAAGTTTTTGGCGCCATTCTTGGACTGTTTTTGTTCCAAATTGAATTTAGGATTCTCTCTTATCATAATTCATAGTCTTAGGATTTTACTAACTTAGGTTAAAGTTTTTATTTTTTATTTTTTTTATTTTATTTTTAGAAACTAACCTATTTCCTGTTTTGTAGGATTCTGAGATAGAAACTTCCAATTTGGTGATATCTTCCTAATTTCTTTATTTTATTATTTTATTTTATTATTTTTTTATTACATTTATTTTTATTTTTAGAATTAGGGTCTTATTTTTAGAAAATTTCTAACCTTAGACTTACTATTCTTAAAAACTAACTTGTTGTGTTTTGTTTTGTTTTGTAGGTTTTTAACATAGGAACTTCTAGTCTGGTAACATCTGTCTAACTTCTTTTTTACTTCTTGTATTGCTGTAGGATTTTGATTTCTTCTAGGATTAGACTCAGAGTTAAGGTTCTACCATGGAATCGTGGGTACATGCATATGCTGAGTTGGATAGGTTTTATTAGGAAATGCCTGAAGGTTGTGGAATTCAACGTATACCTCAAGATTTCTCTCCATCGAGAACAGACATTGAGAACCGACTAGAACGTTATGTTCCATCGGTTAATAGGGCAGTATACGATCGTAATTATGAGAATGAGGATTATTATCAACCATCATATTCTCCCACGTATGATCAGTATGACTATAACCAGTGGAACCATCAAAACAGGGAATATGAACCAACAACATATTGTAATAATTATTTTCTTGGATCCCATACCTTTGAGATCCAACCAGAAACGATCCTAGAGGATTCATGTTTTGATCCAGAACAATTCAACCAGCATGTTGCGAAATTGATGAAATCATTAGAAGCACTCAATTCGCGCATTGAAAGGATAGAGGAAGCTCGCTCATCCCAACTACAATCCAATCCAGAAATACAATGCGAGGAAAGTAATCCTCACTCGCTTTTAACGAAATCTGGAATTTGGAATGAGGAGTTGGATTCCATTAATGAGCATACAGTTCAATTCCCCGATGAGTCGATCTCAATGACTGTTCAAAAGAATGGGGAAGAAACATGGTTGTCTTTCAAATACAGTGATGATGACACTCTTTCCTTACATGACACACAGGATCTCAATGATGAGGTAGAGGTTAGTTTATTCGAACCTCAACTGAATTTAGAATGTGAGGAAAGCGATCCCATCCCAAGTGCGCCTTGCACTGCAATTAGACAATGATGCGTATTGGGATGATGATCATGGATGTTCAGCCCCAATTCCCTTCGCATCAATCTCAAATTTGGTCCAAGTCAATGATCAAGACGTACACGAAGTGGTCGGTCATAATGAGCCACTCCCCTCCCCTAACATGTCTGATTTAAAGGTAGAGGACGGGCCCCTTACAACTGACCCTTCTAACTCTTGTGAAACGTATTTGGACCACTCCTCTGAATTACATGATGATATGATTCGGGAGATGGACGAGCTACTCGATATGACTCTTGAATTTGAAACCACCCAGTTGAGGCCACCATCTGAACTGTTAAATAATGACGATTCATCGCCTCTTCTGAGTAGTATCGATGAACAGAGTCCACACATCAATGCTACGTATACTGATCCTCAATCTGTCTGTGCAGGCTGGAGCAAGAGAGCACACCTCTGTTTACCTTAAAAAATGATGGATTTCTTGGGCAGATCATCACGAGCTCTAATGTGAAAAATGACTCACTCTCAGCTGAATGTCCCACCTCTTTGGATGATTGCTTGGCACACTTTGCAGATTCAAATGATCCCATGATAAGAGACATAGTGAATGCCTTGCAAAACAATATCTCGGTAGTCATCACTGACCGAGAGGACCCTTACTTGAAGCCCCTCCTTCCATAAATTCTGAATATTCACCATTAAGGGAGGAGGAGCTAACAATTGAACCAAAGTCTACTACTTCGGAATGTGTTAAGACTACGTCACTTTCTGAGAATTTTTCTGACTTTCATCTATGTGTAGTCTCTGATTCACCATGGGATACTAACTTCGAAACTTCTTCTGTCGCAGGTGAATCGTATATACTCTGGATACCTCAGGCGAATCAACGAAAAATTTCTTATAAGGTACATAAATTTCTTTGGAAAGTCAAGCTCCAGGGCGTCCAAGCCTATTGCAAAAATGGCTTTTGGATGATCCTGTTGAGAAATCTACTGGGAAATTTATCACGATACTGGCCAGAAGAGGAACCTTGCAGCATAACTGAGTAGTTTTCCCTGCTTTCTTAGGACTAGGGTAGTTTCCTTTATGTTGTTTTAGGATAGACAGTAAACTTAGTACTCCTGGGAGGCAACTTAGTCTTTTATTTTATGCTTTTTCCTAGTTAGTTACTTTAATGTTTGTGGGTAACATTACTACAAACCCTCACGAGACTACAACTCGTCCACTAGGGGTAACCTAGGGGTTTAAAGGCTTGTTGCATGCGCTAAATGTAATCGAGAGCACCTGCGAAAGTGGTATAGGTAGGGTCTTCTTTTGTTTTTCTTTTTGTTATTTTTACTTATGTTGATTTCTCTCTTGAGATAACCTGTTTTACGATGATTTTTTTTTTGAGGAAGCCTCTTAATTCTCCGTCCAGGTATTATCTTTCCATCACTCCTCTTTTATTTTTGTTGTCCCATATGCATTGCTTGCTTATTTCTTTTACATTGAGGACAATGTAGATTTTAGGTTGGGGGTGGGAGATTAAGTCACCTAATCAGTATTTTCTTGGTCTTGAGCAAAATTTGTGAAAATTTTAAAATTTTTTCTGGAATTTCTATTGAATTCAAAGTGATTTTGAAGGATAGTTGTGATTTTAACATTATAAGATACGTGATGTTCGTAACTTTTGACTCTTGGATTCAGCCATCTGCTTGATTTCACAGTCAATTTTGAATTGTTAATCCATGATTAGAAGTCGTAAACATTGATTGAGCCATGATTTCACATATCACATCTCGCTTATACATTAAGGTTCCGGTTTGATAATTGAATGATTTACTTGGTAATCACTAAGCATGAAAGGAACCAGCCTGAAGAACAAAAACTTTAGCATCATAAAGAAGAATTAAAAGGCTGAGTCACATAATCTTCGCCATAGGTTTGCTCCCTATAGGTGCAGATTTGATTCTCCATAGTTGACATATGAAAAAAAAAAAGAAAAAAAAAGTGTTAGGCGACAAGTTTTCGCCATAGGTTTGCTCCCTATAGGTGCAGATTTGATTCCCCTCATTTGTGTTACTGCTCATAAAGAAAATCAAAAGCACGAATTACTAATGATATCATGAAATTGACAATTGGATTTCTTACTGATTGTAAGTCGAGATTACACTTTACATTCATGGAGCTCGATGTTTAAAATTATTCAAATTAATGGATTAATATTTTAAACTTGATTATGAAATCTGCCGAGAGCTTGATTCCAAGAGAAAAATTTCACTCACCGATCATGAATCTTAGAATTTTCACATCTCAGCTATCTGTTCAAAAATTGTCTTTTATTTCTGAAATTATTTTTCGCATGTTTTGCTCGGGATTAGCAAAATGCTGGTTGGGGGTTGTGATGAGGGTCAAATATTGCATATCAGACCCCGATCATTACCAGATTTTACGTACATGATAATGCTTAATGGAGTATTTTAGTTGTATTTTGTTACAGGATGAAATCAGGAGCGTTGATTGAAAAATGATGTTAAAAGCGTGGATTTTACGCTCCGAAGACACCAGAGCAAGGAACGGACCTCAGAGGACCAATATTGAAGAATTTACATGCCAGGGACCCGAGGAAATCAAGCTGTTCACATTAAAGAGGCCCGAAATTGGTAAAAATTGCAAGATCACTGGTTTCCCACCGTCCGATTGGCTCGAAGCTTCATACATGTGATGAAGGCTATAAATTAACCGTACATATTAAATTTCATCTACTGAAGATCTCAGGAAATGGGCCAACGGACAGATCAGCCCATTAATCTCCAATTTGGGACCCACCTGATATCTGGAACTTCTTCAAAATTTACCTAGACGGTTTAAATTATATGAGAAACAGGATGGACGGCTTGGATTTCTCGAAAACATCACCGTGGAACCCACATGAACATGTGGGAGTACACAGACGGTGCACTCCCGCACCGTGCCAGAAGCTGCGCCCGGTCAAAGAGGGCGCTGACCCGCACCCTCTCCCTCTCACGCAGCCAGCGTCCAGCGGACGGACGCTGGCCAGATGGTTTTTGGTTGTGGGTCCACACCGTCCATCAAACCACCAATCCACACCATCCATCAGATTTAAAAGGGCCCACTTATCATGGCCTAGGTGTCGGAATTTCCGAGAAGAAGCACGTATTCAATTTCAACCATTCAAACACCAGACGAATGGTCGGGTGAGGAAACTATGGGCCATCACTATTTTGATCCAAAACCGATTAAGTCTGAGTAGTTTTTTGAGGTTCATTCAATGGACGGAGCGGATTTATCAGACGTCGAAGGGAGTGGACCCCACCGTCAGGACAGCGGAAGAGATCGGCATCCCTGTTTCTACGTCAGCGTAACCGGCCGCTGGCCAGTTTTGCGAACGGCAGTGGGCCCCACCCATGGCCTGTACGGCCGATCCAAGCCATCCATCGTGTAGAGGGCCATGAATACTACAAAACTATGTTGATAGTTCACTCCCATGCGTACACACGTGCGTGATACAAAGGCCACAAAAGGGCTACCCGGCGACGTTCAAATCTTATCTTTTTGAGATTTCTTCTGTGGGCCACGTTAATGGACCTTCAAAACCACCCATTCTTGACTGAAATTTCATCCTGAATCCAATGGACGGGGTGGATTTTCCAGAAAATACCTCTGTGGGGCCCACCGATCACGGCTGCGAAAAATTGTACTTCGAGTCCGTCTACGACTCTGCCGCCGATTCCAGCCATCCAGCAGCTATAAAAAGGAAGTTTTGGACGTGGGGAAGGCATTCAGATCCAGGGAATTCGAGATCCAGAGCCAGGGAGAGAAGAAAGAGAAGGAGAAGGAGAGAGAGATTGTTTGGTTTGACGTTTTGTTTATGAATTTTATTTAATATTTTTTTATGGATTTTATGGGTCACTAATCTCTCAGCTAGGGCTGAGATGAAGCCCCTAATTTGATCAGCTCTTGTATTGGTTGATTTACTTTGAATATTAATTAATTTGTTTCTTTCTCTAAGTGGGCTTTATGGGTTTAAATTCCATACTTCTCCATCTATGAACTTGACCAAAGTATATATATGGATGTTGTTTGGATGCTTATTACAGGTGCTTGTGTCTGATCAAGAACAGGTTTCCTATAGAGGAAGAAACAGGGTGCTTTAATGAATTGTACATACCATGTGCCCGACCAAGGACATGGGATGTATTGTTCATGGCATTGCTTAAAGGAATTAGACAGTCTGTATGCCCGATTGAGGACACAGATTGTGCTTTCTCTATATAAGTGGTATCAATCTAGATCAAGGTGAATCAACAGACAAAACAAGGGTTAGGATAGTTAGGGGTGGATCCGAAAGTCCTAGTGCTCTCTCTCTAATTGAATTTTCTTCCATGTTCTTAATTGTTTTTTTTTAGAATTGTGCTTAGTAGTTCATTCCATTATTTGTTGGATTAGTTAAGGAGAGTCATAGATTTGAATTGTGACGACCAGTCCTCGTGGGAACGATCTCGTAATACGTACCATATCTACATCTGATTCGTATACTTGCGAGTTTAAAAATCATTTAAATCGTGTTGGTTTAAATAAAACATCAGTCATCGGATTTCGAACTCTGATTCCATCGATGACAGGTTCGATCCATCGACACTTGAAAAATGAGAGAGACTTGACTTCGAAATATTTCAGGATTTCATGAATGATCGGGGAACCATCGAGATCATCGAAATTTGAATATCGATGATATCGAGATCAGAGTCGAGGCATTGATAAATCTAGCGAATTTTTCTTTAAGCTTGCTGGACGGTTTATGACCTTGTTCAATGCAATCGACCTGGTGCCGATATCATCGATATTCGAATATCGATTCTATCGAAGGGCCCCCGATCATAGTTAAAAACAACCTGAAATATCTGCTGTAAGAAATGCGCACTCACAATCGATATCATTGATGGACTTCCGATGTTATCGATATTTGATTTCAGATCATATCGGAAGAGCATCGATATATCGAAGGAATTTAAGATTTTCATTAAAAATAGGGGCGCCGAAAATTTTTCTGTTAATCTTATCGAGCCATTTTCGATTGACTCGAGATTTGAATATCAATGATATCGATAGGTGTATCGATACATCGATAATTTATCCAGATATGTTGTGAAGTTGCTGGACATTTTTAGTTCTTATATCGATGATATCGATAGGTGTATCGATACATCGATAAATCCGTCCAGATGAATATTTAGTTGCTGGACACTTTTGGTCCTCACATCGATAATATCGTTAGGGTATCGAGGACATCGACAGAGCAAGTCGATCATATCAAGGGTGTTCTGATAAAATCGACAAGGCGAGAAAAACTTAGAGATTTTCTTATTTTAAATTTTTTTTTCTCACCTTCAACCCTAAGATTTCTAATTTGTTTTTAAGGGTTTTATTCACCTGGTGTTTTGGGTTATGGGATGTGAGGCTTTAGGTTTACATGTGGTGAGCTTGCACACATCTGGTTGAGACAGACGCTTGAATTGATGTTCTTATCAGGCTTTGTAGACAATCTGACTCAGCACTCACATAACTTGACAAACCAGGGCACTTTCAATCTTCCCCTTTGTCAATTACGTGACAAAATCCCCAAAACACTCTAGAACTCTCTAGATAAATACACCCTAAATTGTGTGTACATGATTTTTCACAATTTTACAATTTCTATCCCATGTACACAACCAGTAGCTGCTCCCCCTTTGTAACGCCCTGAAAATCGGGGGTCAAGCATAAACTCAACTCCCGAGTTCCAGAACATCACTTATGCAACAAAATGAATGATGATTGAATGTTGACTGTATTCGTGCATTGAACATGAGTGAGATTAAGCCAAAATAGCGTATCATACTCCAGAGACAGTTAATTTTGCAAGCGGAAGACTATGATAGATAGATAAAATATATAAACTATGATGAGTCTTGAGTGTGATAACATTACCGGAGTTAAATAAATACAAGTACGGTTCTAAAATATACCAAATGTGTAAGTTTAATGTCTTTTATCCCAGTTACCACGGCCCCGAGACAATACAAGTACAGTGTCTTGAGAGACCCGTAAGAGGGTTACATGATAGGAGAACTCCTCCTCATCACCATAGAAGTAGTCCGGCTCTGCTTCATAAGCATCGCCATCATCTGAAATTCAACAAATCTGTTTGGTGTGTACAACACCGTCCCGTAACGTGGGAGTGAGTAGCTAACTCAATGGAACAATAAAGCATAGGTTAACATGTTATCGATACAGTCAAGCAGTAATGATAAAGCAGTAAATCAAACACTCCTAGTTACTCTGATTAATGCAAGTATGAATGCAGGTATGATGGATGCCCTCACCGACATACTCTCTCATGCGACACCATCTCACGTTCGCGGCATGCTTACATCCCACAGTGCTCCACATCTTCCAGGCACATGCGATGCATGATGAGCATGATTACCGAGTTTTTAATTAGTCCATTTCAAACAGCAGGATTGAGAAACTAAGGTACCTCCCTTGTATCATTCCCAAACATGATCCATTCTAGGGTCGTCAGTCCTAGTTAATATCAGATGATAGTGTGTTTTCTAGGTCACTGCAAAGCGCCGGTGGTCATTACGCACAAAGGTTGCACCACTCCCCCATCACCCCTTAAACGATTCATCACTATATAGAAACAGACCTAGTTCATACTCTATATATTGCGGCGAACCCTAAGGCGCACTGCGACTTCAGAATATGCTCGCAGTCACTACAAAGGGCTGTCAGGGCTGTTACGCACAAAGGTTGCACCACTCTCCCATCACCTTATCAATGTAGGCCGACAGCGCCAATATAGTGTCCCATACCACCATAATCGGCTCACGAGTTAAGTTGCTCACTGGTCACTACGGGGAGGCACGTAGCCCCAGCGTAGGCCTACAGCTCGACCACGGTGTCCCATACCACCATGCCTAGCTCATGAGTCTTAGCGGATCAAGGTACCATGGTTAAAAGGGTTTCCACTGGTAAGTTTGGTACCCTAGGTTCAAGTAGTAGCGTCCAAACATGGTGAACATATATAAGATAGATCGGGTTGCCTGACGAGCTCAGCTAGCTCGAGTGCACAACAAGTTAAACGACATGAAGTGCATAAGCACTTCGCGTGGCCAACCACTATCACCAACCGAAGTACGACTCGAGTTCGTCGAACACATCTCACGTGGCAAATGAATCACAGCCACGAATTCAATTCTGGTACCGATTGTCTGGACTATAAATATAGCCCCAAACACAATCAATTTTAAATAGTAAAGCAGTAATGGATCAAGGTTCAGATCATACAATCAAAGTTTGATAATATCCATTTAGGGCTGCCGGGGCTGTTGCACGCATTCGTTGCTCCACTCCCCCATCACCCATGACGGATCGTACAACGTAAACATGAATTTAACATATGCATTACATAAATAAAATCATAAAAGCAGTTGAGCATGTTATAAAGCACAACACAAGCATGAATTTGTACATATTCAATTCCTAATCACATAGCTATTCAAGGAAATCATACACATAGTTTAAAGGAGTTGAGAATCATATCTCAACACCCTTAAACATTACAATATACCAACTACTACTCATTCAGACATTTCAACAAACACTTTAAAATACAAGAATCAACATACATGACGTATGTTGATCACAGAGGTATAAGGCCAAATCCTTTCACTAGGGAGTTACCCCAATCATAACACGCATACACCCATGACAGATAGTCATGGCAAGTGGGAAACCAAGTTCCATATTGTAAGTGTTATGGTCTCATGCTTCTTGATTGTCAAATTTGTGATGTGTCAAAACATCTATCTATGTCCTGTGCTTGTATGATGATTTATATGAATTCAAGACACTGCATAAATACTTCAAGAAGCTACATGTTGAAGTCTCAAGAAGCTACAATGTTGATGTTCAAGTCTCATGACTTCAAGACTAAATAGCAATGCATGAAGTAGTTGTTATGCTGATGAAGATCTCAAGTTTGATGCTACAACAAGTTCAAGATCTCAAGCCTGATATGGTTCAAACAAACTACATTCGTTGAATGGTTGAAGTTCAATGTCCATATGACATGATTCAGGTTTAAATGACCTTAGGTTGACCCTTTAAGTAGGTCACTTTGGATACATAAATCAAATATTTATTTTGGTCTGTTCTACGACCAGTCCTAGCTCTTGTTCGACCAGTCCTGGCATTGGTTCGACTAGTCCAAGAAATTCCACGACCAGTCCTAAGTTGTTAAAGATTTTTCAGAATTTTTGGTACGCCCACGACCAGTCCTGGAGGTCCTTCGACCGGTCGTAGGTGTGGCTTCGACTCGTCCACGACCAGTCGTGGATCTACGACTCAAAATCCAGCAACTTTATCTATGGTCCTACGACCAGTCGTAGGTGACCCACGACCAGTCGTAGGGTACTCACGACCAGTCGTGGAACGACTTTCAAAGATCGCGCTCAATATTTCAAAAATCTGTTAGAGCTACGACCAGTCCAAGGTTTCTAAGACCAGTCGTAGGAACGATTTTTGCTTCTATAAATTGAACACGAAATTCAGAGTTTTCACACTTCAACTCTATTCTATTCAAGAATTTTCAAGTGATCACTCTGAGATAAGTCTGTGTTTATTTTAAGCTACATTGTGCTTATTTAATATTCCTTTTTGCTAGCTTATTTAATTTGATTTTGTTTCTATATTCCAATCTTATTTGAAAAGAGGAATTATCTTATTCCTTCTTCTTGGAATCAAAATCAAATATAGCTACGCCCAACGAGTTAAATCTAAAATCTATTAGAATTTAGAACCTTATGAATGTGAGTATTGGAAATTGAACTTTGACATTCAATCATCTACTCCGATTGGTTCTACCGGGCTACTAAGAAAAGGAGAAATCCAGGTATTTTACAATTCTGTAAAATTTATTTACTTTTGGTTTTGTTTGAGGTTAAGCCAGAAAAATCTCATTGTACTGGTTTTGTTTGAGGTTGAGCCAGAAAAATCTCATTATTTTGGTTGTCTGAGGAAAACCAGAAAACTCAGAAAAGAGGGGTTTTTGTATTGTGTAAGCCCAAGTGAAAAAGACACAATTGTAAAGGTTTTGGTGAACCTGTGAAAACCTATTTGATAGTGAACGCTAATATCCCCTGTGTGAGGATATTAGGAGTGGAGTAGCATTCTGTGTGGCTGTTGGAAAACAGTTGGTGTACACACAGGCGAACCACTATAACTCTTTGTCTTGTGGATTGAATGATTGCTTAATTTTCATATCTTTTATCATTTGGTTGTGTGGAATGTACAAGTGGATGTGAATGTTGTAACTATTTACATTTCAAGCAAGTGTGGGGATTGTTGTAATAATTTAGATTTATACTTCTGCATTTAATTTCAATTCCTTGCTATTTTTTTTACTTATACTAAAATTGAGTCCTTGATCCAAAAGAGGTTCTAGAAATAAGGTTGTCCTACCATAAGCTCTTGTTTATTATGGTGTAAGGTTGTCCTTAGAACTAAATTTGTATCAATCTCTCAATACTTATTTATCAAGGTGATTTAAAATTTAGCATTGTGAATTGATTTATATTGTAAGGCTATTTGTTTACTTTATTTCCACTAATTTTATTTTAAATTTGGCATAGTCCTATTCACCCCCCTCTAGGACATATAGCTTGGCCTTTTCAAGTGGTATCAGAGCCTAATAGCTCATTTTCGTTGCTTTTTATTTGGATTTATTTCCTGAGCTAACGTTCTAAGCTATATAAAAAGATGTCAAATTTTGATAGCCTTTCAGTTACTAGGCCTCCACCTTTTGATGGATCCAACTATGCCTATTGGAAAGCCAGAATGAGGATCTTTCTCAGATCAATGGATGAAAGTGTGTGGCAAGCCACAGTGACTGAATGGAATCCTCCTACCATGGAAGTAACTGGTGTTGATGGTTCAAAATCTATGAAAATTACACCGTATTACCAATGGACCACACTTCAGAAAAATGAGAGTAGTGCTAATGCCAAAGCACTAAATGCAATTACTTGCGCACTATCACCGGATGAGTTCAAAAGAATCATATCCTGTGATACTGCAAAGCAAGCTTGGGATATTTTAGAAATGACACACGAAGGTACATCAATTGTCAAGAAATCTAAAGTCCAACTCCTCACAACTAAATTTGAAAAAATTCATATGGAGGAAAATGAAATGTTTATGGACTTTTTCACTAGATTGAATGACATTGTTAACTCAATGTGGGGTCTTGGCGATAAGATCCCAGAAAGTAAAGTGTGTGCAAAAATACTACGCTCTCTTCCTGAACGGTTCAATTCTAAGGTAACCGCAATCCATGAACTTCGTGATACGGACAATATGAAGGTAGAAGAATTAGTTGGTTCTTTACAAACCTATGAATTAAGTTTTAAAGCTCCTAAAGGTAAATCTATTGCTTTGAAGTCATCTAAAAGTATTACTCAAGAAAATTCAGATTCAGAAAAGTCTGAAGATGATATGGCCCTTTTGGCGAAAAAGTTTTATAAGATTTTCAAAAGTAAGGAAAGAGTCGACTTTTAAAAGGCAAATGAAAAGAAACGTACTAAACCTAAGTCTAAAACTTGGAAATCATTGAAAGATAGTCAATGCTACAACTGTCAAGAATATGGGCATTTAGCAAACAAATGTCCTAATAAGGACAAATCCAAAAGGAAGGGTATGTTGGCTACTTGGGATGAATCGTCGATTAAAGCCTCTTCTGAATCGAAAATTCAGAAAACCGAGTCGAGGCGATGAACTTAAGGCCCTTATGACTCTAGCCAAGTTTACCTTTTCCGATCACGATGATTCAACAAGTGAAGAAAATTTGGATAGTGATCATGAAAATGATGAAGATCTTCAAGATGCTTACAATGACTTATATAAGGAAAGTTGTAAAATTGTCATCAAACTTAAACTTCAAAAAGAAAAGTTTTTAAACTTAAAGAATGTTTTGAAACCCTTGTTTTAGAAAAATCTCAAATTTGATTGTTTTGAAAAATCAAAGTGTGATCTAGAATTCAAAACCTCCCTAATTGAAAATTTGAAATCTGAAAATGAGAAACTTAAAAATGAAGTATCTTCTCTTCTGAGTTTGAAGGACACATGGAGATATGCCCAAGGTGATCCAAAATTAGAAAAATTATTATCTGGATTAAGAAAATGTGGCGATCGATCCGGGTTGGGCTTTGATAAAAATACATCTCCTAAACAGAAGAATACTCCTTCCAATTTTGTGAAAGGTGAGACTTCTAACTCAAAAGGAAAAGGTACTAGTCATGTTTTTTCTAAAAATACAAAAACTTTTCAAAAACACAAAAACAGCTATATAAATTTCAAAAATCAGATTCGAAACCCACTAGCTGAAAAAATTGTTGATTTACTTAAGGAGCTATTAAAATCTAACTCAGTAGGTCACTCTTATAACTATAAACAAAAGAAGACCAATTATTCTCCTAAACCAAAAACAGTACTGAAATGGGTTCCTAAGGTTGCCTGTTTGGTTGCTCACACTGCTTTCAAAGCTACAAGCCATTCAAAATGGTACCTAGACAGTGGATGCTCCAGACATATGACAGGCGACAAAGCTCTATTCACCGATCTTAAAGATATAACTGATGGGTCAGTCACATTTGGTGATGGTAGCAACTGCAAGATAATTGGCAAAGGTACGGTTCAACTCTATAACCTTCCCTTATTTAAAAATGTTTTATATGTTGAGGGTTTAAAACACAATCTGTTGAGCATATCTCAAATATGCGATAACAACCATAATGTTAAATTTTCTAATCAAGGTTGTGAAATTATAAATGAAAAAGGTTCTGTAATATTAACTGGTCGCAGAACTTCTAAATCGCTATATAGTAAGCAATGGTAGCTCATTTGAACAAACGTGCTACATGGTCCATACCGATGAGACAAATTATGGCATAAACGCCTTGGACATGTACACTACCGAAATTTATACATTGAGCAAAAGTGAACTAATTAGAGGTCTACCTAAGATGCAAAAAGTAGACAAGATTTGTGGTGAATGCCAGTATGGTAAACAAACTAGGAGCTCTCACAAAAAGGTGAACTCCAATATCACCACAAGACCACTCGAGCTTCTCCACATGGATCTTATAGGACCAACAAGAACGGAAAGTCGAGGTGGCAAAAAGTACATCTTAGTTATAGTAGATGATTACACAAGATACACTTGGGTTTCATTCTTGAGAGATAAATCAGAAACCCTTGATGAAGTGAAAAAGATTATAAAACGGATTCAAACTGAAAAATGTTCTCAAGTCAGCAAGATCCGTAGTGATCATGGATCCGAGTTCGAAAATAGCGGTTTGAGAAATTTTGTAGCGATCGAGGAATATCGCATGAATTCTCTCAGCACCTAAAACTCCTCAACAAAATGAAATTGTCGAGAGGAAGAATAGAGTACTTCAAGAAATGGGAAATGTTATGTTAAATAGCATGAAGCTCCCTAGGAATCTCTCAAATTTGAAGCGATGAATACGACTGCTATATTATTAACCGTGTTTATATTTGTAAATCTAATAATAAAACGGCTTATGAAATGTGGTTTGAGAAAAAAGCCTTGTCGAATACTTTCGAGTTTTTGGCAGCAAGTGCTATATTTTGCGTGACCGTGAAAATTTGGGAAAGTTCGACACTAAAAGTGATGAAGGGATCTTTTTAGGATATTCTTTAAACAGTCGTGCATATCGGGTTCTGAACAACAGGACCGGCGTGATTCAAGAGTCAATAAATGTTGTGATTGACGATCTTTTGAATACACCTGTCCCTAGTTCAGATAATGATGAAGTTCTTATACTTGAAAAATAAGAAATTTCATCAAGTGAAACTAATCCAGAATTAAAGACTGTTAAAGATCATCCAACTTTTCAAATACTTGGAAACCCTCTCACTGGTGTGCGCACTCATAGACAATTAGAGGACATATGTAACTACGTATGCTTTACATCCCAGATTGAACCGGTTAACGTAAAAGAAGCACTTTCGGATGAAAACTGGATTCTTGCGATGCAAGAAGAACTTAATCAGTTTGTCAGAAATGATGTCTGGCATCTTGTTCCTAGACCTAAAGATAAACATATTATTGGAATAAAATGGATTTTCAAAAACAAATCTGATGAACTTGGTAATATTATTCGAAATAAAGCAAGACTAGTTGTACAGGGGTATACACAAATTGAAGGTATTGACTATAATGAAACATTTGCTCCTGTAGCTCGTCTTGAATCAATCAGACTTTTTATTTCCATTGCATGTTTTAGGAAGATTAAAATTTACCAAATGGATGTAAAAAGTGCCTTTCTGAATGGTGATTTACATGAAGAGGTATATGTTGAACAACCTACAGGGTTTGAAGATCCTAAATTTAATTGATCATGTGTATCGTCTTAAGAAGGCTCTTTATGGTGTGAAACAAGCTCCCGAGCATGGTACGAAAAACCGACTAAGTTTTTTGAGTCATAATTTTCGGATGGGGTGTGTTGATAAGACGCTCTTTGTTAAGAAACATAACGATGATATTTTAATGGTTCAAATATATGTTGACGATATTATTTATGGATCAACCTTGTACTAACATGACTTTTGAGTTTGCAGATTTAATGAAGTCTAAATTCGAAATGAGCATGGTTGGAGAATTAAACTATTTTCTAGGGTTGCAAGTAAAACAACAACCTGATGGAATTTTTATCTCACAAACCAAATATGCTCAGAGTTTAATTAAGAAATTTGGATTTGAGAAAGGTAAAAATTATGATACTCCTATGAGTACAACTTTGAGACTCTCAAAAGACTCTACAGGTAATGATGTGGATCCTAAATTGTATCGTAGTTTGATTAGTAGTTTGCTTTATCTGACTGCTAGTAGACCAGATATTGCTTTGAGTGTTGGTATTTGTGCTCGTTATCAATCAAATCCTAAAGAATCTCACTTAACTGCTGTTAAGCGGATAATGCGATATGTCGCAAGTTCTACTAAACTGGGTCTCGTATCCACATGAGACTAATGTTCAATTAGACATTTTGATGATCTTGACCGGGCTTGGAAACATTGATGATAGGAAATCAACCAGTGGTGGTTGTTTCTACATTGGAAATTGTCTTGTTTCTTGGTTTAGCAAGAAGCAAAGTTCTATATCGCTATCAACAGTGAAATTTGAATACATTCTTCTTTGAAATGCATGTACTCAACTTGTTTGGATGAAACGAATGTTAAGCGATTATGGAATTACTCTGGATTCTATGATTTTATTTTGTGATAATTCCAGTGCAATAAATATCTCTAAAAATCCAGTTCAGCATTCACGTACTAAGCATATTGACATTAGATTTCATTACATTCATGAATTAGTGGAAGAAAAATTAATATATTTAGATTACATTCCAACCGAGACTCAACTTGCGGACATTTTCACTAAACCGCTCGACAAAAGCAGGTTTAATAAATTAAAGTTTGATCTCGGTATGTGCAATTTAAATTGAATTTGCATGATTTGGTGTATCATAATGTACATAAATTTGATGTTTTATTTGCTTAAATTTGAAAATTATTTAAAAAATTGCATATTTTATGTCGTACTCGACCAGTCGTGAGTGTACACGACCGGTCGTGCCACGACCGGTCGAGCACTTACACGACCAGTCGTGAATCTCGGGATTTCACTTTAATTTGGGGATTTTGACTCTTCTTCTTCATTTCTTTTTACCCTCCAACGGTTCTAGCTACGACCGGTCGAACCCACCTTCATAGTACTTCAAGGTTAGTGGTTCTTTTGCATTTTCTTTGTAGATTCTTGCTATTAGTGTTTCAAATCTCATTCGTGTGGAATCTATTTGGTCGTTCATTGCAAATTTGGGGTTTTATCTTGAAAAATCTGTTCTATCTAAACCTCATTTCTTCTATCTTGCATCTTGTTGTTTCCTTGAAATCCTTCTTTGAAAATGGATGCTAGAGGTAAAAAGAAAACTACTCGAGGTCCCTCTTCATCTAGATCACTTCATTGTACAACGTCATCTTCGCTCTCCGAAAATGATTCTTCTGATGCTCGGGATTTGCGTATGCGCAATGTTATTGTTGAGCGTCATGTTAATATTAATCACATTGCTTCATTTGGTATCCTTCCTCTGTTGGAATCTGTGGGATGGGAGAACATCTTACATTGGGGTGGAGCTGCATACCAGTCCATTGCCCAATCCATGTTTGCATGTATCTGTGATTTTTCTCTTGAGGATTTTACTTTTAAAGTTGATACTCAAGAAGGATTGTTTTTAGTGGATCGACATTTAATTGCTGACATTATGGAAATACCTGTCAATGATGAGAGCATTCCAATTAATATTTTACATGACAGTCTCTCAGAATCTGAATGAAAAATGCTTACTAGAGATTTATGTAATTTGGATGTTCATTGGACTCATAAAGGTCGTGTACTTCCCTCAAGGTATTTGTTACCCAGACACAGAGTACTTCATAGGATATTCATCTCAAATCTTTATCCACGATCTGGTAATAAAACCGAACTCACTGCTTTCATGGTTCGTGTTTTGCATTCTGTAGTCTCTGGTGCAAAAATATGTCTACCGTCTTTAATTTGTCATTTCATTATTACTCTCTCGTCACCATCCTGGACACGGTGATATACCCTTTGGTTATTTATTGACTATCTTTGGCAAATCATATGCTCGTGGCTATGCCTACTAGAGAAAAACCCATCCATAATCTCCCTTTTAATAATTCCAATCTTAACAAGATGAATTTAGAATTGGCTGAAGGCCAAGTGGATGCTGGTAGCAGTGGTGCTGAAGCAGGAAATGCTGAAGCTAGTGATCTTCCTGAAGACGTGAATATGGATGATTTATTTGAAGAACTTGAATCAGACTCGGCTGATGATCCTGATTTTCAGCCTTCTGATTTTGATGAAAGATTGAATTCACTTCAAGAGCAGGTGGCTCAAATTCGTGTTACCCAAGACACACAATTTTCATATTTACGCAAATATATGAGGCGGATTGCTAAGGGTTTACATAAAATTGATCCATCTAATCCTGCACCCTCTTCTGGTTCTGACTGAATTTTTAATGGGTCTGTAATATTTTTCTTGAACTTTACATGCTTACTGACTTTTTGGATTATGCACTATGTTTTCTTGAATCAACTCCTATTTTCTTTTCTATTAATGCTCTTCTTCCTTTGTCATTTTGTGTCAAAAAGGGGGAGAAGTCTTGGTCTTTGATGATTTATTTATGACGTCTTGGTCTTTGATGATTTATTTATGACGTCTTGGTCTTTGATGATTTATTTATGATGTGTTCCTATTACTCAGGCTATTACTCAGGGGGAGTTAAGCTTCTCAGGGGTAGTTATGGGAGAATGATGCTAGTTTTTACTTAACATATCTATGCATGCTTCTCTATTGTGAACCTGTTTGTACTTCTCTTATGTCTATTAGAAGTATTGTTATTACTTGAGTGTTTTGTCACAAATTTGACAAAGGGGGAGATTGTAAGTGTTATGGTCTCATGCTTCTTTGATTGTCAAATTTGTGATGTGTCAAAACATCTATCTATGTCCTGTGCTTGTATGATGATTTATATGAATTCAAGACACTGCATAAATACTTCAAGAAGCTACATGTTGAAGTCTCAAGAAGCTACAATGTTGATGTTCAAGTCTCATGACTTCAAGACTAAATAGCAATGCATGAAGTAGTTGTTATGCTGATGAAGATCTCAAGTTTGAAGCTACAACAAGTTTAAGATCTCAAGCCTGATATGGTTCAAACAAACTACATTCATTGAATGGTTGAAGTTCAATGTCCATACGACATGATTCAGGTTTGAATGACCTTAGGTTGACCCTTTAAGTAGGTCACTTTGGATACATAAATCAAATATTTATTTTGGTCTGTTCTACGACCAGTCCTAGCTCTTGTTCGACCAGTCCTGGCATTGGTTCGACTAGTCCAAGAAATTCCACGACCAGTCCTAAGTTGTTGAAGATTTTTCAAAATTTTTGGTACGCCCACGACCAGTCCTGGAGGTCCTTCGACCGGTCGTAGGTGTGGCTTCGACTCGTCCACGACCAGTCGTGGATCTACGACTCAAAATCCAGCAACTTTATCTATGGTCCTACGACCAGTCGTAGGTGACCCACGACCAGTCGTAGGGTACTCACGACCAGTCGTGGAACGACTTTCAAAGATCGCGCTCAATATTTCAAAAATCTGTTAGAGCTACGACCAGTCCAAGGTTTCTAAGACCAGTCGTAGGAACGATTTTTGCTTCTATAAATTGAACACGAAATTCAGAGTTTTCACACTTCAACTCTATTCTATTCAAGAATTTTCAAGTGATCACTCTGAGATAAGTCTGTGTTTATTTTAAGCTACATTGTGCTTATTTAATATTCCTTTTTGCTAGCTTATTTAATTTGATTTTGTTTCTATATTCCAATCTTATTTGAAAAGAGGAATTATCTTATTCCTTCTTCTTGGAATCAAAATCAAATATAGCTACGCCTTGACGAGTTAAATCTAAAATCTATTAGAATTTAGAACTTTATGAATGTGAGTATTGGAAATTGAACTTTGACATTCAATCATCTACTCCGATTGGTTCTACCGGGCTACTAAGAAAAGGAGAAATCCAGGTATTTTACAATTCTGTAAAATTTATTTACTTTTGGTTTTGTTTGAGGTTAAGCCAGAAAAATCTCATTGTACTGGTTTTGTTTGAGGTTGAGCCAGAAAAATCTCATTATTTTGGTTGTCTGAGGAAAACCAGAAAACTCAGAAAAGAGGGGTTTTTGTATTGTGTAAGCCCAAGTGAAAAAGACACAATTGTAAAGGTTTTTGGTGAACCTGTGAAAACCTATTTGATAGTGAACGCTAATATCCCCTGTGTGAGGATATTAGGAGTGGAGTAGCATTCTGTGTGGCTGTTGGAAAACAGTTGGTGTACACACAGGCGAACCACTATAACTCTTTGTCTTGTGGATTGAATGATTGCTTAATTTTCATATCTTTTATCATTTGGTTGTGTGGAATGTACAAGTGGATGTGAATGTTGTAACTATTTACATTTCAAGCAAGTGTGGGGATTGTTGTAATAATTTAGATTTATACTTCTGCATTTAATTTCAATTCCTTGCTATTTTTTTTTTACTTATACTAAAATTGAGTCCTTGATCCAAAAGAGGTTCTAGAAATAATGTTGTCCTACCATAAGCTCTTGTTTATTATGGTGTAAGGTTGTCCTTAGAACTAAATTTGTATCAATCTCTCAATACTTATTTATCAAGGTGATTTAAAATTTAGCATTGTGAATTGATTTATATTGTAAGGCTATTTGTTTACTTTATTTCCGCTAATTTTATTTTAAATTTGGCATAGTCCTATTCACCCCCCCTCTAGGACATATAGCTTGGCCTTTTCACATATTCATTCAGTCATTTCCACAAACACTTGGGCCACACATTTTAGCATATATAGTGTGTATTGGCCGTGGCGTGATTTAGGGCAAATCCTTTCGTCAAAGGGGTATTGCCAATAGAACAATCAATTATCCATGACAATTAGTCATGGCGAGCACGAATGAGAATTCTATACTCATTCAGTCATTTTCACAACACTTAGAATACACTATTACAACATACATGGTGTATGTTAGCAAAACATGTATTAGGGCTATCCTTTAGCCAAGTGAGTATTTTATCCATGTATAATATATTACTACAGCAAATAATCATGATAAATATATCTCCAAAATTTATACGTATACAGTATTTTCTAGAATACGCATTTTCTACATACATAGTGTATACAAACAAACATGTATTACGGCGATTCTTTTTGCCAAATAAGTAATTTATCTATATGTCATATAATCATACGACACATAATCATGGCAAACACATTTCCAAAATATACATGTATACGGCACTCCTTACAATACAGTATTTCTACATACATAGTGTATATTAGTAAAACATGTATTTCGGCGAATCCCTTCGCCAAATAAGTCTTTTATCCATATATCGTGTATCCATACGACAAATAAACATGTTAAACACATTTCCATAAAAAATACGTATACGGTATTTTATACGAATACCTAGAGTATGTGAAATTCCAAATTCTACAATTCTAATCGAAACAGAAAACGGAAAGCACTTTGTACATGTGCAATTGCATGCAGATTATGAATCTACCATTATCTGATATTGAAAGCATTGAAAACCGTAACCTATACACCTAAAGTCTTCACCTTGTGTCGTAGAATCGTAACGGAGCGATAGGTTCGCTAAGGTTCCGTATACAGGAGTTTGGCAGCCTAAAGAACGAAACAGGTTAGCTATTTCATAACCTACAACCTATACAACCCTAAAACAGATTAGGGTTAGGGTTTCTTACCTAGAAACGACACCGGAATCGCCGGGAAAGCGATGAGAATCAGGCGGTGGAGCCCGAATAGCGGCAGGGAACAGCAGCAGGGAGTTCCTCCCACATCTCCCTCACTTTCTCTCTCTTTTCTCTCTCTCAAATCTAAATTCGTATGGTTAGAATGGGAGAGGGTTTAAGGTCCTTTTATAGCCTCAAACCTTTCTAAAATAGACTCAGGTTCAAGGGTTACTGCTATTATAAGCATTTTGGCGATGTTCCAGCTCAAAAGAGTGTTTTTGGTGGCCCCCCTTGAGCCAAACGTCAGACTTAAGCTCACCACACATGGATCTATGTGGGATTATGTTTTTGACTCGATCGGATTCCCAGATCGCACGTGGCGGACCACTTTCAGTTCAACGGTCAGTGGGCCACGATCCGAAATTCCAAGCACATGTAAATGTTCCTGAAATTTTTCTTAATCCGAGGGTGTAATTTAGTCTGATTCTGACGGTCTGGTTGCTTATATCTTGATGCTGCAAGCGAATGGTGCGATCATTATTCCGGATATTTATTTTGTAAAGGGAATAGTGTTTTCACACACACTCGCTCCGGACTCAAGCGAAAGTAGTGGGACATCGGTGGATTTGATTCCGAGATGGTTGTCAAGCCCAATGAGGCGGTCCTAAGTCCTTAACTTAGTATTGTTCGGACTCCCGATGTGCGGTCCAGGATCAGATACGGAGTTTCGAGATGCTCCCGAGAAGCACTAGGGTAATGAGTTTGATCCTAGATTTTTGGGTAACCTAGCGTCAATGATTCTACAAGTTTTGGGTCTTGCAGGATCATATTTAAAGCGATTCAAACGGATTTCGTAGCTAATCTAGTTTAGCACTTAGTCACTTTGTCTCATTTCTAAAGGATTTAGTCCTATAAGATTTAATGCGAGGTGGTTCTTAGTCATTTGTAGTTTGTATCGAAGTGATCCAAGTTATACTACTTAGCTAGTTTAAGATAGTGTCTAGGGCGAAAGTGCTTTGAAAAATTGAAAGAACAAGGTAGTGAAGGGTGGGATTTGTGAAGGAAATGGGTTAAGGAGCGATTTTAGACTATGGGATTTAGTTCTGACAAGTTAATAAGGTGTTAGGATAGACCCATTGCCTAAGGACGTCTAATCCCAGGTTGGGAAAAATCCGGGATGTTACACCCTTATAAATTCCAACTCCCCCTTGCTTGTTGCGACTGCTCCCCCTAACACCTGCAACAACATCTAACAGATACACAATTTCCATTTGGGGTGTTTGTAAATGCTCTCCCCCTTTTCATTAGTCATTGACAAAGAGACACAATTTCTTTGATTGTAATGAGTGAAGAGACTTACCTTTTCCTTTGTTCATGATTTTTCAGTGATGAGACAGGTAAAGGTAAGGATGGTCAACCAAACGAACAGAAAACACCTGACTAAAAGTGAGGTTAGACACTGGAGTGGAAGAATTGGAAGGATAATACTTGTTTCTTTTGAAGCTTCTGGGACCCACCGATGATCTTCTGGCCGAGGATTTGAGCAGCGGGCAAAACAGAAAATTTTCAGAAAAAATAAGTTTTTCCCGCTCGACCGTTTTTTATTGGGCGGCAGTCTTCGATTTTATCGACCTTACTTTCAATTATATCGATGATCCTCTTCTGATGTTATCAACAATTGCTTCGATAGTAGTCCCGATCATGTGACTTTCCACATTCTAAAGAGATGTCGATGATATCGACTCGAGATCGATTAATCGGGAATGTTATATCGATAGACATATCGAAGATGAAGATTTTCAATTTTCAGCATTTAGACGACTCTTTAAGTATACTTTTCGTATTTCTTATCAACAGTATACTCAACAAAAAAATATGTAAATGTACTGTACACAACAAAATTATAAACATATAAATGTTTATACAAAAGATTGAGGCAAGGAACCTCAGATATATCATTTTAAGCTCAGCAAAAAAAATCTCATTTTAGCGCAGGTTCAGATTCTAATGCATGATCTGAGCTAATTCTTCCTTATCCATTTCATTTTGTTAACCGATTTAAGTGGTGGTGCAAGGGCATTGCTTCTATCCATATCCTTAAGAGGACTCTTGAAGTTCTGCGTTTTTTTGGTTAATGATTCGTTAACATGATTCTGACCAGAGTTAGGTTTAGTCCTCGTCGGTGTTATGCATTCAAACTTATAATGACCTGAATCACCATACAAATGACATACTGGAGTTGTTCTGGTTTTGCTTCCAAAAGCGGCAGATTTTTTAGATATGGGTGCTGCATTTCCAGTCTTTGGCTTAAATTTATCATAGGCTTAAATTTATCATATCCTAAGCCGCTTTTATCCTTTCCAGGTCTTTCCATTCCCAACAGTTTTTCTAGCTTTTCACTACTCTGGGAAAACTTGTAGGTTATCTTGGCCATTTTCTTAGATTCTTTTAGATCAAACAGGAGTGTATGATTTTCATTACTAAGAAGTATATTCTTATTTTCTAGCTGTTCAACCTGTTTGTTCAGTTTATCAGACTTGTTTTCAAGAAAGGTATTAATTCATTCAATTCTATCATTATCCTTATGATATTGTTGTAGATCATTTATTAATTGTGTGTTGATTTCCAATGTGTTATCCAAATCTTTCTGCAGCAACTTACTTTTGTTCTCCGTTATTCTGAGTCTTTTAAGGATATTGATGCTATGAATATAAAGTTGATTATAGGCATCTTGCAGTTTATCCTTTTCGATTTCTTCTTCTTCTTTTTCTTCAGTTCCCTCATTATCAGATGAAAATGATCTAGTGGCTTGCTGTTCTATCTCGTTCTCAGATTCAGTGGGAATGATTGAAGTAGTGGAGACCATAAGTATTTTCAATGATTTTTGATCTCCATCGCTTTCTGAGTCACTAGATTCTGAATTTGACTCCTCGGTATCATCCCACGTGGCAGCCATAGCCTTGCCCTTAATTTTTCTATTTAGGCATTCAGTAGACAAGTATCCATACTCGTGACAGGTGTAGCATTGTGGTTTTTGGTTCTTTTATCAAATTTGCCTGCAGAAGGTTTATAGTTCACATTTCTCCCTCTAGAAGGACGGCTGTGATTCTTCTGAATTTTTGTGCCAGCAAGGCCACTTCTTCATCTTCATCTTCCTTTTCACTTTCACTGTCCCTATGAATTGTTTTCTTTGAAGTTTTTAGGACAGTGTTTTTGAATTTTTGGGATGGTTTGAAGTGTAGTTTAAAAGTTTGTAGGAAACCTACCAGTTCTTCTACTTTCATTTCATATATGTTCCTACACTCCTCAATTGTTGTTACTTTGGGATTAAATCGTTCCAGTAGGGATCTTAGAATTTTCCTACAGATTTTTGGTACCAAAATTTTCTCTCCCAATCCACCCATGGAGTTGCAAATGATATTCAATTTGGCGAAGAACTCCATAAATGTCTCATGCTCCTCCATTATGAGACCTTCAAACTATGAGGTCAGAAGTTGTAGTTTAGACCTCTTCATGGTGCTTGTGCCTTCATGGGTTGTTTCCAGTAGATGCCATACTTCCTTGGATGTCCCACACATACTTATTTAATTGAAGATATCTTGGGAAATGGTATAGTAGATAACATTCATAGCCTTGGCTTCAGATGTTTGCCTTTCTTTGTCGAATGCTACATGCCACTTTTCTTTCGGTTTGGGCTTTGTGAGTGTTGTGCCACTATCAAGTATAATTTGTTCAGTTGGTGGCATGTATACGCTTTCAAATATGTCCCAAACGTCATGATCCAAAGATCTCAGAAACCAGTGCATCCCAGCCTTCCAGTATGCATAGTTTGAGCCATCAAATACTGGAGGTCTAGTGACTGATGAGCCCTCTCCTTTGGCTATATTCCCAACTTCAGTCAAGATCACTCTCTAGGCAGTGAAGCCTTTAAAGAGAGACCCACTCTGATACCAATTGAAATGGCGGTAAAGACTGCACTCGTTGAAGAAGGAATATACCAATATGTCCTAGAGGGGGGTGAATAGGACTTTTTAAAGTTTTTATGATTTATTTAAAAATCCTATTACACTAATCCTAACAACAAACACACATTAGGATTACTCAAAAATAACTCTACTGACTTTCAAGCCTAGTAGAGGATCCAATCACAAACTGTTTCAAGAAGTATACAATATGTATCCTAGTTTATGATGGATATGACTGTGTAGGTGTGTGAGGTGTGATCAGATATTCAAATATTGAAGTATTAAAGTAAATCACACAATCAGAAGAATAACAATCTCAAACACAGTCATTTTTATAGTGGTTTGACGATAAGTCTACTCCACTCCTGGCAACCGCACTCAACCCTTGAGTGTATCAGATTTCACTAAGGAGGTTTCACAATGGTTCACCTCAAACCTAAGGTTTTAAATTAGGTTCACCTTCAACCTTTACAACTTACACTAAGGCTGACTATTTATGCTCTCATGAGCAAGGGTCAACACAACGCACCCACTTTTAGGCACACTGACTAAAGAACTTCCATAAGACCCTACTGGAGGTTTCTACACGGTTGACCTCAAACCCTAAGGTCTTACCCGGTTCACCTCAAACCCAAGGTTTTACACGGTTCACCTCAAACCCAGAGTTTTACTGGTTCACTCCTAACCAGATGTTTATGCTCTCCACAGAGCAAGGGTCCACACAATACACCCACCATGTACACTCCCTCCGGAGGCCTCCTTAAGGATTTCAAAGGATGAGAACCACTTAAGACCCAATCCTAGAAAGGAATGATCACAAGTGTCCTCTTGGACTTTGGATACTTACAAATAAGCTGATGAGTCCCGTTTAGCATAATGCCGAAGATCTTCTCCTCCTTGTTGATGAAGAGTCTTCTGCTCCCTTGATCTGCAACATAAAATGATATACCAATACTTGGCTTTGGGTTGGGTTAAGGTGAAGATGGAATCCTACTCTCAAAATATTTTCCCATCAGGAAGATAGAGCGATTCCAATCTTATGCATTTAAGGCATCCCAGTGATCAGGGTCGAATATTACATATCAGACCCCAGTAATTGCTTGATTTTACATACATGATAATGTTTAATGCCAGATTTTAATCGTGTTTTTGTTACAGGAGGAAATTAGGAGCGTGTATTGAAAATTAATGTTAAAAGCATGGAATTAACGTTTCGAAGTCACCAGAGCATGGGATGGACTCCAGAGAACCAATGGTGACGATTTTACACGCTTGGGGTCGGAGGAAAGCAAGCCAAAGGGGCCCGAAAAGAGTCCAGAATGCAAGATCACATGGTTCCCGCCATCCGATCAACTTGAAACTTCATACATGAGATGAGGGCAATAAATTAACCGTACATATTAAATTTCAAATATTGTTGATCTCGGGAAGTGCTCCAACCGACAAATCAGCCCATGAATCATCGATTTCGTGGCCCACCGATAATAGGATATGCCTCAAATTTGTTCTGACGGTGGAAATAAGAAGATGAAGAGGATGGACGAGTTGATTTCTCGTAAACATCACGGTGGACCTTGAGTAGAGGGAGTGTGTACCACTGCGTACGCACACCGCACCCGTGGCACTGCCGGACCGCCGGACGGTGGCGCGGTAGCCGACCCGCACCCCACCCGTCTTCAAACCAAAGCTCGACACGTCTTCAAGGTTGTGGGTCCCACCTAGTGTCCAAATGGACAATCCAAACCGTCCATCGGCTTCCCGGGGTGACTATTGACATCGCTGGTGGCGAAATTACGAGAGGGAGCGACAATCGAATCCATCCATTCAAACGCGGGTTGGACGGTGAGTTTAGAACTCGGTGGGGCACACCGAAAACAGTTGGGCCGGACATCCCCGACGGTTTTATCTGGGAGTTGAATGAACGAGTGGATTCCGCCGTGGATTTCGATCACGGACCCCACCAGAACGTCGTGAATCCACGTCCCCCGTTTCCTCGTCCGCGTAACGCACGGCCGCCGGCCGATTTTTCGAATATTGTGGGCCCGCTCGTCAACCTTCCGGAAGATCCGAGCCGTCCATCGCGTGTAGGGCCACGAGAACTACAAAACCATCTTCGATCTTCCACTCCCATGCGTACACACGTGTGCGGTGCAGAGGCCACAAAGGGCTACCCGCAGCGACGTTAAAAACCGAGTTTTTGTGATTTCTTCGTGGGCCGCGCCAATGGACCTTCAAAACTACCCATTCTTGGTGAAATTTCGTCACCGAATCCAATGGACGGGGTGGATTTTCCGGAAAACACCTCTGTGGGGCCCACCGATCAACGTTGCGAAAAACTACACTTCGAGTCCGTCTACGACTACGCCACCGATTCCAGACCATCCAAAGCGGCTATAAAAAGGAAGTTTTGGACGTGGGAAAGCTATTCGAATCCGAGAATTGGAGATCCGAGCCGTGGGAGAGAAGAAAGAGAAGGAGAAAGAGAGAGAGATTTTTCGGTTTGGTGTTTAGTTTTATGAATTTTATTTTTTTATTTATGGATTTTATGGGTCACTAATCTCTCGCTAGAAAATGAGATGAAGCCCCTAATTTGATCAGGCTCTTGTATTGGTTGATTTACTTTGAATTTTAATTAATTTGTTTCTTTCTCTGAGTGGGCTTTATGGGTTTAAATTCCATACTTCTCCATCTATGAACTTGACCAAAGTATAGATGGATGTTGTTGGATGCTTATTACGGTGCTTGAGTCGATCAAGAACAAGTTTCCTATAGAGGAAGGAACAGGGTGCTTTAATGAATTTTGCATACCATGTGCCCGACCAGGACATGGGATGTATTGTTCATGGCATTGCTTAAAGGAATTGAAAAATCTGTATGCTCGATTTAGGACACTGATTGTACTTTCTCTATTTAAGTGGTATCAATCAAGGTCAAGGTGAATCAACAAACAAAACAAGGGTTAGGATAGTTAGGGGTGGATTCGAAAGTCCTAGTGCTCTCTCTCTGATTGAATTTTCTTCCCTGTTCTTAATTGTTTTATTTTTTTTTAGAATTGTGCTTAGTAGTTCATACCATTATTTGTTGGATTAGTTAAGGAGAGTCTTAGATTTGAGTTGTGACAACCAGTCCTCGTGGGATTCGACCTCGATCTTACCGAGTTTATTACTACATCACAACCCTATACTTGGGGAGTGAACAAGTTTTTGCGCCATTACGGGGATCAAGCGTTCCAAATTGAATTTAGGATTCTCTCTTATCATAATTCATAGTCGTAGGATTTTACTAACTTTAGGTTAAAATTTTTATTTTATTTTTAGAAACTAACCTATTTCTTGTTTTGTAGGATTCTGAGATAGAAACTTCTAATTTGGTGATATCTTCCTAATTTCTCTATTTTATTTATTTATTTTTATTTCTATAATTAGGGTTTTTTTTAGAAATTTTCTAACCTTAGATGTACTATTTTTTAAAAAAAAACTAACTTGTTTGTTTTGTTTTGCAGGTTTTTAACATAGGAACTTCTACTCTGGTAACATCCTTCTAACTTCTTCCTTACCTTCTGTATTGCTTTGTAGGATTTTGCTTTCTTTTAGGATTAGTCTCGAGTTAAGGTTCTACCATGGAATCGTGGGTAGATGCATATCTTTGAATTGGATAGGTTTTACTTGGGAAATGCACGAAGGTTGTGGAATCCAACGTATACCTCAAGATTTTTCTCCATCGAGAACGACATTGAGAACCGACTAGAACGTTATGTTCCATCGGTTAATAGGGCCGTATCGATCATAATTATGGGAATGAGGACTATTATCAACCATCATATTCTCCCATGTATGATCGGTATGACTATAACCAAGTGGAACCATCAAACTTTGAACCAACAACATATTGTAATAATTATTCTCTTGGATCCCATACCTTTGAGATCCAACCAGAAACGATCCAAGAGGATTCATGTTTTGATCAAGAACTATTCAACCAACATGTTGCGAAATTGATGAAATCATTAGAAGCACTCAATTCGCGCATTGAAAGGATGGAGGAAGCTCGCTCATCCCAACTACAATCCAATCCAGAAATACAATGCGAGGAAAGTGATCCTCACTCGCTTCTAACGAAATCTGGAATTTGGAATGAGGAGTTGGATTCCATTAATGAGCACACGGTTCAATTCCCTGATGAGTCGATCTCAATGACTGTTCAAAAGAATGATGGAGATACTTGGGTATCTTTCAAATACAGTGATGATGACACACTTTCCTTACATGACACACATGATCTCAATGATGAGGTAGAGGTTAGTTTATTCGAACCTCAACCAAATTTAAAATGTGAGGAAAGCGATCCCATCCCAAGTGTGCACTGCACAGAATTAGACAATGATGTGTATTGGGATGATGATCATGGATGTTCAGCCAATTCCTTGGAATCAATCTCAAGTTTGGTCCAAGTCAATGATCAAGACGTACACGAAGTGGTCGGTCATAATGAGTCACTCCCCTCACCTAACATGTCTGATTTTAAGGTAGAGGACGGGCCCCTTACAACCGACCATTCTAACTCTTGTGAAACGTATTTGGACCACTCTTCTGAATTACATGATGATATGATTCGGGAGATGGACGAGCTACTTGATATGACTCTTGAATTTGAAACCACCCAGTTGAGGCCACCGTCTGAACTGTTGAATAATGACGATTCATCGCCTCTTCTGAGTAGTATCAATGAACAGAGTCCATATATCAATGCTTCGTATACTGATCTTCAATCTGTCTGTGTAGGGCTAGAGCAAGAGAGCACACCTCCGTTTACCTTCAAAAACGATGGATTCCTTGGGCAGATCATCACGAGCCCTAATGTAGAAAATGAGTCACCCTCAGCTGAATGTCCCACCTCTTTGGATGATTGTTTGGCACACTTTGCAGATTCAGACGATCCCATGTTAAGAGACATAGTGAATGCCTTGCAAAACAATATCTCGGTAGTCATCACTGACCGAGAGGACCCTTACTCTGAAGCCCCTCCTTCCACGGATCCTCACTATTTACCATTAAGGGAGGAGGAGCTAACAGTGAACCGAAGTCTGCTGCTTCGAATGTGTTGAGACTACGTCACTTTCGAGAATTTTTCGACTTTCATCTATGTGTAGTCTCGATTCACCATGGGATACTAACTTGAAACTTCTTCTTTCGCAGTGAATCGTATATACTCTGGATACCTCAGAGTGAATCAACGAAAAATTCCCTATGAGGTACATAAGTTTCTCTGAAAGTCAAGCTCCGGGCGTCCCAAGCCTATTGTAAAAATGGCTTTTGGATGATCCTGTTGAGAAATCTATTGAGAAACTTATCACGATCTCTGGCCTAAGAGGAACCTTGCAGCATGATCGATTAGTTCAATGTTTGTGGGTAACATTACTGCAAACCCTCACAAGACTATAACTCGTCCACTAGGGGTAACCTAGGGGTTTAAAGGCTAGTTGCATGCGCTAAATGCAATCGAGTACTGCGAAAGTGGTATAGGTAGGATCTTCTTTTGTTTTTTTTTTTGTTATTATTTTTTTTTTTTGCTTTTGTTGATTTCTCTCTTGTACTAACCTGTTTTGCGATGATATTTTTTCTGAGGATGTCTCTTGATTCTCCGTCCAGGTACTATCTTTCCCTCATTCCTCTTTTATTTTCGTTGTCTCATGTGCATTGCATGTTTATTTCTTTTACATTGAGGACAATGTAGATTTTAGGTTGGGGGTGGGAGATTAGGTTACCTAATCAGTATTTTTTTGGTCTTGAGCAAAATTTGTGAAAATTTTAAAATTTTTTCTGGAATTTCTGTTGAATTCAAAGTGATTTTGAGGGATAGTTGTGATTTTAACATTATAAGATTTGTGATGTTGGTAACTTATGACTCTTGGATTCGGACATTTGCTTGATTTCACAGTTAATTTTAAATTGTTAGTCCCTGATTACAAGTTGTAAACATTGATTGAGCCATGATTTCACATATCACATCTCGCTTACACATTAAGTGTTGGTTCGATAAATTTGAATGATTAACTTGGTAAAAAAAGAAGAATTAAAAGGCTAAATCTTCATCATAGGTTTGCTCCTATAGGTGTGGATTTGATTCTCCATAGTTGACATATATAAAAAAAAAAAAAAAAAAAAAAAAAGTTAAGCGACAAGTTTTCGCTATAGGTTTGCTCCCTATAGGTGAGAATTTGATTCCCATCAGTTGCGTTACTGCTCGTAAAGAAAATCAAAAGATGGTAACATGAAAAGTTAATCTGTGAGATAAGTGTTGGGTTCAAGCTTGATTGTCATGTATTACTAATGATATCATGAAATTGACTATTGGATCTCTTACTGATTGTAAGTCGAGATTACACTTTACATTCATGGAGCTCAATGTTTAGAATTATTCTAATTAATGGATTAATAGTTTGAACTTGATTATGAAGTTTACTGTAAGCTTGATTCCAAGAGAACAATTTCACACACCAATCATGAATCTTAGAATTTTCAACATCTCAGCTATCTGTTCACAAGTCATTTGAATTTACAAGAATTGTCTTTTATTTCTGAAATTATTTTTCGCATGTTTTGCTCGGGACTAGCAAAATGCTGGTTGGGGGTTGTGATCAGGGTCGAATATTACATATCGACCCAAGAATTGCTTGATTTTACATACATGATAATGTTTAATGCCGATTTTAATCGTGTTTTTGTTACTGAGAGGAAATTAGGAGCGTGTATTGAAAATTAATGTTAAAAGCATGGAATTAACGTTTCGAAGTCACCGAGCATGGGATGGACTCCAGAGAACCAATGGTGACGATTTTACACGCTTGGGGTCGGAGGAAAGCAAGCCAAAGGGGCCCGAAAAGAGTCCAGAATGCAAGATCACATGGTTCCCGCCATCCGATCAGCTTGAAACTTCATACATGAGATGAGGGCAATAAATTAACCGTACATATTAAATTTCAGCTATTGTTGATCTCGGGAAGTGCTCCAACTGACAAATCAGCCCATGAATCACGATTTCGAGGCCCACCCGATAATAGGATATGCCTCAAATTTGTTCCCGACGTGGAAATAAGAAGATGAAGAGGATGGACTGAGTTGATTTCTCGTAAACATCACGGTGGACCTTGAGTAGAGGGAGTGTGTACCACATGCACCGCACCACGGCAGACCGGACCGCCGGACGGTGGCCAGCGGGTCTTGACCACCCGCACCCGTCTTCAAACCAAAGCTCGACAAATGCGTCTTAAGCATGCGTCACGGGTCGGCGGTTGTGGGTCCCACCTGGTGTCCAAATGGACAATCCAAACCGTCCATCGACTTCCTGGGGTGACTATTGACATCGCCAGGTGGCGAAATTACGAGAGGGAGCGACAATCGAATCCATCCATTCAAACGCAGTTGGACGGTGAGTTTAGAACTCGGTGGGGCACACCGAAAACGCATTGGAACCAGGACATCCTGGGACGGTTTTTATCTGGGAGTTGAATGAACGGAGTGGATTCCGCTGTGGATTTCGATCACGGACCCCACCAGAACGTCAGCGAATCCACGTCCCCGTTTCCTCGTCCGCGTAACGCACGGCCGCTGGCCGATTTTTCGAATTATTGTGGGCCCCGCTCGTCAACCTTCCGAAGATCCGAGCCGTCCATCGCGTGAGGGCCACGAGAACTACAAAACCATGCCGATCTTCCACTCCCATGCGTACACACGTGTGCGGTATGCAGGCCACCAAAAGGGCTACTGCACAGCGACGTTAAAACCGAGTTTTTGTGATTTCTTCTGTGGGCCGCGCCAATGGACCTTCAAAACCACCCATTCTTGACTGAAATTTCGTCCTGAATCCAATGGACGGGGTGGATTTTCCAGAAAACACCTCTGTGGGGCCCACCGATCAACGTTGCGAAAAACTACACTTCGAGTCCGTCACGACTCGCCACCGATTCCACCATCCAAGCTATAAAAAGGAAGTTTTGGACGTGGGAAAGCTATTCAGATCCAGAGAATTGGAGATCCAGAGCCAGGGAGAGAAGAAAGAGAAGGAGAAAGAGAGAGAGATTTTTCGGTTTGGTGTTTAGTTTTATGAATTTTATTTTTTTATTTATGGATTTTATGGGTCACTAATCTCTCTAGGGCTGAGATGAAGCCCTAATTTGATCACTCTTGTATTGGTTGATTTACTTTGAATTTTAATTAATTTGTTTCTTTCTCGAGTGGGCTTTATGGGTTTAAATTCCATACTTCTCCATCTATGAACTTGACCAAAGTATAGATGGATGTTGTTCATGCTTATTACAGTGCTTGGGTCGATCAAGAACAAGTTTCCTATAGAGGAAGGAACAGGGTGCTTTAATGAATTTTGCATACCATGTGCCCGACCAAGGACATGGGATGTATTGTTCATGGCATTGCTTAAAGGAATTAGGCATATCTGTATGCCCGATTTAGGACACGATTGTGCTTTCTCTATTTAAGTGGTATCAATCAAGGTCAAGGTGAATCAACAAACAAAACAAGGGTTAGGATAGTTAGGGGTGGATTCGAAAGTCCTAGTGCTCTCTCTCTGATTGAATTTTCTTCCCTGTTCTTAATTGTTTTATTTTTTTTTAGAATTGTGCTTAGTAGTTCATACCATTATTTGTTGGATTAGTTAAGGAGAGTCTTAGATTTGAGTTGTGACAACCAGTCCTCGTGGGATTCGACCTCGATCTTACCGAGTTTATTACTACATCACAACCCTATACTTGGGGAGTGAACACCCAGCTTAATGACTTGTCATTAAGGTAGTAGCTGGAGGATCCTTGAATGCGAAAGTTCATTCCCCAATCCACTCTATTTAATATCAATGATGATGGTGGATTGGAGGATGAACTCCCTTGAGAGAAAGGGCTTTGGAAATAGGATATAAGTTAAAGCACACAAAAGCTCTCTCTTCTTTCTCTCACAGCAACAAAAGATAAGTCCTCTATATATAGGCAAAAAGTTTCAACGGATATAAAACAGTCACATTTATGATAGAGTTCGATATTATCGAGCAGGTTCGATACCATCGAACGTATACTCTCAATATCATCGACGGTCTGCTCGATGACTCGAACTCAATGTCATACGCTTTTAAAACTTTCGCCAATTGGTCGATGAATCGAAACAATTGTCGATGCCATCGGATTTCGAATCCGATTCCATCGATGACAGGTTCGATCCATCGACATTTAAAAATGAGAGAGACTTAACTTTGAAATATTTCAGGATTTCATGAATGATCGGGGAACCATCGAGATCATCAGAATTTGAATGTCGATGATATCAAGATCAGAGTCGAGGCATCGATAAATCCAGCGGATTTGTCTTTAAGCTTGCTGGACGGTTTATGACCTTGTTCGATGCAATCGACTTAGTGCCGATATCATCAATATTTGAATATCGATTCTATCGAAGGGCCCCCGATCATAGTTAAAAACAACCTGAAATATCTGCTGTAAGAAATGCGCACCCACGATCAATATCATCGATGGACTTACGATGTTATCGATATTTGATTTCAGATCATATCGGAAGAGCATCAATATATCGAAGGAATTTGAGATTTTCATTAAAAAACAGGGGCGCCAGAAATCTGCCTGTCGATCTTATCGAGCCATTTTCGATGGACTCGAGATTTGAATATTGATGATATCGATAGGTGTATCGATACATCGATAATTCGTCCAGATATGTTGTGAAGTTTTTGCACATTTTTAGTTCTTATATCGATGATATCGATAGGTGTATCGATATATCGATAAATCTGTCCAGATGAATATTTAGTTGCTGGACACTTTTGGTCCTCACATCGATAATATCGTTAAGGTATCGAGGACATCGACAGAGTAAGTCAATCATATCGAGGGTGTTCCGATAAAATCGATAAGGCGAGAAAAACTTAGAGATTTTCCTATTTTGAAAAAAGTTTTCTCACCTTCAACCCTAAGATTTCTAATTTTTTTTAAGGGTTTTATTTACCTGGTGTTTTGGGTTATGGAATGTGTGGCTTTAGGTTTACCTGTGGTGAGCTTGCATGCATCTGGTTGAGGCAGACACTTGAATTAGTATTCTTATCAGGCTCTGTAGACAATCTGGCTCAGTACTCACGTAACTTGACAAACCAGGGCACTTTCAGGGCCTAACACAAGGGTCTCATACATCAAGTAGGTCGCATCACATGGGCCTAATACTCATCACTATGGGCCACATCACATGGGCCCAATACACATCACTATGGGCCACATCACGTAGGCCTCAAATACAACAAGTGAGCCGCATTGCTTAGGCCTCATATGTATCAAATGGGCCACGTATTTGGGTCTTGAATACATCAAATGGGCCACGCAACATGGGCCTAACAATACAAACAGGTGGGCCCCGCACATGGGCAAAAAATACATCATGATGGGCCTCATGGATGGGCCGCACCATCTACACCATTCATCTATTTTTTGAAATCATTTTAAAGTATTATCTAAAAATGAATCATATCAAAAGATCATCTGGACCATACCACAAATAACAGTGGTGATGATGATTTTCACTGTTAAAACTCCACTGGGCCCACCATAGCATTTATTTTTCATCCAGTCTATTCATAAGGTCACAAAGACCTGAATTAAGTGGAGAAACAAATTTCACATTATTCCAGAACTTCTGCACTCCTAGAAAGGGTTTCAATGGTGGACGTTCAATCGCCACTGTTTTTGGCTGTGTGGTCCACTAGATATGTAGTGCTGATAAAGCACGTGCATCACAGTGCATCCCATCGTCCAACAATCTAGACGGTGGAGATAAAACACTAATATTATGGTGTGGTACATGATCTAGATGGATGGACAACATGGATGTGAAACAAATACATCATGGTGGGTTGACGTGCTCACCAAATGAATGGACAGTTTAGAAGTAATACATACATCATAGGGTGGGGCCCATGTCCCAGCTGGACAGTGGGGACTCCACACGTGTGGCTGAGTCCCACTGTCCAACAAACGGTCGGACGATGTGGATAAGACCCATATATCATATGTGGCTGGGTCCCACAGATGCTGACGGACAGCAGCTGGTGTGAGGTACCCACCCATTCCGTCCAGTAGGTGGGTCCCACATGGGGCCCACCACATACAGACATGCACACACACACACACACACATATATATATACACATACCATATATGTATATATAATATAATATAAGATTATTATTATATATACTTTATATATATATATATATATATATATATGCAGGGGGTGCAGGGTGTAGCGTCTAGTATCCAGATCTTCTGAACATGCTGGATTAACGGTGTGGATATAAAATAGAGACATCAAGGTGGGTCCCACCCCACACGTGCCACACATGTGGGATGGTCCACATATCAAAATAGATGGACGGCTTAGATAGAGCACATATCCCAAGTAGGACCCTGAGAGCTTGCTGACGTCAAACGACAGCTATGCTGCTAGGGTCCCACGTCCTCAAATGGACGGACAGTCTGGATCATCAGACCTTAGCCAAGCTGACAGCAGGTGGGTCCCACAGATGGTATGGACGGTGTGTATACAACACATGTGTCATGTGGGTCTCACGTCTAGACCTTGGACGGTGTGGACGCACAACACATACATTATAGTGAAGTCCCACCGTCCAACCATTTGGATGGTGTGGACGGTATGGATCAAAGCATACATCATGGTGGGCCATCATACATGAAAAGAAGAGAGAGAGAGAGAGAGAGAGAAGTAGAGAGAGAGAAAGTGAGAAGGGGAGGGACCCCGCCACTATAGGCCCTCCCTATACAATGCAGACATCAAGTAGTTCCAACTCATGTGGACCCTACATCAAAATCAAATACTATGAACACCCACCATTCTTGCTTCTTTTTGGATTAATGGCAAGCTAAGCTCCTCAACTACCACTTTGATGAAGGATGATGGAGATTGGACGATGGAGATGGGAGGTAGGAAGGTGGGCCACACCAAGCTCTCTTATGGAAGCTTGAGAAGCTTGGACGTCCACCCTTGGGAGTTGCTTGAAAATGGAGTGTGAAATGAGTGAGAGAGAGAGAGAGAAGTGATGTGTATGACATGAGGTATGGTGCTTGTTGACTTGTTGGTAAGAAAGGAATGGGATGAGTAAGGGTGTTGTTGACTTTGGGTGAGAGAGGGATGGGTAGGGTATGGGTTGTACTTGATTTAATTATTTGATGAATTGATGTGTTGGGTCATAGAGATTCTCTCAGAATCCGTAATGTGCGGCGTTTCATCAGAAAATACGCGGGCCCACGACTCCTGGCCCGCATATCGAATTGGCGCGTGAGACGCGGTGTTGGAACCGTCGCGGTCGCAAGGATACAAGTCTCGGGTCGAGCCGACTCTGGAATATAGGATACAACTTTGGGTTGCGTGCAAATGCCGATTACAGGTTGCAGGTTGCTGAAATTCGACCAGGAGGACCGCGGAAGCCAAGGGAACAGTACGGTCTATGATATGGGCCTTACACAACATCATATATCTGCTATGAACTTAGGACGGTTAGGTCCTGAGTTCATAACCTTCTGATTTAGTTCTCTAACGTTTGTGCCTTCGAGAATTCTCAAGGCTGCCCCTTGTTCCTTCCTATAGGACATGACTCCCAAGAGAGTGGCTCAAGCGAATCCCTCTCCCCCACCGGAGATTCCTGCTCCCCCACCTGAGATTCCCGTTCCCTCGCCTGAGATTCTTGCTCCCCTGCTTGAGATTCTCGCTCCCCCACCTGAGACTTTTGTACCCCCGTCTGAGACTAGTGCGACACTGACCGTGTCCGTGAGTGATGACCAATTACAATAGATGTTGTAGGCTGTGACTGTCGCCCTCCAGGGGCAGTGCAGGCGATTCGTTGAGATGACAGCACAGATAGAGTAGGAGTGCGCTAGCACCCTTTTTCGAGACTCTACCCGGCTCAATCCCCCGTGATTTCAGGGAGAGCCTGACCCGACTGTGGCATAGAGATTGTGCTCCCAGATGCAGAAGATTTTTGACACCATGAGATGTACGGCTGAGTAGTGGGTCCTGCTGGATGTGTTTCTACTTGAGGCGAGGCCGAGCACTAGTGGGCATCAGTCTCTCGTGCGGTAGGGTCTAATTTTGTATGGACATGGGAGGACTTCGTAGATCGGTTTGACCAGAAGTTTTTCCCTGACCACATCCGACAGCAGCGTGCACTCGAGTTCGAGACTCCGGTGTAGGGGGATATAACGGTAGCGTAGTATGAGGCCCATTTTGTCACGCTGTCGAGGTTCGCGACGTATCTTATCGATGATGAGGGGTGAAAGGCCCTCCTTTTTTAGAACGGCTTGCATTTTGGTCTCCGGAGCTTTGTCTTTGGGCAGATGCTCCTAACTTTTGAGCAGGTGGTGCTGAGGGCCCAAATCTATGAGGCAGAGTGGGCCGATTCGTAGAGGATTCATGGTTAGAGGGGAGACCAGAAGAGGAAGGCCCCCTCCGGTGGCTCTCAGTAACAGCAATGCCGATCACGGCAGAGGCATGTGGCCCGCCTGAGCACCAGCAGTGCCTCCAGCACCACCTCTGGGGCAGTTTCCTGGTGTTTTTTTTGGATGCGGCAAGATGGGGCACCATAGGCTGGAGTTGAAAAGGGAGAGCTACAAGTCCTAGAGGTGGGGGGGGGGGGGGTGAATAGGACTATACCAAATAAAAATAAATTGCAGAAAGATAACATAGATAACAAAAATTAAAAGCAACCTTAAATGCATAAGTATTGAGAGGTTGATACAAACGTTATTCTAAGGACAACCTTACACCAAAAACTAATGGCTTATGGTAGGACAACCTAATTTCTAGAACGTTTGTGAGTATAAAAACTCAAACTAAAATAGAGGCAAAAGAAATAAACCTAGATATTACAACATTCACTACAAAAGCATAAAATAGATTACAACATTCACACCCATAATCAAATATAAGCATCCACCACAACTCCAAGAATTATAGTTGTTTGTGTGTGTACACTAACTGTTCGCAAACAACCACACAACTACCTCACTCCCAATATCCATACCCATGGGATATTAGCTTTCACTAAGAAAGAAGGTTTTCCAAGGTTCACCTTAAAACCTTTACAGATGTGTTTTTCAATGGGCTTACACAATAAAAAAAATCCCACGCTGAGATTTTCCTGGTTGATCTCAGTCAAAACCACAAATAGAGATTTTCTTGGCTGAATCTCACAAACCAAAAATATAGAAAATTGAAATATAATACTTATCTAAAGAATGTTCTTCAATGTAGCTGGTTGAATTACTTCTTTGTAAACTAAGATGTTCAAAGTTCAATCTCACAGAAGAAGGGGTTCTAGGTCTAGATGGATTTTAAATTAAATCTAACCTTAGGCTACTTGGATTTAATTTCTTAGATCTCATAAAAGGTTAAATCAAAATCCTTTTTTAAATCAAATAGAATGGAATTAAGATATCAAGAAATTAAATAACTAAAAAGCTATTAAACTAATTTTAAATACCTCACAATAGTTTCACAATAGTGGAGACTTATCACTCATACTGGTGACTTGAATTAGCTTGGAATGAATGAAAAATTCTGAGAAATGTCCACTATTTATAGGTTGCAAATCGATTCACTCAGCCGGTCCTGGGTTCGGCTCAACTGGTCCTAGCCGAACGAAATTTCAAATTTTCTGACGCGATAGGATAAAACAGACCCTCGACTGATCGAGTGAATAAAAATCGCATTGCTGGAGTTTGAGTCGAGCCACACTCGATTGGTCGAACTAGTCTCCATGACCGGTTGAGAAGGGTACTCGACTGGTCGAGGACCTACCAGAAAATTCTAAAAATTTGAATTTAAATCTGGATTGGTTAAGAAAAACCCTAGACTGGTCGAGCCAGTGCCTAGACTAGTCGAACCAAGACTAGGACTAGTCGAAGCAAAGCCTAAATTAAGTACAATGACCCAAATTAAACACGTAATGTTAACGACCTAATCCTAAGGTCTTTTTAGGGTCGTGTATACCTTAAATGTGAGTATTGAAATTGAATCATTGGTCACTTCGTTAGATAGGATACTGTGAAGCACATGAAGCTTGACCTTGAATTCTTGAACTTGTCTCAAACTTGTGTCTTGAGACTTGAGCAAATGTACTTGAGCTTGAAGTAGTGTACTTGAGCTTAAATTTGAGACTTGTTCTTGAGCTTTAACATAAGCTTGAACTTTAAGCTTCAAGATTAAAGTAATGATGCACTTGAGCTTGAGTACCTCGACTTGATGATCTTTAACTTGTTGTTGTAGTTGAACATGCCTACTTGTAGCGCATATAACGTCGATGTAGATAGCACCACGCTCATCTTCGAAGGAAGGTGAATTTTCCATTAATTTGAACTTGAAGGTGAACTTTCCATCTATCAAAACAAGTCAACCATACTGAAGTGTTTTGGCACAACAAAATTTGACAACTCAGGGTGCTAGATTTATAACATAGCACTTACAGGAGTGTCCTCACTATCAGTAGCAGCGATGGCCGAGTGCCGTAGCGTGAAGCAACACCATTCTACGATACCCCGATGGCAGTAGAGGCAACAGGCAACATATAGGATGCCACAATGGTAGCGATGCGCGAGGGGACCTCAGAAAGGACATGCACCCCCCAGTCGACTCAGGCCAGATTTTATCTAGCCTAGAAGGATCCTCAATCATTCGGAGGAGTCATCGAGTGTACTCTTCCTGTTTCTGCATGCATAGCTTGAGTTTTGTTTGATTTTGGTGCATCACATTCTTTCGTATCTAAGGACTTCTGCCGATCGACTGGATTACCAATAGAGCCTGATCGTGAGGGATTGATAGTGTCGAACCCTTGGGGCAGACAGTAGTGCTAGGCCAATTTTGCCTGTCTTACCCTGTCTTAGTTGAGGAGATCTTTTTACCTGCTGATTTGTCCGTGTTACCAATGTCCGAGTTTGATGTCATCTTGGGCATGGATTGGCTTGTCGAGTATCACACCATACTGGACTGCTCCGCGAGGACTGTGACATTTTGTATACCCGGCTTGTCACAGCTCCAGTTCATAGCCGACCCCGGAGAGAGCAGCTTTCTTGTTTAATGTCGTGTGCCGTTGAGGAGCCAGTTGCCATGGGTATCGACCAGTTACCGGTTGTCTGTGGTTTTCCTAACATGTTTTAGGAGATTCCGGGATTACCACCTCATCGACATATTGAGTTTCAGATTGATCTCATGCCCGGTACCGTGCTTATCTCAAACGTCCCATATCGTATGGCAACGTTGGAGTTGTGGGAACTGTAGAAGCAGTTGGACGAGTTGCGCAAGCTAGGCTTCATCCATCCGAGCAGTTCACTATGGGGAGCACCGGTACTCTTCGTCAGGAAGAAGGATGGCTTGTTAAGGCTTTTCGTGGATTACCGCGAGCTCAACAGGGTCGCGATTAAGAACAATTACGCACTTCCGATGATCGATGATTTGTTTAATCAGCTGCAGGGTGCACAGTTCTTTTCGAAGATAGACCTACAGTCCAGTTATCATTAGATTCAAGTCCAAGAGGAGGATATCCCGAAGACAGCCTTCAAGAAACGCTATGGCCATTTTGAGTTTCAGGTCATGTCCTTCGGACTAACTAATGGGTCCGCCGTATTCATGCAGTTGATGAACGAGGTCTTTCGTCTGTATCTTGATCAGTTTGTTGTGGTATTCATCAATGACATTCTGATTTATTCGAGGGCTCGCGAGGACCATGAGTAGCATTTAAAGATTGATTTACAAAGCCTCCGTGCACACCAGCTTTACGCAAAGCTGGAGAAGTGTGAGTTTTAGCAAGAGGATGCGAAATTCCTTGGTCATGTGGTGAAGATGGATTACGTAATAGTGGACCCCTTAAAAATAGATCAGTGCGTCAGTGGGGCCAACCCACGAACGTGTCCGAGATCCGCAGTTTCCTTAGTTTGGCGGGCTATTACCGACGCCTTATTGGGGGATTCTCCCATATCACAATACCATTTACCAGGTTGACCCAAAAGGGCTCTGAGTTTGTGTGGAGTGACACCTACGAGCGAACATTTACAGAGCTGAAGGATCGCCTCACTCACTCTTCTCTCTGGGAGTGAAGGATTTGTGGTGTTTACCGATGCTTCGCATATTGGTTTGGGTGCTGTGTCGATGCAGCACAAGAAGCTAATGGCCTTTGCGTCTCACCAGCTCAAGGTCCATGAGCTGAACTACCCCATGCATGATTTAGAGCTGGCAGCAGTCATCTTTGCACTGAAGGTGTGGAGGCATTATCTTTATGGGGTTAGGTTCGATCTCTACTTCGACCACAAGAGCTTGAAGTATCTCTTCTCACCGTTCGAGTTTAATATGAGGCAGAGACGTTGGATGGAACTCCTTGAGGACTACGATTTTGATCTTTAGTACTACTCGGGCAATACAAACGTGGTGGTGGATACTCTTAGCCGTCAGCCATGAGGCCTGGTGGCGCATATGATGATTCAGGAGTGGAAGATGCTCGAGGATATAGCAACGTATGACTTTGAGTTTAGTCTGCAGTCTTCTATGGTACAGTTAATAAGCTTGTCGATTCAACCCTCCTGTCGCAAGGATGATTGAGGTTCAGCAGACAGATGAGTTATTACAAGAATATTGAGCATAGGCGGCATCTGAGAGTCAGTTAGATTGGCAAATAGGTTCTGTGGTGGACTTCATTTCAGTGGCCACTTATATATCCCGGATGTTCCAGAGTTGCGCAGGGATCTTATGACCGAGGCACATTAATCGAGGTTTTTTATCCACCTTGGCTTGATGAAGATATACCACGACATGAGGATACAATATTTTTGGGCAAGGATGAGGTGCCAGATTGCTAGTTTTGTGGCCGAGCGTGACATGTGCTAACATGTTAAGGCTGATCATCAGAGGCCCCCAGGTCCATTGCAGCCATTGAGCGTCCCGACGTGGAAGTGGGAGCACGTATCCACCGATTTTATTATGGGCTTGCCGAGGACTCAACGCGGTCATGATGCCATCTGGTTGTCATGGATCGTCTGACGAAGTTGGCGCATTTCCTTGCGATTTGTGCGACCTGGTGAAAATGCCGAGCTAAGAGTCCTAGAGGGGGGGGGGTGAATAAGACTATGCCAAATTAAAAAAAATAAACTGAGGAATTAAAAAAATATTAACAAAGATAACACTTAAACAATCCACAATGTGGAAATGTAAAACAACCTCAAAAATCGAGTATTGAGAGGTGCATACAAACTTGGTTCTATGGACAACCTGACACCAAAAACCAAAGGTTTATGTGAGGACAACCTTACTAGAACGTGGGTGAGTATCAAAAACTCAAACTGAAGAGGATATAAAAGAAATAAATAGCAAAAGAAATAACTAAGCTATTACAACATTCCCACACTTGCATAAAAGAAATTACAACATTCTCCACAAATGCAAAAAGAAAAATTACAACATCCACAAAATGAAATATTCAATCGATCACCACAAGACCAAAAATTATAGTGGTTCACTTATGTGTACACCAACTATTTAGAAAAACAATCACACAATTACACCACTCTTAATATCCTCACATGGTGGATATTAGCATTCACTATGAAAATAGGTTTTTCAAGGTTCACCTAAAACCCTCACAATTGTGTCTTTCAAGTGGGCTTACACAATTTAAAAACCCCACACTCTGAGTTTTCTGAATCACCTCAGACATACTAAAATAAAGAGATTTTTCTGGCACAATCTCAAAGAAACCAAAAGAATAAATTTTACAAACTGTAAAATACTTATCTGGATATTCTCCTTTTGATGTAGCCCGGAAGAACCAATTCGGAGTAGAAGATCAACGTAAATGTTTAATGTTCATACTCACTTATGAATAGGTTTTAAGTTCTAAATTGATTTTAAAGTAAATCACCTTGGGCTAGCTTGATTTGATTTTAATTCCAAGAAATGGGAATATATCAATCCCTCTTTCAAATAAAATTGGAATGCAAAATACAATATCAAATGCAAAAAAGCTATTTAAAGAGAATATAAAATGAGCACTAAATAGCTTAAGAATATCACTAACTTACCTCTTAGAGCGGTGTATTGATTTTGCTTAAATTGAATACCAAACTATGAAATTCGTGCTCTATTTATAATTGTAGAAATCGCATCTTCGACTGGTCCTGAGGTCGCCACGACTGGTCGGAAGACCAACAGATTTTTGAAATTTTGAGCGCGATAAGATTAGACCGTTCCACCACTGGTCGAAGGACCTGCTCGATCTGTCGAGCAGCCTCCATGACCGGTCGAGTACTGTTCACGACTGGTCGTGCGGGACTCAATTTAGTTACTGGACTTTAAGTCAAGCTATTAGGACTGGTCGAGCACTGTTCACACGACCGATCTAGCAGTCTCTAGGACTGGTCGAGGCTTAACAAAAAATTCTAAAAATTTTAAACAAACTCAGGACTAGTCGAAGAATTTTTTAGACTGGTCGAGCCAGTGCTAGGACTAGTTGAACATAGCCTAAGACTAGTTGAAAAATAGTTTATACACTTATAAAGTGAGCCAATTGAATTATGTATTCAAAATGACATACCCTATGGTCAATCTAGGGACTTTCATCCTTGTTAGTGATGTATGAACATTGAGTCGTCTTTTACTTCAGTTGATAGTCGTTCTTTGAAGTTCACGAAGTTGGAGATCTTGACATATGATGAAGCTTGAACTTGAGACTTTTGAAGCTTGAATATGACTATCATTGAAGCTTGAGCTTAAGGTTCAAAGTGAAGAACTTTATCTTGACTTGGATGAAGCTTTGAATACTAGAACTATTGAATCTTGAAAAATTGAATTCACACTAGGTGTTGTACTAGACATGAACATGTAATCTTGCACTTGAAGTTCTTGAGGTAAAGATCTTTGCTCTTGTACATGAGGAGCACAGTCTTGAATATGTAGTTGTGTTACACAAGACACAGATTCCAAGAGGTTTTGGCACTACAAAATTTGACAACCATAGGAGCTAGGAAACATAGCACTTACAATCTTTCCCTTTGTCAAATTAGTGACAAAACATAATTCATTAAAAATAAGCATAATATGCACAATAAAGAATCATGCACCAGTTATCAATATAAACTAGTTACTACCTGGTCAAAGAATCATGCACTACTTATCAATAAGTCAAAATAATTCGTAATCATGCACCAGTTATCAAAAAGTCAAAACAATTCATCAATTCATCATTAACTCTCACATCAATACTCCCCCTTACTCCCCCTTACACACAAAATGAAAGGGACTACTACTTATCCACAATCCACATGCCACATATCACAAGCATGAAAAAATTTTCCCCCCTTTTATCACAATACGACAAAGGAAGGAACCAATAAATGGAACAGGAAGTAGATCAATAAGGAAGAATAAAAAGAGTAATGAGGAAGAAGAAAATATACCATTTAGATAATCAAGTTAACCAAAGTCATAAGCTAGTCAGAACATAACCAAAATACATGTTCAACCAAGATCAACCAAGTTAAAAAAAAAAAGAGCCAAGTATCATAAGAGTTATTACAAACCACACAATAAAAGACTAATTAGAACCCGACGAAGGAGCAGGTTTGGAAGGGTCAATCTGATGGAGTCCCTTGTTAATGTGCTTCAGATACTTACGCATATATTTGAATTGCATATCATGGGACACATTCATATTTTCTACCTTCTCCTCTAGTGACCGCAAATGCACATCAAAGTCAGATGGCTGATAGTTAGGATCATCTGCTGAATCAAATTCGATCTCATAAAAAATGTCATCCATATTGATGTAGGAGGTAAATCACCTGCATCTTCTTCTACGGCATCAGCTCCACTGGCACCCACATTGACTTGGCCTGGTGCCAACCTCAAATTCATCTTGTTAATATTTGAGTTGTTGAATGGTAGGTGGTGAATTGGAGCTTCCCCAACAGGCATTGCCACTAAACTATGAGTGGCTAACACAGTCATAAGATAGGCGAAAAGGATGTCATTGTGTCTTGGATGGAGACGAAATTGAATGATGCAATGACAAATCAAGGAAGGAAGACATATAAATATACCAGAGATGATGGAATGAAAAATGCGAACCATAAACGTAGTGAGTTCGGTTTTATTACCAGAACAAGGATAAACATTCGAAATGAATATTCTATGAATGACTCTGTATCTGGGTAACAAATACTTTGAGGCAAGCACATTTCCACTAGTATTCCCTTTCGTATATATATTGCACCAATCTCTAGTAAGCATACGTTTTTCAGTTTCAGATGGTTTAGCTATTAGAGTGCTAATGGGAATACCTTCATCATTGACAGGTAAATCCATTAAGCCCGAAATAAGATGACGATCCACTTCAATTGGACCTTCTTTAGTAGAGATAGTGAATGTCAAATTTTCAGTCAAAAAATCGTTAATACAAGTATACCTAGCTTGCGCAATGGAGCGGTATACCGGCCCACCCCAATGCAATATGTTATCCCATCCTACAGATTGAAGGAGGGGAATTATATCAAAAGGAGCTAGATGATCAACATTGACAGTTCGTTCAACAATAACATTGCGCAACTTAATATCTCGTACATATGAGGGATCATCTTCTGGTGTAATGCCTTGAAAATCGGGGGTCGAGCAAAGCTCAGCTCCCGAGTTCCAACGCATCACTTATGCAACACAGATGATGATGATTATGATGAGAGCATTGAAACATGAATGAGATTATACCAAAACAACATATCATACTCTAGAGACAGTTAAATTTACAAGCGGAAGACTGTGATAGACATATAAAATATATAAACTGTGGTGAGTCTCCAGAGTGTGATAATGTTACCAGGTTAATTCATTACAAGTACAATACCAAAATATACCAAATGCGTAAGGTCCTCTAGTCAACATCCCTGTAACCTCATCGATCAAGACACGACTCACATGAAGCCGCCAGAATACAACACATACAAGAAGGCATCCTCATCGTCGCAAAAGTCCAGCTCCGCCTCATAAGCATCGCCATCACCTGCGGCTACAACAGGGTCTGGTTGGTATGTACAACACCTTCCCGTAACGTGGGAGTGAGTGATTAACTCAGTGGAACAATAAAGCATAGGTTAACATGTTATCAATTCAGTCAAGTAGTAATGATAAAGCAGTACAATCAACATTCCTAAGTACTGTAATTAATGCAAGGATGAGATGCGATTATGATACATGCCCTCACCAACATACTCCCTCGTGCAGCACCATCTTACGTCCGCTGCATGCTGTCACCCTCAGTGCTCCACATCTTCCAGGCATATGCAATGCGATGATGAGCATGATTACCGAGTTGTTATTAATTCATTTCAAACAACAGTATTAGGAAACTAAGGTATCTTCCTTATATCATTACCAAACAATGAACCATTCTAGGGTCATCAGTCCTAGACAATCTCATATGATGGTGTGTTTCTAGGTCGCTGCAAGGGCTGTCAGGGCTGTTACACAGAATCGTTACACTACTCCCCCATCACCTTATCAATATAGGTCTAGTTTATACTCTGTTACTACGGAAAGGCTCGTCGCCTCACTGCAGATTTAGAGTATGCTTGAGGTCACTACACCGGGTACTGTCAGGGCTACCAGGGCTGTTACATGGTTACATAGAATCGTTGCACCACTCCCCCATCACCCATCAAAGCAGTGTAGGCCGACAGCCCAAATATAGTGTCCTATACCACCATAATCGGCTCACGAGTCTGGTTGCTCAATAGTCACTACGGGGAGGCTCGTGGCCCCAGCGTAGGCCGACAACTCGATCACAGTGTCCCATACCACTATGCCCAGCTCATGAGTCTTAGCGAATCGAGGTACCATGGTTAACGGGATTCCACTAGTAAGGTTAGTACCTCAGGTTCAAATAGAGGCGTCCAAACATGGTGAACATACGTAAGACAGATCGGGTTACTTGACGAGCTCGGCTAGCTTGAGTGCTCAACAAGTTGAACGATATGAAACACATAAGCACTTTGTGTGGCCAGCCACTATCGTCAACCGAAGTACGACTTGGGTTCGTCGAACACATCTCATGTGACATATGAATCTCAGCCACAAATTTAATCCCGTTACCGATTGCCTGAACTATACAATAGCCCCAATCACATTCAAGTACGGAACAGTTAAAGCAGTAATGGATCAAGATTTTAAATCATACAATCAAATATCCAATATTGTCTACTTAGGGCTGCCAGGGCTGTTGCACGGAATCGTTACACCACTCCCCCATCACCCTTCACGGATGTTATGGAATACAACTTAAACATGTGAAGTAGTCAGAGCAGAATTAAATAAACAAGTAATTCAAACATATTAACAAGCATGTTATAAAACACAATGCAAACAGGAAATCCAAATACATAAGTTTCATAAACCAATAAGTGATTAAACTAAACAACTTACATGAAGGAAATCATACACATCACTAAGGTAGTTGAGAATCCTATCTCAACACCCTTATACATTACAATTTACTAACTACTACTCATTCAGACATTTCAACAAACACTTTAGACTACATACATCAACATATATGACGTATGTTGATCACCTAGGTATTAGGCCAAATCTTTTCACTAGGGAGCTGCCCCATTTATAACACACGTGCACCCACGACGGATAGTCATGGCAAGCAGGAATCCAAGTTCCATATTCATTCAGTCATTTTCACAAACACTTAGGCTACACATTTTAACATATATAGTGTATATTGGTCGTGGTGTGATTTAGGGCAAATCCTTTCGTCAAAGGGGTATCACCAATACAACAATCATATATCTATGACAATTAGTCATGGCGAGTACGAATGCGAATTCTATACTCATTCGGTCATTTTCACAAACACTTAGAATACACTCTTTTTAACATACATAACGTATACTAACAAAAACATGTATTAAGGCGAATCCTTTCGCCGAGTGAGTATTGTACATATATATAACATGTTCATCCAGTAATTAATCATAGCTAACATACTTTTAAAATTTATACGTATACGGTATTTTCTACAAATACGAGGAATACAGTATATTCAACATAGTTAACGTATAACCGAAAAATGAAACGGACAACACTTTGTACATGTGCAATTGCATGTAGATCATGAATCTATCATTATCTGACATTGAAAGCATTGAAAACCATAACCTATACATCTAAAGTCTGCACCTTTTGTCGTAGAATCGTAATGAATACGCTAGAATCTCTAAGCCTTCGTCTACGGTGATTAGGCAACTTGAATCAGGAAACAAGTCATCTATTACATCACCAACACTCTTGAAAACCCTAAAACAACTTAAGGTTAGGTTTTCTTACCTAGAAATGAAGTCGGAATCGCCGGAAAGGCGATTAGATCTTGATGGTTAAGCACGTATGATGGTAGGATAGAGCACCAGGATCCTTCACCCACTTCTCCCACACTTTCTCTCCCTTTTCTCTCTTCTCTCTCCTAGGTTTTTCTCAAATTCGTATGGAATGGGAGAGTGAGACTTTAAGGTCCTTATATATGTCCAGAACTCACCAAATTAGACTCAGGACCAAGGTATACTTAGGTTAAGTCCAAAGGGAGACTGTTCCGTCTCAACGGAGCACTTCTAGAAGCCTCCCTTGAGCTAAAGGTTGGACTTAAGCTCACAGACATTGGATCTAGGTTGATTTATGTTTTCGGTCCGATCGGATTTACAGATCGCCCGTGGCGGACCAGTTTCAGTTCAACGGTCCCTGAGACTCGATCAGGGCCACAAGTACACTGCCATGTGTATGAAATTTCCCCTGATCCGAGGGTGTATTTGGGTCAGATTCTGACGGTCTGATTTCTTATAACAGGCCCGTAAGTGACAAGTCTCAGATTACTTAAATGAGACCTAATTTCTAAAGAAATCTACGTTTTCTCACACTTTTCACTTCGGGCTCAAGCGAATAGCCGTGGGACACTATTTAAATTTGATTTCCGAGATGGTTGTCAAGCCCAACAAGGCAGTCCTAACCGTTTAACTTCGCGTTAATCAAACTTTCGATGTGCAGTCCAGATCTGATACGGAGTTTCGTGTTGCTCCCGAGAGTAGCTGGGTAATGAGATTGATCCTAGATTTTTGGGTAATGTAGTGTTAATGGTTCCACAAGTTTTGGGTCTGTAGATCGTATTTAAAGTGGTTCGAGCTAATTCTATTGATCGTTTAGTTCAGTACTTAACCAAATTCTGCCCTAATTATGATAAAATACGATCCTAAGGTAATTCTATGCCCCTTTCTGGCAATTTGAAGTAGTATATCATTTTAATTATTTTTTTAGTAGTTCATCATCAAGTCTACTTCATCTCTACTAAATTTCATTAAGTTTCGTATTGTAGAAAAATTCTAAAAATTCTAGAAGCGGCAGCTGTCCAAACTAATAATTTTCGGACTATTGTCACAACGACATATATTTAACTGCATTAAAATTTTTATTATATTTTTCTATTATTTTTATATGAAACTATACTTATTAAGCTTTAATCTTGTTTTTGAATCACCTAATTCAGAGTTATAACGAGGGGGATATGACTTTTTGAAGTCAGACTAAAATTACAGAAAATGTGGCCAAAAATGGGCCAGCCAATGAACTGCAGCCCACCCTGGCCCGCATTTTGGCGTGGCCTCGCCAACTCGGCGATGCCCTTGCCGGTCACTGACTTGTTTGGGGTGATTTTACCGTCTGATATGTAAAATGAATGTATTTTACAAACTGGGATGAGTTATTCGACGTGCAATATATGTTTTTGGGGTAAGAGAAGCTGATCTATCCATGTAGCCTACTTATTTCGTGAGATTCCAAAAGGTTAATGGTTAAAAACCCATTTTATTTATTTATTTACTATTCATAGTAATTTTTAGGTTAAGTATTGATCAATTTCACCTAAACTTTAAGATTTGTGTCTAATATGAAAGAACTTAGAAAATTTTGAAGGACGAGGTAGTGAAATGTGAGATTTTGAAGGAAATGTGAGATTTTGAAGAAAATGGTTTGAAAAGAGATTTGAGACTTTTGAATTGAGCGTTTGAGAAGTTAATCAGGTGTTAGGATCGACCCATTGCCTGAGGACATCTATCACCAGGTTGGGAAAAATCCGGGATGTTACATCGGGTAACTGAAGGTGGCGCACAGTTATAGGAGTTGATCGAGAAGAAGAAGGACCACGAGATCCTTTCTTCTTGGTTCTACCATTCATTTGTACCAAAGATAACAAAGAACTAAGAGATTACAAAAAAGGTAGAGAGGGTTTTCACTAGATCAGATTTTTAAGAAGAAAACCCTAAAAACAATTATGAATCAAGAAATAAATAACACTAATGATGAAAAGGGAGAGCTATGAACTTGAATATACAAGGAAAATGAAAACAAAGCACTAACCTTAAAGAAATAGGAGATGGGTTCGACTGGTCGACCTAGTAGCTGTTGGAGAAGAAGCCCAAAATGAGGAAAAAGTGATTTTCCCCCCCAAATAAAGCACCAACTCGCGCTATACGGCTGGTCGAGTAAATGCTCGACTGATCGTGCCACGACTGGTCGAGTATGTACTCGACAGATCGTGCACAGCCCAAAATATGCATTTTTTATAAAATTTAAAATTTTAAACATTTAAAATAACAAATATGTACATTATGATATAGAAATGCATGAATAATCAATTCAAATTACACATACCAAGATCAAATTTCAATTTAGAAAATGTGTTTTTTCGAGCGATTTTGTGAAAATGTCAGCAAGTTGAGTCTCGGTCGGAATGTATTCCAAAGAAATTGTCTTGTCTTCCAATAATTCACGAATGTAGTGATATCTAATGTCAATATGCTTGGTTCGTGAATGCTGGATTGGATTTTTAGAGATATTAATTGCGCTTGAATTATCATAATATAAAACATAGTATCTTGCGCAATTCCGTAATCGTTTAACATTCTTTTCATCCACACAAGCTGTGTACATGCATTAACTATTGTAATGTATTCAGCCTCAGCCGTTGAGAGCGATACGGAACTTCGTTTCTTACTTAACCAAGAAACTAAACAGTTCTCTACATAGAAACAACCACAACTGGTTGATTTTCTATCATCAATATTACTAGCCTAATCAGCATCTCTGCACCCAGCTAATTGCACACTAGTATCATGTGGATACCAATGACCCAGATTTGCTGAACTTGCGACATATCACATAATCTACTTAAGCGCAATTAAATGTGACTATTTAGGATTAGATTGATATCTAACGCAAATTCCTACACTAAATGTAATATCAGGTCAGCTTGCAGTTAAATACAGTAAACTACCTATCATACTGCGATACAATTTAGGATCCACACTTGATCAGGGTCGAATATTGCATATCAGACCCCAGCAATTGCCTAATTTTACATACATGATAATGTTTAATGCCAGATTTTAATTATATTTTTGTACAGGAGGAAATTAGGAGCATGTATTGAAAAATAATGTTAAAAGCATGGATTTGACGCTCCGAAATTACTAGAGCACGGGATGGACTCCAGAAAACTAATAATGAAGATTTTACACGCCTGGAATCGGAGGAAAGCAAGTCGTAGGTGAATCAAAAGGGTCCAGAATGCAAGATCACATGTTTCCCGCCATCCGATCAACTCGAAACTTCATACATGTGATGAGGGCCGTAAATCAACCGTACATATTAAATTTCAGCCCTTGCAGATCTCGGGAAGTGGTCTAACGGCCAGATCAGCCCCTTAATTTTCACTTTGGGGCCCACCTGATATTTGGAACTGCCTCAACTTTTGTATTGACGGCTAAATTAATGAGGTTAAGAGGATGGACGGTGCAGATTTCTTGTAAACATCACAGTGGGCCCTGTGTATGGGGAGTGTACACCGAGTACACCGTGCACCAGGCCAGATGCAAGCACCGCCCGGACGGCCGGTCGGCGACGGCGACCCGCACTCTTTTCCTTCGCCCGGCCGGCGTCATGCAGCACGAACCGCTGATTTGAGTTGTGGGTCCCACACATCCTCCGAATCTATGATCTGAACCGTCCATTAGGTTTCTAAAGGCCATCTCACCTTCGCCTAGGTGGCAAAATTGCGAAAGAGAGTGAGGATCAGGTGTTAACCATTCAAGCGCAGGACCAACGGTGCAGAAATTAAGCCGTGGGCCACACCGAATAGAGTCCAAAACCATCTGTTCCTAGCCGAAACTTCAAGGAGAATGCAATGGACGGAGTGGATTTTCCATTTACTCGGAGGAATGGGCCCCACCATTGCCATGGAGGATGGATCCGCGTCTGCGTAACGTGATTCGCTGACGAGTTTTGCGGAAGACAGTGGGCCTCACACGTCAACCTTCCGGAAGATCCGATCCGTCCATCGTGTAGAGGGCCATGAATACTACAAAATCATGCTGATAGTTCACTCCCATGCGTACACACGTGCGTGGACCTTCAAAACCACCCATCCTTGATCTTTTGAGATTTCTTCTGAACGTTTTGTCCTTCAAAACCACCCATCCTTGACTGAAATTTTGTCCTGAATCCAATGGACGGGGTGGATTTTCCAGAAAACACCTCCGTGGGGCCCACCGATCACGGCTGCGAAAATTGGTGTTTCGAGTCCTTTTACGACTCTGCCACCGACCCCAGCCATCCAGCAGCTATAAAAGGAGAGTTTTGGGCGTGGGAAAGGCATTCAGAACTAGGGAATTCGAGATCCAGAGCCAGGGAGAGAAGAAAGAGAAGAAAGAAGAGAGGGAGATCGTTTGGTTTGGTGTTCCGTTTTTTTATGAATTTTATTTATCCATCTCTTTTTATGGATTTTATGGGTCACTAATCTCTCAGCTAGGGCTGAGATGAAGCCCCTAATTTGATTAGCTCTTGTGTTGGTTGATTTACTTTGAATATTAATTAATTTATTTTTTTCTCTAAGTGGGCTTGATTGGTTTAAATTCTATACTTCTCCATCAATGAACTTGATCAAAGTATATATATGGATGTTGTTTAGATGCTTATTACAGGTGCTTGTGTCTGATCAGGAACAAGTTTCCTATAGAGGAAGAACAGGATGCTTTAATGAATGTACATTCCATGTACCCGACCAAGGACATGGGATATGTTGTTCATGGCATTGCTTAAAGGAATTAGGCAAAGATGTATGCCCGACTAGGACACAGATTGTGCTTTCTCTATATCAGTGGTATCAATCTAGATCAAGGTGAATCAACAGACAAAACAAGGGTTAGGATAATTAGGGGTGGATTCGAAAGTCCTAGTGCTCTCTCTCTGATTGAATTTTCTTCCCTGTTCTTAATTATTTTTTTTCATAGAATTGTGCTTAGTAATTAGTTCCATTATTTGTTGGATTAGTTAAGGAGAATCAAAGATTTGAGTTGTGACGACCAGTCCTCGTGGGAACGATCTTGTAATACGTACCGTATCTACATCTGATTCGTATACTTGCGAGTTTATAAATCATTTAAATCGTGTTGGTTTAAACAAAAACATTAAGTTTTTGGCGCCGTTGCCGGGGACTGTTTCGTTCCAAATTAAATTTAGGATTCTCTCTTATCATAATTCATAGCTTAGGATTCTACTAACTTTAGTCTTAGATTATTTATTTATTTATTTATTTAATTTTTTTAGAACCACTTTTCCTGTCTTGTAGGGTCGTTGATAGATCTTCTAACTTGGTAACTTTGTCCTAATTTCTTTACTTTCTTTATTTTTTCTAGATTAGGTTTTATCCCCTAGATACTAACTTGTTTGTTTTGTTGTGCAGGTTTTTAACATAGGAACTTCTACTCTGGTAACATCTTTCTAACTTCTCATTTACTTTCGGTATTGCTGTAGGATTTTGGTTTCTTCTAGGATTAGACTCAGAGTTAAGGTTCTACCATGGAATCGTGGGTACATGCATATGCTGAGTTGGATAGGTTTTATTGGGAAATGCCTGAAGGTTGTGGAATTCAACATATACCTCAAGATTTCTCTCCATCGAGAACAGACCTTGAGAACCGACTAGAACGTTATGTTCCATCGGTTAGTAGGGCCGTATACGATCATCATTATGGGAATGAGGATTATTATCAACCATCATATTCTCCCATGTATGATCAGTATGACTATAACCAGTGGAATCATCAAAACTGGGAAGATGAACCAACAACATATTGTAATAATTATTCTCTTGGATCCCATACCTTTGAGATCCAACCAGAAACGATCCAAGAGGATTCATGTTTTGATCCAGAACAATTAAACCAGCATGTTGTAAAATTGACGAAATCATTAGAAGCACTCAATTCGCGCATTGAAAGGATAGAGGAAGCTCGCTCATCCCAACTACAATCCAATCCAGAAATACAATGTGAAGAAAGTGATCCTCACTCGCTTTTGATGAAATTTGGAATTTGGAATGAGGAGTTGGATTCCATTAATGAGCGTACGGTTCAATTCCCCGATGAGTCGATCTCAATGACTGTTCAAAAGGATGGGGAAGAAACATGGTTGTCTTTCAAATATAATGATGATGACACACCCCATTCACATGACACACTTAAGTTCAATAAAGAGGAAGAGGTTAGTTTATACGAACCTCAACTCAATCTGGAAATAGAATGTGAGGAAAGCGATCTCATCCCAAGTGTGCACTGCATGGAAGTAGATGATGATGCATATTGGGAAGATGATTATGAATGTGCAACCCAAATTCCCTTCGCATCAATCTCAAATTTGGTCCAAGTCAATGATCAAGACGTACACGAATTGGTCAGTCATAATGAGCCACTCCCCTCTTCTAACATGTCTGATTTAAAGGTAGAGGACGGGCCTCTCATAACCGACCTTTCTAACTCTTGTGAAACGTATTTGGACCACTCCTCTGAATTTCATGATGATATGATTCGAGAGATGGACGAGCTACTCGATATGACTCTTAAAGTTGAAACCACCCAGTTGAGGCCACCATCTGAACTGTTGAATAATGACGATTCATCGCCTCTTCTGAGTAGTATCAATGAACAGAGTCCACACATCAATGCTACGTATACTGATCCTCAATCTGCTTATGCAGGGCTGGAGCAAGAGAGCATACCTCCGTTTACCTTCAAAATTGATGGATTCCTTGGGCAGATCATCACGAGCTCTAATGTGGACAATGAGTCACTCTCAGCTGAATGTCCCAACTCTTTAGATGATTGCTTGGCACACTTTGCAGATTCAGACGATCCCATGTTAAGAGACATAGTGAATGCCTTGTAAAACAATATCTCGGTAGTCATCATTGACCGAGAGGACCCTTACTCTGAAGCCCCTCCTTCCACAGATCCTCACTATTTACCAATAAGGGAGGCGGAGCTAAAAATTGAACCGAAGTCTGCTACTTCGAAATGTGTTGAGACTCCGTCACTTTCTGAGAATTTTTTTGACTTTCATCTATGTGTAGTCTCTGATTCACCATGGGATACTAACTTCGAAACTTCTTCTGTCGCAGTGAATCATATATACTCTGGATACCTCAGGCGAATCAACGAAAATTTTTTGATGAGGTACGTAAGTTTCTCTGGAATGTCGTGCTCCAGGGCATCCAAGCCTATTGCAAAACGGGCTTTTGGATGATCCTGTTAAGAAACCTACTGAGAAATTTATCACGATACTGGCCGGAGGAGGAAACTTGCAGCATGACTGAGTAGTTTTTTCCTGCTTTCTTAGGACTAGAGTAGTTTTCTTTATGTTGTTTTAAGATAGACGGTAAACTTAGCGCTCCTAGGAGGCAATCCAGTCTTTGTTTTATGCTTTTTCCTAGTTAGTTATTTCAATGTTTGTGGGTAACATTACTGCAAACCCTCACGAGACTACAACTCGTCCACTAGGGGTAACCTAGGGGTTTAAAGGCTTGTTGCATGCGCTAAATGCAATCGAGAGCACCTGCGAAAGTGGTATAGGTAGGATCTTCTTTTGTTTTTCTTTTTGTTATTTTTGCTTCTATTGATTTCTCTCTTATGCTAACTCGCGTTTACGTTAAATTTTTTTTTTTTAGAAAGCCTCTTGATTCTCCGTCCAGGTACTATCTTTCCCTCATTCCTCTTTTATTATTCGTTGTCTCATGTGCATTGCTTGCTTATTTTCTTTTACATTGAGGACAATGTAGATTTTAGGTTGGGGGTGGGAGATTAGGTTACCTAATCAGTATTTTCTTGGTCTTGAGCAAAATTTGTGAAAATTTTAAAATTTTTTCTGGAATTTCTATTGAATTCAACGTGATTTTAAAGGATAGTTGTGATTTTAACATTATAAGATATGTGATGTTGGTAACTTATGACTCTTAGATTCGGCCATCTGCTTGATTTCACAGTCAATTTTGAATTGTTAATTCATGATTAGAAGTTGTAAACATTGATTGAGCCATGATTTCACATATCACATCTCACTTACACATTAAGTTTTGGTTCGATAACTGAATGATTAACTTGGTAAAAAGAAGAATTAAAAGGCTAAATCTTCACCATAGGTTTGCTCCCTATAGGTGTAGATTTGATTCTCCATAGTTGACATATCCAAAAAAAAAAAAAAAAAAAAAAAGAAAGTTAGGCGACAAGTTTTCGCCATAGGTTTGCTCCCTATAGGTGAGAATTTGATTCCCCTCATTTGCGTTACTGCTCACAAAGAAAACCAAAGGCTGGTAAAATGAAAGGTTAATCTGTGAAATAAGTGTTGGTTTCAAGCTTGGTTGTCACGAATTACCAATGATATCATGAAATTGACAAATTGGATCTTTTAATGATTGTAAGTCGAGATTACACTTTACATTCATGGAGCTCAATGTTTAGAATTATTCTAATTCATGGTTTAATAGTTTGAAATTAATTATAAAATCTGCCGAGAGCTTGATCCTAAGAGAAAAACTCTACACACCAATCATGAATCTTAGAATTTTCACATCTCAGCTTCTGTTCACTTGTCACTTGGGTTTTACAGGAATTGTCTTTTATTTCTGAAATTAATTTTCGCATGTTTTGCTCGGGACTAGCAAAATGCTGGTTGGGGGTTGTGATCAGGGTCGAATATTGCATATCAGACCCCAGCAATTGCCTAATTTTACATACATGATAATGTTTAATGCCAGATTTTAATTATATTTTTGTACAGGAGGAAATTAGGAGCATGTATTGAAAAATAATGTTAAAAGCATGGATTTGACGCTCCGAAATTACTAGAGCACGGGATGGACTCCAAAAAACTAATAATGAAGATTTTACACGCCTGGAATCGGAGGAAAGCAAGTCGTAGGTGAATCAAAAGGGTCCAGAATGCAAGATCACATGTTTCCCGCCATCCAATCAACTCAAAACTTCATACATGTGATGAGGGCCGTAAATCAACCGTACATATTAAATTTCAGCCCTTGCAGATCTCGGGAAGTGGTCTAACGGCCAGATCAGCCCCTTATTTTTACTTTGGGGCCCACCTGATATTTGGAACTGCCTCAACTTTTGTATTGACGGCTAAATTAATGAGGTTAAGAGGATGGACGGTGCAGATTTCTTGTAAACATCGCAGTGGGCCCTGTGTATGGGGAGTGTACACCGAGTACACCGTGCACCAGCGCCGCATCGCACCTCCCGGACGGTCAGCGAAGCGCTGACCCGCGCTCCTTCCTTCGCCGTCCAGCGTCCGCAAGCACGAACCGCTGATTTGAGTTGTGGGTCCCACACATCCTCCGAATCTATGATCTGAACCGTCCATTAGGTTTCTAAAGGCCATCTCACCTTCGCCTAGGTGGCGAAATTGCGAAAGAGAGTGAGGATCAGGTGTTAACCATTCAAGCGCAGGACCAACGGTGCAGAAATTAAGCCATGGGCCACACCGAATAGAGTCCAAAACCATCCGTTCCTAGCCGAAACTTCAAGGAGAATGCAATGGACGGAGTGGATTTTCCATTTACTCGGAGGAATGGGCCCCACCATTGCCACGGAGGATGGATCCGCGTCCGCGTAACGTGATTCGCTGACGAGTTTTGCGGAAGACAGTGGGCCTCACACGTCAACCTTCCAGAAGATCCGATCCGTCCATCGTGTAGAGGGCCATGAATACTACAAAACCATGCTGATAGTTCACTCCCATGCGTACACACGTGCGTGATACAGAGGCCACAAAAGGGCTATCCGGCGACGTTTAAATCTGATCTTTTTGAGATTTCTTCTGTGGGCCACGTTAATGGACCTTCAAAACCACCCATCCTTGACTGAAATTTTATCCTGAATCCAATGGACGGGGTGGATTTTCCAGAAAACACCTCTGTGGGGCCCACCGATCACGGCTGCGAAAATTGGTGTTCCGAGTCTTCTACGACTCTGCCACTGACCCCAGCCATCCAGCAGCTATAAAAGGAGAGTTTTGGACGTGGGAAAGGCATTCAGAACTAGGGAATTCGAGATCCAGAGCCAGGGAGAGAAGAAAGAGAAGAAAGAAGAGAGGGAGATCGTTTGGTTTGGTGTTCCGTTTTTTTATGAATTTTATTTATCCATCTCTTTTTATGGATTTTATGGGTCACTAATCTCTCAGCTAGGGCTGAGATGAAGCCCCTAATTTGATTAGCTCTTGTGTTGGTTGATTTACTTTAAAATTAATTAATTTGTTTTTTTCTCTAAGTGGGCTTGATTGGTTTAAATTCTATACTTCTCCATCTATGAACTTGATCAAAGTATATATATGGATGTTGTTTAGATGCTTATTACAGGTGCTTGTGTCTGATCAGGAACAAGTTTCCTATAGAGGAAGAACAGGATGCTTTAATGAATGTACATTCCATGTACCCGACCAAGGACATGGGATATGTTGTTCATGGCATTGCTTAAAGGAATTAGACAGTCTGTATGCCCGACTAGGACACAGATTGTGCTTTCTCTATATCAGTGGCATCAATCTAGATCAAGGTGAATCAACAGATAAAACAAGGGTTAGGATAATTAGGGGTGGATTCGAAAGTCCTGCTCTCTCTCTGATTGAATTTTCTTCCCTGTTCTTAATTATTTTTTTCATAGAATTGTGCTTAGTAATTAGTTCCATTATTTGTTGGATTAGTTAAGGAGAATCATAGATTTGAGTTGTGACGACCAGTCCTCGTGGGAACGATCTCGTAATACGTACCGTATCTACATCTGATTCGTATACTTGCGAGTTTATAAATCATTTAAATCGTGTTGGTTTAAATAAAACATCAACACTCTCACCTGTAGAGTCCTTTGAGAGTTTTAAGGAAGTACTCATAAGAGTATCAAAATTTTTCCTATTCTCAAATCCAAACTTTTTAACTAAGTTCAGAGCATATTTAGTTTGAGAGATAAAGAAACCATCAGGTTGCTGTTTTACTTGCAACCCTAGGAAATAATTCAATTCCCCAACCATGCTCATTTCGAACTTAGACTTCATAAGATCTGCAAACTCAACAGTCAAGTTAACACAGGTAGATCCATAAATAATATCATCAACATAAATTTGCACTATTAAAATGTGATCATTATGTTTCTTTACAAACAATGTCATATCAACACTTCCCATTATAAAGTTATGACTTAGTAGAAAGTTAGTCAACTTTTTATACCATGCCTTGGGAGCTTGTTTCAAACCATAGAGTGCCTTTTTAAGGTGGTAGACATGATTAGCATTCTCAGGGTCTTCAAAACCCGTTGGTTGTTCAACATAGACTTTTTCATGCAAATCGCTATTTAAAAATGCACTCTTTACATCCATTTGATATATTTTAAACTTTCTAAAGTAAGCAATGGATATAAATAGTCTGATTGATTCAAGACAAGCTATAGCGCCAAAGGTTTCATTATAATCGATGCCTTCAATTTGTGCGTACCCTTGTACAACCAGCCTAGCCTTGTTCCTAATAATATTACCAAGTTCATCAGACTTATTTTTGAAAATCCATTTTGTTCTGATTATGTGTTTATCTTTAGGTCTTGGAACTAAGTACCAAACATCATTTCTAACAAATTGATTAAGCTCTTCTTGTATTGCAACAATCCAGTTTTCGTCAGTAAGAGCTTCTTTTACGTTAGCCGATTTTATCTGAGATGTAAAGCACACATAATTACACATATCTTCTAGTTGTTTACGAGTGCACACACCAATGAGAGGGTTTCCAAGAATCTGATTAGTTGGATGGTCTTTAATTGTCATCAGTTCAGTATTCTGTTAACTTGATGAAGAGTCTGGTTTATCAATTAGAAGAATTTCATCATTTTCTCAACTTGAGACAGGTGTATTCAAGTGATCGTCAATGACCACAATAGTGGACTCTTGAATTACACAGGTTCTCTTATTAAGAACTCGATACGCTTAACTATTCAGAGCATACCTTAAAAATATTCCTTCATCACTTTTGGTGTCAAACTTACCCAGATTTTCTCAGTCACATAAAATGTAGCACTCGTTGCCAAGAACTCAAAAGTATTTGACAGTAGGCTTCTTATCAAACCATATTTCATAAGCTGTTTTACCATTTGATTTTCTAATATAAACGCGGTTAATTATATAACAAGCAGTATTTTTGGCTTCGGCCTAAAGATTTTTAGGGAGCTTCATACTATTTAACATTATATTAGCCATTTCTTGAAGCACTCTATTTTTTCTTTCTACTATACCATTTTGTTGAAGTGTTTTAGGTGCTGAGAATTCATGTGATATTCCCTGATCATTGCAAAATTTCTCAAAACTGTTTTTCTTAAATTCTGATCCATGATCACCACGGATCTTACAAACTTGAGATCCTTTTACTGTTTGAATACGTTTAAGGATCCTTTTTTACTTCATCGAGAGTTTCTGATTTGTCCCTTAAAAAGACTACCCATGTATATCTAGTAAAGTCATCAATAATAACCAGCATGTACTTCTTGCCACCTCGACTCTCCGTTCTGGTTGGTCTAATAAGGTCAATGTGGAGAAGTTCGAGGGGTTTAGATGTGGCATTGGAGTTCACCTTTTTGTGAGTGCTCCTAGTTTGTTTGCCAATCTGGCATTTGCCACATATTTTATCTATTTTCTGTATTTTGGGTAAGTCTCTTATCAACTCTCTATTACTCAATTTATACAAGTTACGGTAGTGTACATGTCCAAGGCGTTTGTGCCATAACTCGGTCTCATCGGTATGGACCATGTAGTGCTATAAATTAGATGAGCTGGACTCACTTACAGTGTAGCAGTTTTCAGAAGTTCTACGACTAGTTAATATACAGAACCATTTTTATTGGGAATTTCACATTCTTGGTTAGTAAATTTTACACTATGATTATTATCGCATATTTGAGAGATGCTTAATAAGTTGTGTTTTAACCCTTCTACGTATAAAACATTCTCAAATAAAGGGAGGTTAAAGAGTTGAACCGTACCTTGGCCAACAATCCTACAGTTGCTACCATCGCCGAATGTGATTGAATCATCAGTCATATCTTTAAGACTGGTGAACAGACCTTTATCGCTTGTCATGTGTCTGGAGCATCCACTGTCTAGGTACCATTTTGAATGGCTTGTAGCTTTGAAAGCATTGTGGGCAACCAAGCAAGTAACCTTAGGAACCCATTTCATTACAGTCTTGGGTTTAGGAGTATAGTTGGTCTTCTTATGTTTGTAGTTGTTATAAGACCGACCCAATGAGTTAGATTTTAAGAGCTCCTTAAGTAAATCAACAATTTTCTCAGCTAAAGGATTGTGGTTCTTATTTTTGTAGTTGATATTGTTACTTATAGGTTTTAAGGTTTGAAAATACTTAGCATTTTAAAAATGATTTTGATTCAGGCTTTTTTCCTTTTGAGTTTGGAGACTCCCCTTTCAAAAATTTGGGTGGAGTATTCTTATGTTTGGGAGGAATACTTTTGTCGTAGCCTAATCCAGATCGATCACCACATTTTCTGGATTCGGATAAGAGTTTTTCTAACTTGGGATCACCTTGGGCATACCTCCATGTGTCTTTTAAACTCACAAGTGAAGAGACTTCAAGTTTTAGTTTTTCATTTTTAGATTTTAAGTTTTTAACTTGGGAGTTTTTGAAATCTAAGTCGCCCTTAGTTTTTTCAAAACAATCTGAAATGCGAGATTTTTCTAAAACAAGATTATCAAAATTTTCTTTAAGTTTTGAAAACTTTTCTTTCTGAAGTTTTAGTTTTACTACAATTTTACAACTTTCCTTGTATAGGGAATTATAAGCATCTTGAAGGTCTTCTTCATTTTCATGATTACTATTCAGATTTTTTTCACTAGTTGAGTCATCATTATCTAAAAAAGTGAACTTGGCTAGAGTCATAAGGGTTTTAACTTCATTACCCGACTTAGTTTCAGAATCTTCTTACTTAGAAGAGGCTTCAGAGCAGGAAGATTCATCCCAAGTAGCCAACATGCCTTTCTTTTTTATTTATCCTTTTTAGGACACTTGTTTGCTAGATGCCCATATTCATGGCAGTTGTAACATTAAATGTATTTTAAAGATTTCTAAGTTTTAGATTTAAATCTTTTCTTATCATTAGATTTTTGAAAATCAACCCTCTTTTTACTTTTGAAAATCTTATAAAACTTTTTAGATAAAAGGGCCATATCATCTTCAGAATTTTCTAAATCAGAATTACTACTATTTTCTTGAGAAAAACATTTAGAAGATTTAAGGGCGATTGATTTACGTTTAGGAGCTTTAAAAGTTAACTCATAAGCCTGTAATGAGCCAATTAATTCTTCTACCCTCATATTATCCGTATCACGAAGTTCTTGGATCGCAGTCACCTTTGAATTGAACCGTTCAGGTAGTGAGCGTAGTATCTTTACACAGACTTTACTTTCTGGGATTCTATCACCGAGACCCCACATAGAGTTGACAATGTCATTCAATCTAGTATAAAAGTCCATGAAAGTTTCACTTTCTTCCATACGTATTTCCTCAAATTTGGTTGTGAGGATTTGGACTTTAGATTTCTTGACAATTGTTGTTCCCTCGTGTGTCATTTCTAAAATATCCCAGGCTTGCTTTGCAATATCACAAGATATAATTCTTTTGAATTCATCCGGTGATAGTGCGCAAGTGATTGCATTTAGTGCTTTTGCATTGACACTACTCTCACTTTTCTGAAGAGTGGTCCAAGAAAAATAGGTTGTGACTTCCATAGTTTTGGATCCGTCGGTACCAGTCACTTCAGTGGTAGGAGGGGTCGAATTAGTCACCGTGGCTTGCCACACGCTCTTATCCATGGATTTTAAGAAAATTCTCATCCTGGCTTTCCAATAGGCATAATTGGTGCCATCAAATGGTGGAGGCCTAGTGACTGAAAGGTAATTAAAATTTGACATCTTACAAAGCTCAGATCGATTAGCTCAGGAAATTAATCTAAAAGAAATAATAATTAAAACGAGCTATTAGGCTTTATTACCACTTGACAAGGCTGAGCTAAGAGTCCTAGAGGGGGGGGGGGTGAATAGGAGTATGCCAAATTAAAAAAATAAACTGCGAATGAAACAAATATTAATAAAGATACCACTTAAACAATCCACAATGTGGAAATGTAAAATAACCTCAAAAATCGAATATTCAGAGGTTGATATGAACTTGGTTCTAAGGATAACCTGACACTAAAAATCAAAGGTTTATGGCAGGACAACCTTACTAGAACATGGGTGAGTATCAAAAACTCAAACTAAAGAGGATATAAAAGAAATAAGTAGCAAAAGAAATAACTAAGCTATTACAACATTCCCACACTTGCATAAAAGAAATTACAACATTCTTCACAAATGCAAAAAGAGAAATTACATGTAACGCCCTGAAAATCAGGGGTCGAGTAGCAACTCAACTCCCGAGTTTCAAAACATCACTTATGTTACATATATGCTTATGATTAAATGTTGTTCGTGTTAGTGCATTAGTCATGAGTGGGATTATACCAAAATAGTAATTCATATTCCAGATCAAGTTGTAAAACGCAAGCGGAAGACTGAAAGACATAAAGTAAACGTATATAAGTCAAAAGATCACGATCGGTCTCAAGAGTATGAATACATCGCTGAGTCTCCATATACATGTAATAGTCTTAAAATCAAAAGGTCAAACAATACAACTATAATGATAATCCCTGTAGCCCCGTCGATCCGGATAGCCTAAGCGAAGCTGCCGGAGAACTGCATATACGAGAACTTGTCTTGATCGTCATAGTAATCAGGCTCCGTCTCTGGAGTCACGTCATCATCTAAAATCAAGATAAAGTCTGGTTGGTGTTTAAAACACCGTCCTGTAACGTGGGAGTGAGTAATCAACTCAGTGGAACTATACAGCAAAGGTTAACATGTTATCAATTCAGTCAAGCAGTAATGATAAAGCAGTAAAATCAAACATCCTAAATACTCTTATTAATGTAAGAATGATATGAATAATGATGCATGCCCTCGCCTACACTCCTTCATGCGACACCATCTTACGGTCACAACATGCTTTCTTCCCTCTGTGCTCTTCAACCCGGGGCACATGCAATGCAATGTTATGAGCGTGATTACCAATTTTTTATTAGTCCTTTTCATACAGCAGGATTAGGAAAACTAAGGTACCTCCCTTATATCAATTCCCAAATAATGATCCATCTTGGGTCATCAATCCTAGTTAATTACATACGATAGGTAAGTTCAGGTCACTACCACCAACACCCTACCAACTGGTAGTCTATTTTCGAAGGCTCGTCGCTAACCCGTCTGGGGACCACAACCAGGCTGTGCCGGGGTAGGCCTATTTTATGCTTGAGGTCACTCCACCAATGCCCTACCAACTGGCAGTCTATTTTCGAAGTCTCGTCACCAACCTGACTGGGGACCACAGCCAGGCTGCACTAATGAAGGCCGACAACTCGAATACAGTGTTCCATACCACCGTATTCGGCTCATGAGTTTGGGTTGCTCACTGGTCACTATGGGGAGGCTCGTCGTCCCAGCGTAGGTCGACAGCTCGACCACAGTGTCCCATACCACCATGTCCGGCTCATGAGTCTTAGGGGATCGAGGTACTAAGGTTAACAGGGTTTTCACTGGTGAGTTTGGTACCTTAGGTTCAAGCAGTAGCGTCCAAACATGGTGAACATACATCGGGTCAATCGGGTTACTTGACGAGCTCGACTAGTATGAGCGTACATCAAGTGGATTGACATGAAGTGCGTAAGCACTCCGTGTGGCCTAACCATTGTCGACAACCGAAGTACGGCTCAGATTCGTCGAACACATCCTGTGTGGCGAAACAACATCATCCACCAATCTAGGATCTGTTACCGATTGCCTGGACTATACAATAGCCCCAATCACATTTAATTACAACAAAATATCCTAGAAGATAGTTAAAGCAGTGATAGATCAAGATTTCAAATCATACAATCAAAGGTCCGATATTGTCCGTTTTAGGGCTGCGAGGGCTGTTGCACGGAATCGTTACACTACTCCCCCATCACCCTTCACGGCTTTATTTTTACATTTAATAGAATACAACTCAGAACATGGATTTATACATATGCATTACATAGATAAACAAACACTATAATACATGGTACATGGAGGAAAACATACACATAGTTAAAGGAGTTAAGAATCATATCTCAACACCCTTATACATTACAATTTACTAACTACTTACTCATTCAGACATTTCAACAAACACTTTAGACTACTTTCATAAACATACATAACGTATGTTAATCACATAGGTATCAGGCCAAATCCTTTCACTAGGGAGTTGTCCCATTTATAACACGCGTACACCCACGAAGGATAGTCATGACAAGCATGAATCCAAGTTCCATATTCATTCATTCATTTCCACAAACACTTGGGCTACATATTGTAACATATATAGTGTATATTGGCCGTGGCGTGATTTAGGGCAAGTCCTTTCGTCAAAGGATTACCGCCTACACAACAATCGCATAACTACGATAGTTAGTCATGGCGTACACTAACGCAAGGTTTATACTCATTTAGTCTTTTACTCAAATACTAAGTTACACATAATAACATATACAACGTATGTTGATATAACATGTATTAGGCTAATCCGTTCACCCAGAAGTTGATACACATGCATCTAGCATACATAGACAGCAATTAATCATGGCAAGCACAAATCCAAATTTCATACGTATACGGTATTTTCTACAAATACGAGGAATACAGTATATTTAACCTAGTTAACATATAACTGAAAAATGAAACGGACATCACTTTATGCATGTGAAATAGCACCTACGTTAAGAATAAATCATTAACCGACATTGAAAGCCTTGAAAATCATAACCTATACGTCTATAGTCCGCACCTTACGCTGTAGGAGCATAACGAATTCGACAGAGACTCTAAGTCTTCGTCAACGATAGAATGACAACCTATAACACAAATTGAGTCAGCCATTTTGCTACTAGCGACAATTGAAAACCCTAGAACAGATTAGGGCTAGGTTTTCTTACCTAGGAACGGGATTGTTAGCACCGGTAGAGCGGTACGGAAGTCGTGGTAAGGCACGTGGAGTGATGGGATTGAATCCCAGGGATGAACTCCCACTCTCTCTCTCTCTCTCTCTCTCTCTCCCCTAGGGTTTTTTTCCAAATTCGTATGGAGTGAATGAGAGAGGGTTTAAGGTCCTTATATAGGCCTAAAACTGATGGAAATGGCCCCAGGGCCAAGGTATATTTAGGTTATAGCTAAAGGGAGTCTGTTTCAGCTCGACAGACCACTTTCGGAGCCCTTCCTTGAGCCAAAGGTTGGACTTAAGCTCCCTGACCATGGATCTAGGTTGAGTTAAGTTTTCAGTCCGATCGGATTTACAGATCGCCCGTAGCGTACCAGTTTCAATTTAACGGTCCACGAGCACCGATCAGGGCCACAAGTACACTGACCTGTGTTTGAAATTTCTCCTGATCCGAGGGTGTATTTGGGTCAGATTCTGATGGTCTGAATCCTTATATTTGGCCCACAAGCGACAAGTCTCAGATTACTTAAATTTAGATTTTTATTTCTAAGATATCCATGTTTCTCACACACTTCACTCCGAGCTTAAGCGAATAGCCTCGGGACACTATCTGGATTTGATTTCCGACATGGTTGTGAAGCCCAGCATGGCGGTCTTAAGCGTTTAGTCTCATGGTCATCGGACTTTCGATGTGCAGTCTAGATCCAATACGGAGTTTTAATGTGCTCCCAAGAGCAACTGGGTAATGAGATTGATCCTAGATTTTAGGGTAACCTAGCATCAATGATTCTATAAGTTTTGGGTCTTGTAGATCGTATTTAAAGTGGATTAAACAGATTTCACAGCTAATCTAGTTTAACACTTAGTTAATTTTGTTTAATTCCTAAAGGATTTAATCCTGAGTGATTTCTAACAGTACAACATCCACAAAACAAAATATTCAATCAATCACCACAAGACCAGAAATTATAGTGGTTCGCTTGTGTGTACACCAACTGTTTAGAAAAATATTCACACTACTCCACTCATAATATCCTCACACAGTGGATATGAGCGTTCACTATGAAAATAGGTTTTTCAAGGTTCACCTAAAACCCTCACAATTGTGTCTTTCAAGTGGGCTTACACAATTCAAAAACCCCACACTCTGAGTATTCTGGATTACCTCAGACAAACCAAAATAAAGAGATTTTTCTGGCATAATCTCGATGAAACCAAAAGAATAAATTTTACAAAACTGTAAAATACTTATTTGGATATTCTCCTTTTGATGTAGCCCAGAAGAACCAATTCGGAGTAGAAGATCAACGTAGATGTTTAATGTTCACACTCACTTATGAATAGGTTCTAAGTTGTAAATTGATTTAAAATTCAATCACCTTGGGCTAGCTTGATTTGATTTTGATTCCAAGAAATGGAAATATATCAATCTCTCTTTCAAATAAAATTGGAATGCAAAATACAATATCAAATGCAAAAAAGCTAATTAAAGAGAATATAAAATGAGCACTAAATTGCTTAAGAATATCACTAACTTATCTCTAAGAGTGGTGTATTGATTTTGCTTGAATTGAATACCAAACTCTAAAATTCGTGCTCTATTTATAATTGCAGAAATTGTATCTTCGACTGGTCCTGAGGTCGCCACGACTGGTCATAGGACCAATAGATTTTTGAAATTTTGAGCTCGATAAGATCAGACCGTTCCATGACTGGTCGAAGGACATGCTCGATCGGTCGAGCGGCCTCCACGACCGGTTGAGTCCTGTTCATGATTGGTCGTGCGGGACTCGATTTAGTTGCTAGACTTTGAGTCGAGCTTGTAGGACTGGTCGAGCATGGGTCGAGCACTGTTCATACGACCGATTAAGCAGTCTCCAGGACTGGTCGAGGCTTAATAAAAAATTATGAAAATTTTAAACAAACTCATGACTAGTCGAGGAATTTCCTGGACTGGTTGAGCCAATGCTAGGACTAGTCGAACATAGCCTAAGACTAGTCGAAAAACAATCTATGCATTTATAAAGTGAGCCAATTGAATTATGTATTCAAAATGACCTACCCTATGGTCAATCTAGGGTCTTTCATACCTTGTTAGTGATGTATGAACATTGAGTCATCTTTTACTTCAGTTGATAGTCATTCTTTGAAGTTCACGAAGTTGGAGATCTTGACATATGATGAAGCTTGAACTTGAGACTTTTGAAGCTTGAATATGACTATCATTGAAGCTTGAGCTAGAGGTTCAAAGTGAAGAACTTTATCTCGACTTGGAAGCTTTGAATACTTGAACTATTGAATCTTGAAAGATTGAATTCACACTAGGTGTTGTACTTGACATGAACATGTAATCTTGCACTTGAAGTTCTTGAGGTAAAGACCATTGTTCTTGTACATGAGAAACACAGTCTTGAATATGCAGATGCACTACACAAGACACAAATTCCAAGAGGTTTTGGCACTACTAGGAGCTAGGAAACATAACACTTACAATCTCCCCCTTTGTCAAATTTGTGACAAAACATACTTCTTGAAAAATAAGCATAATATGCACAATAAAGAATCATGCACCAGTTATCAATATAAACTAGTTACAACCTAGTCAAAGAATCATGCACTAGTTATCAATAAGTCAAAACAATTTGTAATCATACACTAGTTATCAATAAGTCAAAATAATTCGTCAATTCGTCATTAACTCTCACATCAATACTCCCTCTTACTTACTCCTCCTTACACACAAAATGAAAGGGACTACTACTTATCCACAATCCACAATCCACATGCCACATATCACAAGCATGATAAAATTCTTCCCCTTTTTGTCACTATATGACAATGGAAGGAACCAATAAATGGAACAGGAAGTAGATCAATAAGGAAGAATAAGAAGAGTAATGAGGAAGAAGAAAATATACCATTTAGATAATCAAGTTAACCAAAGTCATAAGCAAATTAGAATATAACCAAAATACATGTTCAACCAAGATCAACCAAGTTAAAAAAAAACAAGTATCATAAGAGTTATTACAAACCACATAATCAAAGACTAATCAGAACCCGACGAAGGAGCAGGTTTGGAAGGGTCAATCTGATGAAGTCCCTTGTTAATGCGTTTTAGATACTTATGCATATATTTGAATTGCATATCATGCGACACATTCATATTTTCTACATTCTCCTCTAGTGAGCGCAAACGCACATCAAAGTCAGCTTGCTAATAGTCAGGATCATCTGCTGAATCGGATTTGATCTCATAAAAAATGTCATCCATATTGAGGTCATTAGGAGGTAAATCACCTTCATCTTCATATACACCCACATTGACTTGGCCTGGTGCCGACCTCAAATTCATTGTAACAACCCGAATCTTCAGGACCCGAGTATATGACCCGTGTCCCAAAAACCCGAGTGTTAACCCTAAAGGATGGTCAGATATATATATTTTTCTTCTTTTATCAGAGTAAGCAATGAGCGTAGTGTGGACAAAGTGACATAACGGAAAATTTCATTATCATTCAATTATACAAGAAGCTGCTCATAATGACTTATACAAACCAATGTCTCTGAAATTAACAGGTACAAGATTTACAAAAATTTAATACATGAAGAATAACAGAAAACATATAAATATAAGCCGCTAGGTCACGCAGCTCCTCCAGGAAAAATATGGCCATGCATCCTTGGTGATAGTACCCTGCTCCTCATCAAGTCTGAACATGCGTATCACCTAAGCCACCTGTACTATCTGTACGGTTGTATATTTGATGGATGAGTGGCCAACTCAGTGTGAATTCCCCTCAAGATTACACACCGCCACATTAGGTAAGCATAGTTATAAAACATCCAGACAACCAAAACAGAGTAAATGCAGTTTTATTAGATGCATGAATGCGTGAATGCAATCATCGCCCCGGGGATGCTCATCCGTGCGGACAGTGGGCCATCACCCATGCAATCATCGAACCTGGGAAAATCATCCAGTCGGAACAATAGATAGTCGGTGGTCTGGGAGCTAGTGAAACGATACCCCAGTGGTCCTTAAGGCACGTGCTACAATATCCAGAATTAACCACCCATCATCGTTAATATGCTATGGATGCATGATTAGCCAAACCGTTATTATTCTAATTACAACCAGCCAATTTAATAAGCTCAAAGGTCACTACGGGGAGCTCAGAGCCCAGCGTAGGCCGACAGCTCAGGCATAGTGTCCCATTCCACCATCCCTGGCTCATGAGGCTACCACCTTAGGATGTTTAATGGATCCCAGTCGACTTGTGGCCAATCATATTTAGTATATGGGGCTTACCATCGCATGGTTGCATAAAACAAAACATCGAACCCATATAGGGAAAATACCAGAACAAAGCCACATAAGGCGATATCAAACAAGCCACATAGGGCAATTATTAAAATAGGCCACGTAGGGCGAGTATCAAAACCATGCGATAAAAGATCATCCCTAAAAAAAACCATTGGTCACAACAACCCTGGATGGTAGGCCCACATCAGTGATCCATATAAACCACTACTCAATAACCACCAAGTCAAAGGTCCATTACTATCACAACTAGTCAAGTTACATCCCAAGTATGAGTGTACATTCATATGTGGGAATTTCCCACTAATGTACCAGTTTAAAGTCCATAAGCAATACACTAGCATGAACAAATATACAGGATGAACATTAAGTAGGCAATACAGCAATTCAATTTCCACCAGCTAACACATGTGATTATAAGAGAGAGATATCAATTATGAATTTAAATAAAAACTATAACTCAAGCTAATGAGAAGATGGAAAGCTCAAGGGGAAGAATCATCACCTTATATTTTAAATCACCTTCCAGTGTCGCTAAGTGCTTATGCCCTTAGAATTGTATCCTATCACAAATCATGAACTTGTACGATTAGATCCAAGTTCTACGCACTACCTAGGGTTGAAGATCATAGCCTAGGGTCATCTTTTGAGGTTTTACTGTGGAATTAGGGTTTTATCCTAGAATCTAGCCCCATACTTGGATTTTAGGATTTTATTCTAGAGTTTAGTTCCAGGCTAGATAATTAGGGTTTAAATTAAGTCATCGTTAATATCATTATCGTACAATGGTCAAACAATATTCATGATAGGAGTGTTAACCCACCCATATTAATGATGATGGTTCTCAAGTTCATATTTAAACGTACCGACATTACCAAGTGTTCTTATGATGGCTAATAACTCATTAAATAATAGAGGTACTAAAAATAGGATATTTATTAATAGTAAAAAGACTAATGATACTAATCATATTACAGGAAATACACAATTCCCATAAAGAAAATGATAATATTTCCTAAGGATAATAATCATAACTATAAATAGTTAATCTAGTCTTGGTAATAGATATTATGACCTACCATTAAATAAAATACCATTATTTGATAACTACAATTTCGTTTACCTTGACTAAGTTATATAGAGGACTTGATCCTACCATAATTTGTGAAATTTTACCATTAGATCCAACCTAACTTACTATCTACATTTTGAGTATTGGCCTAGGGTTTGGGTTGCCTAGGCCTTTAGATTTGTGCCATAATTGATGTGTGATTCAAGAAAATGTTCATAATGAGAGCATCTAAAATAATTATCAACACAGTAATATAATTAATATTAATTAACATGCTAATAATAATCATTGAAATGATAGTATTTTAGAGTGATAAATAAAATACTAATATTTAGTAATTAAAATTTTATCCATACTAATTAATATTATCATGAATAGTCCCCCAATGACTAATCATATCCATATGAAAATTTATCATGATAATAGCACAAGGATGATAATTGTTAAAATCGAAATGCTTCTAGTTTGGGAAGAACGTGGCTCACCTTGTTGACTCGGCTCGATGCATCTACCACCAACTCTCTCTCTCCTTCTCCTTTTCTTCTTCTTTATTCATTACTCAAGACCCCTCACCCAACAAAGTTGCTGGACTCAACCAGCCGATGGGCCAGCTATCTAACTCGATCCCAAACCGAGTTGACTCGGCAGCAATCCACAACCAAGCCCTCTCCCTTCTCATTTTCTCTCACTTCTTTTCTTTTCCTCTCCTTGCTTCCTTCCTAGGATAACCCAGCTCGGACCAAGTCTAACTGACCACTAGACTCATTTCCAAATAAAGTCGGTGACTCGGTCCCAGCCGAGTTGACTCGGGTCAACTCTCCTTCTCCTCTCTTTTCTTTCTCTGTTCTCCCTCCTTCACCTACTATGCCCAGCAATGCTAGAACCAGGCCCAACATGACTGGGACAGGCCCAACTCAGACCTGGCTCGACCCAGCGAGTGCAAGGGCTGCACTCAGCCCCACTCTCTTCTTCTCTCGCATTTTTCTTTTCCTTAGATGCTTCTTCTTTCTCTTCTCCTTCCTGATTTCTCCTGTACTCAACCCTAGGTGAACCGGACCCAACCATCAGCGAGTCGAGCAGCCTGCTCAGACTCGGCCCGAGCTGTAGGTGGAGCTATAGCCGCACAGCAGCCGCATCCTCTTCCTCCATTTTTTTTCTCTTCTTTCACTTTCCTTTCCTTCTTCTTTTCTCTCTTTCTTCTACCTGCTACAGTACCGACAGAACAACAACCAAACATCCGGGGCGATCCGACACATACAACTCAACTCGGCAGACTCGTCAGAGAAGAAGACGAGCTTCAATGGTGTATTTCGAACGAGGGCCTCTTCCTCCGATCTGCTTCTTACAGATGGTCCGTATGGACGCCATGGAGCTTGTAGAGGAGAGCTTTCGAAGCTCCATGGGCGTTTGGGTGGTGGGTTTGGACTTGAGAGGGAAAACAGCTGTTTTTTTTGTTGTGGCTGCGAAAATGGAGGAGGATGCCCTAACGTCCGATCCTATCTTTCTTATAGAGTTTCCATAACATTTTTAGACCGTTGGATGAGCAGCAAATGGTCCGAATTTCGCTGCTTTACCGCACTCTCCAAATCAGTCGGAATAACCAAACAGCTATGTTTCACTTTACCGTGGGTAGAAAACCCTAGGTCAGTTTGGAACGGATGACTAGGATGCCATCAAATGAATGGCTGAGATTGGAGGAATCCTCCTCTCGCGCGGATCGCCCTACTGGCAGCAGCAGATTTCTATTTCTAGAAATAGATGTGTTTGTAGGGATGATTTGCAGTGAAGTTCGTGTGTCCATACGTCCGAGAAAATTAGTTGTGAAAGTTGGGTTTTGGTTAGGGCTGAAGGACGTACGAGATGGACGACTTGGATCTTTGATATGGATGATGAAGGTGGGCCACCATCGATGCAAATGGACATCACCGTTCGTTGGCTAAACGCAAGGAGAGAGAGAGAAACTTCCTATTTCAGGAAGTCGCGGGTCAGCGCCCGATTTGAACTTGCTGAGGGTTCGATGCACTGCGGGTGCTCTGGCACCGGTGCACAAGCACGATAAGGTGGGGCCCACGGAGATGATAGTGGGAAATCCACTCCATCCATTCAATTTGCAGGGCCAAATCAACGACCCTGACCAAGGATGGGGAAGATCTAAAGTTTGGGTGGGCCATACACTCAGCTATAAGCTCTAATTGAGGGTCTCCGTTGAAGTGGTGATTAGATCATCCCGAATTCGGATCTCAATGGTTAAAATGGTCCTATTGGCTGTTTGTAGGTCTTTTGTAATGATTGACCAACTAGAGACTAATATTAATATAAATTTTTTTTATTTGTATACCACTTATAAGTACAATTTTTAAAATCTCATAATATATATAAATATAATTTTAATATTAACATACCACTAATTACATGTTGTCATTCACACATTCATTAATATACATACTTTATAATATACAATATCACATTTAATTAGAATTATATTTGTATTTAATAATATCATTAAATATAAAACTTCATTAAGGTATCTAATGATTTTTGTATACCTACTTATAAGAGACATTTAATACTACCTTATAATTCAACTATATATTGTAAAACTATTATCCATCATGTTTAGTTAATATAATTTTATTTTCATAATATTTTATTTACATTAAATATATATACTCTTATCGTAATATGTTTTCATACACTTCTATATGATAAGTAATTTATCAAGATACATCTAAAATTTTTCTGATCTATGTTTGTGTAAAATATAATAAATAAAATAAATATACTTATTAAATGTTATGTGACTACTGGATGGTTCGTCTCGAAGATTAATGGATAGAAGTTCCGATACACAGGTGCAAACTATTTTCAATGGTCATATTTAAATTAGGATGAGCGTGAATGTTCACTTGGGTTAGAGTTGTATTTATACTAGGTTTGGTTATATGGTAACACCCGAGTACTAGAAAGTACGGGGTGTTATATTCATCTTGTTAATATTTGAGTTGTTGAATGGTAGGTGATGAATTGGAGCTTCCCCAACAGGCATTACCACTAAACTATGAGTGGCCAACACAGTCATAAAATAGGTGAAAGGGATGTCATTGTGTCTTGGATGGAGACAGAATTGAATGATGCATTGACAAATCAAGGAAGGAAGACATACAGTTGTACCAGAAATGATGGAATGAAAAATACGAACCATAAACGTAGTGAGTTCAGTTTTGTTACCAGAACGAGGATAGACATTCGAAATTAATATTCTATGAAGGATTCTGTATCTGGGTAACAAATACTTTGAGGCAAGCCCATTTCCACTAGTATTCCATTCCACATCTATATTGCACAAATCTCTAGTAAGCATACATTTTTAAGCTTCAGATGGTTTAGCTACTAGAGTGCTAATGGGAATACCTTCATCATTGACAGGTAAATCCATTAAGCCCGAAATAAGATGACGATCCACTTCAATTGGACCTTCTTTAGTAGAGATAATGAATGTCAAATTTTCAGTCAAAAAATTGGTAATACAAGTATACCTAGCTTGCACAATGGAGCGGTATGCCGGCCCACGCCAATATAATATGTTATCCCATCCTACAGACTAAAGGAGGGGAAGGATATCAAAAGGAGCTAGATGATCAACATTGACAGTTCATTCAACAATAACATTGTGCAACCTAATATCCCGTACATATGAGGGATCATCTTCGGGTGACTGAAGGTGGCGCATAGTTATAGGAGTTGATCGAGAAGAAGAAGGACCACGAGATCCTTTCTTCTTGGTTCTACCTTCCATTTGTACCAAAGATAACAAAGAACCAAGAGATTACAAAAAGGTGGGGAGGGTTTTCACTAGATTAGATTTTTAAGAAGAAAACCCCCAAAACAACTATGAATCAAGAAATAAATAACACCAATGATGAAATGGGAGTGCTATGAACTTGAATATACAAGGATAATGAAAAAAAAGTACTAACCTTGAAGAAATAGGAGATAGGTTCGACCGGTCAACCTAGGAGCTGTTGGAGAAGAAGCCCAAAATGAGGAAAAAGTGATTTTCCCTAAATAAAGTACCAACTCGCACTATACGGCTGGTCGAGTAAATGCTCGGCTGGTCATGCCACAACTGGTCGAGTATGTACTCGACTAGTCGTGAATAGCCCAAAATATGCATTTTTCATAAAATTTGAAATTTTATACATTTAAAATAACAAATATATACATTATGATATAGAAATGCAAGAATAATCAATTCAAATTACACATACCAAGATCAAATTTCAATTTAGAAAACCTACTTTTGTCGAGCGATTTTGTGAATATGTTAGCAAGTTGAGTCTTGATCCGAATGTATTCCAAAGAAATTGTCTTGTCTTCCACTAATTCACGAATGTAGTGATATCTAATGACAATATGCTTGGTTCGTGAATGCTAGATTGGATTTTTAGAGATATTAATTGCGCTTGAATTATCACAATATAAAACCATAGTATGTTGCGTAATTCCATAATCGCTTAACATTCTTTTCATCCACATAAGCTGAGTCAATGCATTACCTACTGTAATGTATTCAGCCTCAGTAGTTGAGAGCGATACGGAACTTTGTTTCTTACTTAACCAAGAAACTAAACAGTTCCTTACATAGAAACAACCACCACTGGTTGATTTTCTATCATTAATATTACTAGCCCAATCAGCATCTATGTAACCAGCTAATTGCACACTAGTATTATATGGATACCAAAGACCCAGATTTGCTGAACTTGCGACATATCACATAATCTGCTTAACATCTGCTTAACAACAATTAAATGTGACTCTTTAGGGTTAGATTGATATCTAGCACAAATTCCTATGCTAAATGCAATATTAGGTTGGCTTGCAGTTAAATACAGCAAACTACCTATCATACTGCGATACAATTTAGGATCCACACTCTTACCTGTAGAGTCCTTTGAGAGTTTTAAGGAAGTACTCATAGGAGTATTAAAATTTTTCTCATTCTTAAATTCGAACTTTTTAAACTAAGTTCAGAGCATATTTGGTTTGAGAGACAAAGAAACCATTAGGTTGTTGTTTTACTTGCAACCCTAGGAAATAATTCAATTCCCCAACCATGCTCGTTTCGAACTTAGACTTCATAAGATCTGCAAACTCAACAGTTATGTTAGCACAGGTAGATCTATAAATAATATCATCAACATAAATTTACACTATTAAAATGTGATTATTATGTTTCTTTATAAGCAATGTCTTATCAACACTTCCCCATTATAAAGTTATGACTTAGTAGAAACTTAGTCAACTTTTCGTACCATGCCCTGGGAGCTTGTTTCAAACCATAAAGTGCCTTTTTAAGGCGGTAGACATGATTAGCATTCTTAGGATCTTCAAAACCCGTTGTTGTTCAACATAGACTTCTTCATGCAAATTGCTATTTAAAAATGCACTCTTTACATCCATTTGATATATTTTGAACTTTTTAAAGTAAGTCATGGATATAAATAGTCTGATTATTCAAGACGAGTTACAGGGGCAAAGGTTTCATCATAATCGATTGAGTGTACCCCTGTACAACCAGCCTAACCTTGTTCCTAATAATATTACCAAGTTCATCAGACTTATTTTTGAAAATCCATTTTGTTCTGATAATGTGCTTATCTTTAGGTCTAGGAACTAAGTACCAAACATCATTTCTAACAAATTGATTAAGCTCTTCTTGCATTGTAACAATCCAGTTTTCGTCAGTAAGAGTTTCTTTTACGTTAGCTAGTTCTATCTGAGATGTAAAGCACACATAATTATACATATCTTCTAGTTATTTATGAGTGCGCACACCAATGAGAGGGTTTTCAAGAATCTGATTAGTTAGATGGTCTTTAACTGGCCTCAGTTCAGTATTATGTTGACTTGTTAAAGAGTTTAGTTTATCAATTCGAAGAATTTCATCATTTTCTGAACTTGAGACAGGTGTATTCAAGTGATCGTCAATGACCACATTAATAGACTCTTGAATTACACCAGTTCTCTTATTAAGAACACGATACGCTCGACAATTCAGATCATACCCTAAAAATATCCCTTCATCACTTTTGGTGTCAAACTTACTCAGATTTTCTCGGTCAAGTAAAATGTAGCACTTGCTGCCAAAAACTTAAATGTATTTGATAGTAGGCTTCTTATCAAACCATATTTCATAAGCCATTATACCATTTGATTTTCTAGTACAAACGCGGTTAATTATATAACAAGTAGTATTTATAACTTCGGCCCAAAGATTTTTCGGGAGCTTCATACTATTTAACATTACATTAGCCATTTCTTAAAGCACTCTATTTTCTCTTTCTACTATACCATTTTGTTGAGGTTTTTCAAGCGCTGAGAATTCATGTGATATTCCCTGATCATTGCAAAATTTCTCAAAACTGCTATTCTCAAATTCTTATCCATGATCACTACAGATCTTACAGACTTGAGATCCTTTTATTGTTTGAATACGTTTAAGGATCATTTTTTACTTCATCGAGAGTTTTTTATTTGTCCCTTAAAAAGACTACCCATGTATATCTGGTAAAGTCATCAACAATAACCAGTATGTACTTCTTGCCACCTCGACTCTCCGTTCTGGTTGGTCCAATAAGGTCCGTGTGGAGAAGTTCAAGCGGTTTAGATGTGGCATTGGAGTTCACCTTTTTGTGAGTACTCCTAGTTTGTTTACTAATCTAGCATTCGCCACATATTTTATTTATTTTTTGTATTTTGGGTAAGCCTCTTATCAACTCTCTTTTGCTCAATCTATACAAGTTACGGTAGTGTACATGTCCAAGGGTTTCATGCCATAACTCAGTCTCATCGGTATGGACCATGTAGCACGATAAATTAGATGAGCTGGACTCACTTACAGTGTAGCAGTTTTCAGAAGTTCTACGACCAGTTAATATTATAGAACCATTTTTATTTAGAATTTTACATCCTTGTTAGTAAATTTTACACTATGATTATTATCGCATATTTGAGAGATGCTTAATAAGTTGTGTTTTAACCCTTCTACGTATAAAACATTCTTAAATAAAGGGAGGTTAAAGAGTTAAACCGTACCTTGGCCAACAATTCTACAACTGCTACCATCACCGAATGTGATTGAACCATCAGGCATATCTTTAAGATTGGTGAACAGGACTTTATTGCTTGTCATGTGTCTGGAGGATCCACTGTCTAGGCACCATTTTGAATGGCTTGTAGCTTTGAAAGCAGTGTGGGCAACCAAGCAAGTAACCTTAGGAACCCATTTCATTACAGTCTTGGGTTTAGGAGTATAGTTGGTCTTCTTATGTTTGTAGTTGTTATAAGACTGACCTAATGAGTTAGATTTTAAGAGCTCCTTAAGTAAATCAACAATTTTCTCTGCTAAAGGATTGTGATTCTTATTTTTGTAGTTGATATGTTTACTTCTAGGTTTTAAGGTTTGAAAAGACTTAGCATTTTTAAAATGATTTTGATTCAGGCTTTTCCCTTTTGAGTTTGGAGACTCCCCTTTCAGAAATTTGGGTGGAGTATTCTTATGTTTGGGAGGAATACTTTTGTCGTAACCCAATCCAGATCGGTCGCCACATTTTCTGGATCCAGTAAGTATTTTTCTAACTTGGGATCACCTTGAGCATACCTCCATGTGTCTTTTAAACTCAAAAGTGAAGAGACTTCAAGTTTTAGTTTTTTATTTTTAGATTTTAAGTTTTCAACTTGGGAGTTTTTTAAATCTAAGTCGTACTTAGTTTTTTTAAAACAATCTGAAATGTGAGATTTTTCTAAAACAAGATTATCAAAATTTTCTTTGAGTTTTGAAAACTTTTCTCTCTGAAGTTTTAGTTTTACTGCAATTTTACAACTTTCCTTGTTTAGGGCATTATAAGTATCTTGAAGGTCTTCTTCATTTTCATGATCACTATTCAAATTTTCTTCACTAGTTGAATCATCATTATCTGAAAAAGTGAACTTGGCTAGAGTCATAAGGGCTTTAACTTCATTACCCGACTCGGTTTTAGAATCTTCTGACTCAGAAGAGGCTTCAGAGCAGGAAGATTCATCCCAAGTAGCCAACATGCTTTTCTTTTTTTACTTATCCTTTTTAAGACACTTGTTTGCTAGATGCCCATATTCATGGCAGTTGTAACATTGACTGTCTTTTAAAGATTTCTAAGTTTTAGATTTAAATCTTTTCTTATCATTAGATTTTTAAAAATCAACCCTCTTTTTACTTTTGAAAATCTTATAAAACTTTTTAGCTAAAAGGGCTATATCATCTTCAGAAATTTCTAAATCAGAATTACTACTATTTTCTTGACGAAAACATTTAGAAGATTTAAGGGCGACTGATTTACCTTTAGGAGCTTTAAAAGTTAACTCATAAGTCTGTAATGAGCGAACTAATTCTTCTACTCTCATATTATCCGTATCACGAAGTTCCTGGATCGCAGTCACCTTTGAATTGAACAGTTCAGGTAGTGAGCATAGTATCTTTGCACAGACTTTACTTTTTGGGATTCTATCACTGAGACCCCACATAGAGTTAACAATGTTATTCAATCTAGTATAAAAGTCCATGAAAGTTTCACTTTCTTCCATACGTATTTCCTCAAATTTGGTTGTGAGGATTTGGACTTTAGATTTCTTGACAATTGTTGTTCCCTCGTGTGTCATTTCTAAAATATCCCAGGCTTGCTTTGCAGTATCACAGGATGTAACTCTTTTGAATTCATCTGGTGATAGTGCGCAAGTGATTGCATTTAGTGCTTTTGCATTGGCACTACTCTCACTTTTCTGAAGAGTGGTCCAAGAAAATTAAGGTGTGACTTTCATAGTTTTGGATCCGTCGGTACATCCTAGCTTTCACTTCCATGGTAGGAGGATCGTCCATTAGTCATTAACTCAGAAATTAATCCAAAATAAATAATAATTAAAATGAGCTATGGCTTACCACATGCTCTTATCCATGGATTTTAAGAAAATTCTCATCCTAGCTTTCCAATAAGCATAATTGGAGCCATCAAATGGTTTATGGTGGAGGCCTAGCAAAGGTTTGTAAGCATCTACTAGAGGTATCAAAGATGCAAGAGGATATAAAAGAAATAAATAGCAAAGGAAATAATTAAGCTATTACAACATTCCCACACTTGCATAAAAGAAATTATAACATTCTCCACAAATACGAAAAGAGAAATTACAACATCTACAAAATGAAAAATTCAAAGGCTATCAAAATTTGACATCTTACAAAGTTTAGATCGATTAACTCAGGAAATTAATCCAAAATAAATAATAATTAAAATGAGCTATTAGGCTTTAATACCACTTGAAAAGGCCGAGCTAAGAGTCCTACAGAGGGGGAAGGTGAAATAGGACTATGCTTTAAATTAAAAAAAATAAACCAATACCCTTACAATTATGAATCAATTCAAATAAATTTAAATATTAATAAAGATATACAAATTCGAAAGGACAACCCACATAATGGGCTTATGGTGCAACCTTATAACCTCAAAAGGACTCAATGTTAATATAAGTAAATGGCAAGGAATTAAATGATAAAGATCAAATTATTACAACAATCCCCACACTTGCTTGAAATGAAAATAGTTACAACATTCACATCCACTTGTACACCACAAAACCAATGATAAAAGATATGAAAATTAAGCAAGCATTCATCCACAAGACAAAGAGTTATAGTGGTTCGCTGTGTGTACAACCTTACTCCAAATATCCTCACACAGGGGATATTAGCGTGGGTTTTCTCGGTTCACCAAAACCTTTACAATTGTGTCTTTTTCACTCTTACACAATTCAAAAACCCCTCTTTTCGAAGAGAATATAATGAGATTTTTCTCGAATCTCAAACAAAACCAAAAATAAATAATTTTACGTAATTGTAAAATACCCGGATTTCTCCTTTAGCAAATAATTAGTAGATGATTGAATATCAAAGTTCATTTCCAATACTCACATTCATAAGGTTCAAATTCTAATAGAAGATTTAACTTGTCGTAACATTTGATTTTGATTCCAAGAAGAAGGAATAAGATAATTCCTCTTTTCAAATAAGATTGAATATTAAACAAAATCAAATTAAATAAGCTACAAATTAAATAAACAATTTAGCTTAAAATAAACACAAGACTTATCTCGAAATTACTAAAATTCTTGAAATGGAATGGAGTTGAGATGTGAAAACTCAATTTCGTGTTCAATTTATAGAAGAAAAAATTGTTCCTACACCAAAACCTTCGTTTAGAAAAATAGTCATCACACGACTACCCTCCACCTAATATCCTCACACAATGGATATTAGTCGTTCACCGATGAAAATAGGTTTTTCAAGATTCACCTAAAATCCTTTAACTACAATTGTTTCTTGGACTAGTCGAACCAATGTCGGTCAAGTGGGCTTACACAATTAAAAATAAATATTTGACATGTATCTGACCTACTTAAAGGGTCAACCTAAGGATCAAACCTCAAACAATGGACATTGAACTTCAACCATTCAAAATATAGATTGTTTGAACCATTTTTGATCTTGAACTTTGTTGTAGCTTCAAACTTGAGATCTCATCAAGAAACCAAAAATAAATTTTGTTTTTTGAACATCAACATTGTAGCTTCTTGAATTTCAACATCTTGAGCTTAAAATACTTAAGAGTTCGACATATAGCTTCTTGATATTCTCCTTTTGAATGCGGCATACAAGAAAGAACCAATTGTTTGAGTAGAAGGTCAACGTAGATGTTCAATGTTCACACTCACTTATGAATAGGTTCTAAGTTCTAAATTGATTTTAAATTAAATCACCTTGGGATAGCTTGATTTGATTTTGATTCCAAGAAATGGGAATATATCAATCCCTCTTTCAAATAAAATTGGAATGCAGAATACAAAATCAATTACAAAAAAGATAATTAAAGAGAATATAAAATGAGCACTAAATAGCTTAAGAATATCACTAACTAATCTCTCAGAGTGGTGTATTGATTTTGCTTGAATTGAATACCAAACTCTGAAATTTGTGCTCTATTTATAATTGTAGAAATTGCATCTTCGACTAGCCCTGAGGTCGTCACGACTGGTCATAGGACCAACAGAGTTTTGAAATTTTGAGCACGATAAGATCAGACCGTTCCACGACTGGTCAACGGACCTGCTCGACCGGTCGAGCAGCCTTCACGACTGGTCGAGTCCTGTCCACGACTGGTCGTGCAGGACTTAATTTAGTTACTAGACTTTAAGTCGAGCCTGTAGGACTGGTCGAGCACGAGTCGATCATTGTTCACATGACCGGTCGAGCAATCTTTAGGAGTAGTTGAGAACAAAAAATTCTAAAAATTTTAAACAAACTTAGGACTAATCGAGGAATTTCTTGGACTGATCGAGCCAGTACTAGGACTAGTCGAACATAGCATAAGACTAGTCGAAAAACAGTCTATCCACTTATAAAGTGAGCCAATTGAATTATGTATTCAAAATGACCCACCCTATGGTCAATCTAGGGTCTTTCATACCTTGTTAGTGATGTACGAACATTGAGTCGTCTTTTACTTCAGTTGATAGTCGTTCTTTGAAGTTCACGAAGCTTGAGAGCTTGACATATGATGAAGCTTGAACTTGAGACTTTTGAAGCTTGAATATGACTATCATTGAAGCTTGAGCTTGAGGTTCAAAGTGAAGAACTTTATCTCGACTTGGACAAAGCTTTGAATACTTGAACTATTGAATCTTGAAAGATTGAATTCACACTAGGTGTTGTACTTGACATGAACATGTAATCTTGCACTTGAAGTTTATGACGTAAAGACCTTTGTTCTTGTACATAAGAAGCGCAGTCTTGAATATGTAGATGCGCTACACAAGACACAAATTTCAAGAGGTTTTGGCACTACAAAATTTGACAACCATAGGAGCTAGGAAACATAACACTTACACCTGGCCTTTGGACCGACTTCCCATATTTGATGAGATTGTGAGACTACACGGTGTTCCAGTATCAATCGTTTCTGATTGAGACCCGAGGTTCACATCTTAGTTTTGGAGTTTCAGAAGGGTATGGGGTCTGCCTTGCAGTTTAGCACCTCGTATCATCTCCTGACCGATGGGCAGACCGAGAGGGTCAACCAGATCCTTGAGGATATGCTTCGGGCTTGCGTGATTAACTTCTCGAGTAGCTGGGATGAGCATCTGCACTTGGCTGAGTTTGCATATAATAATAGTTATCAGGCGAGCTTTGGTATGACTCCCTTCGAGGTATTGTATGACAGACTATACAGATCTCCGATTTGTTGGACTGAGGTTGGAGAGCGCCGTCTCATAGGTCTCGAGCTTGTGCAACAGATGTTAGAGGTCATTGATATTATCAAGCAGAGGATGCGCACAACTCAGAGCCGGCAGAAGAGTTTTATTGATAGTCAGCATCGTCCCTTGGAGTTTGCAGTTGAGGACCAAGTGCATTTCAAGGTCTCACCCATGAAGGGTGTGGTTCGATTTGGAGTAAAGGACAAGCTTGCCCTGAGATTTATTGTACCTTTTGAGATCACTGGGCACGTTAGCGCTATGGCATATTGGCTTGCCTTACTACCTTAGTTGTCTGGCATCCACAACATTTTCATGTCTCTATGTTGTGGAAGTGTAGGTCAGAACCATTCTTGTGATTGATTGGAAGCCCCTAGATGTCCAGGAGGATGCTTCCTACATTAAGCAGCTAGTTCGCATCCTTGATTGGAAGGAACAGGTCCTCCGAACCAAGGTCATTCCCTTGGTGAAAGTATAGTGGGGTCACCATAGTGTTGATGAGGTGTCTTAGGAGTGTGAGGCTGAGATTCGAGAGCGCTATCCCCATCTCTTTGTTGATTGATTATACCTTGTATTGTACTTTGATATATATATATATATATATATTTATATGATGCCATGTTTCCTCCTTCCTTTTGTTCTGCATGATAGTTAAATTTTGAGGACAAAATTTTCATTAGGAGGGGAGAACTGTAAGGCCCGTGTCTTAGTATCTCACCGTTCCTTAGGATCCTGTGATCCTCCCCGTTGAATTTTAACGACCCGCAACCTATAGATAGCTTTTGCGAGCAACCTTAAGTCGCATCCTGTAGATCCAAGTCGATTCAACCTGAAACCTATGCCATTGCGACCACGTCGTCACCGTGGTTCTAACACTGTGGCTCATGCACCAATTCGATGCCTAGATTAGGAGATATGGCCCATGTATAATCTTGGCCACACTCTGTGTGTTACTAGGCCACAAGATTCCAGATAAAGTAGATTCTCTACCTAAAGCCATCATGAGGATGACATCATCCTAGGCTACCTAGCCTAGGGTGACATTACCCTAGCCCTTCCCATGCTTGCTAGTCATAATGAAAAGCATGCCATGCTCCCTTACACAAGCAATGATTCTCTTACAAACTAATCATTTCTCTCATATACATCATTCTCTCTCCTCTCATCTTCCTCATTTTCCTAGCAATAGGAGCTTGGGACGTCCATGAGAGACCCATTACTCCAGCCCCTTCCAAGCTAGATTCTGTAACGCCCTGAAAATCGGGGGTCGAGCATAAACTCAACTCCCAAGTTCCAACACATCACTTATGCAACAAAATGAATGATGATTGAATGTGATCGGTATTAGTGCAATGAACATGAGTGAGATTAAGCCAAAACAGCATATCATACTCCAGAGACAGTTAAATTTGCAAGCGGAAGACTGTGATAGATAGATAAAATATATAAACTGTGGTGGGTCTCCAGAGTGTGATAAAGTTACCAGGTTAAATAATTACAAGTATGATTTTAAATTATACCAAGTTGTGTAGTGTGATCTAGTCAACATCCCTGTAGCCCCGACAATCAAGGCACGGCTCTCACGAAGCCGCCGAAAAGCAAAGACATATACGAGAAAACATTCTCGTCGTCATAGAAGTCCGACTCGCCTCAGAAGTAGCATCGCCATCTCGCAATCGAGACAAAGTCGGTGGGTGTTCGGAACACCGTCCCGTATCATGGGAGTGAGTGATCAACTCAGTGGAACAATAAAGCATAGGTTAACATGTTATCAATTCAGTCAAGCAATAATGATAAAGCAGTACAATCAAACAATTTTAACTACTCTTATTTAATGCAAGTATGAAATGACATGATGTATGCCCTTACCAAACCACTCTCATGCGACATCATCTTACGTTCGCGAATGCGTCCATCCCTCAGTGCTCCACATCTACCAGGCACATGCAATGCGATGATGAGCATGATTACCGAGTAATTATTAGTTCATTTCAAACAGCAGTATTTGGGAAACTAAGGTACCTCCCTTGTATCATTCCCAAACATGATCGATTCTAGGGTCGTCAGTCCTTGTTAATCTCATACTATATTATGGTTTGAGAGGCGTAGCGAAGGCATCACAAAGGGCTCGTCACCCGTCAGCACGGATACAGATCTCACCGTATGCGACTCAATTGCTGACCGTCAGCTCGAATACAGGTCTCACCGTACTCGGCTCAATCGCTAGCCGTTAGCTTGAATACAGATCTCACCGTACTCGGCCCAACTCATACTCTAGTTGCTGTGAAAGACTCGTCGCCAATCACAGACCTTGGAGTATACTCGAAGATACTACAGAGGACTCGTCGCCCGTCAGCATGAGTACAGGTCTCACCGTACTCAGCTCTCGCCGTAAGTATCGACAGCTCGAATATAGTGTCCCATACCACCATAATCGGCTCACGAGTCTGGTTGCTCACTGGTCACTACGGGGAGGCACGTGGCCCCAGCGTAGGCCGACAGCTCGACCATGGTGTCCCATACCACCATGCCCGGCTCATGAGTCTTAGCGGATCGAGGTACCATGGTTAAAAGGGATTTCACTGGTAAGTTTGGTACCCTAGGTTCAGGCAGTAGCGACCAAACATGGTGAACATACATTAGACAAATCGAGTTACTTGACGAGCTCGGCAAACTCGAGCGCACAACAAGTTGAACGACATGAAGTGCATAAGCACTTCGCGTGGCCAACCACTATCGTCAACCGAAGTACGACTCGGGTTCTTCGAACACATCTCACGTGGCAAATGAATCGCAACCACGAATTCAATTCTGGTACCGATTGTCTGGACTATAATCATAGCCCCAAACACAATCAAGTGTAGATAGATAAAGTAGTAGTGAATCAAGATTCAACTCATACAATCGAGGTCTGGTGGTATCCGTTTAGGGTTGCCAGGGCTGTTGCACGCATTCGTTGCTCCACTCCCCCATCACCCATGACGGATCATACAATGTAAATATAAATTTAAACATATGCATTACATAGTTAAAATCATAAAGCAGTTGAGCATGTTATGAAGCACAACACAAGCATAAATTTGTACATGTTCCATTCCTAATCACACAACTATCCAAGGAGATCATACACATAGGTAGAAGAGGTTGAGAATCATATCTCAACACCCTTATACATTACAATTTGCTAACTACTACTCATTCAGCTAACTACTACTCATTCAGACATTTCAAGAAACACTTAAACAAACATACATCAACATACATGACATATGTCGATCACATAGGCATTAGGCCAAATCCTTTGACTAGGGAGTTGCCCAAATCATAACATGCGTACACCCATGATGGATAGTCATGACAAGCGTGAATCCAGCCCATATTCATTCACCATTCCCACAAACACTTGGGCCACACATTTTAGCATATATGGTGTATATTGGCCGTGGCGTGATTTAGGGCAAATCCTTTCGTCAAAGGGGTATCGCCAATACAACAATTATGAATCCATGACAATTAGTCATGGCGAGCACGAATGAGAATTCTATACTCATTCAGTCATTTTTCACAAACACTTAGAATACACTATTACAACATACATGGTGTATGTTAGCAAAACATGTATTAGGGCTATCCTTTAGCCAAGCGAGTATTTTATCCATGTATAATATATTACTACAACAAATAATCATGATAAATACATCTCCAAAATATACATGTATACGGTACTTCTTACAATACCGTATTTCTACATACATAGTGTTTATTAGTAAACATGTATTTAGGCGAATCCTTTCGCCAAATAAGTATTTTATCCATACGTCATATATCCATATGACAAATAAACATGTCAAACACATTTCCATAAAAATACGTATACGGTATTTTATACGAATACCTAGAGTATGTGAAATTCCAAATTCTACAATTTTAATCGAAACAGAAAACGGAAAGCACTTTGTACATGTGCAATTGCATGCAGATCATGAATCTACCATTATCTGACATTGAAAGCGTTGAAAATCGCAACCTATACACCTAAAGTCCTCACCTTGTGTTGTAGAATCGTAACGGAGTTGATAGGTTTGCTAAGCTTCCGTATACGGGAGTTTGGCAACCTAGAGAACGAAATAGGTTAGCTATTTCATAACCTACAACCTATACAACCCTAAAACAGATTAGGGTTAGGGTTTCTTACCTAGAAACGACGCCGAAATCGCCGGGAAAGCGTTGAGAATCAGGCGGTGGAGCCCGAATAGCGGCAGGGAACAGCAGTAGGGAGTTCCTCCCACATCTCCCTCACTTTCTCTCTCTTTTCTCTCTCTCAAATCCAAATTTGTATGGCTGAAATGGGAGAGGGTTTAAGGTCCTTATATAGTCTAAAACTTCACCAAAATAGACTTCTGGACAAGGTTCGCCTAAGTTATAACCAAAGCGGAACTTTCTCAGCTCAACGGAGGACTTCTGGCGGGCCTCCTTGAGCCAAAGGTCAGACTTAAGCTCACTAACACTGGATCTACGTTCTATTAAGTTTTCGTTTCAGTCGGATATCCAGATCACGCGTGGCGGACCAGTTTCAGTTCAACGGTCAGCGGATCTTGATCGGAGATTCCGAGTACATGTAAATGTGTATGAAATTTCTCCCGATCCGAGGGTGTAATTTGGTCGATTCGACGATGCAGTTTGCTTAAAACTGATCCGCAAACGAGAGATGCTGATTACTATTCAAGATATTTATTTTTAAAGAAAACAAGTGTTTTCACACTCTCTCGCTCCGGACGTGATCGAATGGCCGTGGGACATCGTCTGGACTTCATTTCCGAGATGGTTGTCGAGCCCAGTGAGGCGGTCCTAGTTCCTTAACTTCGTGTTAATCGGACTTCCGACATGCGGTCCAGATCCGATACGGAGTTTCAAGATGCTCCCGAGAGCAGCCGGGTAATGAGATTGATCCTAGATTTTAGGGTAACCTAGCGTCAATGATTCTACAAGTTCTGGGTCTTGCAGATCGTATTTAAAGTGATTCAAACAGATTTCGTAGCTAATCTGGTTTCGCACTTAGTTAACTTTGTCAAATTTCTAAAGGATTTAATCCTAAGTGATTTCCGTCTGAGGTAGTATTTAGTCCTTTGCAGTTTGTATCTAAAGTGATCCAAGTTATACTACTTAGCTAGTTTAAGATAGTGTCTAGGGCGAAAGTGCTTTGAAAAATTGAAAGAACAAGGTAGTGAAGGGTGAGATTTGTGAAGGAAATGGGTTCAAAGGCGGCTTTAGACTTTGGGATTCAGTTCTGACAAGTTAATGAAGTATTAGGATCGACCCATTGCCTAAGGACGTCTAATCCCAGGTTGGCAAAAATTCGGGGCGTTACAGATTCATCTTAATCTAACCATCTAAAACCCATCTCCAACATTGAAGGAGCTCCTTAGAAGCTTGAGAGTTCAAGGGAAGAAGAAGAAGAAGAAGAGGAGAGGTGGGTGTACTCTAGGACTAGATTCTTTCCATTTTCTTGCATAAATTCCTATATTTTCTAGCATGGGGCAAGTAGGACCCACCAATCAATGGTGAGGATCCTATCTTGACCTCTAGGTGTGGCCAATGGCCCACCTTAGCTTGCATGTAAGTGCCGTGATGGGGCCATTCTTCATAGACCCCATCGTGATGTTTCCTTGATGATTAGCTTAATAGGGTCATCTAGACCCCTTGCTTTTTGTGGTGGGGATGGCATCCCCACCTTACATTGCTGATTTGAGGGTCCACATGTGGATGGGACCCATCTTGATGTATGTATAGCACCTATAGGGGCTCATAGTGGCGGAGCCCCTCCACGACTCGTTTTCTCTCTCTCCCTCCCTCTCTCTCTCTCTTTTTCCTTGTATGATGGCCCACCTAATGATGAGTGAGTGTTATCCACGCTGTCCAAATGATATTCCACATGGCCATCTAAATAATGGGACCGACCCACCTTGCTGTTCACCGTCCAGTAGCCCTTACTGCCCGTTTTCGGGCCGGCCTGGACGGAGGGACAACAAAAATATCATTTTGGTGTTAGGGCTGAAAGTTGGGCCGGTTGGGTCGGGTTGGTGCTCAACCCTAACCCAACCCTAGCCCAACCCAAGGTTCCTATACCTCAACCCTAACCCAACCTCAGGTTAGGAATTCTCAGCCCAAGCCCAACCCAAGTGGGTTTGGTCGGGTTGGCCGGGTTGGTCGGGTAGATATATGCTAATATTTTCATTATTACATTAGTCTATTATATTTTCAATATAAGTTTTATTTTTTATACCTATAATTTTATTAATTATATATGTAGTTATTTATCGTAAATAACATTTTTTTTCTTAAACAAACAAGCTAAAATATACCATAAGTACTCCTTTAAAAGTCGTATGGTGTATCAAGCAATCTATTTGGTAGAGAGAAATCCGGTGTGTCTTGCTAGCTTGAGTCATCAGAAATGACATGGGCCAATGAAACCCGACAGCATTAGAATTTCCTGTTCGTTCAAAACAGATGATCCGCACTCAATTATAATTAATTTATAGGGAACTTACATATTGATCGGTTTCGGGTTAGGTCGGGCAACCTGAGACCTCTACCCGAGCCTAACCCAAGTTTTATCGGGTTGGCATTTGTATGGTCCAAGCCCGAGACCAAAGCCCCATACATCCTGCCAAAGCCCAACCTAATGTCGGGTCAGTCACGGGTCGGTCTGGTTGAACCCGCCCAACTTTTAGTCCTACTTGGTGTGGGGCCGTGTGGCCCACCACATGGACACCACCATGATTTATGTGTTGTATCCATGCTGTCCCATTTGTGGGACCCACCTTGCTGACGTCCAGCAGCATTGCTGTCTGGACTATTTTAGGATAGGCCCTGATGAAGGGGAAAAATAAATATCAGCTTGTATCCACAGCTGGTTGGCCACCACGTGGACCCACCTTGGTGTATATGTTATATCCCCACTGTCCAACAGCAGGGACGGTGGGGCCTGCCTTGATGAATGTGTGGCGTCCACATTGTCCAGCAAGGATGTGGGACCCACCTTGATGAATGTGTTTTATCCATGCCGTCCAGTCCCTGGACGTGGACCCCACATGATGTAAGTGTTTTATCCACGTCGTCCAGTCCTTGGACGTGGACCCCACCATGATGTATGTTTTACCCACACCGTCCATGGGATGTGGGAACCCACCATGATCTATGTGTTGTATCCACACCATCCGTGAGATGTGTGACCCACCTGATGTATGTATTTTACATCCACGCTGTCCATTGCGTGTGAGGCCCACTTACCACGTGTGGGACCACCAGATGTGTGACATCCATGCCATCCAACAGCTGGATGTGGGACCTACCGTGCTGTATGTGTTTCATCCACACCATCCAGATGGGACAGTGGGCCCTGGAGTGATGTATGTGTTGCATCTCCACCGTCCAAGCAAGGGATGATGGGACCCACTCGAGGTATGTATTAATTCTATCCAAGTTCTCCATCAGTGGGGCGACCAGTAAGGTCCACCTACTGTGTATATGCAGGCCCACCTGCTATGTATGTGCAGGGCCCACCTGCTGTATGTGTAGGGCCCCACTTGTTGTATATTTTATATCCATGCTGCCCATTTATGTTGTGTAGAGGCCCACCTTCCATCTGTGTATGAGGATCAGACCGTCGAGATTTCTAGATGTTTAGCAGGCCCAGATGGGCTGGATGTCCAGCCTCAGAGCCCATTTTAATGCATGAGCTACCCATCTATTGTGCTGGACTTTATGGGCTGTTTGTAAGCCCATTATGATATATGTGTTATACACCTTGCCTAGCCATTTTATAGAGTATATGGGCTGCCCCATGAGGCCCACCAGGGTGCATGTGTCATATGTCTTCCCTGGCCATCTATTTTTTGGGCTGTGGGCTACCCCATGTATCCCACCTTGATGTATGTAGACCATGGGCCGTCCCTTAAAGCCCACCATGACGTATGAGATAATATGTATACTGTTCATTTATTTTCTAGCTACTGTAAGAGCCATGAGCCCCATTATGAGATAGTTTCTATAGCGGCCGCACTCTAGGAGGCAATGGTGGTTAAATGTCCACATTGTAAACCTCCTTAGGGCCATTGTTAGGCCCATTCTCATCTTCTCTTAGTGGGCTAACCCCAACCGTTGGGCCCTCATTATTAATGGTGCTTCCACCATGCCTTGTAGATTGGTCCAAGCCATATAGCCTATCTTGTGCTTATTGGGCCACATAGGAAGCCCAGTTTATTACGTGATGGAGAGGGTGAGGAAGCCCACTCTTTATACTTAGGCCTATCCTCTTGACTTCCCTTGTTATATACATTAGACTTACCCATGAGGCCCATTCTTGATATGAGTATGCCATCTAGACCATCTATTGACTGTAAGAGAGTACATTATCATTGTTGGATATGCTAGCATAACATCATGATACATGCCCATACGCATCATTTGCATGCTTGTTATGAGGAGTGATTGATCATAACATATGACATTGGGTTGGTTGTTTTTGGGACTCCCTGTGAGACGGAGTTGCCCCACATGAGCGCGCGATACGCACAAGTTTAATGCATGACTGGATGGTGTAACTCGCGCATCTTGCATTCTGTGTGATATGATTATTGTATGACCTAGCGACATCAGGGCAGTGGCCTTCACAGGCATATCGTGGATGACAGGATTGGACACCAAAAATATTTAGTTCTAGCAATGGAGCACTTAGGATGTCCTTAGGTGAAAGTCCCAGAACCCTTATGGTACTAGAAGGTTGCTCCAACGTCGAGGCCGAGTGGATACATGAGCGTAAGAATGCCGAATACCAGAAGGCTAGTCTCCCACTGTGCCGTGGTCTATTGGAAGGGGGTGTGACCTTACCCGCCTGGGTGAAGGGGGCTCTGCTAGGTCGAGTTTGACCAGCTCAGAAATGGGTCACCTACTAACGAGCTGGGTAGATATTGGCTGATTACTAGCCAGGTGGGTAGTGAGATCTCTTACGCTCACTTGGCTACGCGCCTGGGGGAGGGGCAATCATTATGGAGCGTAGTAGACCACGGTGATATTTTAGAGATGGACTGTACTGATATATAGATCCAGCCGAGGACTAGTATGCTTACGTTGCATCTTACATATGACATTTGGCCATGTAGGCCTTACATCGCATAGCCTTGATATGGCTGATGATACTCATGGACTATACTGATATGTAGATCCAGCTGAGGACTGGTATGCTTGCGTTGCATCTTGCATATAACATTTGGCTACATAGGCCTTGCATTGCATAACCTTGGTACGACTGATAGCATTCATGGACTTGCCAGCATTAATCCCATTCATGGACTTACCGGCACTTTCCGCATTACTCTAATGTTGTATGCTTGGCACGTATATTATGCACACGATTACACCGCCCTCTAAGCTTCCTGTAGGCTTATGCACGATAAATGCATGTAGGTGACATTAGGACGCAGCCGAGCTGAGGTAGAAGCGTGTGGCTGGGCTTCTGGTATTTTTTTTATACCTATCTTGTATTTCCCTTTATGCGTTATACTCAAAGTTTTCGATTATAATGGATATGTGGTGATGTTGTTGTTTGTGACTAAGTTATGCTTATGGTTATGCTTCCCTTTACAAATTTTTTTTTTTACTAAAAATCCTCCTTGTTGGATCCCAGGATTGGAATCCAGTATATGGGTGTCGGGAGTCGAGAATGGGGCACTATGCAGGCCATCGCTGTCGGATTCGGCGATCGGGAATTTTGTAAGCCCGGTTTCGGAGTTTGGGGCCGGACAAACCCTCTAATCCGAGTGAGAGATCCACTATCCAGTAAGGGATGGTGTTTGGGAATAATTGCGACAGAAGATGTGGGTGAAAAAGTCATGAAAACTCAAAAACTGACCAACTAAGGAAGAGCTAAAGGATAACTAAGTCTGAAGAATACTGACCTGGGTCGGTAAATGCTGTGGGGACTAAATGTTGATCCAAGGGTGTAACACCTCGGTTCCCAAAACCCGAGTACACTACTCGCTTTCTAATAACTCGATTGTTAACCTTTAACAGTGGCTCAAATTTCACGTACATTTTTTAAAATCAGAGTTGGTAAACTAGCGAAATAAAAACAAATCAATTATAAGAGGGAGTCCAAATATACATAACTAAAATTTCAAGTGGTTACCCGAAAACTTGTACAAACCAATGTCTTAAGTTTTTACAATACATAGCAGTACAAATTAAATACAAATGAAATTGGGAATAGAGAGTCGTAAGGTAATCTGGCTCCTCCTATTCCACATGAACACCAGCATGCACATCCTCTGCGTCTCCTGTACACAAATTACAGTTTGATAGCGTCAATGGCTATTCCGGTGAGGTATAATCCCAAAGATTTATCATATCATCAAGATAATTAAGCATAGTTATCAAGAACAGTATTTAACAAATATTTCATAATAATTATCATAGAAATCAGATAAGGCTCATCATACACGCATTCATTAAATAAATTTCACAAAGATAATTTTGTTTAAATGAATGGATGCATGTATATGCTCACAGACCTGGGGATGCACATCCAGCTAGCAAAAAGGTCACCCAAGGAGAACTAGCCACCTGGATAAGTACTCAAAGGTACGCCCTAAGGAGATCTAGCCACCGGGAAAAAGACCATGCAATGAGGACACCTAAGGTAAACTAGTCTCCCGAAAAAGTACTCAAAGGTACGTCCTAAGGAGGACTAGGCACCCGAAAAAGTCCATACAATGAGGACAACCCATAGTGGTTCGAATGCATGTAATAATAACTTAAGATCACCATGTAAAATACTCTATGGTACAGCCCATAGTGATATAAGAAAACCCCCATGTCTTACATCGACCCCCTAGTAAAGTCCTTATGTCATGAAAATGCATGATTAGCCTAACTATTATTATTCAAATTTCAAATAACCACTTTAAGAAAGCTCAAAGGTCATTATAGGGAGTTTGTCACCTAGCATAGGCCGACAGCTCAGGTATAGTGTCCCATTCTACCATCCTTGGCTCATGAGACTAACAAATAGGATGTTTAAAGGAAACCTACCCAACTAGTGGCCAATCGTAATCTAACAAGTGGAACTTACCATCGCAAAGTTATAAAACGACAATCCATTAAAGCCATATGAGGCAATGGTTGCGTAAAAGCCGCAAGGACCAAATATTCCATTTAATGGTGCGATAAGAAGGGATTATTCCCCAACAGCCACATAGGCACCAATGACTCACAAGATGATAAGTCTACAACGTAAATTTATTTAATCCATAACACAGGTGGCCACTAGTTCTAGGATTTCCTAAAAATACCATTAAGCAAGAACAAGTGGTAGAACAAGCCACATACAATGCCATTAGCACTTACACATATAAAGTACACATCTTAAATCAGAATAAGGATACTAGAGATCCATAACATGTTAAATTACTTGAATTTAAATCTAAACTTGTTGGATTTATAAAGGATTACTCAGATGGAATTAACATTTATCATTATTTCCACATTGCACTATATTAAGAAATCAACAAAGTAAATGAACTAAGCTAACTATCATGACGTAGAAAAGCTTAAAGGGTGATCCTCACCTTTCAAGTCTAGTCCACCTTTTAAGACTTATTGGAATTCGCGCTCACACCTTAGTATTGGATCCTATGTCGACTTAGTTCAACTAAAAGCCCGATTCGCTCCTAACTCGAACCAACCTAGTAAGTCACCTGATGTAGTTCCCTGACGTCGCCAGTGAATTGTACTATACCAGATTCAACTTATCTCCACTGATTCAACTCTGGTCGAGCTGAGTTGACTCGGCAGTTGCACCACACGTTCGTCTCCCCTTCATTCTCCATTCTTCTTTCTTCTCTTTTACTCCCTTCTCCCATCCTCTCGCTATCCCTTCTTCACTAGACCTAACAACAAGTGGAACTCACACAAGCCCCAGGGACCAACCTGGACCCTCTACTGAGTCAAACAGAGAGTCAAAACTCAACTTTCAGATCCATTTTTTGTTTAGACTAGATGATGAGAACCAAGTTAACTCGATTAGTGATGGCGTGATTGTGAGACGAGAATGGTATCCAAATCTCTCCTTATTCTACTAATCTCCCTCACTACTTGATCAGATAGGGTCAGAACATGGCAATGGGCCAGACTCAATCAGCTAAACGGGTTGCCGAGTCAACTCGGCGGAGCCATAAGTTGAAAGGACCCTACCTATTCTCTCTATCACCTTCTTCTTCTTTCCTTCCTACTTCTTTTTCTTCTCTCACAATAAAAAAGAGGGTTTTTAGTGATGAAACTTTTAGCGACGAAACGAATTTTCGTCGCCAAAAGTCACTTATAGCGACGAAATAAATTTTCGTCGCTAAAAGCTCACTTTTAGCGACGACACTTTTAGCGACGAAAATTTTCGTAGCTAAAACTACTGCATTAGACTTTTAGCGACGAAAATTTTCGCTGCTAAAAGTCTTGTACTGTACAAGACTTTTAGCGGCGAACCATTTCGCTGCTAAAAGTCTTGTATTGTATAAGACTTTTAGTAGCGAAAATTTTCGCTGCTAAAGCTGCACTAATATATCTTTTAGCGACGAAACTTTTTGTCGCCAAAGGTTTTTTTTTTAAAAAAAACTTATTCCAGCTCAAAATACGTACAAATTTCCTGATATAAACCTGTTAACAATATATTACATCATATTCATCCTGATATATACATTTTAATTAATCTAAACTTTTAGCGGCGAAAATGTTCGTCGCTAAAAAATTTTTCAATAAAATCCTTCAATTTTTAGCAACGAAAATTTTCGCTGCTAAAAGTCTTGTACTGTACAAGACTTTTAGCAGCAAAAATTTTCGCTGCTAAAAATAATCCAACATATCTTTTATGATGAAAATGTGCGTCGCCAAAAGTTTCTTTTTAAAAAAAATATTTTACGCAAAATCCGTACAAAATTCCTGATATACACCTCTTAACAATATATTCCATCATATTCATCCTGATATACACATTTCATCATACGCACATTCACATCAAACTACATAAACTTTTAGCGGCGAAACTGTTCGTCGCTAAAAATATAAAAATCTATCTGTTTTTAGCGTGAATTTTCATTCTAAAAGTCTTATCTTGTACATGACTTTCAAGAAAAAATTTTCTTAAAAATAATTTAGCTCAAAGGTTTCTTTTTTAAAAAATAATCTTGCTCAAAATTCATACAAAATTCCTGATATACACCTGTTAATAATATATTACATCATATTCATCCTGATATACACATTTCATCACATTCACATTTACATCCATCCAAACCCAAACTACATTCACTTTTAGCGGCGAAACGCTTCGTCGCTAAAAAATTAAAAATCTTAATCTAACTCAAAAGTTTCTTTTTTAAAAAATAATCTAGCTCAAAATCCATACAAAATTCCTGATATACACCTGTTAATAATATATTCCATCATATTCATCCTGATATACACATTTCATCATATTCACATTCACATTCACATGCATTTGAACCCAAACTACATTCACTTTTAGCGGCGAAATTGGTCATCGCTAAAAAAATAAAAATCTTTCTGTTTTTAGCAGCGAAAATTTTCGCTGCTAAAAGTCTTACTGTACAAGACTTTTAGCAGCGAAAATTTTCGCTGCTAAAAATAAACTACCATATCTTTTAGTTACGAAAATTTTCGTCGCCAAAAGTTTCTTTAAAAAAAAATATAATCTAGCTCAAAATCTGTACAAAATTCCTGATATACACCTGTTAACAATATATTCTATCATATTCATCCTGATATACACATTTCATCATATTCACATTCACATCCATCTAAACCCAAACTACATAAACTACATTCATCCAAACACAAACAATCTTATCTGCATCACATTCATTCACGCATAAATACATATAAATTTAACATAAACAAATAAATAAAAAATCACAAAGATGAAGGCGGAGGTAGTGGGGCGTCGGTGGGTAAGCGTGTAGCAAAAGCCTGAAATATCTTCGTCATCCGTCGCTCATGCTCCACCTGCATCTCCAACAGATCTTGAATAGTAAAATCCAGTAAAATCCCATGCTTCTATACACTATCAACCTAAAAACAAAACATCCCATTTAGTATCATTTTAAGAAGGTTTCTAATACATGGAAGAACAAAAAATCAGTAACGGTGTGTTTGGGTGCACCAAATATCATGAAATTTCATAATATTTCATGATTAATCAGTCTAGTTTGGTGCAAAACATCAAGAAATTTCACAATATTTGGTGCAACCAAATGCACTCTATATATAAACAACTTCTTTGGAAAATCAAAGAACAGAAAAACTGAATATTTCTCTCTTTTGATTCAAATTCCCAACACAAAACCAAACCAGTAATTAGTGAAAAAGAATACCAGATTACCTGAATAATGGTTGCATCCTTACAAGCATCATTGTCAATTACAACCCTGAAAAACAGAAAAGAAATTAGATAAATTAAAAGAAAAAAAATTCAATGCCAAAAGAAAAGCCAAAACAGAAGAAAATAGAGAACCACAAAACCCAAGCTGATTTTGGGGGGAAAAAAACAGGCATGCCTTAAAAGATTAAATTCACAACAATTACAAAAACAAGCACTGAAAAAATCAGAAAAAATACGAGAAAAAACCCGAAATAGATTGAGAATCAGCCATTGCAATGCAGGTTACTTTTATTAGAGAACAATGTGAAACTAGCTGCAAGATGAACTATTGAAATTGCAAGATGCATTTGATCAGATTGAGAATCTAAAGAGAAGTGAGGCCAGTCACATGAAAAGATATGAAGAGCTTTCTATGAAATTCTTGGAAATGGAGATTGAGCTACAGATAGTACTCTCTAACAAGCAACAAAAAGTCAAGGCTTATAAAAGACGGAAGGCTGAATTAGAATGTTGTATGCTAAGTTTTTAACAGTTGTAAAGAAGAAAAAGTAAAGCTTGAAAACTTCTTTGCAAGAATGCAACAAGGGCTAAAGCACCAAGGTTTAGGGAATTGAGAATTGGTTTGGGTTTAGGTTTAGGGAATCGGGTTCAGGTTCGGGTTCGGGATCGGGTTTAGGTTTGGGTTTTCAAGTTTAACCTTAGGTTTAGGTTAGGGAGTTGAGATTAAGATTAGGTGTAGGTTTAGGTTTAGGGATTTGAGAACACATTTAGGTTTTAGGTTTAGGTCTTAGGTTATAGGTTAAGGTTTAGGATTTAGGTTTAGGTGAATGGTAGGTAATATGTTATAAGTTTAGGTTATAGGTAATAGGTTAAAATTTTAGGTCATAGGTTTTGGTTTAGGTTAAGGTTATAGGTTAGGTTCAGGTTTAGGTTTAGGTTATAAGGTATAGGTTTAGGGAATTGAGAATTGGTTTGGGTTTAGGTTTAGGGAATCGGGTTTGGGTTCGGGATCAGGTCTAGGTTTGGGTTTTCAAGGTTAAGCTTAGGTTTAGGTTAGGGAGTTGAGATTAGGATTAGGTGTAGGTTTAGGTTTAGGGATTTGAGAATACATTTAGGTTTTAGGTTTAGGTTTAGGTCTTAGGTTATAGGTTAAGGTTTAGGATTTAGGTTTAGGTGAATGGTAGGTAATAGGTTATAAGTTTAGGTTATAGGTAATAGGTTAAGGTTTTAGGTCATAGGTTTTGGTTTAGGTTAAGGTTATAGGTTTAGGTTAAGGTTTAGGTTTAGTTTTAGGTTCGTGTTTAGGTTTAGATTTAGGTTATAAGGTATAGGTTTAGGTAATTGAGAATTGGTTTGGATTTAGGTTTAGGGAATTGGGTTTAGTTTTAGGTTCAGGTTTAGGTATAGGTTTAGGGAATTGAGAATTGGTTTAGGTTTAGGTTTAGGGAATCGGGTTCGGGTTCGGGATCGGGTTTAGGTTTGGGTTTTCAAGTTTAAGCTTAGGTTAAGGTTAGGGAGTTGAGATTAGGATTAGGTGTAGGTTTAGGTTTAGGGATTTGAGAATGCATTTAGGTTTTAGGTTTAGGTTTAGGTTATAGGTTATAGGTTATAGGTTATAGGTTAAGGTTTAAGTTATAGGTTTTTGTTTAGGTTGAGGTTATTAGTTTTGGTTTAGGTTATAGGTTTAGGTTTAGGTTTTAGTTTATAGGTTTTTGTTTAAGTTTAGGTTATAGGTTTTGGTTTAGGTTATAGGTTTAGGTTTAGGTTTTAGTTTATAGGTTTAGGTTATAAGTTATAGGTTTAAGTTCTGGTTTTAGGTTTAGGTTAAGGTTATAAGTTTAGGTTAAGGTTTAGGTTACAGGTTTTGGTTTAGGTTAAGGTTATAGGCTTTGGTTTAGGTTAAGGTTTAGGTTTTGGTTTTAGGTTAAGGTTATAGGTTAGGTTAGGTTTAGGTTTAGGTTATAGGTTATAGGTTATAGCTTTGGGAATTGATAATACGTTAAGGTTTAGGTTTAGGAAACTGGGTTCGGGTTCGGGATCGGGTTTAGGTTTGGGTTTTCCAGATTAGGTTTAGGTTTAGGTTAGGGAGTTGTGATTAGGATTTGGTGTAGGTTTAGGTTTAGGGATTTGAGAATACATTTAGGTTTTAGGTTTTAGGTTTAGGTTTTAACTTATAGGTTTAGGTTATAGGTTTTGGTTTTGGTTTTAGGTTTAGGTTATAGGTTATAGCTTTGAGAATGGAGAATAGGTTAAGGTTTAGGTTTAGGAAACTAGGTTCGGGTTTGGGATCGGGTTTAGGTTTGGGTTTTCAAGTTCAGGTTTAGGTTTAGGTTAGGGAGTTGAGATTAGGATTTGGTGTAGGTTTAGGTTGAGGGATTTGAAAATAGGTAAAGGTTTAGGTTTAGAAATTGGGTTCGGGTTCTGGATCGGGTTTGGGCTTGGGTTTTCATGTTTAGGTTTAGGTTTAGGTTAGGAAGTTGAGATTGGGATTTGGTGTAGGTTTAGGTTTAGGGATTTGAGAATAGGTTAAGGTTAAGGTTTAGGTTTAGGAAATCGGGTTCGTGTTCGGGATTGGGTTTACGCTTGGGTTTTCATGTTTAGGTTTAGGTTTAGGTTAGGGAATTGAGATTGGGATTTGGTGTAGGTGTAGGTTTAGGTTTAGGTTTTGGTTTTGGTTTTAGGTGTAGGTTTAGGAAATCGGGTTTGGATTCGGGATCGGGTTTTGAAGTTTAGGTTTAGGTTTAGGTTGGGGAGTTGAGATTGGGATTGGGATTAGGTTTAGGTTTAGGGATTTGAGAATACATTTAGGTTTTAGGTTTAGGTTTAGGTTTTAGCTTATAGGTTTAGGTTATAGGTTTTGGTCAAGGTTATAAGTTTAGGTTATAGGTTATAGGTTAAGGTTTAGGTTATAGGTTTTTGTTTAGGTTAAGGTTATAGGTTTTGGTTTAGGTTATAGGTTTAGGTTATAGTTTATAGGTTTAGGTTATAGGTTTAGGTTTTGGTTTTAGGTTTAGGTTAAGGTTATAAGTTAAGGTTTTTGTTTAGGTTAAGGTTATAAGTTTTGGTTAAGGTTTAGTTTTTGGGTTTATGTTAAGGTTATAGGTTAAGGTTATAGGTTTAGGTTATAGGTTATAGGTTATAGGTTATAGGTTTTAGTATAGGTTTTAGCTTATAGGTTTAGGTTATAACTTATAGGTTTAGGTTTTGGTTTTAGGTTTAGGTTAAGGTTATAAGTTTAGGTGTCGAGTTATAGGTTTTGTTTAGGTTAAGGTTATAGCTTTTAGTTTAGGTTATAGGTATAGGATTAGGTTTAGGTCTAGGTTTTAGTTTATAGGTTTAGGTTATAGGTTTAAGTTTTGGTTTTAGGTTTAGGTTAAGGTTATAAGTTTAGGTTAAGGTTTAGGTTACAGGTTTTGGTTAAGGTTAAGGTTATAGGTTTTGGTTTAGGTTAAGGTTTAGGTTTTTGGTTTATGTTAAGGTTATAGTTAAGGTTATAGGTTTAGGTTTAGGTTATAAGTTATAGGTTATAGCTTCGTGAATTGAGAACGAGTTAAGGTTTAGCTTTAGGAAATCGAGTTCGGGTTCGAGATCGGGTTTAGGCTTGGGTTTTCAAGTTTAGGTTTAGGTTTAGGTTAGGGAGTTGAGTTTGGGATTAGGTGTAGGTTTAGGTTTAGGGATTTGAGAATACATTTAGGTTTTAGGTTTAGCTTTAGGTTTAGGTTTAGGTTTATGTTATGGATTATAGGTTAAGTTTAGGTTAGGGTTTTAGGTTTAGGTTTAGGTTATAAGTGTCGGTGATAGGTTTAGGTTTAAGTTAGGTTATAGGTTATAGCTTTAGTGAATTGAGAATAGGTTAAGGTCTAGGTTTAGGAAATTAGGTTCGGTTCGGGATCGGGTTTAGGTTTGGGTTTTCAAGTTTAGGTTTAGGTTTAGGTTAGGGAGTTGAGATTAGGATTAGGTGTAGGTTTAGGTTTAAGTTAGGGAGTTGAGATTAGGATTAGGTGTAGGTTTAGGTTTGGGGATTTGAGAATACATTTAGGTTTTAGGTTTAGGAAATCGGTTTCGGAATCGGGATCGGGTTTAGGCTTGGGTTTTCATGTTTAGGTTTAGGTTTAGGTTAAGGAGTTGAGATTGGGATTAGGTGTAGGTTTAGGTTTAGGGTTTTGAAAATACATTTAGGGCCCATTTGGCCAGACTGATTGGAAGGGATTGGATGGTATTGGAAGGGATTGGAAGTTAAATCCCGAGATTGGCCAGGCGTGTCAAACAGACTGGGTGATCTTATCTCGGGATATAGCAATCTCATGGATCTTAAGACAATCCACTAACAACACCATCACTACCTTTAAATCCCACACCATCACTACCTTTAAATCCCATCCAGCTCCACCCTAATCCATTCAAATTTGCCTGGGACATGTTTGGGTCGAGGGATTGGAAGGGATGGGATGGTTTAATCCCGAGATTGGTCGGGTGTGCCAAATAGTCTCCATATAGCAATCCTGGGATATAGTAATCCCATGGATCTTAAGACAATGCACTGACAACACCATCATTGCCTTGAAATCCATGCCATCCACCTTAATACCATTCAATCCCTTCAAATCCACCCGTCCAAACAGGCCCTTAGGTTTTAGGTTTAGGTTATAGTTTATAGATTTAGGTTATAGGTTTTGGTTTTGGTTTTAGGTTTAGGTTAAGGTTATAAGTTTAGGTTATAGGTTTAGGTTTGAATTAAAGTTATAGGTTTAGGTTTGAGTTAAAGTTTAGGGATTCGGGTTCGGGTTCTGGTTTAGGTTCGGGTTTAGGTTATAGGTTATGGTTATAAGTTTAGAATAACGTTTAACTTTAGGTTATGAGTTTTGGGATTAGAGAATAGGTTTAGGTTATAAGTATAGGTTTAGGTTGGGTTATAAGTTAAGGTTTAGGGATTTGAGTTTAAGTTAAGGTTTAGGTTTAGGTTTAGGTTATAGGTATAGGTTTTGGGATTTGAGAAAAGGTTTAGGTTATAAGTATAGGTTTAGGTTAAAGTTGTAAGTTTAGGTTTAGGTTATAAGTATAGGTTATAGGTTAAGGTTTTTGTTTAGGTTTAGGTTATAAGTATAAGTTTAGAGATTTGAGAATAGGTTTAGGTTAAGGTTATAAGTTTGGGTTAAGGTTATAAGTATAAGTTTAGGTTATAGGTATAGGTATAGGTTTAGGTTATAGGTATAGGTTTAGGTTTAGATTTATGTTTAGGTTAAAGGTTTTGGTTTAGGTTTTGGTTTAGGGGGTGTGGTACTGCGCAAATACGAGATATAAACACGGCCTGTCCAAATGGCCAGGCCCCTCCAATGCTATCCATAGGAAATGGACAGCTTCATCATGGTCATAACAACGGTTCCCACCTTCCAGGGACCCCCGCTCATCCGGATAGCTCCGACGCACATCCGGGTCTGCTCCATTAATCTCGAGCAAATACATAAATACAGCCTGTCCAAACGGCCAGACCCTTCCAATGTTGTACATAGGAAATGGATAGCTTCATCATAGTCATAACAGCGGTTCCCACCTTCTAGGGACCCCCGCTCTTCCGGATAGCTCTGACGCATATCCGGGTCTGCTCCATTAATTTCGAACAAATACATAAATACAGCCTGTCCAAATGGTCAGGCCCTTCCAATGTTGTCCATAGGAAATGGACAGCTTCATCATGATCATAACAGCGGTTCCCACCTTCCAGGGACCCCCGCTCATCCGAATAGCTCCGACGCACATCCGGGTCTGCTCCATTAATCTCGAGCAAATACAGACATAATCACGGCTTGTCCAAATGGCCAGGCCCTTCCAATGTTGTCCATAGGAAATGGACAACTTCATCATGGTCATAACAGCGGTTCCCACCTTCCAGGGACCCCCGCTCATCCGGATAGCTCCGACGCACATCCAGGTCTGCTCCATTAATCTCGAGCAAATACATAAATACAGCCTGTCTAAATGGCCGTATAAACATGTTTATAAAAAAGTACACACATGCTAAGACATACGTATGTGAGATTGGTGAAGCTAAATTGAAATGGATCACATTAACTCTACACTAATTTGATAGATCATAAACTAAAATCTACACTAATTTGATCTTCTAACTTTAGATCATTGGAAGTATAATAAATGGTTGAAATGCAGTACAATGATCAAAATTTAGCAAAAAAAAGTCCATTAATCAAACTCTACAATAACCAAAATAATCTGGATTTGAGATTCCAATCTATCCATGGTGTTCCTACGATATGGACGGTTCAATTCAAGTTCATCCATGCCAAAATGTACACTTCAGATTCAAGTCCATAGCTCAATGGGAGACAAGACATGTTGCAAGACTGAGGCCTTAGGTTTGAGCCAATCATCATTGTTTGCTAGAGTACAAAACAACTCCAATTTGCAGGTATTTAGTCTATGAAAATGAAAACTACATCTGAGAACCATAATAGAAGCCTCTACTAATTCTTTAAACTTTAGCATTCCAACTACCAGAGCAAACAGCAAACAACAAACATGCAACAATGAGGATACCATCCAAATACACATATAAACCTAAAATTTGTGTACATGTGAATGGGATCTAGAGATTCACAATTTGATGGTAAGTAAAGCCTCATACACATCATTTATATGTAGTCATGTTTTGTCTGTACCTGCCGTTTATATATTTTTTCTTCCGTAATTCCATGTGCCATCAAACGATATGGATAAACTGGCTTTGTTTGCCCATACCTACAAGAATGCACCATATTAAGCCCATTCTTCAAAACAGAGAAACTTGGGAATTAAATAGAAAGAAGAAGAAAAAGAAGAAGCATCATTATGTAGAATTAATTTTGATTGGTAATGTACCTTGTTATAAGGTATTATTAAAAAGTATAAGGTTACATTAGTGCACTTTATTTCTTACAAGACAATGTTACAAACACAGAACAAGTTAATAATAGCGATTTTTTTTTTTCGAAGAGCAACATTGCAACTAATTGTGAACTTGGGTCCTGTTTGGGATGGTGGTGAATCCTGACTCCTTTGGATTCTTTTATCCAAAGAGATTTCAATCTAAAAGATCAGGCATTTGGTTTATCCATAAAGTTTCATGTGGAAGCAGGAACACATTAAGATGGGCGCCTTTTCCAATTATTTTTGCACCGTCTTCCACTCAAAAGGATGGGTTCTTCCGATCTGATTCAAGCAGAGCCGGCTGCGTACAAACATATCCTAAACATAATGTTATCACCAATATAATTGGTAATGTAACAAAAAAGAGGAAAAAGAGAGAGAGAGAGAGAGAGAGAGAGAGAGAGAGAGAGAGAGAGAGAGAGAGAGAATTTATTTTCTCTTATAGCCAAAAGTATGCACATGTATTAAACCCAGGTGGATTAGGCCTAGGCACAAGTTTTGCAAAAATTTATATTAAGGTCCAGCCCAATCAATGAAACAGGCCCATTTTTTACTTTAATGGGCATGCTTGGGCATTCAATTGAAGCCTTTACTACTAAATGGGCTAGTTGTGGGCTGATTTTAGGAAATAACTGAGCCCATGGGTGCAAAAGATCGATTCTGAGCTCATTGCTTTGCAGAGTCAGCAAAATCATTTATAAGGAGAAGAGATTAAATTATGATCAATTTAAGGTCCACCTTCTTTTGGTCCAACCATGGCAGGAATATATCTGTGCCATGTTGTAGATCAGTTTGCTAGTTTCTATTATAATAGTGTAAGCATGCAAAGTACAAACAAACAACTAACCAAAAAGTAAAAAGCTTTTGGCTAATGGAAAAAGTAAAAAGTTTATACTATGGCTGTCTTCTTACAAGGAAGATGGAGTATAAGAAAAATAACATTTGCCTTTTAGGGCTTGTTGTACATATTTATAATAGAAAAGAAGAAGAGGGAAAAAAAAAATCTATATTTACTAATTCCTACAAAATCCCTAATCATAATGAAGCTTGATGATTCTATTCATCCATTCTACAGATCTATAATAGGCATATAGAGATTATTGTATGTCAAATAATATCCAAAGTGTTGGTTTCGGAAGATGGAATGTCTAATGTTCCCCGACCTTGCCAGTTCCTTTAATCATCCATCTTTTTTTCTACATGAGACCCACTAGAGACCTCATCAACCTGATTTTTCTACATGGACCACCTAAGATTTATATCCCTCTAATTTTTGGCATAAAGCTATAAAATGATCTTTAAAAATGGATGAACGGAATGGATGAAACTATTAGGCCAAACTGAAAACCCAAACAGTACTAAACAAACTGTTAGGCCAAGCATTGTATAATACCTCTAGGAAGTATGCATTAAACAAAATCATCTAGCAATGTTTATGTCTTAAGTGTAACAATTAGCCATACATTTCAATCTCATGATTTTGGCCAACTCATTTACTTTCCCAAACTCCCAATCACAAGTATGCATTAAACAAAATCATCTAGCTATTAGTTATATCATGTGTCTTTATATGTATGTATCATGTATGTATTACATATCATTTCTACAAAAATTTAAATGATACAGAATTTTTTTTAACACCGGCTTCGATAGCAAATACAAAGACCTGAGACCAAATTCATCATTTTTGACAATAGCATGCCGCCCAATCTAACTCCTATTTAATCCATATCCTTTTTTAAAGCATGTTTGACAATTGTTAAAACTTCGACATTAAATTGGATTTGGATATGAATTATATGGTGATAGGGACATCCAAGCCGTCCATTTGTGAGGACTACTAAACTGGGTCTTAAAAGAGGGGGAAAAAATCTTTTTCTTACTTATGGAAAACCCGGAACAAACACAAAAGGCCATCTAAACATTTCAAACCTAAGTAGCAAATAAGTAACAAAACCCCAACTGAAAGTACAAAATTTTCCGGGAGTTTCAGGCCCCAACAACTGCAAAACCTAAAATTAAACTGTGATCTCGAATGTTCTCAATCGTACTGCTTTAGCACCAGCCCCCTCATAAAAAGAACTTCAATTTTTTCTTCCAAAAATCTAATGAATCAACAAAAACTGACCAAAGAAAGCCATGTCCAAAAGCATTACTTCTTACCAAAAATAAGGGAAAAATATCTACAAAATCCATCACCACATACAAATCCAAGAAGCAAACCAGACCCAAAAGCCTAGAACTTTCAATCTTTCTAATTCCACATTCCAGCATAAAAATGAAAAAAAAAAACATCGGAAACAATAAATGTGCACGGTGTTCCTACGATATGGACGGTTCAATAACCAAAACAATCTGGATTTGAGATTCCAATCTATCCACGGTGTTCCTACGATATGGACGGTTCAATTCAAGTTCATCCATGCCAAAATGTACACTTCAGATTCAAGCCCATAGCTCAATGGGAGACAAGACATGTTTCAAGACTGAGGCCTTAGGTTTGAGCCAATCATCATTATTTGCTAGAGTACAAAACAGCTCCAATTTGCAGGTATTTAGTCTATGAAAATGAAAACTACATGCCTAGTTAATGATGCATACAATGTCGTTTTCTATCTCTTGGTATTATTTCATTTCCAAAAGTGAAAAAAAGAGGTGTGTGCCTTAAAAACATGGCCCCACTTATACAAACTGACCGATGATCTGGATCAGTGAACCATCCAGATGGGGTTCCCATAAAAATAGAAATAAAATAAGATATAAAATAAGCCCCACTTATACAACTAGGGCCTAACCACATAAAAATAAAATAAAAAACCAATGGGGTTCCCATAAGCACAACCCCATTTGGGTCAGGTTGCATGAGACTTCAGCCCAGTCCAACACAACCAGATCATATCACAGATTTTTAACCCGGAGCCCAATCTAACCTCAACCGACCCCACCCATGTTATTGGTTGGGTCAATTGGGTTGTCGTCGACCCCAACCGACTTTGCACCCCTAATTGATATTAATTACGGATAAGTTCTCACACGCAACTAGTTGTAGATGAGAAAACGTGCAACTAGCTCTTTGTGGGGCCCACCAAAGGGTATTTATATTTAGAACATCTAATCCACCCGACAAGGTTACCTATCATGAAAATAGGATGGACCCAATAGTCATTTGAGACACGCAATGGAAAACAAACAACTGCATTTGCAACTAGTTGTAGGTGAGAAATCTGTCAAATAAGCTTCAGCCATAATGAGGGCCACCGCCAAAGGAATCCTCAGGTGGCACGTGGCAGTAGCGGGGCCTTCTATCACCTTATCCTTTAGGGAGTGTTTTACCGTGGTAATATGTCAGTGAGTGTTTTACTAACCATAGGGCTCACATTTATGTATGTATTCTATATCCATGCCGTACATAATCTTTTTAAGCTCATTTTAAGACATGATTTAAAAAAATAATAAATAAATAAAAAATCAAGCTAATCCAAATCTCAAGTGGACCACAACATAAGAAGTAATGGTCATTGAATGCCTGCCATTAAAATTTTCTTAGGACCCATCGTAATGTTTATTTTCCATCCAAACTTGTTGATAAGGTTTGAGGTCATACAAACCTGGATGAAAGGAAAACACAAATATTATCTTGATCCAAAACTTACGTAGCCCCCAAGAAGATTTTAGTAGTGGGCATTGAATCCTTACTGTGTGGTCTATCTGAGTTTTGGATCTAACTCATTCTTAGGATCATGCCCTAAAATGATCTGGTGCATCCATGGTGCACCATCCACAGCACAACAGACCGATGATCTGGATCAGTGAACCATGGCCCCACTTATACAAACTGAAAACCTGATTACCCTAAATCCCCAAATCCCTAAATCCCCAACTAGTTTCAATCGAGATTGAGAGAGATTGAGATAGAGAGAGTGAGAGATACCTCACGAGTCCACGCCGAAAATAGGGTTCCCGAGCTCTGAGGAGAGAGAGAGAGAGAGAGAGAGAGGGTACGGTTGAGAGAGAGAGGGGGGGCGCGGTTGAGAGAGGACCGAGAGAGAGAGAGGGTGCGGTTGAGAGAGAGAGGGGGCGCGGTTGAGAGAGGACCGAGAGAGAGAGAGAGAGAGAGAGAGAGAGAGAGAGAGAGAGAGAGAGGGTGAGCGAGAGTGAGAGAGAGCACCGAGAGAGACAGAGAGAGAGGGCGCCGTTAAGAGAAGACCGAGAGAGAGAGGGTGTGCACGACAGAGAGAGAGAGAGAGAGATTGAGAGAGTGAGAGATGCCAGAGAGAGTCTCTCTCATGAAACAGATTGGCTTATCAAGGCCGACACCAAATAGAAGGGTCGGTGGTCGGTGCTCTGTGGGCCCCACCATGATGTATGTTTTTCATCCCTACCGTCCATCTATTTTTCCATATCATTTTATGGTATGAGACAAAAAATGAGGTTTATCCCAATCTCAAATGGACCACATTATAGGAAATAGTGTTGAATGAGCGTCGACAATTAAAAACCTTTTGTTGGCCATATAAAGTTTTTGATCAATCTGATATTTTGTTTTCACTTCATCTAGGGCCTGTATGACCTAATCAATAGATTGGATGTTAAATAAAAAGTACAGTGGGCCTTAGGACGGTTTTAATTGTGGATATCCAATCACTATTGTTTTGATGTGGTGAGGTCCACCCGAGATTTATAAAAAGTACAGTGGGCCTTAGGAAAAATTTTGATTGGATGGTATGGATAAAATACATGCATCACGCTGTGCCCATTGAGCTTTAACACCAACTTCAATATGTCACAATTTCCGAATGTCTTGATCAGGTAAGACGGATTGCTCGGCTTGCCATTATAGCAATGGCATTCTTTGTCGAGCTTGTCTCAAGGTTAGGTATGGAGAAGGTCAAATTCCATCTATAATTGCCCCTCTTAGCCTTTTTTTTTTTAAATTTTTTTAAAAAAAACTATATGATGCATGATTGAGATTCATCTAGATGCGCCGTAGCCAAAATCTATTTTTTTGGGTTTGGTGCATTTTTTGTTTTTTTATTTTTTTGAACAGGTAAAATGTCTATTGATCTATACACATACATGTAAATAAACTAACATCATGCTTAGTCATCTTTCATACATAGATATAGACTATAAACATGAGAAAAGATCACATAAGGGCCCACCACCTTTCATGCCAATACATCATGCTGGTAAGACATCCCAGCCGCACAAAATATGGGTCGCACCATGATCATTTCATGTCATCAGAATTTGGTCCATTGACTCACTAGGTGGGTAACACACCTGCATTGAGTAGGACCATTGGCTTTCGATTGATTTCATCGATGCGACCCACCCATTGAGGGGACCAACCTGATTTGCCACAGGTGATTTTCATGGGTGGCCCACTTTTTATTTATGGGGATGTATGTGAAAGTCCATATTTGTCTAGTTGGTGCAATCTTTCTTCGAGTGTCCAACCTTCCCACACTTGAAACAAATCGATAAAATGACACCCACCATTAAAAACTTGTGAAGGCCCTATATTTGTCTATGGATATTGCCCTAAAATGATCTCTCCAAACGGATGGAAGGTTTGGATATAAAACCACTAGATGATGGTGGGGCCCAAAAATGAGAGGTATATAAATATCAGGTGGACCACACCACATGAAAACAACAGTGATTGGATATCCATCATTAAAATCTTATTTTGGCCCACTGTACTGTTTATTTGGCATCCAATCTATTTATTAGGTCATATAGGCCTAGATGAAGGGGAAAAACAAAAATCATCAACACTGTTTCATGGCCCTTACATTAACCACAAACATCAACATGGATTAAACACAAACATCAGCTTGATCTTGGACTCAGATTGGGTAGTGATGGCCCTTACCATGGGGCCTGTCCAGATGTATGTAATTGGTTGCAATAGTAGGTGATTGTACATTTCCTAGTGTTATAGCCTACTCGAGATTTTTCGTCTCGCATCATAACATTAACCAACAAACATGTGTGATATGGATTTTACAATGCCATTGTAATGCCCCTGCAACTAGGGCTGAAAGTTGGGCGGGTTGGGTTGGGTTGGGTTGGTGCTCAACCCTAGCCCAACCCAAGGTTCCTATACCTCAACCCTAACCCAACCCAACCCAACCCAACCTCGGGTTGGAAATTCTCAACCCAACCCAAGCGGGCTCGGTCGGGTTGATCGGGTTAGTCGGGTGGATACATGCCAATATTTTCATTATTACATTAGTCTATTATATTGCAATACATGTCTTATTTTTTATACGTATGATTTTATTAATTATACATGTAGTTATTTATCATAAAGAACTTTATTTTTTTCTAAACAAACTAGTTAAAATATAGGACAACTACTCCTTTAAAAGTCATGCTGTGTAGCACACAATCTATTTGGGAGAGAAATCCGGCATATCTTGGTAGCTTAAGTCATCACAAATGGTGTGGACCAATGAGACCCGACGACACTGGAATTTCATGTGCCTTCAACAATATAATCCACACTCAATTATAATTTATAAATAATTTATATATATTGATCGGGTTCGGGTTGGGTCGGGAAACCCGAGACCTCAACCCAAGCCTAACCCAAGTTTTATCGGGTTGGTGTTTATATAGCCGAACCTTGAGACCAAACCCGATACATCCAGCCCGAGCCCAACCCAATGTCGGGTCGGTCGCAAGTCGGTCGGGTTGAACCCACCCGACTTTCAGCCCTACCTGCAATGACTCAGTTACACAGTATACCTACTTCTATGCTCCTTGATGGCTCCACACAGAGAAGAAGTTCAAGGAGTCTACTTGCATCAAAAAATTGAATTTATAACAATACTTGGTTGCAAATCAAATATAGAGCACATACGGTAGTCTATAACCTAAGTTAAATGGAAAATGAAAATGGACGTAATTGAATTGGGAATAAATGATTTACTAGTTGTGTTTGGATGGGAGTACGTGAAATGTCTTGATGTAGTTTTCCAACAAACCCTTTGTATAGACCTTTCCCGGACCTGCACAAGTAGAAAGAATAACAAAGGAGGCCCTGATCCAAAGCTTTTATGGCCCACAAGGAATTTTAAATGGTCAATCACCACTATTTCCTATACCATGGTCCATCTAGGATTTGGAGCTGCTTTATGTTTTTTGACCATGCCATAAAATGATCTTCTAATACGAATGGATGGTATGGATGTAGTCATATACATCACAGTGGGCTCCACAGTTAGGGGTCCCACCCACCTTGGTGGATCCCGCGTCGCACCTAATCTACTCCCCAAGATCCCGGACGTGGATTTACTGTAAAAGCGTTTTGCAGTAAGTTCCTGTGCTGGAAACTTAAGCATACCCAAAGACCAAGTGTAACATACCATAGGAAACTGTTGGAATATTGATATCCACCGTTGAAACCTTTATAGTGTCCACAGTGATGTTTATTTCTCATCCAACCTGTTCATAAGATCACAAAAACATGGATGTTGGGAATTCACAAATACAAGCTTGATCCAAAACTTATGTGCCCCCAAGAAATTTTCAATTGTAGATGTTCAATTCACATTGTTTATGTGGTGTGGTCCAATTGAGGTTTGGATATACTTCATTTTTTGGTTCAAGCCCTAAAATATTCGGGTAAAATGGATGGACGGAGTGGATAAAATACATAAATCAAGGTGGATCCCACGGAGTTTACTCAGTACGCAATCCGCGCCCTCCCCAAACCGACGCTAACGAAATAGGATTGGGTACTGAGTTACTCAGTACGCTTTTATCGTACTGAGTAAACTCAGTTGGGCCTACTTTGAATGTATGTGAGTTATCCATGCCGTCCATCCATTTTTCTAGATCATTTTAGTGGTTGATTCTAAAATAGAAGTATTCCTAAAGGTTAAGTGGATCACACTAAGGAAACAATGCGAATAATGACTTCTACTGTTGAAACCTTGCTAGGGCCCACAGTGATGTTTATTTTTCATCTAACCTGTTCATAAGATTACACGGACATGGATGAAGGGAAAACACAAATATCAGCTTGATCCAAAACTTTTGTGGGCCCCAAGAAATTTTCAACAGTAGAATTTCAATTCACACTATTTCCAGTGGTGAGGTCTGCTTGAGATTTGGATATATCTGATTTTTGGGATCAAGCCATATAATTATCTGTTAAAATGGATGGATGGGGTAGATAAAATGTGTAAATTACGGTGGACCCCACAGTGTTTACTCAGTACGCTTACCGTAAAGAGTTACTTAGCAGGCAATCCACTTTCGACGCTAACAGCGCCCTCCCAAAACCCCTCCCAAAAAAAAACCTCGCCCTCCCAAACCCCAAATCCCCCCTCAAAACCCAAATCACGCGCCCTCCCAAAACCCAAATCCCCCTCTCCCAAACCCTCTCCGTCTCTCTCCGACGCACCCTCTCCTCTTTCTCTCTGCCTCTCTCGTACCCTCTCTCTCTCTCTCTCTCTCTCTCTCTCTCTCTCTCTCTCTCTCTCTCTCTCTCATCTCTCCACCCTACCACGCAATCCACATCCAGTCGGCGGTGGTAGGATCATCACGCAATCCTCGTCGTTTCTCGCTCTCGCCATCTCCTTCTCGCTCGCGACCTCACGACCAGCAGCTCTCTCTCTCTCTCTCTCTCTCTCTCTCTCTCTCTCTCTCTCTCTCTCTCTCTCTCAGCAGCGGCAGTGGTATTCTCCTCTTCCTCTTCTCTGTCTTCTTTTTCTTTTTCTAATAGGGCTGCAAAATTGAAAATCTCAAATTGGGGATTTTTGAAATTCCAAATCCCTAATTGGGGGTTTTTGAACTTTCGATCCCTAATTGGTATTTTTGCTATTGTAATTCCTTATTTGTGGGGTCCCATGAATGTTTCAACGGTGGAGCATTCAATCTTCATTGATTTCTATCACGTGGCCCACTTGATTTATGGATCTTTCTCATTTTTGTGCTCCCGAGACAGAAGCAGGTAATTTGTATTTGGGTTCTAGCCCTTGCCTGAGTGGTAGACTCTAAGGAGTTTCAACACGAGGTCTTGGTTCAAAACCCATAGGTGGTGAAATACCAATGCTTAGTGCATGTATGTCACCCAACCATTTATGAAAATGGGATATCCCAAAAAAATATCTGATTTGATCATTATTAGGTGGTCCACTGAGTTATTTTGTATGGTTGATCATCATTTACCGTGTCTGGAGGTGAGGAACTCGCAATTAAAAATCCTTAATTGGTATTTTTCCTCAGCTCAGCAGAGTCCCTGTACCACTGCCTGAAAAAAAGAAAAGAAAAAGATGTTTCTCAACAAACTAAGTGCATGAATGATTGAATAAAGTGAAAGAAAGAAGACCACAAAATGATCTGTTAGGAATGTATTTATTTTTTAAAAAAATTTCAAATGCAAGCACATAATCCAATAGAAAATTTCACAACTTTGAATCCATTTTGCAATTTACAAAAATTATAGCTAGTTTACTATGGAGGCTATTGTTTCTTTTGGAACTTAGAAATTGGTGGTGAACTATCATTGTAGTATAGTCTACTAAAAGGTGGAAACCAACCAGTGCAAAATCAGTTCTGGAATTCTGCTGGTTTAAAGGTATTTCTCTTGATTGGGGTTTAAGCCTCAGAAAAATTAACTCCTGGTGGCACGTGTTTTGTTTAATGGTATTTCTCTTGATTTAATTGTCTCATGCAGCTAGCTTTCAACAGTAAGATATGGTGGACTTTTGCCTGAGTTTCAACATTTTGATTTTGCTTAGCTTGAGCCCAGCTCATTGACAGCCCTAAAGTTCAGCTAGCATTAGGAAGGACCTTTAGTTTGTGATGTGGCATTTTTTTATTATTTGTAACGACTTCATTTGTTAATATTAAATGTACGATAACAAAAAATTCTAAAAAGTTACTATAATAAGTTTGTCATGCCCCTGAAAATGGAGCCTGTTCGGATGGCCACACACATATCATAATTGTGTAAGTTCAATGGGCCACACATGATCACATGCTTAGGTGGCCACATATATACACATATGCCACGTATTTTCACTGTAGTGGGCCGCGCATACGACCATACGGCCTACCTTAGCGGGGTCCACTGCCCTGAATGAAGCTTAAGGATGTTCCATAGATTTTGCGAATTAACCGAAAAATGTAGGAAATCCATAGATTACAGTTGAAGGAAGATGATAGAGGACTTTTGGCTACTGTGATCAAGCACATGCATTACTCATGTTGCCACATGCGTACCCAAATAAATTTTCCTTTTTTTTTTTTGGTTTCCCCCTCTTTTGAGATGGTTCTGATTGTTTATTCTTCATTTCCTTTCTAGGACGTTACACTTCATGATTTGGATGCTGCAAATGCTCGCCCACAAGGAGGACAAGATACATTATCACTCATGGGCTAGATGATGAAACCTAGGAAGACTGAAATTACTGAAAAGCTATGACAAGAAATTAAGGTTTTGCTACTCATTCTTTGAATGGAATATGGCCTTTAATGTAAATTCATTATTTTACGGTGCGTTTGGTTGCACAAAATATCAAGAAATTTCATGATATTCTGCAACAAATTAGACTGGTTAGGCATGGAATTTCATGATATTTGGTGCACTCAAATGCAGCCTTAGATATTTCGTTCATCCTATTTAGTCAATTAATACCGAGTCTAGTGGAGATATATGTGTAGCGGGATGGTGGAAGTGTGTAATCCTTGCTGAAAAAACCACATGGTTGAGAGTAGGGCGGGATTCAAGAGGAGTGACAATTTGCTATTTGGGTATCCTTGGTAGAAAATTAATGGAAATGGACAACAATGGTCGGTAAAACAAGGCTGAACATTTGGTGTGACACATCAGGACCCAATAATTTCTACATGGAGGATACACCCTTTTATCTACTTGCCCACACCCCCCATGACATTGTTTTCCAAATGTATTTTGTCTGAGCTTGGCTACATTCTTTAATTTGGTTTAGTGATTGATGCCTATTTTTCTTTCATTAAATTCTAGGTATGTAATTTGACATGCTTGTCATATTCCTGCATGATCTGTGGATATGTCATATGTATAGTCACTTTGCTCATATGTATATGTCATACAAAAATATGTATGTAATTTCTTTCTTCTAGAAAATTTATGTGGCAGTGATTTTGGAATTGTGAAGAAACTACAGTTGGTTGCATGCTATTGTGGCAGTGATTTTGGAATTGTGAAGCAACTACAGTTGGTTGCATGCTATTGTTTTTAGTCTTCAAGGTTCAACGCACAACCATCAGTCAAAGCTCCACCCACTTAACCTAATCTGCGTCCCATCTAGAAAAGGTTCCACTCATACTTGAGATATGAAATCTATATGAAAATGAAAATTATTTTCCATTGACAAGATAATTGAGCTGTTTTGATATATGGATTCCGGGTCATAATTACTATTCTTTTCAACAGTAGTAACTTTATAACATGAGAAATAAATTAACTATTGTCTAATGAATTTGGAATATTCTCACTTGCTATTTAAACATGCATCTCATTTTTAAAATCATAATTTTTTTACAGCCACCATACAAATTATCAACGGGTGATATTTATACTCTCCTAGAATCCAAACATGCCGAGGAGTTATTGAGAATGGAGAATCTGAAAAGAAGTTTCAATGTATAGCACATTTTTTCCCTTGTTTGATAGAAATTACTCTTGATTTTTCATTTTCATCTATTAAATATTCTTCAGAAACTGTGAATATTCATTTCAACAAAAAAAAGATTTTACCGAGACACAAATGCATATTTTTCACTCCCCGATTCATCTTGACTGGCTTGGGTATGAGCCAAATCGTGACTTGTCCATGTCAAATGGGTAAATTGGGCTCAGTTGCCCAAGTTAGTTTTGAATGGGAGGTGACTTGTAGTACCTACCTGTACGGATCTTGGAAAAATCTGAGTTGACCAGTAGGTGCCAGGTTGGTGTAAAACTGAAGTAATGAAAGAAAAATCAAAATCCATGGTTTTTCATTTCCCAGTGACTGGAAGATACTTTTGCTTACCAGCACTTCAGTTTCCTCCATCTAAACAATCATATTTCACTTTGATTGATTACATGAAAATTAGAAAATTGGTTTAGTAGATAACAGAGAACTAAAATATGATAGAACCCTGTCTTTACAATAGCAGTATAATTTGGAAGACTGAAAATAGGACCAGTTGTTTTAATAGAAATTGAAATTGGTTATGCTGGGGATATCCTCATTGCTGTTAATTTTTAGATTGCTGTCACATGCAGAAATATTTACTGCAGGAGAAAGAGGAACAATCAGATCAGGGTGAAACTCCTGTAGAAGCAACTGAGGATGAGAAACCAACAAATGATGATGCTGCTGTTGCTGCTATTGAGGAAGTAGTCACAGAGAAAATTGATGAAACCCCTGTTATCGAGGAAAACTCCGAGGCTCCTGAGCTAGAAGAGTCAGAAGAGAAACCGGAAATAAAGGTACTATGTTTTATATTGATTACTTGATGTGTGACTACATTATGCAACATAAAACATTCCAGTGTTCTTAGTTCTTACCGCATACTATTGACATTTCCATGTCTTTTTTTATATATGTTTTATATAGGTATACGTGTTTATAAATTCACTGAAATACTGTGGTTGAGTTTCAGATTGAGACAACACCAGCAGATTTTCGTTTCCCAACCACAAATCAAACAAGACATTGCTTTACGCGTTACGTTGAGTATCATAGGTACTTGTTCTTTCTTCATCAAGACTGTACACATTTTGGTATGCATATCATGGTTACAACAAAATTGGTTTATCCACAGACCAGTGTATCCTTCTTGATTTGATGCTTACAACATTTAGAAACTTTTGCATTCAGGTGCACTGTTGCAAAAGGGGAAGGTGCTCCTGAGTGTGATAAGTTTGCAAAGTATTATCGTTCACTCTGTCTCGGTGAATGGGTATGTTTCTATGTTTTTTCAATGTTTTTGTATACTGACTACTGTTTGGTGTTTTATAAGCTAAGTGGAGATTTTTGGAGCTAGATATTATAACCTTTTGGATTTATTTTTTATTTTTTCACTAGGAACTTGCATATGCAGATGTTTGGGTATTTACTTATCTAAAATGAGCACCATAAATACTTTCTCGGACTATTGGAAAAGAATCTGCTCCATCTCCTTGAAATAAAGCCTTGGGCTTCCAAAACTTCATGGACCATTTCAGCTGCCAGACTTCTCTCTGCTGTAGCTGAGAAATCATCCTAACAGGAATATTGGACATTACTGATTTGAAAAGAGGAAGACCAAATTTTGGATTTTTTGTCCTTTGCAAAGATCATGGTCAAAGGTCAATCTGAGATTTTTATTTTTTCCTTTGTATAGTAAAAATTGATTCATCACATTGTAATCATGTAGATTTAGTTCCATTAGCTTCAAAGTTCAAAGTTCTTCAGTAGAGTTACAAACTACTCAAACTCATCTCAAAAATAAATAAATAAATTCACATAATGTTTCTTTTCATCATGTTAGGCCACAAGCAAATGAGTAGCAAAATCATTAGCTTGAGGAGGGGTTAGCAACAACTCCCCCCTGCCGTTAGCCTATCATAGAGTTAGAAGACATAATCTAGAATAAGTTGAAAGACAAAAGCTATGTCACTCTTCTTCTTCTTCTTTTTTTTTTAATAGCGACTAATTTTTATTAGAGAAAAGTGAAAAAAAAACATAAAAACCAAAACAAAAAATAAAAAAACAAAACAAAACAAAACAACAACAATAGCTCCTAAGGGAGAAGAGATGATAAGCTATCATCCCCGAGGAGCAAGCATCAAGAAAAGAAAATACAAAGCCAACCCCCTAAAAAACTGTCCAAACCCAATTGGTGGGATCTAGGAAGAACTGAGGCAAATAAATGACCAATTGGCTATGAGGTCTGATATTGAAACTGCTCTAAAATCTGTAAAATGCATAATCCAACCCACAACCAAAAAGTGAATCCTTCCAATGAGGCTCTCCACTTTTGCCACTCTGCCTTTCAAACATGAGGGTATTTCTTTCTTTCCAAATACAGCACAACACAGGAATGGCACCAACTCCCGTAAAATAATTCTGCGAGGTGAGAACAGGCATCCCTCCCATACTGCAGTCAGATCCAAAATGGAGGCATTGAGGACTCATTTAACTCCAAAGAGATTAAAGAAGCTCTCCCAAATAGCTCTTGTAGCTTTGCAATGTGGAAAGAGGTGGTTTACAGATTATTTGCTTCTTTACACACGAAGCACGTATTTGGAATTGCCATTCTTTTCTTGAGGTTTTCAACCATAAGATTTATTTTATTTTTTTGACAGATAAAGGGAATTTATTAAGAAGGCGCCAAAAAGCTGATATGGACTACATCATTGTATGGCTTGACATTGATGACTTTATGTTACAAAGGCAAATGTTAATAAGGGATAGGCAAATGCTTGGAGAATTTTGTAAATCTCTGAAATTAAATTTTAAAAAGAAAAATAATGCTAATGTATATATACCTCAGTTTATAAACAAAAAGCTGAAAATAAGCAAACTTAACTACACCTTGTTAATACAACAAATCCATCTTTGAGTGCCTTTAGATATACAACATCCTTAAAAACATAATGCAACAGAACTCCACGGTGGTCGTGGGATGACAAGGATTGCATGTTGAATTCTAATCTTGAAGGCTTTAGAACCTGAGCCCTCCTTCCACCAACAAATCCATCTCACCATTTGGCATTCTTGCCAGACATTGCATCAAGCCTTGTGTCACCCCATTTGCACATGAGCCATGTCCACTAGTGTAGGGTGACAGTTGCATTGCCTTAGCATGTAAGCATTGGCTTTCTTTTGTGCTGCTTATTGTTTTGTAAGTTAATATCCAATTGTAATTTTGGAATGACAACAATCTATAATTTGTAGCTGAATTGGGTTTTCTTTGGAATTCTGATTTCATTTGGAATTTTAATTTGATACTCCGGCAGAGTGTGATTGATGATACGCATGCGCTTAGAAACTGCTTACAAGTTGCATACGTGACATTCAAATGGACTGGTTGTTAAAACTGCTTACAGATATTGTTATTTTCTTTCTCCTTTTAATGTACGTTACTAGCTAGTGTCAGGAGAGATTTTCTGATAAATACTAGCTTCTTTTTGAGATGGGGTATATTTCTTAGGGTTAGGTTGAGTTGGGTTTGCGAAATCTTAGTTATCCACTCTCTATGGATTCTAATTCAGGATGATTTAGATCTTAATACAATTATCTGTTCTATGTAAATAAAATGGTAAGAAGGCAAGCTTTATTTCTAGGTGACTTGGAGTCATAAAGAATCGCTTTCTTCACATCTTCAGGTACTTGTTGAATATTGAGTTACAAATTTTAATTTTGAAATGATGCTGAATGAGATTGACTTTACTTATGAACTTTCTTGTTGGTCATGTTATATGTGTTGGTAGCCAACGTCCAATTCCTATGGACAACATTGGAGTGGCCTGGCCATTTGGACAGGCCGTGTTTATGTATTTACTCGAAATTAATGGAGCAGACCCGGATGTGCGTCGAAGCTATCGGATGAGCGGGGGTCCCTGAAAGGTGGGAACCGCTGTTATGACCATGATGAAGCTGTTCATTTCCTATGGACAGCATTGGAGGGGCCTGACCATTTGGACAGGCCGTGTTTATATTTGTATTTGCTCGAGATTAATGGAGCAGACTCGGATGTGCGTCGGAGCTATCCGGAAGAGCGGGGGTCCCTGAAAGGTGGGAACCGCTGTTATGACCATGATGAAGCTGCCCATTTTCTATGGATAGCATTAGAGGGGCCTGGCCATTTGGACAGGCCGTGTTTATATCTGTATTTGCTCGAGATTAATGGAGCAGACCCGGATGTGCGTCGGAGCTATCCGGAAGAGCGAGGGTCCCTGGAAGGTGGGAACCGCTGTTATGACCATGATGAAGCTGTCCATTTCCTATGGACAGCATTGGAGGGGCCTGGCTATTTGGACAGGCCGTGTTTATATCTGTATTTGCAGGTACCAAACCCTTAACCTAAACCTATAACCCCAAAGTTATAACCTAAACCGATTCTCAATTCTCTAAATCTATAACCTATAACCTAACCCTAACCCTAAACCAAAACCTATAACCTAAACCTTAACCTTAACTTATAACATATACTTATAATCTTAACCTAAACTTTTAACCTTAACCTAAACTCAAATCCCTAAACCTTAACCTATAACCTAAACCTACACCTAATCCTAATCTCAACCCCGTAACCTAACCCTAAACCTAAACTTGAAAACCCAAACTTACACCCGATCCCAAACCCAAACCCGATTTCCAAAACCTCAACCCTACCATATTCTCAATTCCCTAAAGCTATAACCTAAAACCTAAACCTATACCTATACCTATACCTATAACCTATAACCTAAACCTTAACCTTAACCTATAACCTATACTTACAACCTTAACCTAAACCTACAACCTTAACTTAAACTTATTCTTATATCCCAAAACTTATACTTATAACCTAAAACTAGACCTTAACCATAACCTATAACCTAAACCTAAACCTAAACCTATTCTCAAATCCCAAAACCTATACTTATAGCCTAAACCTAAACCTTAACCTTAACTTAAACTCAAATCCCTAAACCTTAACCTATAACCCTAACCTAAACCTATATTTATAACCTAAACCTATTCTCTAAATCCCAAATCCCAAAACCTATACTTATAACCTAAACCTAAACCTAAACCTAGATGCAAAACTCAAATCCCTAAACCTTAACCTATAACCCAACCTAAACCTATATACTTATAACCTAAACCTATTCTCAAATCCCAAAACCTATACTTATAACCTAAACCTAAACCTAGATGCAAAACTCAAATCCCTAAACCTTAACCTATAACCCAACCTAAACCTATACTTATAATCTAAACCTTTTTCTCAAATCCCAAAACCCATAACCTAAACGTAAACCTTAACCTAAACTTATAACCTATAACCTAAACCTATATCTATAAACCTATAACCTATAACCCAAACCCGAACCCGAACCGAAAACCTAAACCTTAAACCTTAACCTAAACATATAACCTATAACCTATAACCTAAGCCTATACCTAAACCCAAAACCAAAACCTAAACCCAAACCTATAACTTAAACCTAAACCTATAACCTAAACCTTAACCTATAACCTTAACTTATTACCTAAACCTATAACCTAAACTCAAATTCCTAAACCTTATCCTATAACCTAACCTAAACCTAAACCTATAACCCGAACCCGATTTCCTAAACCTAAATCTTAACGTATTCTCAAATCCCTAAACCTAAACCTACACCTAAACCTAAACCTAAACTTGAAAACCCAAACCTAAACCCAATACCGAACCCGAAACCCAAACCTAAACCCGATCCTGAACCCGAACCTGATTTCCTAAACCTACACGTATAACCTTAACCTAAACCTATTCTCAAATCTCGAACCTATAAACTAAACCTAAACCTAAACCTAAACTTTAACCTATAACCTAAACTCACTTCTCTAAACCATAACCTATAACCTAACCTAAACCTAAACCTATAACCCGAACCCGATTTCCTAAACCTAAACCTTAACGTATTCTCAAATCCCTAAACCTAAACCTACACCTAATCCTAACCTCAACTCCCTAACCTAAACCTAAACCTAAACTTGAAAACCCAAACAACTTAAACCCAATCCCGAACTCGAACCCGATTTCCTAAACCTAAACTTATAACCATAACCTAAACCTATTCTCAAATCCCATAACCTAAAACCTAAACCTAAACCTATAACCTATAACCTTAACTTATAACCTAAACCTATAACCTAAACTCTTCCCTAAACCTTAACCTATAACCTAACCTAAACCTAAACCTAAACCTAAACCTATAACTTTAACCTAAACATAAAACCTAAACCTAAACCTAAACTTATAACCTAAACCTATTCTTATAACCTAAACCTATTCTCAAATTCCAAAACCTATAACCTAAACTTAAACCTTAACCTAAACCTAAACCTATAACCTAACCTAAAACCTAAACCTAAACCCTAAACCTAAACCCAAACCTACACTTATTACCTATAACCTAAGCCTATAGCCTAAACCTAAACCTAAAACCTAAACGTAAACCCGATCTCGAACCCGAACCCGATTTCCTAAACCTAAACCTTAACCTAAACCTAAACCTTAACCTATAACCTAAACCTATAACCTAAACTCAATTTCCTAAACCTTAACCTATAACCTAACCTAAACCTAAACCTATAACCCGAACTCGATTTCATAAACCTAAACCTTAGCGTATTCTCAAATGCCTAAACCTAAACATACACCTAATCCTAATCTCAATTCCCTAACCTAAACCTAAACCTAAACTTGAAATCCCAAACCTAAACCCGATCCTGAACCCGAACAAGATTTCCTGAACCTAAACTTATAACCTAAACCTATTCTCAAATCCCAAAACCTATAATCTACACCTAAACCTTAACCTATAACCTTAACTTATAACCTAAACCTATAACCTAAGCTCAAATTCCTAAACCTTAACCTATAACCTAACCTAAACCTAAACCTATAACCCGAACCTGATTTCCTAAACCTAAACCTTAACGTATTCTCAAATCCCTAAACTTAAACCTACACCTAATCCTAATCTCAACTCCCTAACCTAAACCTAAACCTAAACTTGAAAACCCAAACCCAAACTTGATCTCGAACCCGAACCCGATTTCCTAAACTTATAACCTTAACCTAAACTTATTCTTAAATCCCAAAACCTATAACCTAAACCTAAACCTATAACCTTAACCTAAACCTAAAACTTAACCTATAACCTAAACCTTAACCTATAACCTTAACTTATAACCTAAACCTATAACCTAAACTCAATTTCCTAAACTTTAACCTATAACCTAACCTAAACCTATAGCCCGAACTCGATTTCATAAACCCAAACCTTAACGTATTCTCAAATGCCTAAACCTAAACATACACCTAATCCTAATCTCAACTCCCTAACCTAAACCTAAACCTAAACTTGAAAACCCAAACCTAAACCCGATCTCCGAACTCCTAACCCGAACCCGAACCCGATTTCCTAAACCTAAACTTATAACCTTAATCTAAACCTATTCTCAAATCTCAAAACCTATAAACTAAACCTAAACCTATAACCTTAACCTAAACCTAAAAATTAACCTATAACCTAAACCTTAACCTATAACCTTAACCTAAACCTAAAACTTAATGTATTCTCAAATCCCTACACCTAATCCTAATCTCAACTCCCTAACCTAAACCTAAACTTGAAAACCCAAACCTAAACTCGATCTCGAACCCAAACCCGATTTCCTAAACCTAAACTTATAACCTCAACTTAAACCTATTCTCAAATCCCAAAACCTATAACCTAAACCTAAACCTAAACCTTAACCTAAACCTAAACCTATAACCTAAACTAAACCTTAACCTATAACCCAAACCCGATTTCCTAAACCTAAACCTTAATGTATTCTCAAATCCCTAAACCTAAATCTACACCTATACCTAATCTCAACTCCCTAACCTAAACCTAAACCTAAACCTAAAACCCAAACCCGATTTTCTAAACCTAAACTTATAACCTTAACCTAAACCTATTATCAAATCCCAAAACCTATAACCTAAACCTAAACCTATTATTAACCTTAACCTAAACCTAAACCTAACCTAACCTTAACTAACCTCTATAACCTAAACTAAACCTAAACTAAACCTAAACCTAATGTATTCTCAAATCCCTAAACCTAAATCTACACCTATACCTAATCTCAACTCCCTAACCTAAACCTAAACCTAACGAAACCCAAACCCGATTTTCTAAACCTAAACTTATAACCTTAACCTAAACCTATTATCAAATCCCAAAACCTATAACCTAAACCTAAACCTATAACCTTAAATCCCAAACCTAAACCTAACCTAACCTATAACCTAAACCTATAAAACTAAACCTAACCTTAACTTATAACCTCTATAAACCTAAAAACCTAAACCTAAACCCGAACCCGATTTCCTAAACCTAAACCTTAACGTATTCTCAAATCCCTAAACCTAAACATACACCTAATCCTAATCTCAACTCCCTAACCTAAACCCAAACCTAAACATGAAAACCCAAACCTAAACCCGATTTCCTAAACCTAAACTTATAACCTTAACCTAAACCTATTCTCCTATTCTCAAATCTCAAAACCTAAACCTATAACCTTAACCTAAACCTAAAACTTAACCTACAACCTAAACCTTAACCTATAACCTTAACCTATAACCTAAACCTTAACCTATAACCTTAACCTAAACCTAAACTTTAACGTATTCTCAAATCCCTAAACCTACACCTAATCCTAATCTCAACTCCCAAACCTAAACCTAAACCTTAACTTGAAAAAACCTAAACCCGATCCCAAACCCGAACTCGATTTCCTAAACCTAAACTTATAACCTTAATCTAAACCTATTCTCAAATCTCAAAACCTATAACCTACACCTAAACCTATATAACCTTAACCTAAACTTAAAACTTAACCTATAACTTAAACCTTAACCTATAAACCTAAACTCAATTTCCTAAACCTTAACCTATAACCTAACCTAAACCTATAACCTGAGTCCAATTTCCTAAACCTAAACCTACACCTAATCCTAATCTCAACTTCCTAACCACACTTAAACCCGATCTCGAATCCGAACCCCATTTCCTAAAAACCTAAACTTATAGGTTATAGGTTAAGGTTAATGTTTAGGTTTTAAGTTTTAGGTTTTACGTTTAGGTTATAGGTTATAGGTTTAGGGTATTTTTGTTTATGATGTTAAGCTTATATGTATTTATGCATGAATGAATGTGATGCAGATAAGATTGTTTGTGTTTGGATGAATGTAGTTTATGTTTGGGTTTAGATGGATGTGAATGTGATGAAATATATTGTATAACAAGTGTATATCAGGATGAATATGATGAAATATAACTTAACTAAACCTAATGTGATATCGAGAATTTTGTGCGGAATTTTGAGTCAATATATATATATATATATATATATATATATATATATATATATATATATATATATATATATATATATATAAAAGAGACTTTTAGCGACGAAAATTTTCGTAGCTAAAAGTTAGTTTTGTAATTTACTTTTAGCAGCGAAAATTTTCGCTGCTAAAAAGTCTTGAAAGTTGCGAAACTTTTCGCTGCTAAAAAGTCTTAGAAGTTTTTCTTGCAGCGAAACTTTTCGCTGCTAAAAAGTCTTGGAAGTTTTTTGGCAAATAAAAGTTTCGTTAAAAAAGTCTTGGAAAATTTTTTTTGTTAAACTTTTCATTAAAAAGTTTGAAATTTTTTTAACAATGAAAAATTATTCACGCTAAAAGTCTTGAAATATTTTTTAGCGTATTTAAAATGTTATTGCTAAAAGTCATGGAAAAGTTTTAAAATTTTTTTTGGTGGCGAAAAGTTTCGCTACTAAAAAAAGTCTTGGAATATTTTTGCAGCGAAAATTTTCGCTGCTAAACGTCTTGGAAATTGTTTTGGCAGTGAAAATTTTTACTGCTAAATGTCTTGGAAATTGTTTTGGCAACGAAATCGCTGCTAAAAGTCTTCAAAAATATTTTTGGTGACGAAAATTTTCGCTGCTAAAAGTCTTTGAAATTATTTTTGGTGACGAAAATTTTCGTTGCTAAAAAGCTTACATTTAGCGACGATTCAGATTTTTCGCCAATAAAACCCTTTGACATCTGTCTTTTAGCAACGAATTTAGCGACGAAAAGTTTCGTCGCTAAAATGTTTTAGACTTTCAGCAACGAAAATTAGTGGTATTTCTTGTAGACATCCAACCATGGACTAAACCCAACCAGCCACTACCTCGACACCGGTTGAGCTGAGTTGAATTGGCAGCGATGCAACTCGCCTTGTCTCTCTTCTCTTCTTCTCGATTTTTATGTTTTCCTTCTCTGCTGGAAACGTCCAGCAATAGCCGAACTAGACCCAATTCGGACAGCACCTCAACCCAACCAAGTCGGTTGGTGTAGTAGCTTGATGCGGCAGCCATTAACTCTACGAGAGTGTAGCTCATCCACTACATTTCTCTCCCTTCTTTCTCTTTCTCTTCTTCTCTTTTCATTTCTTTTTCTTCCTTTTATTTCTCTTCTACTGCTAAGGTCCAGCAGTTGGACTTGACATAACTCACCTTGTCTTGTCCAAACTCGGACGAGTGGACTCGGTGTGGTGCGGCTCCAGAAACAATGCTTTCTTTTCTCTCTTTTTGGCTTTCCTTTTCTGAAAAAGGTTACCCTAAATGGGTTGGCTTTTATAGGTATCTGTAATCTCGTTCTGGACCTTTCGAATGCTAACTAATCACTAGATTAGTTAGCCGAGTTGGTTTTGAATCTAAAAGTGACACTGACACTCTGATGATTCAGATTAAAATAAGTTGCATGGATGTGATCCAGTCATCAGGATGGACATTTGAGATGATGAGCCATCAGATGAATGACCCAGATCAGGGGATGGGGCTCACTGTCAGATGGTGGGTCTTTTGGTCGAACGGAGAGGATGATCCAGCCATTAATGGCGGATCATCAATGGAGGTGTATTTCCTTGATACGATTTCATTGGGTGGTTTAGATGGATCCCAAGGACTTTGTGGGACCCATGATCTGGATGGTTGTCCACCATTTCTTGGTGGGTTCGAGATTTTCTACCGCGGGTGATTTTCTCGCAATAAGGAGATCTCGTGCGAGATCTCCAAGCTGGATGCCTGAGAGCGCCCTAATTTTTAGGGCCAGGATGTTTTTGGGGATGTTGTTAAAGGCGGGAGCGGATGGGATTGTGCCAGCATGAAAATGGGAATATTCCTTCCACAACTCTCTCTCTCTCTCTCTCTTTTTCTTTTTATAACAACCTAGTTTCTAGGGCTAGGATTCCCTTGGAATGGACGGTCGAGATGGCAAAGAGAGCTCTCCTGAATTGCCAGCTCATCCTCACGAAAATGGAAACTTCATTTCCAAAAGAGTAGCCACCCGCAACTTGACTTGTGCCTGTAACTGTGTGCATGCACATGGGAAGCAATGTGTGAATCCTTTTAGGGTTTGGTCAGGACCACCCCCTAAATGTGATGGACAGTTTTGATAATCCAAGATGATCATGATGGTGGGCCACAACGGCCACACACGAACGTTGTCCATTTAAGCTAAGCACTAGAGGGAAAAAGGGAAGAAATTCTTCCCATTTCTAGCTTTTGTCGGGTCAAACTTTGTTTGACCTAATTCTCGGTCTGGTGAGTTGCAGGTGCACCACTTCTGGTGCATGCACTCAATGGGTGTGGGGCCTACAGTGATGTTTAGAGAAATCTAACCCGTTTATCTATTTTAACAGATTATTTTAAGGTATTAGACAAAAATGAGGCGAATTCAAAGCTTAGGTGGGCCATACTAATAGATTTACAACCTTTAAGTGTTGATTACATCGATCCGTTGGTCAAATTCGTTCCAATCTGGACATTGACGGTCAAAAGGGCCTAAGGGGGTTATCTGTATGTTTCTACTATAGATTCCTCAACGTAACCTATGACTACCCAAACAATGTTGATTTTTAATATTTTATCTTATTATTATTATTATTATTATTATTATTATTATTATTATTATTATTATTATTATTATTATTATCGTTATTCATCTAGATATTTAAGATGTGGGACTTACACTTCATCTAAATACCTTACGTTTAGGGTTACTTAGCATAAAAGCGGGTCACTCGAGTGATTATCTAAATTCCTTATCCTCCACATTTGGATGGTTTGAGTAATTCAATAGTTGGATCACTTGATGGAAGGATGGAGATTTCTACCAATGGTCCTAAAGGTCCTAATGCTCATCTAGATGAAGATCCATGGTTGAATTAATGGTCCAATGTCTAAGTGTGATGATCCGGTGGAAGGCCTTCAAGTTGGACCCTGATAAATGGTGGATCTGGTGATTTACAACTCTGATTTGATATTTAAGGTTCAATTTCAAGAGAATGTGATTGTCCCTCTCATGGATCAATAGTTAGAATGGGCAGATCGTGAGTAATTAGCATGGTTTAGGTTATAGGTTGTGTTCTAACATATGTTCATGTTAGATTTGATTTAAATAGCAACACCTGAGTACTGAAAGGTACAAGGTGTTACAAAGGGTAGGTCGGTCACTTCCTAACATCCAGAGGCCCAGAACCACTTGTCCCTCTAATTCTTATTGGATGATGGAGGGTCGGTAATGAGGCTCCCTCCAGTCCCCTGCCAAGTAGATAGATAATACCAGCTGAGGTGAAACTTGTTCAGCTTTAACTGATATAGATGGAGGAACTCCTCAACAGAAAGCTCGACCTGCTCTAGCTTAGACCATAAGACCGTGCAGCCAATCAAAGTCCTCCATCCATTGGGGATCATTTGCCCTGGAGCCAAGTTTAGGCAAGTAAGTACCCTCCTTACCAGACCTTCCAGAGGGAGCCTAAGGCTGCATTAAAGGGCGACCTGAAAAATGGCAACAACTCCCTCTAGAGGATGATTAGGAAGCTCGTCTGGTGAGGTAACTCGGAGGATTACGGACTCAGGGATGTGATATCCCGGTCTAATGTTGAGGGTCAAATATTACATATTGGACCCCATTTTGATCTTAGTTTTATGAACATGATACTGTTTAATGTCTTATTTTACTCATGTTTATGTTGCAAGGTGAATTTGAGAGCTTAGATTGGAAAAGGTGCTAAAAGCATGGATTTAACGCTTAAATATCACCAAGGCAAAGAATGGATCTTAGGAGACAGAATGAAGATTTTGAGGTCCCAAGATTCAAAAAAACCAAGTGGAGAAGGAATGAAGCCGAAAGAATAAGCGCAGAATACACATTGACTGTGTCATCGAACTCTGGTCGATGACATCAAATTTATGAAGGAAAATTGAGTTGGTCGGTAGATAAATTGAAGACGTTTTTCAATGACTCGAGAACTTGTTCGATGACTCGAAGATTTTCTCGATGACATCGAAGTCCTACTCGATGACATCAAATTTTATGTGGAATTTTGGTAAAACTCATTGGACATATTGGGCACCATTTACGATTACTTTAAGCACTCCTTAATGACATCGAAGATCTGCTCGATAACATAGAAGGTCTCTTCAATGACATCAAATTTATTGAAGAAATTGGAATAACTCTCTGTACTGTTTTGGACACATTATCGATTCCTCGATCAATGTTTGATGACATAGAAGGTCACAAATTTCGGATGAAGCTACAAAATCTTGGAAAAAGCACGTATAAAAGAAACCTTCAATGATATCGAAGCCTGTTCGATGTCATCGAACGAATTGCGTGAAGTTACGCAGGGTTACGCAAAGTGTGTAAATTTGAGGCAGTTTTTAGATTTTTGCAAAGAGGTGTTAAAGGAGGTGTTGCACAACTATAAATAGGAATCCCCAGGACATCCTTCGGATCTATCTAATCAATCTAGGGTTTTGAGGAGTGAAGCATAAGGGCGGAGAGCCGTCACCAAGCATTTTTCTTCTTCCTTAGTTTTCATGCTTTCTTCTAGGGTTTTAGTTCCAATCATGACTATGGTTGGCTGATGCGCTTAGCTAGGGCTAAGAGGTGAAGCTTGTAGCATGATGAGATATTTTCTATTGCTTTGATTCATGTTTAAGTTGAATTCTCTTTGATTCTAGTTTGATATTTAAGAAATTCTTTTAGTTTTTATTGGTTTATTGTGACTCAGATTACAATAGATCTGCGATAGCTTTGAGTATCTCTTTTCTTGTATTGAGATTGTAGAGTTAGTAAATCATGTTGTTCACCATCGTCTCATGGGCATGGTTGGATGATGGAATCCCTTCTAATCTTCATGATTCTCTTATGTTTACTTATGAGATTGGTTAATCCTATTTCGAGCCATTGTCTCATAGGCATGGTTTTGTGATGGAATCACTTCTAGTTCTCACAACTCTCATCCATTTAGAATTAGGTCAAAGGAAGTTTAGATTTGGTTTTGTTGAGATATCTTCCAACTGGATAAGATAGGACTCTGATTCAGTTATGTTATGTCCCGTGTTTGCAGGACCCGAGTATATAACCTGTTTCCCAAAAACCCGAGTGTTAGCTTATGAAATCCAGTGTAAATTTGAACCGTTTATCATTAATCAGAGTTAACGGCAACAAAGCTAGATTAAACCATGCATTGTATAAAAACATTCTGATCATTATAAAATTCCAAATGTAGTGCCCATACAGGACTTACACAATTCCAAATACAAAGTTTGTTAAACAAGAATAAAAATGTATCATTTAACAATAGAGCTCTATATGGGCTGCATGGACCCTGTCTACCTCCCCAGCTACCCGATCTGCTCTAGCACCCATTGAACAACATCGGCTCACTCTACACCTGCATCAACTATTACGGTTTGATAGCATCAATAGCTATCGCAATGAGGAGCACCCTCTAGGATTGCACACTCATAATTTATAATCAATATAGAATGCCAATCATAAATTTAGATTTATTAAATAGAGCAATTTATAATCATGAGCATGCCTACAAAAACTAAGTCAACCAACACAATCTCATCATAAAAAAGATATAATAGCAGTCGCAATGCAAGGAAACATGTCTAGATACCCAACTAATCCACCATACAACTTTCTATTGCACTAGAAAATCATGTTGTACGTGAACTCCGCAAGATGGCTAAAAAATTGATAAGCGAACTTTAGCTCCACCTAGAAATCATGGTACAAGTGAAATCCATGAGGTGAATAGAAATTCAACCTTCAAAACTCTTCTTTATCTGGAAATCATGTCGTACTTGAATTCCACAAGATGGCTAGAAAATCAATAAGCAAACTTCAGCTCCACTCGAAAATTGTGGTACTACAGAACTTCGCAAATGAAGAGATAATCAACATATAAACTCTAGACTACCCAAAAATCATATCGTACGTGAACACCACAAGATGGCTAGAAAATAGATAAGTGAACTTCAGCTCCACCCAAAAATCATGGTACGACGAAACATCGCAAGATGGCTAGGAAACTAACATACAAACATCTACTTCACCTAGAAATCATATTGTATGTGAACACCACAAGATAGCTAGGAAATCACTAAGCGAACACCCGCTCCACCCGAAAATCATGGTATGACTGAACACCACAAGATGAAGAGACAAACAACATACAAACTCTAGACCACCCAGAAATCATATCTTATGTGAACACTGCAAGATGGCTAGGAAATCGTTAAGCGAACACCTGCTCCATCCGAAAATTATGGTACGACTGAACAATGTAAGATGGCTAGGAACCCAACAAGATATACGAATATAACCATCAAGCCCCAAAAGGGCACCAACGACTCATCAAAGCCACGAAGGGCAAATAAACGATCTAAGCCACGTAGGGCGAGTATGCGGTCTAAGCCATGTAAGGCAAAGTGTAATATATGGATCGCAAGCTGGTGAGTTCGGGGCAGGTTCATTCATTACATCACTCAATCGCAACTGACCAATATATAGTTAATTAACAATGTACGATTAACGATAACATGTTATCACCAAATCGTTTATGCATGTTATAATTAAGGAACTATGTTCATTAGCTACCACAGGAATTAGGTGCGCAACACATTATCATATTCATATATTCACGAAATAAATTAAGTAACAAAATCAAGTAACTTAAGAGATACTGAATGGAAAGAATTAAGGCAACATCTATGATTAGATCAATGAATTTAAGTCGGAAGCTTAAAGGGTGAGTCCTCACCTTATGTTTGAACCACCTGCACCATTACTAAGAAATGTGTGCTTCCTTCAAATCAATTCCTACCATCAATTGCAAAGTTGTACCATTAGACCCAAGCTTACACACTATTTAGGGTTAAGGTATTAACCTAGCGGTTGGATTACCCAGGTCTAGGGTTTTCATCATAGGGTTTAGTTCTAGGAGTAGAACTAGGACGCATGAGCAACTTAAATACAGTATAATAATAATATGATTAGTTATACTTTAACATTAATAATATAACTAATATTTGTGACCATGGTAATAATTAGTATTATAATCATAATAAATAGTATCACTTATTATTAAAGATAATATTCTCAAGTGATGGACGTCATGCTTATATCATTAATGGTAGCTTCATCCATGATAACTAATATTAGAGTAACATGTTAATAGTAATCATTCTAATTGATAATTAATAATAGAATTCTAATTGATGATAACAACAACACTAATTAAGACAGTGTAGTATTTATTTATATTTCTAATAACAATATTAATAACAAAAGTAAATGATAAATTTGATTGATGAAAAGAGGAGGAAATCCTTACCTTGCTGACTAGGTTCGAGCTGAGTTGACTCGCCTCAACACACCACCCAAACCATTTTCTCTCCATCTTCTCCCTTTTCTTGTCCTTCTCCTTTTTTTTTCTTCTTTCCTTCATGCAGGAATGTCCAGCAATGGCGTGGACAAAACAAACCCAGACTGGGTCCAATCCCAACTTCCCAGCCGAACTCGGTTTTGGCCGAGTTAACTTGACAACCAACAAAACTTTGTCTCCTCCTTTCTCCTTCTCATTTTCGTTCTTCCTTCTTCTTCTTTCTCTTTTCTTCATTTTCCCTTTCCTTTCATCCAGACCGGACCTAAGATCGACCAACCACATACCCAACTCGATGTTTAACTGAGTCGAGTTAGCATAGTGATTGGGTGTGGTTCAACAGCCCCTGTCTTGCACTCGGACGGGAGTGCGGCTGCACCACAGTTGGAGGTGCGGATATGAATGCCTCGCAGTACCCACTCTTCTCTCACTCACTCACTCTCAACCAGAGAAAATTTCAAGTAACGAGAGCATGAAGTATCTCACCCAGACCGAGTCTGACTCGATTTGGAACTATGAACAACGACAACAATGAACCCTGCACTGATTTGTTGGGTTTCTGGCTGCAATACCCGACCTACTGCCACGCTTGATTGGCAGGGATTTATCACCAGCCTCGAGCTTGCCTCCTAGGTGCAATGGATCATGAGCCAGGCCTCAACCTGCAGTCGTTCGGTCTGTTTGTTTGGCGAGGAAGATGACCGACTCTAATGGCGGTCCCCCATCAAAGACTCTTTTCTTCGAAATGATGATGCTGGAGCATCTGTTTCTTCCATGCGATGCTCGTGGGAGAGAAAAATGAAAGCTCCAGCGGTGTTCTCGCGGTGGTTTCAAGCTCTGAAGGTATTGGGTGACACTCTCTTGCATCCGTAATAAAAGGAGAAAACCCCAAATGTCGTTTAATCTCTCCTTCCCTAAGACATGCCCTAAAACTTCTCAAACCCATTGGATGAGAAATGGATGGTTTGGATTGAATCCGTGGCAGGGAGAAACCGTTAACACCATAAAACCAGCGTCGGTTTCCACTGATAGCCCTAATCTGTGTGAATGGGAACAGATGGTTGAGATTGCCTGTACTGGATGGTTAAGATTGAAGGAGAAAATCCTCACGCGGATCGCCAACATCGAGGAAAACCGGATTTTCCGATTTGGGAAAGAAAAGAAACACAAGCAGCTCCCTTGCACTGACAATTGTGGTCTTAGGAGTGCGACCCATGGCGTGATCCAAACATGGTTTTGGTCAGATCCCCGCTACCCACGAGATGGACAGATCAGATCACTCATACAGGTCATGATGGTGGGCCACGATTTGAACTGAGGGACGGTCATCCGTTCATTTCAAAATGGCTAGCACGGGAAACATAGAGGGAAATCTTCTATTTTTAGGATGTTTCATGTCAAACGTGGTTTAACCACATGATCATCTCGGTGCACCACAACTGCACCTCAATTGTGTACACACACCTCAAAGGTGGGGCCCACAGGGCTACCCCAATAGAAATCCACTCCGTTCATCAGTTCTGTTGGCTCGTATAATGGTCTAGTCCAAGGAATGAGGCCGATCCAAGTCTTAGGTGGGCCATATTAGTTGAAACATGGCCTTTAAGTGTTATTTATTGTCAATCTGATGACTAGTTGTGGTCCAATCCTGCGATCAGGACAGCTCATTTAGCTAGTGAGCCACCCAAGGCCACTATCTATTTTAGATCATATATAATAAAAATATATATACATGTTTGTTTAGTTCAGTACATTAATAGTTATAAATAGGTATTCATTTACAATCATTTATAATGTATTTTTGTAATTATATATGCATTTATAATATAATAAAACTATTATCAAGTGATATATATTTGATATATAGTATGATATGATAACCTATAGCTTAAAATTATAAAAATTTAAATGTTAGTTAATATAGGTAACAATGTGTTAGTTTACCATATATTTCATATATAGTTTAAATAATATACATGATTGAATAATTCATGTAACATTATATTGTTACGAATAATTATAAGGTTACTTTGTATTATAGTGTGTGTATATATATATATATATATATATATATATATATATATATATATATATATATATATATATATATATATATATATATGATTACATCACATTTAAAATGAATTATTTAGGTATCAGCTTAAGATGGGCCACCCATCCGACTTGATGTAGATCTATAACTCTAGATCTGACGATCACTCCTACAATTAGATTCCCTTATATCTCAGTGGGACGATAGATCGATCTCGATGTCGTAGTTGCTCCACCACCTCGACGGTTGGATTTAAGCCAGAGTGTGAATGTTCACATAGATCGAGATTGTATTTATACTAAGTCAGGTTCTCATGTTAACACCCGAGAACAGAAAAGTACGGGGTGTTACAAGTCGTGTCCTTGAATCAAGCATAGATCTCCCTAATCACTACAAGTGGATCCTTGGAAACCTTAGTTCTCACCTTTGAATTTCTTAAGTTTTAGTTAAATAATTCACAATTATTCTCTCTACACTTCCAGATTTAGGTTTACATCTTCTTCTAGTTCTACTTCTAGTTACTTTCAGAATACACATGAGATTAGTCCCTGTGGATTTGACCTTGGTCCCACCGAGATTATTACTACATCGCGACCCTACACTTGGGGTTGTGAACATCGAATCTGAGATAATTCCTCCTCAGTAAGGGTCGAGGGCACAGGACCTCTCGGACCCTCCCCGCCAGAAGACTCCTCCGGATCCCCTTCGCCAGACAGTCCACAGTCCACCCTAACCGACCTCTCTGTCAGGGACCTCTCCATCACCCACGATGCCTGAAACTTTGCATCAGCCATTATTACTAATGGCGATGGTGGGTTCGACATCGTCCAGAGGCTACTCGCTCCACTGTCACCGCCGGAAGCCCCCTCCCATGAACTCAAAGACTCAGACATGGTGGCTTTTTATAGATGTTGAGAGTCACTTTAAAGGGAAAAAGAAAGGAGGGGGTGAGTGAAGAATGGAGCTCAATGGAGAAGAAAAGGATGCCCAGTCGCTAGTAAAATAAGTCGCCAGAAGTCACTTCTCTAAGCTAAGGAAGATGATTGGGAAAGGGAGAAAACGCAAAGGGGCTCACGGACTGAATTAGGGCTTTCCTTATATAGGAGAGATAGGTGGCAGCTAGTATGCCCATTAATATGGATTCTGTACAATGTTCCCTTGACTACCCCCTCTCAACATGTGACGCGACCCCATGCGTCACTTGACCTTAATATCAAGAATTGGCCACGCGATATGTTCTTGTTGGTCTGACACCGAAACAGCGGCCTGGTAGACCACGTGACCTCGAGCCATAGAACGCCACCTCGACTACGCCATACTTGATTACTGACATGTCTCGACTACCGTGCTGGCTGCCATACCTGTCATTTATGACAACATAACCTGACCTAAGCTACATTGGTTTACTTTTCGAGCATCCGAAGATCAGCTCGAAAGTAAGGGAGCTTACTGTTGGGGGAAAAATAGAATGACTTATGGAATAGACCAACTCTACAAAACAGAACAGACCTAATAGGGCTTGTGCCTTAAGAGGCATCTACTGGCAAGGAAAGATCGACCTTCAAGTAGGTCGATGTAATTGTAAGGCTACTCAAATAAGATGCAACTGTAAGTCCACTCAAATGGCTAGTTACTGACCTAAACGATAGGCTGGCTATAGGTCGACCTAAACCATAGGTCGGATATAGCTCAAACATATATCGGCTACAGGACAACCCGGCCATAGGTCGGCTATAGGTCAGCATAACCTCTGACAAGACTAATGCTGATCTAACAAAAGGCTCATTATTGTTTATATCTACTATATATGGCACTTCTACCACCCGATCTTTTCCTGTACTAACAGTCCGGGAATCCCTCCAACAGATCGAAGATCTCTCCCAAGATCTTCGGGAGATAAAATCAGATCCTGGGAATCTCGGACAACCATAATCTTGGGAAGATATCCGGTATATCAAGAATTCTAAATGAGAAAGACTCCTTACGGTGTGATCTTCCCTCTTATATAAATAGAGGTTCTTTTAGCCAATGAAAGGTATGCATATTCTATCACAAAACACGACTGGCGACTCTTTTCCTTAAGATCCTATCCTACAAAAGACTCAAGGTCCTGACTTAGGCATCGGAGGGTCCCTTGTACAAGCTAGGGTCTCCTTCGTATCTTACTCTCCTATGCAAGTCCTAGAGGGTTAACCAAGGAGGGTCCATCGGAAAATTGCATTAACAAAAGGAAAATACAAATATCAGCTTAATTAAATAATTTTGTGACCCATGATAAGTTTTAAATGGTCAATGATCACTGTTTCATGTAACATGGTTTACAGTGAGATTTGTACGACTTCACTTTTTGGATCACGCCCTACCATAAGTGGAAAAAACTTTAGAGCATCATGGACATACAACACAGAGATCAAGATAGGGGCCATGGTCACGGAAAGCCCACTGTGATGTTACCGGGTAACACCTAATCTGCTTCCATTACAATCAGAGCCTACAAATGAACTAAATCTAAAATTCATGTGGGCCACACCGTAAGAAATAGTGGAGAATGACTGCTCACCATAAAAAAGCCTCATTGCGCCCCAATGAAGTTTTGTATCTGATTATTATTATTATTATTATTATTATTATTATTATTATTATTATTATTATTATTATTTTTTCATCCAGCTGGAATCACCTTATGACCGGGTTGATGGCTATAAAAATAGCAGAGATCCAGGAAGATACTTATGGTTGGTGTTTCCATTGCTGCTGTTTCATGTGGTGTGGCTCACTTGGGTGTTGGATCTGCCCAAGTATTTGCCCTTGTCCTAATGGGAGCTGGCTAAGCAGATGAACGGAATGTACTTTACATGGTCGACCATGGATGGCCCCAACGGAGCTTCATGCCAGAGGAGCTTCCCATAACATGTGTTAGGAAAACTCATCCGCTCAATTCTGCAAAAGAATACCTGGCAGAGTAACGTATCAATCAGAACCGTTCATCTAGTTTTGTTTTACTGATGGAATGCTGGATAGTTTCAAAATGCAAATACCTCTCCGTGAGATGATAAAAGCTTTTGCTCAGTTACATCGGGTCGAAAACTAAAAATAGTTTTAACTCTAGCATCCCAAAGCTTTTGCTCAGTTACTACGGGTCGTAAGCTAAAAATAGTTAAACTCCATCCCATTTTGAGGGAAGGGTATTTATACGACTTAAAAAAAGATAAGAAGAAAGAAAAAGAAAAACTCCAGCTGCGTATGGCAGTCAATTTGCATACACAGCAATTTCGAAGGCCCTACTTGGGTTGGTTTGAAAAAGCACGGCTTGAATCGGTTCAAATAGAAGTTTAAATCAAACCAAGCCTTGAGTCAAGATTTTATTTTATTATTATTTAAAAAAAAAAACCAAGCTCAAATCAGTGTAGTACTGGCTCAAAGCTCGGCTTGATTCGGCTCGGTTTGATTTGGCTTGATTGGGCTTTTAGATTGTACGTACATTATTTCATGTAGTGTGATCCACTTGAACTTTGGATATGATTCAATTTTGGAATCATGTCCTAAAATGATATGTAAAAATGGATGAACGGCATGGATAATACATATATATGACGATGTGGATAATACATATACATAAATGCACACTATTTCCTATGGTTTGGTCCACTTGAGCTTTGGAAATGATTCAATTTTGGATCATGTCCTCAAATGATATGTAAAACTGGATGGATGACCTGGATAATACATATACATGGATGTAGGGCCACAAAGTTTACTCAGTAAAGCGGAATTTGAATTGGCTGGTGACCTCAACACCCTCCACCTAGCTGGGGTTAAAGCTTTATGCGCCCCACCATGATATATGTGTTTTATCCAGCTGTCCATCAAAATTTCTAACTCATTTCACAATATGAGACCAAAAATTAGGAAGATCCAAACCTCCGGTAGACCCCAACACAGGATCCAAACTTGTTGAGGGAAATAAGTTTCGAATCAATATCGTTTCCCTATGGTGGGACCCACTTCAATGTATGTGATGCATATCCACACCGCCCATCCATTTTTTCCAGCCATTTTATGGCATAGGCCAAAAAATGAAATAGATCCAAATATCAGGTAGGCCATACTAGATGAAACATTGATCATTAAACGACCGCCATTGAAATCATCATGGTATCAATATTAGCTTGATCCAAAACTTTTGTAGCCCACACAAAGTATTTCATGGTCAATCACCTTTATCCACGTCTCTGTGACATTATCAAAAATTTGGATGGTGAATAAACACTCATTTACGAGATGGTTAATTAGACTCAACCTAATTTATAGCCCCTACCCTTGGGTGGATAAGGACCCCTTTTTAATAGACCACGACACAGTAGGAGATACAGCGTATTGGTATTTGGAACCTGAGCACTCATATTTTTTTCACTCGGTATAGATGTTGAAGCATCTTACTAATACCACAAGAGTTTAGGGACTTTCACCCATAGACATCTATAGCGTGCTAGAACAAATATTTTTGGCCTACAATCCGGCTATCCACGATATGTCTGTGGAGGCCATAACCTTGATATTGCTAGGTTGTAAAAGTGATCGTGACATACAAGATAAGAAATGCATAAGTCATACTATCCAAGTCATGCACCAAACCTGCGTGTACCATGTGATCATGTAGGATAACCCATCTCATAAAGAGTCCCCTAAGTGTCTCAGGTAGAAGGGCATATGCTATGAACAATCGTCATGCACAACAGGCATACAGATGATGCGTATGGGCATATAAATGGGTATGCTATCACTACACTAAGCATGTTATCAATGTGTCCTATCTAGCTAAATACATTAGCATGTTATCAGACATATTAGGTGATAATTGACCTTATTGGCACATCATATATAGAGAGTGGGTCTCGAACGATAGGCCCCATTAGAAATATATAGGTCTATGTGTTGTGAGCCACGTTAGATTAACATTGGCTCCTCGTGTAGCCTACACATATAGATCTAGTAGTTGGATGTAAGGCATGGATAAGATACATATGCTAAGGCGGGGTCCACTGGAAATGACCCAAAATGGACACCTACATGTGCAACATGTGCGCCACTAGGCTATTAATCTATTGGGCACGTGGTCCACTGATGATATCCCAAAACGATCAGATTATCATCGACATCAATAGGATGATATGCACCATTTGAACATTGCCAATGTAAATAACAGTTATAAATCATTGGTTAGTCACTAGGATGTGATCCTGTGCTTGTGGCTCATATGAGTCTTGGGAGTTTATCATTTCAGGCAAGGTATATGCCTCAATGTATCTAATATAACCATAGTGTCTATTCGCCATGGTTTTTCCCAATCCTTTTCTCTAGCACGGGCGGCGTGCAGGCGTGCCAGAATTGGGATTGTGGGTCCAATTCAAACGGAACAACAATGATCCCAAGCGCCAAGTAGGTAGACACTAAGTATGATTGAGATTTGAACAGATCGGTCACCTATTCAGCCACTCACTCAAAGTGTAAATGGATCAGGTGATAGTTAGAGGGTGGGGTTCGTCCTCTGATGGTGGGTTTCTTCTTGCCTTCGTACAAAATTACTCTCTTAATGCAGGTGAAATGGAATTAGAGAGAGAAACTTACAATCGATCACTATCAACCACTAAAGGGTGCTCCAGTTATGACTACAATTATCAACTATTGTAGTTACACTATGAATTTAGTTAAAGAATGTAAATAGAAGATGTGGAAAGTAAATAATTATGCTAAGGAAAAGAATTCACTTGATAAAGAGAACGATTACACTATGGAATGTAAAGTTGATGAGATATTTGAAAGATAATTGATTTACTGGTTTGTTGGGTTGGTGTGAAACAAATTTATAAACTTTCTTGATCTTCTATTTATAACATTATTTCATTGCTCTAGATGCTTCCCACGTTTCGGCAGTTATTATAACTGTTTCTTCCCTCTCTCTGTTTCCAGATACTTCCCACGTTCTTCCTTACCATGGTCTTCAGACACCTGTCTAACGATCACATGTATCTAACCATGGTCTTCTGACACTTGTCTTACTACTTAGCTAGTCGAACTCGGTCACACCCAAGTCAGTAGCTCTCAGTACGCATGATACGTTGCAGTCCCTCTATTGAAATTCAGTTGTATGTATTTGCAAAGGATACTGTAGTCTTTGCACACACACATGTGTAACTCATACGTGTTTAACCGTAATGACCGAAAATAAGATTCGACCAAATAGGGTATAAACATTGCCCCCCTCGTCGCCATCCTTTTGGAGAAAGTGACTGCAACGTTTGAAGTTTTGCCAATATCGCAATAATCATTTGCACGCGTCGCCTACATATAAACTGTCCTCGACTGCTATTATCGGCGTTGATTGTATTGATTTGGAATGAAGGACAATTCCTGAATTGACATGTGTCTCAAAAGAGCCATTCTGTCACGAAAAGCATTATTTGCTAATTAATGTTGCCTCTCACTTACTTATATATATGTGAGTTCACAATCGCATCCTCCCTCCTTTTCTTCTTCCGAATTTTGCATTACTCTGCTCCTATTCTAAAATCATGACTTCTTCTTCATCCGAACCTACCTACGACCAAAAAGATATTATGTCTGTGATGGATCTATTTGCGAAAAATGTTCAGAGGGAATGATCTTCAAGTCTTCGATTCATGGAGACGCTTTTGGTCTGGGTCCTTCATTTTTTTCAGAAATCTCAGTCAAGACGTTGCGTCGTTTGGATCCATTTTTCCCAATATGCCTTGGAAATAACTTCATGATTCAGTCCAGAGTCATTCCTGATGCAGTCAATGCATTTAAAATATGGTGATTATGGCCAAAACAGCTTCTTGGATGGGGAGATTGGTTCAACAGAGTATCGACCAAATATGGAGGTTTATAGAGAGAACTCGACATCTTTGAATGTATCAAACTTTCTCTCTATGAGTATTTCCTTAGCATTCCTCTTCTTCTTACTTTGACATCATTTTAGAGCAACTCTACCAATACTTTTATGTTCAGCTGTGGTCTGATGAGTGTTTCTATCAAAGACATTTATCATTTAACTGAACTTTTGCCCTTTGGGATGATCTACAATGTGAAGGCTAAAGGTAGGTAACGCAAGAATTTTCCCAATAAAAATGCCAAAGGGTACACCAATTTCATGACTATGTACCACAAACTCACAGGACCGGTCGAATAGCTTGACATCTTGTTTTCCTTCTTTTCTGAATCCGTCACCATCTTCTGTGTGTTAACGCCCAACATGTTACGACCAAATACGTTGCTATGGCCGAATGTCTTGTTCAAGGGCAACGAATAGTGTTGGTGCCATTTATTCTTAGCCACTTGTATAGAGGTCTTTATGGGGTTAATATAAAAGGATTATATTCAGCCAGAGGGCCTATATGGCTCATGTAGATGTGGTTCGTCGCGTACTTCTGACCACAACTCTTCAGCCAGGAGCATGCTGGCCGGTCATTTTCTTTGTATGGTGACCGAATTCTGTACATTTCTCCGGAGATTGCCACGGTTGATGGGTACTTACAAGAACTCTTCCTCGACAATTCTAACAACACTCCATCTTTCATGCCCTTCACAGAAGAGAAGACTATGGACCAAAATGGCTCACAAGAAATTTGATCCTAGCAACAAGCATGCAGTCGTCCAACTCCATCATGCTTGGAATTACTTTGTTGTTAGTTGAGACTTAGTTTTTGGTGGCACGATCGAAAAGGGCAAGAATACAAAGGTAGGGATTGAACAGTATCATCCTTCTCTGTTTGCCCAGTAGCTAGGTTTTATAGAATACATTCCTTGTCCTCTCACTCATGTAACGAGCAATCAACCTCTCTTCAACCATGTGATAGTTACTGATGAGGAATTTTATTCCTATCTTGAATTGTCCTATCATAAAGAAGCGATCGCTCTTTAGATGCCAGTTTATCCGAAATATCTCACAACAATGAACAACTTTGTATCATGGTGGAGCCGTCAATATGCTAAACTTCTAGGCGGTCAAAGCGCTTTAGAACTTTCATGTAAGTTATGTTCCCACCTAGGCCTAGTAGAGAGTAAGAAGAGAAGTATTCATGCTCCCTTGTTACCACGGCCAAGCGAATGACAAGAGCGAAGATGAGATGAAGCACTACTATTCCTACTTCAATGGTTGAACCCCCTTATCCAGATGTTCTGCAAATCACCCAAGATCATCTTGACACTTTAACAGCTACTCGGCCACAATGGATGGCCTCGAGGAAAATTTCTAACATAGGAGGTATCAGTCCTCCTCTGAATCCTCATGTTTTTCCTTTTTAACAATTAGTTCTTTCTAAACCTCCTTCACCCATAAAACATCGATAGCAAAAGAGAACCAAGAAACCAATAAATACCTCTTATGCTGAGGCCATTACAACTTTTGAAAAATACTTTTAAATAAAGTATTGGCCTCACCTGGACGAAGTAGATTATTCTAAAGAAATAGCCGCAGGCATCCAACGGCACAAAGATGCTCATTTTAGTAAGTGTTTTAACACATAGATCCAAGACAAAGAAAGATTAGATGATCCTGACCTTCCATGTGAAAGATATCTCAAACCTTATCACCCACAACCACCACCATTCCCAACAACAACTCAATCGTTAGTGACCATAATAAAGGATCTCAAATCCATATAGGGCTTATGAGTCTGGACCGCAATTCCATCTAGCTTAGGTGGAGATCATTCACTTTACACTCTTTCTCAAACTGATATTCTTATTCCTATGCTTATCATTTTATTTTGATTTCAATGGCTCGAGAGTTGCCCAAATCGTTGCGACTAAAAAACAGAGCATGCTGCCGATATTGGCGATTGCTTTGGATACACTGCCTCCTGCACCTCATGCCTTTATTGTTGAAATGGTAGCAGAAGTTATCACCCATGTGAGTCTCAAAAACCCTACTCCTGTGGCTATCGTAGTGGTAGACTTCGATACTTCAGCTAGTACAGGAGATACCTTTTTGAGTTATACTCCTGAAGTTGGTGTTCCTTCTAGTGATGTAGAACACACACAGCAGAATCCTACTCCTTCTACATCAGCCGTGCAACAGAAGATTCTGATTTCTCCTACTCAGCCTTTCAGGTTAACTTTAGCTCCAGCAACATCGTCACCATCCAATGTAGTTAGCAAATCCTTGACCCCGACCGAGTCTACAACGGCTGATGTACAAGACATGCATAAAAAATTGGTCGAAGATGAGAAGCTTGCTTCTAGGGAAACAATAGCTATAGACACTTCTACAGAGATAGTTGAGTAGGTCGCGACCACCATCAAGAAGCAACAAATGGTCGAGATTGAACAATCGACCGCAGTTGATTTGGCCGAGATTGCAGTAACATCGGTCAAAATAAAAACAATCAACACGCATCCTCTTCCTAAGATTATAATAGCATCAATTGCGATAGAAACGGTTATAACGACTCCTCCTTTGGTGACAGTTCCTGGAGGTGAAGCTTCTGCCTCTGTCAATCTTTTCCCAGTTGATGATGCTCTTTTTGTACTTGAGAAAGTTTTAGTTAAAGAGATGCATGGAGCGAAATCTCCTCTCTACCATGATAACTTTTAGAATTTACTGATTGAGCTATACAAGCTTCTCCAAAAAGGGGTGTCTGAATCCTTTGATGTTGAACTAACAGACAAAATCGGTCGATTGATTGATTCAGCATACATGCTATCCCAATCGGACCCAACTTTAGCAATCATGGTATCATCTCTTTTAGACCTTCAAGGCATACTTGACATGTACTATCATACATGAGCCGTTGTTGGTCGTCTGGAAGTTGAGAACCAAGCGACCGATCTCAAGAAGGCCAGTGTGCAAGAAGTTGCCCATATGCTCTCAACAAAAAATGCTGCAATAAGAGCTTCTGAAATAAAGATTGGAAGCCTAGAACGAGAACCACGGTCTTGGAGACCGAACTGATTATATTGAGACAATAATTAACGGATGAACGTGCGGAGTAAACCAAGATCGCAGATGAAATTTCCTAGTTAGTTGTTGCAGTATAATCTCAAGCAGAAGAAATGAATCAAGCGTCTCGATCCTTGGTGAGGGGAAAAGCATCATTGCTAGCAGCTAGGAAACGGATGGCGAAGGCTAAAGCATTCCTTCAAGAATTTATGTCTTCTAGTTTGTACTACCCTTACATGAATGAATGGCCCTCGAGCCACTTTTGAGATACATTCATTATATATATATATATATATATATATATATATATATATATATATATATATATATATATATATATATATATATATATAATGCGGTTTGACATCCTAGCATGTTCCCTGGATTTTAATTAAACATGGACTATTTTCGTATTTTCTGCTTTAACCACTCATGCCACGAACGAACTGAAACATGCGGTCCCCTCTAATCATGCTTATTATGGGTAGTGGGCTTTCTAGGCCAACTATTTAAGTAGTAATGGATTCTCAATTTCCCATTAAGTCTAGTTGATCTCATGGCTATTGAATTACCTTCCCTCATTGTTGGACCTGAGTCTTTTCTTCAAGAGATTTTCAACGAAGTGTTGAAGACTTTTCTTTCTCCTTCCCGCTATCCGATGTAAGGAGGTTCATCATTGATATTTAGGATGCTGCAATCTTATCACTCCAGCATGGCAAATGAATTATGAGAGAGAGGCAGTGCCTTCTACGCCAAAGAAATGGCTGATCCGGTGGACCTAGAGTTCATAGAGGAATAAATTCATCTATAACGAACCTGGTCGATGGCAAACCATGTAGACAAAAAGGTGGCCAAATGCGAAGTGTACTCCATTTCTGTTTATGTTGATCAATGTTCACAACCCCAAGTGTAGGGTCACGATATAGTAATAATATCGGTGAGACCGAGGTCAAATCCATAGGGACTAATCTTGTACGTTTTTGAAAGTAACTAGAACTAGAACTGGAAAAAGATCTAAATCTATAACTGAAATATTTGAGAGAGAAATTGTGAATAATGTAATTAAAACTTGTGAATTTAAAGGTAGGAACTAGGGTTTCCAAGGATCCACTTATAGAGATTAGGGAGTCCTCTTACTTGATTCAAGTTACACTATTGGAATTGGGGTCCTATCCTATCCAATTGGAAGATATAACAATTAAGATCAAACTGAACTTTTATTGACCTAATTCTCAAAGGATGGAGAATTGTGAAGGTTGGAAGGGATTCCATCACCAAACCATGCCCATGGGACAATGGCCAATAACAGGACTTAGTGATCCCACAATCTCAAAACAAGTAAAAGAAGATACTTAAAGCTATTGCAGATTTACTGTAATTTAAGTCATAATAAACCATTAAAAACTAAAAGTATTCCTTTAAAATTAAATTAGAATCAAAGAAGGTTCATCATAAACATGAATTAAAGAAAGAGAAACATCCCATCACGCTACAAGCTTCATCTCTTAGCTAAGAGATTTAGCCAACCATAGACATGATTGGATTTAAAACCCTAGAAGAAAGCATTAAAAATAAATAAGAAAAGAAGAAGAAAAAAAATCTTGGGAGGCTTCTCCACCCTTTGGCTTTGCTCCTTGTAACTCTAGATATCCCAAAAAGTCCACAGGGAACCCATACTTATAGCCTTGTCCGCATAGATTTGCAAAACCGCATCAAATTTATGCACTCCGCAATAGTTCTGCGTAATTCTTCGATGTCATCGAACAGCCTTCGATGTCATCGTAGAATGTATCCAATTTGTCCAGCGACTAAACTTGATTTTCCTGTAATTCTTTGATGTCATCTAACTGTGTTCAATGTCATCGAAGACTGGCTTCGATGTCATTGAATTGTCTTTGATGTCATTGAAGATGCATCCAGTTTGTCCAGCAAACAAACTCAATTTTTCTGTAATTCTTCGATGTCATCGAAGACTGGCTTCGATGTCATCTAAGATTGGCTTCAATGACATCTAAGCTCAAATCCTGTGAATTTCTGCACTTCCTTCCTTCTCACTTGATTTTCTTAAATCTTGGGGTCTTAAAATCTTTAATCTTAGTCTTCAAAGATCCATTCTTTACTTGATGATTCTTGAGTATTAAATCCGTGCTTTTAACATTCTTTTCAATCCAAGCTCTAAGATTTACCTTACAATACAAACATGTATAAAATATACTGTTAAGCATTATCATGTTCATAAAACCAAGATATAAATGAGGGATAATATGCAATATTTGACCTTCAACACAACTCCCAACTAGCATTTTTCTAGTCTCGAGCAAAAATATGCGATAAATAATCTTCAATTTCAAGTTCAAAATCCTTTTTTTAGAAAACAATCTTTTGTGTAATCAAGTATAAATAAGTAGAATTAAGTGAGATAGTGGGATCTTGAAAACTTAGAGCCAAATCAACTATCCAATTAATCAGGTAGATTCTTTAACAATTAAATCAGAATGAAAGTTCAAATATCAGGTTTTCCAATGTGCTCGGTGAAAATCAAGTTACTTCTCAGAAGACTACTTTTGTTTCGTAATGTTAGTCATGTTCATCATATTAAGATTAATTGAAAACTTAAGTATTGATTCTAAACATATCCCCTTTTTCATTCTTTTTCCAGTTTTTGATTTTATATCGACCGTCACCATTGTTTATTCCTCTTTTGCAGACATTACATCATTTTCAAAGACATTTTTCATTCCCCTCAAAGATGTTGTCATTCTTCATTATTTATGGCCTATTTGTCGATCTCCTATTTTTTAACTAGTTTTTCATCTCTTAAGGGGGACAGAATTCTCCAAACTAAATTCTCAATATCTAATAATGATCCACATACTAATTATTAGAAACTCAAGCACACTCTAAAAAAGGAAATTGAATGTATCTTGTGGTTTAGATTAACATGATATTCAAGCTTTTTCTTAATCAATTCGAATGTAAGAACTGTGAGTGATATTTTACTTAAATGATCAAGCTCCAACAATTTAAAACCTAATCTCACTTCTCATCATACTCAAAGCATTCTTAATTACACAATTTATCGCCTTCCAAACAGAGTTCAACTCAAAATATTGAAAAATTTCCAAAAATTTTGTTCAAAACTGAGAAAAACACTGATTAAGTTTACTTAATCCCCACACCCCCACAAAAATCTACATTGTCCTCAATGTACAAGAGATAAGAATGTAATGTAAGTGAGGCAACAAAAAGAAAGGGAATGGTGATGGAAAGATAGTACTTGGAGGAAGGAAATTTGAAGCTTTCCCATGGATCTCAGCATAAAAATGGGTTAGCTCACAATAAAACTCAGCAGAGTATAAGAAAACTATCCTAAAATAGCGGAAGCAAATAACCCTAATTCTAAGAAAGCGATAAATCTATCTATACCTCCATCAGACTAGGAGATCAATCTTGGTACACAGGATCAGTCAAAGGTATGAACATGTCCTCTGAATCGAATTTCTCCACAAATGGCTTTAAATGATGTCCATTCACTTTAAACCCATTGCCATTGTTTAGATTCTCTATCTCAATAGCCCCATGAGGATAGACATTTGTAACAGTGAAAGGGCTAGACCAACGAGATCAGAGCTTTCCTGAAAAAAGATGTAACTGAGAATTGTATAAAAGGACTTTCTGGCTAGTAAAGAACAATTTACGAAGGATGTTCTTATCATGGAACACCTTCATCCTGTCATTGTAAATTCTCTAGTTCTCATATGCGTCATTCTGGATCTCCTCTAGTTGGTTCAATTATAGCTTGCGTAGTGAGCCAGTGTTCTCTAAATCGAAATTTAGATTCTTAATAGCCCGATAAGCTCTATGTTCTAACTCCACAGGTAAGTGACAAGCTTTCCCATAGACAAGTCTAAAGGGAGACATTCCAATAGGAGTTTTAAATGCGGTACGATAAGCTTATAGAGCATCGGTCAATTGGATTGACCAATCCTTACGGTCAGGGTTAAAGGTCTTTTCCAAGATGTATTTAATCTCCCTATTAGAAATCTTAGCTTGCCCACTTGTCTGTGGGTGGTATGGAGTGAACACCTTATGAGTGATGCCATATTTCTTCATTAAGTTTGCGAATGACCTATTATAAAAATGTGAGCCTCCATCACTAATGATGGCCCGAGGCATTCCGAACCGGGAAATAATGTTTTCTTTTAAGAATTTAATGACCATCTGATGGTCATTGTTCTAGCATAGGATTGCTTCGACCTATTTAGTGACATAGTCTACGGCGAGCAATATATATATATATATATATATATATATATATATATATATCTCAAAAGATTGGGGGAATGGTCCCATGAAATCGATGCTCCAATAATCAAATGCTTCAATTATGAGAATGGGGTTTAAAGGCATCATATTTCAATGAGATGATGCTCCTAACTTTTGACAATGCTCACAAGCTTTGCAAAACTCGTGAGTGTCCTTGAACATAGTGGGCCAACAAAACCGCACTGCAGGATTTTGGTCATGGTCTTTTTGATAGAAAAGTGACCACCATAAGCCTGAGTGTGATAGAAGGAGATGACACTTTGGTGTTCATTGTCTGGCACACATCTCCTTAAAATCTGATCTGAGCAATATTTAAATAAATAAGGATATCCTAGAAGAATTCGCGTACCTTGGCAAAAAAAAAATTCTTATTTTGCACAATCCAATTTGTCGGCGTGAAACCTATGGAAAGATAATTAGCAATATCAGCAAACCAGGGTGAGTGGGAGACTTTAAACAATTGCTTGTCAGGGCACATATCGTTTATGGGTACCGTCTCAAGGGAATCAGGTAGGTCAAGTCTCGAAAGGTGGTCAACCATTACATTTTCTACTTCCTGTTTATCTTTTATTTCCAAATCAAATTCTTGGAGTAGGAGGATCCACCTTATCAAGCAAGGCTTAACATCATTCTTTGAAAGAAGATACTTGAGCACCGCATGATCGATGTAGATAATAATCTTGGATCTGATCAAGAAAGATTTAAATTTGTCCAAAGCGAATACTAAGACTAAGATTTTTTTTTTCGTAGTAGAGTAATTCACTTGGGCATGATTTAGAGTTCTAATTGTGTAATGAATATCGTAGGGCTTCTTTTCTTTTCTATGGCCTAAAATCGCCCCGAGAGCATAGTCAGACGTGTCGCACATAAGTTTAAAAGGAAGGCTCCAGTCGGGTGGCTGCATGATAGGTGTAGTGGTTAACATGCCCTTGAGCTTAGTAAAAGCTTCCTAGCATTGCTCAGTCCACTTGTATGTGAAAGTGCCCTGGTTTGTCAAGTTACATGAGTGTTGAGTCAGATTGTATACAGATCCTGATAGGAAGATCAATTCAAGCGTCTGCTTCAACCGAATGTGTGCAAGCTCGCCACAGGTAAACCTAAAGCCTCACATCCCATAACTCAAAACACCAGGTGAATAAAACTCTTAAAAACAAGTTAGAAATCATAGGGTTTTAAGGTGAGAAAACTTTTTTAAAAATAGGAAAATCTCTAAGTTTTTCTCACCTTGTTGATCTTATCGGAACACCCTCGATATGATCGACCTGCTCTGTCGATGTCCTCGATACCTTAACGATATTATCGATGTGAGGACCAAAAGTGTCCAGCAACTAAATATTCATCTAGACGGGTTTATCGATGTATCGATACACCTATCGATATCATCGATATAAGAACTAAAAATGTCTATCAACTTCACAACATATCTAGACGAATTAATGATGTATCGATACACCTATCGATATCATCGATATTCAAATCTCGAGTACATCGAAAATGGCTCGATAACGCCCCTATTTTTTAAATGAAAATCTCAAATTTTTTCGATATATCAATGCTCTTCCTATATGATCTGAAATTAAATATCGATAATATCGGTAGTCCATTGATGATATCGATCGTGGGCGCGCATTTCTTACAGCAGATATTTCAGGTTATTTTTAACTATGATCGGGGGCCCTTCGATAAAATCGATATTCAAATATCGATGATATCGACACCAGGTCGATTGCATCGAACAAGGTCATAAATCATCCAGCAAGCTTAAAGACAAATCCGCTGGATTTATCGATGCATCGACTCTGATCTCGATATCATCGATATTCAAATTCCGATGATCTCGACGGTTCCCTGATCATTCATGAAAACCTAAAATATTTTAAAGTCAAGTCTCTCTCATTTTTCAAGTGTCGATGGATCGAACCTGTCATCGATGGAATCAGAGTTCGAAATTGTAACGACCCGTAAATTTTCCGTACAAGGGCTCGAGTATCACCTCGACCAGAAATCACTTAGGATTAAATCCTTTAGAAATTTAACAATGTTAACTAAGTGCTAAACTATATTAGCCATGAAATCCGTTAGAATCACTTTAAATACGATTTACAAGACCCAAAACTTGTAGAATCATTGACGCTAGGTTACCCTAAAGTCTAAGATTAAACTCATTACCCGACTGCTCTCGGGAACGAATTGAAACTCCGTATTAGGTCTAGACCGCACATCGGAAGTCCGATTAACACGAAGTTAAGGAACTAGGACCGCCTCGCTGGGCTCGACAACCATATCGGAAATCAAGTCCAGACAATGTCCCACGGCCATTCAATCGCGTTCAGAGTGAGGGAGTGTGAAAACCACTCTTTCCTTTACAAAATAAATATCTTGAATAGTGATCTGGCACCATTCGGTTGTGGATCAGTATTAAGCAACCAAACCATCAGAATCAGACCAAATTACATCTTCGGATCAGGAAAAATTTCAGGAACATTTACATGTACTTGGAATTTCGGATCGTGGCCCACTGACCGTTGAACTGAAAGTGGTCCGCCCCATGTGATCTGGGAATCCGATCGAGTCGAAAACGTAATCCCATGTAGATCCATGAGTTGTGAGCTTAAGTCTGACGTTTGGCTCAAGGGGGGCCGCCAGAAACACTCTTTTGAGCTGGAAAAGCGCCGAATTGCTTATAATAGTCGTACCTCTTGAACCGGAGTCTATTCCGAGGAGGTTTTAGGCTATATAAGGGCCTTAGAACAGCTCTCTCACAGCCATACGAATTTGGGATAAAACCCTAAAGAGAGAGAGAGAGAGGAAAAGAGAGAAAGCTTAAGAGAAGTGGGAGAATCTTCCTCCTACTGTTGCAAATTACCCCACGGGCTGCACCGCCTCTTTCCAGGCGCTTTTCCGGCGATATCAACTCTGTTTTAAGGTGAGAAACCCTAACCCTAGATCTGATTTGAGGTGTATAGGTTATAGGTTGTGAAATAGCTAACCGATTTCACTCTTTAGACTAGAAAACTCCCGAATACGGAAGCTCATCCAACCTTGCTGATTCGTTGAGATTTCAAGAGGCAAGGTGAGGACTTTAGGTGTATAGGTTGCGGTTTTCAACGCTTTCAATGTCAGATAATGGTCGATTCATGATCTGCATTCAATTGCACATGTACAAAGTGCTTTCTGTTTTCTATTTCGATTAGAATTGTAGAATTTGGAATTTCACATACTCTAGGTATTCGTATAAAATACCGTATACGTATTTTTTATGGAAATGTGTTTGACATGTTTAATTGTCGCATGGATATATGATGTATGGATAAAATACTCATTTGGCGAAAGGGTTCACCTAAATACATGTTTACTAATATACACCATGTATATAGGAATACGGTATTGTAAGAAGTACCGTATACGTGTATATTTTAGCGATGTGTTTGTCATGATTAATTGTTGTATAAATATATTATGTGCGTATAAATTAATTGCTTGGCAAAAAGAATCGCCGTATTACAAGTTCCCATGTAAACACTATGTATGTTGAAATTGGGTATCCTAGAAAATACCCTATACGTATAAAATTTGCTAATGAAATTGTCATGATTATTTGCTGTATGAATATGATGTATACATATAAAATACTATTTCGGTAAAGGGACAGCCCTAGTGCACTTTTCTCTAACATACATCATGTATGTTGAAAAAGTGCATTTCAAGTGTTTGTAAAAATTGCTTGTGAATGTAAGTGCTTAAGTGTTAGAACCTTAGGTAGGTGCTGAGATGGGATTCTCAACTACCTTAGAGCCATATATGATACCCTCCATGTGGTTATTTACTCTAACCACTCACCTATGAAATATATGTATTTGTATCCCTATTTATATAGTGCTTTACAACATGCTTTTGAACATGCTTTGTAAGTTGTTTATTAACATGCTTTATGACATGCTTTATAATATGATTGCTAGCGTTCTTGAATTACCTTGTTTATCATACTGCACTTCACATGTTATGGTTAGGAATTGATTGAGCTTGGGACTATGTCCATAGTCCAGGCATCCGGTATCAGACTTGGAATTGTGGTTGAGATTCGTTTCGCCACACATGATGTGTTGGCGAACCCGTGTCGTACTTCGGTTGGCGATAGTGGTTGGCCACATGAGGTGCTTCTGCGCTTCATATCGCCCAACTTGTTGTACGCTCGAGCCAGCCGAACACGTCAAGTAACCCGTGTGTCTTATGTATGTTCACCATGTTTGGTCGCTAATGTTTGAACCTAGGGTACCAAACTTACCAGCGAAAATTCCGTTAACCATGGTACCTCGATTCGCTAAGACTCATGAGCCGGGCATGGTGGTATGGGACACCGTAGTCGAGCTGTCGGCCTACGCTATGGCTACGTGCCTTCCCGTAGTGATCAGTGAGCAACTTAACTCGTGAGCCGATTATGGTGGTATGGACACTATATTCGCGTTGTCGGCCTACATTGATAAGGTGATGGGGGAGTGGTGCAACCTTTGTGCGTAATAGCCCTGACAGCCCTTTGTAGTGACCGCGAGCATATTCTGAAGTCGCAGTGCGCCTTAGGGTTCGCCGCGATGTATAGAGTATAAACTAGGCTCCGTTTACTTTCTATAGTGATGAATCGTTTAAGGGGTGATGGGGAGTGGTGCAACCTTTGTGCGTAATGTACCACAGCAAATTTCTCTGCAAGTGACCTAGAAAACACACCATTGTCTGATATTAACTAGGACTGATGACCCTAGAATGGATCATGTTTGGAAATGATACAAGGGAGGTACCTTAGTTTCCCAACCCTGCTGTTTGAAATGGATTAATTAAAAACTCGGTAATCATGCTCATCTTGCATCGCATGTGCCTGGAAGATGTGGAGCACTGTGGGATGTAAGCATACCACAAACGTGAGATGGTGTCACATGAGGGAGTATGTAGGTGAGGGCATCCATCATACCTGCATTCATACTTGCATTAATCAGAGTAACTAAGAGTGTTTGATTTACTGCTTTATCATTACTGCTTGACTGTATTGATAACATGATAACTTATGCCTTATTGTTCCACTGAGTTAGCTACTCACTCCCACGTTACGGGACGGTGTTGCGCACACCAACCAGACTCTGTCTCAGGTTTAGGCGAGCCAACGACTCTGGAGGCGGAGCCTGATTATGACCAGGACCAGGAGGAGTTCTCGTATATGCAGTTCTCTGGCGGCTTCGACTGGGTTGCCGGGACTGATGGGTTTTACAGGGATTGTACCTAGTTTATTTTTGACATTTTGATTATAAACAGACATGTATATGGTGACTCAGATGGATTCATACTCTGGAGAATGAAACGTTTATTTTTGTTTCTTTACATACATATATACAGTTTAGTCTTCCGCTTGCTTTTATACAATTGATCTGGAGTATGAATTACTGTTTTGGTATAATCTCATTCATGTTTATTTCTCTAACATAGACAACATTCAAACATCATTAAATATGTTGCATAAGTGATGCGTTGGAACTCGGGAGTTGAGTTACACTCGACCCCCGATTTTCAAGGCGTTACAAGTTGGTATCAGAGCATGATTTTGATTAAACTGGACCTGAGTTATGTTCCCACGACGTCCACTGACGCATTATAACTTAGGAGGGTGCGTAAGAATATAGAAACAGTCTTAGGGTCTCCCAATTTCACCGTTCGGCGAAGTTCATTAAAAATAGACATGTTGATCGAGTTCGTACTCGATCCCGACCGCACATATGGATCTTAGACCACTTTTAGACCGTCTAGTGACATGTCTAGATCACAATACACCTTACTTAGGCAGTTAAAAATTTACAAAAGTCAGTGTGTGTTCGGGAGTGCCCGAAAGTGCCCGAAATAGAACAAATCGGGGTCGGAGGCCTACCCACGCTGATCCAGGGGTACCCAAGGTGGGACCCAGATATTGTTGGGGCCCAGGGGGCTGTACGAACCGGGCCATGGGGCCCCCTTTTTGAAATTCCAAAATTTTTTGGCGAGGCCCTCGCCGATTTTCTGGCTGGGCCGGGCCGGCGGCCTGGGTCGAACGTATTTGGGGGTCCCTAAAACCCCCTGCCCTAGCTCCCGTCCTAAACCCATTTCTAAAAATCCCACTTCCTTCACAAACCCCCTCCCTTAGCCGTTTCTCCCTCCTACCTTGTTACCCTCTCTTTCAAATCGCCTCTCCACCTCTCTTCTATACCAATTTCGACCACATCCCACCTTCCTCCATCGTGGAGTGCTGCCCCCTTCTCCATTTTCCCTTCGTTTCCCTCTTTTGGACCCCCCCACACGTTGTTGGAGGTCCCAAAATCGTGGGAGCTATCTCCCCACCTGTTCTTCCCATTTCCTTTCTTCCTTTCCCTACCTTTTGCACTCTCCCACTCCTGTTGGGGCAGTTGATCGTGGAGAACCAGGGAAGTCAGCCCCTTTCCCCTTTTTTGTTATTTTTCCATGGTCCTTTTTGGAGTTGTGGCGGCTATTTTCTCCATCTCCACCATCCTTTCTCTAATGGGCAAGAGAAAGAGTGCCTTTGATGAGGCCGGGCCTAGTCGCCCTACACGATCAAGGAGGCCGCAAGGCACCGCCACTAGCCCAGGCTTTGCCCGGGAGTTTCGCACGAGGCGGGACCTTGATTCCCGGATCCCTACCGAGCGGGTACAGTTGGCGGCGCTACCTCATGGAGTCTATGAGGATCGCAGAGTTCTTTTCGAAGCCCAGGTGGATGGTCGGCTATTTGGGGAGTATTATTTGTTTGAGTAAGTGGAGGCGGCTCTCTGGGGTCTGTTATTTGAGGTTAGGGGTCGCGCAAATTCTGGCACTGTCAGAGCCTTCTACGCCAACATTCGTAAGCCTACACTAGACCCTTTGCAGTTCCAGCTCTTAGTTGGGGTGGATCTGTTCATCACCGTTGATGTGAGGATGATCGCGCGACTTATAAATATGCCCCTTGGTGACGTACATGCTAGCGAGCTGAATTTAGCGACTGCTCGTGAAAGGGATCGTCACACCTGATACCTTTGTGGTGGCCGACTAGCTGAGTGGCAGTTGAACAAAAGCCTGCTAGCGTCCCACATGTCTGATGACTTCCGCCTACTACATCACATCTTCACATACAATCTTTACCCTAGGCACAATAATCGCAGCGAGTGCACGCGACTTATGGTTGATTTTCTGTACCAAGTGGGGCAGCGGGCGAACTTGTGTGTGCCCACTTTCGTGTTGCGACAGATCGTGAATGTTGCACGCTCCACCCGGTGCTCTGATTCGCTTACTTTCGGCCGACTCATATGCAGGATTGCACGGGAGTATGGCTATAGTCTGGGGGTGAAAATGCCAGTACCGGTCCACCAGATTGACGAGAATACTCTCAAGCAGATGAAACTTGGGGCACAGCGACAACGGGCCCGACATGGGGAGAGTGAGGATGAGATTGAGAGCGATGAAGACAAGAGTGAAGATGGAAGTGAAGCTGAAGAAGAGGAAGGGGAAACTGAGGCTCAGGACACTGAGGAGAGTTCACCTCCTGTGGCTCAGGAGCAGGGCGTGGATCGAGATAACATTAATGCATGTTTAGCCCGTCTTGAGGAGGGTCAAGCCGCCCTGCAGCAGGAAGTCGGGCGAGTCCGAACCAAGCTTGGCAAGGTGTCTCGTACCTTGAAGGCCATCCTGTGTTGTCTGTAGGACAAGAATGCCCCTCCTCCATCACCTGACTCGGATGCCTAGTCATCTACGTTGTTATGTGTGGTTGTTTCTTTTGGTTACCGCGATAGGCGGTTTATATTTTCATGTAGAAGATCTCGTAGATAGTAGTATGTTTTAAGTGTTTGGTGTTGTAGACGTATCGGCTTACATGTTATTTCTGTCATGATTCATGTAACTCTGTATTCCATGTATTGTGACAATTTTGGGTAAATGAAAAGTATGTAGCCTCTTTTGTTATGATGATGTGTGGAATGCTTAAAGTGCTTATATGATGCATGCTATGCTTTATCTCACCAATGTTATACCCTATGTTGTATAGGGCATGCCGCGACAATATACGCGGAGCACGGCACACCTCCGCCTTACTGACTCTATGGACCAGACTCCTTCTGGTAGTGGCGGTCCTGCGGACCGTGGGTTAGGTTCTGATCAGCCTCCTGCTGGTCCTGCCGGTGGATTACCACCTTACACGCCCCCGGTTCGTGAGCAGTACCGGGCATCATCATCTGCGCAGCATGATTCACAGGCTGCTCTACCTACTGATAGGATCGAGCAATTGATGTTGATGATGCACCAGCAGCAGATACAGCAGCAGCAACAGCAGATACAGCAGCAGCAGCACCAGCAGCTTATGGCCACTATTGCTGAGGCCTTATCCCAAGGTGGTACTGCGACTCCACCTATGACATCTGCTCGTCCTGCTAAGCATTCGGAGCCTCTGCTCAGTGTGAGGATGTGCCTCTGCCCTCACCCGTTGCGCCTCTTACTGGAGATGTCAGTACCCGCGGCTTACTCGAGCGATTTCAGCGCTTGAGACCTCCTTCATTCAGGGGCACTCAGACCCGAGGAGGCAGAGTTTTGGTTGGACGGCATCTCCAAGATGCTTTGGATGCTGCACTGTTCAGAGGCACAGCAGGTTGAGCTGGCCGCTTTCATGTTTGAGAGGGAGGCCAGTTTATTGTGGGATAGTGTGTGCGGTCTGTCGCAGCAGACACGTGTGGACTTGGGAGGCTTTCGAGTTCCGGTTCCACGAGAAATACTACCCGCAGACTTACCGACATGAGCGGGAGGATGAGTTTCTGCGCCTCAGGCAGGGAAGCATGACAATTATAGAGTACGAGCACCGCTTCACAGAGTTGGGCCGCTTTGTCCCGACTATACTGGTTGATGAGCAGATGCAGATGCGTCGTTTTTCTTTGGGTCTGTGACTGGAGATACGGTCAAAGATATGCTGCCTCAGTATAACTACCTATGCAGCACTGGTTTACATGTCTATGATGGCTGAGCAGGATGTGAACCGGTTGGCCCGATCTGGTGGTGCTATGGTTGCGAGGCCACGACAGGGGTTACAGAGCATGCCTATCCTAGGCAAGAGGCCTCCTGCTGACTCGCCTCCCAGGATCGCAGCACCAGTGGCTTCGGTGAGGCGCCCTATTGTGACCTGTACGTACTGCGGGAAGCAGGGTCATCTTATTGGGAGTTGTTTCGCGTAGATGAAGGATAGTGGTTTCTCTCTGCCATAGATGTTGGGTCGTTCTCGCCCGCAGGCCTTATCGACTCCACCTTTACAGACTGTACCTGCCCATCCTTCCTTCCGACCTCCTGTATCATGGTTCAGGCCGCCGCAACGGCCCTTGGCCCCTCAGCCGAACCGTCAGCAGCAGGCCCGTGTACATACGCTTGTGGCTGAGGCACCTGACACGTCACTTGTGGCCCCAACAGCTTTTGAGGGTACGGCTCACATTTACGGTACTTCTGTTTCCTTGTTGGTGGACATTGGGTCCACTACTTCTATTATTTCTTGTGGGACAGTTAAACGTCTATCTTTGCATACTATTCCCACTAAGGGACTAAGACTTACTATGCCCACTGGTACTTTTTCTGATATGCACGGTTATGTGAGGGTTGCTCTATGGATTTAGGTAGTCGTACCGTGCTCGTCGACCTCATTGTTGCTCCACTGTGGCACTACGAGGTTATTTTCGGTATGAACTGGCTCTCAAAGATGAGAGCAGAGATAGATTGCGATACTCGAGTCGTGACGGCCTATGGATCTGACGGCGCAGCTTTCACGTTTCTAGTACAGGTCAGTTGGCGCTGCCGTGTTGACTGTTATACTGCTTTATTAGCGCCGATTGATGGTACGACGTTGAGAAACATGCCGGTGGTTCGAGAATTTGCAGACGTGTTTGAGACTATTCCTAGTTTACTTCCTCGGCGCGAGATCGATTTTACAATTGATCTTACGTCTGGTGCGACACCTATCTCATTGCCGACTTATCCTATGCCTCCATGTGAGATGGAGGAGCTGCGGAAACAGATTGACGAGCTTGTAGAGAAGGATTTTACACGACCTAGTGTGTCTCCTTGGGGAGCGCCTGTGCTATTTGTGAAGAAGAAGGACGGGTCACTACGGTTATGTATTGACTACCATATGTTGAACCAGGTCACGGTGAAGAACAAGTGTCCTTTACCTAGGATAAATGATCTGTTTGATCAATTGAGGGGGGCGAAGTATTTTTCGAAGATTGATCTACAGTCGGGATACCACCAGTTGCGCGTGAGAGATGAGGCCGTGCAGAAGACAGCCTTCAGGACGTGCTTTGGGCACTATGAGTTCCTTGTGATGTCGTTCGGCCTTACGAATGCACCAGCCATGTTCATGGACTTGATGAACCGGGTATTTCGGCCTTTCTTGTACCGATTTGTCATCGTCTTTATTGATGACATTTTGATATACTCTACGACTCGGAAGGAGCACGAGGAGCACCTGAGAGCGGTGTTGGGTACGCTGAAGAAGAACCTAGGCTTCGCACAATACAAGAAGTGCGACTTCTGGCAGGAGGAAGTCAAGTTCCTCGGACATGTAGTGTCCAAGGAGGGGATAGCAGTGGACCTTGCTAAGGTAGCTGCAGTTTAAGATTGGCAGCAACCTGGCTCAGTTATCGAGGTGAGGAGTTTCCTTGGTCTGGCAGGGTATTACAGGCACTTCATTCGAGATTTCTCGAAGATTGCCAGGCCGTTGTCTCAGTTGACCCGAAATGACCTGAAGTTCGCCTGGAATGAGAAGGCGGAAGCAGCTTTCAAGGAGCTGAAGGATAAGTTGACGTCTGCCCCTGTGCTAGTATTGTCAGAGCAAGGGGAGAAATACACGATATATACTGACGCGTCTCGCGTTGGTTTAGGTTGTGTCCTGATGTAGAAGGACAGGGTGATTTTGTATGCCTCGAGACAATTAAGGAAGCACGAGGAGAATTACCCTACACACGACCTGGAGTTGGCAGCTGTCATCTTTGCATTGAAGCTCTGGAGACATTACCTCTGCGGAGAGGAGTTCGAGCTTTTCTGCGACCATAAGAGCCTTAAGTACATATTCACACAGCGAGACTTGAATATGAGACAACGCTGATGGATGGAGACCTTGAAGGACTTCAAGTTCGAGGTTTCCTACCATCCTGGCAAGGCGAACCTTGTGGCAGACGCGTTAAGCCGCAAGAAGGCTATAGCATTTGCGGCACCGTTGATGATAGCTGAGTGGGACATGGTTGAGTTCGTGTTGGACTTCGAGTAGAGACTCACTATGGAGGAGCCATTTGAGTGTGTTGCGCACGTCCGGGTGCGACCACTTATTGACGACAAGGTTATTGAGGCCCAAAAGGGCGATGTGCGGCTGTCTGATCTTCGAGAGCAAGCTAGTGACACCGAGGACTCCGAGTGGAGAGTTGGTTCTGATGGGGGTCTACGATTCTGTGACCGTCTATGCGTTCCTGACATGCCTGACTTGAGACGCGAGCTTCTCGAGTCTGCCCATAACTCGAAGCTTGCGATGCATCCTGGTAGCACGAAGATGTACCGGGATTTGAGACGGACGTATTGGTGGGATAATATGAAGGCCCACATCGCTGAGTATGTGTCTCGATGTCTTACGTGCCAGCAGGTCAAGGTAGAACATCGCCGACCTCCTGGACTACTTCAGCCCATGCCCATAGCAGAGTGGAAGTGGGACTTCATCTCCATGGACTTCATATCTGGGCTGCCGAAGACGAGGAAGGGACACGATTCCATTTGGGTGATTATGGACCGGTTGACCAAATCGGCCCATTTCCTCCCTATCAGAGTTACAAACTCTGCGGACGAGCTGGCTAGATTGTACATCAGGGAGATCGTCCGTCTGCATGGAGTTCCTTTAGAGATCGTGTCGGACAGAGACACTCGGTTCACATCTATCTTCTGGACTCGTATCCAGGAGGCGATGGGTGTGAAGTTGAAGTTCAGTACGGCGTTTCATCCTCAGGCGATGGGCGTACGCAGCGGGTGAATCAGATTCTGGAGGATATGTTGCGGGCATGTGTGTTGGACTTCAAGGACAGCTGGGATGACTGTCTTCCTTACGCAGAGTTCGCCTACAATAATAGTTTTTAGGCGACTATTGGTATGGCGCATATGAGGCCCTATATGGTCGTCCTTGCAGGGCACTGCATTGTTGGGCTGAGGTTGGCGAGCGTAGTCTGATTGACCCGGAGTTGGTTTAGGCGACTACAGAAAAGGTCGACATCCTCAGGCGTCGACTACTTACAGCACAGAGCAGGCAAAAGAGTTACGCCGATACGAGGCGGCGACCGCTTGAGTTCGAGGTCGGGGATCATGTATTCCTCCGAGTTTCCCCTATGAAGGGAGTCCTTCGGTTTGGGAAGAAGGGGAAGCACACGCCGAGGTTTATCGGTCCATTTCAGATACTGGATCGCGTGGGTGATGTGGCGTATCGTCTCGCTTTACCCACACCACTTGCATCTGTACACAACGTATTTCATGTATCTATGCTGAAGAAGTACGTTCCTGATCCTTCACATATCATCAGATGAGAGCAGGTACAACTGAGCGAGGATGCTACGTATGAGTTGCGCCCGACGCGTATCATTGACAGAAAGGAGCAGGTACTACGTAGCAAGGTCATTCCACTCGTGAAGGTACTATGGACACATCATTCAGAGGAGGAAGCTACTTGGGAGACTGAGGCCGAGGTTAGGAAGAACTATCCTCAGATTCTCGAGGAATATGAAAAGGTACAAATTTCGAGGACGAAATTTTTGTTTAAGGGGGGTAGATTGTAATGACCCGTAAATTTTTCGTACAAGGGCTCGAGTATCACCTCGACCAGAAATCACTTAGGATTAAATCCTTTAGAAATTTAACAAAGTTAACTAAGTGCTAAACTATATTAGCTATGAAATCCATTAGAATCGCTTTAAATACGATCTGCAAGACCCAAAACTTGTAGAATCATTGACGCTAGGTTACCCTAAAGTTTAGGATTAAACTCATTACCCGACTGCGCTTTCGGGGAATTGAAACTCCGTATTAGGTCTAGACCGCACATCGGAAGTCCGATTAACATGAAGTTAAGGAACTAGGACCGCCTCGCTGGGCTCGACAACCATCTCGGAAATTAAGTCCAGACAATGTCCCACGGCCATTCGATCGCGTCCGGAGCGAGGGAGTGTGAAAACCACTCTTTCCTTTACAAAATAAATATCTTGAATAGTGATCTGGCACCATTCGGTTGCGGATCAGTATTAAGCAACCAGACCGTCAGAATCAGACCAAATTACACCCTCGGATCAGGAAAAATTTCAGGAACATTTACATGTACTTGGAATTTCGGATCGTGGCCCATTGACCGTTGAACTGAAAGTGGTCCGCCCTGTGTAATCTGGGAATCTGATCAAGTCGAAAATGTAATCCCACGTAGATCCATGAGTTGTGAGCTTAAGTCTGACGTTTGGCTCAAGGAGGGCCGCCAGAAACACTCTTTTGAGCTGGAAAAGCGCCGAATTGCTTATAATAGTCGTACCTCTTGAACCGGAGTCTATTCCGGGGAGGTTTTAGGCTATATAAGGGCCTTAGAACAGCCCTCTCACAGCCATACGAATTTGGGATAAAACCCTAGAGAGAGAGAGAGGAAAAGAGAGAGAAAGCTTAGGAGAAGTGGGAGAATCTTCCTCCTACTGTTGCAAATCACCCCACGGGCTGCACCGCCTCTTTCCAGGCGCTTTCCCGGCGATATCAACTCCGTTTTAAGGTGAGAAACCCTAACCCTAGATCTGATTTGAGGTGTATAGGCTATAAGTTGTGAAATAGCTAACCGATTTCACTCTTTAGGCTAGAAAACTCCCGAATACGGAAGCTCATCCAACCTTGCTGATTCGTTGAGATTCCAAGAGGCAAGGTGAGGACTTTAGGTGTATAGGTTGCAGTTTTCAATGCTTTCAATGTCAGATAATGGTAGATTCATGATCTGCATGCAATTGCACATGTACAAAGTGCTTTCCGTTTTCTGTTTCGATTAGAATTGTAGAATTTGGAATTTCACATACTCTAGGTATTCGTATAAAATACTGCATACGTATTTTTTATGGAAATGTGTTTGACATGTTTAATTGTCGTATGGATATATGATGTATGGATAAAATACTTATTTGGCAAAAGGGTTCGCCTAAATACATGTTTAATAATATACACCATGTATGTAGGAATACAGTATTGTAAGAAGTACCGTATACGTGTATATTTTAGCGATGTGTTTGTCATGATTAATTGTTGTATAAATATATTATGTGTGTATAAATTAATTGCTTGGTGAAAAGTATCGCCGTATTACAAGTTCCCTTGTAAACATTATGTATGTTGAAATTGGGTATCCTAGAAAATACCCTATACGTATAAAATTTGCTGATGAAATTGTCATGATTATTTGCTGTATGAATATGATGTATACATATAAAATACTAGTTCGGTAAAGGGACAGCCCTAGTGCACTTTCCTCTAACATACGTCATGTATGTTGAAAAAGTGCATTTCAAGTGTTTGTAAAAATTGCTTGTGAATGTAAGTGCTTAAGTGTTAGAACCTTAGGTAGGTGCTGAGATGGGATTCTCAACTACCTTAGAGCCACATATGATACCCTCCATGTGGTTATTTACTCTAACCACTCACCTATGAAATATATGTATTTGTATCCCTATTTGTATAGTGCTTTACAACATGCTTTTGAACATGCTTTGTAACTTGTTTATTAACATGCTTTATGACATGCTTTATAACATGATTGCTAGCGTTCCTGAATTACCTTATTTATCATACTGCACTTCACATGTTATGGTTAGGAATTGATTGAGCTTGGGACTATGTCCATAGTCCAGGCATCCGGTATCAGACTTGGAATTGTGGTTGAGATTCGTTTCACCACACATGATGTGTTGGCGAACTCGTATCGTACTTCAGTTGGCGATAGTGGTTGGCCACACGAGGTGCTTCTGCGCTTCATATCGCCCAACTTGTTGTGCGCTCGAGCCAGCCAAACACGTCAAGTAACCCGTGTGTCTTATGTATGTTCACCATGTTTGGTTGCTAATGTTTGAACCTAGGGTACCAAACTTACCAGTGAAAATCCCGTTAACCATGGTACCTTGATCCGCTAAGACTCATGAGCCGGGCATGGTGGTATGGGACACAGTGGTCGAGCTGTCGGCCCTGGCCGCCGGGCTACGTGCCTCCCGTAGTGACCAGTGAGCAACTTAACTCGTGAGCCGATTATGGTGGTATGGGATACTATATTCGCGCTGTCGGCCTACATTGATAAGGTGATGGAGGAGTGGTGCAACCTTTGTACGTAATAGCCCTAACAGCCCTTTGTAGTGACCGCGAGCATATTCTGATGTCGCAGTGCGCCTTAGGGTTCGCCGCGATATATAGAGTATGAACTAGGCCTGTTTCTGTATAGTGATGAATCGTTTAAGGGGTGATGGGGGAGTGGTGCAACCTTTGTGCGTAATAGCCCTGGCAGCCTCTACAGTGACCTAGAAAACACACCATCGTCTGATATTAACTAGGACTGACGACCCTAGAATGGATCATGTTTGGGAATGATACAAGGGGGGTACCTTAGTTTCCCAACCCTGCTGTTTAAAATGGATTAATTAAAAACTCGGTAATCATGCTCATCATGCATCGCATGTGCCTGGAAGATGTGGAGCACTGTGGGATGTAAGCATGCCGCGAACGTGAGATGGTGTCGCATGAGGGAGTATGTCGGTGAGGGCATCCATCATACATGCATTCATACTTGCATTAATCAAAGTAACTAGGAGTGTTTGATTTACTGCTTTATCATTACTGCTTGACTGTATTGATAACATGATAACTTATGCCTTATTGTTCCACTGAGTTAGCTACTCACTCCCACGTTACGGGACAGTGTTGCGCACACCAACCAGACTCTGTCTCAGGTTTAGGCGAGCCGACGACTCTGGAGGCGGATCCTGATTATGACGAGGACCAGGAGGAGTTCTCGTATATGCAGTTCTCTGGTGGCTTCGATTAGGTTGCCGGGATCAACGGGTTTTACAGGGATTATACCTAGTTTATTTTTGACATTTTGATTATAAACAGACATGTATATGGTGACTCAGATGGATTCATACTCTGGAGAATGAAACGTTTATTTTTGTTTCTTTACATACATATATATACAGTTCAGTCTTCCGCTTGCTTTTATACAATTGATCTGGAGTATGAATTACTGTTTTGGTATAATGTCATTCATGTTTATTGCTCTAACACAGACAACATTCAAACATCATTAAATATGTTGCATAAGTGATGCGTTGGAACTCGGGAGTTGAGTTACACTCGACCCCCGATTTTCAGGGCGTTACAGAAATACGATGACATCGACAAATGTTTCGATTCATCGACCAATTGGCAAAAGTTTTAAAAGCATATGACATTGAGTTCGAGTCATCGAGCAGACCATCGATGCTATCGAGAGTATATACTCAATGATATCGAACTTGCTTGATGATATCGAACTTTGTCATAAATGTGACTATTTTATATCCGTTGGAACTTTTTGCTTATACATAGAGGACTTGTCTTTTGTTGCTATGAGAGAAAGAAGTGAGAGTTTTTAAGTGTTTCAACTTATATCTTATATCCAAAGCCCTTTCTCTCAAGGGAGTTCATCCTCCAATCCACCCTCATCATTGACATTTAATAGAGTGGATTGGGGAATGAACTTCCGCATTTAAGGATCCTTCAGCTACTACCTTATTCGTAAATCATTAAGCTGGGATGCCTTGAATGTATAAGATTGAAATCGCTCTATCTTCCTGATAGGAAAATATTTTGAGAGTAGAATTCCATCTTCACCTTGACCTAACCCGAAGTTAAGTATTGGTATATCATTTTGTGTTGCGGATTAAGGGAGCCGAAGACTCTTCGTCAACAAGGAGGAGGAGATCTTCGGCATTGTGCTAAACGGGACTCATCAGCTTATTTGTAAGTATCCAGAGTCCAAGAGGACACTCGTGATCATTCCTTTCTAGGATTGGGTCTTAAGTGGTTCTCACCCTTTGAAGTCCTCAAGGAGGCCTCTGGCGGGAGTGTACGTGGTGGGTGCGTTGTGTAGACCCTTACTCTGTGGAGAGCATAAACATCTTGTTAGGAGTGAACCAGTAAAACTCTAGGTTTTAGGTGAATCGGGTAAAACCTTAGAGTTTGAGGTCAACCGTGTAGAAACCTCCAGTAGGGTCTTATGCAAGATCCTTGGCTAATGTGCCTAAAAGTGGGTGCATTATATTGACCCTTGTTCATGAGAGCATAAATAGTCAGCCTTAGTGTAGGTTATAAACGTTGAAGGTGAACCTGATTTAAAACCTTAGGTTAGAGGTGAACCATTGTGAAACCTCCTTAGTAAAATTCGGTACACTCAAGGGTTGAGTGCGGTTACCGGGAGTGGAGTAGACTCATCGTCGAACTACTATAAAAATGATTGTGTTTGTGATTGTTATTCTTATGATTGTGTGATTTGCGTTAATACTTTCATATTTGAATATTTGATCACACCACACACGCTTACACAGTCATATCCATCATAAGCTAGCTTGCATACTACTTATCTCTAAAATAGTTTGTGATTGGATCCTCTACCAGGCTTAGAAGCCAGTAGAGTTACATTTGAGTAATCCTGATAACTGCATGATCACAGGATTTGTGAAGTAGGATTTTTAAATAAATCATAAAAACTTTAAAAAGTCTTATTCACCCCCCTTTAGGACATATTGGCATATTCTTTCTTCAACTAGTGTGGTCTTTATCGTCATTTCATTTGGTATCAAAGCGGGTCTTTCTTTAAGGGCTTCACCGCCTAGAGAGTGATCTTGACTTAAGTTGGAAATATGGCCAAAGGAGAGGGCTCATCAATCACTAGACCTCCAGTATTTGACGGCTCAAACTATGCATACTGGAAGGCTAAGATGCACTACTTTCTGAGATCTTCTGATCATGGCGTTTGGGACATAGTTGAGAGCTGATGTGTGCCACCAACTGAACAAATCATACTTGATAGTGGCACAAAAATCACAAAGCCTAAACCAAAAGAAAAGTGGACATCATTCGACAAAGAAAGGTAAGCATCTGAAGCCAAGCTTATGAATGCTATCTACTGTGCTGTGTCCTAGGATATATTCAATCAGATAAGTATGTGTGGGACATCTAAGGAAGCATGGGATTTATTGAAAACAACCCATGAAGGCACCAGTACTGTGAAGCGATCCAAACTTCAACTCCTGACTTCACAGTTCGAAAGTCTCAGAATGGAAGAGCATGAGACATTTAGGGAGTTTTTCACAAAGTTAAATATAATTTGCAACTCCATGTGTGGATTGGGAGAGAAAGTTCCGGTACTGAAAATTTGTAGGAAAATTCTAAGATCCCTACCGGAACGATTTAATCCCAAGGTTACAACAATTGAGGAGTGTAGGAACATAGATGAAATGAAAGTAGAAGAACTGGTAGGTTCCCTACAAACTTTTGAACTACACTTCAAATAATCCCAAAAATCCAAAAACACTGTCCTAAAACTTCAAAGAAAACAATTCATGAGGACAGTGAAAGTGAAAAGGAAGATGAAGATGAAGAAGTGGCCTTACTGGTACAAAAATTCAGAAGATTCTTTCAGAAGAATCGCAGCCATCCTTCTAGAGGGAGAAAGGTGAATTATAAACCTTCTACAGACAAATTTGGTCAAAGAACCAAAGAACCACAATGCTACGCCTGTCATGAGTATGGACACCTGTCTACTTAATGCCCACATAGAAAAACTAAGGGCAAGGCTATGACTGCCATGTGGGATGATACTGAGGAGTCAAATTCAGAATCTAGTGACTCAAAAAGCGATGGAGATAAAAAATCATTGAAAATCCTCATGGTCTCCACTGCTTCAATCATCCCCACTGAATCTGAGAACGAGAAAGAACAGCTAGCCATTGAATCATTTTCATCTAACAATGAGGGAACTGAAGAAGAAGAAGAAGAAGAAAAGGACAAGCTACAAGATGCTTACAATCAACTATATATCCATAGTATCAAAGTGGTCAAAAGACTTGGAATATCTGAGAACAAATTGGAATTACTGCAAAAGATTTGGATAAAACTCTAGAAATTAATACACATCTAATCAATGACTTATAGCAATATCACTTTGATAATGATAAATTGAGAGAGTTAACTCCTTCCTTAAATCCGAGTCCGAGAAATTGAATAGACAGGTTGAGATCTTAAAAGACAAAAATATGCTGCTTCAAAATGAAAATCATACACTCCTGTGTGATCTAGAAGAGTCCAGAAAGACTGCCAAGCAAAACTGTAAGTTTTCCTAGAGTGGCAAAAAGCTAGAAAAACTATCGGGAATGGGAAGACCTGGAAAGGACAAAAATTGCTTAGGATATGAGAAAGGCAGAGCTATAACTAGGTATTGAAAACAAATGCTTGAAAACTCTAATGCCTCCAGTAGCAACACAAAGACTAATCAAGTAGTTGAATCAGATAAGAAAATTAAATCTACTACAAGTAAGATCCCTGTCACAAAATGGATAATTAAAGAAAAGAAGAACTGTCTTGCTACTCACTCAAATCACTTAACAGGCAATGACACTAAGTGGTACCTTGACAGTGGTTGCTCAAGACATGTAATAGGTGACATGTCCCTTCTTTCTAAATATGAGAATCTTCATAATGGGATAGTCACCTATGGTGATGGAACCACTGCTAAAGTAATTGGACAGGGAATCATAAAAGGAATACAGTTGCTTGAAAATGAAAAAGCTTTCTGCATAAAAGGTCTGACACATAATCTCCTAAGCATATCTCAAATCTGTGATAATGGGCATGTGGTCAAATTCAACAGACAAGAATGCGAAATCCTAAACCAATCAGGAAAATCAGTAATGAAGGGTCATCACACAAGTAACCACTGCTACATTATCAGAGACATAGAAAGGATTGATGCCTAAAAGTACTAAGCAAAGAAGGACAAGTCCAGATCATGCATCTAGATCTGGATATTTGCTGAAATGATACAATTTTGTTGAGCATCAAATGATATATCTGAGGTTCCTCACCTCAATCTTTTGTATATAAACATTCAAATGTTTATAATTTTTAATGTGTACAGTAATTGTACATAATTTTGGTGAGTATCCTATTGATTCATAGAAATATTAAAAAGTATACTTGAAGGGTCGAAAAAGAAAAATATTCCTCTTCGATATGCCTATCGATCTGTCATTTCCGATTAATCAATCATGGGTCGATATCATCGACATCTCTTCAAAATGTGGAAAGTCACATGATCGGGACTACTATCGAAGCAATTGCCGATAACATCGGATGGGGATCATCGAGATAATCGAAAGTAAGTTCGATAAAATTGAAGACTTCCCCCCCCCCCCCCCCCAATAAAAAAGCGATTGAGCGAAAAGATCTTATTTCTCTGAAAAATTTTCTGCTTTGCTCTCTGCTTGAATCCTTGGCCAGAAGAGCATCGGCAGGTCCCAGAAGCTTCAAAAGAAACATATATTACCTTTCCATTTCTTCCACTCCAGAGTTTAATCTCACTTTTGGTCGGGTATTTTCCGTTCTTTTGATTGATTTTCCTTATCTTTGCCAGTATCTTACACTGAAAAATCATGAACAAAGGGAAAGGTAAGTCTCTTTCTCAGTCTTCAAAAGGGAAAGCGAAACAACCCAGTTTGCATCAACTCACTCCATCGGTGAGACATCCAGCCACTGTTGTTGAACGTCTGGTTCTTAACAGTGCCATCGAGTCTTTTGGTGTAGACCTCCTTCTAGAAGTAATAGGATGGCAAAATATTCTGAATCTTGGTGGTACTTATCAAATTGGAGTGGTCCATGACTTCCTCAGTAAAAGTTAAGTTATTTGTGATGATCCACCCTGTGTTCAAGTAGAATTATTGCATTACTCCAAGCACATCACTCCCATCACCTTGAGTCTCCTTTTAGATCTCCAAGTCACGCACATTCCTGTTACCAGTTGAATCTAAATGGTCTTGGTGTTTGGCGCGAGATAACTCATGCACTATGTCAAGGAACTACTATTTCTCAGAACGATGATAATTCCATTCATATTAATTATCTTGGACCCACTTTTAAAATTCTTCATGACATTTTTGGGTCCAATGTCTATCCTTGTGATGTGGATGGTAATCATCTGTCTCCCTTTGTGTTAAATGTGTTGTATGATGTGTACCAGGAAGTTCAGGTGTGCCTCCTAACACTTCTTCTTAAGCAGCTAATTCGGGTCATTCAAGGCAATCATCAGGATACACTAGCTTTTCCTGTACTCATTTGTAAATTAGCCCATCATGTTAGTATTCCTGCCTCATCTGATAGAGTCTATCCAGAGAAGTGGTTTGATAGTGATTCGGCTCAGGTGGCACAACAGTTGTGTCTTCCTTCAGCTCTTCCTGAGAACCGTGCCCCCTGCAGTCCATATGCTCATCCGTCATATCCATGGGGATCCAACCGAATGCCATTGCTAAGTCAGGAGTCTATCACAAATCGCCAAACTCATCACCTTGAACGTCACCTACTGAACGGTATGACAAGAATGGAGGAGCGACTTCATAATTGTGAGAGACGTCTCACTGTGATTGAAGAAAAAGTCGATTCTCTCCAACAAACAAATCAGCAAGTAGTTGACTTACTCACACGTGGTGATTCGCGAAGACTGTAGAAGCTGATTGTGCTAGTTGTATATCATTTTTTTAGGGTATCTGTGCATGGGCTTGGTGTTTTTGCTGGGATAACTGTTAATTTGCTGCCAATCTTAGGCAGTCTATTTTGGATAGTTGGATAACTTTGGTTTCATTTTGAATATGGTTGAATAGAATTCATATCCTTTTTGCCATAATTATGTCTTGAGTTCCCTGGTTTATCTAGTTCTAATTTGGAATGCATGAGATGCCTTTGATGAATATTTTAACTACTATACAACTGCTCTATCTTATCTAATTTGGAATGCATGAGATGTCTTGAGTTCCATATGTTTTGAAATTGATGTTTGCTTAAATAGTATTAACTATTATACATCAATTGATTTACTTCTGCCAATTTGGTTATCCAAAGTATTTCAAGCTTCAGTCAATATCACCTGAGATATCTTTGTCAATGACTGACAAAAAGGGGGAGAACATTTACAAACACCCCAAATGGAAATTGTGTATCTGTTAGATGTTGTTGCAAGTGTTAGGGGGAGTAGCCGCAACAAGCAAGGGGGAGTTGGAGTTTACAAGTTAGGGAAAGCATCTACTAGTTGTGTACATGTAGAAATTGTAAAATTGTGTAAAGGCATGTACACACAATTTAGGGTGTGTTTGTCTAGAGAGTCCTAGGGTGTTTTGAGGATTTTATCACGTAATTGACAAAGGGGGAGATTGAAAGTGCCCTGGTTTGTCAAGTTACGTGAGTGTTGAGTCAGATTGTCTACAGAGCCTAATAGGAAGATCAATTCAAGCATCTGCTTCAATTGGATGTGTGAAAGCTCACCACAGGTAAACCTAAAGCCTCATATCCTATAACCGAAAACACCAGGTGAATAAAACCCTTAAAAACAAGTTAGAAATCATAGGGTTTTAAGGTGAGAAAACTTTTTTCAAAATAAGAAAATCTCTAAGTTTTTCTCGCATTGTCGATCTTATCGGAACACCCTCGATATGATCAACTTACTCTGTCGATGTCCTCGATACCTTAACGATATTATCGATGTGAGGACCAAAAGTGTCTAGCAACTAAATATTCATCTGGACGGATTTATCAATGTATCGATATACCTATCGATATCATCGATATAAGAACTAAAAATGTCCAGCAACTTTATAACATAGCTGGACGAATTATCGATGTATCGATACACCTATCAATATTATCGATATTCAAATCTCGAGTCCATCGAAAATGGCTCGATAAGATTGACAGGCAGATTTTTGGCACCCCTATTTTTTTAATGAAAATCTCAAATTCCTTAGATATATCGATGCTCTTCCGATATGATCTGAAATCAAATATCGATAATATCGGTAGTCCATCGATGATATCGATCGTGGGTGTGCATTTCTTACAGCAGATATTTTAGGTTATTTTTAACTATAATCGGGGGCTCTTCGATAGAATCAATATTCAAATATCGATGATATCGGCACTAGGTCGATTGTATCAAACAAAGTCATAAATCGTCCAGCAAGCTTAAAGACAAATCCGCTGGATTTATCGATGCATCGACTCTGATCTCGATATCATCGACATTCAAATTCTGATGATCTCGACGGTTCCTCGATCATTCATGAAATTCTGAAATATTTCAAAGTCAAGTCTCTCTCATTTTTCAAGTGTCGATGGATCGAACCTGTCATCGATGGAATCAGAGTTCGAAATCCGATGACATCAACCAATTGGCAAAAGTTTCAAAAGCGTATGACATTGAGTTCGAGTCATCGAGCAGACCATCGATGCTATCAAGAGTATATACTCAATGATATTGAACTCTGTCATAATTGTGACCGTTTTATATCCGTTAGAACTTTTGCCTATATATAAAGGACTTGTCTTTTGTTGCTGTGAGAGAAAGAAGTGAGGGCTTTTGAGTGTTTCAACTTATATCTTATATCCAAAGCCCTTTCTCTCAAGGGAGTTCATCCTCCAATCCACCCTCATCACTGACATTCAATAAAGTGGATTAGAGAATGAACTTCCGCATTCAAGGATCCTCCAGCTACTACCTTAATGGCAAATCATTAAGCTGGGATGCCTTGAATGCATAAGATTGGAATCGTTCTATCTTCCTGATAGGAAAATATTTTGAGAGTAGGATTCCATCTTCACCTTGACCCAACCCGAAGCCGAGTATTGGTATATCATTTTGTGTTGCGTATCAAGGGAGCAGAAGACTCTTCATCAACAAGGAGGAGGAGATCTTTGGCATTGTGATAAACGGGAGTCATCAGCTTATTTGTAAGTATCCAGAGTCTTAGAGGACACTTGTGATCATTCCTTTCTAGGATTGGGTCTTAAGTGGTTCTCACCCTTTGAAGTCCTCAAGGAGGCCTCAAGCGGGAGTGTACGTGGTGGGTGCATTGTGTGGACCCTTGCTCTGTGGAGAGCATAAACATCTGGTTAGGAGTGAACCAGTAAAACTCTGGGTTTTAAGTGAACCGGGTAAAACCTTAGGGTTTGAGGTTGACTATGTAGAAACCTCCAGTAGGGTCTTATGCAAGATCCTTTGCCAGTGTAACTAAAAGTGGGTGCATTGTGTTGACCCTTGCTTGTGAGGGCATAAACAGTCAGCCTCAGTGTAGGTTGTAAAGGTTGAAGGTGAACCTGATTTGAAACCTTAGGTTAGTGGTGAACCATTGTGAAACCTCCTTAATGAAATCCAGTACACTTAAGGGTTGAGTGCGGTTACCAGGAGTGGAGTAGACTCATCATCGAACCACTATAAAAATGACTGTGTTTGTGATTGTTATTCTTATGATTGTGTGATTTGCGTTAATACTTCCATATCTGAACATTTGATCACACCACACACACTTACACAGTCATATCCATCATAAGCTAGCTTGCATACTGCTTATCTCTAAAATAGTTTGTGATTGGATCCTCTACCAGGCCTGAAAGCAAGTAGAGTTACATTTGAGTAATCCTGATAACTGCATGATCACAGGATCAGTGAAGTAAGATTTTTAAATAAATCATAAAAACTTTAAAAAGTCCTATTCTCCCTCCTCTAGGACATATTGGCATATTCTTCATCAACTAGTGCGGTCTTTATCACCATTTTAGTATGGTGCATCCTTTTGAAGTAGATTACATAGAGGACAAGAGAGGGGACTAAAGTCCTTTATCGAATCTTCTGTAAAACCCGGCGTGTCTTAGGAAGGATCGCACGTCTCGTATGTTCTTGGGTGGAGGTAGGTTAGAAAGAAGATCCATTTTAGCATTATCTACCTCAATTCCCTTGTACGAGATGATGTGTCCAAGGACAATTCCTTACGAACCATGAAGTGACACTTTTCCCAATTTAGTACCAATTTCTTTTCCTTGCATCGCTTCAACACATTTTTCAAAATTTCCAATCATTTGCTGATGGATGGACCAAAGACCAAGAAGTCATCCATGAAAACCTCTAAATATTGCCCTTCCATGTCAGAAAAAATACTCAACATGCATCATTGAAAAGTGGCGGGGGCATTACATGACCCGAATGGTATCCTTCGGTAAACAAAGGTGTCATAAGGACATGTAAATGTGGTTTTTTCCTGATCTTCAAGGGTTATCTCGATCTGATTGTAGCCCGAATAGCCGTCGAGGAAGCAATAGTAAGAGTGACTAGCTACCCTTTCCAAAATTTGATCGATAAAGGGCAAAGGGAAGTGGTCCTTCCTCGTAACGGTATTCAACTTCCTATAGTCAATACACATTCTCCAACTAGTAGTGATCCTAGTTGGCATGAATTCATTGTTGGCATTGGCTATGTGGTGATTCTAGACTTCTTAGGAACCACCTAAGTTGGACTCACCCATTGTGTAACACCCCGTACTTTTCGATACTCGGGTGTTACCATCTAAGTACGTACGTATGTGGGGACACACTGCCTATAATCAACCTATCTCGACCGCACACTATTAGATTCGGGACTAAACCCACAAGATCCACCATTAAATCCAATTTATACCGTGCCTACTTAAAATTCACATTAATACAACTATTTAATTTTGGATCAAGTAGATTGATCCCATTTAGACTTTCCTAAGAGGCCCTAAGGCTATAAATTGATTGCTTTTAAACAATCTAATTATAAGTTACATGAACTAGTTGTCAACCTGAGGCCCATCCATGCATCCACAATAGTAGGGTCCTAAGGGACCCAAAAGATCATTTGTTTCACTTTAATCAAATCATCCAACCATCGATCCTTGCGAAGAAGCCTTGTGGGCACTCCACCTTTGATCCAAAGTCAATCTGACCATGGATCTAGGAATCTAACTATACACCTATGCATATAAAACCCCAAGGAACCCATAGAGCCTCTTGGATGTGTGGATCTTAGAAAACATCAGTTGTAGGGCTTGTATCAGCAAGTTTGTTGTTCAGTAACTCGAAGAGGGTGAGAACTCATGATCAGGGCCTTAAATCCCACTACTAATCACGGTGTGGATAGTCCTTGGGCCTTTAGAACCCTTTCTATCGGTGATGATTTCTTCCCCTTAAGCTTTCCATTTCCAAATTAGTTTAAGTATTAGTCTTTATTAGAATCACAGATGTTATCTTATAGCAGCGATCTTTTATCAATTCTTAAAGCATGGCTTAAACTTGAATTACAGTTGACAGTTGTGAACCATGATTTCATACAATAACTACTTACATGATGGTTTTCATTTGAATTTCAATCGATAGTTCTTATCATGAATTATTTCAATTATTATGAATCAGCTTATGTCTGACTTGCCATAACTGTATGCTTTCTCATGGATTGTTGTGAGTAGTTATGGATCTCTATTCACTGCACTTACTAGCGGGTGATCTCTCTTGTGTATGTGGACCCATGCTTAGGATGTAACAAGATGGAGTGTGGTAAGAAATGGATCCTCGATTTAGAGGTTATATGGGACATGGAACATTAATGTGGGATTTACCATCTATAGGTCATACGGCTAGAATGGCTTAGAAATGACCTTTTTAACCGCTCTGATTTAACCTTACCTGACCCCTTTGCTGTCTCGATTTAATGATCTAAGCACCCTTTTACCGCTGCGATTTAATATCTGTCTCATGTTTTGATGGTTGTCTTGTGTGGCTTCGATGGCCTATGCCCATGCGATGGTGATCCCTACTTATTGAATTTGATTGGCCCTTGGCCGACGTGCCTCCATTAAACATCCTAAGATGGGAAAACCTTATGAGCTGGGGATGGTGGTCATAGGACACTATGCCGGAGCTGTTGGCCTACGCTAGGTGACGAGCCCCTTGTAGTGACCATTGAATTACTCAAACCTGCTGATTGTAATTGGAATAATAATAGTTTGGCCAATCATACATTCATAACATATTCACAATGACGGGTATAAGGCCCATATCCTGGTACTGTACCATTCCACCAACCCTTTATATCCTCTCCGTCGAATTCCTGTAACCCGTAACCTGTAGACAGCGTTTGCGCACAACCCTAAGTTGCATCCCGTAGATCAGTATCAACTTGACTTGAAACTTATACCTTAGCGACCGCATCGTCGCCGCAGTTCTAACACCACGTCTCACGCGCCAATGCGATACCCAGGCTAGGAGTTGTGGGCCCACATGTATCTTGAGAAAATGCCATGTGTTATGAATTTTGAGAGATTCCAGAATCTCTACCCACCTTTCACATCAACTAGTTAAGTACAACCATCACTTCAACCCATGCTTTCTTTCTCCCCAAGACAAGCAACCTACCCCCCTAAGTCAACTCTCATGTCACTCCACCCATCACTCCATCCCATCTCCCTTATAACCACCCTCTCTCTCATTCTCTACCCATTCCCCAAGCAACCTAAGAGAAGCAACTGTCCAAGGAGAGAAGAGCTAAGGAGAAGCCAAGTATGTGGCCCACTTCCTACCCTTAATCTCTCATCCCAACCTTTCAACCTTCATTATCCTCCATCAAAGGAGAAGCCAAGGAGCTAAGCATTCCAAGGAACCAAGAAGAAGTGAAATCGGTGGGTGATCTTAGGTTTAGATCTTGATTTTTATGTGTGGAACAAGTGGGGCCTACTAGTTAATGGTAGAGACCCCATTTGGACCCAAGATGTGGCCAATGGCCCATCATGATTCATATATTTATCCCATGGTGGAGCCATTCTTCATGGACCCCACCATGATGTTTACTTGATAGACTGTATTTAGAGGTCATCTAGACCCTCGATCTTATAGTGGGGATGGTACCCCAACTTGATTTTACATTTGTGGGCCCACAAGATTTGGGACCCAAGACGATTTATGTATTGTATTTCTAGGGAGGGCTCATAGTGGTGGAGCTACTCCGCTCCGCACGTCTCTCTCTCTCTCTCTCTCTCTCTCTCTCTCTCCCCCCATATTTCGTGGCCCACCTGATGACGTGTGGGAGGGATTTGGACCATCCAGCAGCAAGGACACCCTTGCTATCCATGTTGCTGGACGTCCAGTGATCACCAGATTTGATGAAGGGAAAAACCCAAACATAAGCTAGATCCCATCTTTGTAACCATCTGTAACGCCTTGAAAATCGGGGGTCGAGTGTAGCTCAACTCCCGAGTTCCAACGCATCACTTATGCAACATATTTAATGACGTTTGAATGTTGTCTGTGTTAGAGCAATAAACATGAATGAGATTATACCAAAACAGTAATTCATACTCCAGATCAATTGTATAAAAGCAAGCGGAAGACTGAACTGTAAATATGTGTATGTAAAGAAACAAAATAAACATTTTATTCTCCAGAGTATGAATCCTCCTGAGTCACTATATACATGTTTGTTTATAAACAAAATGTCAAAATAAACTAGGTACAATCCCTGTACAATCCGTCGGTCCTCGCAGCCTAGTCGAAGCCGCTAGAGAATTGCATATACGAGAACTCCTCCTGGTCCTCGTCATAATCAGGCTCCGCCTCCAGAGTCGTCGGCTCGCCTAAACCTGAGACAGAGTCTGGTTGGTGTGCGCAACACCGTCCCGTAACGTGGGAGTGAGTAGCTAACTCAGTGGAACAATAAGGCATAAGTTATCATGTTATCAATACAGTCAAGCAGTAATGATAAAGCAGGAAGTCAAACACTCCTAGTTACTCTTATTAATGCAAGTATGTATGCAGGTATGATGGATGCCCTCACCGACATACTCCCTCATGCGACACCATTTCACGCTCGTGGCATGCTTACATCCCACAGTGCTCCACATCTTCCAGGCACATGCGATGCATGATGAGCATGATTACCGAGTTTCAAATTATTCATTTTAAATAGCAGGATTGGAAAACTAAGGTACCTCCCTTGTATCATTCCCAAACATGATCCATTCTAGGGTCGTCAGTCCTAGTTAATATCAGACAATGGTGTATTTTCTAGGTCACTGCAGAGGCTGTCAGGGCTATTACACACAAAGGTTGCACCGCTCCCCCATCACCCCTTAAACGATTCATCACAATACAGAAACAGGCCTAGTTCATACTCTATATATCGTGGAGAACCCTAAGGCGCACTACGACTTCAGAATATGCTCGAGGTCACTACAAAGGGCTGCCAGGGCTGTTAAGCACAAAGGTTGCACCACTCCCCCATCACCTTATCAATGTAGGCCGACAACGCGAATATAGTGTCCCATACCACCATAATTGGCTCATGAGTTAAGTTGCTCACTAGTCACTACGGGGAGGCATGTAGCCCTAGCGTAGGCCGACAGCTCGACCACGGTGTCCCATACCACCATGCCCGGCTCATGAGTTTTAGCGGATCGAGGTACCAGGGTTAACGGGATTTTCACTGGTAAGTTTGGTACCATAGGTTCAAACATTAGCGACCAAACATGGTGAACATTTATAAGACACACGGGTTACTTGACGTGTTCGGCTGGCTCGAGCGCACAACAGGTTGGGAGATATGAAGCGCAGAAGCACCTCGTGTGGCCAACCACTCTCACCAACCGAAGTACGACACGGGTTCGCCAACACATCATGTGTGGTGAAACGAATCTCAACCACAACTCCAAGTTTGATACCGGATGCCTGGACTATGGACATAGTCCCAAGCTCAATCAATTCCTAACCATAGCATGTGAAGTACAGCATGATAACATGGTAATTCAAGAACACTAGCAATCATGTTATAAAGCATGTCATAAAGCATGTTAATAAACAAGTTACAAAGCATATTCAAAAGCATGTTATAAAGCACTATACAAATAGAGATACAAATACATATATTTCATAAGTGAGTGGTTAGAGTAAACAACCACATGGAGGGTATCATACATGACTCTAAGGTAGTTGAGAACCCCATCTCACCACCTACTTAAGGCACTAACGCTTAAGCACTTACACTCACAAGCAATTTCACCAACACTTGGAATGCACTATTTCAACATACATGACGTATGTTAGAGGAAAGTGCACTAGGGTTGTCCCTTTACCAAACTAGTATTTTATACGTATATATCATATTAATACAGCAAATAATCATAATAATTACATCAGCAAAATTTATACGCATGGGGTATTTTCTAGGATACCCAATTTCGACATACATAGTATTTACGAGGGAACTTGTATTACGGCGATTCCTTTCGCCAAGCAATTATTTTATGCGCACATAATATATTTATACAACAATTAATCATGACAAACACCTCGCTAAAATATACATGTATATGGTACTTCTTACAATACCGTATTTCTACATACATAATGTTTATTAGTAAACATGTATTTAGGCGAATCCTTTCGCCAATTAAGTATTTTATCCATACATCATATATCCATACGACAAATAAACATGTCAAACACATTTCCATAAAAAATACGTATACGGTATTTTATACGAATACCTAGAGTATGTGAAATTCCAAATTCTACAATTTTAATCGAAACAGAAAACGGAAAGCACTTTGTACATGTGCAATTGCATGCAGATCATGAATCTACCATTATCTGACATTGAAAGCGTTGAAAACCGCAACCTATACACCTAAAGTCCTCACCTTGCCTCTTAAAATCTCAACGGATCAACAAGGTTTGATGGGCTTCCGTATTCGGGAGTTTTCTAGCCTAAAGAGGGAAATCGGTTAGCTATTTCATAACCTGCAGCCTACACTCCTCAAAACAGGTCTAGGGTTAGGATTTATTATCTTAAAATGGAGTCGGTATCGCCGGAAAAACGTCAAGGAAGGGGTGGTGCAGCCCGTGGGGTGATTTGCAACAGTAGGAGGAAGATTTTCCCACTTCTCCTAAGCTTTCTCTCTCTTTTTCTCTCTCTCTCTCTCTAGGGTTTTATCCCAAATTCGTATGGCTATGAGAGGGGCTGTTCTAAGGCCCTTATATAGCCTAAAACCTCCCCGGAACAGACTCCGGTTCAAGAGGTACGACTATTATAAGTAATTCGGCGCTTTTCCAGCTCAAAAGAGTGTTTCTGGCGGCCCCCCTTGAGCCAAACATCAGACTTAAGCTCACAACTCATGGATCTACGTGGGATTATCGACTCGATCGGATTCCCAGATCACACGGAGCGGACCACTTTCAGTTCAACGGTCAGTGGGCCACGATCCGAAATTCCAAGTACATGTAAATGTACCTGAAATTTTTCCTGATCCGAGGGTGTAATTTGGTGTGATTCTGACGGTCTGGTTGCTTAATACTGATCCGCAAACAAATGGTGCCAGATCACTATTCAAGATATTTATTTTGTAAAGGAAATGGTGGTTTTCACACTCCCTCGCTCCGGACGCGATCGAATGACCGTGGGACATTGTCTGGACTTGATTTCCGAGATGGTTGTCGAGCCCAGTGAGGCGGTCCTAAGTCCTTAACTTCGTGTTAATCGGACTTCCGATGTGCGGTCTAGACCTAAAACGAAGTTTCATTTCATTCCCGAGAGCAGCCGGGTAATGAGTTTGATCCTAATCTTTAGGGTAACCTAGCATCAATGATTCTACAAGTTTTGGGTCTTGCAGATCATATTTAAAGCGATCCCAACGGATTTCATGGCTAATCGAGTTTAGCACTTAGTTAACTTTGTTAAATTTCTAAAGGATTTAATCCTAATTGATTTCTGGTCGAGGTGGTACTCGAACCAAAGTACGGAAATTTACGGGTCGTTACAATCTACCCCCCTTAAACAAAAATTTCATCCTCGAAATTTATACCTTTTCGTACTCCTCGAGAATCTGAGGGTAGTTCTTCTTGACCTCTGCCTCAGTCTCCCAAGTAGCTTCCTCCTCGGAATGATGTGTCGATAGTACCTTCACAAGTGGAATGACCTTGCTACGCAGTACCTGCTCCTTCCTGTTAAGGATACGCGTCGGGCGCAACTCATACGTAGCATCCTCGCTCAGCTGTACCTGCTCCCATCTGATGATATGCGAAGGATCAGGAACGTACTTCTTCAGCATAGATACATGAAATACGTTGTGTATAGATGCTAGTGGTGTGGGCAAAGCGAGACGATACGCCACATCACCTACTCGATACAGTATCTGAAATAGACCGATAAATCTCGGTGTGAGCTTCCCTTTCTTCCCAAACCGAAGGACTCCCTTCATAGGGGAAACTCGAAGGAACACATGATCCCCGACCTCAAACTCAAGCGGTCGCCGTCTCGTATCGGCGTAACTCTTCTGCCTGCTCTGTGCTGTAAGTAGTCGACGCCTGATGATGTCGACCTTTTCTGTAGTCGCCTGAACCAACTCCGGGCCAATCAGACTACGCTCGCCAACCTCAGCCCAACAATGCAGTGCCCTGCAAGGACGACCATATAGGGCCTCATATGGCGCCATACCAATAGTCGCCTAAAAACTGTTGTTGTAGATGAACTCTGCATAAGGGAGACAGTCATCCCAGGTGTCCTTGAAGTCCAACACACATGCCCGCAACATATCCTCCAGAATCTGATTCACCCGCTCTGTCTGCCCATCAGTCTGAGGATGAAATGCCGTACTGAACTTCAACTTCACACCCATCGCCTCCTGGATACGAGTCCAGAAGATAGATGTGAACCGAGTGTCTCTGTCCGACACGATCTCTAAAGGAACTCCATGCAGACGGACGATCTCCCTGATGTACAATCTAGCCAGCTCGTCTGTAGAGTTCGTAACTCTGATAGGGAGGAAATGGGCCGATTTGGTCAACCGGTTCACAATCACCCAAATGGAATCGTGTCCCTTCCTCATCTTCGGCAGCCCGGATATGAAATCCATGGAGATGAAATCCCACTTCCACTCTTCTATGGGTATGGGCTGAAGCAGTCCAGGAGGTCGGCGATATTCTGCCTTGACCTGCTGGCACGTCAAACATCGCGACACATACTCAGCGATGTGGGCCTTCATGTTATCCCACCAATACGTCCGTCTCATATCCTGGTACATCTTCGTGCTACCGTGGATGCATCGTAAGCTTCGAGTTATGGGCAGACTCGAGAAGCTCGCGTCTCAAGTCAGGCACATCAGGAACGCATAGGCGGCCACGGAATCGTAGACTCCCATCAGAACCAGCTCTCCACTCGGAGTCCTCGGTGTCGTTAGCTTGCTCTCGAAGCTCAGACAGCCGCATATCTCCCTCTTGGGCCTCAACAATCCTGTCGTCAATAAGTGGCCGCTCCCGAACGTGCACAACACACTCAAATGGCTCCTCCACAGTGAGTCTCTGCTCGAAGTCCCGTACGAACTCGACCATGTCCCACTCAGCTATCATCAATGGTGCCACAAATGCTATCGTCTTCTTGCGGCTCAACGCGTCTGCTATAAGGTTCGCCTTGCCAGGATGGTAAGAAACCTCGAACTTGAAGTCCTTCAAAGTCTCCATCCATCGGCGTTGTCTCATATTCAAGTCTCGCTGTGTGAATATGTACTTAAGGCACTTGTGGTCACAGAAAAGCTCGAACTCCTCTTCGTAGAGGTAATGTCTCCAGAGCTTCAATGCAAAGATGACAGCTGTCAACTCCAGGTCGTGTGTAGGGTAATTCTCCTCGTGCTTCCTTAATTGTCTCGAGGCATACGAAATCACCCTATCCTTTTGCATCAAAACATAACCCAAACCAACGCGAGACGCGTCAGTATATATCGTGTATTTCTCCCCTTGCTCTGGCAATACTAGCACAGGGGCAGACGTCAACTTGTCCTTCAGCTCCTTAAAAGCTGCCTTCGCCTTCTCATTCCAGGCGAACTTCAGGTCCTTCCGAGTCAACTGAGACAATGGCCTGGCGATCTTCGAGAAATCCCGAATGAAGCATCTATAATACCCAGCCAGACCAAGGAAACTCCTCACCTCGGTAACCGATTCAGGCTGCTGCCAATCCTGAACCGCAGCTACCTTAGCAAGGTCCACTGCTATCCCATCCTTGGACACTACATGTCCCAGGAACTTGACTTCCTCCTGCCAGAAGTCGCACTTCTTGTATTGTGCGAACAACTGGTTCTTCTCCAGTTACCCAACACCGCTCTCAAGTGCTCCTCGTGCTCCTCCCGACTCGTAGAGTATATCAAGATGTCGTCAATAAAGACGATGACGAATCGGTACAGGAAGGGCTGAAATACCCGGTTCATCAGATCCATGAATACGGCTGGTGCGTTCGTAAGGCCGAATGACATCACCAGAAACTCATAGTGCCCAAAGCACGTCCTGAAGGCTGTCTTTTGCATTTCCTCATCTCTCACGCGTAACTGGTGGTACCCCGACTGAAGATAAATCTTCGAGAAATACTTCCCCCCCCTCAACTGATCAAACAGATCATCTATCCTGGGCAAAGGATACTTGTTCTTCACTGTGACCTGGTTCAACCTACGGTAGTCAATACATAACCGTAGCGACCCATCCTTTTTCTTCACAAATAGCACAGGTGCTCCCCAAGGAGACACACTAGGTCATATAAAACCCTTGTCTACCAGATCGTCAATTTGTTTCTGCAGCTCCTCCATCTCACATGGAGGCATACGATAAGTCGGCAGTGAGATGGGTGTCGCACCCGGCGTAAGATCAATTGTAAAATCGATCTCGCGTCGAGGAGGTAAACCAGGAATAGTCTCAAACACGCCTGCAAATTCTTGAACCACCGGCGTATTTCTCAATGTCGGACCATCAATCGGCGCTGATAAAGCAGTATAACAGTCAACACGGCAATGCCAACTGACCTGTACTAGAAACGTGAAAGCTGCTCCATCTGAGTCATGGGCCGTCACGACTAGAGTATCGCAATCTATCTCTACTCTCATCTTCGAGAGCCAGTCCATACCGAGAATAACATCGTAGTGCCACAGCGGAGCAACGATGAGGTCGACGAGCACGGTACGGCTACCCAAATCCACAGAGTAACCCTCACATAACCGTGCGATATCAGAAAAAGTACCAGTGGCCGTAGTAAGTCTCAGTCCCTTAGTGGGAATAGTATGCAAAGATAGACGTTTAACTGCCCCACAAGAAATAATGGAAGTAGTGGACCCAGTGTCCACCAACAAGGAAACAGAAGTACCGAGAATGTGAGCCGTACCCTCAAAAGCTGTCGGGGCCGCAAGTGACGTCTCAGGTGCCTCAGCCACAAGCGTATGAACGCGCGCCGCCGCGGCGGCTTCGGGCCCGAGGGGCCAAGGGCCGTTGCGGCGGCCTGAACCGTGATGCAGGAGGTCGAAATGAAGGATGTGCAGGTACAGTTTGTAAAGGTGTAGTCAATAAGGCCTGCGGGCGAGAACGACCCAACATCTGTGGCGGAGAGAAACCAATATCCTTCATCCGCGTGAAACAACTCCCAATAAAATGACCCTGCTTCCCGCAGTACGTGCAGGTCACAATAGAGCACCTCACCGAAGCCACTGGCGCTGCGATCCTGGGAGGCGAGTCAGCACGAGGCCTCTTGCCTAGGATAGGCCTGTTCTGTATCTCCTGTCGTGGCCTTGCAACCATAGCACCACGAGATCGGGCCAACCGGTCCACATCCTGCTCTGCCGTCATGACATGTGAACCAAGGTCTTGCATAGGTAGGTATACTGAGGCAGCATATCTTCGACCGTATTTCCGGTCGCAAACCCAAGGAAAAACGGCGCATCCGCATCTGCTCATCCACCAGTATAGTCGGGACAAAGTGGCCCAACTCTGTGAAGTGGTACTCGTACTCCATAATCGTCATGCCTCCCTGCCTGAGGCGCAGAAACTCATCCTCCCGCTCATGTCGATACGTCTGCCGGTAGTATTTCTCATGGAACCGGAACTCGAAAGCCTCCCAAGTCCACAAGTAGTCTGCTGCGACAGACCGCAGCACACTATCCCACCATAAACTGGCCTCCCTCTCAAACATGAAAGCGGCTAGCTCAACTCTGCTCTCCTCTCGAACAGTGCAACATCCGAAGCATCTTGGAGATGCAGTCAAGCCAAAACTCTGCCTCCTCGGGTCTGTGAGAACCCATGAATGAGGGAGGCCTCAAGCGCTGAAATCGCTCGAGTAAACTGCGGGTACTGACATCTCCAGTAGGAGGTGCAATGGGTGAGGGCAGAGGCACATCCTCAAACTGAGCAGGAGGCTCCGAATGCTCAGCAGGACGTGCAGACGTCGTAGGTGGAGTCACACTACCACCCCGGGATAAGGCCTCAGCAATAGTGGCCATAAGTTGCTGGTGCTGCTGCTGCTGCATCTGCTGCTGATGCATCATCAGCATCAACTGCTCGATCCTATCCGTAGGCGGAGCAGCACTGTGAGTCATACCGCGATGATGATGCCCTTGATGCGCTCACGAACCGGGGCGTGTAAGGTGGCATCCACCGTGGGACCGAGGGAGGCGATCGAGACCTAACCCTCGGCTGCAGGGACCACCACTACCGAAGGAGTCCGGTCCATCGAGCTAGTAAGAAGGAGGCGTGCTTAGTTCTCTCGCGTATATCTTGCAAGCGGCATGCCCTATACAACATAGGGTATAATGTTGGTGAGATTTAAAGCATATCCACACATTATTTAAGCACTTTAAGCATCCCACACATCTCATAACAAAAGAGGCTACATACTTTTCATTTACCCAAAATTGTCATAATACATGGACTACCGAGTTATATGAATCATGACAGAAATTACATGCAAGCCAATTACATCCAAAGCATCAAACACTTAAAACATGTTACTAACTACTACATCATTAGCATGAAAGCATAAACCGCCTAATGCGGTAAGCAAAACAACCAAAACAACAACTCAGATGACTAGGCATCCGAATCAGGCGATGAAGAAGGAGCATTCTTGTCCTGTAAACAACACAGGATGGCCTTCAAGGTGCGAGACACCTTGCTAAGCTTGGTTTGGACCCGCCCGACTTCCTGTCGCAGGGCGGCTTGGCCCTCCTCGAGACGGGCTAAACGCGCATCTATGGAAGCCCGATCGGTGCCCTGTTCCTGAGCCGTAGGAGGTGAACTCTCCTCTGTATCCTGGGCCTCAGGTTCCTCTTCCTCTTCTTCAACTTCACTCCCATCTTCACTCTTGTCTTCTTCGCTCTCAATCTCATCCTCACTCTCCACATGTCGGGCCCGTCGTCGCCGCGCCCCGAGTTCCATTTGATGGAGAGTACTTTCATCGATTTGGTGGATCGGTGCTGGCCTTTCCACCCTCAGACTGTAGCCAAACTTCTGTACAATCCTGCATATGAGTCGGCCGAAGGGAAGTGAATCAGAGCTCCTAGTGGAGCGCGCAGTACTCACAATCTGTCGCAACAAGAATGTAGGCACGCACAGGTTCGCCCCCTGCCCCACTTGGTACAGAAAGTCCACCATGAGTCGCGTGCACTCGCTGCGATTGCTGTGTCTGGGGCAGAGGGTATATTGTGATCTAGACATGTCAATAGACGGTCTAGAAGTGATTTGGGATCGACTCGTGCGATCAGAATCAAGTACGAACCCGATCAAAACGCACGTTTTCGATGAACTTTGCCAAATGGTGAAAACGGGGAAACCTAGGACTGTTTCTATATTATTCTCACACCCTCCTAGGTTGTAATGCGTCAGCGTACGTCGTGGGAACATAACTCAGGTCCGGTTTAATCAAAATCATGCTCTAATACCAACTTGTAACGCCCTGAAAATCGGGGGTCGAGTGTAGCTCACTCCCAAGTTCCAACGCATCACTTATGCAACATATTTAATGACGTTTGAATGTTGTCCATGTTAGAGCAATAAACATAAATGAGATTATACCAAAACAGTAATTCATACTCCAGATTAATTGTATAAAAGCAAGCGGAAGACTGAACTGTAAATTTGTGTATGTAAAGAAACAAAATAAACGTTTCATTCTCCAGAGTATGAATCCTTCTGAGTCACCATATACATGTTTGTTTATAAACAAAATGTCAAAATAAACTAGGTACAATCCCTGTACAATCCGTCGGTCCTAGCAGCCTAGTCGAAGCCGCTAAAGAACTGCATATACGAGAACTCCTCTTAGTCCTCGTCATAATCAGGCTCCGCCTCCAGAGTCGTCGGCTCGCCTAAACCTGAGACAGAGTCGGGTTGGTGTGCGCAACACCGTCCCGTAACATGGGACTGAGTAGTTAACTCAGTGGAACAATAAGGCATAAGTTATCATATTATCAATACAGTCAAGCAGTAATGATAAAGCAGGAAGTCAAACACTCCTAGTTACTCTTATTAATGCAAGTATGTATGCAGGTATGATGGATGCCCTCACCGACATACTCCCTCATGCGACACCATCTCATGCTCGCGGCATGCTTACATCCCACAGTGCTCCACATCTTCTAGGCACATGCGATGCATGATGAGCATGATTACCGAGTTTTTAATTAATCCATTTCAAACAGCAGGATTGGGAAACTAAGGTACTTCCCTTGTATCATTCCCAAACATGATCCCTTCTAGGGTCATCAGTCCTAGTTAATATCAGACGATGGTGTGTTTTCTAGGTCACTGCAAAGGCTGTCAGGGCTGTTACACACAAAGGTTGCACTGCTCCCCCATCACCCCTTAAACGATTCATCATAATACAGAAACAGGCCTAGTTCATACTCTATATATCGTGGCGAATCCTAAGGTGCACTGCGACTTCAGAATATGCTCGCGGTCATTACAAAGGGCTGCCAGGGCTGTTACACACAAAGGTTGCACCACTCCCCCATCACCTTATCAATGTAGGCCGACAGCGTGAATATAGTATCCCATACCACCATAATTGGCTCACGAGTTAAGTTGCTCACTGGTCACTACGGGGAGGCACGTAGCGCTAGCGTAGGCCGACAGCTCGACCACGGTGTCCCATACCACCATGCCCGGCTCATGAGTCTTAGCGGATCAAGGTAGCATGGTTAACGGGATTTTCACTGGTAAGTTTGGTACCATAGGTTCAAACATTAGCGACCAAACATGGTGAACATACATAAGACACACGGGTTACTTGACGTGTTCGGCTGGCTCGAGCGCACAACAGGTTGGGCGATATGAAGCGCAGAAGCACCTCGTGTGGCCAACCACTATCGCCAACTGAAGTACGACACGGGATTGCCAACACATCATGTGTGGCGAAACGAATCTCAACCACAACTCTAAGTCTGATACCGGATGCCTGGACTATGGACATAGTCCCAAGCTCAATCAATTCCTAACCATAGCATGTGAAGTACAGCATGATAACATGGTAATTCAAGAACACTAGCAATCATGTTATAAAGCATGTCATAAAGCATGTTAATAAACAAGTTACAAAGCATATTCAAAAGCATGTTATAAAGCACTATACAAATAGGGATACAAATACATATATTTTATAAGTGAGTGGTTAGAGTAAACAACCACATGGAGGGTATCATACATGACTCTAAGGTAGTTAAGAACCCCATCTCAGCACCTACCTAAGGCACTAACGCTTAAGCACTTACACTCACAAGCAATTTCACCAACACTTGGAATGTACTATTTCAACATACATGACGTATGTTAGAGGAAAGTGTACTACGGTTGTCCCTTTACCAAACTAGTATTTTATACGTATATATCATATTCATACAGTAAATAATCATGATAATTACATCAGCAAAATTTATACGCATGGGGTATTTTCTAGGATACCCAATTTCGACATACATAGTATTTACGAGGGAACTTGTATTACGGCGATTCCTTTCACCAAGCAATTATTTTATGCGCACATAATATATTTATGCAACAATTAATCATGACAAACACCTCGCTGAAATATACATGTATACGGTACTTCTTACAATACCATATTTCTACATACATAGTGTTTATTAGTAAACATGTATTTAGACGAATCCTTTCGCCAAATAAGTATTTTATCCATACGTCATATATCCATATGAAAAATAAACATGTCCAACACATTTCCATAAAAAATACGTATACAGTATTTTATACGAATACCTAGAGTATGTGAAATTCCAAATTCTACAATTTTAATCGAAACAGAAAACGGAAAGCACTTTGTACATGTGCAATTGCATGCAGATCATGAATCTACCATTATCTGACATTGAAAGCATTGAAAACCGCAACCTATACACCTAAAGTCCTCACCTTGCCTCTTGAAATCTCAACGGATCAGCAAGGTTTGATGGGCTTCCGTATTCGGAAGTTTTCTAGCCTAAAGAGGGAAATCGGTTAGCTATTTCATAACCTGTAGCCTACACTCCTCAAAACAGGTCTAGGGTTAGGATTTATTACCTTAAAACGGAGTCGGTGTCGCCGGGAAAATGTCAAGGAAGGGGTGGTGCAGCCCGTGGGGTGATTTTTAACAGTAGGAGGAAGATTCTCCCACTTCTCCTAAGATTTCTCTCTTTTTCTCTCTCTCTCTCTCTAGGGTTTTATCCCAAATTCGTATGGCTGTGAGAGGGGCTGTTTTAAGGCCCTTATATAGCCTAAAACCTCCCCGGAATAGACTCCGGTTCAAGAGGTACGACTATTATAAGCAATTCGGTGCTTTTCCAGCTCAAAAGAGTGTTTCTGGCGGCCCCCCTTGAGCCAAACGTCAGACTTAAGCTCACAACTCATGGATCTACGTGGGATTACGTTTTTGACTTGATCGGATTCTCAGATCACACGGAGCGGACCACTTTCAGTTCAACGGTTAGTGGGCCAGAATCTGAAATTCCAAGTACATGTAAATGTACCTAAAATTTTTCCTGATCCGAGGGTGTAATTTGGTCTGATTCTGACGGTCTGGTTGCTTAATACTGATCCGCAAACAAATGGTGCCAGATCACTATTCAAGATATTTATTTTGTAAAGGAAATGGTGGTTTTCACACTCCCTCGTTCCGGACGCGATCGAATGGCCGTGGGACATTGTCTGGACTTGATTTCTGAGATGGTTGTCGAGCCCAGTGAGGCGGTCCTAAGTCCTTAACTTCGTGTTAATTGGACTTCCAATGTGTGGTCTAGACCTAAAACGAAGTTTCATTTCATTCCCGAGAGCAGCCGGGTAATGAGTTTGATCCTAATCTTTAGGGTAACCTAGCATCAATGATTCTACAAGTTTTGGGTCTTGCAGATCGTATTTAAAGCGATCCCAACGGATTTCATGGCTAATCGAGTTTAGCACTTAGTTAACTTTGTTAAATTTCTAAAGGATTTAATCCTAATTGATTTCTGGACGAGGTGGTACTCGAACCAAAGTACGGAAATTTACGGGTCGTTACACCATCAGTGTGGACCCCATTGTGATGTGTGCATGATCCTCGTTGTCCATCCGGTGGCCTGCACACTGTTCAATAGTGGGACGCCCACTGTCCAATAGTAGTGGCCCACCTTGCTGCTGGCCATCTGGATGAAAGGTAAAACACAAATATCAGTGTGATTTAAATGCTGGTGGGCCACACTGACGTGGACCCCACCTTGATGTATGCGTTGCATCCACACCGTCCATCCAGTTGGAGAGACCAATTGGACATAAGCCTGATGGCCAGGTGCAACTGTACGTGCTGTTATCCAGCATTAGGTGTTGATGAAGGAAAAACTCAAATTCAGATTGGTCCTTAGTTGGTGGGCCACACTCACGTGGACCCCACCATGATATATATATATATATATATGTGTGTGTGTGTGTGTGTGTGTGTGTGTGTGTGTGTGGTGTATCCACACCGTCTACCCTTGGAGAGATTATTTGGGACTAGGCCCACTGTCTGGACAAGCCCAGCAGTGGGGCATCGTCTAGGCCATCCAATAGTAAGCATTGCTGGACGGTTGATGTAGAAATCCCATTGCTGGATTTTCAGTGGGGTGGCCCACTCACGTGGGCCCCACCTTAATTTATGTGCTTTATATCTACATTGTCCATCCATGTTCAGGACCATGGGCCCCATTCCTGATGCAGATCCAAATTTCAGCATGACCACTGCAGAAAATAGTAGGGCTGGCATCCACCTTTTTTTTAGGCCCACCATGACTTTTGTTGAAGCCCATATGGAGGGGATTAGGCCGCAAACGAGGACCACCGTGAGTAAGTGTTTAATGCAGGCCATCCATCAGTTGGATGTCCAGCAGTTTTGCTGGGCTGATCGTCCAGTTCTACTGGATGTCCAACAAGTTCACCATGCAGATGGGCTATACGCCCAGCTGCTGGCCCACCCTCCTTTGTGCATTGCTCAGCCATGCTGACCAGTTTGTGTGGGGCCCAGTCGTGTCTTGTAAGGCCCACCATGATATATGTGTTGTATGCATGTTGTCCATCCACTTATTTTAGGCCATGGGAACCTCATGAGGCCCACTTTGATGTATGTATTATATTCCCGTTGTTCATTCATTTCTCTCAGGCTATGGGCTGACCTGTAAAGCCCACTGTGATGTTTGTTTTCAACCCAGTAGCCGGCCCATTGATGAGGCCCACCGTATGTACATGTTCATCCTGGTTATCCATCTGCTGGGCGCCCAGCAAGGCCAGCACGCTGGTGGGCTGGCTGTCCAAGCAGGTGGAGCCCACCTTACTTTATGGGTTTCATATCCATGCTGTCCATATGTTTGTGGGCCCCATTATCTTATGAGATCCACCATGATATATATGTTATATACATTGTCCATCCATTTTTAGGGACCATGGACTGTCTCATGCAGGCCCACTATGATGCATGTGTTATACGGGCTGTTCATCCGTTTTTCAGGCCATGGGCTGCCTCATGAGGCCCACCATGATGAATGTGTTATATATATATACATATATATATATATATCCTTATTCGCCCATTTTCCTAGGCCATGGACTTGAGATGTCTTGTGAGGCCCACCATGTGTGAGTGATGTGCATGTGTTGTCCATCCATTTACTAGATGGTATATGGGCTGTGGGCCCCATCATGAATTAGATTCCATATTCCAAATGGGTCGTACCTTAGGAGCATTGGTGGTTAAATGTCCACGTTGTAAACCTCCTTAGGGCCCATTGTTAAGCCTATACATTGTTGGGTTAACCCAATCCATTGGCCCCCCATTGATGTTAGAGAATAAACACCTTCCCTTATTGGGCTATCCCAAACCGTTGAGCCCCCATTGACGATACCCATCTCATCTTATTGGGCTAACCCGAACCATTGGGCCCCATTTATGCTAGTGCCTTCCACCACATCTTGTAGGAATATCCAAACATTGAAGCCCACTTTGTGTACTCACTAGACCTCCATAGGGAAGCCCAGTTAAGTGTATGATTAGGAGGGTGAGGAAGCCCACTTGTTATACATAGTATCACCCTCTTACCTCACCTTGTTGTATACCATTTCAACTGACCCCATGAGGTCCATTCTTGATGTAAGTATGTCATCTGGCCATCCATTGTTAGTATGAGAGTACATCATCACCCCATACCATAAATGGAGGAATATGTGGTATCAGATTTGGATACCCACTGTTGAACCTTGCCTTGATATATGGACTAGATCCGTCGTCCTTCTGTGGACCCCACCAGGTGTTCAGGCTGATTGTTGTCTCCTATGTTTGATAACATGCTGGTGTACTTAGTCTCATAGGAGACACTCAGGACATGCTTAGTATAATGATATCATGGAATATGCCCATACACATCATATGTATGCATGTTGTGAGGAATGATTGATCATAACAATTGCCTTTGGGCTGAGACATTTAGGGGACTCCTTGTGAGATGGCGTTACCCTGTATGATCGCGCGGTATGCACAGATTTGAGGCATAACTGGATGATATGATTCATGCATCTAGCATTTTGTGTGACATGATAACTTTGTGCCCTAGCAACATCAGGGCTATGGGCTCCACAGGCATATCATGGTGGCCAGATGGGACACTAAAAATGCTTGGTTTTAGCATATGGGCATTTAGTATGTTCATGGGTGAAAACCCCTAAACCCCATGGCCAGGGGATGCTCCAGCATCGAGACCGGCTGGAAAATATGAGTGCCCGAGTGCCGAATACCAGTAGGCAACATCTCCCACCGATCGTGGTTGGTTGGAAGGGGGTGTGGCTTTATCTGCCTGAGGGTAGGGAGCAAAGCTAGGCTGCTCATAAGTCTGCTATCAATGAGCTGAGTAGGTATTGACAGACTAGTGAGGTCTTTTCCACTCGTTGGGCTGTAAGGCTAGGGAGGCGGCAGCCAGTTTGGAGTGTACTAGACCCCGGTGATGATCTCATAGATGTACTGTACTGAGATGTGGAGTTGCATATTCATTAGTTGACTCATATATTCATTCATTCACTATTCACTCGGGCTGGTGGTGCACAACTAAATCATTATGTGTACCTTTGCAATGACCAAGATTTCGGTTGGGTATGCGACTAACTTAACTATCCAAATTTAGGTATGAGACTGGTTTGGATAGAAGTCCCCTGTGATGGACACCACAGCTTATGATATCACATACTATCATCCCAACAGCACACTCTGGCTTTGTCATTTCATTTATATATTGCATTACATCCTCAGTATATGACAATTGGTTTACGATGTTTTTGTATTACATGGCCTGGATAAGGTTGATGGTATTTGTGAACTTGTCAATATTTAGATATTGTATTGCATCCCCAACATAAGACATTTTGCTTACTATGTCTTATATCGCATAGCCTTGGTATGGCTGATATCATTCATGGGCTTGCCAGTATTTTCGCTTACTCTGATATTTGTATGCTTAGCACATGCATTGTGCACACACTGTTGAAGCATAAAAAATTCCATCTTTAGAAATCTTGCTCTGGGACAGAAGAATAAACAGGCGTCATCTGATGTAGAGGAATAGATGAACGTCATCTGATGTAGAGGAGTGAATGAAGATATTTTGGTAAAAAGGAGTGAATGGGGTATTTTGTTAGAAAAGAATGAATGGGGGTATTTCGGTAAAAATGAGTGATAGGGGGTATTTCGGTAAAAGGAGTGAATGGGGGTATTTCGGTAAAAGGAGTGAATGGGGGTATTTCGGTAAAAAGGAGTGAATGGGGTATTTGGGTAAGAAGGAATGAATGGGGGTATTTTGGTAAGAAGGAATGGATGGGCATTGCCTTGTGTGAGGGGAGGAAGTGAGTTTCTTGTCTTAGAAAGGGAGGTACACCATCATTTAAGGAGAAGTTGGTGAACACCATTGGTTAAGGAAGAAGGTTGGGATTTATATAAAGGGAGGAAGTGGTGGTGATCACCACTATTTAAGGAAGGAAAGTCTATAAATACCCCTCCTCACTCCTCAGTTGGACAAGAGAGAAGAAGGAGATAAGAGGGAGAGAAGCTTGTTCGCCCATCCATTATGCGCTATCTCCTCTTGTGCGTAACCTCCCATTGTGTGCTAGATGGAGTGTGCGACGCACAACCTATGTGGCGCACAACACCACTTTGGAAGGAACTTTGTCCTAATGCCCAAGCTTTGTACGCCATTTTGAAAGGGGTCATGTCCTAAGGCCTTGCATTGTGCGCAACTCCAAACAGCCCCTTCTCCAGAAACCATGCATTGTGTGCAACTCCAAATAGTCCCTTGTCCTGAAACCATGCATTGTGCGCAACTCCAAACAGCCCCTTATCCCGAAACCATGCATTGTGCGCAACTCCAAACAGCCCCTTGTCCTGAAACCATGCATTGTACGCCAACCCTTGTCACTTTCCTCTCTCTCTCTCTCTTGTCTTAATCCAGCGCACAATGCCACTTTCCCCTCTCTCCCTTGTCCTGATACCCGCGCACAACACCACTTTGCAAGAGACTGCGCACAACGCCACTTTCAAAGGAACTATGTCCTAATACACTCCTTCATACTCCACTTTCGAAGGAACTATGTCCTAATACACTCCTTCATGCACCACTTTCAAAGGAACTATGTCCTAATACACTCCTTCATGCACCACTTTTAAAGGGACCATGTCCTAATACATTCCTTCATATGCCACTTTTAAAGGAACCATGTGCTAATACATTCCTTTATGCGCCACTTTCAACGGAAACCGTGTCTTGATACATCCTTCCTGCGCCACTTCTAATGGATCATTATCCTGATGCATGGCTTCAACGCCACTATGTATGGATCTTTGTCTTAATACATAGCTTCCTGCGCCACTTATAATGGAGAATTGTCCTAAAGGAACCCCCATGCACCACTTCTGGTGGGGACATGTCCTGATACATGGCTTTTGCAGTATTCTCGTCCTAATACAAGCCTTATGCACTCCACATTCCCTGTCTAAGCTTGTGCACCTCTATCTTTAGATAAACGGCCTCTACATTTGTGGGATATCTATAAATACCCCTCTCCTATCTCCATTTGGAGAGGGCAGTGAGATAAAGAAGCAAGAAGGAGAAGTGAGAGAAAATAGAAGTTAGAGGATCTCAAAAGGTCCATAGAGGAGATAGAAATTACTCAATTGTGCACCTGTACAATTCAATTGCCGAATTTATAAAGGGAAGGTGCAAAGAGAAAACCGCAGGAGTAAGAAAGTCCGTTCGTACGATTAGAAAGATGAATGGAAGGATGATCAATGCCTATCGCGCAACCTAATCAAAGGCTTCAAATCTACGATGAATATCAAAAGCATCAAAATGCTGCTGAAATTGCCACTGAACTATCTTCTCTTTCATTCATTGCATAGATTGATTGTACTTTATTTTCATAATCAAGGGAATATGAGGATGTAAAAGAACTTAGATTGAATAAAAATTCTTTGTGATCATTGTTCTCTCACTCTTTCTTTGTTATCATTGAATGAAATTCCCCAAATCAAATGCATTTGTTTCTTGTCAAAACAAAATGGCGACTCTACTAGGGATTCTTTTTCAATGATATCTTAGAAAATATTTAGAGAACATTTATCACTTTTTTATGTTGTATAGACGCCAAAATGGCGACTCTCAGTGGGAACATCTTCCCCTTCATCTCTAAAAAGAAAGTACAATTTTATTTAATTAAAATAACTAACGTTCTGGTCTGAATAACAGGTATACCGCAATGAATTTTCTTCAGACTAACGTGGTTATCTACTTCGCACCTAATGGATTTCCACCAAAAAGTATCAAAGAAGATGAAATCAATCGCGTTAAGGATAGACAAGGCCAGGTGATGTCTGAAGTAGTTCTGCTTCACCGGTAGCGCAGTAAGCCTATGAAGGACAGATGATAGTGACATCTAAAAAAATGAAGGGTTCGATCTTCTTTTACAAGGAGTACCATCCTACTGAGTATAGATAACAGGTCAATCATGCATAATACTATGAGCCCACGATGTTCATGCAGTTGATGAATGAGATTTTTTGGCCTTATCTCGATCAGTTTGTTGTGGTCTTCATTGACGACATTCTGATATATTCGAGGACCCGCGAAGACCACGAGCAGCATCTGGAGATTGCATTGCAAACCCTCCATGCACACCATCTTTACGTGAAGCTGGAGAAGTGCGTGTTCTAGTAGGAGGAGGTAAAGTTCCTTAGTCATGTGGTGATAAGGTAGGGCATCGCAGTGGACCCCTCGAAGATTGATGTCATGCGTCAGTGGGGCCATCCCACGAACGCGTTCGAGATCCGTAGTTTTCTTAGTTTGACAGGCTATTACCAACGTTTCATTGAGGGATTCTCCCGTATTGTAGGCCCATTGACCAAGTTGACCTGGAAGGGCACCGAGTTCATTTGGAGCAACGCTTGTGAGTAGGCATTTATGGAGCTGAAGGACCGCCTCACGTCTGCTCCTATCCTCACTCTTCCCTCTGGGAGTGATGGATTTGTTGTATTTATCGATGCCTCGCGAGTTGACTTGGGTACTATCTTGATGCAGCAAGGAAAGCCGGTGGCTTATGCATCTCACCAGCTTAAGGTCCATGAGCTAAACTACCCCACGCATGATTTGGAGCTGACAGCAGTTGTCTTCGCACTGAAGGTGTGGAGGCATTATTTCTATGGGGTTAGTTCGAGCTCTTCTCCGACCACAAGAGCTTGAAATATCTATTCTCTCAGTTCGAACTGAACATGAGGCAGAGGCATTAGATGGAGCTCCTGAAGGACTATGATTTTGATCTTCAGTACCACTCGATCAAGGCGAACGTAGTGGTGGATGCCCTCAGCCATCAGCCATGAGACCTGGTGGCACACATGATGATTTGGGAGTGGAAGATGCTTGAGGATGTGTCAGCATTCGACTTCAAGATCGGCTTGTAGTCTTCTATTGTGTAGTTATTGAGCCTGTCGATTAAACCCTCTCTTGTCATAAGTATGATCGAGGCTCAGCAGGAAGATGAGTCATTGTAAAGTTATCAGGCAGAGGCGACATCTGAGAGTCAGTTAGATTAGCTGATTTGTTCTGATGATTGACTTCGCTTTATAGGCCGATTATGTGTCCTAGATATTCCTGAGTTGCACAGAGATCTTATGACTGAGGCACATTGATCGTGATTTTTTATCCACCCTGGCTCGACGAAGATGTATCGTGATATGTGGCATCAGTATTTTTGGGTAGGGATGAAGCACTAGATAGACAGTTTTGTGGATGAGTGTGACATGTGCCAGCATGTCAAGGCCGATCATCAGAGACTCCCTGGTCCCTTACAACCATTTAGCGTTCCGTTGTGGAAGTGGGAGCATGTATCCACCAATTTTATTATGGGTTTACCGAGGACTCAGCGTAGTCACGACGCCATTTGGGTTGTAGTCGATTGTCTGACGAAGTCGGTGCATTTTCTTGCAATCGTGTGACCTGGACTTTGGACCGGCTTGCGAGGTTATTCATCAATGAGATTGTGAGACTGCATGATATTCCAGTTTCGATCATTTCTGACTGGGACCTGAGGTTCGCATCTCAGTTTTGGAGGAGCTTTTAGATGGTTATGGGGTCTATTTTGCAGCTCAGCACCGTATATTATCTATAGACCGAGAGGGTCAACCAGATCCTTCAGGATATACTTCGGGCTTGCGTGATTGATTTCTCAGGTAGTTGGGATGAGCGCCTACGATTGGCTGAGTTTGCATATAACAATAGTGTAACGCACTGAAAATCGGGGGTCGAGCATAAACTCAACTCCCGAGTTCCAAAACATCACTTATGCAACAAAATGAATGATGATTGAATGTTGACTGTATTCGTGCATTGAACATGAGTGAGATTAAGCCAAAACAGCATATCATACTCCAGAGACAGTTAAATTTGCAAGCGGAAGACTGTGATAGATAGATAAAATATATAACTTATGATGAGTCTCAAGAGTGTGATAACATTACCAGGTTAATAAATACAAGTGCAGTTCTAAAATGTACCAAATGTGAGGAAGTGTAATGCCTCCTATCCCATGTACCATAGCCCCGTCAATACAATATCAGGTCTTCATTGACCTGTCAGAGAGATACAGATAGGAGAATTCCCCCTATCATCATAGAAGTAGTCCGGCTCGCTTCATAAGCATCGCCACCACCCGAAACTCAACAAATGGGTTGGTGTGTACAACACCGTCCCGTAACGTGGGAGTGAGTGATCAACTCAAGGAACAATAAAGCATAGGTTAACATGTTATCAATTCAATCAAGCAAGAATGATAAAGCAAGACAAATCAAACAATTCTAACTACTCTTATTAAATGCAAGTATGAAATGACATGATGTATGCCCTTGCCAAACCACCCTCAAGCGACATCATCTTACGTTCACGAATGCTTAACTCCCTCGGCGCCACATCTACTAAGCACATGCGTGCGATGATGATCATGATTACCGAGTTATTATTAGTCCATTTCAAACAGAGCGGTAGATTGGGAAACTAAGGTACCTCCCTTGTATCATTCCCAAACATGATCCATTCTAGGGTCGTCACCCTAGTTAATCTCATACGATATTATGGTTTGAGAGGTATAGTGAAGGCATCGCAAATGGCTCGTCACCCGTCAACGCGGATACAGAGATCTCACCGTATGCGGCTCAATTGTCGGCCGTCGGCTCAGTACAGTCTCACCATACTCGGCTCAATCACTAGCCGTCACTCGAATACGGGTCTCTCACCGTACTCGGCTCAACTCATACTCCGAGTTCTTTGTGAAAGACTCGTCGCCAATCACAGACCTTGGAGTATACTCGAAGATACTACAGAGGACTCGTCGCCCGTCAGCACGAGTACAGGTCTCACCGTACTCGGCTCTCGCCGTAAGTATCGACAGCTCGAATATAGTGTCCCATACCACCATAATCGGCTCACGAGTCTGGTTGCTCACTGGTCACTACGGGGAGGCACGTGGCCCCAGCGTAGGCCGACAGCTCGACCACGGTGTCCCATACCACCATGCCCGGCTCATGAGTCTTAGCGGATCGAGGTACCATGGTTAAAAGGGATTTCACTGGTAAGTTTGGTACCCTAGGTTCAAGCAGAGGCGACCAAACATGGTGAACATACATTAGACAAATCGGGTTACTTGACGAGCTCGGCTAGCTCGAGCGCACAACAAGTTGAACGACATGAAGTGCATAAGCACTTCGCGTGGCCAACCACTATCGCCAACCGAAGTACAACTCGGGTTCGTCGAACACATCTCACGTGGCAAATGAATCGCAACCACGAATTCAATTCTGGTACCGATTGTCTGGACTATAATCATAGCCCCAAACACAATCAAGTGCAGATAGATAAAGCAGTAATGGATCAAGATTCAACTCATACAATCAAGGTATGGTATTATCCGTTTAGGGCTGCTAGGGCTATTGCACGCACTCGTTGCTCCGCTCCCCCATCACCCATGACGGATCATACAACGTAAATATAAATTTAAACATATGCATTACATAGTTGTAATCATAAAGCAGTTGAGCATGTTATGAATCACAACACAAGCATGAGTTTATACATGTTCAATTCCTAATCACACAACAATCCAAGGAGATCATACACATAGTTAAAAGAGGTTGAGAATCACATGTCAACACCCTTATACAATACAATTTGCTAACTACTACTCATTCAGACATTCCAAGAAACACTTAAACAAACATACATCAACATACATGACATATGTCGATCACATAGGCATTAGGCCAAATCCTTTCCCTAGGGAGTTGCCCCAATCATAACACGCGTACACCCACGACGGAATTCATGGCAAGCAGGAATCCAAGTTCCATATTCATTAGGTCATTTCCGCAAACACTTGAGCCACACATTTTAGCATATATAGTGTATATTGGCCGTGGCGTGATTTAGGGCAAATCCTTTCGTCAAAAGGGGGTATCGCCAATACAACAATCATGAATCCATGACAATTAGTCATGGCGAGTACGAATGAGAATTCGGTACTCATTCAATCATTTTCACAAACACTTAAAATACACTGTTACAACATACATGGTGTATGTTAGCAAAACATGTATTAGGGCTATCCTTTAGCCAAGTGAGTATTTTATTCATGTATAATATATTACTACAGCAAATAATCATGATAAATACATCTCCAAATATTTATACGTATACAGTATTTTCTAGAATATGTATTTTCAACATACATAGTGTATACAAGCAAACATGTATTACGGCGATTCTTTTCGCCAAGAAATTAATTTATACGCACATAATATATTTATACAACAATTAATCATGACAAACACATCGCTAAAATATACACGTATACGGTACTTCTTACAATACCGTATTTCCACATACATGGTGTATAATAGTAAACATGTATTTAGGCGAATCCTTTCGCCAAATAAGTATTTTATCCATACGACAAATAAACATGTCAAACACATTTCCATAAAAAATACGTATACGGTATTTTATACGAATACCTAGAGTATGTGAAATTCTAAATTCTACAATTCTAATCGAAACTGAAAACGGAAAGCACTTTGTACATGTGCAATTGCATGCAGATCATGAATCTATCATTATCTGACATTGAAAGCGTTGAAAACCATAACCTATACACCTAAAGTCCGCACCTTTTGTCGTAGAATCGTAACGGAGTCGATAGGTTCGCTAAGCTTCCGTATACAGGAGTTTGGCAACCTAGAGGATGAAATAGGTTAGCTATTTCCTAACCTACAACTGTCTAATCCTCCAAACAGGTTAGGGTTAGGGTTTATTACCTAGAAATGACACCGGAATCGCCGAAAAAGCGGCAAGAATGAGGTGGTTAAGCACCGATAACAGCAGGGAACAGCAGCAGGGAGTTTCTCCCAGATCTCCCACACTTTCTCTCTCTTTTCTCTCTCTCAAATCTAAATTCGTATGGCTGCCATGAGAGAGGGTTTAAGGTCCTTATATAGTCTCAAACCTTCTCAAAATAGACTCAGGTTCAAGGGTTACTGCTAATATAGGTATTTCGTCACTTTTTCAGCTCAAAAGAGAGGTTCTGGTGACCCTCCTTGAGCCAAACGTCAGACTTAAGCTCACCACACATGGATCTATGTGGGATTACGTTTTCGACTCGATCGGATTCCCAGATCGCACGTGGCGGACCACTTTCAGTTCGACGGTCGGTGGGCCACGATCCAAAATTCCAAGTACATGTAAATGTTCCTGAAATTTTTCCTGATCCGAGGGTGTAATTTGGTCTGATTCTGACGGTCAGGTTGCTTAATACTGACGCGTCAACGAATGGTGCCAGATCACTATTCCTGATATTTATTTTGAAATGGGAATAGTATTTTTCACACACCCTCGCTCCGAATCGAAACGAATGGCCGTGGGACATCGGATGGACCTGATTTTTGAGATGATTGTCAAGTCCAGTAAGGCGGTCCTAGTTTCTTAACTTCGTGTTAATCGGATTTCCGATGTACGGTCTAGACCTAATACGAAGTTTCGAGATGCTCCCTTGAGCAGCCGGGTAATGAGATTGATCCTAAGTTTTAGGGTAACCTAGCGTCAATGATTCTATAAGTTTTGAGTCTTGCAGAACGTATTTAAAGCGATTGGTGCTAATTTCACAGGCACTCTAGTTTAACACTAGCTAAATCTCACTTAATTTCTAAAGGATTTAGTCCTGTAAGATTTCTGTCTGAGATGGTACTTAGGCCTTTGTAGTTTGTATATAAAGTGATCCAAGTTTTACTACTTAGCTAGTTTAAGTTAGTGTCTAGGGCTAACGTGCTTTGACAAATTGAAAGCACAAGGTAGTGAAGGGTTGGATTTGTGAAGGAAATGGGTTCAGAAGTGATTTTAGACTATGGGATTCAGTTCTGACAAGTTAATGAGGTGTTAGGATCGACCCATTGCCTAAGGACGTCTAGTCCCAGGTTGGCAAAAAATCCGGGGCGTTATAATCTACCCCCCTTAAAACAAAATTTCATCCCCGAAATTGGCTAAGGGTAATAAGGGAAGATTTCTATTATTTCATTCGCCTAAGACTTATTGATTCTAAGTTTCCACGCGTGGTAGGGTATATACCAGCTAGTTCATTTTAGTCTACCCCCCTTAAAACTTAATTCTTTATCCATTTCTCATACCCTGATGGTTTGCTACCATTTATTTCTTTACCTATTTGGAGTCTCGACGACAATTCCCAACAATTTAGAGTAAGATAACTGTTTTCATTGTTTGACCAACACGGAGAGACGGTAATAGTGGGCTCGATCCCGATACATCGATCATCTACCGGGCCAGGGTAGGAAGCTCATCGTATCCCTTCCGAATCCTGGTGAATCCTGGTCGTCCGCTCGTCAGCAGAGAGTCCATCGGTAGTCACCCAGGATTGGGAATTGGGTCAAGCCGCGAAAACTTCACAGTTGTAGATGTCAGTAACCCCGTAGTCCAATCACTCTCTAAGAGTAGGGAATGTCCATCATTGAAAGGCTCAAATTGTTTATTCTAAGGTTGCCCTTTAGGTCTTAATCTAAGAGAGTCCTCGATATTATCTATGTCCAAGGAAAGGGTGAATCAAATCTTACTAAATCATCTTAAAACAGTTTCTCATAGTAGAACTTACTAGGGCTTCTATAATGTTCGTATTTATCGAGCACCGTTTCGATCCTAGGCCAGTGGGATAGGGTCCACCATGTTTCCGCTGTGCCACCCAGGTCAAGGAGGTGTATTAGGTGACCTAACTAGAGCGGGTTCATCATGTTCTACCCCCCTTAAAATTTATTTTCGCCCTCAAGGCTCAAGAGCTATGTCCTGATCCGTATGTCGGAACAAGGTGTAATTTATACCCTATGCTTGACATGAAATGGGAAATACATTGGTCTGCCTTTCATCGACGATGTGTACTATGGCATTGATACCTATGGGGATCGAGAGGAGCAAAAAAAATGATGGGTAATGTGGTTGATGTCAGGGGCAGGTGTGAGTTTGAGGCAAGATGCCTAATCCTACCAAGGGGTTTTATCGCGGCCTAGACTTATCCTATTTAATGATGTCTGGCTTAACAGGCAGGCTATCTTTCTATGTTCATAAGCACAATATGTATGCCGACGTGGCATGCGATTTGAGACCTAATTCCTAACTAATTGTTGCCCATTTGGGCAATTCTTTAGGCCTAAAAGACAAAGTCTCTATCAGTTATATACTCCTAACACCTTTCAAGGACAAAATTATAAACTTTTAGTTGTAAATGGTCGGGCCAACATGGAAAGAAAATTGTATAGTGGGTCTGAGTCGGTTAAGCCGAATAACTAAGTCTATTATTCAATTGGCTTAGTATAATTAATTAGTCTTTTACTTTCCTTAGCCTAACCAGTAGTCTAGCCTTAATTTAGGAGTAGCGGGAATCCATAGGTGAGTCCAAAGTCTAAGCTTATACGCTAGATGATTTCACTTCATTTTTTTTTATTTTTTTTTAATACAAGGAAGGGCTTTATCACTTAGGGTCAAAGTTGTCTAATTGGAACTGAGTTGCCTGTAGTTAAATTTAACTACGCCCAAGCATTTCACATATGCTCATACCAGCTAAGAGGATCCTAAGGTTCACATTATTAACTCGTTGGATTTCCCATACGGTTAGGTCTGTTGAAATCTAGGAGCACCGCTCTAGGTTCAAAACTCCAAGAGTCTATTTGGCCAGTGGTCTTAAGTCGTACTAAATGAGATTGCATTACTAACCCTACCTCGGTATTGGGAGTGGCATGGTTGGTAGGAGGGTGGGAGGGGATTAATTTTATAGGCCTTGGAAAATGAGCCTTGTGTGGGAAAGCGCGAGATGGGAGTTCCAAATCCCAGGGTAATGAACTTCTAAGTGTTATGGGAAAGGAAATCTCGGAATTTACTTTTAATTGCGTACATTCTAAACATGATTTCGGAACACATGGGATACACCCAATCTAGGGACCATACCTACACATAGATTTATTATTACTTTTACAATTCCATCCACCTAATCCCACTTAATGTAGTTGATTGAACGGGCCCCAAATGTTCCATCATTTGGAGATTGTGAAGGCCATAGAGAAGTGAAGAAAAGGGGAGAACAAGGGCTGATTTCTCTGGTTCCCCACAGACTTGAGCCTCAACAGAGATTGCAAAGGCCCCAACTGACAGGGATTGAAGGAGGAAAAATGAATAGATGGGATGGGTTGAAAGCTTACACGAATGTGAGCTTCGAATGGGAGGTGTGAGTGTCCAAATGAGGGAAACGACAAGGGTAGAAGGTAGGTGTGGCTGTGATCGATGGAAGTGGGTGAATCATGGTTGAAAATAGTGGATTGAAAGATTGGAGGAATGATTGGAGGGAAAAAATCGGAAATAGAAGGGGAGGGCGTTTGGAAGGGAAGATGTGAGAGAGAGGGGTGCTCCAGCCCCCAAAATCCCAAACCCCAGCCAAAACTGCAAGTGCCAGGGGGTAGGGGAGGCTGGGCCGACCAACCCCAGCCCCGGACCCACCTCAGATGGGCCACCTGACCGTGGTCCACCGCCGGAACCGCGGTTCCACCGCAGTCCGCCTTGGCCGGAACCGTGCCGCCGCGGTGGGGCCGTGTTCTCTGTGGTCCCAAGGTGCCAAATGCACCCTGGTTCAACCCTGGGTCCCATCGGATTTAAGTGGGGAGGCCCCCGACTCCGATTTGCTCCATTTCGGGTATTTTTGGGACAATCAGACATATCTTACAATCCGGAATGAGTTATCTGACGTAAAATATATGAATTTGGGGTAGAACGAGCTAATGAAGCCAACCAACTCTTCTATGCTGGGTTGCGCAGCCCGGAATTGCGAGAAAACCCCCCGATTGACGGTCATTTCCCCGTTTCAATTTCGTTTTGCTAAAAATGATAGTTTTAGTTTAATTACTCTTCAACGGTCGAGCTTTAGGAGTTACGCTCATTGTGAAAAGAGCCTGGAACAATTAGGAGGATGGTTTGGTGAAGCCAAATAGGACACTTACTATTTTTGGCTGAGAACCTTGCACACTAGTAGACATCGCGACCTAATAGTAAGTCGCAAATTCTAGGAGTTTTAGTTGTAGTTTGTTTCTGATTTCATTCTCATTACTTGGTATCCTTATTTAAAGGGTGGTGAACTCGTTTTTAGTCATTCACTAATCAGTTTCGAATTTATTAGAATTTATTTCTATTTTCTGCTTTCTCCTCTTGTAGATTCGAGAAGTCTCTGGGAGGAGTCCAGAGAAGCTCCAAGGATTTGGGGTAGTTATCCTCATCACGTTTATCGCACATTTTACTGATTCTCAATGATTGGGATGAGGTGGATTATGATCTAGACCCTTCACTAGACAACCTAGAAATGTTTTAAGGTCGACCCGTGCGACCATGGTTGAATACATACTCGATTTCGGCGTTCGTTTTCAATGAACTTCGCCAATTGGCGAAATCGGGATACCTATGACTGTTTCTACATCCCGTCGCTCCCTCCTAAGTCAGAGTGCGTCAGAGTGCGTAGTGTGACCATAACCCAGGTCCGGTTTAATCAAAATCATGCTCTGATACCATCTTGTAACGCCCTGAAAATCGGGGGTCGAGCATAAACTCAACTCCCGAGTTCCAGAACATCACTTATGCAACAAAATGAATGATGATTGAATGTTGATCGTAGATTCGTGCATTAAACATGAGTGAGATTAAGCCAAAATAGCATATCATACTCCAGAGACAGTTAAATTTGCAAGCGGAAGACTATGATAGATAGATAAAATATATAACTTATGATGAGTCTCCAAAGTGTGATAACATTACCAGTTAATAAATACAAGTGCAGCTTCTAAAATGTACCAAATGTGAGGAAGTGTAATGCCTCCTATCCCATGTACCATAGCCCCATCAATACAATATCGTCTTCATTGACTGCCAGAGAGATACAGATAGGAGAATTCCCCTATCATCATAGAAGTAGTCCTAGCTCGCTTCACAAGCATCGCCACCACCTGAAATTCAACAAATCTGGTTGGTGTGTACAACACCGTCCCGTAACGTGGGAGTGAGTGATCAACTCAGTGGAACAATAAAGCATAGGTTAACATGTTATCAATTCAATCAAGCAGTAATGATAAAGTAGTACAAATCAAACAATTCTAACAACTCTTATTAAATGCAAGTATGAAATGACATGATGTATGCCCTTGCCAAACCACCCTCAGCGACATCATCTTACGTTCGCGAATGCTTAACTCCCTCAGTGCGCCACATCTACTAAGCACATGCGGTGCGATGATGATCATGATTACCGAGTTATTATTAGTCCATTTCAAACAACAGTATTGGGAAACTAAGGTACCTCCCTTGTATCATTTCCAAACATGATCCATTCTAGGGTCGTCAGTCCTAGTTAATCTCATACGATATTATGGTTTGAGAGGCATAGTGAAGGCATCGCAAAGGGCTCGTCACCCGTCAGCGCGGATACAGATCTCACCGTATGCGGCTCAATTGCTGGCCGTCAGCTCGAGTACAGGTCTCACCATACTCGGCTCAATCACTAGCCATCAGCTCGAATACAGGTCTCACCGTACTCGGCTCAACTCATACTCCAGTTGCTGTGAAAGACTCGTCGCCAATCACTGACCTTGGAGTATACTCAAAGATACTACAGAGGACTCGTCGCCCGTCAGCACGAGTACGGTCTCTCACCGTACTCGGCTCTCCGCCGTAGTATCGACAACTCGAATATAGTGTCCCATACCACCATAATCGGCTCACGAGTCTGGTTGCTCACTGGTCACTACGGGGAGGCACGTGGCCCCAGCGTAGGCCGACAGCTCGACCACGGTGTCCCATACCACCATGCCCGGCTCATGAGTCTTAGCGGATCGAGGTACCATGGTTAAAAGGGATTTCACTGGTAAGTTTGGTACCCTAGGTTCAAGCAGAGGCGACCAAACATGGTGAACATACATTAGACAAATCGGGTTACTTGACGAGCTCGGCTAGCTCGAGCGCACAACAAGTTGAACGACATGAAGTGCATAAGCACTTCGCGTGGCCAACCACTATCGCCAACCGAAGTACGACTCGGGTTCGTCGAACACATCTCACGTGGCAAATGAATCGCAACCACGAATTCAATTCTGGTACCGATTGTCTGGACTATAATCATAGCCCCAAACACAATCAAGTGCAGATAGATAAAGCAGTAATGGATCAAGATTCAACTCATACTATCAAGGTATGGTATTATCCGTTTAGGGCTGCTGTAGGCTATTGACGCACTCGTTGTTCCGCTCCCCCATCACCCATGACGGATCATACAACGTAAATATAAATTTAAACATATGCATTACATAGTTGTAATCATAAAGCAGTTGAGCATGTTATGAATCACAACACAAGCATGAGTTTATACATGTTCAATTCCTAATCACACAACAATCCAAGGAGATCATACACATAGTTAAAAGAGGTTGAGAATCACATCTCAACACCCTTATACAATACAATTTGCTAACTACTACTCATTCAGACATTCCAAGAAACACTTAAACAAACATACATCAACATACATGACATATGTCGATCACATAGGCATTAGGCCAAATCCTTTCCATAGGGAGTTGCCCCAATCATAACACACGTACACCCACGACGGAATTCATGGCAAGCAGGAATCCAAGTTCCATATTCATTCGGTCATTTCCGCAAACACTTGGGCCACACATTTTAGCATATATAGTGTATATTGGCCGTGGCGTGATTTAGGGCAAATCCTTTCGTCAAAAGGGGGTATCGCCAATACAACAATCATGAATCCATGACAATTAGTCATGGCGAGTACGAATGAGAATTCAGTACTCATTCAATCATTTTCACAAACACTTAAAATACACTGTTACAACATACATGGTGTATGTTAGCAAAACATGTATTAGGGCTATCCTTTAGCCAAGTGAGTATTTTATTCATGTATAATATATTACTACAGCAAATAATCATGATAAATACATCTCCAAATATTTATACGTATTCAGTATTTTCTAGAATACGTATTTTCAACATACATAGTGTATACAAGCAAACATGTATTACGGCGATTCTTTTCGCCAAGAAATTAATTTATACGCACATAATATATTTATACAACAATTAATCATGACAAACACATCGCTAAAATATACACGTATACGGTACTTCTTACAATACCGTATTTCCACATACATGGTGTATAATAGTAAACATGTATTTAGGTGAATCCTTTCGCCAAATAAGTATTATTCATATATCCATACGACAAATAAACATGTCAAACACATTTCATAAAAAATACGTATACGGTATTTTATACGAATACCTAGAGTATGTGAAATTCCAAATTCTACAATTCTAATCGAAACTGAAAACGGAAAGCACTTTGTACATGTGCAATTGCATGCAGATCATGAATCTATCATTATCTGACATTGAAAGCGTTGAAAACCATAACCTATACACCTAAAGTCCGCACCTTTGTCGTAGAATCGTAACGGAGTCGATAGGTTCGCTAAGCTTCCGTATACGGAGTTTGGCAACCTGAGAATGAAATAGGTTAGCTATTTCCTAACCTACAACTGCCTAATCCCCCAAACAAAGTTAGGGTTAGGGTTTATTACCTAGAAATGACACCGGAATCGCCGGAAAGCGCAAGAATGAGGTGGTTAAGCACCGATAACAGGAAAGCGACAGGAGTTTCTCCCAGATCTCCCACACTTTCTCTCTTTTTCTCTCTCTCAAATCCAAATTCGTATGGCTGCCATGAGAGAGGGTTTAAGGTCCTTATATAGTCTCAAACCTTCCCAAAATAGACTCAGGTTCAAGGTTATACATAGGTATTTCCAAAGCGGACTTTTTCACCATTTCAAAAGAGAGGACTTCGGTGGCCTCCTTGAGCCAAACGTCGACTTAAGCTCACCACACATGGATCTATGTGGGATTAAGTTTTCATTTTGATCGGATTCCCAGATCACGCGTGGCGGACCACTTTCGCCGACGGTCGGTGAAGCCACGATCCAAAATTCCAAGTACATGTAAATGTTCCCGAAATTTTCCCGATCCGAGGTGTAATTTGGTCCGATTCGACGGCCGTTGTTTAATACCGACGCAACCCAATGGTGCCGATCACTATTCCGATATTTATTTTGTAAATGGGAATAGTGTTTTTCACACACCCTCGTTCCGACTCGAAACGAATGGTCGTGGGGACATCGGATGGACCTGATTTTTGAGATGATTGTCAAGCCCAAGATCCTAGTTCCTTAACTTCGTGTTAATCGGATTCGATGTGCGGTCTAGACTAACACGGTTTCCTCCCGTGAGCAAATGGTAATGAGATTGATCCTAAGTTTTAGGGTAACCTAGCAAGTCAATGATTCTATAAGTTTTGAGTCTTGCGTAACGTATTTAAAGTGATTGGTGCTAATTTCACGTGCACTCTAGTTTAACACTAGCTAAATCTCACTTAATTTCTAAAGGATTTAGTCCCGTAAGATTTCTCATGCGAGATGGTACTTAGGCCTTTGTAGTGTTATAAAGTGATCCAAGTTTTACTACAAATTGAAAGCACAAGGTAGTGAAGGGTTGATTTGTGAAGGAAATGGGTTCGTAAGTGATTTTAGACTATGGGATCTCGCCGACAAGTTAATGAGGTGTTATTATGGACGCCAGTCCCGTGTTGGCAAAAAATCCGGGGCGTTACAAATAGCTATCAGGCGACCATTGACATGACTCTCCGTGCCTTTTGGAGATGAAGTCTCCTATGTTCGAGGCTATCGATATCATCGCAAAGGATGCGCATAGTGTAAGAGTTTTTGATCGTCACAAAATCATCCCTTAGAGTTTGATGTTGGGGACAGAGTGTATCTCAAGGTCTTGCCCATGAAGGGCGTGGTTCAATTCGGAGCGAAGGGCAAGCTTGCCCCGAGATTCATAGGACCTTTCAAGATCACTGGGTGCGTTAGCGCCGTGGCCTATCAGCTTGCCTTGTCATCTCAGTAGTCTGGTGTCTACAACGTTTTTCATATCTCTATGTTGAGGAAGTGTGGGTCAGACATCGTTCCTGTTATTGATTGGCAGCCGTTGGAGGTTCGTGAAGACGCTTCTTACATTGAGTAGCCAGTTCGTATCCTTAATCGGAAAGAGCAAGTCCTCCGAACCAAGGTCATTCCTTTGGTGAAGGTGCATTGAGGTCATCATAGCGTAGACGAGGCATCTTAGGAGCGTAAGACTGAGATTCGTGAGTGTTATCCCCATCTCTTTGATGATTGATTGTATTTTGTATTGTCTCTGATTATATATGATGCCATGATTTCTCTCCTTTTATGAGTTATGTTTAGTTGCGATGATAGTGTAAATTTCGAGGACAAAATTTTTTTAGGAGGGGAGAGATGTAAGGCCTGTATCCTAGTTCGTACCGTTACATAGACTCCTGAGATCCTCCCTATCGAATTCCGGTAACCTACGACCTGTAATTGACATTTGCGTGCGACCCTGAGTTGTATCTCGTAGATCTAAGTCAGCTTGACTTGAAACTTGTAACATCACAACCGCACCGTCGTCCAATTCCAATGTCGTGTCTTACACACCGATGTGATACCCAGGCCAGGAATTATGGGCCCCTAATTTTCTGAAGAAACGCTTTACATTGTGAATTCTAAAAGAATCTCTACAACCCATCACATTAATCAATCAATCAATCACAAGTCAAGCACACAACCCATGCCTCTCCCATCCCTTTCTTACCAACAAAGACAAGCAACCCATACCCCATGCCACGTCACCCCTCATAAGTCAACTCTCTCTTACACACACCCATTCCTCTCTTACATTACCCATTCTTCTCATCCCATCCTTCTTACGCAACCCTACTCCTCTCTCGTTTCACTCCATTCTCTACCATTTCCCAAGCAACCATGAGAGAAGAATCTTAAGGAGAGAGAGAGAGCTTTATGTATGGCCCACTTCCTACCCCTCTCATCTCCCATCTGAACCCTTCAACCTTCATCATCTTCCATCAAAGAGAGAGCCAAGGATTTTGGCATTCCATCGGACCAAGAAGATCGAACGGTGGGTATTTTCATAGGCTTAGATTTATGTTTTGATGATGGGCCAAGTGGGGCCTACCGATTGATGGTATAGTTCTCACTTTGGACCCTAGGTGTGGCCGATGGCTTACCATGATTCCCATGATCATTCCATGATGGGGCCATTCTCCATGGACCCCATCATGATGTTTATTTTCCTAGCATGAAAAGGTCTTCTAGACCTTACATTTTGGTGGAGATGGGATCTCCATCATTGATTTTGATTGGTGGGCCCACATGTAATAGGACCCACTTGATGTATGTTGTAATGCATGGAAGGGAGGGCCCATAGTGTGGGGTCCCTCCATCACACGCGTCTCTTTCTCTCTCTATTCCATGATTGATGGCCCACTTGATGAGTGTATAAGTTTCGTCTACGCCATCCATTTAAGCGGGCCAACCCGCTATCCATATGGGTCCACCATGCTGCCCATTTTTTAGCAGGGCTGGATGAAGGAAAACCATAAATATCAGCTTATTTTGAAGCTTCTTGGGGGCCCATCATGAGGTGGTCAACTGATGGATGGATAGGATCACCCAGTGGACCCCACATGTATGTATGTATCCAGCATCCAGGTCGTCCGTCCAGCGCACTTAGCCGCTGGAGTAGGGCGGTGATACATATACAATATATACACATATAATAATAATAATAATAATAATAATAATAATAATAATAATAATAATAATAATATGTATATCATGGGTGGGCCACACCACATGGACCCACATGATATATGTGTTTCATCCCTACCGTCCGTCCATCAACGGACACTGCTAGACTGATGTCCAGTAGCTGCGGGACCTGATGTATTTGTTTTATATTCCCATTGTCCATCTATGGATGGTGGAATCCCACCTAGTGCGTGCTATCCACACATGGGCACTCCATGATGCATGTGCTTTAATCCACGCCATTCGTGGGACCCACTCTACACGTGTGGGGTCACCACCGTCCAGGAACGTGGACCCCACCATGATGCATGCGTTATATCCCACCATCCATCATCTAGACGGTGGGCCAGTAACCCTGCCAGCTATATAGCTGCTGTATTAGTCAGCAAGTTCTTTGGGGCCCGTGTGATGCATGTGTGCATTCAAACCGTCCATATGGTCGGACGTTAATAAGTTCTGATGGTCCGATCATGTAGGACCCACCTGGATGTATATGTTGTTGCATCCAAACCGTCTGTCAGGTGGACCACACTACCAAAAATTAGTGAAGAATTGAACGTCCACCATTGAAACCATCGGGGTCACTGAAGCTTTGAATCAATATGAAAGTTGTTTTTCCTCTTAATTCTAGTCTTTGTGACCGTATGAACAGATTGGATGGAAAATAAATGTGATGGTGGGCCCTGTAAACTTTTAACTGTGAAAATCATTATCTCCATTGTTATTTGTGGTATGGTCCAAATGATCTTCCGATGTGATTCATTTTTGGGTAATTGTCTAAAAAGATCCCTAAATAGATGAATGGTTTAGATAGTGCAACCCATTGATGCGGCCCACTTGATGTATACGAGACCCATTGGTGCGGCCCATGTGATGTGGCCCACTTGATGTATATGAGGCCCATTGGTGTGGCCCATGTGATGTGGCCCACTTGATGTATATGAGGCCCATTGGTGCAACCCATTGATGCGGTCCACTTGATGTATATGAGGCCCATTGGTGCGGCCCATTGATGCGGCCTACTTGATGTATATGCGGCCCATTGATGCTGCCCACTTGATGTATATGAGGCCCATTGGTGCGACCCACTTGATGTATATAAGGCCCATTGGTGCGGCCCATGTGATGTGGCCCAATTGATGTATATGAGGCCCATTGTGATGTATTTAATGGCCCATGGGTTGAGGCCCAATGTGATGTATGTGAGATCCATTACGATGTGTGATTCCACCAGGATGTATGTAATGATGATTATGGCATGCCATGCCTTGGGAGCAATGATGGTTTGGCGTCCACATTGTAAGAGCAATGATGATTGGATGTCCGCATTGTAACTCTCCCTTAGGCCCATTGTTAGGCCCATACTTGTGTGTATGCCGTTTAGGCCCATCTTCATTATGAAGATAGCTCATCACCATATAACATGCTTAGTATAACTCCATGATTTATGCTCATATGCATCATATGTATGCTTAATATAAGGAGTGACTGATCATAGCATATGCCATTGGCCAGATTATTTATGGGATTCACTGATAGAAGTTACCCACATGAGCGTGCGGTATGCGTAGGATTGTCGCATGACTGGATAGTGTGATTCATGCATCTCGCATTTGTGTAACATGATCACTGTATGCCTTAGCGACATTAGGGTCGTGGTCTCCACAGGCACATCGTGGATGGCTGGATTGGATACCGAAAATATTGACTCTAGCACTGTGGGCTCATAGGATATCCTTGGTTGAAAGTCCTAGAGCCTTTTTAGTACCAGGAGATGCTGCAACGTCTAGACTGAGTGGATACATGAGCACACAAGTGCCGAATACCAGTAGGCCGCGTCTCTCACTATGTCGTGGTCGGTCGGAAAGGGGTGTGGCCTTATCCGCACGAGTGAGGGGGTTGTAAGCTAGGATGAGTTTAACCAGCTTACAAATGAGTCTACTATCGATGAACCGGGTAGGTATTTCACAAACTACTAGTTAGACAGATAATGTGGTCTCTTCCACTCGCTGGGCTGTGCGGCTAAGGAGGCAGTAATCAGTGTGGAGTGTGATAGACCTCGGTGATATCCCAGAGGGGAACTGTATTGACATATGTACTTGATGAGGACTGGCATGCTTACATTGCATCTCGCATATGACATTTGCTTACGTAGGCCTCGCATCGCATGGCCTTGGTATTGCCAATAACATTCATGCCTTGCATTGCATAGCCTTGGTACGACTGATAGTATTCATAGACTTACCAGCACATTTTCGCATTACTTTGATATTGCATACTTGGCACTTGCCTTGCACACACACTTACCCCACCCTCTAAGCTTTTCATAAGTTTATGCATGACCGTTGCGTGCAGGTGACATTGGATCGCAGCAGCACCGAGGTAGGAGCATGTAGCTGAGCTTTTGGAGTTCTGATATCTATATCTGTATTTCCCTTCCTGCATTGTACTCAAAGTTTTTGATATAGTGGATATGTGGTGATGTTGTTTTGTGACTTGGTTATGATTATGGTTATGCTCTATTACAAATTTATATTAAAAATCCTCCTTGTAGGATCCCAGGATCGGAATTTGGCATATGGGTGCCGGGAGCCGAGAATGGGGCACTACGGAGCTGTCGACACTGGATTCGACGATCAAAAATTTTGTCAGCCTGGTTTCCGAGTTTGAGGCGTGACATAGTTCTTTAAAGTAATATATGCCTTGGTCTTTCTGATAATTTTTTATGCGCGGCGGAGGGATCCATATGGTATAATCTATTGAGCAATAATCACGCGCTAAGTAGTATCGATGATCTCATCAACGCGTTCAACTATAAGAAGTGTGAGCTAGATAATTATAGCCAGAAAGTATGAAGCATGATCCATTTCTCTGAGTACTGGACCTGATGAAGACAAGGAACAAATGATTATCAAAATAGATAGAATTATCGTCGATAACTTCTATGGCCTTTGGAAAGCTATTAAATGGAATCGAGAAAAGTCTTATCTATTTTTTTGAATTAGCAAAGATCCAAGGAAAATACACTCCTGGCAAGCATATGAAAAATGCTAAGGAAGAACAAATTAAAAAAGACTCAACGATTGAATCTCTAGAGCCAGAAATGACATCCCCAAGAGCATAATATAATTTTAAGCACGATGACGAGCACAAAGAGGAGATAATTAAATCATTTTAGAAGTTTTCAATATATTTCAAAATTATATATATATATATATATTTCATGAAACTAGATTGAAAATTATAATATATTGAGATACTAATTTTAATCAATTTGGCAGGAAAGATTACCATTCGAAAGCTTGGGTTATATAGATCATGAATAAAGGAGGTAATCGAAAAGATTGTTGCAGTAGGAGCAGCATTAAAGAACAATTCCTTAGATGCAAAGTTCAAAGAAAGAGTTACAGGAGTTAATAAAAAAGATCATTGTAGCAGTAGCATCATTGAGAGATAGTTGCCTAGCCAAATTACTCAAAGATGAAGTCATCACAGTTGTTACAATGACAAGTTTTGATGAAAAAGAGAATTTATCCTTTCAAAAGAAAGTATCCGCTTGACACTATTGGCTGGGGACATTCAGTCTTCTGCCTGAGCGCAATCATTCAGTCTTTCGCCTAAGCACGATCATTCAATCTTTTCGCTTGAACTTGATCATTCAGTCTTTCGTCCGAGCGTGATCATTTAGTCTTCCATTCAAATGCGATCAACTAGTCATCCTTCAATTGAAATCTATTCAAATATGATTCCTTCGAGCTTAATTATTTCAAAATCAACTGTTGAAGTTCTTTGTTTAAGTGACCCTTCTCCATTATGCGACTACATTTTATGAAGAATCCTTCTCTGACGTAGAGGGATTTTTGTGCAGAAGAGGATCGATCCTCCATTTGATCTCATATATAATTTAAAGAAGGATTGAGGGGGCATTTGTTGAGGCACACAAAATATTCCATCTTTGGAAATCTCGTTCTAGGACAGAAGAAGTGACAGGCGTCATTTGATGCAGAGGAATGGATGGACGTCATCTGATGCAGAGGAATGAAGTATTTTGGTAAAAAGGAGTGAATGGGGTATTTTGGTAAAAAGGAGTGAATGGAGGTATTTCGGCAAAAAGGAGTGAATGGGGGTATTTTGGTAAAAAGGAGTGAATGGGGGTATTTTGGTAAGAAGGAATGAATGGGGGTATTTCGGTAAAAGGAGTGTAACATCCCGAATTTTTGCCAACCTGGGATTAGACCTCCTTAGGCAATGGGTCGATCCTAACACCTCATTAACTTGTCAGAACTGAATCTCAATGTCTAAAGCTGCCTTTGAACCCATTTCCTTCACAAATCTCACCCTTCACCACCTTGATCTTCCAATTTTTCTAAGAACTTTCACCCTAGACACTATCTTAAACTAGCTAAGTAGTATAACTTGGATCACTTTATACACAAACTACAAAGGACTAAGTACCACCTCAGACGAAAATCACTTAGGATTAAATCCTTTAGAAATGAGACAAAGTAACTAAGTGCTAAACTAGATTAGCTACGAAATCCATTTGAATAGCTTTAAATACGATCTGCAAGACCCAAAACTTGTAGAATCATTGACGCTAGGTTATCCTAAAATATAGGATCAAACTCATTACCCGACTGCTCTCGGGAGCACGTTGAAACTCCGTATCTGATCTGGACCGCACATCGGGAGTCCGAACAACCGAACAATACGAGGTTAAGGACTTGGGACCGCCTCGCTGGGCTTGACAACCATCTCAGAAATCAAATCCAGCCAGTGTCCCACGGCTGTTCGCTTGAGTCCGGAGCGAGAGAGTGTGAAAACACTTGTTTTCTTTAAAAATAAATATCTTGAATAGTAATCTGAGACTCGTCGCTTGCGGATCAGTTTTAAGCAACCAGACCGTCAGAATCTGACCCAAATACACCCTCGGATCAGAAAAAATTTCATACACATTTACATGTACTTGGAATCTCCGATCGAGACCCACTGACCGTCGAACTGAAACCGGTCCGCCACGCGTGATCTGGATATCCGACTGAAACGAAAACTTAATGGAACATAGATTCGGTGTTAGTGAGCTTAAGTCCGACCTTTGGCTCAAGGAGGCCCGCCAGAAGTCCTCCGTTGTGCTGAAACTGGGTCACTTTGGTTATAACATAAGTATACCTTGACCTTAGGTCTATTTCGGTGAAGTTTTAGGCTATATAAGGACCTTAAACCCTCTCTCATTTCAGCCATCCGATTTTGAGATTGAGAAGAGAGAAAAGAGAGAGAAAGTGAGGGAGAAGTGGGAGAATCTCCCTACTATCGTTCCCTGCCACCACACAAGCTGCACCACCTGTTTCTCATCGATTTCCTGGCAATCCCGGCGTCGTTTCTAGGTAAGAAAACCCAACCCTAATCTGTTTTGGGGCTATGAAGGTTGTAGGTTATGAAATAGCTAACCTATTTCATTCTATAGGTTGCCAAACTGCCGAATACGGAAGCTTAACAAACCTATCGACTCCGTTACAATTCTACAACACAAGGTGCAGACTTTAGGTGTATAGGTTATGGTTTTCAATGCTTTCAATGTCAGATAATGATAGATTCATGATCTGCATGCAATTGTACATGTACAAAGTGCTTTCCGTTTTCTGTTTCGATTAAAGTTGTAGAATATGGAATTTTACATATTCTAGGTATTCGTAGAAAATACCGTATACGTATATTTTTTGGAAATGTGTTTGACATGATTATTTGTTGTATTGATATACGATATATGGATAAAATACTTATTTGGCGAAAGGATTCGCCTAAATACATGTTTTACTAATATACACTATGTATGTAGAAATACTGTATTGTAAAAGTACCGTATACATGTATATTTTAGAGATGTATTTACTAATATACACTTAGGAGAGTGTTAAGATGGGATTCTCAACTATCCTAGAGATATGTATGATTACCTCCATGAGGTTGTTTACTTAAACCGCTTACTTGCAATATATGTGTTTGTATTCCTATTGACGTAGTGCTTTACAACATGCCTTATATCATGCTTTATAACATGCTTTATAACATGCCTACTAGCATGTTTGAATTACTTTGTTTATCATGCTTTACTCCACATGCTATGGATGACAATTGATTGTGTTTGGGGCTATGATCATAGTCCAGACAATCGGTACCAGAATTGAATTCGTGGCTGTGATTCATTTGCCACGTGAGATGTGTTCGACGAACTCGAGTCATGCTTTGGTTAGCGATAGTGGTTGGCCACACGAAGTGCTTATGCACTTCATGTCGTTCAACTTATTGTGCGCTCGAGCTAGCCGAGCTCGTCAAGTAACCCGATCTGTCTAATGTATGTTCACCATGTTTGAACACTACTGTTTGAACCTAGGGTACCAAACTTACCAGTGAAATCCCTTTTAACCATGGTACCTCGATCCGCTAAGACTCATGAGCCGGGCATGGTGGTATGGGACACCGTGGTCTAGCTGTCGGCCTACGCTGGGGCCACGTGCCTCCCCGTAGTGACCAGTGAGCAACCAGACTCGTGAAACGATTATGGTGGTATGGGACACTATATTCGTGCTGTCGGCCTATATTGATAAGGTGATGGGGGAGTAGTGCAACGAATGCGAGCAAAAGCCCTGACAGCCCTTTGTAGTGACCTCGATCATACTCTGAAATCACGGTGAGCCTTAGAGTTTGTCGCGGTATATAGAGTATGAACTAGGCTTGTTTCTGTATAGTGATGAATTGTTTAAGAGGTGATGGGGGAGTGGTGTAACCTTTGTGCGTAATGACCACAGCGGCCTTTTACGGTGACCTAGAAAATACACCATCGTCTGATATTAACTAGGACTGACGACCCTAGAATGGATCATGTTTGGGAATGATATAAGGGAGGTACCTTAGTTTCCCAATCCTGCTGTTTGAAATGGACTAATTAAAAACTCGGTAATCATGCTCATCATGCATTGCATGTGCCTGGAAGATGTGGAGCACTGTGGGATGAAAGCATGTCGCGAGCGTGAGATGGTGTCGCATGAGGGAGTATGTTGGTGAGGGCATACATCATGTCATTCATACTTGCATTAATAAGAGTAGTTAGGAGTGTTTGATTGTACTGCTTTATCATTACTGCTTGACTGAGTCGATAACATGTTAACCTATGCTTTATTGTTCCACTGAGTTAGCTACTCACTCCCACGTTATGGGACGGTGTTTCGAACACCCACCAGACATTGTCTAATTTCAGATGGCGACGCTACTTCTGAGGCGAAGCCAGACCTTTGCAATGACTACGATGCCTGCTTGTATTGGTTGTCTTCTGACGGCTTCCTGTGAGCCGTGTCCTGATCGACGGGGCTTTCTGGGATATTGACTAGAGGACCTTACACATTTGGTATATTTTAGGATTGTACTTGTAATTATTTAACCTGTTAATGTTACCACACTCTGGAGACTCATCATAGTTTATATATTTTATCTATCTATCACAGTCTTCTGCTTGCAAATTTAACTGTCTCTAGAGTATGATATGCTGTTTTGGCTTAATCTCACTCATGTTCACTACTCTAATACAGTCAACATTCAATCATCATTCATTTTGTTGCATAAGTGATGTTCTGGAACTCGAGAGTTGAGTTACTACTCGACACTCAATTTTTGGGATGTTACAAGGAATGGATGGGCATTGCCTTGTATAAGGGGAGGAAGTGAGGTTCTTGTTTTAGAAAGAGAGGTACACCATCATTTAAGGAGAAGTTGGTGAACACCACTGGTTAAGGAAGAAGGTTGGGATTTATATAAAGGGAGGAAGTGGTGGTGATCACGACTATTTAAGGAAGGAAAGTCTATAAATACCCCTCCTCACTCCTCATTTGGACAAGAGAGAAGAAGAAGACAGGAAGGAGAGAAGCTTGTTTGCCCATCCATTGTGTGCAATCTCCTCTTGTGCGTAACCTCCCATTGTGCGCTAGATGGTGTGTGTGGCGCATAGCCTATGTGGCGCACAATGCCACTTTGGAAGGAACTTTGTTGCAACGACCAAGCTTTGTACGCCATTTTGAAAGGGGTCATGTCCTAAGGCCTTGCATTGTGCGCAACTCCATATAACCCCTTTTCCCGAAACCATGCATTGTGTGCAACTCTAAACAACCCCTTATCCCAAAACCATGCATTGTGCGCAACTCCAAACAACCTCTTGTCCCGAAACCATGCATTGTGTGCAACTCCAAACAACCCCTTGTCCTGAAACCATGCATTGTGCGCAACTCCAAACAACCCCTTGTGCTGAAACCATGCATTGTGCGCCAACCCTTGTCCTAAATCCGGCGCACATTGCCACTTTCCTCTCTCTCTCTCTCTCGTCTCAATCTAGCTCACAATGCCACTTTCCTCTCTCTCTCTCTCTCTCTCTCTCTCTCTCGTCTTAATCCAGTGCACAATGCCACTTTCCTCTCTCTCCCTTGTCCTGATACCTGCGCACAACACCACTTTGCAAGAGACTGCGCACAACGCCACTTTCAAAGGAACTATGTCCTAATGCACTCCTTCATGCACCACTTTCAAAGGAACTATGTCCTAATACACTCCTTCATGCGCCACTTTCAAAGGAACCATGTTCTAATACATTCCTTCATGCGCCACTTTCAAAGGAAACCATGTCTTGATACATCCTTCCTGCGCCACTTCTAATGGACCCTTGTCTTGATGCATGGCTTCAATGTCACTTTGTATGGATCTGTCTTAATACATAGCTTTCTGCGTCACTTCCAATGGAGAATTGTCCTAAAGGAACCCCCATGCGCCACTTCTGGTGGAGACATGTCCTAATACATGGCTTTTGCAGTATTCTCGTCCTAATACAAGCCTTATGCACTCCACATTCCCTGTCTAAGCTTGTGCACCTCTACTTTAGACAGACGGCCTCTACATCTGTGGGATGTCTATAAATACCTCTCTCCTATCTTCATTTGGAGAGGGCAGTGAGAGAAAGAAGTAAGAAGGAGAAGTGAGAGAAAATAGAAGTTAGAGGATCTCAAAAGGTCCATAGAGGAGATATAAATTATTCAATTGTGCATTGTACAATTCAATTGCTGGATTTATAAAGGGAAGGTGCAAAGAGAGAACCCTAGGAGTAAGAAAGTCCGTCCGTACGATTGGAAAGATGAATGGAAGGACAATCAATGACTATCGAACAACCTAATCAAAGGCTTCGAATCTGCGATGAATATCAAAAGCGTTGAAATGCTGCTAAAATTGCCACTGAACTATCTGCTCTTTCATTTATTGCATAGATTGATTGTACTCTATTTTCAGAATCAAGGGAATATGAGGAAGTAAAAGTACTTAGATTGAATAAAAATTCTTTGTGATCATTGTTCTCTCATTCTTTCTTTGTTATCATTGAATGAAATCCCCCAAATCGAATGTGTTTATTTCTTGTCGAAACAAGTTCATTCCCACAACACGGTTTTGAAACGTGGCACATTACACACTTTTTCTATGATGGATTGACATCCTCCATGCGCCAATTGGTTGAGACAATGTGCAATGAGGAATTCATGAATAAAAATGCCGATGTGTGTAGGATTATTTAGACAGGCTTGTTGAAAACACACAATCATGGGACGTCTCCCCAAAATTGAGCACCACCTCTAAGCCCATTGTTGAAGGTCAAATATTGCATATTATCTCCCATTTATTACTTGGTTTTATAAACATGATAATGCTTAATGTTCTAATTTAATCATGTTTATGTTGCAAGGTGAATTTAAGGGCTTGAATTGAAAGGGATGCTAAAAACATAGATTTAACGCTCAAGAATCACCAAGGTTAAGGATGGATCTTATGAGACCAAGAATGAATAATTCACATGCCAAAGATCTAAGAAAACCAAGTGAGAAATGAAGAGAATTGAAGACTTGAAGTGAAGAAAAGGAACCCTAAAAATCTGCCTGCTTCGACTAGTCTAGTCCCTCCTTCGACCAGTCTAAGGCTTCTGCTCGATTAGTCGAAGATTCCTCAACTCGAACTCCAGTGACAAAATCCTCTAAAATTCTGTCATCCTCGACCAGTCGAAGGAAACACTTGACCAGTCAAAGGTGCCCTTTACCAGTCGAAGGTTTTTCTCGACCACTCTAAGGTTATGCAGATAGCACACTGACTGCGTAAATTTGAGGCAGTTTCCAGATTTTTCAACTCGGTGCGAAAGTTGGAGTTTCAAAACTATAAATAGGAGTCCCTAGGATATTCCTAGGAATCTTCTAGGATTTGAGGAGTGGAGCAAAAGCATGGAGAAGCCGTCACCAAGAGTTTTTCTTTCCTTTACCTTAGTTATTTTTATGCTTTTCTTAAGATATTTTAATTCAATCATGTCTATGGTTGGCTAAACCTCTTAGCTAGGGCTAAGAGGTGAAGCTTGTAGCGTGATTGGGATGTTTGTTTTATTTTGATTCATGTTTTGTTGAACTCTCTTGGATTCTAGTTTGATTATGAAGGAATATTTTTAGTTTTTAATGGTTTGTTGTGACAAATTATAATAGATATGCGATAGCTTGAAATATCTTATTTTCCTGAATTGAGATTGTGAAATCTTGTTGTTCACCATCGTCCCTTGGGCATGGTAGGATGATGGAATCCTTCCTAACCTTCATAATTCTCTTATGATTGGTTATGGGATTGGTAAATCTTGTTGTTTGCTTTATCTCCTGGGCATGGTTAGGTGATGGAATCACTTCCAAATCCTCAGAACTCTCATCCATTGATGATTAGATCTATGAGAAGTTTAGAGATCTGACAAATCTCTTCTTACCAATTGGATATGATAGGACTCTGATTCCAGTTGTGTCCTTAAATCAAGTAAGATAGCATCTTGAGAACCTATAAGTGGATCCTTGGAAACCCTAGTTCCCATCTTTAAATTTCTTAAGTTTTTCATTAAATCTCTCAAAATTACTCTCTATACTTCTAGATTTAGGTTTTCATCTTTTTCTAGTTCTAGTCTAGTTGCTTTTAGAATACTCATGAGATTAGTCTATGTGGATTCGACCTCGGTCTCACCGAGATTATTACTGCATCATGACCCTACACTTGGGGTTGTGAACGAGATTTTGGCACCGTTGCCGGGGATCTAATGGTTGCATTTTTCTGAGATTAACTAGTTTTAGAATTAGGTTAAGATTAGAGTTTGTTTATTTTCTATTTTTAGGTTAGGGTTTTTCAATTTTCTATTTAAAAACTAACTTAGTTTTCTATTTCTAGGTTTAGAAATTTTTTATTTTCTGTTTTTAGAAACTAGGTTATGTTTTTTTAAAAACTTTCCTTTTTAGAAAGTAGTTTACTTTCCTAATTTTTTTAAGAAACTAACTCATCTTTCTATTTTTATTTTCAGAAACTTTCGAATTTTAGAATTTTTGTTTTTAGAAACTGATTTGTTTTGTTTTGTTTTATAGGATCTTAATTTAGGAACTTCTAATTTGGTAACTTCTTTCTAATTTCCTCTCTCTTTCTATTTCTAGATTTCTAATTCCCTTCTTTTTTTTTTTTTTAATTTAGGTTTAAGTTGGAATCTGAAATTGAGGCCTGAGAGTGTTTCATGCTCAAGTTGGTCTGCGAAAACACTCGACGTCTTTTGAGTGAAGGAGGATTGGTTGGGGGGTTATCTATCCATCACAGGATTAAATACCACTCGAGATCCTCAGAGTCAATTGAAGTGATGACTGCCAATCAATCGAGAAGACAACCTCAACCACGGGTTGAGGAAGTCCAAGATGAGAATCAGGTGCATAAGCATCCCCACCTCGTACTTTGTAAGACTATTTACAACCGGCGGGGGTGAGTACGCTCTCATGCATAGTTTTTCTAAAAAAATGGGACATGGATATTAAGCCAGGGGTGATCCATCTCCTTCCAAAATTCCATGGACTAGAATCTGAAAGTCCATATTTGCACTTGAAAGAGTTTGACGAGATTATAACCACTTTATATTTTCCTAACGTGTCTGAGGACACGATCAGACTGAAACTTTCCCTTTTCTTTGAAATAGAAAGTTAAGACATGGTTGCATTCACTACTTCCTCGATCTATTAGCACATGGAATGACATGATAAGGGAGTTCATAAAGAAAATTTTTCCACATCATAAAACGAACACCCTCAAAAAGTCAATCATGAACTTCATCTAAAAGGAGGATGAAACATTCTCAGTTCATGCCCACAACACAGTTTTGAAATGTGGTACATTACACACTTTTTCTATGATGGTTTGACATCTTCCATGAGCCAATTGGTTGAGACAATGTGCAATGGGGAATTCATGAATAAAAATGTCAATGATGTGTGGGACTGCTTGGACAAACTTGTTGTAAATGCACAATTATGGGACACCTCCCCAAAATCAAGCACCACTTCTAGGCCCACTCAATCAAAGGAGAGGGGCAGATTATACCTTCTGAAAGAGGATGATGATATCAATGTTAAAGTGTCTAATCTCACAAGGAAATTCGAGGCCATGGAACTAAAGAAGGATAAGGTTAAGGAAACTGTTTGCGGTATTTGTGCTTGCAATGTGCACATAACTAAAAATTGTCCAACAATACCTGCCTTTCAAGAGGTGTTAAATGAGTAATCCAATGCCATGAATAATTACTAAGGACCTTTCAATGGATCTACCTCCAATACATACAATCCTAGTTGGAGAAATCATCTAAACTTCAACTGGAGGAATGGACAAACTGCTACCCCTCAAGGTTTCTTCAATCAAATTCCAAATTAAGGGAAACCTCAAGAAGATCCGGTTCAAAAACATATTCGAGACCAAGAGCTACTCAACAAGGATATTAGATCAGCATTGGGAACACTTGCATCATCACACTTAGATCATCAATTCAAAGGATAGAGTCGCACTTAACAATTGAGGAAAAGAGGATGCTTCCTGCTCAACCTCTCCCTAATCCCAAGCCGCAATATGAGATAAGTGATCCAAGCTCTTCAAATCAAATGGAGCAAGCTAAATCTATCACCACTCTTAGAAGTGGGAAGGCCATTAACAAAACCATTCTGGTTAGGCCTAAAAAGCCTTAGGACCCGGAAGAGGACAACGGTGATAGACCTAGCACTGCTCCATAAGAATTAGAATCAAAACTTTAAGGCAAGCCAATTGCTTCATTTCTCCAATGGTTGGTTGCACCAAAACCTCTCTCTAACTATCAGGACATTCTAGAGGTGCTGAAACAAGTGAAGGTCAACATCCCTCTATTAGATGTGGTTAAACAAATACCTTCATATGTCAAATTTCTGAAAGACATGTGTACGACCAAAAGATGGCAAAATATTCAAAAGAAAATCTTTTTAACTAAAAAAGTGAGTGTCATCCTAAAGCAAGATGTGCCACAAAGTACAAAGATCCCGGTAGCCCAACCATCACTTGTGTAATTGGGAATTACCGAGTTGAGCATGCACTTCTTGACTTAGGAGCGAGCGTAAATCTGATTCCGTACTCAGTCTATGAACAACTAAGTTTGGGTGAATTGAAACCCACCCGAACCATATTACAACTTGTTGATCGCTTAGTTCGTGTACCAAGAGGGATAATCAAGGATTTGTTGGTCTAGCTTAAAAAATTCCATTACCCGGTAGATTTTATCATCTTGGATACTCAACCCATCATGGACATGAGCACTCAAATTCCTGTCATTCTTAATTGCCCATTCATTGCCACTTTAAATGCAATCATTAATTACAGGAATAGAGTCATGATATGTCTTTCGAGAATATGATATTGGAGTTGAATATCTTACACAGGCAAACAGTTACAGGATGAAGACGATTCCCATGATATTAACCTGATTGATTCTTTCATGGAGGATAGAGCACCTGACCTTATCCTTTGACCCTCTAGAAATGTGTCAGGCCCACTCCCATGACTTTGATGATGACATGATTAGGGAGATGGGGACCATGCTAGATACTGTGCTGGTACTTGAAGTTAACCTGTGGAGGCCACAATTTGAAGAATTGCCACAAACTGATATGTGCTTTTACCATATAACCTCAAGGCACTGAAGCTTGACCTAAAACCTTTGCCCTCTGATTTGAAATATGTCTATTTACATTAAGATGAGATATACCCAGTAGTGATTTCTTCCCACATTGAGCAAGAACAGGAGAGTATGCTCATCTCTACTCTTACTGAGCACAAAGGAGCCCTTGGGTGGTCGATTGCAGACCTCAAGGGAATTGACCCTTTGATTTGTATTCACCGCATTCATCTTGAGGATAATACGAAGACCTCACAACAACCACAATGTAGACTAAATCCAAACATGAAGGAAGTGGCTAAGGCTAAGGTTCTTAAACTATTGGATATAGGTATCATATACCCAATATTCGATAGCCAATAGGTTAGTCTAACTCAGGTGGTTCCTAAAAAGTTTGGAATCACCATCGTAGTTAATGTCAATAATGAACTCGTGCCAACTAGGATCACTACTGGTTGAAGAATGTACATTGACTATAGGAAGTTGAATACTGTCATGAGCAATGACCACTTTCCTTTGCCCCTTATCAATCAAATTTTAGAAAGGTTAGTTGGTCACTCTTACTATTGCTTCCTCGATGGTTATTCAGGCTACAATTAAATTGAGATAGCCCTTAAAGATCAGGAAAAGACCACATTTACATGTCTTTACAACACCTTTGCTTAGCGAAGGATGCCATTCGGGCTACGTAATGCCCCCGCCACCTCTTCAGCAATGCATGTTGAGTATTTTTTCTGACATGGTAGAACAATATTTAAAGGTCTTCATGGATGACTTCTTGGTCTTTGGTCCATCCTTCAATGAATGTTTAAAAATTTTAAAAAATGTGCTAAAGCGATGCTTGGAAAAGAACTCGGTACTGAATTGGGAAAAGTGCCACTTCATGGTTCGTAAGGGAATTGTCATTGGACACATCATCCGTCCAAGGGAATTAAGGTACATAAGGCTAAAATTGATCTTATCTCTAACCTACCTCCACTCAAGAACATACGAGACATGCGATCCTTCTTAGGACACGCCGGGTTTTACAAAAGATTCGTAAAGGACTTTAGTCACCTCTCTCATCTTCTATGTAATCTACTTCAAAAGGATACACCATACGAGTGGACTGAGTAATGCCAGGAAGCTTTTACTAATCTCAAGGGCATATTAACTATTACACCTATCATGTAGCCACCTGACTGGAGCCCTCCTTTTGAACTTATGTGCGATGTGTCTGACTATGCTCTTGGGGCAGTTTTAGGCTAGAGAGAAAAAAAAGCCCTACGTTATTTATTAAGCAAGTAGAACTCTAAATCCTGCCCAAGTGAACTACTCGACTACGGAAAAGGAAATCTTAGCCGTAGTGTTCGCTTTGGATAAATTTAGGTCCTACTTGATCAGATCCAAGATCGTCATTTACACAGATCATGCAGCGCTCAAGTATCTTCTTTCCAAGAATGATGTTAAGCCCCGCTTGATAAGATGGATCCAAGTACTCCAAGAATTTGATTTGAAAATAAAAAATAAAAAGGGAGTAGAGAACGTAGTGGCTGACCATCTTTCCTGCCTTGATCTCTCGAATTCCCTTGAGATGACACATATAAATGACATGTTCCCGGATGAACAATTATTCAAAGTCTCCCATTCACCTTAGTTTGCTGATATTGCTAATTATATTGCCACAGGTTTCATGTTGAGACATTGGACTGCGCAAGATAAGAAATAATTCTTCGCCGAGGTTCGTAAGTTCTTCTGGGATGATCCGTATTTGTTTAAATATTACCCAGACCAAATCTTAAGGACATGTGTGCCAGACAATGAACACCAAAGTATCATCTCCTTCTGTCACTCTTAGGCCTGTGGTGGTCACTTTTCTACTATAAAATACCATGACCAAGATTTTGTAGTGTGGCTTCTACTGGCCCACTATGTTCAGGGACACTCATGAGTTTTGCAAAGCTTGTGAACATTGTCAGAAGTTAGGAGCATTGCCCCATCGAAATATGATGCCTCTAAACCCCATTCTGATCATTGAAGCATTTGATTGTTAGGGCATCAATTTCATTGGATCATTCCCCCAATCCTATGAGAATTTATACATTCTACTAGTAGTAGACTATGTCATTAAATGGGTCGAAGTGATTCCATGCCGAAACAATGACTATTAAATGGTCATTAAGTTTTTAAAAGAGAACATCCTTTCCCGATTCGGAATGCCTCAAGCCATCGTTAGTGATGGGGACTCACATTTTTATAATAGGTCATTTACAAACTTAATGAAGAAATATGGCATCTCCCACAAAGTGAGCACTCCATACCACCCACAAACAAGTGGACAAGTTGAGATTTTTAATAGGAAAATTAAACACATCTTGGAAAAGATGGTTAACCCTAATCATAAGAATTGGTTAATCCGATTGACCGATGCCTTATGGGCTTATCGTACCGCATTTAAAACCCTTATTAGAATGTCTCCCTTTAGACTTGTCTATAAGAAGGCTTGCCACTTGCCTGTGGAGTTGGAACACAGAGCTTATGTAAGTGTTGTACACACTTTTGTTTGATTATGAGTGTTGTGCACACTTTATTTTCTCAAATTTTGATGAGACAAAACATCTTCAAGTGACGGAAAGTTCAACTTCAAGTGACGGAAAGTTCAACTTCAAGTGATGAAAAGTTCACCTTCAAGAACAAACCATGAAGAGTATATAGTGCAAGAACAAGTTCAATACATGGATAATACAAGCTAAAGAATACTCAAGTTGTACTACTTGTAGAAGATCAAGCTCCACCTTCAAGTAGAAGATTTGTCCTATACACTTTAATGTCTAGATTTTCTCAGGTATAAATGACCCTAGAAAGACCTTAGACTTGGGTTCTTTGAAATACTAAATTTATACGGGGTTTTATACTTTTATTAGGCTCTAGTTCGACTAGTCCAAACCTTAGTTCAACTAGTCCAAGCCTTGGTTCGAGTAGTCCAAGAATAACTTTGACCAGTCTAAGATTTAAACTCAAAAAATGGATATTTCTGGTGGTTTCTCGACCAGTCGAGCAAGGTGCTCGACCAGTCAAAGGGTGCTTGACTCGAAGTCTAGCAAGCTATTTTTGGCACCCTCAACCAGTTGAGCAGGGCCTTCGACCAGTCAAAGAACAGTTTTATCCGATCGCGCCCAAAATTTGAAATTTTGTTGGATCTTAGACGAGTTGAAGGAGACCTTAGACGTGTCGAAGCAACTGAATTTCAGCCTGTAAATAAAGGCCTTATCTCATTCTAAAATCATGGATTCAAGCTAAGAAAAACCTCCATTGAGAAAGAGAGAAGTCCCCACTATCATCAAGCTATTGCATGGTATTTTAAATTTACGTTTATAGCTTTTGTTTTGATTCTTTGATCTCTAGTTTATGAATCTTACTTTTTAAAAGAGAGTAATCTCTCTTCTTTTTTAGATCTAAAGTATTTAAACAAGTAGCCTGAGGTTTGAACTAATTTAAAATCAAATAGAACCTAAAACTCTTAATTGTATTACTGGACATTGAACACTCTACATCAAATGAAGCAGTTCTACAGGCTACATCAAGAACGTCTTCAATAAGGAAAATAAGTATCATTCTGTACTTTTATTTTTTTAGTTTCTTTGAGATATCCAGAAAATCTCATGTATTAGTTTTGTTTGTGATAGCCCATCTAAAAATACATCTGTATAGGTTTTAAGGTGAACCTGTGAAAACCTTGATTATTAGTGAATGTCAATATCACATGGGTTGTGATTATTGGGAGTGGAGTAGGTGTGGCTATTCGAGAACAGTTGGTGTACACAGCGAACCACTATAACTTCTGGTGTTTGTTGTGAATGGTTTAAATTTTTGTATATGTGGTGAATGATTGTAATTTGGTTCTGTGGTAAATGCTTATAATAGATATCTCTCTCTTATCTCTTGCTTGGTTTGTGAGCTTGATCCTTACTATGTTCATGAAATCAGGTTGTCCTACTTAAAACTTTAGTTTTTGGTGTAAGGTTGTCCTATGAACAAAGTTTGAATCAATTTCTCAATACTACTGCTATTGAGATTAATGATTATTCTGATTTATTCATTATTTCTGTACTTTGAATTTTTATGTGACAGTCCTATTTGAAAAGGGTGAGCTCTCAATCCTAGAGAGGGGGGGGGGGGTGAATAGGACTATGCCAAATAAAAATAAAAGCGGAATATAAATGCAGATGGCCGAAATAAATAGCAACCTCTAATGCACTAGTCTTGAGAGGTTGATACAAACTTTGTTCAAAGGACAACCTTACACCAAAAACCAAGGTTTATGGTAGGACAACCTGATGTCTTGAACTTAGTAAGGATCAAAAACTTAAACTAATACAAAGGATAAATAAAATAAATCTACCGATTACAACATTCACCACATGTACATGAAAATAAAATATAACATTCACCACATCACATACATCATCATCATCATCATCCAAACTCCGAGAATTGTAGTGGTTCGGTGTGTACACCAACCGTTATCAAATAGCCATACCTACTCCAATCCTAATATCTACAACCCACGGGATATTGGCTTTCACTATGAAATAATGTTTTCCAAGGTTCACCTTAAAACCTTTACAATTATGTTTTTAATGGGCTACCATAATTAAAAACCCCACACACTAGATTTTCTAGCTATCTCAGTCAAAACCACAAAAGAGATTTTCAGGTAATCTCGCAAACCAAAATACAATAATTAAAATGATAATACTTATCTGAATATTCTTCTTCTTCGATGTAGCCCAGTAGAATCGCCTTTTTGAAGATGTAGATGTTCAATGTTCAATCTCACAAATGACGAGGTTCATGTCTAAATGAATTTTAATTTAAATCCAAACTTGGGCTACTTTGATTCAATTTTTTGGATCTCAAAAGGGTAAAACAAAATTCTCTTTTTAACAAGTATGATTGAATAGCAAGAGATTAAGAAATTCAAGACCAAAAAGCTATAAAAGAATATTAAATTGCCGTATAATAGCTTCACAATAGTAGGGACTTAGTTCTCAGAGAGGAGGCTTGAATTAGCTTGGAATGAGTATGAAAAGATAAGAAAAGTCCTCTATTTATAGGGTGAAATCCGGTTCACTCGACTGGTCGAGCATGACACTCGACTAGTCGACTGGGGCTGAAAAACCTTATTGGACTTTGAGTCAAGACTTGCTCAATTGGTCGAGCCAGTCTCCATGACCGGTTGAGCAAGGTGCGCGACTGGTTGAAGACCTACTAGACTTATCCGAAACTTTGAGTTAATTTCTGGGCTGGTCAAGAAAAACCCTGGACTGGTCGAGCCAGTGCCTAGACTAGTCGAAGTATGACTAGGGCTAGTCGAAGTAAAATCTAAAATAAGTACAATGACCCAAGTTCAATATGCAATATGAACGACCTAACTCTAAGGTCTTTCTAGGGTCATATATACCTTAAATGTAAGTATTGAACTTATAAACTTCAGCCGCTTCGGTAGATAGTATTCTTGAAGTACTTGAAGCTTGATCTTGTACTCTTTGAAACTTGAAACTTGTACACTCGAACTTGAACTTGATCATGTAATGCACTTGGACTTGAGCTAGTATTTGAAGTCGCACTTATACTCGGTCTTGTGTATGAACTTGATCTTGTACTTGCGGTTGAATAAGCACTTTGATTTGAAGTTGTAGTAGCATTTGATGTTGATGTAGATGACTTGAAACTCATCTTCGTATGAAGGTGAACTTTCCATCTATTGAACTTGAAGGTGAACTTTCCATCTTATCAAATAAGTCAATCACTCCAAATTGGTTTGTCACTACAAAATTTGACAATACAGGGTGCTGGATCTAAACTATAGCACTTACAATCTCCCCCTTTGTCAAATTTGTGACAAAACCAACTTAGAAGATCAACCTATTCATTATACATACATGTTCACAAATGTGTTCACAAATAAACAAACATTCAAAAAACTCCCCCTCAATCTACTCCCCATTAAGTTGAGCTTGGTGACTTGGTAGAAACTTGTATTAACAGATACATATCACAAAAGAAAATACATACATGCATCTCTCTACATCATTCACCAAAACATAACCACCATGCACAAATTCTCCCCTTTTTGTCACAATATGACAAAGGAAGAAATATACAATAAAGCACAAACAAGAAAGGGATTATGACATATGAACAAGAGTAGTAGAAAGAGGATACAAGTTAAACGATTAAACCATAATGAAGGAAAGCAGCGACATCAAACAATTATACATGTCCAAATAGCAAATAGACAACGAGTAAAAGTATAGAGTTAATACATGTCCAAAATCAAATATCAAGTAAACTAGTCAGATCCAGATGAAGAGGGAGGTGGAATGGACGGATCAATTTGGTGCAATCCCTTTGTAATGCGTCGAAAATACTTACGCATATATTTCATTTGATTATCTTGGGATATTTTTTTATCCATCCACCTTCTCTTCTAAAGCGCGAAGGCGCTCATCAAATCCAGAAGGCTGAAAATCAGGATCAACCTCTACATCATCTGTTTCCAATTCGTCAAAGATATCATCCATGTTGACGTCAGTTGGTAGCGCATCTTCCTCTCCAACTTCCTCAGCAACCCTATCCCTTTAACTAGGAGCTAGCCTCAAATTCATCTTATTTATATTTGAATTATTGAATGGAAGATGTGAAATAGGAGCTTCTCCAAGTGGCATGCTCACACAGCACTGGCATGCTCACACAGCAATGCAAAGCTAGGGTGGTCATCAAATAGGCATAATGGATAAAGTTATGGCCGGGGTGAAGATGAAATTTTATAATGAAATAATATATCACAGAAGGAAGACATACAGGGACACCAAATATGATAGAATGAATGATACGAAACATAAATGATGTAAGTTTAGTTTTATTCCCGGATCGAGGATAGACATTGGTAATAAAAATACGATGCAACACTATATATGGGCAGCAATTGGTTGGCCTAGAGCGCATTACCTGAACTCCATTCCGAGTCTATGTTACACAATTTTTCGGTTAGAGAACATTTTTCCAACTCATTCATCTTTTCAGCTCGGGTCGAAATTGGAATGCCATCATCAATCACAGTGATATCCATTAAACCAGAAATCAAGTGACAATCAACTTTAAATGAGCCTTCTCTAAATATGATTGTGAAGGTCAAATCCTTAAGTGAAACATCACCAATGCAAGAGTACATCCCTTGCGCAATAGAGCGGTATGCTGGTCCGCCCCAATTCAAAATGTTGTCCCATCTTACAACAATAAGGAGGGGGACAATATGAAATTGTGCAAGGTGATTGGCATTGACGGTGCGCTCAACTAGAACATCACATAGATGAAGATCCCTCACATATTCGGGGTCCTCTTCGCGTGGTTGAAGGGTTCGCACCCTAATAGGTGTGGAACGAGAAGAGGATGCTTTAAAAGCTTTCTTATTCGCTCTTCCTTACATTGCAAGGATGAACAATAAAATGCAACAAAGAAATAATGGGTTTCAAACCCAACAAATTTTATGCAAATACACCTTAGAAATCAATAGGAAAGATGAAATAAATATAAGAATCTAACAATGTGAGACTCAAGGAACCCAAATATGAAAGGAAATTGAAAATGGAACACTTGCCAAGTAGTAATCGAAGGTGGGTTCGACCGGTCATGCAAGCACAAAAAAATGCACATTATTATATTTAATTCTAAAATAATTTACATAAAAAAATATAAAAATAAAGCATGCAAATATGATAAACTCAGTTTGAATTACACATACCAATATCCATTTTTAACTTAGAAAACCCATTTCTGTCAATTGGTTTAGTAAATATGTCCGCAAGCTGATTTTCAGTTTTTACATATTCCAATGCAGTGATTTTATCTTCCACTAATTCCTGAATGTAATGATACCTAATGTCAATATGTTTGGTACGAGAATGTTGGATGGGATTCTTAGAAATATTAATTGCGCTAGAATTATCACAATATAGTATCATAGTATCTTGGGTAATACCATAGTCATTGAGCATTCTTTTCATCCATACCAGCTGCGTACAAGCATTTCTGGCTGTGATATATTTAGCCTTAGCTGTGGATAGAGATACAAAACTTTGTTTCTTGCTGTGCCATGAAACCAAACAGTTCCTAACATAAAAACATCCACCACTGGTAGACTTTCTGTCATCTATTCCTAGCACAGTCAGCATTCTAATAACCAGCTAATGGAACATTAGTATCATGCAGATACCATAGGCATTGATTAGCTGTACTTGCGACATATCTAATAATTCGCTTGACAACAATGAGGTGAGATTCCTTAAGATCTTATTGATATCTAGCATAGATGCCTACACTGAATGTTATATCAGGTCAGCTCGCAGTTAAGTATAATAAACTACCAATCATACTGTGATATAACCGAGGATCTACACTTTTACCTGTTGCATCCTTAGAAAGCTTAAGAGTTATACTCATAGGAGTATCGAAATTTTTGTCATTCTCAAATCCAAATTTCTTAACTAGATTTAGAGCACACTTAGTTTGAGAAATGAAAATACCATCATCAAGTTGTTTAACTTGTAAACCTAGAAAGTAATTCAATTCCCCCACCATGCTCATTTCGAACTTGGATTTCATCAACTCTGCAAACTCAATAGACAAGTTAGAACATGTAAAACCATAGATAATATCATCAACGTAGATCTGTACTACAAGTATGTGTTCATTATGTTTCTTTACAAAAAGAGTTTTATCAACACTCCCCATAACAAAATTATGACTTAGTAAGAACTTAGTCAATTTCTCATACCATGCCTTGGGAGCTTATTTCAAACCATAAAGTGCCTTTTTATGGCGATACACATGATTAGAGTATTTACGGTCCTCAAAACCCTTAGGTTGTTTAACATAAATCTCTTCATGTAAATCACCATTTATAAATGTACTTTTGATATCCATTTGATAGATTTTAAACTTTTTGAAACATGTGATGGATATGAATAATCTGATTGATTCAAGACAAGCTATTAAGGCAAAGGTTTCATCGTAATCGAATCCTACTATTTGAGTATACCCTTTTACAACCAGTCCAGCCTTGTTTCTTATTATATTTCTTAACTCATTAGATTTATTTTTGAAAATCTACTTTGTTCCAATTATATATTTATCAAATGGTCTTGGAACCAAATACCGCACATCATTCCTAATAAATTGATTCAGTTCATCTTGGATGACAATTATCCAATTTTCATTAGTGAGTGCCTCTTTCACATTGGCCGGTTCTGTAAGACCCCGTCCATTCCGTACCAGTTTCTATGCTTATGTACACGATGATCAATGCCCTTAGCCAGACTTGGACTAGCCATGCATAGTGCACACCCGACTGACCAGAACCGCAAGGCTTCGAAACCGATTTCATATCGACTGCCCCATCATTGCGGTGGTATAGGTACCACATGTGCATCTGTACGATGCTCCGTTAGTGAGATACGCCACGAAGAATTGTTAGTGTATCATGTGCGCATGACGCCATATACTATATTTCACATATGTGCACAACACATGCCATGCACACATGCACATGCCACACATGGGTGAGAGAATCTCTACCCATGTGTGTGATGTTACACACCCATACCATCCCTCTCTCATGTGCTCCCCAAAGTCACTTCTCTCCATACCATACCCTATGTATAACATCATCACACCATGTCATCCCATGCCCCTTTAATCCACCATTAATTCTTAATCATGCATAAATTCCCATAATCCTAGCCTAAGCTAACATTAATTGCATTAGCCTAACCTAACCAAATTTTTATCCATTTATCTACAAATACCCCTCCATCCCTTAGCATTTTCACCATTTTTTACACTAAGGGGGGAGAGAGAGAGAGAGAGAGAGAGAGAGAGAGAGAGAGAGAGAGAGAGAGAGAAATGTGATCTTGGTGGGCCATCAATCCCATCCCTTTCATCCATCTCAACCATGCATCTAATCCATCAAGGTGAGCACACCCCCTCCACTCTTATGGTTTGTTTTCTTTCTTTATTATTTAGATGATTAATAGTGGTGATGATATAATGATGATGATGTGATCAATGGTGAGGATGTATTGGAGAAAATACACAAAATTAAATTATGATAAACCTCATGTGGGACCCATCAATAGTGGGCCCCACCATAATTTTGAATGTCATCCAAACCATCCAAAGTGTGGCCCATTGGGCTGGCCACACACACACATACCCATGCACACACTACACCAAAATCGTCAAACTGGTATGGTCGAGATTTTGGTTCAGAAACAGCTTTAAGTCGTTCCTGATTTGAGACGGTACTAAACCGTACTAAAGTCATTGTGTTGCAGGTTGTTCTTTCCACTATTTTGTTGGTGTGTCCTAATTGAGTGTTGGATCTTATTTCTTACTATTTGATTTTATTGTTTTATTTTGAAATAGATGGATGGAATGGATTCGATTAAAAACCTCTAAGTGGACCCTACAAGGCCCAAGAGGCACATTGCTCTATCTGCCGCAGACTACCAATGGGTTTTAACCCTTTCCTTACGCCAAAAGCCCTAAAATTCTCATTTTGCATTTCCATCTCCATCTCCATCACCGTCTCCATCTTCGTCTCTGTCTTCCTCTCTCTCTCTCTCCCTCTCCCTCTCCCTCTCCCTCTTTCGATCTTCCGATTTCAACCCTCTCTCTCGATCTCCCTCTCACTCTCTTTCCCTCTCTCTCGATCTCCTCCCCCTCGATCTCCCTCTCTCTCGATCTCCCTCTCCCAATCTCAACCCTCTCTCTTGATCTCCCTCTCACTCTCCCTCCCTCTCTCGATCTCCCTCTCGTTCTGTGTAACAGGTGTGGATCAGGGCCAGCTGTTTACACGGTTTACATCAGTAGATAGGGTGAACAACCTCTAGCACAAGTGGTGAATGCGCCAACTGCTGCAGATCAACGCCAAGCTGCTACTCCAGCAGTGGTTGCAGTGCTCATTGCTCTAGTCCTTGTGCTAATCTACTTGCAGCCGCCAGGGCGGAGAATCGTGGCCTTTTATCATCATATGTTGTTAATGGGGACCAGTTAGCTTCATTTCTCTTTGTTTTTCATTATCTTATAAACATTCACGCATGCCACATTTAGGTAGGTATGAGCATTTAGTCTTACAGGTTTCCGTTGTTGTTTCAGAACAATTTCTGATGGATTTTTTATTTTTTATTTTTCTGGGTAGGAATCTGACACAGAGGCAGTGGACACTACTCGAAGAGTTCGTGAAAGAGGAGCAACAAGGAGGATATGATAAGGACACTACCGCTGCTGGGGCATCCAGGTAAATTTGAGACTAGACAGACGGCTGCTAGTGGGTTGATTTGATTAGTTTTTGCAAGATATACGTCTCTTTTATGGTCTTTAGTAAACAAAATCCAGATGAATTTCAATCACACATTATCTGACATGGGAGCCATGTTTGATTAAAGCCGGGGTTTCAGTTCATTCTGGGAACTGGAACACATTTGTATTATTTGGCACATTCCCATTAGACAACAGAAACATAGATCCCATATCAGAAACTGCTAGTGATTGGAAATCAGAATCCTTCTGGATTTTGTCAACACAAACAAGCCCTTCTATAGCCATCTATCTAGATCAGCTGTAATTGGGAGTTGGAATTGTACATAATCTATTTATATATCATAAAATGAATGAGATTCGATGCGTTTATTTGAAATGGACCACTAACTTTTACTCCGTACATCTTAGGATTTTGGTTGAGCATGCTATGCAGGAAATGGGCCACGCTCTAGTAGTACTGGTACCAAAGTGATAGCGTTTTGCTGATTGTTGCCCTCTGTTTTCACTCTGTATTTTGGGGCATTGCAATTGGAGTTGTAGGTAAGATGAGATACATGCATAAAGATGTAACTACCTTGCAAAGCATGCTAGCAGTTTGGAGAGAGGTTAATCTGTTTGTGAATTTTTTATGTTGTTTTGACAAAGTGTCAAAAGTGTTGTTTAGAGATGAAACCCTTGCATCAATCTAAAATGAGGGTTTTGAGCCCTATTTGGATACCACCTGCAATTGTTGGTTTGGTAGTCACCTATGATTTAGGTGACAAATTGACTAGACCCCAAAACCCAAATATATTTAGATATCTTTGTAGAGCTTGTATACAGTTTTGACATAAGTGCAAACACTCCCTGGAAAATGTAATAGAAATTACAAAAAAAGGGCTAACTTATCAAAAAACAAGACCCATGGAGGAAGCAAATGAAAATGGGTTTAGACTAATGTGATAGTCCATGAAAATTTATAAAATGGTGGTGAATCTTTGATTAATTATAGACGTGGGATAGTTGTTCTGCAATCCAGACCCTCCAAATTGATGACCTAATTGTCGATGGGGCATAACCCAAATATGAAATTGAGAAGACAGTAGAGACCATCTGATTTTACCCTTAGAATTGGACCATCCATTTGATAGCCATCGATTGGATGGTTTGGATTGTTTGGTCAGTCTGATTTTAGAGATTGATGCTCCATTTTAGGATTACTTGATAACCACCATTTTAAATATGGTAGCGATTCTTCACCATAATCATGGCTTTTGCTATGTGGGGTCTCGGGCAATGATAGTAATTGGAAAAAGAGCAGCACGTATTATGTTTTGTCCTCTTACCTGCAACCTTTACTATTGTGGACTGGAGCAACACTCATTTGCAGGTATTATTGATTTTTAACATTACCTTGTTGCTTTGTTATCATTCCCACTCTACAACATGGGGTTGGTCATGGCACCTATTAACTACTGGTATGGGGGCTTTCATGCAGAGTGCTAGATCCAGTAACTCTACCATCAGAGGCAAGCCAACCTGTTAAGCAACGACTTATGAATTTTGTAAGATCGTTATCAACAATGATGGCCTTTGCATATTGTCTATCAAGGTGAGTGTGTTTGCTGTCACTTTCCTTAAGAAACAGTTTGATGAGGTTGCTGGTCCAGTGATAATCTAGTTTTTTACTGAACAGTGACAATCTAGTTTTTTTCTTGACATTGATTTCAAATCATATATGTCATTGTTGTTGGCTTACAAAGTTCTTTTATTCATATACTATTCTGATATATGAAGTGGTTGTTTATTTTCCTCGGCCGTACACCTAGACCAGGCCGGCATTGATATCTACACTGATTGTTGGGTCCTGCAGGTTGTGGAGATGGCGGTAGCTCAATAGGAGGCTGGATGTTTCACAGTCATTCTGGAATGTGTGCCTGCACCTGTAGCTGCAGCTGCAACCTCAGGAAGGCATTGGAGCTGGCTCTTTCTGCAGCAGCCAGGTTAGTTGATTTTCAGCCTTTCTGCTATAATAATACCATCATGAAGGCATCTTTCTTTCTCTTCTTTTCTTTCTTTTACTGTTGGAAGAAAGTGGATTCATTTGTTACTCTGGCGAAGCATGATACTCCATACACTTGCACATAAAAATTGTTCCCGCAACATGTACCTCAAATTAGACTGTCCAAATAGTGGGAATGTTTGATCAATATATCCTGACCACAAATTCATTCCTCTTTGTGGAATTCAAAATTTAAAATGCTGGGATCTATGGTTAACGGGTGGCCATTGGATTTCCACAGACCTTGTTTTTATTTGTTGTTGTTAATAGTGCTGTTGCTACTAATATATTATTTCTATATTTAGTTGACTCAGCCTAGTCAAGGTCAAGCAGGCACAACGAAAATGTTGCCTATCTGTTGCAACTAGAGGTGGTGCAGTGATACGGCCAATCAACTGGTAATGGCTTACCGATGTAGTAGTTTGGCTAGCTTTTCACAGTATTTCCAGCCCTGCAACTTAAGCTGCATTTGGTTGATATTTCACACCAAATTAGATTGATTAATCATGAAATATCATGATATTTGGTGCAACCACACACAGCCTAATTTTGATTTGTATTAACAAGCACCCATGGTTAGGAATTACTAGGAGATATATGAAACAAGGCATCACCGTTTGGTTAGATGTGCCTCTTAAAGCTTTGGTAAGGCAAATTGCTGGTGTAGGGACTGATTCTCGTCCTCTTTTGCACCAAGAATCTGGCGATGCTTACACAAAGGTGCCTATATACATCCTACCATTCTAAATATGTTTGTTTTGTTACATTGGTTAGATATAAAAGATCTGAATTTCACTGATTTCTAATCCTAGCCATCCAATCAATGGCCTTCAAAGTCAACGGTGGATACCATGTGTAACGTGTACAGACGGCTCTACCATATTCCGTTCCACTGTCTCTATGCAATCATCTTCCACCCAATTTTGTCAATAAACCACTTAAAAATTTAAGAATACCAAAAGCTCAAAAGTACAGGAAAAGAGAGACTATCCAGTTCATCATGCAATCAAGGTATCGGTTCATATGATACACTTGCAGAAGATCTGACCTTTCATATGTTGGAAAATTTCTATTGCTTATAAAGTTCAGCCAACTGCCAAGTGCTAAATTCTAAATTATGATCTCTCTTCTTTGTGTCTTCTTCATTTGTGTTTGGAATCTCAGGCTGAGAAAGAGGCCTTTGAGGAAGCAAAGAAAGTGAGACGGGCTCAAGAAGAAGAGGTAACTAATAGAAACTTCCATTGCCTTTTCTCTATGTTGGACTTCCATTTTTTTTTAAGTAGATTTAAAACCATGCTCTTTCTCTCTTACCTTCTGTATGTGTATTTATGTAGTATGTTTGCATTCACTCCCTCATTGCTAAATCTATTGGTAAGGGTGTGGAAAGCCATCCAACTGAAGAATCTTTTTTTAATGTTTTGAGCTACTATTTGTATAGGAATCTCGAAGTGTGAGAGAGGAAGGTGAACGGCGGAGAAAGGAGAGGGGTCATGACCGGTATTACCAAGATAAGGAGCACTACAATGTGGTATTGTCCCTAATCAGTGGTACCCAATATGGTACCACCATAGGTTCTGAATATCAGTATTTAAGTGTGTATTGTCTGACCAATGACTCAACCAATCTTTATAGGGTGCATTGCACACTAAATCTGAAAAAGGAAATTATTTTCTGATACTGGGGTTCTTACCTGTGGATTGTTGAATATTAGAATGATAATGTTCATTATTTGGTTCAGGTTGGGTTGGGTCATGTCAGGTTACTAGTTTGGGAGTTTAGGTTGGGAATAACTGCACCTACCAAGTCAGTTTGCTTTGCCCCCAAACTTTGTAATGCCATTTTGTTAGATCTATCTTACAGGTGAAACTACAAAAAAGATTGTGCTGAGGCTACAATGCTAGAGCTGCAAACATGTCTCCCAACACCCAATTTAGGTTGGTTTCTTAGATTTATTATATATATATATATATATATATATATATATATATATATATATATATATATATATATATATATTTCATGCAATGCAAGCATTCAACATTCCATGCTAGGCGTCACTTTAGGTGGTCCCTACATTGTAAAGATTTTATTAGACTTTTGGCATATAACTGGATGATTAAAAAGGATTTAATCTCTTCATGGTATTTCATTAGCTCACAATTCTTGGTTGATACCCATGCTCAAAAAGGTTTAAAAAATAGAACTGGTTAACCAGGCCGAGCCAACTTGGAACTCTGCGAGTCAATTAATTTAATTTTTAAATTTCCAAGAAGAATATAAGCTATAGGAAGTCCAGAAAAAAAAAAAAAAAAAAAAAAAAAGAAAGAAAAAAAGAGAGAAGTAAAAAATAAAAAGAATATGGGCCTAGCTTCTACAAGTTTTCTTTGACTCGCCTAAGTTTTAAGACTCCATTCATTTACCATGAACTTAAGAAAATTTCTCATTGAACCCACAACTTCATGAACCTAGTTGAATTGGCTGAGTTTTTTTTTTTCTTGAGACATGTTAGCTTTCCTTGAAAAATCCACTTATTTTAATGTCGTTCTTATTGTTGATATTTTTCTCTTGGGTGTCTTGTTCTTTTATGTGTGATGCTTCCAATGATACATTTTTATTTTCCTGTGGGTTGCTCCCACTTCTATTTTATTTTCATTGCCTTCTATTTTGCTTATAATAAAGCTATTTGGTTTAATTTATATCAGGCATAGGTGGACTGGTAGATATGAAGCCCATCTATGGGACAATAGCTGCAAGAAGGAAGGCCAAACTAGAAAAGGAAGGCAAGGTTAGTAAAACAATAGGGGGATAACCATTTTTAGCATTGTTGGTTTTTCCCTTTCGCTTTTCCTTTTTTTTTTTTTTTGGTTGAGTTTTTTGAATTGTTGGCCTGACTACCAAGATATGTGGTTTGTCTGGTTTTTTGCATGTGCGATTGCAATCCAATCGAATGCGTAGCGGTTTATTTGGGTGAGCCTTCTCTTTCATTCCTTTAAGTTTTTGAAATTTTCTTTAATCATCCAATACAACATCCTGTTTATTTATTGTACCTTTTATTGCCATTTGTGGATTTTAGGGGGGTATGATATTGAAGAGAAAGTTGCAAGAGCTTACGACTTAGCGGCGCTCAAGTATTGGGGACCTTCAACTCATATCAACTTCCCGGTATATGATTCATAGCAAGCGAAATGGATTAATTTGTCAATCTCTCTCTTTACCGAAACTGTGGTTCTCGTGTTTTCTGATGTTGACCTCAAAATTGATTCTTTGCAATTGGATAACTACCACAGAGAACTCGAAGAAATGAAGAACATGAGCAAGGAATTGTTGGATTATAGACACCTGGAAATGAAATGTTGTGTTGAAATTGAAAATTGGAATTGAAATTGAAATGTATACTAGAAAAGAAGGAAAAGATTATTGTGTGAATCATTCTATTGTCTTTTTCTTCTATTAGTATAATTATCTAGCATATAATACAAGTAGATTACATACCCCACTCTCTCTCTCTCTCTCTCTCTCTCTCTCTCTCATACAATGAACAAAGGGGTTTAAAATTGTTCATAAAATTTTGTCCTAATATCTGACCATTGGCAACATTAATAAGCGTTTAAAACCGTTTCAAAAATTTTGTGCTTAAAATGTGACCGTTGGCACCAGAACGGTTTAAAACCGTTATTAAAATTCCATTTCTAAAAATTGAAACGGTACCCAAAATGGTTCTGAACCGTTCCTGTTTTTCTGCGACGCCTCATTTAGGAATGGTTTGAAACCGTTCTTGAAGCATTTAGGAACGGTTTTAAACTATTCCTAAATGACGATTTTAGTGTAGTGACACACATGCACACATCACAATATGTATGTATATATATATATATATATATATATATATATATATATATATATATATATATATATATATATATAATACAGTGGACACTGCTGCCAGCGTCTAGAGGACGCTGCAGCTAGCAGCGTCCCGGCTGCTTTTAAATGAAAGGGAGGGTTATGGGACTACAATGCCCCCCTTCATGATGTATGTATTTAATCGGCACCATCCATCCAATTCCCCAACTCATTTTAGGCCTTGAGCAAAAAAAAAAAAATGAAGCCAATCCAAATCTCTGGTACCGCACCATCAAAAAGATTATTTTAATAGTGATAAACTATTAAGGCCTGCTGTGATGTTTCTGTGCGTCAAAACATATTGAATATTGGACTCGTTGGACCTGTCACAAGCCAGGGAACCCAGCATATGGAGTGGATCATCCCAATGTAGGCCCCACCTATGAAAACCCACACACACACACACACACACACACACACACACACACACACACACATATATATATATATATATAGCAATGGGAGGATGTTGTTGCTGCCAGCGTCGTGCAGCGTCCCAGCACCCCAACAGACAGGGATGGTGGGCCCCACCACTGGTCCCACCCTGATGTATGTTGAACATCTGCACTGCATTTGATGGGTCCCTTTTTGAAAATGGGATACCCTAAAAATCAACCGTACACGGAACTCAGGTGGCCCCCACCATCTAAAATCATGTGAAGACTGGAAGTTATGTGGGTCTGATCATGAGATATGTGTTATATCCAAACC